>CM048746.1:300641692-301891692 GCA_026315105.1 Locusta migratoria
AGTCATTTTCCAGTTCCTCGTTCCTTTCACCAATTTGAATTACTATCCGTTCTGATAATTGTTTCTTATGATAGTGTTGCATAATTATTGTGTTTGTAAATTTATTTGTTAATTAGAACAGTTTAGTGTAGGCATTTTTTCATGATAAATGAGAGCAAAAAGTAGTTTGTTCATACATCCAGTAAAGTTCATAGTTAGAGTGTTGCTCAGTCTTAATGAAAGTTCAGATTATTAAGTCAGTTAATGTTAGTAATCACTTACATTTACGTAAGATCATTGCATCCCATGTTGGTTGCAATTTATTCTAACAGGGCAAAGGAAGGTACTAAGTCTCATTGCTTAGTCAAATTACTTTGTAACCAAAACCACAACAGAACATTTATTTGGGAATTTTAGCGGGGACGGTCTTTTAACATAAACAGTGACACGTTCGCCCCACAAACACATACTATTTTCATTTCAAACAAACACACACCACTTTTAAGTGAGATGCTCTTGACACAGTCTAACAAATGTGATACAGTGCATACTGTCCTCGTCCATCGCTCCGCGTCAGAATCTTCTGGAGAGGACGACTTCTAGTGGAAACGTTTACTGGCAGCTCGGATTAATGGAAGTTGGCTGTTGGTCGTTCGCGGTTGGCACAACAAGAAATAATGCATCGGGACTGCGCTGTCGACTGCGCCTGTCGACCTAAGAACCGAATCGATAGAGCGGAAGTCGGTCACCGCGCCTGCGATGGAACAATCAGCTAGGCGTTTTCGATCGGCTGCGATTCCGCTGCTGTTTCGGCCCGTCTGCTGTGTGAGGCGCGGCTGCGGCGGCTTTCAGAGTAATTGCAGCTGCGGGCCGCTCATCGCAAATCCCACCTGTTGTGGCGGGCTCGCGGTCTTGCGATCCATCACGCTGTCACACGTGAGGCCAGCCGCCGGCTACGCACTTCGATATTCATGAACTGTCGCGCACACTCACGCACGTACAGCAAGCGTACTGCGGCTAGGAGGAATACGTAGGAAATATCACTTGAAAATTCAAATTACTTCCGCACAGTCTATTCATGATTTTTTCTTTCTCGATTGAAAACAAATGTAAGAACTGGAAACCGTGTCTAAAAAAAATCCTGTTTGGGTTTTAACTGAAAGAAGCATAATATTACAAAAGGAGGTATTATAAAATAATATTTATGGTCTCTTCCGTCGGTTCTTGATGGAACATAGACATATTAAATAAGTGTGTACACTATGTATTTGTCCCACAACTAGCTTTCGGCTTCTTAGGCCATCTTAAGACAACTTACAAGGGGAGGCCGCCAATTGTGAAATTCAGATTCGATTCATACTGCGCATAATGAAAGCTCATGGCCAGAGGGGTGTAATTTGGCAAAGCACCAAGATGCACTTCTCAGCCATTGTCGAGAAAATCGACATAAAAAAAAGCCATTGCGGTGAAATAGTCTCTACGATCTCTACGGTTAGTAATATTGTACAGAGGTGTGGCGTAGCGGTAAGCGCTCGGGTTCGTAATCCGAAGGTCGCCGGATAGAATCTCACGGCATACAACTTATTATTATTATTATTATTATTTTATTCATATCACGAACAAGAGTGATAGTTATCATAGAAACATGGAAATCAGAAAACAGCACGACATCGAGCACATCTGATAAACGATGCGTTCTTACAAGAAAAATTGTTTTTTAAATTATCTGTTGGAAAAAACATCTGATTGACATTCTGAGAAATTGTTCTATCGTTCGTCAGGTTTGACTTACACTATACGTATTCGTTTCGGAATATCGTTTATACTACTTCTGTTAACTATACGTGGTAAAATTATGAAGACAATTAATAAAATTTGAGAAATACAACTTTGTTTGCGGAAAACATACTGATGTTCGAAGCCGCCAGTTGCATATAATAAGTTGTTTGAAAGTCGTTTGTCGTGGAAAAACTGGCGACTTCGAACATCAAATGTTATTAATTGTCTTGTGTGTGTGTGTGTGTGTGTGTGTGTGTGTGTGTGTGTATACATTTCGATTATAAAAAACAAATAATAAAAAATTGCATGCCGCGGGATCGATCCGGCGACCTTCGGATTACCAACCCGAGTGCTTACAGCTACGCCACGCCTCTGTACAATATTTCTGATCCTAGAGAGTATTTCACCGCCACGGCTTTTTTAAATTGTCGATTTTCTCGACAACGCCTGAGAAGTGCATCTTGGTGCTTTGCCAAATTACACCTCTGGCCATGAGCTTTCATTATGCGCAGTATGAATCGAATCTGAATTTCACAATTGGCGGCCTCCCCTTGTTAATACTAAAATTATCCACATCACACTAGCTGCTGTGTTTCGTGTACAAAGAATTCACAAAGATACAGGGTGCCAGAAAAGGGCTCCCTGATTTCAAAATCAAATATCTCGAAAACAAAGATCGATAGAAGAATGCAGTAAACGGTATATTTATTGTGAAAGCTGTAAGACGATTATACAGCAGTTTGAAATAATAGTTACAAAAGCTGCTAACAGATGGCACTGTACGCAGTACAGCTCATATCAGCATGAATAAGTCAAATAATCGTATGAAAACACTCTTTGCAAACAATCACATCACAATGTTTTCAAAATGTTCACCATTGGAACTACAGAGGTGGCGCAATTCGCCATCATATTTCGTAGTGTCTCACCCGAAATGGATTCACATGCCACAGAGATCGCCGATTCAAGCTCGTCCAGCGTGGCGGGATGCTTCGGGTAGACCATGTCTTTCACTGTGCCCCCCCCCCCCCCCCCACACACACACAAAAGTCACAGGGAGTCAAATCCGGCGAATATGGAGGCCAATCCATGTCGGCACCAGTAAATTTGGGATATTCCACAGCAAAGACTGTAGTATTCCTCAAGAAAGCGAAACACTTGTTCGGTCCGATGTGGTCGGGCTCCATCTTGCATAAACCATTCAGTATCTGGTCGATCCTCTAACGCTTGCTGTGTGGTGACAAATTGTTTCAAAATTGCTACGTAATGTGCACCAGTGACCGTTTCTCGAATGAAAACAGGGCCAATAATGCCTCTGCTGCATACTGCAGCCCACACAGTAACTTTAGGAGAATACAGGGGTTTCGCTTCACACCAATATGGCTTTTCGGAACCCCAAAATCACCAGTTCTGCTTATTCACGTATCCATTCAGGTGGAAGTGTGCTGCATCTGTAAACCAGATGGAGCCAACATCAAATCCTTCACTATCAATCATTGTGAGCATCTGATTAGCAAAGGCAACCCTTTGTTGCACAGCTCGTACGGGTATGGCCTATGCGTTTGAATTTTGAATGGAAACATGTGAAGGCTCTTTCTCAGTATTTTCTGCGTGCTGGAACGCTTCAAACCATTGTCGGATGCAATTCTACGGACGGATGACATTGGATTTCGACGAATAATTCCAGAAACTGTGGCGATATTTTCAGGCGTAACTGCGATTTGCTTGCGGCCAACATGCCCCACTAGAGCATCAGTTACGCTGCCTGTTCGTTGAAATTTTGCGAAGAGCATACGAATTGTTTTCGCATCGGGTCCTTTTGGAACATTAAATCGTGCTTGAAAACGTCGCCTTGTTGCCGTAGGACTCTTCTAACCTGTGGTACTCTAGCAGCAGAGAAACGCGTTGTTCAATGGAGTACATGGTTCCTTTGGTACGCTAACCTCCTTTCACGTTTCAATAGTGGAACTGATCGCTCTGGGCTTCGGATCACTATTTATACTAGGAATTACGTATGGAGATTACAGCGCCATTTGTTAGCAGCTTTTGTAACTATTATTTCAAACTGCTGTATAAACTTCTTACAGCTTTACTGCATTCCTCTATCGATCTTTGTTTTCGAGATATTTAATTTTGAAATCAGGGAATCCTTTTCTGGACACCCTGTATGTGTCAGTCGTATGCTATGTAACCTTTACGTATTTTACAACAAACAGAGCCCCCCAACCACTTAAAACAAAACTAAGAAACAATTATAAATTAATTTTCACAAAGCAGCTGAAACAAATATATGGCTCAGTAAGTGTACCAGTAAGTGCAAATGTATATTAAATTAACTTACTAGGTGAGCCGCGCAAATACTTTGCACCATTAGTGGCCAGTCATGTGAAATGGAAATAAGTAAAATTAAATATTTATCATTTAAAATATTTTATTGTAGACAGTAACAGTATACAGAATATTATATAAGCTTGTGCTTTCTTAAATTCATTTCATAACACTTATTTAAAATCAATTGTAATTATAAAATAGATTTTTAAAATAAATTTGAAAGACCCATGCGAATACTTCGCACCATTTGTAGAATGACAAAACAGTTGAAAAAATGGAAGTAAAGTTGTATTTTCACACATATCGTTCTTCAGAATCAATCAATGCATGTGTTTAAAAGCGCAAATGAAAGAGCTTGTTACAGTTAGTGTTGTTAGGTCAAAAAGAACTGCGTACCTTAATTAGAACCGAAGATATCGTAAAACAAACCGATTAAAATATTCAATCTGAAATACGTCCACTGATTGAGTGATCGTGTTCCATTTTGATCTATTGATTAACCTAAAGTGTTTCTGCACCTTTAACGTTATCTATCTGTGTGTTAATTATTTTATTATTTTTATCAATGATCTATGCCTTATGTTTATGTATGTTTGGCCCATATTTATATATGTTTCCACCCATGTGGTTGAACTTGTGTGTTCATCTGAATGTGGAAGGTTGCTTTTAATATTGACTGACTGCCGCACAATGGCTCACAGTCGCCGCCTCCCGTTCTAGGCCTTGTTTTGCTGTAGTTAAGAATGCTTGGCTTCGTTTATCGTCTGCACTGGCGTCTGCTGGGTGGCCAGAGACAAGCTTACTTGGCAAGATGTTCTTTCATAGCGGTCGTTACTTCAGCCTTCAGCCATGGTTTTATTAGTACTAGCTTTCTTCTATACGAATTCTCGCCTGTGCTTTACTCGCTTATTCTAAATTAATTTCTGTTTGTAAATGCTATGAAATTTGGCGTGGTCGCACACCACGTGGTACTTCAGAATAGTGAGCCGCTACCTCCCCGAACATGAGTTCGTCTAGTGCACAGTATCATTAAATTTTACCTGCCACGTCGTCAATACTTCGTTTTGCCACTGTCTTCAAGTGTTCCGGCATAGTGATGTATCACTAAGCATTAAGCGTGTGTCTGTGAATGAATGAATGAGCTTTCAGCATTTGTGTTTGCAAATTTCCTCCCATGTTACCTCCATATTCATAAAGGGCAGAAACAATTTTAATACGGGCAGTAATTATATGGTTTAATTCACTTTTGTACAAGGTGTGTGCTTAATTTTGTCTCCCTACATTTGTTTGCTTGTTATTTTTCTGAATAGATTATGATTTTTAAGTATCAAACCTCTGCTTTATGATTTCATGTTTAATTCTCAATTCATTTATTTTTTAACATTGATTTTGTGTTTCATAAAACGTTGGCTGCTCCCTTAAGGAGTGAG
Organism: Locusta migratoria; assembly: GCA_026315105.1. Lineage (NCBI taxonomy): Eukaryota > Metazoa > Arthropoda > Insecta > Orthoptera > Acrididae > Locusta > Locusta migratoria. The sequence goes on from CM048746.1 coordinate 300,647,212, forward strand.
CAGTTGGATAAATTTCCGTAGCGCATGTACTGTGGCCACTCAAAGTAATTTAGAACAGCATTGAACATTTTAACTTTCATTTGCGAATCTCAACTGCCCGAGATCTTGATAGTTTTAATAACAGGCTACTTTCAAATGCAAGGACAGAAGGATACCGCATTTAAATAAAAATAAAGGATGGAGAGACTTAAGTTAATTCTGATTCTTGATGACAAATCTGTGGACGAATACCTTTAAAACAAAAATGAAGGAAATTGGCCGGGTAGTTTAGTCTGGCCGACTGACTTTAGTTCATGTAGATTCTTTTAATATATAAGATAGGTGTCAGTCACCAGTAGTGTCTATAGTGTAATCTAGGTTGGGGGGAGTAATGCATTATTCGTGAAGCCGTTTCTATTAACAGTTACTCTTGAAAGGAAACCGTCAGTAATGCCATTGTTATTTCTATAAAGTATCTGTAACTAAGTTCCTTTTATCGGAAACTATATAACGAAAGTTCCGTTACTATTTTTATCGCACGGGACACATTTTGTTGTCAGAATCTGAAGACAGCATAATATATTTATAATAATCATTTGTGCATAATGCCCGAAATGTAGTTAGGAAACGTCTGGTGTCTGAATATTTATACAACAATTAGTATTTACAGTGATGTGAAACGTCACACATTCGTATCACTGAACCTGGAATCTTACACTTTTCCCCCCACATCTTTCGGACAGAGAAAAAGGCAATCACTACCATTTCTTGATCAATTTACACTGAACTGCTTCGAGATTTTTGCGTCAGATGAAATCAAGGCCCCACAATCCCGTAAGAGATCTACTGAGACCTGCGGGCAATTTGAAAGGCGGCCGTTATGATAGTAAATTATGCGCCATACATTACTTAAAGCTTCCGGGGTGAGATGCCGTGATCCATACATAAAACTTTCCCCTGACGTTTCGCCCTCGTCTGCGGAAGGCAACCTCAGAGGTAAAGCGGCGCCGCTTTACCTCCGAGGATGCCTTCCGCAGACGAGGGCGAAACGTCAGGGGAAAGTTTCATGTATGAACCACGGCATCTCAGCCCGGAAGCTTTAAGTAATGACGACACCTGCCGTGAAAGCCTTCATTCTATGATCATTTTGCGCCATTCGTTATATCACATCTTTTTTTCACTTATACCACAAACAGTCTTCCATATAAATACTTGCTAGGTTAGCCGTGTGGTGTAACGCACCGCTTTCCGAGACGGGGAGGCGTACCGGCCCCGCTTCGAATCCGCCCGGCGGATTAACGAAGGGGGTCGGAGTGCCGGCCAGCCTGGATGTGGTTTTTAGGCGGTTTTCCACATCCCCCTAGGTGAATACCGGGCTGGTACCTATCCCTTCTGAAAATATATGTTCTGTGATTAAGTCCCTAAATTACATATCGAAATAGATCCACTTAACTATGAACGGTATTATTCGTTCCATTCCCGAATTTATTCATCCGTCTAGGCTACTTACAAGTGGAAAATAGTGGATAGGTAAATTGTACATTTATTTTTCTTTGAAAGATCATGGTATACTAGCTTTATCTGCTATGTTCAATACAACGTTCTCCTTTCTAAATGTATAATAATTCATTATTTATTTGCGGATTATTTAAATTATACGAGGGGTGTTCATATGAAAAGGCGCGAAACATTTTAGCAACTAAACCGGCTGAAATTTGAATATGCCTCTCTGGGATGAAGATGATTCCGTGTGGCATATTTGGCTGTTAGACCCCAACTGGATTCGTGTTCAGCCTGCCTGGTGCAAGTCCTTATGCGACGCCACTTGAGAGACTTGGGCACCGATGACGATGAAATGATGATAACAACACAACTCCCTGACCCCAAGTGGGGAAAATCTCCGACCTGGCCGGGAATCGAGCCCGGGCACCCTGCGTGGTGACCCACAAAGCTGGCTACTGGACTACTGAGGCGGACCTCTTTGGGATAACGTAGGGCAACATCGAGAGACGCTGTGGGCTGTGCCCTCAGCAGGCAGTGTGATGCTCACCATCACAGAGTAACACATACAGAGGAGCAGCCCCGTCTAAAACACTGTCCTACGCTCCACTCGTAGTTCCGTAAAATGCTAGCAGGTGTCAGGCGGATCGCTGGCTTAGGGTGCCTCTCGCACGTCAGAGGGTAGCGAGGAGGGGAGGCTGAGGAGACAGCTTGTGCCACCTGCCATGAGGCCACGGCTGTGTCCAACTTGCTGGTGTTTGAGGGGAGGTGGTGGTGGGGAGAGCTGCTACCTACCGCCTGCTCTGACAAGTTTAAAGAGCTGCTTCTGACCGCAGTGCCATCATGGGACATCTTACGGAACTGCTGGAAACCCTCCCTCCCCGCACCCCTGAGCGTAGGACCGGGCCCTTACGGAGGTTTCCTGTCTGTATATATTTGTCTGTGTCACCGTCTTTTTTTTTTCGATGTCCTAGGTCAGAAATTCATCGAATCCCCCGAGCACGGAAAAACCACTAACAGTAACGTGTACTTATGCAAGTCCAAGGGCAAACGCCTGGCTGCTCATGAAGGGAGTGACTTTGCGCCATGATGAAGCACGCCCACATGTCTCCAGCGCCAGGCAAGGTGTACTGGTAACGTTCAAGTGGGAGCAGCTTGAGCATCCGCCCTAGAGCCCGGACATTTCGCCCTGTGACTTCCATCTGTTTAATCATCTCAAAGGGAAGCGCTTCAACTCGGACGATGAACTGAAGGATACAGTAGAGGTCTGACTCTTGTCACAGCCAAATTGTGGGAACAGGGAAGCCTTCGACTTGTTAAACAGTGGAATAGTTGTGCTCAGGCCTCTGGTGATTACTTTTGAATAAAGACTTCAATTATACCAACAATGTCGTTTCGTATCTTTTTATTTGGACACCGCTTATAAATTTTGAAATTAACTTTAATGAAATCTGTAACCGATACAGTTACATTTCTGGCCATTAAAATGCTACAGCAAGAAGAAATGCGGATGGTAAACGGGTATTCATTGGACAAATATAGTAGAACTGACATGTGATTACATTTTCACGCAATTTGGGTGCATAGATCCTGAGAAATCAGTACCGTGAACAACCACCTCTGGCCGTAAAACGGTCTTCATATACCTGAGCATTGAGTCAAACAGAGTTTGGATGGCGTGTACAGGTACAGATGCCCATGCAGCTTCAACATGATACCACAGTTCATCAAGAGTAGTGACTGGCGTATTGTGGCGAACCAGTTGCTCGGCCACCATTGATAAGACGTTTTCAATTGGTGAGAGATCTGGAGAATGTGCTGGCCAGGGCAGCGGTCGAACATTTTCCATATCCAGAAAGGCCGTACAGGACCTGCAACATGCGGTCGTGCATTATCCTGATGAAATGTGGGGTTTCACAGGGATCGAATGAAGGGTCATAACACATCTGAAATGTAACGGCCACTGTTCAAAGTGCCGTAGATGCGAACAAGAGGTGACCGAGACGTGTAACCAATGGCAGGCACCCCATAACATCACAACGGGTGATACGCCAGTATGGCGATTACGAATACACGCTTCCAATGTGCGTTCACCGCGATGTCGTCAAACACGGATGCGACCATCATGATGCTGTAAACCGAACCTGGATTCATCCGAAAAAATGACTAATTGCTATTCGTGCACCCAGGTTCGTCGTCGCGTACACCGTTGCAGGTGCTCCTATTTGTGATTCAGCACTAGGGGTAACCGGAGCCTTGGTCTCCGAGCTAATAATCCATGCTACTGCAAACGTCGTCGAACTGTTCGTGCAGATGGTTGTTGTCTTGCAAACGTCCACATCAGTTGACTCAGGGATCGAGACATGGCTGCACGATCCGCTACAGCCATGTGAAGGTTGCCTTCATTCCTAAACAGGGAGAATTGATCATACCAAGGCCAAAGATATGAGACCAATCAGCCTGTCCTCCTTCATTCTTAAGACACTGGAAAAGTTGGTTAATGTGCATGTTGGAGAAACGAGGTTAAGTACGGCTCCTTTACATTCAAACCAACATGCATATCACCCAGGTAAATCATGTGAGACAGCTCTCCACCAACTCGTTGGGAAGGTGGAGAAAGCACTACACTTTCAGGAAATAGCCCTCTGTATCTTCCTGGACATCGAGGAGGCTTTTAGCAACACGACCTTCGATTCCATGGTTGGGGCAGCAGAGGTGCATGACCTAGGGACCACTATATGTAGGTGGACTAGGGCCATGCTCAGTGGAAGAAAGGTAGAAGCTACCACGATGAATGAAAAAAATGGTAATCAACACCACTAGGGGTTGCCCACAAGGAGTAGTTCTTTCCCCTTTATTGTGGAATCTAGTGGTGAATGATCTCATTGGAGAATTAAAATCTAGGCAGTACTTTTGCCGAGGATACGCAGATGATCTTGTCATAGTAATACATGGGAAATTTGCTGACACAGTAAAGAATATGGCACAAGGTGCGTTGGACATTGTGCAAGACTGGTGCAGAAAACAGGATCTGGGGGTTAGTCCTAAGAAGACTGTTGTTGTACCATTCACAAAAAAGCACATCCAACATTCAAGTTGGAATCTAAAGCTTTTCAATGTAGCGCTACCTGTGAAGGGGACAGTGAAATATCTAGGGGTTTCCCTAGATGAGAAACTGACATGGACCCTTCACATCAGGAATATTTGCTCCAAGGCAAAAGGTACTCTTGTGAGTACCAGGAAAGCTTGTGGCAAAACTTGGGGCCTGAGCCCCAAGGGTATGCACTGGATATACACCACAGTGATTAGACCCAGCATCACCTATGGGGCGGTCGTGTGGTGGAAGAAGGTAGAACAGTAGGTTGCTGCTAAGGACCTTGGTAAGGTGCAGAGATTAGCCTGCTTAGTCATGACGGGCGGAATTAGCAGCACACCAACTGCTGGGATGGAAACCATGCTGGATATGCCTCCGTTACACCTTTGGGTCAAGATGGAGGCAGTGGCTGGTGCATACAGACTCAAATGTGGCAACAATTGGAACTCTTTGGAATATCAAGAATCACACACTAAAATAGTGAGAGAGGTAAATGTAGGAAAGGTTGGGGAAATGCCAGCCGACTATATTATAACCCCATACTGCTTCAACAAGCCTTTCAGTATAACAAAAAATGTTCAAATGTTCAAATGTTTGTTAAGCTTATGGGACTTAACTACGGGGTCATCAGTCCCTAAACTTACAAACTACTTATGAACTACTTACGAACTAGGACGGCACAAATATCCATGCCCGAGGGGGGATTCGAACCCCCGACCGTAGTGGCCGTGCTGACCGTGACTGGAGCGCCTCAGTCACCTCGGCCACCGCGGCCGGCTTCAGTATAATAATTGGAAGTAGAGAGCAGTGGGAGAAAATAGTTCGACACCGTACGGGGGATATTGTCTGGTTCACTGACGGGTCAAAATCGGACCAAGGCGTTGGGGCCGGGGTATACGGGGTGCAGCGAAGAATGGATGGCGTCATCTCTCTAGGGAAACTGGCCCCAGTATTCCAGGCCGAAATCACTGCCATCAGGGCATGTGTGGAGGAGAATTTGCGTAGGTGCTACAAAGATCGTAGCATCTATATCTATTCAGACAGCCAGGCAGCCCTGAGATTACTGGCAGCTCCTGAAACAAGGTCTAAAATTGTTGCAGAATGTCACAGGGTTCTGGTGGAGCTAGGGGAAAGCAATAGAGTAAACCTATTGTGGGTCCCTGGCCACTCGGGGATCAGTGGCAACGAACATGCCGACAGATTAGCCAGGATGGGGGCAGAGACTCCATTTATTGGACCGGAACCTGTCCTGACAATCACCAAGGCAATGATCAAATTGGAGCTACGTAACTGGCTCAGAAGACAGCACGTAGAATAGTGGACCAAAGTCTACCAAGAAAATCATGGCAAGGTAATGATGCCAAAGCCATGTTTTAAAAGAAGCTCTGCAATCCTGGGCCTGAACAGGAGAGAGATTAGACTCATGGTTGGATTGCTGACAGGCCATGGGAATTTCAAAAAACACCTACATACAATGGGAATAACAGAAGAGGACCCTAAATGTAGGATCTGTGATGACGGTGATGAAACTGCATCACATCTAATCTTCGAATGCATTGCATTGGAGAGTAAAAGGCACAGAACATTTGGGACAACCAGACCCGAAGAAATTGTGTCTAATAAAGAACTGGTAAAGGGACTCCTTGCACTGTTGAAGGGCATTGGTTGGCTTTACTAGATATACAGGGAGCGATACCGCACAATAAACTTAGTTTCGGTGCGGGCAGTGGCGGGTTGGACCAAGACTGTTTTGGCTTCCCTGGAAAAATCAAATCAATGCGGTGCTCCATATTATCGAAAACTCGACGAATACTGAAACTCTGGTAATTCAGTCTACAGAGCAGTTCTTGTCTGTTTAAGTAAGACGTCATGGTGGTGTCAATGTGCGATAAAGTAAGTCTGGGTAATCGTTGAAGGAATGCCGTCAGGTGATCGTCTGTATAGAACTTTCCATTAAATATAGTATTTCCAGTGAATTGCCTCGACTGTGTTAGCAGCATCGACCACTCATTCAGCTAATACATGTCCCCACGTCCTGCAGTCATTACTTCGTAAAGCATGAAGTTGAAATCGATCTTGTGTAATATAACTATAAATTCAGAAGTCGGATTATAGCTCAAACTACAATTCTCTCTGCAAAAGAAGACGTCTTTCTCTATCTTAATGTAGTCCGTACTAAAAGTAAGTAATTACAAATTTTAATAACAATATTATACCGAACAATTATGAAAGCAGAGAGGTTTCTGATGAGTCTGTCGCGAGCGTTTGTATATCTCTAGTGGCAGGAACAGGGCAGAAATATCTCTGGCGTGAGCATTCAGATGCGCAGAACAGATTTTATGACCTCAAAGTTAAGGTGAAAATGTCACCTGATATTGCTAAAATCTACTAAAAATTGACTTTATCTTGGTCCTTTTTTGTTAAGACTGATGAAGGATGACTATGTGTAAATGGCCATTTTAGCGACGCTTCCTCAACTTTCTTGTTGCTTCTGTGACACATTTATTTATATATTATTTCATGTTATGTGGTTACTCTGCGAAAAGGAGATGGGGATTCTTTGCAGCCAATGCGGTACAAACATTAAGAGCAAATAAATGTATGCAAAGAGTGGATTTGTTTCAATATCACGTGGTAATTCCACCTTAATGTTGAAAATTATGCTCAGAACGTAGTGCTCACTCCATAAATATTTCTATTCTTTGTATAATTTAGTTGTTATACCCGTCGAAAGATGAACTTCTTTTCTTTCCATTACATTGCAAAGCATATGGGATACAGCTAGGAAGAAATTTTATTTATTTATTTATTTTATTTTATTATCTTTTTTTGTGTTCTTACCTGGGTTAAATTTTACTTGCAGTGGCAGCGGTTTAGTTTGCTATCGTTGGCAGCGAATTGAATCTGACCAAAAGAAAAAATAATCAAAATATTCACGGGTGTACTGCCGGTCTATAGTGCCCAACGGGCACAATATTTCGGTGATCATACATGTCGCCATCATCAGGTGAACTGACGGACTGAGCTCCTGGAAACGCGCCGGCACGGAGATCCACACGCTACGGCTGCTCGAAGGGAACTGGCTTCTAGCCCGGTAGCGGGCCATTTAAATACCCTCGGCCCGCGGAGCGACCTCTCCTCGGTCCGCGCCCCGCGCCGCGGCCGCGCAGTGGAACCGATTGCGCCGGCGTCTGAGATCACGTCGGTGTGAGGGCTCTGTCCACCGTGGTCGTCATTTCGTTACGTTTGCTAGATTTACTCTTAATGAACCCAATCGCTGGTTCCCAAGCTTTGCTAAGATTATAGCCACAGTCACGGTTTATGAGGTCGTCACTTGTTCGAATTTCAATGGCCTCTCTAACGACGCAGTCCCAGTATCTCGACGTCTGTACCAGAATCCTAGTGCCTTCATAGTCCATCGCATGATTCTCAGACAAACAATGTTCAGCGACCGCCGACTTGCTCGGATACATCAATAGTGTGTGCCTCTGGTGTTCAACGCAACGATCCTCGACGGTACGCATCGTCTGTCCAATATATGACTTTCCACACTGACACGGAATCTGGTACACGCCGGCCTTCCTCAAACCGCGATCATCTTTGGCGCTCCCCACCAGTGCAAGAAATTTTATTCGGCGGACAAAAAACAGTTCCAACCTGGTGTTTCTTCAAAATGCGGGCGATCTTCCCCGAGAGTGCGCCGGTATATGGAACGAACGCAGTGCCTACATCCTCCCTCGTGTTTTCATCCGTTTCCACAGGTTGTGATGTAGTACTCAGAGTGGCAGATTCAGCGGGCTGTCCGCCCAACCACTACATCACAACCTGTGGAAACGGATGAAAACACGAGGGAGGATGTGGGCACTGCGTTCGTTCCATATACCGGCGCACTCTCGGGGAAGATCGCCCGCATTTTGAAGAAACACCAGGTTGGAACTGTTTTTTGTCCGCCGAATAAAATTCGTGCACTGGTGGGGAGCGCCAAAGATGATCTCGATTTGAGGAAGGCCGGCGTGTACCAGATTCCGTGTCAGTGTGGAAAGTCATATATTGGACAGACGATGCGTACCGTCGAGGATCGTTGCGTTGAACACCAGAGGCACACACGATTGATGTATCCGAGCAAGTCGGCGGTCACTGAACATTGTTTGTCTGAGAATCATGCGATGGACTATGAAGACACTAGGATTCTGGTACAGACGTCGAGATACTGGGACTGCGTCGTTAGAGAGGCCATTGAAATTCGAACAAGTGACGACCTCATAAACCGTGACTGTGGCTATAATCTTAGCAAAGCTTGGGAACCAGCGATTGGGTTCATTAAGAGTAAATCTAGTAAACGTAACGAAATGACGACCACGGCGGACAGAGCCCTCACACCGACGTCATCTCAGACGCCGGCGCAATCGGTTCCACTGCGCGGCCGCGGCGCGGGGCGCGGACCGCGGAGGGGTCGTTCCGCGGGCCGAGGGTATTTAAATGGCCCGCTACCGGGCTAGAAGCCAGTTCCCTTCGAGCAGCCGTAGCGTGCGGATCTCCGTGCCGGCGCGTTTCCAGGAGCTCAGTCCGTCAGTTCATCTGATGATGGCGACATGTATGATCGCCGAAATATTGTGCCCGTTGGACACTATAGACCGGCAGTACACCCGTGGATATTTTGATTATGAAATACGCCGGGAGAAACTAAAGAATCACAAAAGAAAAAATGTTTCTCCATTCCATTTCTGGGGCTCATTTCCTATCAGATTCAACGACTTCTTCGTAATAACTGCAACCAACAATAATTTGAAGAAAAGTTCCATTCATAATTTAAAATCAACCTGTTCTCCCTTAGATAATTCCGGCGTTTACAAAATCGTTTGTGATACTTGTTCTTCCTACTACCTAGGTCAAACGGGATGTGCTTTTAAAATCAGGTTTAGAGAACATCTTTTGAGAAAGAATAGCACTAATCCCCAGAATTCTTATTTTGCTGACCATCTTCTCATTACAGGTCATGCACCTAAAGCCATTCATGACGTGAACATTTTGCATGCCGAAAAGAAAGCCTACAGATTAGACGTGCTCTAGGAATTGCAAATATTTAAACATTTTTCTCATAATGAAGGATTTGTTCTAAATGAACAGTTACAACTCCGTAATATAAGCTTTTTTAACGGTATTAAGCCGTTACTCGGTCTTTGATGTTGTAGTTCATGCAGTGTCCGAAATATTTCTTCCGACTTGATCCAAAGCATTTATATTGCAAAAGCTAATTTTTAACTATTTTGCTTATTAAAACTTTGTTACTCGTTTACTCTCTCTACTAATATTGTATTGCCAAAATGACACCTCAGCCATTTCTCATGTTAAACAAAGCCTTTTGTAGCAATTGTTTTCTCAATACTGGCTCTCTCTTGTACAGTAGCCTAGTTGGGATTGCGGCTACTAGATGGCACTACTGAGGTAACGTCAACTAAAGCTCTGTATAGGGAAAGTATGGCCAGCCTGCCAGCGGCAGCCATGCTGGGCCTATTCCGCTGCTGCTTACAAATCGACCGCTACAACGTTCCCAGCGCTTAACAATACTTCTCAACCGATTTTGAAAAACTATTCAATGAAAAACTTTAATTTTTTCACGTGTTATAGTGTGATATATTCTCTCGATAATGTTCTGATTTTCTATTCATTATTACTTATAATTCCCTTGCTACATCAAATTAAATAAACTACTGAGCAAAATTTTGATGAGTTTACAGAGGAAAAGTCGCATTGAGTAGACTTTGCGTACGGTTGATTTTAGCACATACAATGCTGCGGACGAAATGTAGGTAAGATATCGAAAATTTATTTAAGGTTGAGAGCAGAACGATAACTCATTTCATTCTGGAGATAGAGGGTGTTATATCCGACGGACAGATGTGGGAACTTCGCGTACTTCTGTCCATGTGGACCTGGCTGCTCTACGAAATACTTATCGTCCGATTTTAAAAGAACTGTTTCGTCTGTGGCTCCAGATCTAGACAGTTTACATATAAATTTAGATTGACCTGTACTGTAGCGAAATATTTCAATAGACCGCGAGCATGTCGTCATCGGAGCATAGTGTAAATTAAGAAAACAAATGAGATTATGGATAAGTCTTTGATGAGTATTTTCTTCCGTATTATGTACTTATATCTAAAATGAACTACGAAAAATGCAAGGGGATGCCCACTACATGACTTTTAACAAAAACAAAAATTAAATGTGCCTTTATAACGCCAATTACATTTGAATGTCTAATATTGTCTTGTTTCAATTCTTTGTTTCCTGTAATGATACACTTAACACATGAAAATGAATGAGAAAAGCTTGCTTCAGGAACTGTATATTAATTTCATATCTAAACAAGAATCTAGTTCACTCACTAATATGTCCAGAACTTCTGTGTTTTCGGTAACTATCTGCAGATAAAACCAACGACGCGTGAATAATTTAACCTCACATTATGCAGGAATTTTCTTCACAAATTTATTCAAGTTAAAAATACATAGGTACCTGCTGCGTGATCAATAGGTCAATGAATCTTTAATCTATTAATTTACATAATGAATTAAAATAATAACAGTGCAAGAACCGACGTTCGCTTCTGAACTACTAGTTTTCTCTGACGTTTTTTATCTGTCAGACTATTAACCTTCCTACATTTCTGATATTTAATGGAAGACTATAATGTTTGCCTTTCTTCTTCGCTTCTTAAGAACACGGTCGTAAATAAAAAAATTCAAATTACTATATTCTTTTTCCCGTGATTCGATTTTTATGAAACGAAGTCTATAAGTTGTCCAGAGTTTAGGCTCAAGTTTCCTGTGAAAACCCCAGCAAATTCGTGAAGTAGTTTTGGATATAAGAGGTTTTTAATAGTTGAACAAACAGACACGAAGGTTACTGAAAACACTTAAAATTACGATATCGTTTTCTTCCGTGATCCGATTTTGATAAAATTATGCCTATATGTTGACCCAAACGTTTCTCAAGTTTTCTGTGAAAACCGCATGAAGCATTTTCTAGCAGTTTTGAAAATTGAAGTGAACAGCGACAGGCCTACATTTACAGATTTATTACGAAGTCAATTTCAATATGCCTATAATAATCGCGCGAGTGCAAAGTAATGAGTTGACAAAGTTTTATCGCAGTAGGGTGTACGGTATGGCCGTGCATAAAATTCGATCAGAAAGAGAAACAAACGAACATAAATTTATATATATTAGGTTAGATAACATAATAATAGCTGAAACATTATTTTACGTGAATACGTGGTTTCTCAGAGAATTTCAGTAATGGAATAATCAGGCAAGCCGAAACGACCCCGGTTGAGATCTGATGGCGAAAGATACCGCACGATCTTCACCGTCATCTTCGTGGATTATCAGTCAAATGATGTTATTACAACTTGCCATAAGAATGTGGTCGTAAAGCCACCATAAGATATTTACTTCTTAACATGAACACTTCTAGTTTTTCAGGCTCAAAATAATTAAAAAATAATTAATACTGCACTAGAACGAGCGCAAAGTGTGCAATTATATGGATTAAAGCACACGTTAATTATTATAGCTAATGAGCATGTTATGTGTGCAACGGGCGTAAAACCGAAATCAGATGAAATGAGACCGCAATCCACGCGGCTTAATAAAAAAAAATATTGGTCGTTTGTAACGGAAACTATGAATAAACTCACAGAAATGGATATTGTTGCACCGTGAAACCTTGACCGAACGGTTCCAAACCGATACTCTATTATTTCCGTGCCTGTAGGTTATTTTAATTACAATTTCATCGGTATTAGTACTGATTTTCACCTCAGAATAAAACCATTACTACACATGAGGAATGTTGGCTATTAGAGGTGTCTAACATTCATGAAATTTATCAGGTATCACAGCGTAGTAAAAGGCTCTTGCACGTGGATCTAGCGTATGGAATCGCCATAGGAAACGAATTATTTGACAAGGTCTAATTTTGTGCGCAAGTCGTGTTGGGGGACTGAATTTGCAAGTGCTGAGAACATTGTATTCAATCGTCATTAAAGTTGAAAAAATTGAACAGTTTGATGAGACTGCAATGAACCTACCAAAGTTAAGTGAGTTGATGACAGGATGGGTTTAATTTCTTTCCAAATAAATACAGTGATGTTTGTATGTCCTCTATGTCTTCATAAACCATTCATTCGATTGCATTGAAACTTTGGTGACTCTTCACCGTACGCCCTCGAAGGTTCCTGACCCAGAAACCTAAGAGCACGACACATAGCTCCAGAGATATGACGTCATAAATAATGAGAGGCCACCGCGTGAGAATACCCAGATTTATGCGCCAATTATTGGAAAATGGGAGTAGTTAGGGACCTGCAACAAAGTTTGCATGTAATTTCTGGCGTATATGAAGCGTTTTGTAACTGAACCTCCACAAAATGATGAAACCAAAAGAAGTCTACCGCTCGCAACAATTTCGCTGTAGATGCCGTAAAACTGTCGCAGCAGGCATGACCTTATATCAGATAAAGTTAGCATTACATATTTGCATGTTACTAATTATTTTTGTCTGCAAGTCTTCCTTAATTCTCTTGCATCCAAAATTAAGCAATCTGTTTTCTTAATCTCTGTCTCTATAAAAGCGAAGGAACACTCATTCAATCAGTGACTAAACACGAAATCTCGAAAATTACTTCACCTATGAAGCTGAAATTTGGCAAGAGTGAGGTTTATAGGTAGAAAACGTCAGCTAAGAAAGTATCTTGTGATAGGGGCATGGCGGAGCATATTTCTCCTACAGACTCATGAAATATACAGTTTGTTTTCTATCTTCACGAAATTTCCCACGCTTGACCTTAAAAACAAGAGGAAGTCACCGTCTACCTTATGTTTCATGCGGTGCATGGGGGAGGGTACTTTGCAACATAAAAATGGATCTCTAAATACCTTGGTCGCGCCATAACTTGAGAACTTTCACAGATCAGCCAGTGGGACAGCAGAAACGAGAAACACTAAGCTAGATTAGAACAAGCTGTATATTTCGTAGAGGTAGTACAATACTTAACTGTGTTAACTGAAGACTAATGGAACGCAGATACATAGTTTAACTAGGTAGAGGCCTGCCTACTGATGAGTCCTAGTGCCTGTCTGATTCCCAAGTGACCGATCCAGTCCAGTGGTGGCCACTAGCGGGGTTGCAGTAGAGGGCGCTCGTGGCCGACGTCGTAAGAAAGCCGCGCCGTGCTTGCATGGCGGCGCGCGGCGAAAGTACGTGGCGCGCACTTCAAACTTGTGCGACACCACAATATCTGCATCTATATACATACTCCGCAATCCACGCAAATGTGTGTGGCGGAGGGTACTCAGTACCACTACTAGCTACTTGCTTTCCTGTTCCACTCTCATATAGAAAGAGGGAAAAACGAATGCTTGTATGCATCCCTACGAGTTCTAATCTCCCTAATCTTATCTTTGTGGTGTTTACGTGAAACTTAGATTGGCGACAGTAGAATCGTTCTGCAGTCCGCTTCAAATTCCGGCCCTCTAAGTTTCTTCAACAGTGTTGGTCGAAAAGAGGTTTTGATTGTTTCATTTATCATGAAGACCTAATGTCAAGTGACACATTACGTATCTTTTATTGATTGACGTTGATAAGGTTGACAATGTATCAACGCAATCAATTTGTTTAATTTACTTTTGTGATGATGGTTCATAACCGAAACCGGTAGAGTTATAAATATAATGAACAGCTGATGGTTGGCAATATGCATTTTTTAAACTCTCGAAAAGAACGTCGCATTCTCTCCAACGACACCCATTTGAGTTCCCGAAGCATTTCAGTAACACTCGCGCATTGGTCGGATCTACGTTACAAACCTAGTCGCCCGCCTCTGAACTGCGTCTATGTCCTCCTTTAAACCGATCTGGTGGGGATCCCAAACACTTGAGTATTACTCAAGACGGGATCGTACAAGCGTTTTATATGCGGTCTCCTTTACAGACTAATCACACCTTCCGAAAATTCTCCCGATAGAGCGAAGTCGACCACTCACCTTCCCCACGACTGTCCATTTCATATCGCTGTGCAGCGTTACGCATAGGTATTTAAGTGACGCCACTCTGTCAAACAGCACACTACTAATGCTGTATTCGAACATTATGGGATTGTTTCTGCTACTCATGTGCATAACCTTACATTTTTCTATATTTCGCACTAGTTGCCATTCATCAGACCACCCAGAAATTTGGTCCGTCCTACATCCTACCTCAGTCGTTCAATGACGCCACCCTCTTGTACACCACATTATTATCAGCAAAAAGCCGCAGATTGCAAGTCAATCTGTCCGCCATATCATTTATATAGATATAAAATAATAACGCTACTATCACACTCTCCCTGGGGCAACCGTGACGATACCCGAAGCTCTGATGATCACTCGCCATCAAGGACGTACTGGGTTCTATTTCTTAAGTACCATTCGAGCCACTGATATATTAGGGTACCTATTCGATAAAACACGTTACTTCGTTAGCACTCTGTAGTGCCGTAACGTGTGAAACGCCTTTCGGAAATCGAGAAATATACATTCTGCCTGTTGTCCTTTATCCATAGCACGCAAGATGTCATGAGAGAAAATGGAAAGCTGGGTTTCGGAAGATCGATGCTTCCTAAAGCCGTGCTGATGCATGGACAGAAGCTTTTCCGTCTCAAGGAAATTTACTGTATTAGGAATACGAATATGTTCGGGAATTATACAGCAAAATGATGTAATTGTAATTTCGTGGTCCCTTCTTTTGCCTTTTTATACACGGGGTTACCTGCGCGTTTTTCCACTCGCTTGGAACTTCGCGCTGTATGAAAGATCGCGATAAATGAAACCTAAGAAAGAGGCCAATGCCACTGAGTACTCTTTGTAAAACTGGATTGGTATCTCATCTCGACCTGGTGACTTGTTCAAAAAAAATGTTCAAATGTTTGTAGAACTTATGGGACTTATTAACTACGGGGTCATCAGTCACTAAGCTTACAAACTACTTATGAACTAGCTAAGACTAAGGACGGCACAAATATCCATGCCCGAGGGGGGATTCGAACCCCCGACCGTAGTGGCCGTGACTGGAACGCCACAGTCCCCTCGGCCACCGCGGCCGGCTGGTGACTTGTTTGGTTTCAACTTTCTCAGCTGCTTCTCTACACCAGCTATGCCTATTACTATGTCCTCCATTTGGGAGTTAGTGCAACTATCAGATCAGGTGAAGGTAAGTTTGCATGGTCCTCCTGCGTGAGTGATTTCTTATATGTTAAGTTCGAAACTTCGGCCTTCATTTTTTTTGTCTCCTATCACCACCCCAGATTTACAGTACTGGCCATCCAAAATGCTGTACCAAGAAGGAATTGTAATACCACAGCCAAACTTATTTTTGGGGTAGCACGTTGTAGAAAGATCACATAATTCAGAAGTGAGCACGATAATGAAGTCTCGCGTTGCCATCATTGAAACGTAAGTATGTAATGTTGATAACGTTGAATGTCTGCAACTTATATATTTGGCTGCGCGAGGACAATCTATCGTGTGCGCTGCCCCGCGCTTGAGCTTGGAGTGTGGTTGCTGGCCACCGAGAGGTGAGTAGGAGCAGTGTTGTGCAAGCAGTCATCGAATGAAGTCGCAAATTGCAGTGTGAGCTTGGTGCATTTCAGTCTTTTTGTGTGTGAGAATGTTGAGAAATACTCGAATTTAAAAAATGTTCTGAGATTATGACGATTTTTTTTAAATGTCTGGGACTTAACTGCGGGGTCATCAGTCCCTGAACGTACAGTCTATTTATGAACTAGCTTATACTAAAGACGGTACAAATATTCCTGTCCGAGGGGGGATTCGAACCCCCGACGGGGAACGGCCTCGTCAGGAGAGTCATCTTTTCATTACTAAACGCTTCGCGTAATTGTAATTCATCTCTAACAGACATTCAACATGAAGGGTGTAATTTTCGTCTTTGATGTTCTTTATTTTTTCTAAATCCATTAATGAATTTCTAAATTGTACCAAAATGATGCATGCACTCATACTATATTAGTATTATTATATCATCAGAAAAAAAAAGAAAAAAGAAAACCCTTAAAAAATTATGTATCTGTATTTATAAGTGTATGTATCTTTATTTATATTGTTAGTTTTATCTATTATTCAACTTGTAAATTTTGTTTCTTGACATGTTCCACATCCACAAGGATCCCCTCAACATGGATCTACGGAACGAATAACTAATCTAATCTAATCTTTAAATGATTAAAAGTATAGTGCAGGAATTTAGTATGTTTTTAGTTAAAAGAAAACGGAGGAAGTGTGATGTAGACAATTTCGATTTTTTTATTTACGTTGTACAATGTACTAGCTGGTATTTCTTTTGTTGCTAGTAACGAGATTGATGTTTACCTGAAAATGACAATAGAAGTAGTGACTTTCTGGAAAGATTTGTGTAAGGCATTCCCAAGTAGTAATCACTATTTTTGTATAATATTGTTTAACTTCATGTTCTCGTTTTATGAAAAAAAAAATATAAAAGTGCTTCAGTTTAAATTCCAACCTCAGGTCTGTTTCGTGTTAGTCATTCATCCCGAAACCCAATTAATTATTTGTTTTAAATACTACAGATATGGACGAAATCAGTATTCGTGTTGTTAGTGAATGGCATTGCACACCTGCGAATTCTGTAGTTATATTTTGACCTTGCAGCAGCAGCAGCAGCAGCATTTTTGTCAGTAATTCTGAGAGCAGTTGCACATGTTTCCTTGCTCATAGGTAGGCCATAAAATCAGTGTAAACCGTTGAGTGAGATAATTCAGGAATAACTGTCGAAATCAGATCTAATTGGCAATCAGTCACTGCTGCCCTATTGTCCAAACATTTGGAATCTAAAGGAGACAGCTTTTTTTCTACCGGAGGTCAAATTGCCCATTCTATGAATAAAGTCACAGGGTCAGAATTGGTTTTTATTACATACTTGGTTTTGTTCAAAGTTATGCTTAACCAAATGGATAAAGTGTTCAGTCAGATCAGCGAGTTGAACTGCAGATTCATTTACAGCTACCCATGCACACACAACTACACGCGACACAATAGTTTGAGAAGCCACTATAGTAGTCAAGCAATTTTTATTGACAAGCTTGGAGTACGATTCTAAACATTACTATTTTAATTGCAATACCAACCATAGATTTTCATATTCACGTAATGTATGACATTAACTGCGAATGGGTGAAGTTGAAAATGTGTACCCAGCCGGGACTCGAACCCGGGTCTCCTGCTTTCTAGGCAGTTGCGTTGACCTCTGCACCACTGGGGACACATCGATCGTCACACCTGCACGGAATTACTAATTCCTGTAAGAGTAAGGACTTAGGATTGCCTCCGCACTGAAGAAAGGATCATTGCCCGTCATCGGCAATTTATTTAAGTTATATATATGTGGCGTTTGTCCGAAAGAACGGATGCTACACATATATAACTTACATTATAGATTTATTTGAGCAATAACAATCTTTACATGATTTTAATGATTAATTAAGAACTTTCATCACTTCTTGCTGTGACCGCTGCTATGAGCGCAAAGCACTGGATGTGTTGTTGGGGTATACATGCTGGTTCCGCAAGTTGCCAAAGCTAATATGATGCAGCAGCGGGTGCTGTGTTCCGGACCAGTCGTTCTGCAGTCTTTGACCAGATGTTCTAGAGAGGCAACAGATCGGGAGAACAGATAGGCCAAGGCAGCGATGAAATCCCGTGGGCGACGTACAAGTCTTCAACATGGAGTGCCGCGTGTGTTCGCGCGTTATCCTTTTGGAGTGTGGCCATCGGCAAGCTACGAAAGTATGAGAGGACAGGCTCCGACACTACACAGATGAATCCAGTGCCGGATTTAAACTTTTTGCGCCCTCCAAAAACACCGTGTTTTAATCATCATCATCATTAGAGACTGATTATGCCTTTCAGCGTTCAGTCTGGAGCATAGTACCTCTAATAAAATTCCTCCATGATCCCCTATTCAATGCTAACCTTGATGACTCGTCTGATGTTATGCCTTTTACTTCAAAATCATTCTGCACCGAATCTAAGTACTTTCTTCCTGGTCTACCTCGATTCCTCTTACCCTCCACTGACGAGCTCATGAGTCATGAGTCTCTTAGGTAACCTTGCTTCTCCCATGCGTGTAACATGACCCCACCATCTCAGTATGTTCGCTCTGACTGCTTCATCTATGGTGTTCATTCCCAGTTTTTCTTTGATTTCCTCATTATGGAAACCCTCATGCCATTGTTCCCATCTATTGGTGTTCATTCCCAGTTTTTCTTTGATTTCCTCATTATGGACACCCTCATGCCATTGTTCCCATCTATTGGTACCTGCAATCATTCTTGCTACTTACTTCCTTCTTGCAGAAGTGAGTAGATCTTAGCTGAGCACTCACTGCATTAGCTTTGCTGCACCTCGATTCCAGTTCTTTCGCTATGTTGCCATCCTGTGAGAAATAACTAATCCCGATCATTTCATAATTGCCGTTTTGGCCGTCAGCGCTTTGAGCTGTTTCCGTACTCTACTATTCGTTGATCTGAAGGACTCATCAGCGGTCTAGTCGCGCTCAGTCAAAGTTTGTAAGGACAGCAAACTCATCTGCTACTCTGAGAATAAATTCTCGCCATGTAATCTTCTTAGATTACATAACTTAAAAACTGTGCTAGCACTGACCATTGCAAGGTCAATAATGTTGCAAAAGACGTGCGATGGCCATCGGTAGGCACCAGCTCGGACACTGCAGGGTCTCGCCATTTGGTCAACTACATCGACTCCATTATAAAACTTCACTCTTTCTGGAAGTTTCTTCTTACTATTACCATTGACCGGACATCAATCACGCATGTTACTGAGAATAAAGACCACTAGAGAGTAGATCAAAGAGGACGTACAGTGAACTGTGCGATTATTGTTTCAAAAACTTATTTAAAATGGTACTTGCTTACGATGTGCAAGAGATAAGTTATCGTGAGATGTTTCATATTATGTCTGCCGTTCATTCGATACGGTGAATCACTTCACTCGGCAGTTTCCACTAGAACAAAATCGTCGTTTTCATCTGAGCTCGTCGCTCGATTACGTCAGTGAGAGTCAGATACTTGAGTACTTCGACATCCGTAAGACTGTCGTCTTATCACCGTAGCTTCAATGACGCGAACTCACGAAAATAAATCGGAAGCTCGTCTCACTACCACGAGAAATGCCTCAGCCCATTCGACATGATCACAGAAAGATACTCAAAATGTTCAAATGTTTGTAAATCTATCGGACCAAACTGCGTGGTCATCAGTCCGTAGCTTACAAACTACTTAAACCTAGGTAAACTAACCTAAGGACAACACACACACCCATGCCCCAGGGAGAACTCGAACCTCCACGGCGAGCAACCGCGCGCTCCGCAGGGAGAGGCTTTAGACCGCTCGGCTACTCCACCGCGGCAGAAAGATACACAGACGGGAAGCTTCTGTGAGGGCGACGTACCTAACTTCTGCTGATACGTCATAGAACAATTATCAGTGTCTCAGACAGATCTGAGATTATTCTGTAGCTTCCCAATGTCACTTCATAGGTCTGCATGTCGCCAGTCCAAATAAAACTGAAAGACGCAGTGGTATAAGGCGTCGTCAGATCTCCCCAAATTTTCGTATTTCCCGTTCAGTACATTTGGACCTAAAGTTTAGTAATATACTCCATCTTGTGAAAGACGTCGAGGCACGCACAGAGATTATTTCTTCTCTAGAAACTGGTGTTGCTGATGTCGTGTTAAACTGTGGATGGGTAAAATGACCCACACGGTAGTACTTATATAACAGATGAATTTCTCATACTTTTTGTAGTCTAGAGGGGTGAAATTTTTGTGAATTGTATAATTCTATAAATGTTGAAAGTCAACAGAAGGTTTGGTCCTTGGATGAACATGGAGGGTGTAGGGTACTCGAAAGACCCCCAAGGGTCAATAATGACCCACGTGTCCCCACATGCGGGAGTGAAACATGGACGATAAACAGTGCGGACAGGAAGAGGATGGAGGCTTTTGAAATGTTACTCTACAGAAGAATGCTGAAAATTTGGTGGATGGATCGCGTAACTAATGAGGAAGTACTGAACGGAATGGTGGAGAAAAGGAATTTCTGGGACATCTTGGTTAAAAGAAGGGCTCGACTGATAAGACACCAAGGAATCATGATTTTAGCATTGGAGGGAAGTTTATGGGATAAAAATCGCAGAGTGATACCACGAGATAAATACAGTAAGCAGATTCAAATGGATGTAGGGTGCCGTTCTTATGAGGAGATGAAGAGGCTTGCTCAGAATAGAGTAGGGTGGAGAGCTGCATCTAACCAGTCTCCAGACTGAAGACCACAACAATAACAACAGCGTGGTTACATAAACGACTACTCTAAGGGCAGATGAATCACGCTTTCATACCACCATCCAGCCAGCGATCTTAATGAAACGACACAGTTTGTGTTTCTTAAATGGAACGAAGTACTTCAAGATAACATTCTGATGTTGTCTGCTTCCTCACCTCAACTAATCTATTACAGCATTAGTGCCAGACTGGGTCACGCTTCTCATTGATGGGGATGGTGGACACTAGTATAGAATGACGTAAGTTAATTCCTGTTATCTGATCAACATCTGATCAAAGTTTGGTCAATATCGGATTGGTGCTTAATGGAGTAACACTTTCCACTTCTGTCAGTGTGTATTTTATTTTTCGATGGAAAAGTAAATAACATTCTTAGAATGTAAAAAAGTGTGAAGATTATTTGTTTACTTGCTCTACAAAATATATGTAATTGTTTAACATAGATATACTGATTAGAGAAATACTATATTGCTTTCTAGTAATAAGATAATCAAAGTGTATGTATCCGTGAGATGTTAACAGATGGAATTGATGTTATGGTTGTAGTAGAAAAGGGTATTCCTCTGTGGAAAACTGATATTCTCAGTAAATTACCAAAAATCTATTCACCATCAATTTAAGCTCAAATGTTCAAATGTTTGTAAAGCTTATGGGACTTAACTACGGGATCATCAGTCCCTAAACATACAAACTACTTATGAACTACTTACGAACTAGGACGGCACAAATATCCATGCCCCATATGAGCGCTAAAATAAACCAATTAAACTTCATTTATACCATAAATCAGTAAAATCTAAATGCCGTAAATTCAACTAAATACCTGGAAAGAACACACAGAAAACACAGAAAATATTGTAGGGAAGGCGAACCAAAGGCTACGTTTCACTGGCAGAAAGAAGAAGCAACAGTTCTACTAAAGAAACTGCCTGCACTACACTTGTGCCTGTTTTGGAGTATTGTTTGCGATTGTGGGGTCCCCACCTAGCAGGAGTAACGGATGATAAAGTTGAGGGAAAGGCAGCTTGTTTTGTATTATCGCGATATAGGGGGAAGAGTGTCGCAGAAATTATGCACGAGTTGATGTGGAAATCATTGAAAGAAAGTCGTTTTCGTCGCGGCGAGATTTATTTGTGAAATGTTTCACCAACTGTCTTTTTCAAATACGAACTTATTTTTTTAGCACCAACATACACAGACGTCATCATCATAAATAAAAGAAATCAGATCGAAAACGAAAAGGATTCATCTATTCCTTTTTCCCATGCGCTATTAGAGAATGGAAACCTAGAGAAATACCATGCACTTAAATGTGATTAGTGGAGTATTTATGTAAATGTAGGAGATCAAGTTTTGTAAAGAAATGTCTTTCGGTAATGCTGTGAACACTTATTCAAAATCGATACTGTGAAAAAAAATCTCTTGGGAGGAGATACTATGGAACAATACAACCAAAAAGTATCTATTAAACGTGGGCTGTTAACTGAAAACCTTCAGATTTACGAGCACTTGATCAGTAGAAAATAAAGAACTGGTCATAGCTCTTAAGATAGGCGATTTACAGTCCATAGGTACTGGATATTTTTTCTTCTTTTCGCCTATAATGTCTCCTCGCAATATTTGGAAAACAAAGAGCATACAGGAGAAGAGATTTGTTTCATACTAGAAACATTGAATAAATGTTTCTACCATCTTGGATTCCTATGTAAAACTTGAATTACTAAGACCCCCTCTATATCCTCTCGAAGTTTGCGTTTTGTTAATGTTCGTCTTATACACTGCTCAAAACAATCAGGGGATTAGCGAGACATCACACACAATATACAAATGGTAACGCATTTTATTCAGGTATTGGTTACTAACGTAAATGTGATACAGTACGATATTTAAAAGTCCCACCTCTTTACATGGCGTTTATTTAGAGCGAGGCACAATGGCCAACCATAGTAATGAAAAAGTCATTGTCGTTGCCTTCTAATATGGAGTGTGATCCCTTCCAACGTCCAATACAGTTGCGCATCTTCGTGGTATGGACTGTATGAAGTTATCAATCAGCTCTTGGCGCATATTTGGCTCTGCTTCCATGAGTGCAATGCTCAGCTCTGCAATCGTTGTGGAAGGTGCTTGTCTGGCTGCGATGCAGGTGCGAAGTGCATCCCACACATGATCATCAAGGCATGCCCGATGAACAAGCTGGCCACTCCATTCGTTCAATTTCCTCAGCTTCAAGCATGTCGTCCACCAGTGCAGCTTTGTAAGGCACAGCAAAAGGTTGAAGGATCTCGTTTTTATACCCCCGAGTAGTCAAAGCGCCATTGTGAACGACATAGAGGTCAGTATGTCCACAAATACTGAGTCCTGCCAACACCATTCGTCCAACAGCATGATCTATTGATGTTTCCTGCACAAAAGCACGATTATTGCGAGTTCCACATTCTCTCCAGATGAAGGATTGACGGTTGTCCGGCTGAACACAAAATCCTGACTCATCTGCGAGCAGAACCCAGCGCCTTTCGTTACGACTCCAGTCCTGATGTTACTCTGAACAGTTTCCGTGGACTAAAAGGTGTCGTGGTTCTAATGGGACACACATCATAGACCGTTATGCATAGAGGTCACATTCCCGAAGTCGATTTCGGACTGTTTTTGTTGATATTGCACGTCCTGTTGCTGCCTGGAGGCACAAACAAATATATACAGACGGGAAACCTCCGTAAGGGCCCGGTCCTACGCTCAGGGGTGCGGGGAGGGACGGTTTCCAGCAGTTCCATAAGATGTTCCATGATGGCGCTGCGGTCAGAAGCAGCTCTTTAAACTGGCCAGAGCAGGCGGCAGGTAGCGGCTGTCCCCACCAGCACCTCCCTTCAAACGCCGACACACCACACACAGCCGTGGCCTCGTGGCAGGTGGCACGAGCTCTCCCCTCACCCTCCCCTCCACGCTACCCTCTGACATGTGAGAGGCACCCTAAGCCAGGAAACCGCCTAGTAGCATCTTACAGAACTACGAGGGGAGCGAAGGACAGTGGTTTAGGGGGGGGGGGCTTCTCCTCTGTATATGTTACTCTGTGCTGGAGGGTGCCTTGCAGCTGAGCTGCATTCAGCTTCCTGCCTCGACGGGCTATTAACCGGAGTAACGGTCGTCTCTTTCTGATGTTATCCGTGGACGACCTTGGCCTTTTCTTCTTTAAACGGTTACTGTTGTCTCAAATCGCGCCCAGGTCCCGGAAATTACACTTTGGGACATACGAATACCTGCAGCCACTGTGTCTGTCCTGCTTCTAATTTTCCTATGGCTCTCCATGCCGTAGCTCCGGGTAAGTCTCGTTGTTGTTGCATTGCACTACCTGCTCATTACAGCATTTGAATCCAACTGCTTGTTTAAACGGTTACTGTTGTCTCAAATCGCGCCCAGGTCCCGGAAATTACACTTTGGGACATACGAATACCTGCAGCCACTGTGTCTGTCCTGCTTCTAATTTTCCTATGGCTCTCCATGCCATAGCTCCGGGTAAGTCTCGTTGTTGTTGCATTGCACTACCTGCTCATTACACCATTTGAACTCAACTGCTTGTTTAATTCGTTTGATTAACACAATTCAACACAACCCACTTTGCAACAATTTTCTATTATATTACCACTATCTCGGTTTCGTAATATTGTCTCCACTCCGTAAAAACGTCGAACCATTTTAGCTCATTCTGCCGATGACAAAACTTCAGAACCAACATATTTCAACTGATTCCCTAAATTATTTGACCAGTGAATGTCAGTGAGAAGTATGTGCTATGTTGAGTAATAGGCAAGAAAGAACTACGAGCCACGGACGTCCTCAAATGTGCAAATGGTGTTTTATAAAACAGTGCTTCGAAAGGTACTGAAGTTATCCTATAGTCTCCATAACATTTTTATGACAGCTTGGGGAACCTCTTAGATCAGCTGTTCGCACTCTTCTAGAGCGCTGCTGTGCGGTAGGGGATCCTTACAGAATTGACGAAAAACATCGAAAAGTTACGGAGAAGTAAGGGAGTCAGTGTTACAGATACAATAAGTGATGTGCGCTGGTAGTCACTGAAACGAAGGCGTTTTTCATTGCGATAAAATCTTTTTAGGAAATTCATTTGCCTAAATCATCTTCCAAATGGTATTTAAAATAATATATATATATATATATATATATATATATATATATATATATATATATATATATATATTATTTGTTTCCAGCTTCTTGGAATGGAACTGGTCGTCATGAAAAATTAGAGAAATTAGACCTTTCACAGAAAAAAAATCGTGTTCATTTTCCAACGTATTATTCGAGGATGTAACTGTACAGAAATAGCCTGAAAGTGGTTCTGTAAATCCTCTACTAAACTCTGTATTATTTGTAACTTATAGAGTTATCATGTAGTTATAGAAGATCCAATGCGCTAGGATAAAATTTAGCAGCGCATTATATCTGTATAAACACCGATTCCTTGATCCAAATACCTCTGGGGATTCTCGAAGCGAGAGGGCCAGAAAAGGAGCTCAGTGTTCGGCCACAGAAAATCAAGAGAGCACACGGTAGAACCCGTGATATTTACAAAAAAGATGTGATCTACACAAACAAAGGTCAGACACTACGGTTATCAAACCTGAAGTTCCGTATGTAACTGAAACGATGGTTCTTAAGGTGCTTTGGAAAATATTCTGAAGGAATAACAAGAGATTAAGGGAAAAATTCTTGGCCCAGAAAAAAACAGAAGAAGGGCACAGACTTAAATCACAGAAAGCAACAGAGAGACTGTCCAACCTGTAAGCAAACATTAGGAAACGAAGGCTAAAGTTCTAGGGACATGTCAAAAGACTCCTAACAACAAGACATACCGAAAAAGAACGTACCATGGATACAAAAGTGAAGAAAGACCTAGAAAAGACCACATAGAATCAAGGGGACAGGGATCTATAAATAAATAATGGGTAGTACAACCAAAGAATGAAGAGATCAGGAACCAAGTTGAGTGAACAACGGAAGAGAGTCCACGGAGCGAAAATGAGAGTCATATGGAAGAAGAGGAAGGCGAATCATAAAAGCACTTTATGATCCAACAGGGTCTACAGACAAATAATAATAATTAGTAACTATCAGCCTTACCTGTACAAGTGGAACCAAATTAGATATTTCTGCAAGGCGTGAGTTGCACTTCCAGCCAGTCGAGGCCAACGCAGAGCTTTACTGCCGCACTGTATAGATGTCTTCGGTGTTAGTCAGATCTTCTGAGGGAAAAGTGTTGGTTGAATCAGTGCTTACAGAGTAGTTGGATGGGCAAGTACTCCAGCAGGATTCTGAGCGTTGTTGTCTGCTGGAGGGAAACGAGGAGTTCCTGCGGTCGACTGCCTCCTGTCGGCGGAACATCCGCCTGACGCTGTTTCTGGACCGGCCGAGGAAATGGGCCAGCAGTTGCGCGGGCGACGGCGGCGGAACACTGATGTAACTGCCGGAGCCGATGCTCTGCGTGGAGCTCTGGCGGCGTGGGGGCGGCGGCGGGGGCGGCGGCCACCAGTAGGGCAGCGAGAACCGCCGGGTCGACGGTCTGCGTCTCCGGTTGATGACGGTCGTTTGGCCCACCTCCAAAACTTCCTTGAAAATCAAGGTTGGGTAACGCCACAGCAGCAGTCTGGTTACCAGTACCGAGAGCACAACCATTCCGCACGACCCGAGGATCGTCATGCTCACCACGAACGTTCTGTCGCCGTTCGAGATCCATGTCAGTTTGCTATATTCTGCCATCGTCCTGTGCGAGTGGCAGTTTTGGATGGAGGTTCTCGTCTCCTCTGGGTGCAACACGCAGATAATGTAGTCCGTTTCTGGCTCCAGTTCCTCCATAACGACAGGTGACGAGATCAAAGGGCTTGTTTCGAAGCAATCTGGAGAGTCCATGCTCTTCCACACTAGAAATCCCCCAGCGACATTGTGCGGCAGTGAGATTTTGAGTGTAAACTCGTCTACATTGTGGATGTGAACCGAATCTTTGCTCCAGCCATCCACTGTATTGTGCATTGGTAAATCTACGTGGTAGCACTGCTTCAGATCATCTGGTTTCTCATCTGGTGGCACTGACGTCGGGACCTTCTCAGTGGTCGATGTGGAATCCGTTCCAGCAGATGTGGTGCTGGAAGCTACAGATGTGGTATGGTGTGTAGAGCTTTCTGATGAAGTTGTTGGGACTTCGGAAATGTTGTCAGGTACAGTGAGCTCATCACTAGTTTCTGGCGCAGTTTCCGTGGTCGGGTCTTTGGATGTCCCAGTAGGTTCTGAAGATGTCGAGCACTCTGTTGTATCAGTTACACTATGTGTCGTGCTGGGAACTTCAGATGTGTTGTAGTGTGTAGAGCTTTCTGATGAGGTCGTCGGGAGCTTAGAAGTATCGTCAGATACAGTAAGTTCATCACTAGAGTCCGGTGCAGTTTCTGTTGTCGAATTTTTGGATGTCCCTGTAGATTCTGAAGTTGTCGAGCACTCTGTTGTTTCAGTTACATTATGTGTCGTGCTGGGAACTTCAGATGTGTTGTAGTGTGTAGAGCTTTCAGATGAGGTCGTTGGGGGCTCAGAAGTATCGTCAGGTACAGTGGTCTCATCACTAGTATCCGGCACAGTTTCCGATGTCAGATCTATGGATGTCCCTGTAGTTTCTGAAGTTGTCGACCACTCTGTTGTTTCATTTACACTATGTGTCGTGCTGGGGACTTCGGATGTGTTGTAGTGTGTAGAGCTTTCTGATGAGGTCGTTGGGAGCTCAGAAGTATCGTCAGGTATAATAAGCTCATCACTAGTGTCCGCTGCAGTTTCCGATGTCAGGCCAGGGGATGTCCCTGTAGGTTGTGGAGTTGTCGACGACACTGTTGTCTCAGAGGCAGTTGATGGAGGCACTGTCGCAGATGGTGGTGGTGTACAAGATTCTTTCAGCTGCTCCAAGGCAGACGCCATCTTCAAATTAAGGTAGTGTTGTGGGGCTGAGCATAGCGGCGAGTCCGCAAATGTACTGACATACGGAAGGAGCCACAGAAGGGAACAGTCACAGTTCCAGGGATTCCTTTCGAGATATATAGCAAATGAAGGGTGCCGATGTTCAAATGAGATTGACATGTTTTTCAGTGTTCTTAGTTTGTTGTTACTGAGGGTCAACAGTTGACGATATCGCGACGGCGGGAAGGTACCGACTACCACATCCCGGATTCCAGAATTGGAGAGGTACAAGGATGCCGCAGATGTGGCGGCGGCGCCTAGGTCCTCACGTCGCAGTGTGCCCAGCGTGTTGAACTGGAAGTCCACGATCGCGTCGGTGCTTACGCTTCCCGCAAACGCTGGGAGGACGTGCCTGTTGCTCCTGCTTATCGTTCTCAGAACCTGCAGGACTGTTAGCTCCTGGAGCACGTCTGTCAGGTCTGGATCCACTTCTTGCAAAGCGGGGCAGTCGTCAAGAGCCAGGCTTTTAACGTGACGGAGAGGGCGGAAGGTAGCTGCCTGCAGCTTCCGTAAGGTGAGTCCGCCCAGGTGCAGCTCTTCGAGGTTGGCGAACTGCGGAGTACTGAAGGCGTCATCGTGTAAGGTGTCAATACGGCAGTGCCTGAGGATCAGCGAGTTGAGGTTCGCTCTCACGTCCAACCAACCGGGAACCAGTGTGTTGTTTCCAAATACGACGTTACTGATCTCAAGTTTCATGCTCCTGGCGCACTCCTGTGAAGTGAAAACACATCGCTTGAATTAAATAAATTAAAAAAAAAGAATTAAAAAAATAAAAATAACATAAAAGGGGATACGGTGACTGTATTGCATAAATATTTTTGTAAATTTATATCTCTGTCAATTTTGGTCAGTCTCACTGAAATTTAGCCCACATATGTATAGAGATCCAATATGCTTTTAAAAAAATTCATAATTTTTAATAACATTTTAATCTGTGAGAGAATTTTTGACTTTTTATTACATTAATATTTTAAGGTACACCTTTTCAATATTTCCAGTCAAATTTTGTCAATTTTCTTTTATGGAGACGTAGATACTCCACTGAATGCATGATTAAATGCAGTAACTTTTTGGTAAACTATAGATATTATTTTCTGTGTTATTTTGGGTTCAAACATTTTTAAGCACAATTCTTTCAATATATTTTCAACCATAAAAGTGTTTATAATGTCTAGATTAAAATTAAGTTCCACTTCAATATTGCTTCCATATAAAAGAATAAAAAAAAAGAATAATCATAATTATTCTGTTATACATTAGCTAACACTGCTCATATCCATATCCCAGTTCTTCCTCATCATACTCTGCAGCTGGTTTAGCTCCTCTGCTCCATTGCCTAGCAATTTTTTTTCTATATTCTGTACTGAAGTCTCTGCCTTCACGATTCGTCGCTCATCGAAATGTTCGGCAATATCTGCTCTGTTAAAACTCCAGCTGTAAAGCCCAACTTCCTGAGAATGTGAGGTCTCGTTACATTCCCACTGCTGCAGCTTCCAAAGCAGAAATATTCACTACCAAATTGGAAACAAACACAATCTTTTGACATCTCTTCCAAATAAGAACATTGAAACTTTCATTTAGGTTCTGCGTTTTCCCATGCAGACATTTTTTTAGCAGTTCTGGTGAAGCCAGTGCTCGAAAAGTTGGCATAATAGCCATTGCAACATCATAAGGAAGGTTGTTTTTATGGGTGTGCGTTTCGCCACTTTTCTTGCTTTTTAACATTCATTAGAACAGAGGCCATGCTGAGGTGTAGTGTATTTCGACAAGTTGTTGTTGTTGTGGTCTTGTCCGCAGACTGGTTTGATGCAGCTCTCCACGCTACCCTGTCCTGTGCAAGTCTCTTCATCTGAAAATACGTTCGGCAACCTACATCCTTTTGAATTTGCTTGCTGTATTCGTCCCTCGGTCTCCCTCTACGATTTTTACCCCACTAACTTCTTCTAATGATAACTTGACAATTCCTTGATGTCTCAGAATGTGTCCCACCAATCTATCCCGTCTCTTATTCAGAATATGCCAGAAACTCCTCTACTGCCCAATTCGGTTAAGCATCTCCTCATTAGTTTCGTGATCTACCCATCTAATTTTCATCATTCGCCTGTAACACCATATTTCAAAAGCTTCTACCACTTTTTGTCTGAACTCCTTATCGTCGACGTTTCACTCCCATACAATGTTACACTACAGACAAATGCTTTCAGAAAGGACTTCCTAACATTTAAATTGATATTGGACGTTAAGAAATTTCGCTTCTTCAGAAACGTTTTTCTTCCCATAGCCATTCTGCATCTTATATCTTCTTCGGCCATCAGACGTTATATTGCTACCCAAATAACAAAACTCATCTACTTCTTCTATTTTCTCATTACCTAACCTAATTCCTTCAGTATCGCCTGATTTTCTGACGTTACATTCGATTATTCTTGTTTTACTCTTGTTGATGTTCATCTTATACCCTCTTTTCAAGACACTGTCCATTCCATTTAATTGCTCTTCCAGATCCTTTGCAGAGTCTGACAGAATTACTATGTCATCGGCAAACTGCAAAGTTTTTACTTCTTCTCCCTGAACTTTAATTCCCTCTCAAAATTTCTCCTTGAATTCTTTCACTGCTTGCTCAATGTACAGATTGAACAACATTGGGGAAAGGCTACAACCCTGTCTTACTCCCTTCCCAACCTCTGCGTCCCTTTCTTGCCCTTCAACTCTAATAACTGCTGTCTGGTTTTTGTATAAGTTGAATATAACTCTCCGCTCTTTATATTTTACCCCTGCTACCTTCAGAATTTGAAAGGGTGTATTCCATTCGACATTGTCAAAAGCTTTCTCCAAATCTACAAACGCTAAAAAAGTAGGTTTGCATTTCCTACTTTCGACAAGTAATGGAACCAAATGTCCCACACTGCTTTCCTCATACTATCCAAACCTGTCAGGTTACTTCTAATTGCAGTACCGTAATAGACTTGTAGGTTGTCAATTCTGCTCTATGTTAGTCTGTTTTTACCTTCCAGTGGCTTCCCATCCTTTAGTAGCTTGCCTTTATTGTCTGCAACAAGTCTTCTGAGTCGTCCATCCATCCTTTTTCTGAATATAGCCCAGGCACTCCAGTTTTTCAATAGTGTATATGCATATCACAGCCTTATAAAGCTACATTTTTTAGGTTGAAAGGCAAAATTGTGCAAGAAAAGTTTTCCTCCCCTGGGTACCTTGAAAGTTGGGCATATCACACTACACTGTTAGGGTTTTAATTTTTTTTTTAAATTTCACTTGTGGTTAGAAATTTAAGGAAAAAATCTGCGATAATAATCTCAATTATATGTACTATCAAATAAGCAAATAATAAAAAACAGTTATTTTCTCATTATTTCTGCCACCGTCTCCCTTTAAGAGGCTCTGGACGTGAAAATGACTGAAAAACCGCAAACAACATTTTTGCTCCATCTGAAAGACAAATTTCTCCCGTTTCCAAAAATGTGTAGTTTAATTACTTTTAAATAGTTGTTATAGTTTTAAACGCTCTTTGAACAAATGTCTGCACACTGGCCACGCTGATGCTTCAGGCAAGGAATATAGCCATGAACATTTCATGTCTGCCACAGTCATGGAAACAACAAAACCAGGGACCTTGCAGATAAAAAAAATTATTAGGAAATGTCTACAATGCCGTACACAAAATCCTAATGAGAGTTTCAACTGCTGCCGGTGGCAACGAGGACCGAAAACAGTGCTTGATGGATGGACATCACTTAAAATATGTGTGATGGATGCCATGCCCTATTATCTGTTTCAGTGATGGTGTAACTAGCAGGACAAAAGTAATGGATGAATTAGGAATCCAACCAGGAAATAATATGATAGCTGCTCTGACTGCTACAGATCGTCAGCGATTAGTTGAAGCTACAGTCGCTGCGAAAGCAACTACTAAAGAATACAGAGTAAGGAAAAGTCTCCGGAAAAAGTCTGCAGAGGATAAAGAAGCAGCTGGGCAGTAAGATTATGCCACCGGAATGTTCTGAAAGAGGCATACGGTGAGTCAAAAACACTATTAACATTCTTTTCTTATTTTATCGAAACTACGTTTTCAGAATATTACGTACGTATATCTTCATAATGGTTTTAGCTATGTTCACCAAATTTTTCTCAATTGAAGGATGGGACAGTATCTTTGTATTATATATAATACATTGCAGAAATGATCTATGTTTGTTTATTTTCTGTAATTTTAACGGTAATTATTAGAAAATAGTAATGAAGTGTAATAAGGGTTTTTCTATTTCCTCAGGTATACTCGAAACTATAAAAAAAGAGGCATAATGCGTTCCTACGAATGTTTTAATTATTAAACTACAATAGATATTTCAATAAATTTACTACTGCAGTTTGAGTTAATGTTATTCGGTGTTAGTACAGAATCGCAACTTCCTCCGCGTTGTAGATCGAGAGTAATGTGCACCCGAAGTACCGCCCTGGTCCCCTTCATTGATGGTGCATCTTCTGAGATGGCTGGTCGTGGTCCACGAAACATTTCCTTACCTGACGTTTCGTCTAGAGCTTTGCTGGTCACCTGCAGAGCTGCTCACGTCGGCGCGGATTCTTAGCAACTGGCGATTCTGAAGTCGAAGAGCGACATAAGCAGAGATACGCGAAATATTTTCATTCATTTATCTATATCTATATATAAAAGGCTTGTGTGTGTACGTGCTGACAGACTTTTCTCCATGCCCTCATACTGCCACCCACTCGTGGTTGTGGTGGTAGATAGACCTTGGTCTAATGATGTTAGTAAGGGAGTTTGGTCGCGGTGCGTGGCAGTGGGTGTGTGTGACGAGCAAAAATTCGCAAAATATGCAATAAATACTCTCAGGAAAAGCTGTATACTCTGTGACTTGCGAACTTTACGGTACGAGTCAAAATCTGTTTATTCTTTCGTCAGGCAATGCGGTCCTTTCAGACTCTAATAACGACGAGGATTATCAAATACGCAATT
Organism: Locusta migratoria; assembly: GCA_026315105.1. Lineage (NCBI taxonomy): Eukaryota > Metazoa > Arthropoda > Insecta > Orthoptera > Acrididae > Locusta > Locusta migratoria. The sequence continues at coordinate 300,680,222 of CM048746.1, forward strand.
TTTTTAATAGATCACATGTTTCCGTCAACCACACATTACCGACTATGAACAGAGACACAAAACAAAGATAAAAATCCAGATAGACTCAAAGATAAAAATACTCGTGGAACATTGATCACTGTCGTGGAAACACAGACATAAATTAATGAATGTCTCTTAGGCCATAGATATTGATATGCCTGTGCCAGTAAGCTCATTGGTCTGTGATAATCAGTGATCTCTGATAGATATAGCCGCGACACTCTCTGCTGTGAAAGATGTTATCGTTTGACAGCTGGGTCAAGAAAAAACTATGCGACGTAGTCCTACTCATATCCCGGCGGCCTCCTGTGATAATGTTGGCAACAGATGTTGAATAACGAGAATCATGTGACATCGTCATAAGCCAATCGCGTGACACGCAAATATTTTGTCGTGAAATCAAGCATACAGCAGGAACAGCAGTATTTATCTATACTCCATATGGTTCGGACATCTTTGCAACGATTTTATATCGTGTTATTGATGTTGCCAAAATAAAAACACGAGGCCGCCAGGATAGAAAGTAAAATTTTACCGTTGTCACATATCATTATGACCAGCACTTTCACGCGAAACTCTTTTGTATAGAGTGTCATGATTCACACAGTCTTACAATTCATTCCAAATTCCTATTCAAGAAGATATTTGTGAAAACCGTTACAAATCAATATTCGCACTTATGCAATATCGTTTTCAGAAATGTAATTTGCCAGCCGGTTTCGGCGCTGCTGTTGCATTGTGTAACTTTATGAACACAACCTAACACTGAATTTACATTCTTCCGAAGCACGGACTTAATTTCACTCTTAGTATGAAAAACTTTATGAACATTCATCGTTTTCGACAATGACTTCTACTTAAATTTGACATCTTGGCTAGGAGAACTGAGTTTATTGACAGAGAGATCCAACAAGGATTGTGTTTTTGCTGACCTACGTCCGGAACCCAAAGAACCATGATATTCACAGGACCGTCTTTAATAACCGTTGCGAAGCATGGGCATATAAGCTAGTTTATTCATATTCATCACGTCTCCCAGGAGCGAATTGAGGAGCAAGTCTCCATGGACATGGAACCGAGTCAGTACATCAAACTGTAACAAGAGAGCAGTAATGGGCAAAGTGGAACATTATAGCAGTGCTACGTACGCGACAGTCCTAAGCATAGGTAAGAAGAATCAACAACGTAACGCGCAAATTAGCTTAATTTTTTAATTTTTTTGTAGGAGTTTCTCGACAGAATAGAAAGGGAAAACTCTTTAGTTTAGAATTGAAAGTGCGTGGATTACTACTAAGCTTTTTGAATTCTTGTGGCAGCATATTAAAAACATACGGGGTAGGATACTGCTCTCACTTCTGTACGACGGTCAAGGTGGTGTGATCCTAATGCAGATTTGATTTCTGTTTAGTATTAAATGACTGAAAGCTGCTAACTCTAAGGAGTAACCAGATATTAAATAACGATCTAAAAGAAAATATGTATTGAGAGGACACAGTCAGAACTTCTAGGCTACGAAACAGGAGTCGACAAAATGTTCGCGAGCTTACAAAATATATTGCTTGACCCGCCCATTTATGTGCAATAAAAACCCTTTTTAATCAGAGGAGTTACCTCAAAGAATAACACCATACTTCATAAGCGAATGAAAATAAGCAAAGTGGACCAATTTTCATGTTGATCATCTTTTTCAAATCATGTTCTAATGGTAAATAAAGCAGCATTTAGTTTTTAACCAGTTCCTGAACATAGGTTTTCCATGTCAACATACTATACAACGGAACGCCTAGAAATTGAAACTGTTCAGCGTCACTTATCACATGCCCAAGCTGTGTAATCAAAATGTCAGTTTTTGTTGAACTGTGTGTTAGAAACTGTGAAAACTGAGTCTTATTGTGATTTAGAATCAATTTATTTTTTACAATCCATGATATTCCTTGTCTTTAATAAAAGTGAACTATCTATTGTCGATAGACCAGGATAAAATATATCTGTCCTGAAGAGCCACTGTACATATATCATGATTTACTTCTTCCTGCAGAAATCAGCAGCATTCTTTATTTATTTCGCTCGCTTCTCTATACATTTGTGGATGATGATTTGTGGTTGAGATAAAATTAATTCTACGATTTTCTGATTGAAGTCATGCTTAGATACAGCTGATTGTACAGTTATCACTGGTAGTCAAGTACTTCTAATTTATTTTAATCTTACATTCACGCTTCTCTTGGTAGTTCCAATACACACCTCTCTGCGAGTACACGGAATTTTATACACCTCACATGCCGACAAAGGAAGTCGTTTATCGTTTACGGAATGGAGTGCTTGACATTTCTTAGTTGGCCTAAAAACTCCGACCCGTAAAAATAAAACACCCTTCTGGCGGTACGTGAGGATATACAATTCCATTAAGTTGTGGAAAGGTGTATGTTGGATGTACCAAGAGAAAAGTGAATACAAGACTGAAAGGATATAAAAATGTCGTTGCCGAGAAGAGAAAATTGAAAAAAAAAAAGAAAGAAAAACTGTATCTGAGCATGAACGTCAGTCAGGAAATCTTGAAGTTTTCCCGGACTAAAATTTTATCTACACAGAGGAAATATTATACAGGGCTATATAGAGAAGCAATGCCTGCCCCATGAATCACAAGCATTGCCGAGGTGGGGTGACTAGCGTGTTTCAACGATACAGATAGCCGTACCGTAGGTGTAACCATAGAGGAAGGGTATCTGTAAAGAGGCCAGACAAACGCGTGGTTCCTAAAGAGGTGCAACAGCCTTTTCAGTAGTTATAGGGGCAACAGTCTGGATGATTGACTGAGCTGGCCTTGTAACATCAGGTAATGTGGATTTGCCGTACAATTACTGCGAACGGCTGAAAGCAAGGGGACTCTATAGTCGTTACATTACCCGAAGACATACAGCTATACTGTCTGAATTTATGATGACTGTATCCTCTCGGGCAAATATCCCGGAGGTAAAATAGCCTCCCCCCCCCCCCCCCCAATTCTAATATCCGAGCGGAGACTACTCAGGATGTTGTCATCAGGAAAGACAACACTGGTGTTCTACGGATCGGAGCGTGGAATGTTAGATCCATTAATCGGATGTGTAGGCTAGAGATAGAAGAGATTAGTGAAATGCGGTGGAAAGATGAAGAGGATTTCTGGTTAACTGAGTACAGGGTTATAAATACAAAATCAGTTCGGGGTGTTACAGGAGAAGGTCTAATACTGAATAAGAAATTAGGAATTCGTGTAAACTACTACGATCAGGTCAGTGATCGCGTTATCGTAGTCAAGATAGATAAAAGGCCAACACCTACCAGAACTGTACACGTTTATACGTCAACTATCTCTGCTGATGATGAGATCGAAGACATGGTATGAGGAGGTAAAGGAAATTATTTAGACAGTCAAGGGAGAGGAATACTTAATTATGATGGGGGACTGGAGTTCGGTAGTAGGAAAAGGAAGGGAAGGGAAAAACAGTGGCTGAATATGGACTGGAAAAGGGAATGAAAGAGAAAGCTGCCAAGTAGACTTATACACAGAACGTAATTTAAGAATCACGAAAGAAGGTTGTATACATGAAAGAGACCAAGAGATACCGGAGGGCAACACGTAGATCTCGAAACCAGTTTTCAAACTGTAAGACATATACTTGGGGAGTTATGGACTCTGACTCTGCCTTACTGTTTATGTAATGTAGACTGAAACTGCAGAAAGACAGGGAAACAAGGATTCGGGATTTAGATCAATTGAAGGAATCTGAGATACTTAAGAGTTTGAAAGGGAGCTTTAGAGGACAACGGGGGGAAATAATTCAGAAGAAGATGAATGGGTAGCTTTGAGAGAAGGCAACAGAGGGCCAAATAGGTAGAGAAAGAAAATCTATAAAAATCCGTGGATATCACAGGAAATACTGAATTTAACTGATGAAAGAAGAAAATATAAAAATGCAAAAAAGTGAAGCAAGTAAAATAGACTACAGATGATTAAAAATGAGGTTGACAGAAAGTGCCAAGTGGCTAAGCAGGAGTAGAAGAAAGCAGCTGTATGAATGTGAAGAACTCAAGTCTGAAACCAGTTCCGAGCAAACAAGGGAAAGCTGAATGTTGGAAACAATATATAGGAGAGCCCTACAAAGTAAATGAACTTCGAGACAATGTTGTAGGAAGGGAAGAAGAAGTAGATGACGCTGAAGAAGGAGGTACTTTATTGAGAGGAGAATTTGACAGAGCACTGAAAAACCTAAGTCGAAACAAGGTCCCTGGAACAGACGAAATTCCCTCTGAGTTACTGATATTTCTGGGAGAGCCACCCATCACAAAACTATTTCACTTGGTGTGCAAAATGCATGAGACTGACGAAATACCCTCATACTTCAACAAAACTTTTATTCCAAAGAAATCAGGCGCAGACAGGTGCAAAAATTACAGAACCACCAGTTTCACAAGTCATGGTAGCAAAATTGTGTGAATCACTTACAGAAGATTGGAATAACTGTTAGAAGACGACCTCAGCAAATATCAGTTGGGATTTTGGAGAAATGTAGGAACACGGAAGGCACGTTACAACTAACGACTTAGATTATAAATTAATGCTTTTGTGGATTTGATGAAAGCTTTTGATGATGTTGATTAATATACATTCTCAAGTTCTGAAGTCAGCAGGGGTAAAATATAGGGAACGGAAGGTTATTTGCAACTTGTATGAAAACCAGACAGCAGTTATTAAGAGTCGAAGGACATGAGAGGGAAGCATTGGTTGGGAATGGAGTGACACAGAGTTATAGCCTTTGATAAATCTTATTCAGTTTGTACATTGAGCAAGCTATCAAGGAAAGCAAGGAGAAATTTGGAGAGAAATTAGATTTCAGGGTGAAGAAATAAAAAAAAAGCGTTTTTGAAAAAGAGAAATTTGTTGACATCGAATATTAATATAAGCTTAAGGAAGTCCATTCTTAAGGCATTTGCGTGTAGTGTTGCCTTGTACGCGAGTGAAACATAGGCGATAAATAGTTCAGAACGGAAGGGGAAAAGGATTTTGAAATGTGGTGCTACAGAAGAATGCTGAAGATTAGGTGGGTGGTTTGCGAAACTAATGAGGACGTACTAATCAGAATAGCAAAGAAAAGAAATTTCTGGCATACCTTGACTAAAAAAGGGCTCGACTCTTAGGTCACATTCTTAGACGTCAAGCAATCGTGTTATTAACTTTGAAGGGAAGAGTGTGGGGAAAAAACGCAGAGGGAGACAAAGAGACTAACACAGCACACAGTTTCAAATACACGTGGCTGCCGTTCTTATGAGGAGATGAACAGGTTTGCTCAGGATAGAGTAGGGTGGAGAGCTGCATCAAACCAGTTTTCGGACTGAAGACCACAACAACAACAATAGAAATAGCTAAGAATGAGGATAATTTTAAGCAATCAAACAATCAAACTTATTTATATATGGAAAGTTGTTCTTCAGAATATATGGATATTTTTCGTTGTAAAATAGAGACAATCGTTAGTCAAGATCTTTGACAACGATTCCGCGTATCTGCGGAGCATGTGAAAACTGGAACAAGCCCGTTTTATTTTTATGTTCGAGTCATCAGTCGTCAAAACTCGACGTCGCCAGAAGTACCTCTGAAGATGTCCAACGCTTCTGTGGAAACGAAAATTTTGCATGGACCTACCTCACCCGCACAGCCCGGAAGATTCGCCAATCTCTATATATAAAAGGAAGTGTCCCGATTGACTGACTGATTGACTGACTGACTGACTCATCATCGCCCAGCCCAAACCATTGAAGATAGAAACTTGAAATTTGTGGAGTGTGTTGATCTTACTCTGTAGGCGCCATTTAAGAAGCGATTTTCCGATATTCCGTCCGTAAGGGGGTGAAATAGGGGATGAAACGTGTTTTAAAAATACGTAGCTATTTAGGCAATTTTGGAGCTAGAACTACAAAATTTCGGATTTTAATTCAGGGTTCGAATTTAAAAGACTCGTGTTTCGGCATTTTTTGAAATTCGACAAATAAGGCGGTAAAATAGGCGATGCAAAAAACCACGCTGTCGACGGGACGTTAAACTCCAAGCTTCCAATAAACCACAGCCTTTGTATTGGGATTCATCATTCGTTTCTAACCTTTCCGATTTACATTAAGAAGCACACAGCGCCACCTATTTTTAAGATTTTCGTTAGTATCGTTTGTGTTTCCCTCTGCGACAGTAATATGTTCTTCAAATATGTCATTATTCGGAGCTATGGTTATCTTCCTATGGTGTTTTGAAACCGGAACGTTAATTGATGACACCCCGTAAATTACAAACAAGAGGTGCAAGGGTTTATGAAACCATAGTATAGAGATCTTCGTGACCAAACGCTGTACTCATTTGCAGTAAGGGATACTAACGTAAATTAGGTCAGTTTTAAAGACGCAGGGTACTTTTTGGGCTCGATATTATGTGAAAATGCAATATATATTTCGAATATTTTCTAAGTTTTCTAATTCATTACAGTTACTGCAGAATACTTTTTAAATAATTACTAGTATTTCGAACAATTGATCACGTAATGATGGTCATAAAACAGCATTTAAAAAGTGATGCACAATATTTTTTAAAGTGCTTCTTCAGATTCGCTACCATTTAATGACATAATGAACGTGTGAATATAATCAAACTCTTAAAAGGTGTGTATGAACTGTTGGCTGATGTAATAGACCCATCTCATTTCACAGATAAAGTAAATTAAGCGGAATAAAATTTCGTATAACTTGTATTTTAACTTTTAGAATATTTTTCCTGATTAAATATAATTTTTCTATAATATCATTCAGTCTGCAATAAAGTTTAGGTCCAGAAAAAAAATTAGTGAAATGCTTCATAAAAACAAGGAAATCTGCGTACCTAAATTCTGAAAAGCCCAACTTCTAGGAAATTGGGAGTTAATATTGCAGTCACATTAAATTATATTACAGAACGTATCGAAACACATTCTTCAATGAGTTCCATGTCTTCATCTTTAGGCTCCCTCTTGGTATTAGTTTTAGTACTTATTGGTCCTTTGCTGAAAGAGTATTAATAAAATTCTTGTCCACACACTTCAATAAAAATAAATATGTAATTGCGGTTATGGGACGAGAACACAAGGGAGCTACATACATTTTACATTCGTGAATATATAGCTGCTCGAAAGGGATCATATCTGACTAGCAACAGATATCTACACATACTTCATCATATGTAAAATTCTGGAGTGTAATTGTGATGTACTTTGATAATCAGTCACTTTGTTTCTAAAGGAAATATTAAAATGTAAACAAAACTATGCTTTGGATTGCCTGGAGAAAACTAAACAACAAAATACTAGGAAGGGCTACGCACTTACTTCTGTCACTGTTAGCAAAAAGTTCAATCGTCATGAGGAGAAATAAGTAGGTGTTTCTTCCCTGAAGAACTTACATATAGGTTCATAATACTAATATGAAATACTTTGTAGTCAAGTAGTTATTGTTGAATATTTTTATGGAATTTCTTGGTGTATGACAGTCTTGATATTTATTGCACACTAGTGAATACTTACACATACAAATACCTGCAGCACCAAGGCAACAAACGTTCTGTAAGGCGTGTTAGAAATACTTCACAGATGTGCAAATAAATAGAAACAAAGATGATCATTTACAAGTGCTGCAAACAGAATCTATGGAACCAAAATTTTCAAGTTTTTTGTACAATACTAAAGACATTTTAAATATTCCGTTGTCTCGTGGGTATGGTGGCGCCACGATCATTCGGCCGCCGAATATATATAATGAAGAATAAAGTGTGTTCGAAAATGGTCTTTGAAACTTTGATCATGTATGTTGCAGAAATAGAGAGGGGTAGAAACGTCTGGTTTGTGACAGGATGTTCACATTCATGTTATAGTAGCCATTTAGCAGAGTTTTAGGTGATCATATTTTATAAACCAAAATTCGGGACACTTTGAAACATATTGACTTTGCAAAACTAACTCTTATGCTGTACTTCTGTCTACACTATTGTATGAGGAAAAATCTTTGATATTGTCACAAAAAATCTAGAAAAATCCTTGATCAATTTACTGCATATTTCACACAAACCTCAAACATTCTGACGGACGTAGCTGTAAATACTGTCAGTAAATATAGTGAATAATTATATATATATATATATATATATATATATATATATATATATATATATATATATATATATATATATATATATATATTAGGAAAAGATTAGGAAGCTTCTTGACTGACTTACTTTTAATTTTTAGAAGACACTCTAATAAGAGATAAGGTGGATATTAGATAAATATTTTACAAATATATGTGCTACAGAAATATATGTTGAGTAACTAAAGGAGTTTTGTTGTTAGCAAAAATCTTGAAAACTTCTTGGCCAATTTCCTCCAAATTTTGTCAAGAATATTTAATACATGGTCGCATGGAAATAGTCGATATTTTAACGTACATATCTATATACTAATATAATATAGGCAAATATTGTTCTCAAAATCTAGAAAAGTATTTAACAGATTTTTACAATACGACGGTCATTGGCTGTAATGTATGAAGGGGAACTGTGGTGTCAAGACTTCGCGAAAAGTTATCGACCAGTTTATTTGAAGTACTTTAATGAACATGGAGATATACAAAAGCTAAGAATTTTTTACAACTACATGGTGTATACATATTACTGTGTAATATACTAAAGGGAAAATTTCTTAAATAAAAAATCTCAAAGATGTTGCTCAATTTACTTCAAATTTTTACACATCCATGAACATACCAACACATATGGCGCATATTTTTATTATATACAATATGTATGTATATATCTAATGTATAAAAGGGAAATTTTGTAAGCAAGGAAATCGAAAAGTTAATGAACAATTTATTTAAAACTCTTACAATATACACAAACATTTTGACAGACAAAGGCATTTTTTAAAGGACAATGAAAATTTTTCCTGCTAAAACCGACAGCCAAAAAGAATGGTAAGTGCTGTGATGTGAAATAGTACGGCTATTCTTTATTTTCACAGTTAGTTTCAATTACGAAAGGAGGCCGTATAAAACAATAGCGAACAAATTTTTCCTTGTCTGTTCTCTCACCTTACACAGAATTTGAAACAAAGTGTACACAAAAATTAACTGTTTTATTTTCTTTCATGCATTTGGTTCAACAGAAGAAATGGAAGCTATTTCGTATCAGCTTATAATTAGAATACGGGTTCAGAATCCTCACAAACTCTGTAATCCCACTCATTTGCATATTGAACCATGTGAAATACAGTCATTGAATCTACTTCAAAGTTGCAGCTGCTGGAGAAGCCTTCCTTATACACCAACGAGCCCAACCAATTTACCATCCATTTTAAGCAACTTCAATTCCCAGACAGGGGTTCTGTTGCAGTAATAATGAACGAGGATCCAGATCAGACAAAAGAGGAAGAGAACAGACGAGATGAGAAGAGGTGATGGACAGGGAGAGGGAGGAGGAAGTAATGCACTCTCTCTCTCTCTCTCTCTCTCTCTCTCTCTCTCTCTCTCTCTCTCTCTCTCTCTCTCTCACACACACACACACACACACACACACAGACAGAGAGAGGCGGTGGGCGACGAGGTAAATAAAAGAAAGGGACAGAAGGTGATGGGCAGACGTAGGAGGAGGAAGGTGTTCTGGATAAATATCCAAACGCCATTAATATCGGAGAAGCAGTGTCGCGTTCACTAAACGTATAGCGACAAATTTGCTGTTGCGTTTTAGAATTAACTAGCTTAAACCCGCGGCTGCGCTCGCGTGTCGGTTAATTATGATAGCTAAGCTATCTTTCAGTAGTGCGCTATGAGAATGGTTTTGAAGGATGAAGTGAAATACAATACCTTCTTTAGAAACAATCATTTTTAATCAACATTATCAGGAAAGTAAGTAGTGTAGATCAAATTACACGTAAAAATGCACTCGTTTCGAAGAACCCAATCACGAAATTCAACAATAATGATTGCAATAATATTACAGATCGATCACTTGATGTAATGCGCGAAACGTCACATCGATTTTTTAAAGAGATGTGTTAAAAGAAATTTCTTTTTTACTGCTTTATTTATTTATTCCTATATTTCCTTATTCTTATGCTTATCCTTACAGAAAAAGAGCTGAAGACATTGTAGCACGCGTAGACCAAAGATATGGTCTGTGGCATCTCGTTTCTCTGTATGTAACCTCCTTGCTATAGAGTCGCAAACGTCATCGCTGGCCTTCAGTCCGAATTTTTTTTTATAATTTGACGACTTTCAATCACCATATCTTCGATCCCCCCCTTATAGCTATCGGCATGGAACTGCTATGGTGTACAACGGGAGACTTCGGACAACAATTACACACAGACCATTCGTTTGCGTTCTGTAGTTTTCACTGCAGAGCGAAATATTAACATACACACGTAGAATTTTATAGACACCGATAACTTTCTATCCCAATATACTCCACCCTTTTATTATTATCAAGCCTCAAGCAACTATGTCACCAATAAAACCATTTTCAAGGAGTAAATATAATTTTCAAAGAGTAATTATTGTTCCGCATTTACCGTTATATTCTTCAAATTACTAAATATATGTCAGATCGCTATAAAACCTTGCCTAATACCCTCCTCAGGTCTAAATTAGTAACTGTACGAATATTTAAGTCTCTGCGGCTTGTCATTTGGACGTATAAGCGTACACCGAACAGACTTTCACATTTATATATACAGATTTAAGGTGTTTTTTTTTTTTTATTTTTTTTATTATTATCTATCGGACCAACCTGCTTGGTCATCAGTCCGTAGCTTACAAACTACTTAAACTAAGGTAAACTAACCTAAGGACAACACACACACACCCACGCCCTAGGGAGGACTCGAACCCCCGACGGCGAGCAACCGCGCGCTCCGCTGCGAGACGCCTTAGACCGATCGGCTACTCCACCGCGGCATTTAAGGTGTTTCCAGATGTTTTTATAATACTTTTTTTATGGATGGTAGTGCATTATTAATGGCCTATTTTTTCAACATCTCATACTGAGCACTTCAAACACCCGCGAGACCAATAAAAGCCACATTGCATTTTGCTTGTAAAATTGGGCGATGTGCCTGAAATACGTTTCTCGGCTACGCATCAGTAAGCAGCATGATTTCAACGCCTACTGTCAGGGGTCTGACCTGCATGGTGGAGTCATTAAAAGAAGGGGCAAAATGTGAATAAGAGTAGCTGTGAGGAATCTCCGCACCTGTCACACGACGACGCTGGCGTTGGTCAGAATTGTGGTAAAATTCGGTGCCAATGTGAGATAATTTGCCCGCATATACATCTCACAGCAACTTGTGAGCTCACATATCCGGCAGTTGGGGCGGTCCCTCTCATAAAACTTATACCAATGACATTCCCTATTTATTGTTTATTTTTATGTTTTGATTCCATGTCGAATCGACATGGTCAGTGACTGTTATAATAATTATATAGATGATGAACAACAATCAGTCGCATATCTATGTTTCGGTCACTGTTCCACCATAATCAATACTCTAAAACAGAACCAGTTGCAGTCAGTTAACATGAATGCAGTGTTACACATCAGTTTATACTTGTCTCATATATCGGTCAATAGTTAAACGCAAACAAAATTTTTCAATGTCCATGTTGAAGATACGTTCACACTACCTCGGCTGTTACAGTTTTTACACAGCTAGCTTCATTGTGCATAGTGGCGACTGTGGAGCCCTCTTTACATCATTTATTCATAGCACAATGTATTCACTTTTATATTTTGTATTTTGTAATTCTATTATATCTTTCTTTTAATTTTTATTTTTATTACATAAAATTATTTACAAAACGCGCTTGAAGACAGTCCGTGTTGTAAATTTGTCCGTAACGCTGTGTTAGCTGAGCGGTCTAATGCGCCTACCTAGTAAGGAAATGGTCCCGGGTTCGAATCCTGACCACAGCACAAATTTTAATTCGATGCCTCTCCTTATGTTTATTACATAATTTATTGTATTTAAAATTGTATAAGTTAAAGTCAGTACATAGTTTTCAGTTAAACATTAATGATGGTGACTTAATAAACAACCCGGCCCCTTCAACTGCCATTGCAAATGTACAATCAGATGACAGTTTAAAGTTGTTTTAAAATTTTTTTTTAGTTAAACATTATAATTAAATTTTTTATTATTGTTTTTATTGAAAACAAAGGCATTAAGATCATTCTGGTTACATATAAGCGTAGCTGAAAGAGTAATTACAGCCAAGAAATGGTGTTACAGTTTTCAAATGAATGACTTTTGTTGAAGCGGCCATAGATCTTTCTTATAATATACTAGCTGGAAACCCGGCGTTGCCCAGTTATTTATTTATTTATTCCTGCCATTCTTCAGGTATATATTCATTTGTATGTGGGCTGTATGTCTGTAAAATCTCTCAGGAATGCAATTAGTAGTAAAGGAGTAATAGATTAAAACTTGGTGCATGATGCGGCGGTCCCCCATGAACGTTACTGTTTACGTGCTCATATCTCATGAACTACGTGTCGGAATGTGATAAATTTAGAATCTACATTAAAATATACTGTAAAATTTCCTGTCGCTACAATTTGTAGTGTTCAAATTATAAGTTGTAACGTCATACCGAGAGCCGTAGTTTTACTCCATAAACAGCGGAAAAATAGTAAGTGATTGTAACGTCATACCGAGAGCCGTAGTTTTACTCCATAAACAGCGGAAAAATAGTAAGTGAGAAACTTTTTTCTTTCATCATTTTACTGTGGTTGCCAGCGAGAAAAGGTTTAATAAAGGTTTGAAATTATGTTTAAAGTTGCAAGTCGCTAAGTACTGTCATTCTCATACAGTGTATTTCGAAAGTCTCGCCGCATTATATGTAATTTTTCTGCGATTTCTATTGGTTATGACGTAATATCTTTTGAACCATGTGCCGTATGTGATTCTTAACCATGCAGCAATTATTACCTTACGGTAAGGAATGTGTGTACCAAATTTGGTTGAAATCGCTCCAATAGTTTAGGAGAAAATGAGCAGCATTGTCGCAAAATGCAGCAGTTTTTCGCGTATCTCATTGTTCATGACGTCATATCTCGTCAACTATGTATCGTACGTGATTCTCACACTTACGGCGACCATTCTCATGGATTGAAGCTTACTTGTATAAAATTTGAGGAAGTTTGAATCAAAACTGTAGATTTGTAAGCAACACGTACACACATATGGACACACTGCTTTATATATTAGATGGATTTTAAACAAAACAATTTTAGATATACGTAAATTGTGTAATAAAAATAAAAAATGAAACCAATAGCAAATAGAATTGTAAAATGCAACTAGTAGAAGTAAATACATTTTGTTATGAATAAATAATGTAAGGAATGCGCTACGATTGCCAATGGCGTACAACGAAGCTAGCTGTGTCAAAATTGTAACAGATGCCTCAGAGTGAACGTAATCTTCAAGCATGAAGATTGAAAACAATTGTCTGTTTACGTTTTAATAATGTGTTTTATTATTGACCGAAATATGATACATGTACAACTTAAGTGTAATACAGCATGCATATTAACCGGTTATAACTGGCGCAGTTTTTTAAAAAATTTTTTATCTTTGATAAATGTCACATAGTGATCGAAATCTAGATTTACGACAATAAAGATACATTCACTATTGACTGCTGTTCATCGTCTATATCTTCATTTTTATGCTTCATTACCCAATGAAGATTCGTTTACAATAAAAAGAAACCATGTTCAAGACCAAAGACAGAGAGAGGTGTAAGAGGATGGAAACAAGGGAGGGGGCGGGTTGAACATTGACAGGAGGGTGGGGGGAGGAGATACCTACATTGAGGACGGAGTTACAGAAAGAGGAGAAGAAGAAGATGGACAAACGGAGGAAGAGAAGGAGACGGGAAGAGAGAAGCGGGATACTTTCTAAAAGGTACATATTTACCACTTACGAAGCATTTATGGACTCGCAAGACATATGTAAAGAAAGCAATCTATTACTTAACTTTTCAGAAAAAGTTCATTAATGAGTTTTGAAATCATTGTTTCCTCTTAGACCAAACAGGTCGCTTTATAGAGCACAGAACGGATGTATCGGCTAGTAAATCTGTGTGTGGCCAGCACCTACTACAGAACAAACATTTTGAAGGTCCCATTCAAATGAATCTTAAAATCTAATGCAATGCACCTTAAGGGACGTTATTAAATGTCCTTGAAGAAGTTGAAATATTTTCTCATCATAAAAATCAGCCATTGATACTATTAAATGAGCAGTTGGACTTCAGGGACAAACATTTTTACAATCTTTTGGACGACTTGCTGTAGACCATTTCTGCTCTTCTGCTACCTTTTCTTTTACATTTTGTCATTTGTTTTTTTGTGGTTAACTTGTTGTTCGTGACAATTTAAATTATGAGATTATGTCACACTTTGACCAATTTATTGTTTTCATTGACAACCAATACTTTTTTTCTCTTTATTGTCATTCCATTCCCCTGGTGAGGTGGGCTGGCAGCGCTTGAAGCGCTCTTCAGCCTACAGTATACAGTACATGAACAGAAGACACAAATGTAAAGAAGGACAAAACAGGAGAATACAAAACACAGTCATGACGAAAATTGAAGAAACATGATGGAGTGGAAAAAGACTACGAAAATGGTGAAACACAACACTGTAGCACTGAGGTACGCAGACATTTAAAAAACAACGGCATCGGCAGCGGGATGGCCGTTCGCAGTTTGGTTAAAAATTCACTGAGTAGTGTCACTCCCGCGGAACACAGACAAGTCATACAAATATGTTAAATGATTATAATGAATGTGGAAGGGGTGAAACACAACACTGTAGCACTGAGGTAGGCAGACATTTAAAAAACAACGGCATCGGCAGCGGGATGGCCGTTCGCAGTTTGGTTAAAAATTCACTGAGTAGTGTCACTCCCGCGGAACACAGACAAGTCATACAAATATGTTAAATGATTATAATGAATGTGGAAGGGGTGAAACACAACACTGTAGCACTGAGGTACACAGACATTTAAAAACAAAGGCATCGGCTGTGGGATGGCCATTCACAGTTTGGTTAAAAATTCACTGAGTAGTGTCACTCCCGCGGAACACAGACAAGTTATACAAATATGTTAAATGATTATAATGAATGTGGAAGGGGGAAGGCAGCAAGGAGAAGAGCGAGAGAAGTGAAGGGAAAGGAGGAGTGGTAAGGGGTAGGGGGGGAGGAGGAGGGAGGAGGAGGGAGGAGGGGCCACAGGGATTGGGGAGAGGATGGGGATGGGATATTCCAGGAATCTGTAAGGAGCGGGGGGATACCGGAGTGGTTGTTAAATGGAAGGGGAAGGGAGGGAGGAAGGAAGTGAGAAAGTGGGACCCTCTAGTTGGATCAAGGAGGGAGGAGGGGGAGGAGAAGGGGAAGGCTCAGAACTGGTAAGAGGGAGGTCATCGCCAGGGAGGGGGAGGATGCGGAAATTGCCACAGGAAAGGGTGAGGAGGATGGACAGGTGGAGAGCATGGGGGTTACAGTAGTAATGGCGCGGCAGCAGGCCAGGATTGGTGAGGAGAGGGTGGACAATTGGGTGAGGACGATCCAGTTTACAGTAGAGGAAATGGAGGTGCTCAATTAAGCGTACAATGTGGGGGAAGGGGATGAGGTTATAAAGGAGCTGTGTGGGGGATGGGGGCTAGGAAGGGATAGGGAAGACGAGGCGGAGGGCATGGCGTTCCAGGGATCTCTAGGGACATGTAGAAGGATGGAGGGACAGAGATCCAGGCAGGATGGGAGACGGGTGGATGAGGGATTTGTAGGTATAGAGGACAGGAAGTTCAGACTGGCTAAGCAGGAGTGGCTAGAGGACAAATGCAGAACCATAGAAAAATGTATAACCAGGGGAAAGATAGATAATGCCTACAGGAAAATAAAATAGATATTTGGAGACAAGAAAAGCAGCTTTATGAATATCAAGATCTCAGACGGAAAACCAGGACTAAGCAAAGAGGGGAAAGCTGAACTGTGGAAGGAATATATTGAGGGCCTATACAAAGGAAATAAACTTCAAGGCAGTATTCTAGAAATGGAAGACAAAGTGGAGGAAGATGAGATAGGAGATATGATATTGCGAGAAGAATTTACAGAGCGCTGAAGGATTTTAGTCGAAACAAGGCCTCTGGGGTAGATGATATTCCGTCTGAACTGTTGATATCGCTAGGAGAGCCAGTCATGAAACAATTGTTCCACCTGGTATGTAAGATGTAAGAGACTTCAAGAAGAAAATAGTAATTCCAATTCCAAAGAAAGCAAGTGCTGACAAATGTGAAAATTACAGAACTACCAGTTTAATAAGTCATGGTTGCAAAATAATAACACGAATTATTTACATACAAATAGAAAAAATTGTGGAATCCAATCTCGGGGGAGATCAGTTTGGGTTTAGAAGAAATGTAGAAACACGTGAGGCAGTACTCACATTACGACTTATCTTAGAAGATAAGCTAAGGAAAGGAAAACCTACTTTTTTAGCGTTTGTAGATTTGGAGAAAGCTTTTGCCAATGTCGACTGGAATACACTCTTTCAAATTCTGAAGGTAGTTGGGGTATTATTAAAGTCGAAGGACAAGAAAGGGACGCAAGGGTTGGGAAGGGAGTAAGTCAGGGTTGTAGCCTTTCCCCAATGTTGTTCAGTCTGTAGATTGAGAAAGCAGTGAAGGAATGCAAGGAGAAATTTTGAGTGGGAATTAAAGCTCAGGGAGAAGAAATAAAAAGTTTGCGGTTTGCCGATGTCATAGTAATTCTGTCAGACTCTGAAAAGGATTTGGAAGAGCAATTGAATGGAATGAACAGTGTCTTGGAAAGAGGGTATAAGATGAACATCAACAAGAGTAAAACAAGGATAATGGAATGTCAGAAAGTCAGGCGATGCTGAAGGAATTAGATTAGGTAATGAGACAATAAAAGTAGTAAATGAGTTTTGTTATTTGGGTAGCAAGATAACTTCTGACGGCCGAAGTAAAGAAGATATAAAATGCAGAATGGCTATGGGAAGAAAAACGTTTCTGAAGAAGCGAAATTGGTTGATATCCAATATTAATTTAAATGTCAGGAAGTCCTTTCTGAAAGCATTTGTATGGACTGTAGCATTGTATGGGAGTGAAACGTGGATGATAAGGAGGATAAGGAGTTCAGATAAAAAGATGATAGAAGCTTTTGAAATGTGGTGCTACAGACGAATGATGAAAATTAGATGGGTAGATCAAGTAACCAATGAGGAGGTACTTAACCGAATTGGGGAGGAGAAGAGTTTCTGCCATATTCTGACTAAAAAAATGGATGGATTCTGAGACATCAAGGAAATTGTCGACTTAGGATTAGAAGGAAGTGTGTGGAGTAAAAATCGTAAAGGGAGACCGAGGGAGGAATACAGCAAGCAGATTCAAAATGATGTAGGTTGCTGAACGTATTGTCAGATGAAAAGTCTTGCACAGGAAGGGGTAGCGTGGAGAGCTGCGGACTGAAGACCACAACAACATACAAGTACCCGTAGGTTTGTAGTTCCTTGCATAGCTAGTTTTTTCTTCTTTTGTTTTAGTGTTTGTTTCATATTAGAATGTGTGAACTTTTTGTCATTGACATATCATGTTTAGATGTGCTCTGATGATGCTACTACTGTAGGTTACGAAAACGGAATGCCTCAGTGAAACTGGTACTAGTGACACATTTTAGCGGATTTTTTTGTTAAACTTTACTTCCACGAAATTGTCTGTAATAATTTTTATTGGCGGCTCCTTCAAATAATAGGGTGACGCAGCCAGGGGTAGTGCTGTAGCTCCATAGCCCCTCCATCGCCCCACTGTAATGGACGTATTGTTTGAAGGGCCGTCAATAAAAATTTTAACGGACCATTTGGTGGCTATGGGGCTGCAGCCCTCCTAACCCATCGATATACTTGAATGTGAATGTGATTTCTAGAAATAACAATAATAATAATAATAATAAAAAGAGCTAGCAAGGAGAACTTAGAGAAAGGGAAGTTTGAAGTTTTCCCTTTTTCTGGGGGGGGGGGGGGGGGAGGGGGAGCACGGAGAGACTCAACCACCCTGCAGACCAAGATCCTGGTTCGCTACTGGGTTTGCACTAAAGTTATCAATCCTAGTCGTGGTTAATGATTTCCCTAAATCACTCCAAGCAAATGGCTGGTTGGTTCCTTTCAAAATTGCACTGCCGATTTTCTTTCCCATCCCCGATAAAAACTGCCCGAGCATGTGATAGGTATGGAATGACCACGATGTCGACCGGACGTTAAATCCTTCCTTCCTTCGTAGTCATGGTTCACGTATAATCGAAGAGGCTGAAAAAAGAATGGAAGTAAAATTACTCAAACCTGGTAAGGTAGTGAAAACTTTCACGTAGCGGCTGCAAGGTACGGATACATGTTTCAGTTGTTATCTAACATTGAGTGAAACCACTGAAACCTGATGAGTGAATCAAAACATTTACAGCCGGCGGCGGTGGCCGAGGGGACTGAGGCGCTCCAGTCACGGTCTGCACGGCCACTACGGTCGGGGGTTGGAATCCCCCATCTTCTTTATCAGGAATTTGCGAACAGCATAACAGTAGTTACAGCGGTCTTTGCGGCAACTTGTGTAAACTCGGCCACAATATTTACGGTGGTCAGTACATTTGATGGGAGTGTATCTATTGTTGTTGAGCTTGAAGTGCTGAATTTAGTGTATATTCTATTTTGTGTGTGTTGTCTGTACAATTTTTGGTGCTGAAATATGCCTAAAGTGTATTCATAATTTAAATGTACAAACCGAAGTGGTAAAATAACAAGTACTTCATGCAAGGACACCAAATGTTTTTTTGTTTGATCTCAGTCTTTCTATACTCAAACAAAATTCCTGACTACTGGCACTTAGCTACCCCAAGAGTGAAGCTTCAGATGACCTTTCCGGCAATTCCCTTGAAATACACACAATAAAAAATGCTCGGTTTTCTACCTAGTCTTGTTGTGTTTTCGAGATATTTTTTCTTCTGCTGTTCCTGTGGTTGATGAAACCACGCTTTTACGTATCTACACCTTCTTAAAAATAAATTTAGTATGTTGTTGACTATACTTGATTGAGTATGGTTGGCGCGTAACCAGTGAAAAGGGCGAAATCATTAGTAACAGCCATAGTGAAAAAATTCTGGCTGTTACTAATGATTTGGCCGGCCGCGGTGGCCGAGGGGACTGAGGCGCTCCAGTCACGGTCTTGGACGGCCACTACGGACGGGGGTTCGGATCCCCCTCGGGCATGGATATTTGTGCCGTCCTAGTTCGTAAGTAGTTCATAAGTAGTTTGTAAGCTTAGGGACTGATGACCCCGTAGTTAAATCCCATAAGTTCTACAAGCATTTGAACATTTGGAAACATTTACAGTAGTTGACAAGGCCACAGAGACTGTTTACATTCAGTTCTTATATTCTGTTAAAAAAAAGTAACAACAACAGACTGAACTACAAAAAATTGACTGCGCAGTCATTTGTTACGAACAGTCGGTTTTTCCAACACCGGACTAGACGGATGACATCTCCGGTTAATAAAGGCATGTGACCGCCGTAACATAGCGTCTAGAAGCTATGGCCTCAGCCTGCTGCGATAACGTTACGTTCAGATTAAGTATAGCCGCTTTGGAAGGCAGACGAGTGCACATGCGAGTTTGAAAATACAAGACTTATTTGAAAGTGTTAACAGTTGTTGTTGTTGTTATGGTCTTCAGTCCGGAGACTGGTTTGATGCAGCTCTCCACCCTACTCTATCCTCAGCAAGCCTTTTCATCTCCTCATAAGAACGGCAACCCACATCCATTTGAATCTGCTTACTATACGCGTCTCTTGGTCTCCCTCTGCGATTTTTACCCCACACACTTCCATCCAATGCTAAATTTACGATTCCCCGATGTCTAAGAATGTGTCCTACTAAGCGATCCCTTTTTTTAGCCAGGGTATGCCAAAAATTCCTTTTCTCACCAATTCTGTTCAGCACTTCTTCGTTAGTTATGTGATCTACCCACCTGTTAACAGTTATGATGAGAAAATATTTGCCGCTAATGATTCGCCGTGTACGTTAGGAGGGCGACAGAAAATTAGTGTCTGGAAGGTGCAGAGATCAACCTATAGCATGTACGAGGGCAGTTTTTTTTCTACCTCCGATAGGATATAAATAAAATACACGTTCATAGAAAACAATTATTTTATTACCAAAAGTTTTGTACATTTCTGGTTTCTTTTCATCACAATTACCGAAAAGATTGAGACATTTATCGTATCTGTGGCCAAGCTTTGCAATACCCTCTTCGAAAAATGTTGCCGCCCATGATTTCAAATGAACTTTGCCAGTTTTTTGAAGATCTTCGTTGGTTTGAAAGTGTTGCCTTCCTAGCCAAGTCTTCAGTGTAATGTCCTTCCAATTTTTACCGAAATCGACGACTGGAAAGTTTAGTGCTACCACCAATATAAACGCATCATGTAACAAAAGGTGCCTGTGTATACACTCGTAACAAAGAATAATTATTTTTATGTGTGTTATTATCTTTGTACAATTAAAATATATAAATGTATGTAATGTTAAAAAAGTAATCTTATTGTATCTGGTTGTATCTTGCCTCTTGTCTGCTATGATCGATTCATGTATCGTGACGAGATTGTTTTTGATGAAAATGAAGGAAACATTGTAATGAGATCTGTAAATGTGTTTGAACATTTTTACAGTCTTAAAATATATGTATTAAATGAAACACGAACTTTAATTAGATAGAAATATCCTGATCATTTATATGAAATGCTAAAGGATGCCATTAGCACTTGTTTCAGCAAGAAGCTAACGACACAAATTGCATCAACCGCCGCCCTTACGTGGCAAATATAGAATCCCTAAATGATAAAGCAAGGATGGGTGGAAAATAAGGCTTAATAATAATAAAAAAATAATAATAGTCTATTTCAGCTCTACAAAACCAAACTGGACTTACATAAAAATTACGCCAACTTCTGTGGTAATGTATGGTAAAATGTGGTATCTTACAAAGATCTATAAATTGCGAAGTGCATAATTATTCAGAGTGACTATTATTATTATTCTGTGTGAGAAGTGAACAATCTTTCATTAAATAATTTCCTGATAGCCATATCTTAAAAATTTAAGAGACAGTTTTCATTTAGCTTCGATGAATTCAAACTTTGCGATTTTACTTCAAGTTGGACATTCAATTAAAGTTTCAATGATATACGTAACTGAGAATAATATTCAGAATTTTAATATAAAGGATATGTTCCTCATTGACTTCAATAGCAAATGTTAATAACATTTGGCTTTGAATATTATTTTTATAGCATTTAATGTGGGACTACTTTGTAAGAATACTCGCACCAGTTGAAGACCTTCAACTGATGATGATGATGATCGTGTGGCATTTATGACCGTTAGACCCCAACTGGGGTCGTGTTCAGCCTGCCTGGTGCAAGTCTCTTTATCTGACGCCACTTCGGCGACTTGCGTGTCAATGATGATGGAATAATGATGAGGACGACACAACACCCAGTCCCCGAGTGGAGAAAAATCTCCTACCCGACCGGGAATCTAACCCGGGCCCCCTGCGTGGCAACCAACCACGCTGTCCACTGGACTACGGAGCCGGACAGACCTTCAACTAAAATTTAATCTGAATGATCACGTCCATGAGAAGGTTTATGTTTCATCCATTTACTGAGCTAGCTGGAAAACTAAATTAATATAAAATACAAAGATAATATTTTAGAATATTCTCATGAACCTGGCGACTTTCAAAAGTATATACTTTTTTCTTCCCCCCTTTTTTTCTCTTAGAGTATTCTTACATCAGTTCAGGGAAAAGGTGGAAGTCGCTGGGTGCCAAGTCAGGAGTGTACGGCGGATGATCGGAAATGTCCCACTGAAATTGTTGAAGGAACGGTTTGGTTGTGCCAGCAGGGTGTGGACGAGCGTTGTAATGGATCAACACAATTCCTCAAGTCAGCATTCCTCTTCGTTTGTTTCGAATGGCTCTCCGCAAACGTCGTAGAGTTTCCCAATATGCAGGTGCATTGTTAGTGGTTCCGGGCTGTATCGGTCACCAAACGTTGCCATCAGTTGGTCGGGGGGTTCGAATCCCCCCTCGGGCATGGATATTTGTGCCGTCCTAGTTCGTAAGTAGTTCATAAGTAGTTTGTAAGTTTAGGGACTGATGACCCCGTAGTTAAGTCCCATAAGCTTTGCAAACATTTGAACATTTTTTAGCCATCAGTTGTTGTCTTGCCTGATGACAGAAGCGCGCAGGTGCCCTATCATGCTGGAACCACGTACGCGACCGAACTGTCAGTGGCACCTCTCCCAATGAAACCGACAAGGTGTCTGTCAAAACGTCTTAGTAGCTTGCACCTGTTAACCAGTTTGGCATGACATGTGGACCAAGTAGAGTCTTGTGAATAATGCCACACCAAATGTTGATGCTAAGGCGTACTTGATGCGCTGGGACTGTTAGCACAAATGGGTTTATTTGACCTCAGATGTGATTGTTGTGTTAAAATGCCATCCACTGTGAAAGTCGATTCGTCAGTAAATAACACGCAACTTGCGAATTCAAATACCACTTCAATAAGATACAGGAACCACTCACAAAACTCGCGTCTCGTGGATAATCATCCAGACTATGATACTGTACACTGATACTGACGAAAGGGGTACAACAGCTGCTCGTGTAGAATTCGCAGCACAGTATTCTGATTTAGCTCGACACGACGTGCAGTTGTACAAGGGGTGGTTCAAATGAAAAGGTACGAAACGTCTTAACAACCAAGCCGGTTGAAATTTGAATATGCCGCTCTGGAATGACGTAGTGCGACGTAGCGCGAAGCATGCGTCATCACCTCCCCCCTACAAAATTCAAAGCTGTGTCTTCAGCAGACAATGTGATGCTCACAGTCTTGTTCGAAGTCCGAGGTCCGAAACTCATCGAACTCCTCGAGCACGGAAAAGCCATCAACAGTGACGTGAGACACTCCGTAGCCTACGGCAAGTCCATCAAGAGGAAACGGCCTCGGCTAGTCACGAAGGGAGTGATTCTGCTCCATAACTCGCGCCCACAAGTCTGCAAGAGCACTCAAAGTGTGCTAGACAAACTCAAATGGGAGCAATTTGAGTATCCGCCCAACAGCTCGGACATGTAGCCCTGTGACTTTCCGAATAAAAATAAATAAATAAAATAAAATAATCACAAACGGAAGCGCTTTAACTCGACGGCGAAGGCCACACTAGAGGACAGGAATTGTGGGAACAGGGAAACGTTCGGCTCCTTAAACAGTGGGATAGTTGTGCTGAGGCCTCTGGTGATTATTTTTGAATAAACCACAGTGTCGTTTCGTATCTTTTCATTTGAACACCTCTCGAACGTTAGGTGATGGTAGGCTCGTCTTTTGCTGAATCAAGAACGATCTCCCCTACAACACGTGTCACAGAACGAGGTCGTCCTGTTTTGTACATACTAGGACGCAATGAACCACTTTCATTAAATCGCTGTTAAAGTTGCCGGGCCTTTGTGTGGGTGGGATGTCTACGTTGAGGAAACCTTACTGCTAACATTGTAACAGCTCATCTTCAACTTCGATTTGCTGGACCACACACTAAATCCATTTCGCTTAGTTGATTCAGGCCGTAAAGTTCCATGTTGCAATGTTGGCTCTTATATGGTGACTGAGCTGTTCCGGAACTCAGTACGCAGGCGACGGCATTTGTCTACACTCTACAGCATTGTTTTTCAACCCTTTAGAATATGCGACCCTCTTTGCAAATAAAAATATTCCTGCAACCTTTCTCCATCTTCCTCACGAACCGTAACAAAACTATGTTATCTCAAAGGAAATAAATCTTTCCTTTGCTTCAGCTTTCTTTTAAATTGTTGGACGAAGTTTTTTTTTGTGTGTATTTTTCGAAATGGAACACATTATCTTATTTTTACACGATTTTCCACAGAAAAATATATTTTTCTTAACGAGTGCTTCGAATTTTAAACAACATTCAGGAGCGAATTATGCTCATTAAGAAAGATTCTACTGTATAGACAAATGGTAAAGAAGTACACCTTTTTTAATGAATTTTTCAGGATAACTTATTTACTGAATGATTCCTGAAAAAAACTGTTTGCTGAATTTGACCTTATTCATCATCAACACACTGTATTATAAAACAATCTACACTATATTCAATTCGTGTTAAACTTGAATATTACACAAGAAAGTCTGTAATCTTAAAATTGAACATATTTCACTTGGGCATCCGTTTTTGTATTACTGAGACCCTAGTTATATTACGGTGCAAATACTTCCTCCTGTGACAGTGACCCCCGAGAAAAACTTTGCGATCCCTCTTGGGGGATGGGGGGGGGGGGCGTCGTGATCCACAGGTTGAAACACACTGGTCTACGGTATGGATGTTTACGTGGCTCTGTGCGGACTAGGGGAGGGTGGCAAAAGACTTGCCGAGCCGGCCGCGGTGACCGAGGGGACTGCGGCGCTTCAGTCACGGTCTGCACGGCCACTACGGTCGGGAGTTCGAATCCCCCCTCGGGCATGGATATTTGTGCCGTCCTTAGTTGTAGCTAGTTCATAAGTAGTTTGTAAGTTTAGGGACTGATGACCCCGTAGTTAAGTCCCATAAGCTCTACAAACATATGAACATTTTTTAGACTTGCCGAGTACCAGACGTGGGTGGGTTATGTTCTGTGTACCTTTTCTCGCCACTACTCCCGGTCTATAAAACAAATGAAAACGAAAGAACACGACTGTCGCAAAACCTTGCATTAGAAGCTACGTAATCAGGGTACGAAGCCACTGAACGACAATTGCAATAATCGTGATACAACAACGACAACATCGAAAACAAGTGTAGCGCCATTCCAGTATGAAATAGATCAAATTTTGCTTAAAAAAAAAAAAAAAAAAAAAAAAAAAAGTAAGTTCGTTTTCGTATCGTCTCTCTTCCATTTCATTTAGGAACTGGAGTTGGAGTTGACATTTTATAATCGGAGCTATTGTTCGTCTGTAAACTGAAAAGGGAGCAGCGCTAGTGATGGAGAGGGGGGGGGGGAGATTTCTTTTTCGGAAGGACGTCAAAGCTTCCGTAAAGAGTGAATTAGACCCAATTTCACCTCTAGCTGTGCAGAACAGATATTTGCGTAGATTCTATTCATATGCGTTTCGTGCATTAGTATTGTCATACCTGCATTCCACGTAGGTTTAACGCACTTTATGTTAAATAAACAATCCCTGGCACATCTACACTGTACGTCATAGAGGGCCGTTATATTTTTGTGACACATTCCGTAGTTGCTTTTTGTGAGAGTGGGGTAGTTAGAGTGAGAAATTTCCTGATCGCTCTCACTTTGCAGACCTTTCAAAAATATGTTAAAATGTTTGTAAATCTAATGGCCAAAACGCTAGGGTCATCGGTTCCTAGACTTACAAACAACTTCAACTTTCTCTAAGGACAACTCACAAACCCATACCTGAGGTAGGACGCGAACCTTCAAAGGGGGACGGTCAAGCAATCCCTAGCACAGCGCCTTAGAACAAGCGGCCACTCCCAAGCGGCTTGCAAACCTTTGAAGTGGGAAGAGTATAATCATGACCACAATCTCTCGACCTTACCTCTCTGCCTCCAATCCTACAACATGTTACACCCCAGAATATAATTTATCTCTTAGAACTGGTCTATTGGACGTGCTTGCGGTATAAACATGTAATAGGCCCACTTGTTTGAACTCGTCATTTAACAAACGACTTACATACATTAATTATGTTCAATTGAAACACTTTTAAAACATTTACAATTGTCCCACCATCTGGAATGCGGAAACTATTAATCCTAGGTGAACAAATTTTTGTAGGAAGTTTAACGTAGTTTAATATTGTAATGTGAAAAATTTTCTCCTCGCTTTTCAAGTTATTCAAGAAAAACCTTCACAATTTAAAAAATCGCACTGACGTGCTTTATGACCCACTTTAGATTTGTAGTTTTGTAAGTTTTTGCAAACATTTTGGACCAAAATAATAATCTAAATAATAAAAAAAATTATGGTGCTAAGATTACGACTCTAATATTGTGGTAATATCTGTGCACCCAACACATAATATTCTTTCTGACCGTATTTTAACAAACAGCCAAAATTATATGATGTTTGAGCTTAGCTTAGACAAACATACTCTTTCTTGAGCTTTTACATGTTTGAACTATCATTTTAATACCTCTCCCACATTTTCATTATTTTTTTTTTCGTTGAAATATTATCACCTTACCTTGGTAGTTCAGAGTTTATTTTCTTTCCTGTACTGGTTACGAACGACTATTGGCTGGAACGAACGTAGCGTACATTTGGCGTTCGGACGAATGACTATAGCCTGTAGAGCGTACACAGCGTACATTTGGCGTTCGTAAATCACTCACATGCCATCCCTCGCCCCAAAATCTCTTTTGCATACGCCATCTTGCTTCTCTAATTGATGATTTTGTTATTATAACTCAAGCGTTGTCATTTCAAAACAATGGCGCACTGAATATTATCAAAAACACGTCATTCTTAGGACAGTCAATTATAATCTAATGTTGGTTAGTTAGTTAACACCTGGCATCGATAGTTCGAGAATCACGGATTACTCTCGCAGCTGTTCGCCATAGCGTAATAGGCGAGGAATTAGTTTGTGATGTACGAACATGTTACACGGTGGTTCGGAACTTGCTAGGGCTTAGCGCGCTCGGACAGATGGTCGCCGGCATGGTAGCTCGAAGCCCTGTGTAACGAGAGAACTGAGTTATCCGAAACGATCAAAATAGGACAAAACAAACCAACGTCCTCAAAGCACCCGTTGAAACCGACGAAACAATCGAAAAGAGAGAAAACGAAAGACGGTTCAACAAACACCACCCGAAGAGAAGGCCTGTGCACTGCCGTGCTACGTCACATCACACAGAGTAGATCGCGATCGCGTAGCTCACTGGCTGGCCGCTGTTAGGCGGTGGGCTGTGCCCCATCAGCCAGCCAGTAAACTACGTGATCGCGAGCTACTCTGCGTGACGTGTACGGCAGTACACAGGCCTTCTTTTCAGACGGTGTTGGTTCATCGCCAATAAAAAACTGAGTAAAATTCTCAACGAAGAAACCAGAACAAACATGAACAAACGACCGCAAAGCATCGATTTCACTGGAAAAAAAAAAAAAAAAAACCACTATATATATACTGGGGAGATACTGTTACAGTGACTGTTGTAAACGACGTATTGGTAGTACTAACTGTGTATATATATTGAGTACTAGAGTTAAGCCAGTATTACCACATTCCGCTTGTGATATTAGCTGTAAAAGAAAACGTAATCACGGTTTGAAATACAATTACTGCTCTTTATTTTAGAGCAGAACAGTGTAACAAGAACGAAGCCATATCTGAACTACAAGAAAGGTAATACCATCTACGTTCAAAGCGTCCATAGCAATCATGTCAAAGACAAACATTTTAGTAGCTGCATTCATTTTCATTAATGAATTTCAATATATTCCACAAATAGTGAAAAAAACGCTTAGAAAATAATAAACAAGGTAATGTTCAAATGTTCGTAAAAATATCGGACCAAACTGCGTTGACATCAGTCCGTAGCTTACAAAGTACTTAAACCTAGGTAAACTAACCTAAGGAGAAACACACACACCCATGCCCCAGGGAGGACTCGAACCTCCACGGCGAGCAACCGCGCGCTCCGCAGCGAGACGCTTTAGACCGCTCGGCTACTCCACCGCGGCAAACAAGGTAATTTATTGCAATGTATACACTTCCCTTCTGTTTCATTAAGGAACTACACTTTCCACAGATATCTGGGACTACCTTTATATACGAAACTACCTGTATCAGCATTTTGTGCAGAATGTTCATTATTACAGTATCCTCCCAGTTTACGTGCATAATGGTTCAGAAGACCATTGTTCAATTCGTTGTTACGTATTTAACCGCATGTTCACGAAACAGAACAAACACGAATTTTATAGGGAGCATTCTTACATATGCACAACTATAAACATTGAAAAACATAGCTCTATTTAATTAATAACAGTGTCTGAAACCCTTTTAGGAAAAAAAATTGGGAATGGCGGATTCCGAACCACTGACCTTGAGCACCACAGACCAAAGCATTGCCCACTGCGCCACGACTAACAATCAGAAGTTCTGTTTCTTAATCTCGTACTATTGATGGCCATCGTTAACTGATGCTAATACGCCGTTTTTAGACACTAGATTATCATTTATCGTACGAAGAACGACGTGTTTTCGTTAATTCTTCAGTGCGCCATTGCTTTGAAATGACAACGTGTAAGTTACAATGAGAAAATCATCAAATAAGCAACGCAGGATGGCGTATTCTAGAGAGAGTTCTGGTCGAGGAATGTCACGTGACATCTTACGAACGGCTGGTTTTTGTTAATTCAAGGAGGGTTTCAAATCGCCGCTATTTTTGCAAATATCTCTAAGCTGACCTCGGGGAAGATCAGTTTGGATTCAGGAGGAACATAGGAACCCGGGAGGCAATACTTACTTTACGTCTTATCTTAGAAGATAGATTAAGGAAAGGCAAACCTACATTTTTAGCTTTTGTAGATTTAGAGAAAGCATTTAACAATGTTGACTGGAATACACTCTTTCAAATTCTGAAGTCACCAGGGGTAAAATACAGGGAAAGGAGAGTTATTTACAACTTGTACAAAAGCCAGACCGCAGTTATTAGACTCGAAGGGTATGAAAGGGAAGCATCAGTTGGGAAGGGAGTAAGACAGGGTTGTAGCCTTTCTCCGATGTTATTCAAATTGTACATCGAGCAGGCGGTGAAGGAAAGCAAGGAAAAATTTGGAATAGGGATTAAAGTTCAGGGGAAGAAATAAAAACATTGCGTTTTGCTGATGACATTGTAATTCTATCAGAGACAGCAAAGGACCTGGAAGAGCAGTGGAATGGAATGGACAGTGTGTTGAAGAGAGCGTATAAAATGAACATTAACAAGAGCAAAACAAAAATAATGGTATGCGGTCTTAGAAAATCTGGCGATGCTAAAGGAATTAGATTAGGTAACGAAACACTGAAGGTGGTAGATGAGTTTTGTTACTTGGGTAGTAAAATAACATGCGATGGTCGCAGTACAGAGGATATAAAATGCAGAATGGCAATGGGAAGAAAAGCATTTTTGAAAAAGAGAAATTTGCTGGATAGTAAAATAACATGCGATGGTCGCAGTACAGAGGATATAAAATGCAGAATGGCAATGGGAAGAAAAGCATTTTTGAAAAAGAGAAATTTGCTAACATCGAATATTAATTTAAGTGTAAGGAAGTCTTTTCTGAAGGCATTTGTGTGGAGTGTTGCTTTGTACGGGAGTGAAACACGGACGATAAGCAGTGCGGGCAGGAAGAGAATAGAGGCTTTTGAAATGTGGTGCTACAGAAGAATGCTGAAGATTAAGTGGGTAGATCGCATAACTAATGAAGAGGTACTGAACAGAATTGGTGACAAAAGGAATTTTTGGCATACCCTGACCAAAAGAAGGGATCGCTTGGTAGGACACATTCTTAGACAACAGGGAATCGTAAATTTAGCATTGGAGGGAAGTGTGTGGGGTAAAAATCGCAGAGGGAGACCAAGAGACGCGTATAGTAAGCAGATTCAAGTGGATGTGGGTTGCCGTTCTTATGAGGAGATGAAAAGGCTTGCTCAGGATAGAGTAGGGTGGAGAGCTGCATCAAACCAGTCTCCGGACTGAAGACCATAACAACAACATCTCTGATACGATACGAGACATAAAAAAGAGGAAAAGAGAGAGAGAGAGAGAGAGAGAGAGAGAGAGAGAGAGAGAGAGAGAAAAGTTGTAGAGAATTTTCTCCTCTACAAATTCGGTTATTCAATTTTCGTGTCAGATGAATGGTGAAGCCGTTATTTTCATTTAAATTTCGAGCTGTCAAAAGACGATCGCAAAGGCCCACTTTTAGTGTTACTAAAGAAACCTAAATTGGGCCAAAACACTCACTCGCGCTTACATCCCATTAGTTGCGATTTTTAGTATCTTCCTCAGGACCTCCCCGCTATTAATGTACACACATTTACGAGTACTCCAACTCGTTCGCATATTTGGCCTGTTTTTCTCCTTTGTTGACTGGCAAGGGTGAGATCGCGTGACCTCGCGGAAGCTCCGTGTAGTAGACAGAGAGATCGCTTAAAGGTCACCATTACTTCTGCAATAATTACTGCGAGCTCCTCAGATGATAGCTCCTAAGGTCTGGCCATTAAAGCAAACTGCCCTGGACGAAAATTTCATCTCCTAATTGGCACAAAAGTACAAATTTCTTTGACGCGGTACCATGTAGCAGAAAGTACGCGGCAGCCAAAATCTGTAATTAAGAAGTTGGTCGGAAACCGAGTGAGTAGCTGTAGATAAGTTTTGATTGACTTAGTTGAAGGGCAAGGTAAATGTATGATTGGAATTTAAGTGCCGATGCGTGCAGAGACATTCTGAACGTTTATTGCCGGCCGCGGTGGCCGAGGGGACTGAGGCGCGTCAGTCACGGTCTGCATGGCCACGACGGTCGGGGGTTCGAATCCCCCCTCGGGCATGGATATTTGTGCCGTCCTTAGTCTTAGCTAGTTCATAAGTAGTTTGTAAGTTTAGGGACTGATGACCCCGTAGTTAAGTGTCATAAGCTATACAAACATTTGAACATTTTTGAACGTTTATTAGTGTTAGATTCCCTTATTATTACCCCTGTCCAGAGTAATGCATTGAAAGGAGAACTTCGATTGGGTAGTGAAGTATATCTGGAAAGTCAAACAGTGTTAGTGTTACTGAAATATTGCGCTAACTAAGAAGTGAAATAATCATCTCATTCTTTCTCTACCTCCCATACCCCGTGCTGTAAACACTACGTGAAGATGCCTAAACGTAAGAAAGGTAATCTGTTACTAACACAGCCATCATCAAAAGGTACTTCCAGGCATTCGAGACACTGTTATGTAGCAGTGTGTTTGAATACTATGTGTTTCAGTAAGCACTGCTAACACGAGTAATAAGTGAAGGCCACGGATACATATGACACTGATCAGGAGAAGCAGGAAGTTTCCTCAGAACCTCGTGAGAAGACTGCAAAACATATTCTACATCCTTCTTAATTTGTTTTGCAATGCTGTAAGTAGACTATGAAACGAAATATTTGACAAAGTAAGCTCTGTTTTATTACACTATATGTAATTCTACTATACAAACCTGAAAAAAGGAAGGCAATTACACATTTTCCAAAACCAAAAAACAAATGGAAGCATTTCTTGGATTAACCGGATTCTACAGAAAATTCCCAAATACCCAGGTATTGAATGCAACAGCATTGTTAGAACTTACTAAGAAGGACGTCACTTGGTTATGGACAGAACAGCTGAACAGGAATTTCATAAAATTAAAGATTAACTATGCAACAGTATTGTACTTGCACCCTCTGATCTGAACCTACCGTTTTGTTTATTTGCAGACAGCTCTGAATGTGTGTTGGGGACACATCTGTGTAAGTTTTCACCAATTGGGGAGACAAAAGAAAGAAAGACGATTTGCTTTGCCAATAGGATCTTGAATAAATGGGAACGAGAGTTTTCAGTCACAGAAAAAGAGGCGTTGTCCATTGTGTGAGCTTTTTAGAAAATTAGGTATTATCTGATAGGAAGTTTAAGGTGTCCACTGATGACAAAGCCATATAATTTCTGATTGCTTGTAGACTAACTCACAATAGATTAACAATATGGTCTATTGCCTTAAGAGTGCTTTTTTACAACTGAATACTTACAGAAGACAGTAATTTGGTAGCTGCTACTCTGCCGAGAATGGCAGTTTGTATGGATGACACTGAATTTAACGAACACGGGTCAAAAGGAGGTATCTATGGTTTAGTTAACTCACGTACGGTATGGGAATGGAGTAAGGGAAGTATTGAAATTATGAGGCGAGAGCAGAACATGGATGAAACTGTTAGAAAGATCAAGGCGGAATGGCATAGCGACAAGAATAACAATAACTGTTATTGGGTAAAACCTGAGAAAAATAAGTGGAAAATATATTTGGCCACAGCATGCTATTCAGGATCTCGTTTGGTTTGTACATTTTAGTTATGGGCACTTTGGAGCGAATAAGATCAAAGAGAGCTGTTATTATACTAAAGTGAGAAGGTAGCACAACAAATCTTGAAGCCTTCCCGTTCTATAACTAGAAAATGATGTTACAATTCAACTCAGACGAAAGTGGATTAAAAGCATTACTTATAGCATATAAGCTCTTATTTGCATTTACAATTTTGAGGTATATGTCATTTATTAAAGTCGTATTTAACGTTTTAAGTTTAAAAATAAACTATTTTACCACAACAGAATTTGGATTCGAGCTATACGTTTCATGAGACATAAAAGCCAACCGTTGTTTGTTTTGTAGACGAATACCCAGCGAGTGTACATAAGGGCTTTGATGTTGAAACTATAAACCGTTTAAATTCTACAATTAAGGAAAAGGGGTGTTAAAATACGTTCCACATAATCATACGAAACATTTTAAGCCTGATTTTCGTCTGTTTTCCAATCAGGCTGAGACAGTTCGTTCATATTTCTCTTTAAAATCAGGTTATTCCAATCGATTAAACTGAAAATGCTCGCAGAACAACAATCTAGCAATCTTTATGCAGAATGTTAACTGAAATGGTGAAATCTTGAGCTTGATTTAAAACGTTCTGGTATTATATTCCAAAGAGTCACGAAGCAGATTGAAACTGAAATGTATGTCTTGAAACAGATACTACATTTTTCTTAATAAACCAACGTTTTGCAATATTTTGAACATAATGTTATGAAGGCAGCTTTACAGTGTAAAAAAAGAGTACTTAAAATGCTTCACTATAAAAGAAATGCGGAAGTTAGAACATGGTTTTTCCATGATACATTATGCAAGTATGCTACAAACTGTTTTCTTTCACCGACATATTTATATTTAAACACGTTGAAAAATGTAAAAAAATATACAAGTGTTTTTCCAATTTGAAACTAACGCTATCTGTTGTAATTCTAAGCGAAAATGTGTGCGGAAGTCAGATTTGCGAATGCTGAAAACATGTCTGCAAGAAAATTACATAATTACGCCCCCCTACTGCACACATAACATTTTATTTGCCCTGTAAATTCTGCAACTAGTAAATAAATCTATCCGCACTTTTGTAGAAAATCAGTGAAATGTATTTTAAGACCTGAAACAAATTTTGCAGAAGATATTCTGTGACTCTTAACAAACTATCTTCTGTAGTTCATTGTTTCTATTATATGAGGAACAGTTGAAAGAATTCAGACTAATTAAAATGCCTCTGTAGACAAAACGAAGAACTTGCAGATGCAGTACTACTGATAAGGAATACTTATATTCGCGTCTACAAGACAACAAAAAATTAGGAACAATTATTATTATATATACACTACTGGCCATTGAATTTGATACACCGAAAAGAAATACAGATGATAAACGTGTGTTCATTGGACAAATATATTATACTGGGACTGACATCTGATTACATTTTCACGCAATTTGGGTGCATAGATCCTGAGTAATCAGTACCAAGAACAACCACCTCTGGGCGTAATAACGGCCTTGATACGCCTGGGCATTCAGTCAAACAGAGCTTGGATGGCGTGTACAGGTACAGATGCCCATGCAGCTTTAACACGATACCACAGTTCATCAAGAGCAGTGACTGGCGTATTGTGACGAGCTAGTTGCTCGGCCACCATTGACCAGACGTTTTCAATCGGTGAGAGATCTGGAGAATGTGCTGGTCAGGGCAGCAGTCAAACATTTTCCGTATCCAGAAAGGCCCGTGCAGGACCTGCAACATGCGGTCGTGAATTATCCTGCTGAAATGTAGGGTTTCGCAGGGATCAAATGAAGGGTAGAGCCACGGGTCGTAACACATCTGAAATGTTACGGCTACTGTCCAAAGTGCCGTCGATGCGAACAAGAGATTACCGAGACGTGTAACCGATGGCACCCCATCACGCCGGGTATGGCGATGACCAAACACGCTTCCAATGTGCGTTCACCGCGATGTCGTCAAACACGGATGCGACCATCATGATGCTGTAAAAAGAACGTGGATTCATCCGAAAAAATGACGTATTGCCATTCGTACACCCAGGTTCGTCGTTGCGTGACGCAGCGTCAAGGGTAACCGCAGCCATGGTCTCCGAGCTGCTGCTGAAAACGTCGTCGAACTGTTCGTGGAGATAGTTGTTGTCTTGCAAACGTCCCCATCCGTTACAGCCATGCGCATAAGATGCCTGTCATCTCGACTGTTAGTGATACGAGGCCGTTGGGATCCAGCACGGCGTTCCGTATTGGCCTCCTGAACCCACCGATTCCATATTCTGCTAATAGTCATTGGATCGCGACCAACACGAGCAGTAATGTCGCGATACGATAAACCGCAATCGCGATAGACTACAATCCGACCTTTATCAAAGTCGAAAACGTGATGGTACGCATTCCTCCTCCTTACACGAGGCATCACAACCAGAGGCGTGCAGCGAGCCTGCGCTGCTCGCCCGGGCTCGTAGCCGCGCCTCCCGGGCGGGCCTGGCCACGCGCTGCCCGGCCTGCCGGCACCAGCCCCACCGGACGGCGGCGGGCAGCGCGGGTACCCCAACTACCCGCCGAGTGCCGGTCCGCCGGCCGGCCGTGCCGCTCTGCTGCTAGCCACGGCACGCGCCCGCCAGCCGATACACTCTTACCGGGAAATACACTGTTTCGATTTTCACACTGTAAAAACTGTCACACGTTACAGACGACCATCCCACATCGGTCTATTAACTTAGTTTTTTCTTAAAAGCTTTACTTTCCTTGGAAAAGATAACATGTCTGCTTTTCATTCCGCGTGAGTTTTTAGTTTCATAATGCTTTTCACTCGATTCTTAAGAAACTATGAGGTTAAAAAATCAGATTTTTGGACATCTGATAGTACAGCAACTTAGCTTTCTAACAAAGCATTCAACTTTTCATTTACAAATCGTGTATTGAAAAAGTTAGATAGCGGGAAGCTTACTGACCGATGCATGTTAGAACACACATTAACGCGAGTGTAATAGAGCTGTCTCATTTTACGAATAATTGCGAGTTAATGAGCAGCATCAGTGCTGCGATAGCAAGAATACGCATTCAGCACGTGTTCGAACAGCGTTTCTGTGGACATTTCGCTAAATTGCTTGACGTTTCCTTGCTGCTAAGAAAAAATAAGTAAATAAATAAAAATAAGAATAAACGTTCAGTTGCAATCGAGGTCATTAGAAACGATTAACTGGTAGAATGTTGGAAGGTACAGCTTACGCTTAACCACTCCAAGGGAAGTAAATTAATTACTGTTCCTCTATACAGGCGTGTGGACTATTGTTGTTTGATTTTATTTTATATTTCCCCTTTTCCTCTTTGGCTGGTGGTAGCTGAAACCCCGAGGGAGTCAACACTATTCGAGAGGTGACATTCAAGGTCGCAGTCGCTAGACAGTCTTTCATGTATCTTGAAACACTTTGGATTTTTCCTCACTGACTGAATTGTCAGTATACTATCAGTTGCGAGGATAAAAAATTGACGTGCGCAGTAATGCACCTGGTAAAAGCAGAACGTCCAATTTTGTGGTGCAGAAGCAAAACGATAGCCGAATCGGCTCGTCCCGGTAATATTAAACATGGTGCAAGTCGTTGGCTTCACGTTAGCCGGCTCCAGCAAATTTGTAGGTAGTTTTATACTTCGCTCAGTATTTTCTTACACAGTGTTTCACTTTAAGTTCATATTAAACTATGTGATGGCTCTAACATAAAGAACAAGATTATTCCTTAAAACTCTTCAGTTCCTTGTTGCTAGTAAATCTACGTATTTCATGTATGTGACAAAATTATATGCCCTTATGCCCTACGATGATGTGATATTTAATTTTGTTCAAGGTTGTCCAACTAATTATCTAGCTAAAATTCTGCCAAGGTAATCAGGAAATCTTTAAAAGGTCAGTAGTTTGCGAACACGGCATTCGTCTGTTATTCTTTTTACGTTTCTAGAAACTGTTGAAGGATGAGAAAGAACGTCTTTGGCACTTGTAGTGGGGTACTGTGCTCCTATCTGTGTCAGTGCCTGTGCGAGGTCTCGAAATCCTTCTCCCGCAACTGTGCTGAAGGGCCGCAAATCTATTGCACACATTCTTACACATTTCTCCAGCACAAAAGATTTTGCTGACCCTGGAATATTGATACAACCGTTCAAATCAGTATTCAGATAAGCTTTGCAGCTATTCAGGTGCCGTAACAGCGTAGTGGTACTGCCATCACGGAACGACAATAATTTACGGCAACCATTACACTCTGCAAATCCCACTGGTTTATTTTCATTACCTACAATCAACATAAAACGCTCCCATACGATGCTGTCTCCAGATATCATTAAACGCTTGTAGATTCTCTCTGCGAATTTCCTGGAAACGTCTTTTTTTTCTTCCTCGGATCGTCTACTTCTTGCACGTTGGTACGATCTGTCCTGTTCGCTATTCATTTCAGACATAACGATCGATAACTTATAAATTGCTATGTAGGTAACACAAAAGGTGCGTGAAGCCTACGCTGTATTACAACGTCTTGCTCAGAACTGTCTGCATTCCCCCGCTCGCAGAGCCGGCTGTAACGCTGTTGCACCGAGCCCCGCGGGTACCCGCTCGCCCGGCGAGTGTCGGGACTCGACGGCGCATCTCAGCTCGCTCGCTGTGTATAGCGGTGCAATGGAGCTCGACTACCCGCGGTGCGGGCAGCAGAGCGCAGCGGCCGGACGCAGGCGAGCTCGGGCGGGTAAATTTAGCGCGCTGCACGGCTCTGATCACAACAACGTTTCACCAGGCAACGCCGGTCAACTGCTGTTTGTGTATCAGAAATCGGTTGGAAACTTTCCTCATGTCAGCACGTTGTATGTGTCGCCACCGGGACCAGCCTTGAGTGAATGCTCTGAAAAGCTAATCATTTGCATATCACAGCATCTTCTTCCAGTCGGTTAAATTTCGCGTCTGTAGCACATCATCTTCGTGGTGTAGCAATTTTAATGGCCAGGAGTGTAATATTAGTATACTACGTCGAAATACTGCTCGTTTTCTTCGATTGCTTTTGCTTTTAAGTAAAATGCAGTGATGTCACAGTATGTCTGTAATACAGAATAACAGTGCATCTGACATTCATTCGAAGTTAGTTCTATTAATTAATAGTGGATAGAAAAAATGTTTCAAATGTTTGTATAGTCTATGGGACTTAACTACTGGGTCATCAGTCCCTAAACTTACAAACTACTTATGAACTACTTACGAACTAGGACGGCACAAATATCCATGCCCGAGGGGGGATTCGAGCCCCCGAGCGTAGTGGCCGTGCAGAGTGGATAGACAATATACTAACTGACTCAGTCAACTGCGCCGTAAACAACCCTCACTTTGTTCTATTTATGCCGGCAATATCTCGTACAGCGTATATCACTATAGTACATACTGCATTTGTGAACATATCTTTTCTATTTAATAAAAAACTATATTTTACTCTATATCTGAACGCAGTGAGTATTTTTGTGTATTTTCAATATTAATCTGCCGGCCGCGGTGGCCGAGGGGACTGAGGCGCGCCAGTCACGGGCTGCACGGCCACTACGGTCGGGGTTCGAATCCCCCCTCGGGCATGGATATTTGCGCCGTCCTTAGTGTTAGCCAGTTCATAAGTAGTTTGTAAGTTTAGGGACTGATGACCCCGTAGTTAAGTCCCAAAAAAAAAAAAAAAAAAAAAAAAAAAAAAAAAAAAAAAAATCGAATTACATCGAATGACATGTCATAGCGTCTTCCGAATATCAGTAAAGTTGAATTTGTATGTATGGAGATGGGGTCCAATCACGCTTGCAGTCCGGGGCCCAGTAACGACTCTCAATGGCACTAGCCACAACCTTTACACACGTTTGGCCGCTCGTGCGACATTAGTGTAGGATGCCGCAATCGTTTAACAACTACATTTACCTAACATAAGTTTTATTTTGTCTTGCGTAGTTTTAGTGTGATATATTTGTTGTATACTTGGGCAGTTGTTTATAGTTTGCTACTTTACTACGAAATAATTGAAGTAGATGGTATCCTTAAAAAGTACCGGGTGATCAAAAAGTCAGTATAAATTTGAAAACTAAATAAATCACGGAATAATGAAGATAGAGAGGTAAAAATTGACACACATGGTTGGAATGACATGGGGTTTTCTGTGTGTGTGTGTGTGTGTGTGTGTGTGTGTGAGAGAGAGAGAGAGAGAGAGAGAGAGAGAGAAAGCAAAGATCAAAAAATGTCTGACAGATGGCGCTTCATGTGATCAGGAAAACAATAATTAGCATAACAAATTAAAGCAAAGATGATGTTCCTCACGGTAGGGCATTTGCGGTGTGGGCGTCTCATAAGATGGCGTAAGATGAGAATTGGTTGAGTAACGTTTTGTGGGCCGACGAAGCTCATTTCACGCTCCGAGGGTCTGTCAACGCCCATAAATGCTGAATTTGGGCTACCGAAAATCCTAGAACTGTCTTGGAAACTCCATTGTACGACGAGAAAGTCACGGTATGGGTTGAATTTACCACATCTACCATTATCGGGCCTTTTTACTTCAAGGAACTGCGTGATTCTGGTTTTGTAACTGCTACCGTGACGGATGGGAGATACGCCGATATGTTACAGAATCGCATCATCCCCAGCCTGGATGATAAACATCTGCTGGAACGTACGATTTTTATGCAGGATGCCGCTCCACCCCATACTGCTAGACGCGTGAAAGATCTCTTGCGCGCGTCGTTTGGTGACGATCGTGTGCTCAGCCGCCACTTTCGTCGTGCTTGGCCTCCCAGGTCCGCAGACCTCTGTCCGTGCGATTATTGGCTTTGGGGTTACCTGAAGTCGCAAGTGTACCGTGATCGACCGACATCTGTAGGGATGCTGAAGGATAACATCCGACGCCAATGCCTCACCATAACTAAAAAAATGTTCAAATGTTTGTATAGTCTATGGGACTTAACTACGGGGTCATCAGTCCCTAAACCTACAAACCACCTATGAACTTCTTACGAACTAGGACGGCACAAATATCCATGCCCGAGGGGGGATTCGAACCCCCGACCGTAGTGGCCGTGCAGACCGTGACTGGAGTGCCACAGTCTCCTCGGCCACCGCGGCCGGCTCACCATAACTCCGGACATGCTTTGCAGTGCTGTTCACAACATTATTCCTCGACTCCAGCTATTGTTGAGGAATGATGGTGAACATACTGAGCATTTCCTGTAAAGAACATCATCTTTGCTTTGTCTTAATTTGTTATGCTAATTATTGCTTTTATGATCAGATGAAACGCCATCTGACGGACATTTTTTGAACTTTTTTTTTCTAGTTCTAATAAAACCCAATCTCATTGCATGCACGTGTGTCAGCCGGCCGCAGTGGCCGAGCGGTCTGCGGCGCGCCAGTCACAGTCTACATGGCCGCTACGGTCGGGGGTTCGAATCCCCCCTCGGATGTTTGTGTCGTCTTTAGTATAAGTTAGTTCATAAGTAGTTGGTAAGGTTAGGTGCTGATGACCTCGCAGTTAAGTCCCTTAAGCTTAACTAACATATGAACATGTGTGTCAATTTTTACCTGTCTATCTACGTTATTCCGTGATTTATTAAGTTTTCAAACTTTTTTTGATCACTCACTATATTGTAGTATCAGTTTATTAGAGGCCACAGAACCCCACGTAAGATTTACAGTCTCACTTCAAGTCAAGGGATTTGCGTCATCCATATGCGTTTTGACAACCATTGGGAAGACATCGTATTAGTGAAAACTGTTATAGAAGAACTTTTGGCTTCTGTTTTCCCCCTTCTGTACGCCACTCACTTATTCTGCATCGCCAGAACAAATTGCGACAGATGCACTTAGGTCGTGGTAACACGACTGAGGGAAAGGGGACGGAAAGGGACTGTTATTTAAGGCAGACAGTGTAAAATTTATAAATGGTGACGTCGTATAACATCTCTGATGTACTACCTGCTATAATTTTGTTCTACCAAGCTCGCCACCCCTGATTATAAACCCCTATTAAAGTCGTAATATGTGCGACACTAAGCGAATTATCAGGGAGATGGGGTCATGGTTGTGTGGTGTTGAACTACAGAGACCTCATGTTCCATAATCGTTCTTGTAATAATAATAAAAAATTTGAACCGTAAATCCGGTCACTGACACCTTTTTTTCTCTTCCTGTATTTGGCATTGTCACGCTACAGTGAAAATCAAATGAAACTGGTATACATACATACATACATACTACGCAATTCACCGTAAGGTGCGTGGCGGAGGGTACACTGTACCACTACTAGGCATTTCCTTTCCTATTCCACTCCAAAATTGAACGAGGAAAGAAAGAATGCCTATATGCCTCCTTACGAGCCCTAATTTCTCTTATCTTGTCTTTGTGATCTTTACGCGAAATGTAAGTAGGCGGCAGCAAGATCGTACTACACTCAGCTTCAAATTCCGGCCCTCTAAATTTACTTAATAGAAATTCACGAAAAGAACGTCGTCTTTCTTCCAGCGATCCCCAATTGAGTTGCCGGAGCATTTCCGTGACACTCGCGCATTGGTCGAACCTACCGGTAACAAATCTAGCTGCTCGCCTCTGAACCGCCTCTATGTCTTCCTTCAAACGGATCTGCTGCGGGTCCCAAATACTTGAGCAATACTCAAGACGTGGTCGTACAAGCGTTTTATACGCGGTCTCCTTTACAGGTGAAGTACATCTTCCCAAAATTCTCCCAATAAACCGAAGTCGGCTGTTTGCCTTACTCACAACTGTCCTTACATGCTGGTTCCATTTCATATCGCTCTGCAATGTTACGCCTAGATATTTGAACGACGCGACAGCATCAAGAAGCTCACTACTAATGCTGTATTCGAACATTATAGGATTGTTTTTTCTACTCATGCGCATCACCTTACATTTTTCTACATTGAGAGCTAGCTGCCATTCTTCGCACCAACTAGAAATTTTGTCTAAGTCAACCTGTATGCTATTACAGTCAGTTACAGACGACACCCTCCCATACACCACAGCATCATCAGCAAACAGCCGCAAATTACAACTAACTCTGTCCATCAGATCATTTATATAGATAGAAAATAATAGCGGTCGTATCACACTCCCCTGGGGCACGCCTGACGATACGCTCGTCTCTGATGAACACTCGCCGTCGAGAACAACGTACTGCGTTCTATTACTTAGGAAGTCTTCCAGCCAGTCACAAATCTGTGAACCTATTCCATAAGCTCGTATCTTCGTTAGTAGTCTGCAGTGTGGCACCGCGTCGAACGCCTTTTTGAAGTCGAGAAAAACACAATCTGCCTGTTGCCCTTCGTCCATGGCTCGCAAGATGTCATGTGAGAAAAGGGCAAGCTGAGTTTCACATGAACGATGTTTCCACACCTGCCTAATGTCGTGTACAGCCCTTGCGAGCATTCAGAAGTACGTAGACTCGACTACTGTCTGAATTACTGTTGGAGGGAACTGACTCTTAGTGTTTGTGGTGTGGTCTAACGCACCGCTTTCCGAGTCGGGGAGGCGTACTGCTTACTGGCCCCGGTTCGAATCCGCCTGGCGGACTAACGAAGGCGGTCGGAGTGCCGGCCAGCGTGGATGTGGTTTTTAGGCGGTTTTCCACATCCCCCTAGGTGAATACCGGGCTAGACCCCAAGTCCCGCCTCAGTTACACGATTCGCCAACATTTCATAACACTTTACACTTTCACACATATAACACATTTCCTCCCGCGGGGCAAAGGGTAGCGGCAGGAAGGGCATCCGGCCACCCCGTCAATATTAACACGCCAAATCCCAATTAACAAGCCGACCCTGCATGTGCGAGATAAGGGCGAAGAGAAAGGAAGAAAGGAACTGTCAGCATGCATCCTGTAGAGCTGTCGATAAATCCGTTAGAGTACGAGAGGTGGAGATCTCTTCTGAACAGCACGTTGCAAGGTGTTAGAGATGTGATAAATAATTTAATAACGTTCGTGTCTGAGGAGTTCGAAGGTTGTTGGAGGTGTTTTACTCGAGAGTGGCGTGTCGCATTGGTCTGCCTGAATTTCCCACATCCGTCGGAATGCACAATGGGCATGAATGGATGCGGGTGATCAGCCAGGATGCATACTTACATGTCCTTCAGGGTCGTGTCTAGACATATCAGAGGTGTCATATCACTCCAATTGCTGACGACCCACACCATTACCGAGCCTCCACCAGCTTGAATAGTCTCCTTCTTTCGTGCAGGATCCACTGATTCATGGGGTTGTCTCCATACCTGCACACCTCCCCACAGAGACTCTTCAGACTAGGCAGTATGTTCCCAGTCATCAACAGTCCAGTGCCAGTGTTGACGGTCCCAGGAGAGGTCTTGTGGTGTCAGCAAGGGTAAATGAGCGGGCCTTCGGCTCCGGAAGCCCATATCGATGATGTATCTTTGAATGCAGAAGTTGTGAGGACGGACCGTGAAGCGTTCTGGGAGAGCTCAGACGGTAGAGCGCTTGTCCGCGAAAGGCAAAGGTCCCAGCTTCGAAATCCGGTTCTGGCACACAATTGTAATCTGCCAGGAAGTTTTATATCTTTGAATGGATCGCACGCTGACACTTGTCGCTGTCTCAGCATTGAAATCCGCAGTAA
This sequence comes from Locusta migratoria, assembly GCA_026315105.1. Classification (NCBI taxonomy): domain Eukaryota; kingdom Metazoa; phylum Arthropoda; class Insecta; order Orthoptera; family Acrididae; genus Locusta; species Locusta migratoria. The sequence continues at coordinate 300,723,205 of CM048746.1, forward strand.
TTCCCGGAAGGATTGCATTTCTGTCACACTGAGCGTTTCCCTTGAGTCGTCGCTGGTCCCGTCCTTGCAGGATCTTTTTCTGGCCGCAGCCATTTCGGAGACCTGATGTTTTACCGGATTCCCGATATTCACGGTGCACTCGCGAAATGGTCGTACGGCAAAATCTCTACCTCATCGCTACCTCGAAGAGTGTGTGTGTATCCCATCTCTCGTGCGCCGTCTAGTACACGACGTTCAAACTCCAATTGTGATAACCTGGGGCCGCCGTGGAGTAGCCGAGCGGTCTAAAACGTCTCGCTGCGGAGCGCGCGGTTGCTCGCCGTGGAGTTTTGAGTCCTCCCTGGGGCATGGGTGTGTGTGTTGTCCTTAGGTTAGTTTACCTAGGTTTAAGTAGTTTGTACGCTACGGACTGATGGCCACGCAGTTTGGTCCGATAGATTTACAAACATTTGAACATTTGATTTTTGATAACCTGGCACTGTCCCAGCAGTAACCAATTAATATGGTGAAAATATTTTATGTTCCATGCAAATGTGATGGAGATGACGCAATTGTGAGCTATGTAACAACAAATGAATTCAAGACTCAAAACTTCCAAAACGGAGTGCAAGTCAAAATGTTTGTAGAGCTTATGGGACTTAACTACGTGGTCATCAGTCCCTAAACTTACTAACTACTTATGACCTAGCTAATACTAAGGACGGCACAAATATCCATGCCCGAGGGGGGATTCGAAACCCCGACCGTAGTGGCCGTGCAGAACGTGACTGGCACGCCGCAGACTGCTCGGCCACCGCGGCCGGCCAAAAGATGTCGTACTTGTGTAGAACAAATTTTAGATACCTTTCTTTCATCGTTCTTTTGCATTGGACACTACACCACGACACAGAAACAAAACTGAATAGAGCGAATATATACATTATGGCCAGACGGACAATTAAAATTTTGAGAAAAAAAAAAGAGGTTGAAAACAAGAGAAATTTGAACTCGGATCTCCAGCTTCTAAGTTCTATGGCCACATATCCGCGAAACCTCTGCAATTCCGCTTCACTTAGTTTTGAAAATCTTTAGCTTGGATCATTCACTTTGTCGGTTTTGCTATTTTTTTGATAGTTCCGAACACCTTATCACCTTTTTCATGCTAGATTTTTGTTGACGTTTTGTCTGCCTCTCTCTGGAGAATTTTACCATTAAATCTGAGGGTCGTGCGATGGGGAGTTCGCCCCGCTAATAATCTTTTCAATCGTACCATTTGTTCTAGCTTCCAGTTTCATTGATTTACGCATGACTACCGCTTTCTACGAATATTTTCTGAATCTTTAATGAAAGAATTAGAATCGAACTGTAAAAGTGGACATACAGTAATTTTACACAATGTAAGCATTCACACTTGCAGTTACTTTTTATTCCTTTGACAATGATATTACGATTTTTTTTGTGCTTCCTTTTTATCAGATTAACACCTGATGTAATTTAAATTTTGAAAACTTGTACCTTTAATAAGAGACGTCAACAGCTGCAGCGGTTTTTATTCAACTGGGTCGACATCTGTTAATACTTTTGTGAACTACTTGAGTAATAGTAGTAAACATGTTGATTGGTTGACGTAAGCTTTGAATTCACACTAGTGAAGAGAAACGACAAGGTGAGTGTTCTTCATTTCAAAAACAGTTTAGCTGTTTACGCAACTGGTATCTCATATTTTGACCTATACGACTTCAAAGTGTTGTACGTGCTTGCTCGTGATGAATTGGGCTTATTTCCTTTTCGCTTTAGAGAACACGCATGCTTGTTTAAGATTACACCATTTACTATGACTGAACCATTCTGGTTGCTATGAATGACGAAGATCATCCATGGAACTTTTACATATTAGTAAAACGGTATCATTCGTTTGACTAGACATTAATATAAGTGAACAAATAAAGCGTAATTAATATTGCATTATGTATTTATTTTCATTAATATATGTTTGAGAAATGCACTCCAAATTAAACAATAAAACACCAAACTGTTCATAACTTCAAAACACTTTTAGCACCTATTTTCTGAAAAAGTGAAAAATGTAATACACTTTCTTGTTAACTTCATTATATTTAGTTGTTTATTACTTACCCATTAAATTAACAGGCGTTTTACATTTTTATATACATTAAGCCCACCCTGTAAGAGCAATGTATAGAGTTCTTTCAATTATTACATTCTTCTTCACTAAATATAGCATCTCTTGCAACTTGACGAACACCTGAACTGGCAAAAGCATATACTGATTTCTCAAACAGTTATCTTCAGGTACTTATACCCTCCCTATAATTGTCTGTCTTGGAAACAAATGAATTAAGCTCCTGACTTACTTTGTGTATTTCCAATTCCACTCTGATGCTCACAAAATTTGAAGAAAATCAATCACTGATGCCGAAAGGAGTTTAATACGCAACAAAGATGTTGATAAATTTCCCACTAGTACAAAAGTCTGACATCAAAACAAGATTTGCATCTAACCTACTATTATTTCTCATGGACTACACCTATTCCAGGAACAAATTTCTATTAAAAACTTTTTTAACTGTAGTTGTATAAATACGACTAGAAAATAGCGTGTTCTTTAATGTTAATACAACTAATTCGTTCCACATCATTTCAGTAAAAGAATCGCTAAAATGAAGTAATTAACTAACTATTGTGGACGGTTATTGACATTTTCTCATCGAACTTATAACACACTAGCGCAGAAGGGTCACGAGCTACATTCTACACAAGTAAGAATCATATCAAGAGTATTGCCAAAGTGGTAATCCATAGGATTGGATGAGGGATTTCAGAGTGCAGGAATTATTTTCAAATGAGAGAGGTCATTCAAGGTGCAGCTAAGTTGTAACCATGAGCAGTTAGCTTCCAGGGAAAGTGGGTGCAAATATCACAAATTTCTGTTTGACTTCCTATTTCAGTAGGGAAATCTTCACAAAATAATAATAATAATAAAAAGACTCGTATCAATGGATACAAAATCTCCCGAAGTTTTGATTCGTGCTATGGACCGTAGTTTAAAAGGAAGGGGAGAAGATTAGGGTTTAACGTCCTGTCGACTGCATGGTCATTAGAGACAGAGCTCACGCTTGGATTGTTTGGGTAAGGATAGGATAGGAAATCGGCCGTGCTCTTTCAAAAACATCAAAAGTTGGGAATATGTTTTCCACTATTACATGTATGTCTTTTCTGCAGTTTTCATATTGTCGTCCTCTGAAGCTAAGTAGATAATTACAAATAACCCTGTTACTGCTGCAGATGTACACAATTATTTCACGTTAGTTATTCATACTGATCTCGATAGATCAACATCAGCACATCACCTAGTTTACCTCTATGATATTGTCATTTCCGGTCCAGGCGTACAATAAGGATATGGGCAGCTCCTGAGAAGATAATCAGTATAAACGATTCTTTGTTCATATCAAAAAGCATTTTAAATATATTAGCTTCTCACCTTTCAAATCAATCAAAATCCAATCCAATAGCTTGACAGCAGAGATGGAGTTCTGTGCACTAGTGTTAGGCGATCGGATTTACCTCTAAGTGAATATTAATCCAATGTATATGGTTCAGAGGCCCAAAAAACTATTCACTAAGGCAGACGAATCAGGCATAGAAGTCATAATATGCTTCAACTTGTCAAAGGGAGGGAATTAATTAATGTGTAGGAAACCGACATATAGTGTCGATTCTGGAAGCAAGATTCTAAATTGAAAACCTAAGCTGTAAAAATAGTAAGAGAAAGTTAGTTGTTTTGAGAAATTACATAGTAAAGAATCAATAAAAACCTCAAATATTTCTAGTATACTCACTGCGATTCTTTTCTGAATCAGATAAGCCGCTATTCTCAAATATTTCTAGAGTAAAGACAGACATTTATAAAACTAAGTTTTATAGAAAATTTTAGTTTGAAAAATACTTCAGTTTAGTGGGTATTTATGTTTGTACTTGCAAAGTGAGTGAACTTAAAATGTTTTACCACTGCGTTGGCACTGTTTACTGGCTGGGCGATTTATTAATTAATTATTATGAAGTCTCTTAGAAATACTTGTTTGAAAGGTCCAAACCACTTCAGTCCATAATATTAAGATTCTTATTGTTCAGGTCTGTAATCATGAAGTATAACAACTTCAAAAACGAAGCACAATAAAAAAGTTTATGAATTTTTTGTCACGTGGCTGAAGTATATAAGTTGGCGATTAGTATTTATGCCATCATGCTGCCCCATAAATTCAAGTAAACAGTGATAAGGAACACAAATGTTGTTTACTTTCTTAAAAATTATTCTTGTGTACCTCATTAGCAACATCTTTAGAAGCACATTTACATTTTGGAAAATATTCAAGATTTTTATCTGAATCGTTGTTATCCACACTATCCTCAGATTTGTTCAGACCTGGAAAAGCATTTCCTTGGCATGCATTTGTTACTATTATAAGTAAACTTCGGGGAAAACTAGCACTTAAAGCTGCTTACAAGAATTCTGATACAGTTGTCACTAGTGAGAATCTAAGAGTGGAGGCAGTGCTGCAGTTTCTTGATTTATCATGCAGCTATCACTAATGCGAATGAACCACATGTTTCACATGTCCCTTACCATTGATCACAGCCAAGGTTTTCAATTCTAAGTCGTTTGGGTACTTAACGAAAGAAGTGAGGAAGAAAACCGTTCATATTCATGACAGATTTTTGCTATCTGGCTGTGGTATGACATGTATGACATGCTATTTTGTTGATTGGTATACGACTTCGTTAATTTATCTTCACTTCGATGTTTGGCCCTCAGTTGTGAAGCGTTGGTATACCTGATTCCTGCATGAGGTCGAACGTATGTTACCTAATTCTTGGTGAAAAAATGAACCCTACGCCATCATCGTGTAGTAATGCTTGTCCGATGAACAGACACCAGACATATATATATATATATATATATATATATATATATATATATGGCTGCGTTGCGTCATCGAGCTTTTATAACATAAACTAGCTGAACCCCCGCTGCGTCGCATCCGTAGGCTGGTTGGTCTGCACCAGTTGTTTCTTTTTAATCCTGATGAAGAATCCATATCTTAAGTTTCGTAGTTGTAGCTTAAAATTTGAGTTAACAGCAACATATTTTTGAAAATCAATTTTTTGCGTCACCTATTTTACCCCCTTATTTGTCAAATTTCAAAAAAATGCCGAAACACGTGTCTCTTAAATTCGAAACCTGAATTAAAATCCGAAATTTTGTAGTTCTAGCTTCAAAATTGCCTAAATAGCTACGTATTTTCAAAAAAAAGGTACATCCCTTATTTCACCCCCTTAGGGACGGAATATCTAAAAATTGCTTCTTAAATGACACCTACAGAGTAAGATCAACACCCTCCACAGATTTCAAGTTTCTGTCTTCAGTGGTTTGGGCTGGGCGATGATGAGTCAGTCAGTCAATCAGTCAGTCAATCGGGACACTTCCTTTTATATATAGAGATTACAAAATTTCCAAAAGACACACAGGTTTTGAAATAAAGTGTAACTACTAGTTTCATGTACAGAATCGAAGCAATACTTACATGTCACATGATAAAATAACGTGTAAGCAATAAAGCTTAGGTCACATTAGATTAAAATGAAAACTGACAGGCTAGCTGCCATGCGTGTCCGCGATCCGCGTCAGTCTGATGCCTTCTTTAATTTATGTTGTAGGCATTTTTTGTTATTCTGATGTAGTGCCTCCTAGCAGTTGCCGAAACCCGGTAAATACATTTTATCTCTGAGACTAGGGCTGTTCAACTATCATTTCAGTAAAAAGTATAGTTTATACGAGGATTGCTAGCAGTTTTTATTTTCTGACGTAGTTCGTGAATAGAGCGGGAGAGTAGTGGAAATAATCGATACACAGTTGTATCTTCCGTTACACGCTGCAAAGCGGATTGCAGTTCAAACGTAGATGTAGATAGATACAGAAGGGGATGACGGCTTTGATTTATTGCTTCGTTAGCGGCCTATATAAATGATACTAGGACAGTAGGTCTGCAAACGTGGAAGTATTGTTAGGTGGGTGTTAGGACCGAGTAGCAGAAGGAGTGTATTAGTACTTTTGGACAGTTCGTTTCAATTCATTGTGTGCACACTTCAGTCTGATCTGATCCTCAGTTATAAATTTTTTTCTTTAGAAACAGACTTCGTATTTGCTCAAGTAAAGCGTTGTATTCAATTAAAGATATCAAAAAAATTGTTAATGTCCTTTAGTATAAAAAGTATTTACTGACATTTATAAAAATATAAAAAAAAATCAATTATCATTACACGCACACGCATTTTTACTGAGTCTTAGTCTTAGTGTCCAAATGAGTCCCTGCATATTACACCACTGAGAATAGAGTTCAGTTCAGAGACCAGTTGAATATGGACAACAGTCAGAGTTTCTTCTTTCTAGCATCTTCGCTGCTCGCCAAGTGAGGTCTCCTTGTATGCATTGCCACGAGGGAGTGGCCAATGCCACGGTGACAGAAGATTGAAGCCCGTTCTTCCTCCTGATTGTACCCGAATCAGCTACTGAAAAAGAAGAGTGATTAATCTATGACCAAGGTTTAGAAGAAACGCAGTAAAACGTATTTCCGTAAATGAATAACATTTATGACTTATAAATTAAACGAAAGTACTCCTTACTCTCTGATCTAGCTATACAAAAACTTATTTTTATTGAAGATCTTCCAAATATTTCAAAGCAATTGTAAAGGTAGGGTTGAATCGAAAAAGAAAAAAGTCACGAACATAAGCTGTAAATAAATTACGTAGGCTTCCGCGGCGAGAGTCTGATGACATAAAAGTTTTCTGGGTGTTGTACCGCGTCATGATGTAAGAAGGCTATTACTTAAATAAACGACGTTTCGGCCAACGTTACACTGGCCTTCATCTGGGTATACTGATGTGAGCTGGTTGTTACTATATCTTTCAATTAGACATTATGTCTTCCGCCAAAATTCCACCAATAACATCGCTGATTTTAAAAAATTATGACGTAATGTCTAATTAAAAGTAAATATAAAGTATAGTAACAACCAGCTCACATCAGTATACCCAGATGAAGGCCACTGTAACGTTGGCCGAAACGTGGGTTATTTAAGTAATAGCCTTCTTACATCATGACGCGGTGCAACACCCAGAAATTGTTTTTATGTCATAAGCTGTAAACTCGCTACAGCAAACTAAAACCGTAGCTTTTGTAGATAAATACCTAATCAGGCTAATCTTTCGTTAGCAATAGAATGATAGAACAAATCAAGCAATTCATTCATCATGCCTTTGACATAATATATGTGTATCATAAACAGTAAGGTTAGTATGAGTTGCGGAACAGATATAGGGTAAGGTGGTACAAATTCGATATAGGTACAATTCTGATCAACATAAATTTTCGCGCCATTTGTCAGTCTCTTAGTGTCTCGTTGTGTGGCATTGTAGCGTAGCAGGTTTCTACAGCTCCTCCTGTCTTTTCCAAGAATACACCACTTTGTGCTAAGGAGAGATAAATTTTTTTCACGTTAGGATGTAAGTGAAGCTACTTAGTCTCCGAGCTCTTATAAATTTTCTATTTAAGGGTGACCGGATTCTCTACCCAAAATGCAATGTTTGGTACAACGAAGTATGCGTTGGTGCCTAACAGAAAAAGGGCTTTTTATATGGAAGATGCCCTTAGTCAAAATTCTACTAGGAAGTGATTACAATTGTACCTAGTGTGGTACATTTTCGATTGATTTTTCTCAATTCTGTAACTTTTGTGTGTGTCTATACCGACATTTGTAATTGTCTAATATTTGTGTTACATATTAGTTAAACATCCAAGAACAAGTGCTATAATTAAAATTACATCTTTTCTCAATATATTTCCAGTTACAATAACATTTGTCCGAAATGATCGAAATTGTACCACCTTACCCTACACACACAAAAAAGTGTTGCATCGCCTAGCTTGCAATGTCCCCTGAACATTGAGGTTGAAAGTGTACATGGCACCCAGAACACAGTTCTTTAGATTGTCCACAAGTGTTACTCAACCCGCAACCAAGGAGAAAACAAATACGAATGGGCAGTGACAATGCGACGGGGTAGGTACGAGGGACGATCAGTTCCAGCCATAGCATCAGGAAGGAAGTACACTGCTTGTGTTGACTGTAGTTGGGCCACGCCTAGAAGGGCAATTCCGAAGTTTGACAGTATCCGCATTGTCAGTTTATGCCAGGAGAGATTTTCATCAAGGGAAGTTTCCACTCGTCTTTGAGTTGTCTGGACGTGGAGGAGGTCCAGATATACAGGACCTGTCGACCACTTGCTTCGCCCTGGCCGCCCAAATGCTACCGCAGCAGCTGATGGCTGCTAATTGCTCATTTCAGGTCTGAGAAAACCTGAGAGGAAGGAAACCGTGCTGAATAATACGAGGGTCGGAACTTAGTGGCAACACTGGAGTGGAGACACTATGCAATGCAATCTACTATTGTCGCTGATAGCAAACGTTGTTGACATACCTACCTTACCTCCGAGAAAATCGACTCGCCCGTCCCACGTCACCGGCGTGCGTACAGTCGAAGGACAGACAGTCACTTGTGAGCGAGCGGTCTAACGTAACGGTGTCATAATGTTTTCGAAACAGAAACAATGGTAGGGAACAAGATAGAATGTCCAAAGAGGTCGTACAGCACAACAGTGTGATCGAAGTGTTCAAGATTGCCGTACAGAACAACGACACGTTGGGTACAAGCCTTCACCGAAGGTCGGCAAACTGTGGCAGACATGCATCGGGCAGATCGTCCTAGCGTCTCTGAAGAAGTCACTAGTGTTGCAGTATTAGTCGAAAGTGATCCACGCCAGCCGCGTTGGGGTAGCCAAGCGGTCTAAGGCGCCTCGCTGCGGAAGCACGTGATTACTCGCCGTCGGAGGTTCGAGTCCTGCCGGCCGCGGTGGCCGAGAAGACTGAGGCGCTCCAGTCACGGTCTGCACGGCCACTACGGTCGGGGGTTCGAATCCCCCCTCGGGCATGGATATTTGTGCCGTCCTTAGGATTAGCTAGCTCATAAGTAGTTTGTAAGTTTAGGGACTGATGACCCCGTAGTTAAGTCCCATAGACTCTACAAACATTTGAATATTTTTTTGGTTCGAGTCCTCCCTGGGGCATGTGTGTGTGTTGTCCTTAGGTTAGTTTACCTTGGTTTAAGTAGTTTGTAAGCTACGGACTGATGACCACGCAGTTTCGTCCGATAGATTTACAAACATTTGAACAATTTTTTTCTTCGAGAGGTGTAATAGAGAAAACGAATTACCTATTTTAAGGACGAGAAAAGTAAGATTTTTTGGCGCCTTATGGAAAAGTGCAACACAAGTGAAGTACGAGACGCGACTTTCATTCAGCTGCCAAAGCCATGACTTTGGAAATAATTTTATCATAAAACCAAAATTGACAGCAGACACGATTATAGCTTTTGATTTCATTACATTTGTATACCACAAGAATTTTTAACAATAAATAATGTAATATTATACTTTGTTCAAGCTCTGGGACAAATAACACGGTCACATTTTCCACAAACATGTAAAGATGTCTGGGAGAATCCTCCCAGATACCAGTTTTAAGAAGACCCTGACACACTTTCAGTAGAAACATTGGAAGAAATCCACCAAGAAATTACAAACAAATTAAAGCTGACAATATATTTCCAAAGGATAAGGACAACTTAGAAAGTATACTTAGATCACATGCAGAGGTCTTTGCACCTATGACAGGTAGCATTAAAAACTTTCAATATAAATGTGAGGTAAAAGAACACAAACCACTTTGTGTAAGACCTTATTCAATAGCATTAAAATACAGAAAACAAGTATTTCTTGTGATCGGGAAGATTCTAGACGACGACATAATCGAACCAGCTAAATCACCATATAATTCATCCTTGCATGTTGTGGGCAAAAAATATGGTAGCATACGGTTGGTACTTGATTTGAGACAAATTAAGACTATTATAATTTCAGAGACGGATCGACCAGAGAAATTGGAGGAATTGATTCAAAGATTCCATGGTATAAAGATATTTTCTTCGATAGACTTACATTATAGTTTTTGGCAAATTTAATTAGAACCTACTTGTAGGAAGTACACGGCCTTCATTGAGTTTGGTCGCTGTTATCAGTTTAAACGACTACCATTTGGATTGAAAATATCATCAGCTGCTTTTATTCACAGTCTGAACACAACATTGAATTCAGACATATTACAAAGAATTACCTGCTATGTGGACGATGTTTTAATAGCAGAAGCCACATTGGAGGAACATAACTTTATTTTAGACAACTTCTTACAAATTATGAAAAAAAAAACATGGAGTAACGGTAAATATTACAAAATCACAATTTGGAACATCACCCACAAAATTTTTAGATCACAATATATCATCAAAATGCATCACTCCAGATGAAAAGAAAATGGACGCAATTCGTAACTTTGGCGTACCATATAACAAGAAAAGTCTACGAGGATTTTTGGAGTTATTAAATTTATATAAAACATTCCTTTGGATAGACAGTTTAGCAACACCAAAGTTGTGCGCACGTAAAGGGAAAAACATGCCTTGGATGTGGATAAACAGGCAGATGAAGAATTTCACAAGCTAAAGAAAGCCTTGAGCAATGCTCCAATTTTGTTACATCCATTTCTGAGCCAAGAGTTTTGTATGGCTACAGATAGTGCAAAGACAGGACTGTGTGTGATGTTATTTCAACAAATAGAAGAAAATGGTAAAAAGGCACAGAAGACTATAGCTTTATCGAGCAGAGTATTGTCAAAAGAAGAAAAAAATTATTTGATCACTGAATTAAAAGCCTTAGCTATAGTTTGGGGATTCCAAAAATATAGAATTTTCTTTTGGTAGGAAACTAAAAGTATTTACAGATCACAAAGCCATTGAATCTCTAGTATCTTTCAAACTAAGACATGGACGTTTGACAAGATGGATGCAGATACTACAGGAGTATGATTTTTCCATTACTTATATACCAGGACCAGAAAATATTTTAGCAGATGCACTGTCTTGTTCCCCACAAGGTATGGCATATTACCAGAAAATCAACATTCATTATTTAAAAAAATGTAATTTTTGAAAATTTTATAACAAATGCTTTAAAAAATACACGTACAGAACAGGACAAATGCCCAAATCTGTTAACAATCAAACTTTGCGACAGAACCAATACAGAATTTAGAAACAATTATTTGTTAAAAGACAACATATTATTCTTCCAACACAACACGGATACATCACCTTGTGTAGTTCGTATTCCAGAGGAATTGATTAACAAATACATCTGGTATACACACTTTAGTAGCGGACATTTTGGTCACAAGGAATGTTATTTAAAAATGAAACAATCTGTGTATTTTCCAAACATGGAGCACTGTATCCGACGCGTCCTCAAAATTAGTAAAAAATCTACACAATCAAAACATGTTACCTATCAGACAAGGACACCAATGTTTCCAATTATTCTAGAGAATTTAAAACAGATAGCAGCAACAGATCAATTTGGCCCACTTTCTAGAACAAGAAAAGATTTCACCTTTATCTGTGTTGTAGTACGCTACATTAACATCACTAAAGAAGGCAACAGGATTCACAATCAGCAAGGCATTTCAAAAGGATTTCATGCAGCAAGTGGGGAAGTTATAAAGAATATTTCTGACAGTGGACCGCAATATAGACCAGTCTATTGGAAAAATACATTTAACAAACTATACATCAAACCTACTTTTATTTCCAAGTACATACCAAGTGGAAACTCTGCAGACCGTACTATGAAAGATCTAGAAACGCTATGTAAACTATTCTGTAGAACAAACCATTGTATGTGGGATTTGTATCTTCGCAATTTTCAGGACATAATTAATTAAACAGCCCACAGCACAACAACTTAGCCACCAGTGACAGTATTACAAAACATAGATCCACCAGAAAAAAATTAAAGAAATTATTAGATTTTGGGTCATACCACGAAAACGACACAAACAAATTATTGCCAGTCATTTACGAAACATTCGCTCAACAGCATGAAATGTGAAGTCACACAAGACAAATGTGCTACAAAACGACGTTTTGTTTTAGGCCAAAGGGTATTTGTGGAAACATTACCTGTCACAAAAAAGCCAAAACAAAGGCCATAAGTTCTTTGCTGTCTACAAAGGACCATTGATAATAACTATACTTGCACACGTTAATGCGGTGGAGCTTACGAACCCCAAAATGGGTAAATGTTTAGGCATTTACCACACAAGTCATTTGAAAGCATATGATTAAACGATCACAAAAAAGGGGAATAAAAGAAGAGGAGAAAATTTAAATGGTAATATTTTTTATGATGATAAATCATGTAAACAAAACGTTTGTAAAGTACAAAGAGAACACATTAAATCTAAATTTCATAATTTCTTACAGTGGTAGGTAAATAAACAGCACACTATTCCAAGGTAATTAAATAAAAAAAGAATGAAGAAGTGATAGCTATAAAAATTAAAGATAAATATAAATTAATTCATAGCATGAACATTAGAATTTTGCATTGTATAAATTAAGAAAAAAATTAAAAAATTAAACCATGTAAAACAAGATGGTAATAAATCAATCCTGCACATCACGACACCGTGGAGGAGAATTGTCAGAGACCATCTACATCTATCTACATCTACATTGGATAATCTGCAAATCACATTTAAGTGTCTGGCAGAGGGTTCATTGAATCACCATTATACTATTTATCCATTCTCGAATAGCATGCGGGAAGAAAGAACACCTGAATCTCTCTGTTCGAGCTCTGATTTCTCGTATTTTATTCTGATCATCATTTCTACCTATGTAAGTGGGAGTCAACAATGTATTTTCGCATTCGGAGGAGAATGTTGGCGATTGGAGTTTCGTAAGTAGCCCACGCCGCAGTGATAAGCGCCGTTGTTGTAATGATTCGCATCCCAGATCCTGTATCATTTCCGTAACGCTGTCTGCCCTGTATCGTGACAATGAAACGAGCTGGCTTCCTTTGGACTCTTTCGATGTCCTCCATCAAACCCACCGAATAAGGATCCCACACTGGGCAGCAATACTCCAAAAATGGATGGACAATCGTAGTGTATGCAGTTTCTTTAGTAGTTCTGTTGCATCTTTTAAGGGTTCTGTCAATAAAACGAAGTCTTTGGTTCGCCTTTCCCATGACATTATCTACGTGTTCTTTCCAGTGTTCTCCATCCCGTTCGGCAACTACAACTTCAAGATAACGACAGAGAGTATTGTCATGTTGAATAAGCATTGAGGGTAAAAAAAAGGATGATATGAAGACCAACGTTCCACTGGAGAAGCACATTACATCCAGGTCAGACTTCATAGGAACAACGTATACCACAGATATTGTAAAATGTCACGATCATAATCTACGAGTATGAGAGAAGAACAGTCAAGTTGCAATAGTACAACAAAACTACAGTATATTGAGACCTATCATCGTCTCAATACATATTTGGAAAGACAGTCAGATATCAAATCCTTTATATTCCATAAATAAATCACTATTCCTATCCTGAGAAGAGAAGAAGGCAGAAGAATGAAGCAAAGGAAAGAAGATGAGAAGCAACCAGGTCGCAAGAGGACATAAGATGGGCAGAAGATTAGCTTTCTCTCCTATCCTAAAAATAATTTGTAAAAGTCTTTTCATAATCATTGTAGAGTGGTCAACATGCTAACCATATCTCAATGATACATTTGCATCGCTAACTAAAAGCAAACTGATCCACCAAATTATGTAAGTCTCACAATTACAGTACATGGTTATGAAAACAAGCAACATGAAATATTACTGCAAAAGCAGATTCTTCCACTGCAGAACCAACTTCGAGATCTTTTCATACTTGTTCAGGTGTGACGGAAGAGTTACATCATCTCTCCAGTGCATTAGCTGACAGTCGTCAATTGCTGTCAGCTAGAGGCACAATTCAACTACATTGCGCCTCAGCAACGACAAAACGCAGCATCGTATGCTATAGTACTGCTCTCATGACGTACACCACTCTAAAGACAGTCGACTAAATTCCACAACTACAGTGGATCATCAGACTGAAAACCAACGAAAGTAGCAGAACAAAAAACTGTGTGTAAACACGTGTGAAAATACGAAACAAGTGAAATGTGCAAGGAAAAATAATATTAATATGTTATATTAAGTAATTTATCTATCTAAAGTAATGTTCCACTTTTTATATATATATAATTTAATATGCTGATTTGTATGTAAATTTAAAAGTATTTTTTTTTTTTGTAAAGTTATCTAAAATTTTTTATTTTAGAATTTTTTGTAAAAATAGTAAATAATGAGGACTAGAGTAATGAAAGAGCTTCTTCAATCTTTGATTAAAGTAGAAAAACACTAATAAATAAAAACCAATTTTAAAGTAAAAACAGAAACACAAAACACCTCTTTCAGACTTCATGCAAAGCTAACTATAAAATGAAACTATAAAGGATCACGTACACTCACTGTACGCAAACGAGTTTAGAGATATCAATGTAAAGTTCATCATCATCATCATCATCATCATCATCATTAGAGACTGATTATGCCTTTCAGCGTTCAGTCTGGAGCATAGTACCTCTAATAAAATTCCTCCATGATCCCCTATTCAATGCTAACATTGATGCCTCGTCTGATGTTATGCCTCTCACTTCAAAGTCATTCTGCACCGAATCTAAGTACTTTCTTCTTGGTCTATCTCGACTCCTCTTACCCTCCACTGACGAGCTCATGAGTCTCTTAGGTAACCTTGCTTCTCCCATGCGTGTAACATGACCCTACCATCTCAGTCTGTTCGCTCTAACTACTTCATCTATGGTGTTCATTCCCAGTTTTTCTTTGAGTTCCTCATTATGGACACCCTCCTGCCATTGTTCCCATATATTAGTACCTGTAATCGTTCTTGCTACTTTCATATCTGTAACCTCTACCTTATGAATAAGGTAACCTGAATCCACCCAACTTTCACTCCCATACAACAAAGTTGGTCGAAAGATAGAGCGGTGTACTGCTAACTTAGTCTTGGTACTGACTTCCTTCTTGCAGAAGGGGGTTGATCTTAGCTGAGCACTCTCTGCATTAGCTTTGCTGCACCTCGATTCCAGTTCTTTCGCTATGTTGCCATCCTGTGAGAAAATACATCCCAAACTATCTACCTGTTCTAACTTTGTTCCTCCTATTTGGCACTCAATCTGTTTAAATCTCTTTCCCACAGACATTACTTTCGTTTTGGAGATGCTGATCTTTATATCGTAATCCTTGCACCTCTGATCGAGCTCTGAAACATTGGTTTGCAACCTTTCAATCGAATCGAATCGGCCATTACAACTAAGTCATCCGCATATGCGAGACTGCTTATTTTGTTTTCACCTATTTTAATCCCGCCCTGCCAGTCTACTGTTTTCAACATATGATCCATGAATAGTATGAACAACAGTGGTGACAGGTTACAGCCTTGTCTTACCCCTGAAACTACCTTGGACCATGAGCTTGAAACACGTAATAGCAATGGAAGAAAGAAAAAATCACTATTGTGAAAGTAGCTTTTGGGTGTAAAACAAAACATAATTGTATAAATAGTAGTTAAATATATAAAGAAAATAAGAAAAGCTAAAATTGTTAGCGATTTTTTTAAAATGTTTTCTTTGGCATTAACAAAACCACAGACAAGGGGAGGGATATGTAAGGAATCAAGTTTTCCTCACTGTCATTTCCTGCATATTCCGACCTCACAATCACATTCTACTCATCAAGACGAATCTTTTGAATATAAACTCAATGGGGTATGGACATTTTCAATGATAATAACTACAATTTGATATGCAAATTACGAGATCATGTCACAAGTGCGACGAGATAATCAAGGCTGACGCGTACTAGTGAACAAACTTCCGGAGTTGTTGTAAAGTGGTGGTGAGGTAGCCGTGTGGCGCCGGCAGGCCAGAAAGCGCAGGTGGGCAGAAGTCCCCACAATGGGCCACTCCGGGCGGTCTTACGCACAAAAGCAACTTAAAAACCTTCTCTCTAGGTGGTTATGGTGTTACACGACACAACGTTCGCGAGTCAGGTCTAGACGGCCTGCCATCTAGCGGCAAAACGGCTGAAGCTACGCTTTTAGCAGACTGTTTATCCGCCGTGGGGAAATACGAACGGATTCTGTTCTGCGGTGGATGCACGCATGCGCAGTGCAGGTGTATC
This sequence comes from Locusta migratoria, assembly GCA_026315105.1. Lineage (NCBI taxonomy): Eukaryota > Metazoa > Arthropoda > Insecta > Orthoptera > Acrididae > Locusta > Locusta migratoria. The sequence continues at coordinate 300,739,513 of CM048746.1, forward strand.
TGCCCATGCGCAGAAGCTCTTTGCAGCAGGCTTTCTGCTAATTTCTTCAGCAGAATGCAGAAGACACGTGTGTTCTACTAGCCTTCGGATACGAGTTATTGAACAGTATTCGCTGAGGCGGCCACTATCACAGCAAAGCTTCAGAAATAACTACGTCCTCCACATCTAAAATACTGCGAACCGAAAATATAGATAAATAATATGCGTGTACCAGCACAACATAAAATACAGTTTAGTCTATAATTCTGTATTGGGCTAATCATTGCGTATTTAATGCTTGGCACACAAGGGTAATATAATAATAATAATAATAATAATTTACATCAGCTTGATATAAAACTGTTTGGTTCATTAGTCTGTATAATAACGAAATTTCTAGCTAACTGCACAAGAGAAACTTAAATACAATCAGATATTGACTATAGGGCGAACATTTCAATTACAATTTATGCCAAGGCTAGGAAATGAGACAAAAAACTGTCTCACAAACTAAATGTTAATTGACGTAGATTAACTCATTTTCTTGAACCAGCTTGACGTTAAACGAACTATGTAGTTCATTGCTCTGCATAATAACGAAATTCCAATATAGCTGCACAAGAGAAATGTAAACATAAATATTTGTATCAATAAGACATCAACGAACAGTTTGGTTCACAACTTCCTGTAATGGTAACGTAATTTCATGCTACCTAGAAAAGAGAACACTATTTGCTTAAGAAACATGAACCTAGATTTCTCAAAAGAATAATATAAGCAAATGAAAGGTTGACAAAGAGATAAACTATCCCTCGCAACGAATAAAAACGTAAACAAGCCCGGACTTTTGTATGTGTACCTCTGACGCGCTCGTCCGAACTTGTACACGTTAGGTCTGCCGTGTAATAGGACGGACGGAAACCTTGGCGGTTCCAGACCTATACACATGGGAGGCGGGGGAGGGGGGTGCGGACTTGTGTACGATAGGTGTGTCGTGTCGTGTAATACCAGCTTTGCTGGGGAGGGCGCGAATGATCGCCGTCGGAGGTTCGAGTCCTCCCTCGGCATGGGTGTATATGTCTATGTTGTTCTTAGCATAAGTTAGTTTGAATCTAGGGACTGTCAACCGCAGCAGTCAAGTCTCTTAGATTTACAAACATTTGAGCATGTATTTGGCCACGTTAAAGAAATATGGCTCGATGTAGTCTCAGGTCGAACCTTACAGTTCTGCTTTCATGTCCAGCAACTACGTTAGTTCCAAATATACTGTGGGATCAAAAGTATCCGGAATCATCATATAAGGTTCATTGTGCTGCCACCTTCTGCCAGGCTGCCCGTATCAGCAAGCTAAGTAGTCATTAATTGGGTGTCACTTGTGTCGGAGTCTGTATGCGAAATATTCACACTCATAAACATCCCTAGATCCACTGTTGCCAATGTGATGGTGAAGTGGAAACGTGAAGGGACACGTACAGCACGAAAGCGCATAGGCCGATCTTGTCCATATAAGCAAGCTCAGTAGTCATTAATTGGGTGTCACTTGTGTCGGAGTCTGTACGCGAAATATTCACACTCATAAACATCCCTAGGTCCACTGTTGCCAATGTGATGGTGAAGTGGAAACGTGAAGGGACACATACAGCACGAAAGCGCATAGGCTGATCTTGTCCATATAAGCAAGCTCAGTAGTCATTAATTGGGTGTCACTTGTGTCGGAGTCTGTACGCGAAATATTCACACTCATAAACATCCCTAGGTCCACTGTTGCCAATGTGATGGTGAAGTGGAAACGTGAAGGGACACATACAGCACGAAAGCGCATAGGCTGATATTGTCCATATAAGCAAGCTCAGTAGTCATTAATTGGGTGTCACTTGTGTCGGAGTCTGTACGCGAAATATTCACACTCATAAACATCCCTAGATCCACTGTTGCCAATGTGATGGTGAAGTGGAAACGTGAAGGGACACGTACAGCACGAAAGCGCATAGGCCGATCTTGTCCATATAAGCAAGCTCAGTAGTCATTAATTGGGTGTCACTTGTGTCGGAGTCTGTACGCGAAATATTCACACTCATAAACATCCCTAGATCCACTGTTGCCAATGTGATGGTGAAGTGGAAACGTGAAGGGATACATAGAGCACGAAAGCGCATAGGCCGATCTTGTCCATATAAGCAAGCTCAGTAGTCATTAATTGGGTGTCACTTGTGTCGGAGTCTGTACGCGAAATATTCACACTCATAAACATCCCTAGGTCCACTGTTGCCAATGTGATGGTGAAGTGGAAACGTGAAGGGACACATACAGCACGAAAGCGCATAGGCCGATCTTGTCCATATAAGCAAGCTCAGTAGTCATTAATTGGGTGTCACTTGTGTCGGAGTCTGTACGCGAAATATTCACACTCATAAACATCCCTAGGTCCACTGTTGCCAATGTGATGGTGAAGTGGAAACGTGAAGGGACACATACAGCACGAAAGCGCATAGGCCGATCTTGTCCATATAAGCAAGCTCAGTAGTCATTAATTGGGTGTCACTTGTGTCGGAGTCTGTACGCGAAATATTCACACTCTTAAACATCCCTATGTCCACTGTTGCTAAAGTGATGGTGAAGTTGAAACGTGAAGGGACACGTACAGCAAGAAAGCGCACAGGCCGACCTTGTCCATATCAGCGAGCTCAGTAGTCATTAATTGGGTGTCACTTGTGTCGGAGTCTGTACGCGAAATATTCACACTCATAAACATCCCTAGATCCACTGTTGCCAATGTGATGGTGAAGTGGAAACGTGAAGGGACACATACAACACGAAAGCGCATAGGCCGATCTTGTCCATATAAGCAAGCTCAGTAGTCATTAATTGGGTGTCACTTGTGTCGGAGTCTGTACGCGAAATATTCACACTCTTAAACATCCCTAGGTCCACTGTTGCTAAAGTGATGGTGAAGTGGAAACATGAAGGGACACGTACAGCACGAAAGCGCACAGGCCGACCTTGTCCATATCAGCGAGCTCAGTAGTCATTAATTGGGTGTCACTTGTGTCGGAGTCTGTACAGGAAATATTCACACTCCTAAACATCCTAGGTCCACTGTTGCTAATGTGATGGTGAAGTGGAAACGTGAAGGGACACGTATAGCACGAAGGGTGCACAGGCCGACCTCGTCCATATCAGCGAGCTCAGTAGTCATTAATTGGGTGTCACTTGTGTCGGAGTCTGTACGCGAAATATTCACACTCATAAACATCCCTAGGTCCACTGTTGCTAATGTGATGGTGAAGTGGAAACGTGAAGGGACATGTACAGCACGAAAGCGCACAGGCCGACCTTGTCCATATCAGCGAGCTCAGTAGTCATTAATTGGGTGTCACTTGTGTCGGAGTCTGTACAGGAAATATTCACACTCCTAACCATCCTAGGTCCACTGTTGCTAATGTGATGGTGAAGTGGAAACGTGAAGGGGTACGTACAGCACGAAAGCGCACAGGCCGACCTTGTCCATATCAGCGAGCTCAGTAGTCATTAATTGGGTGTCACTTGTGTCGGAGTCTGTACAGGAAATATTCACACTCCTAAACATCCTAGGTCCACTGTTGCTAATGTGATGGTGAAATGGAAACGTGAAGGGACACGTACAGGACGAAAGCGCACAGGCCGACCTTGTCCATAACAGCGAGCTCAGTAGTCATTAATTGGGTGTCACTTGTGTCGGAGTCTGTACAGGAAATATTCACACTCCTAAACATCCTAGGTCCACTGTTGCTAATGTGATGGTGAAGTGGAAACGTGAAGGGACACGTACAGCACGAAAGCGCACAGGCCGACCTTGTCCATATCAGCAATCTCAGTAGTCATTAATTGGGTTTCACTTGTGTCGGAGTCTGTACAGGAAATATTCACACTCCTAACCATCCTAGGTCCACTGTTGCTAATGTGATGGTGAAGTGGAAACGTGAAGGGACACGTACAGCACGAAAGCGCACAGGCCGACCTTGTCCATATCAGCGAGCTCAGTAGTCATTAATTGGGTGTCACTTGTGTCGGAGTCTGTACAGGAAATATTCACACTCCTAAACATCCTAGGTCCACTGTTGCTAATGTGATGGTGAAGTGAAAACGTGAAGGGACACGTACAGCACGAAAGCGCACAGGCCGACCTTGTCCATATCAGCGAGCTCAGTAGTCATTAATTGGGTGTCACTTGTGTCGGAGTCTGTACAGGAAATATTCACACTCCTAAAACTCCTAGGTCCACTGTTGCTAATGTGATGGTGAAGTGGAAACGTGAAGGGACACGTACAGCACGAAAGCGCACAGACCGACCTTGTCCATATCAGCGAGCTCAGTTGTCATTAATTGGGTGTCAGTTGTGTCGGAGTCTGTACGCAAAATATTCACACTCCTAAACATCCCTAGGTCCACTGTTGCTAATGTGATGGTGAAGTGAAAACGTGAAGGGACACATAAGCACGAAACCGTATAGGCCGATCTCGTCTGCTGGCTGACAGAGACCGCCGACTCTTGAAGAAGGTCGTACAGGAATCTATTCAGACCATCACACAGAAATTCCAAACTGCGTCAGGATCCACTCCAAGTAAGATGACAGCTATGCAGGAGGCAAGGAAAATTGGATTTCATGGTCGAGGAGGTGCCCATAAGCCACACATCGCGCAAGTCAATGCCAAACGGCGCCTCACTTGTTGCAAGGTTCAGAAAGATTGGACGACTGAATTGTGGAAAAACGTTGTATGGAGTGTCGAATCACGGTACGCAATGTGGAGATCCTATGGCAGGGTGTAGGTATTGCGAATGCCCGGTGAACGTCATCTGCCAGCGTGTGTATGGCCAAGTGAGGCGGTGGTGTTGTGGCGTGATCGTGTTTCTCATAGAGATGGGCTAGCGTCCCTTGTTTTGCGTGACTCTATCACAGCACCGTCGTACACTGATGTTCTGATCATCATCTTCCTTCCCACTGTTGAAGATCAATTCGGGGATGGCGATTGCATCTTTCAACACGATCGAGCACCTGCTCGTAATGCACGTCCTGTTTCGGAGAGGTTTCACGACAGTAACATCCCCCTAATGGACTGGCCTGCGTAGAGTCCTGACTTGAATCCTATAGAATACTTGGTTTGGAACGCCAATGCCAAGGCCTAACGACCTACATCTGTACCTCTCCTCGCTGCAACACTCCGGGAAAAATGTACTGTCATTCCCCAATAAACCGTCCAGTATCTCATTGAACGTATGCCTGCGAGAATGGAAGCTACCATCAAAACTAAGGTTGGGCCAACACCATATTGAATTTCAGCATTACTGATGGCGGGAGCCACGAACTTGTAAGTCATTTTCACCCAGATATCCGGATGCTTTACTTCGCATAGTGTAATATTTCTGTATCTACAGTCAAACACTCAATGCATAGGCTATCATTTTCGAATCAATATTTAGGTATAAAATTAAAATAAATGATTGATTAATAAAAGAGTTGTTTATTTAACTCTACTTTATGAATATAAAATTGATATAAACAGTATAGGGGACGGCATGAGAAGCCGTCTAAGGTAGTTTACCGATGTTGCCGTCTTTTACTGTGTGTTTAAGTATCAGAAGGTCATTACAAATAACAAAATTATTTAGACATGATACCTGCGTGTTTCGGGAAAGTACAGTAGAGCCTGAACTACAGAAAGTGTGATGGCATCCATGTTAGTAGTAAAAACAATCCTATTAATTTCGGTTACACGTTAAATCACCCAAATTAGAATGTCGTCTAATACCAAGGGATTATAATTTCGAACATATACATCTAGAACCATCACAAATAAAATGTGGGAAAGGTGAAACATATGCAGGACACTGAGAATGTGGAACGTGTCTCCTAAAGAAACGCAATATTCTAGAGTATTGCTCCCAGGAATGGGTTTCTTACCAGACGGGACTGACAGACATCGAAACAGTCACGTATTATCACGATTTAAGGACGAAGTGTGCATATCATCAGCGAGTAGGGCTGGCATTTACTAAAACGAAGCGTTTTTCGTTGCTATGTCATCTTTTTAGAAAATTTCTATTGGCAAATTCCTCTTCAGAATTCGAAATTGTGTTGTTGGCTACCGGCTACACACACAGAACTGACTGTCATAATCAAATACGAGAAATTGGAGTTCACACGAAGAATTTCAGTTTCCTGTGTGTTATTTGAAAATTCAGCAATAGAGTGTTGCCTGAAAGTAATTCGATGAATACCGTACTAAACTCTCAAAACTGTAGAGTGTTCATGTAGATATAGAAGATAGTACTAGTTAGGATGAAATGTAGGAATACAAACTAATGCAAAATACACATATCAGTTAGAAACTATCAGTCTTACCTGTACAAGTAGAACCAAGTAGGCATTGTTCCAAGACGTGAGTTGCAATTCCAGCATTCGGCGTAAATGTCTTCGATTTTAGTTATGGAAAGATGGTGGAATCAGTGCTTGTGGTGTAGTTCGATTGGAAACTACCCGAGAAGGATTCTGAAGGTGAGGTTCTGGTGGAGGAAACTTGGGAGTAATTGCGCTCGGCATCCTCCCGTCGCCATAAGATCTGCTTAACTCTGTCTTTCACGCACAGGAACACAGATGATGCTGGTGATGATGACTGTGATGATGATGGTGGGGATGGTTGGCCGAAACTCATGTAAGTGCCAGAGCCGACGCTCTGGTTGGAGCTCTGGCGGCGAGAGGCGCCAGCCGGAAGCCACCAGTTAGGGAGGGACAACCGCCGTTGTGGAGGATCGGGCCTCCGGTCCATGACGGTCATTTTGCCCACATCCAAAACCTTTTTGAACAGTAAGGTCGGGATACACCATAGCAGCAGCGCGGTTCCCCCCACCGACAGTATTAAAATCACCAATGACACGCCTGACGACACAGATGCCACCATTGTTTTATCGCCATTGGAGAGCCACGCCCGCTTGCTGTACTCTGCCATCGTCCTGTGCGGGTAACAGTTATGGATGGACGTACTCGTCTCTTCTGGACGCAGCATGCAGATATTGTAGTCCACCTCTGGCTTCATATTCTCCAGAATGACAGTTGGCGAGGTCAAAGGGCTTGTCTTGTAGCAATTTGGAGCATCTGCGTGCTTCCATACTAGAAATCCACCAGCGTGATTGTATGGCACCAAAACTTTCACAGTAAACTCGTCGACATCGTGGATGTGAACTGAATCATGTCTCCAGTCGCCTGTTGCATCGTCCGCCGATAGTTCTACGTGGGAGCACAACTGCAGGTCATTTGGTAGCTTTTCTGGTGGCGCAGTGGTAACTGTGGGATCAGTACAAGCATGTGTCGTGCCGGGGGCCTCGGTAGTGGTAGAGGATGTAGTGGTATTCGGCGTCGTTTCCGTTGTCTGACCTTCTGTTGTTGCTGTAGGTTCTGTAGTTTCAATTGGCGACTCCGTTGTTGTAGTTGTAGTAGTAGTTGTTGTAGTTGTGAGGGATGGATCACAAGATTCGTTCAGCTGCTCCAAGGCAAAGGCGAGGCTCCAACTGGAAAAACCCGGTGGGGCTGAGCACAGAGGCGAATCCGCAATCGTACTGACATAAGGAAGGAGCCACAGAAGGGAACAGTCACAGTTCCAAGGATTGTTTTCGAGATATATATGGAGTGAAGGATGTCGATCTTCAAAAGAGATTGACGTGTTTCTCAGCGTCGTCAGGTTGTTGTTATCGAGATACAACAGCTGACGATTTCTCGACAACGGGAAGGTACCGTTTAGCACATCTTCGATGCCGGACTCCGTGAGATACAAGGATGTCGCAGATATGGCGGCGGCGCCTAGGTCCTCAGGATGGAGTGTGCCCAACTTGTTGTACCTGAGGTCCAAGATCGAACCGTTGCTGAGGCGTCTTGTGAGTGCTGGAAGTACGTGCCTGTTGTCGCTGTTTACCGTTCTCAACACCTGCACGGTCTCCAACCTGTAGAGCACGGCGGTCACTTCTGGATCCACTTCCTGCAAAGTGGAGCAGTTTTCAAGGGTCAGTTCCGTAACGTGACTGAGAGGGCGAAATGCAGCCACCTGCAGCTCCTGCAAGGTGAGTCCTTTCAGGTACAGCGTTTTCAGGTTGGCGAACTGTGTAGCGTTGAAGGCGTCATTGTGGAAGGCGTCAATACGGCAGTCGATGAGGTTCAGATTGGTGAGGTTCGTCTTCACGTCCAGCCACCCGGGTCCCAATGTGTTTTTCGCAAAAACGACATTACTGACCTCGAGGCTGAGGCTACTGGCGCATTCCTGTGAAATGACAACACATCACATGGATTAAAAACACAAACTGGATTCCTTAGGGTCTATGAAATGTGTATGTGAGTAGGATATTAGATGGAAATAAAATATTAATTTTTAGCATAGCGGCTATGCACTGCCCTGTATCTGTATTTATCTCAGTATTTTATCGCCTGCTTTGTACCTGTGAGTGATGAGGACGGCCGAGAGTCGGTTAGCGCCAGGTGTGCAAGAGCGCAACATCTGTTACCGTCTTGGAGCCTGAATAGGTAGTGTTGTTATAGGTGGCGTCATGTAAGAAGGCGCTTCCGCACACAGAGGCGGAGTGACAGGGGGAGCGTGGAGGGGAGGAGCTACGGCCGAGCGTTAAGAGTTGCGCCTGCGGGAGAAACATTGCGTAACTCGCGGCCAGCCACGCGCCTGCAGAATGAACATTATTGGCTGTCATTGCGGCAATGGAGGGGGATGCGGAGAACGGCTGAAAACTGGGCCGCCTTCGTACGTGACGCCGACTATAGTTTTGAAAGACAGAGGCTAGCTCTCTGCAGACGTGTGTCTAGGTAGTAATCAAACAAACAACTGAATGTATAGAAAGAACATTTATTGCAATATTTGAAAGATAATAATATTCAATTACAGTTTTGTGTTTAGATACATATATGTGGATTTTTGGTAGATGTGAAAGTAAGTTGACGAATAGAAGTTGATAAATATTCAAGTAGTCTCACATCTGATAGGTATTTTCTATGTGTGTGTGTATGACAACATTAATGGTTTATGGTGACAGAGAAACTAGCAGTACACGTAAAGATGGTTAATTACTTAATGTCATATTTTATCATTTACTATTTTCTAAATATTTTTTCTGCATGTAGTTCTGAAAAGTTCTTAGTTTTTGATAGGCGTATATAGAAAGCGCGGGTTTGTGCAGACTTCCTCCATAATCTGATTGGTTACCAATATCCTTAGCCAATCATATTACATCATTTCGCGCGTTCGTTCGGGAACTTTCACACTTGCTTTGGTGCAAGAGAGTAGACGGAGTTTATACACGATATTTTTATCATGTCCATGACTGTGCTCCGAACTTACTGGAACTATTTTGCGGAACGTGCTCGTTTATTGGATTACGAAGTTTATCAACATGCTTAGTATATCGTGCGGACAGTGGAGTAGCGGAAGTCCGGCCTTTTTTTGTTTTTTGTTTTTTATGAAAATTATGATATTATGCAACATTGAAATCACGTGGCGTGTTACGCTAATCATGAACGTGTGAAAAATTTTCTGCACTGATTTGCGTAGCATTTTGCGACCGTATTAAAATGAACATCTCTTTTAAGAATGTTTTTGGTGACAGTGTAAATTACGAGACGTCTTTTTTAAGTAAGTACCGTTCTGAAATTAAAAAAAAAGACGTGCTAAAATATCACAATAATTTTATTTTTACATGAAAGCCTGTACCTTAATCTACTTTTCTACATAATTTCCGTCAATATTGAGGCACTTGTCATAACGTTGTAACAATTTTTTGAATATCCTCTTCATAGAAGTCTGCCGCCTGACTTGTTAACCACTGCATCACGACTGTTTTGACTTCGTCATCGTCTTGAAGACGCTGACCGCACAGTTGTTTCTTCAAGTGCAGGAAAAGATGGTGGTCACTGGGCGCCAGATCAGGGCTATACGGAGGATGACCTAGAGTTTCCCGTCGGAAATATGTGATGAGATCTGTGGTCTGATTAGCCGCATGCGGACGGGCGTTGTCTTGTAGCAAAACGGATGCCCTTGCTCAACTTGCCACATCTTTTGTTCTGAATTGAACGGCGCAGATTGTGCAATGTCTTACAGTAAACTGCTGCATTGATTGTCTCATTACGAGGCAGACATTCCACAAGCAATACTCCTTTTCTGTCCCAAAAAACTATGTACACGACTTTGTGGACAGAAATTGTTTGCTTAAACTTCACTTTTCTGGGTGAATCTGAATGCCGCCATTCCATGGACTGTTGCTTTGATTCAGCTGTGATGTAGGCCACCCATGTTTTATCGCCCGTATCAATTTGGCTGAAGAAGTCATCACCGTCGTTGTGGTACCACTCGAGGAAAGTGAATGGACTGCCTAAACGTTTGGTTTTGTTCACATCCGTCAACATTTTCGGCACCCAACGTGCGCACAATTTTCGGTAATTCAAGTGCTCGGTCTCAATGCCATACAAAACACTACGAGAAACATTAGGAAAGTCATCCCACAAGGAGGAAATCATAAAGCGTCTGTTTCCTCTCACCTTATTTGACCACTCCCTGCATCGAACTTTCATTAACGACCGAAGGACGCCCACTCCGTTGTTCATCACGCACATTTGTGCGGCCATCTTCAAATGCTCTCACCCACTTTCTTACCATCCCATCACTCATAATGTTTTCTCCGTAAACTGTACAGATCTCACGATGAATATCGATCGCTTTAGGACCTTAGAACTCTTTACTACTCTTATAACAGCCCGTACTTCATAGTCGGCGGGACTTAGGATTATCGGAGACATCTTAAACACTCAGTGCACAAAGTAAACAAAGAAGAATCAGACTGTAATGGCGTCAGTGCGTAGACAACAGATGTAGGTACCCAGTGCGCATGTGCAGAACGCCGACCGCAGCGCTGCGGCAGCAGTGTGGCAAAAACGGTACTTACTTAAAAACACGTCTCGTAATTACCATAAACTGGCTTTAATAGTGAGTGTGGAGTGTGGATGTAACTATTGCGTCATTAGCACGGGTTTGGCAGTGCACTGTATCCTGGAGAAAGCCTTAGGTAATAAGTTCAAAATGTTCAAATGTTTGTAAATCTATGGGACTTACCTGCTGGGTTATTAGTCCCTTGTTTACAAACTACATAAACTAAGTTAAACTAACCTGAGGACAACACACACATCCATGCCTGAGGGAGGATTCGGAACTCCGACGCGGGAGGCCTTGCGATTCGTAACGTGGCGCTCCAGACCGCTCGGCTACTCCCGCGCGGCAGGTAATAAGTACATCGTACCAAATCCCGAGTTAAAATCATTTTACCGCAATAGATCCCATCATTTATAAACAATAAAAGATATATGCAGCTGAATGAATACCACAATCTCCACCTCGTTTTTCTATGCAGTTTTTTTAATTAATTAATTTGTTTTTATTTTACAGTGGAATTTGAGGTTCTCGTTTTTATTCAGGTCAGCACTGGATGGACTGCTGAAGAAGAGCATCGTCACGAGGTGAGTGGAACTATGAAGTGATGGTTTTTCGGTGGAACCAACCATGTTGCTGAGTTGCAAACTGAACCGCAACAGTATGGCAATGAGGTGTGTGGTAACTACTTTACGGCATTCACTAGCCAATAGAGAGGGCTCCAACATGGTAAAAATTAAAAGTGACATAGGAAAGCACACTCGTAAAGTACATACGAGCCTAACTATCGACATTAACTGTTCGGTAATCCACTTGAGTGACGACAAAATATGGCATGAGCACCGGAATCTAACCTAACTGTAATCTCGTAGGCAAAATTTTTATTAACAATTAATTAAAATTATAATATTACAGAGCTGCTGGAAGCAATATATATTTTTTTACTGTGCTAAGTTGCGTAGTTTCTTCACTTTGATTCGCAATGTATCTGAACCGAAGCCTTGTTTTTGTAGTTCATTCAGCCCCACTATTACCTAAGACCCGGTTCACCGCCATTAGATTATGAGGTAAAGTGGACAATGCCTCAATTTTTTGTTTGTTTAGCAAAACATAAAGCTGTACTGTCCTGATACTTCTGCACAGGTGAGCCACAACTGGCATCGGTCGACTCATATAGAGTGTAATAAGATAGTGATAAGATGCAGTCAGTCAACAGACGGGTGGTATTGTTTTTTTCTTTAAGAAAATCTTATGTGACAAATCGACTGCAATGCTGCTCAACACTTAGAGACCAAAGCAATTGGAGCTAAAAGGTGACATTGAATATATAAAAAAGGATATATATATATATATATATATATATATATATATATATATATATATATATATATATGCAGGGTGTTTCACTAAGTGTGTTTGCCTCTGTAACTTATAAAATAATAGGTGACAGGAAATTTTAATGCGGTAGGTGAACACAAGAAATGTTACACTTTCTGCGGAGCTATGAACATAGTTTATTGTATCATTTTCCAAAGAGTTACACCACAAAGATATATATTTTTAAACGGAACAATAGTTTTTTCTATCGTGTATTGTATTCGTTTAAACCAGCTGCGTCCAAATCAATTTAAACTACATTCCTATCACTGTTAGTTTGGGAGCTACAACCCTTCAAAGTTCCGCGGGCGGAGGCTGCGATAGCGTAGCTGACTGGCCGAGTGTCTATCCCCTGGGGCACGGCCCACTGTCTCAGCCAGTCAGCTGCGCTGTCGTAGCCTCCGCCCCCTAAACTTTGAAGGGTTGTAGCTCCCAAACTAACAGTGATAGGAATGTAGTTTAAATTAATTTGGACGCAGCTGGTTTCAACGAATCCAATGCACGAGAGAAAAAAACTATTGTTCCATTTAAAAAATTATATCTTTGTGGTGTAACTCTTTGGAAAATGATACAATAAACTATGTTCATAGCTCTGCAGAAAGTGTAACATTTCTTGTGTTGACCTACCGCATTAAAATTTCCCGTCACCTTTTATTTTATAAGTTACAGAGGCAAACACACTTAGTGAAACACCATATGTGTGTGTGTGTGTGTGTGTGTGTGTGTGTGTGTGTGTGTGTGGTCTGTTCCGGAAGAACAGACGTCACTTCTGGTCCTGCAGTTGTTATTTGTTCATATTCGCAGAATATATAACATCAACTGCGAATGGGCAAAGCCGAAAATGTGTATCCTGGATCAGCCGGGATTCGAACCAGGGTCTCCAACTTTCTACGCATTTGCGTTGACTCCTACAACAATGCGGACACAGTGATCAGCGCACGCCTGCCGTCAGACACAAATTCCCGGCTTTACCCCGCCCACAGTACTCAAACTCATATATATATATATATATGACCAGCATTGATCCTTTCGTTAGTGGGGAGGGGTGGGGAAATTTGAGGCCCTTAGTCTTACGGGAATTAGTTTGGAAACTACAAGTTTGAGTAATGTGGACAGGGTAAAGCTGGGAATTTGTGTCTGACGGGAGGCATGCTTAGGTAGTCCTTGCAGGTGCGGTGATCACTGTGTCTCCCGCGGTATAGTGGTCAGCGCAACTGCCTAGGATGTGGGAGACCCGGGTTCAAATCCAGACGGTTACAAATTAAAAAAAGGTCAAATGTTTGTTAAGCTTTAGGGTTTTAACTGCGGGGTCATCAGTCCCTAAACTTACAAACTACTGAAGACCGCACAAACAAGCATGCCCGAGGGGAGATTCGAACACCTGACACGGACGCGGCCTCGCGCATCGTAGCATAGCGCCTCAATGCGCTTGGCCACTCCGCCGCGGCTACAAATTTTCAGCTTTGTTCATTCGCAGTTGACATATATTCTGTGAATATGAAAAAAACTGGAAGTAATTTCGCTTTACGTGAGAGTCAGTTTTATACGTTTTTTATTTTTTTATTTTTATTTATTTATTTTTTTATTTATTTTTTTGCACCCAGATATCTTTCACCACTTTTTGTGCTATCTTCAGTGCGTTTATTTAATTAACTATTCAAATACTTTAATTATGTGTTAACGTTTTATGTAGATTATATGATCTTTCCGAATGAAATATTTAAATTTGCAGACGCAGAGTTTAAACATATGCCACTGAACTTGGGTGTCATGTGTCAAGATTTTCGTCCTAAAATGATTTTTTTTTCAATAAAATGGTTACGAAGATTTCTTTGCTTACCTCATACGTAGGTATTGTCTGTTTGTACAGGTAGCATTAAATATACTATATTTTCGCGACATATGCATTAGCACTGTAATCGTCGAGTCTTCATTTACATGGACGTCAAATTTTAGGCTTCACTAAGTGTAAAAAAGAGTTACAACTGATTTTAGTATTCCATGAAAAATTCGTTAGAGCATAATTATGTGAACAGTGCCACCCGATTCCGATAAGTGGTGCTTCAATACCACATAAGAAAAGAGAATGAGGAACTTGGGCGTCACTTTGAATGAGATTCTCAGATGGTCAGAAACTACAGTCGCGTGTGGAGGAAAGCTTCCGCTCGTCTCTATGACCTTAAAAACTTTTGGCTCTCTTTTTTACGGAATGTGCGTTTTGGAATTGTACAATCGCTCATTTTAATGTACCTTTACTATTGTGATGTAATTCAACAAGGCACAAACGAATTCTAGCATAATCTCTGCACTTGATGTTCGCTGTTATTACACAATGCTCTGAGTCAACATATAGGGCACAATTAATGACTGTAACTAAACATTTTTCTTAATACTTTATGCATGGCTGTAGATAAGCGACTGTACTATAATAGATTAAAAAAAAAAAAAAGAACTACAGACCTCAGTCGCAAGACACATTTGAAGATGTTTCCTAGGTTTCAATGTCGCAAAGGACACATTTCTCGGACAGTATGAGATAAAGGGTTAAAATTACATGTCAAATCTAAAAGAAGAAATTAAAATGACAGTAACATATCTGCCGTAGACAGATGGTCATACCTAAAATAGAAACAGCAGCTCAATCGCTATTTGGGGGACAGTTTTCGTTTTCCTTTTCATAGGATCTTCTCTCCTGACGTGACGTACTTCAGACCGTTCTCGTGGTCGTCATACTCATACTCTATAGAGTTCTTACTGTGAGCTTACTGTGTGCTTCATTTGTATTTCCGCATAACTTTGTTCACTTGGACTTGTATTATATTACTGATCCTGTTACATTTGACTAAATAATCTTTACTTTTTATTTCACTTATGAGCTATGACGGAGCAATTACTTTCCATCAGGAGATTCTGTTTTGTTGCCTTGTTATGCTGCGAGAAAGGCATGGTTGAAGGGGAGGTATAGTTGAAGGAGAGGTAGGAGACCCGAAAAAAAAAAAAAAAAAAAAAAAAAAAAAAAAAAAAAAAAAAAAAAAAAAAAAGAGAAAGAGAGAGAGAAAAAAGGTTCGTAAAAAAAAACCGGCTGCTTTTCAACCGTAGCAGCGACTACATTCTGCCCTTAACTTTTTCGTTTATATGAACTTAATTTATTCTATAGTTTTTATTTTTATCAGAATACAGCAGAATAGAGTATTAATCTTTCACATTTTGTCGCTTTTTAAGGAAGCTTTACTATATTCACTGTACCTCTTGCTCCTTTAATTTAGTGATTCTACTTCGAATTTTCTGTATTACGAGCGCGTGTGTCTTGTACCGGCATGCCTCATGAACAAGTGTGTTCAGTTTCAGCTCCGTAGCTAAACTGACCGAGCGAGGTCCTTTCAAAGGACACGGCCGATTTCCTTCCACATCCTTACCCAAACAACCCAAGCGTAAGCTCCGCCTCTAGTGACCACGATGTCGACGGGGCGTTAAACACTAAATCTTCCTTCTTCCTTCCCATAGCTAAACTGTATGGTTCTGTCTTGGGCGTTCAGAATGTTTAAGACTATCACCTCGCCAGCCGCGTGTGAGGTTGGCTCGGTGATACAGTTTTTGTCGGCGAGGAACCTGCCTGGTACAGAAATTCATCGACAGATTTTCGAAGTGTACGGTGATACTGTTACGACTGAAAGCAAAGTGCGTTAGTTGGTACGAGAATTGAAAGATGGCCGTGACAACGTCCATAATGAGAACCGCTTCGGTCGCCCTTCTTCGATTACAGACGATTTGTTGGCTTCAGTTGAAGCGAGGATTCGCGACAACAGGCGCTTCACAGTAGCAGGTATTTCAAACGAATTTCCTGACGTGAAGAGATCAGTGCTTTACAAAATTGTTTTGGAACATCTAAAGTGAAAGCGACAGTGAACTGTTGCTTATCGGAGCAGGCGGCACGTTTTTACGAAGAGGGTATTTTAAAATTGGTTGAGAGGTATGATAAGTATTTGAACAAACTTGGCAACTATGTCGAAAAATAAATGTACATTTTTAAAATAACCTTTCGTCCTGTACTTACGTTCAAACGGAACTTACTTAAAAAACACGCCTCGTATTTGAACATGTATATTATTTTGTAACTGTTTCCTATACAGATACTGAAGAAGGGCAATAACTGCCTGAAAACGGTTGTGAATAAATCTGCAACTCTGCAACTAGTGGCCGTTTTCTTTTTAGGCTATAAACCACTGTTGCTGCCATGGATAAAACATTTAAAATAACAAACGGTTAGAGCCGATCATGAATGATATTCAGCATCTCTGACCATGTCAGAGAGTCATATGCATCCCAGTAAGTTGTATTAAAGATTACTTTGCCATTTTCTCGTACTCGAAACAGATGGTCCCACATATCAAATATTGTTTCTATAAAAGTTTGATAGCTTTATTTGGAGTATGATCAGATCTATAGCATTATTAAATGAAACGAAACCCAAGATGGCTAATTCTTTTTTATTTCTACTACCAGTTTTGACAGATTATACAGATATCATCCGTACAGTCTTTAACACGGTTTCTGACTTCATGAGCGTTTTATGTTAGGGACAGATCGGGTGATTGCGGTAAATCTGTCGAAACCGATAATCTAAATAAATGAATGAAAAAAATTAGCGATCTCGGCTGTCGTTTTATTTAATGATTCTTATCCTGTCTGTTTATAGAAGAAAAATTTTTACAAACTGGTTAGCCATTGGTTTTGTTGGGTCCTGAAATAATCTTCTCTTGCGTAGTACCATAATCCAACGCTCTTTATTTTGTCAGACTCAAAATGCTACTCCAAAATTAATGGATATTAACAACTTAAAAAAAAGTTCAAATGTTTGTAGAGCTTATGGTACTTAACTACGGGGTCATCAGTCCCTAAACTTACAAAATACTTATGAAGTAGATAATACCAAAGAGGGCACAAATATCCATGCCCGAGGGGGGATTCGAATCCCGACCGTAGTAGCCGTGAGAACGTGACTGGCGCGCCTCAGACCGCTCGGCCACTGCGGCCGGCAAACAGCTTTCCCATTAGTAAATAGTAAACGCACCGCTCCTGTCTTTCTTTCAGTGTGAATCATAACACTTCTTACACCAACGGTATCTTCTGAAGTTTTCCTTTTCCTCCGTCTCCCCACACTTTCTATCATGCCAATTGCTGCCAGCGTTATAAATTAAACGCTTTCTGGTTTGTTGTTGTAATTGCTAAAAAGGATAGGGGAAGGTCGGTTATCCCCTGACGGGGGGTAAAAGCGCACATTTCAGTTTCTAAGAAACCAAGCAAATTGCGTTGGCAAGACTGCATTTGAAATGCGCGCCCTATGGAGTAAAAACATATGCAAATCAGTTGCGACATAGGTGCCAAGCGACCTACTTGCAACTGTGAATTTTTTTTAAACTTCGTTGGCGGTTTTCACCCATACGAAGTTAGTTTTCGTTCTTGTTTAACATTTCAAGTTGTAGGAAATTTGATATGTTTAAAGTCTGTAATAATATTTGTAACATTTCTCGTACGATTTAAGAGCTGTGCCTAAAAATATTGAACGACAAGAATCGGGTAGCCCCGGACGTAATAATGTGGGCTACCTTCCGAATATTGTTTAATGTTTCTAATTTCGCTTATTTGTGCAAAGTAATTTACAGTGGGATATCTATTGTTGCAGGAAGACGTAAAATATGCCGAAATTTAAGAGAAGATTTTCTAAAGAGGAAAATGAGACGAAAATAAAATGAAAGAAGCAGTTACATGTGAGGTGCAAGGTAATTTATCAGTAAGGCAAGCGGCAGGCAGGTATGACGTTCCAACAAGCTCACTCCACGATCGCCTGAAATGTTTGAAAAGTGGCAAAGAGACGATTTCCAACCGAAGTTAGGACGAATTGTATTCACATATTCAGGGAACTTTTCTAAATAAATTTATGAGCATGTTAAAGGACTCGACAACCGTCTGATGCCATTGAGTAGCAATGAGTTTTTGAAATTAGCATTTGATCTTGAAGAAGTTCTCAAAGTCTCTCATATATTTAATAAAGAGAAGGGTCATCTCTATATATAAAAGGAAGTGTCCCGATTGACTGACTGACTGATTGACTGACTGACTGACTCATCATCGCCCAGCCCAAACCACTAAATTTGTGTAGGGTGTTGATCTTACGCTGTAGGCGTCATTTAAGAAGCGATTTTTCGATATTCCGTCCGTAAGGGGGTGAAATAGGGGATGAAAAGTTTTTTGAAAATACGTAGCTATTTAGGCAATTTTGTAGCTAGAACTACAAAATTTCGGATTTTAATTCAGGGTTCGAGTTTAAAAAACACGTGTTTCGGCATTTTTTGAAATTCGACAAATAAGGGGGTAAAATAAATGACGCAAAAAATTTATTTTCAAAAATATGTTGCTGTTAACTCAAATTTTAAGCTACAACTATGAAACTTCGGATATGGAATCTTGGTCAGGATTAAAAATTCATGATTTTTACTATTTTTGGAAATTCAACAAGTAAGAGGGTTAAATAGAGGATCAAAAATTCTTTTTGAAAACACGTTGCTATTGACACAATTTTGAAGCTACAGCTGCAAAAACTGATATTTGTATAGTTGGTTAGACGTTACAAAATACGTGTTTCGGTATTTTTGGAAATTCAACCATCAACGGGGTAAAATTGGAGAGAGGGTGTTTTTCGAAAATATTTTGCTATTTAGGCAATTTTGAAGTTAGAACTACAATTTTTCGGATCTGGATTCGGGATTCGAATTTAAAAGACACGTGTTTCGGCATTTTTTGAAATTCAACCAATGAGGTGGTGAACTAGAGGACGCAAAAAATTGATTTTCAAAAATATGTTGCTGTTAACTCAAATTTCAAGCTATAACTACGAAAGTTAGGTTATGGACTCTTGATCAGGATTAAAAAGACACGTGTTTTGGTATTTTTGGAAATTCAACAACTAAGGGGCTAAAAGAGGGGATCAAAAATTCTTTTCGAAAACACATTGTTGTCAAGACAGTTTTGAAGCTAAAGCTACAAAAATTTGAATTTGTATTGTTCGTTAGAATTTAAAAAATACGTGTTTCGGTATTTTTGGAAATTCAACCATCAAGGGGATTAAATTGGAGAGGGGATGTTTTTCAAAAATCTTTTGTTAATAAGGAAATTTTGAAGCTACAACCACAAAAATTGGTATATGTTTTCTTGGTCAGAATTTAAAAGACACGAGTTTCGGTATTTTCAGAAAATTAATCAATTAGGGGGTGAAATAGTGGATGAAACATTTTTTGAAAATACGTTGCTACTAAGCCAATTTTGGTGCTATTAACTCAAATTTCAAGCTATAACTACGAAACTTAAGATATGGATTCTTCGTCAGGATTAAAAAGAAACAACTGGTGCAGGCCAAGCAGCCTACGCATGCGAAGCAGCGGTGGTTCAGCTAGTCTCCATATAAAAAAGGCTTTAAAGAAACTTTCTAGACAAATATTCACAGTCTCTCCGAAGAAGATCAAGGCAAAGAGACGAAATGCATCATATGTAGAGAAACCTTCGAAGAAGACTGGATTCAGAGCTATGACTGCTAAGACTGGGCCCATGAAAATTGTGTTTATATAGATCCTTTCAATATTACTTTTTGTTTTTTAAGGGACTTAACTGCCGGGTCATCAGTCCCCTTACAAACTACTTATAAACTATCATATATTAAAGACTGCACAAACATCCATGACCGAGGGGGGATTCGAACCCCCCGACCGTAGCGACCGTGCAGACTGTGAATGGCGCGCCGCAGACTGCTACTTTGTTTACTTAGGCTTAACCAAAGATGTTCCGTCAAAGATACTCCACAACCATTAAGAATGACTCCATAATTGTATATTCAATTTCGATAGAATAGGTTGTGATGGTCTTATGCAATTAGCATTGTGCACTCTTCAAGATTCTCAGGCCATTCTCGCATTTTATGTTTGTTTTGACTATGATAATCTAGTGTAATTTTATTGAATGTGACTCCTGCTGTTTTCAGCCAGATCTATTTTATTTAATGCTGTTGACTAACCTGTTTTAATACCTTGTAAGTGCTTATAACACAACGTAGTCTGATACTTCCACTTTTCTATCCTGTGTGTGTTATTTGTTTTTTACTCTCTTTTTTATTTTGTACATTAATTATTTTATTGTGTATTTTTGTGTAGTTTATCAATGATGATAGTCCTGGAGCGAAACGAGTCGATTTTAATGATTTAATAAAATAGCTCATGATTAAGGATGTATTTTGTTAAATAATTCAAAAATGTTTTTAAGACAGTTCTTATAAAATTATTATATATACTTAGTTCAAAGTGATACGACTAAAGAAGATACTAGTTACATTTTACGGTGAAAATAAAGACAGAAAAATTGTTTATTTTTGTTTTATTAGCAATTCATTCGTGGATACCGGAACTTCCCGTATAAGCTACTGCTGTGGGTTTTATACAGGGTGTCCCACTCACTCCAGATGTTTCTCGGATAATAGATATTTAAATACAACTTTCACTGGCACAAACGTACGGCAGGGGCTTATGAAAGTAAATACTGTGAGACATTCTAACACGTAAACATATATTTTCAATGCATACTTTTTTATGTATGCCCCATTTTATTTTTAATGCAATCGATAGCACGAAAAATCGCAAAAAGAATGGCGTTAGTTTCATGGCAATACGTCTTATTACGTCCCAAGGTATTGAGAAGTGAAGTTAATGCTTGAAATAAATGAAGTTCGCAGTTAGCGAACATCCTGAGACATAAGTGTGCGCTTCTCGCTGCCCGCGGTCGTATGCTGTCTGCGCACTTCAAGCGTCAAGCTAAATATTTCGGCGTGTAATAGACATATTGCCATGGAAGCAACAACATTCTTTTTGCTACTTTTCGTTCTATTGATTGCATAAGAAATAATATGGCGCATCGCCGGCCGCGGTGGCCGAGGGGACTGAGGCGCTCCAGTCACGGTCTGCACGGCCACTACGGTCGGGGGTTCGAATCCCCCCTCGGGCATGGATATTTGTGCCGTCCTTACTATTAGCTAGTTCGTAAGTAGTTTGTAAGTTTAGGGACTGATGACTCCGTAGTTAAGTCCCATAAGCTTAACAAACATTTGAACATTTTTGAGATACGAGCTTATGGTTCACAGATTTGTGACTAGCTGGAAGACTTTCTAAGTAATAGAACGCAATACGTTGTTCTCGTCGGCGAGTGTTCGTCAGAGACGAGTGTATCGTCAAGCGTGCCCATGGAAGTGTGATAGGACCGCTATACATTATCTGATGGACAGTTACTTGTAATTTGCGGCTGTTTGCTGATGACGCTGTGGTGTATGGCTGGGTGTCGTCTTTAATTGACTGTAATAGTATACAGGATGACTTACTTGTTAGACAAAATTTCCAGTTGTGTGAAGAATGACAGCTATCTCCAAATATAGAAAATGTAAGGTGATGCGTATGAGTAGGAAAAAACAATCCCATAATGTTCGGATAAAGCATTAGTAGTGAGCTTCTTGATGCAGTCGCATAGTTCAAATATCTAGGCGAAACATTGGAGATCGATATGAAATAGGACGAACACGTAAGGGCAGTTGTGGGTAAGGCGGACAGCCGTCTTCGGTTTATTGGGAGAATTTTGGGAAGATGTACTTCATCTGTAAAGAAGATCTCGTATAAAGCGTTTGTTACGACCACGTCTTGAGTATTGTTCAAGTGTTTGGGACCCGCAGCAGATCAGTTTAAAGGAAGACATGGAAGCAGTTCAGAGACGAGCAGCTAAGTTCGTTACTGGTAGGTTCGACTAATGTGTGAATGTCATGGAAATGCTCCGGGAACTGAAATGGGGATCGTTGGAGGAAAGACGACGTTCTTTTCGCGATATTCTGTTGAGGAAATTTAGAGGGTTGGAATCTGAAGTTGAGTTTTGAACGATCTTCCTGCCGCATACTTACATTTCGCGTAATGATGACGAAGACAAGAGAAATTAGTTCTCGTATGAAGGCATATAGACATTCTTTTTTCTCTCGTTCTATTTCAGAGTGGAATAGGAAAGGAAATGTCTATTAGTGGTACGGTGTACCTTTCGCCACTCATCTTACGGTGGATTGCGGAGTATATGTGTAGATGTAGAACGTTACCTACCATTATACAGTGTCATTCAGGTTATAACATAAGATTGGAATGATATACTGAAGTGTTCGTTATCCGACTAAACATTTATATATACAGTGTGTTTCACTAAGTGTGTTTGCCTCTGTAACTTATAAAATAATAGGTGACGGAAAATTTTAATGCGGTAGGTCAACACAAGAAATGTTACACTTTCTGCGGAGCTATGAACACAGTATATAGAGTTACAGCACAAAGAGTTACACCACAAAGATATAATTATTTAAATGGAACAATAGTTTTTTCTATCGTGCATTGGATTCGTTGAAACCAGCTGCGTCCAAATCAATTTAATCTACATTCCTATTACTGTTAGTTTGGGAGCTACAGCCCTTCAAAGTTTAGGGGGCGGAGGCTACGTCAGCGTAGCTAACTGGCTGGTGGTCATGAGACAGTGGGCCGTGCCCCAGAGGATAGCCACTCGGCCAGTCAGGTAGTCGAGGTAGACCAAGAAGAAAGTACTTAGATTCGGTGCAGAATGGTTTTGAAGTAAAAGGCATAACATCAGACGCGGCATCAATGTTAGCATTGGAGGAATATTATTAGAGGTACTATGCTCCAGACTGAACTGAAAGGCGTAATCAGTCTCTAATGATGATGATGATGATGAATGAGTCACCTGGATGCAGATTGTTGCGTGGGTGGCACTTGGAACAAGTACGAGCGCTCGGAATGTAAAAATCTGCCACATTTGCGATGGTGGAATGTAGAGCTAACAGCTAAAATGCGCTGTGTATTGGCTGTTTGACTCCGTTGTACCATTGCAATAAAGTCTTCCCTTTCTTCAGCCGACTGGGCGGCAACATGTTCTGATGTTCCATTTACACTAGATAATGTTCCGGATTTACATAATGTTTGAAAAACCCTGGGAAATAACGTGGCATAGCGAGTTCGTTGATCATTAAAAAATCTCAGTTATTCTATCAGCCACGCGGTCACTGAAATTATGGTACCTATACACAAATAACATGTTTGTGTGTTCTGCATTGGTAAACGTATACGTCATGTTGGTATTCATGGACATTATAGACTCGCTCAGTTAAACAACACTCAAGCAATACACACACACACACACACGCACGCACACACACACACACACACACACACACACACACACACACACACACACGCACACACACACACACACACAAAAAGGCTCATGCCTGGTTACTTCTCCGACTCACGATATAGCTGTTGCCTTTGTGCGACGCCACAATGCTGCCATCTGTTGGAGAATGTCACACCTCTTTTAAAATGGATAAGTCACCTGTTCCAACATACATTGGAGAAGTATGTAGTTGTTGTTGTTGTGGTCTGAAGACTGGTTTGATGCAGCTCTCCACAATACCCTATCCTAAGCAAGCCTCTTCAACTCCACATAAGAAAGGCAACCTCCATCTGTTTGATTCTGCTTACTGTATCCATCTCTTGGTCTTCCTCTGCGGTTTTTATCCCACACACTTCCCTCCAACGCTAAATTCACAATTCCTTGATGTCTAAAAATGTGTCCTACCAATCGATCCCTTCTTTTAGTCAAGGTATGCAAAACATTCCTTTTCTCCCCAATTCTGTTCAGTACCTCCTCATTAGTTACGCAATCCACCTACCTAATCTTCAGCATTCTTCTGTAACACCACATTTCAAAAGCCTCTATCCTCTTCCTGCCCGCACTGTTTATCGTCCATGTTTCACTCCCATATAAGGCAACACTCCACACAAATGCCTTCAGAAAGGACTTCCTTAGGCTTAAATCAATATTCGATATTAACAAATTTCTATTTTTCAAAAATTCTTTTCTACCCATTGCCATTCTGCATTTTATATCCTCTGTAGTGCGACCATCATTTCTTATTTTACTGCCCAAGTAACAAAACTCATCTACTTCCTTTATTGTTTCGTTACCTAATCTAATTCCTTCAACATCACCTGATTTTCCTAGACTGCACTCCATTACCCTAGTTTTGCTCTTGTTAATATTCATCTTATATGCACCTTTCCAGCACACTGGCCATTCCGTTCAACTGCTCGACCAAGTCCTTTGCTGTCTCTGACAGAAGTACTATGTCGTCGGCAAAACGCAATGTTTTCAATTCTTCACCCTGAACTTTAATTCCTTCCCCAAATTTCTCCTTGCTTTCCTTTATAGCTTGCTCAATGTACAATTTGAACAACAATGGAGAAAGGCTACAACCCTGTCTTACTCCCTTTCCAACCACTGAATCCATTTCATGCCCTTCAACTCTGACAACCGCTGTCTCGTTTTTAGACAAGTTGTAAATAACCTTACGCTCCCTATATTTTACTCCTGCTTCCTTCAGAAATTGAAAGAGCTTATTTCATCAACATTGTGAAAAGCCTTCTCCAAATCTACAAAAGCTAGATATGTAGGTTTGCCTTTTCTTAATCTATCTTCTAGGATAAGTCGTAAAGTGAGTATTGCCTTCCGTGTTCCTACATTTCTTCTGAACCCAAACTGATCTTCCATGAGGTCGGCTTCTACCAGCTGTTCCATCCTGCTGTAAATAAGTCGTGTTAATATTTTGTAGCCATGACTTATTAGACTGATGGTTCTGTAATTTTCACACCTGTCTGCGCCTGCTTTCTTTGGAATGGGGAAAGACGGAAATAAAAGAAAGGTTCCAGAGTGAGATAAAAATTTATTGCGATGTGGTATCCGTGATAAGCTTCGCTGATGACATTGCTATCCACAGTAAAAATGAAGAAGAATTACAGGTTCTGCGGAATGGAATGAATTTTATTATGAGTACAGCATACTGATTGGGAGTAAACCGCAGGAAGAGTAATGAGGGGTAGTAGAAATAAAATTAGTGAGAAACTTAAACATGATAAATGGTGATAAAGAAGATACGGAATTCTTTTACCTTGGATGCAAAACATCCGTTGACGAACGAAGCAAGCAGAACATGAAAGGTACACTAGCACAGGCAAAAGAGGCAATCATAACCGAGACAAATCTAATGGTATCAAACATTAACCTTGATGTGAGGAAGAAATTTTTGGAGCACAGCATTGTATGGAAGTGAAACTTGGACAGTGGGAAAACCGGAAGAGAAGAGAATCCGTGGGTTTGAGATGTGAAATTTAGGCGGACTAATAATATAGCTAATTTAGAGGTTCTTCGTAGAATCGGCGAAGAGAGATAAATAGGGAAAGCACTGGGAAGAAGAAAGGACAGGGTGTTAGGAGATGTGTTACGACGGCAGCGAATAATCTTCATGGTTCTGGAGGGGGCTGTGGAGGGTGAAAACCGTAGGGAACGACAAAGACTGGGACTTAGGGTGCAAGTGCTGCTCTGAAAGAAGATCTGGCGCAGGAGAGAAATTAGTGGCGAGCCTCATCAAACCAGTCGTAGGACTGATAGCTAAACAAGTATCTTGCTATTAATGTTATTTTCATGTGTCAATCTACAGCTGCAATGTATTTGGAAAAACCTAGACAATATTTTTGTTGGTTACACTCGACCAGTTTGGGCACTAAACTGCCATCAACAGGACAAGCTAAATGAAAAAAAAAAATAATTATATAAAATTATAAAGTTTAAAAAATAATATTACATATTGTATATCAATTAAAACGAGATATCATTTTTGCCAAATTAGACAACATGAAAATTACAATAAGAATTGAGACCGATCGTTGAAAACTGTCGACATTGAACATCTGTTTAAAAGTACTGTTCAATTTGGTCATTAACGGTTACTAGTGAGCTTACTGCTATGTCACAGACCATAATAAGATTCAAAGATTACATGATTACATTGTTAGAGTGGATGACTATTTGCCAAAGAACTCTGGGTTCTAATCCTATTTTATCGATATACTGCTTCTGTAGTTTTTGGTGATAACTTTGTAAACAATCAAGATGGCGTCTATAGCAAATGAAAAATGATGGTATAATATCAGAAAATGTATGTCATTAAACATAAAAATAGAGCAACATTCGTTTTATACATTTTTACCATTCGTTTGTCATTTACTGTGTAAATAATAAAAGCAACCATATGTGTGATATTGTATATATAAAAATACAAGACTGTAAAATCCAGTAAGAAATTTATTGAGTGTGATAAGGTACCTTATAATCATTAAAATTATGATCTGAAACATAGACAAACAATTAAGTATTAGTAAATAGAATATTCATTAATACAAATCATGTATACTGTCTTTATTAAATTTACATAAGCTGTGTGTATGCTCCAACTTAAACCTTGTGTCACCCATGGCACAATTGTTAGGTGATTAGTTTTCATGAATCAGAATATCTATTACATCTACATCTACATACATACTCCGCAATTCACCGTAAGATGGGTGGCGGAGGGTACACTGTACCACTACTAGGCATTTCCTTTCCTATTCCACTCCCAAATGGAACGAGGGAAAAAAGAATGCCTATATGCCTCCGTACGAGCCCTAAATTCTCTTATCTTGTCTTTGTGGTCTTTACGCGAAATATAAGTAAGCGGCAGCAAGATCGTACTACACTCAGCTTCAAATTCCGGCCCTCTAAATTTACTTAATAGAAATTCACGAAAAGAATGTCGTCTTTCTTCCAGCGATCCCCAATTGAGTTGCCGGAGCATTTCCGTGATACTCGCGCATTGGTCGAACCTACCGGTAACAAATCTGGCTGCTCCTCTCTGAACCGCCTCTATGTCTTCCTTTAAACTGATCTGCTGCGAGTCCCAAACACTTGAGCAATACTCAAGACGTGGTCGTACAAGCGTTTTATACGCGGTCTCCTTTACAGGTGAAGTACATCTTCCCAAAATTCTCCCAATAAACCGAAGTCGGCTGTTTGCCTTACTCACAACTGTCCTTACATGCTCGTTCCATTTCATATCGCTCTGCAATGTTACGCCTAGATATTTGAACGACGCGACAGCATCAAGAAGCTCACTACTAATGCTGTATTCGAACATTATAGGATTGTTTTTTCTACTCATGCGCATCACCTTACATTTTTCTACATTGAGAGCTAGCTGCCATTCTTCGCACCAACTAGAAATTTTGTCTAAGTCATCCTGTATGCTATTACAGTCAGTTACAGACGACACCCTCTCATATACCACAGCATCATCAGCAAACTGCCGCAAATTACAACTTACTCTGTCCATCAGATCATTTATATAGATAGAAAATAATAGCGGTCCTCTCACACTCCCCTGGGGCACGCCTGACGATACACTCGTCTCTGATGAACACTCGCCGTCGAGAACAACGTACTGCGTTCTATTACTTAAGAAGTCTTCCAGCCAGTCACAAATCTGTCAACCTATTCCATAAGCTCGTATCTTCGTTAGCAGTCTGCAGTGTGGCACCGCGTCGAACGCCTTTTTGAAGTCGAGAAAAACACAATTCGCCTGTTGCCCTTCATCCATGGCTCGCAAGATGTCATGTGAGAAAAGGGCAAGCTGAGTTTCACATGAACGATGTTTCCTAAACCCGTGCTGATTCATGGAAAGAAGCTTTTCCGTTTCAAGAAAATTTACTATATTCGAACTGAGAATATGCTCTAAAATTCTACATGAAACTGATGTCAACGATATTGGCCTGTAATTGTTTGGGTCAGTTCTCTTTCCTTTCTTATAAACGGGAGTCACCAGCGCTTTTTTCCAATCACTAGGAACTTTGCGCTGAATTAAAGATTCGCGATAAATGCAAGCTAAGTAGGGGGCCAACGCCGCAGAATAGTCTTTGTAAAACCGAACTGGTATTATATCCGGACCAGCAGACTTTTTCGTATTTAGCTCTCTCAGCTGCTTCTCTACACCGGAAATACCTATTGCTATGTCCCCCATTTCGGAATTAGTACGTTGATCAAATGATGGTACATTTGTGCGGTCCTCCTGCGTGAAAGATTTCTTAAAGGTTAAATTTAGAACTTCAACTTTCCGTTTGCTTTCTTCTATTACTGCCTCGGAATGATCAACGAGTGACTGAACAGTGGGCTTTGACCCGCTTATCGATTTTGCATATGACCAGAATTTTTTCGGGTTCTCGGAAAGATCTCTTGCTAAGGTATGGCTGTGATAATTATTGTATGCTTCGCGCATCCATCTTTTTATAGACGCACGAATCTCTACTAACTTTTGCCTGTCAACATTTGCGTGTTCTTTTTTGAATCGAGAGTGCAACAGCCTTTGATTTCTCAGCTGCTTTCTAACATTATTATTATACCACGGTGGATCTTTTCCATCCTTAATCGTCTTTACTGGCACATATTTCTCTAACCCTTTATTAACAATGCACTTAAATTTAGCCCACAATTCCTCTACATCCATAGTCCCGGAATTAAACGATGCCCATTCATTTTCTAAGTGCGATCGTAATCATCCGCATATGCGAGACTGCTTATTTTGTTTTCACCTACTTTAATCCCGCCTGCCAGTCTACTGTTTTCAACATATGATCCATGAATAGTATGAACAACAGTGGTGACAGGTTACAGCCTTGTCTTACCCCTGACACTACTCTGAACCATGAGCTTAATTTGCCATCTACTGCTGCCTGACAGTCTATGTAAAGTCCTTTAATTGCCTGCAGAAGTTTGCCTTCTTGAAGAACTGACAGTAGCTTCCTCCTAGGAACACGGTCATAAACCTTTTCCAGATCTATGAAACATAGATAAAATTCCCCGTTCCACGCATAGCACTTTTCCATTACCTGCCGTAAGCTAAAGATCTGGTCCTGACAGCCTCTAAGAGGCCTAAACCCACACTGATTTTCATCTCTTAATACATTTCTTACTGGATTTGACAGTGTTGTATTTTTACATGTACGATCTCACACAACATGGTCGTTTTCATTATTGACATAGTTCATAACGCCTGGTAAAAATTTCTAAAACGAATGTTTCTCTTCTTTTATATCTAATGACGTACATTTTCGGATATTAAACCTCCATTTCACATCGGATATAGACGCAATATTGATAGTTTGGTCACCAAAGTCTATAGAGGCAGTATATTGCTAAAATAGGATTGAAACCTGTTCTTTGGCAAACGTTCATCCATTCCAATAGTGAAATCATGCAATATTTGAATCTTATTTTGTTCTATGACATAGCAGGAAGCTCACTAGTAACAGTTAATGGTCAAACTGGACAGTACTTTTAAACAGATGTACAATTAAGACAGTTTTCAAAGAATTCTTATTGTAATTTCGATGTTGAAATGTTTGGCAAAAATTATATTTTGTTGTAACTGATGTGCAATATGTATTATTATTATTATCATTATTATGTTAATTAAATTTTTTTATATCTGACTCCATTTTGTGTTATTCTTTATTTTTTTAATTTTCATTTAGCTTGCCAATCTCCTATTGTAGGCAGTCAGTGCCAAAACCAGTCGAGTGTAACAAAGAAATAATTATACAGCTTTTGGAACAAGAATGATTTTTTGCAGATATTTTGTGTCAGCGTTGTAGATAAAATATTCTCAGGTATTGTTGAAAGGAGACTGCGTGTAGTAATCGAGGACAAATTAGATGAAAATCAGTGTGGGTTTAGGCCTCTTAGAGGCTGTCAGGACCAGATCTTTAGCTTACGGCAGGTAATGGAAAAGTGCTATGAGTGGAACGGGGAATTTTATCTATGTTTCATAGATCTGGAAAAGGTTTATGACCGTGTTCCTAGGAGGAAGCTACTGTCAGTTCTTCAAGAAGGCAAACTTCTGCAGGCAATTAAAGGACTTTACATAGACTGTCAGGCAGCAGTAGATGGCAAATTAAGCTCATGGTTCAGAGTAGTGTCAGGGGTAAGACAAGGCTGTAACCTGTCACCACTGTTGTTCATACTATTCATGGATCATATGTTGAAAACAGTAGACTGGCAGGCGGGATTAAAGTAGGTGAAAACAAAATAAGCAGTCTCGCATATGCGGATGACTTATTTGTAATGGCCGATTTGATTGAAAGGTTGCAAACTAATATTTCAGAGCTCGATCAGAGGTGCAAGGATTATGATATGAAGATCAGCATCTCCAAAACGAAAGTAATGTCTGTGGGAAAGAGATTTAAACAGATTGAGTGCCAAATAGGAGGAACAAAGTTAGAACAGGTAGACAGTTTCAAGTACCTGGGATGTATTTTCTCACAGGATGGCAACATAGCGAAAGAACTGGAATCGAGGTGCAGCAAAGCAAATGCAGTGAGTGCTCAGCTAAGATCTACTCTCTTCTGCAAGAAGGAAGTCAGTACCAAGACCAAAGTTAGCAGTGCACTGCTCTATCTTTCGACCAACTTTGTTGTATGAGAGTGAAAGTTGGGTGGATACAGGTTACCTTATTCATAAGACACAGGTTACAGATATGAAAGTAGCAAGAATGATTGCAGGTACCAATAGATGGGAACAATGGCAGGAGGGTGTCCATATTGAGGAAATCAAAGAAAAGCTGGGAATGAACACCATAGATGAAGCAGTTAGACCGAACAGACTGAGATGGTGGGGTCATGTTACACCCATGGGAGCAGCAAGGTTACCTAAGAGACTCATGAGCGCGTCGGTGGAGGGTAAGAGGAGTCGAAGTAGACCAAGAAGAAAGTACTTAGATTTGGTGCAGAATGATTTTGAAGTGAAAGGCATAACATCAGACGAGGCATCAATGTTAGCATTGAATAGGGGATCATGGAGGAATTTTATTAGAGGTACTATGCTCCAGACTGAACGCTGAAAGGCATAATCAGTCTCTATTGATGATGATGATGATGATGATGATGATTTTGTGTCAGGATTATTTAGATTGGATAGTGTATAGATAATATAAAAAATACAGAACTGCTAGTTAGATGTATGTGTGAGATCGGGGGTCGTGATGTTGAAGGCTGTAATGAAATAAAAAATAAAAAAACAATGTTTTCCCATCCTTTTTGTATTGCTGTAAGACTTACGCACTGAACAGCCACACAAAGTGGAAAATTCGCCTAATATCGTGTAGGGCTCCAGCGAGCACACAGAACTGACACAGCTTGACGTGGCGTGGACTCGACTCATGTCTGAAGCAGTGCTGGAGGTAACAGGTACACTGCATCCTACAGAGATCTTCATAAATCCGTAAGGGTACGAGGGGGTGGAGATGTCTGCTGAAACATTAAATGTAGCCTACAAAAGCTTAAGTCTCGCGACGAATACCTTCCACCATAAAAAGTCGTGAGAGCTCATGGGAAACCAAGAAGGTTATTTTAGTTAGGGTGCACATATACATTAAGCTAAGATTGTCACGTGATATTATATAAATACGCTAACTTGAAAACTGAAGTACCGATTTTCTACAGTAGTTTTATCAGGAGGCCAGTGAAACTAACATAATTCCAAAGATGGTTTGCTGTATATATGCACAGTACAATAATCGTGAGTGTACATAGCCGTTAAGAGTGGTAAAACGAAGTAGATGTTTTCTGATCTACACTAGGATAATGATTTAAGTTCTCCAACTCTAATAAAAAGTGAACATTAAAAATTGAAGTGCTACCAACTATTGTCATGAGGATGATCGAAATGAGAAAAACCTCGATGGTAGCATAAATCCAAAAAAATCGATGTACGATAAGCATCAAAAAGAAAACGTCCGAGAATATCAGTGTTCTGGGTGCCGAGCAAACAATCCTCGGCAGATCCTAGACTGGCCCTACCGAATACAGTATTATTGGTCTTCTGTCACTTTAAACAACGTATCAACAATTATCTATGTACAGGTATAACAGTCGCAAGAAATAAGGATAAAAAAAAATATCGCCACATTTAGAGTTTTGACGTAAAAGTTAAAATTTACTTACGGCGCTGACATAGTGTGCAAATGTTGGCACGAAATGTTCGCTTTATGAGGGGTACATACAAGAACCTGTAACTACAAAGCAGGAACAGAATTAATTATTTACTTCATGGTCAACACGAAAGACTATGCCCCTCATTCTACGTGACTGGTTTTCGGAAGTGTCTCATTCGTCAGCCACTGCCTACCTCGGCACACTACGCCACCACTGCCGTTGAGTAAAATTCTGTTGTGCACTAGACAAACTTGTTGATACTTGTGTATTACTACATTCACTTATACAGGAAAATATACCTTATCCGCAACCTTCGTGTATTATGAAGTTCACAAACTGATGCATCACTAACTTGTTGATATTTGTATAGTGATCCATTACAGGTGGCAGTACTGTACGTGATGAAAGGATTGAACAATTACAATGTAATCGACTTTCCGGACTTCCTTAATACTGTTACATCAAACGAAACCAAACCAAACAAAAGAGACAGGGAATGGGTTTTAAGAAAATCCGCGGATGATGTACAAAAAATTTACAGAAAAGGACTACATAAAATGTACAATAACGCAAGTCTCGCGACGAATTCCTTTCACCATAAAAACACGTGAGATCTCATGGGAAACCAAGTCGGTTATTTTAGTTAGTGTTCATGGAACCACCTATTCAACATCTTGTCATAATCTTTTATCTAATTAGTTATCTACCAAAGTCTGTAGTGACTATATCAAAATTATACATCTTTATTTCTACAATAAATATAATGGCTTGGCAATCGCACCATAATATAATGACACAGCTATAAATATAATGATCTGGCAATTGCACATCGTCATAGTGACACAACAACAATTTATATTCCATTATGTAACCAAATGTAATAACATAAGATTAAAATACACTAACATGTGCATAAAGCTTTTTTAAGTAATAATGTATGTTGCCATGGGAAACCACGTCAGTTACTTTAATTAATGTTCGTAGAATCACTTATTAGTTATCTACCACTTATTTGTTATCTACCAATATTTATAGCGACTGTATTAGTATTATACACCTTCATTTCTATAATACATATAATAACTTCGCAACCGCATCATAATATGATGACATCAGAATACATGTAATGATCGGGCAATTAAAAAAATTGTTCAAATGTTTGTAAAGCTTATGGGACTTAACTGCGGGGTCATCAGTCCCTAAACTTACAAACTACTTATGAACTAACTTATACTAAAGACAACACAAATATGCCGGCCGCGGTGGACGAGCGTTCTGCGGCGCGTCAATCACGGTCTGCACGGCCACTACGGTCCGGGGTTCGAATCCACCCTCGGGCATGGATATTTGTGCCGTCCTTAGTATTAGCTAGTTCATAAGTAGTTTGTAAGTTTAGGCACTGATGACCCAGTAGTTAAGACACATAAGCTCTACAAACAACAACTTAGGAATGAAATACCTCACATTTGCATAAAGTATTTTAAATAGTAGTTTACGTTGCCATGCGATAGCCAACTCATCATATCTGTTATAGAAATGAAGATGTATAATTTTGATATAGTCACCACAGATGTTGGTAGATAACTAATTAGATAAAATATTATGACAAGTTGTTGAATAGTTGGTTCCATAACCGACTTGGTTTCCCATGAGATCTCTCGTCTTTTTATGGTGGAAGGAATTCGTCGCGAGACTTGCGTTTTTATACATTTTATGTTTTTGATGGGATAGCATTTCCTTTTGTAGGTAGTCCTTTTCTGTAAATTTTTTGTACATCATCCGCGGATATTCTTAAAACCCATTCCCTGTCTCTTTTCTTTGGTTTGGTTTCGTTTGGTTTGATGTAACAGTATTAAGGAAGTCAGGAAAGTCGATTACATTGTAATTGTTCAATCATTTCATCAAAAAAATGTTCAAATGTTTGTATAGTTTATGGGACTTAACTACGGGGTCATCAGTCCCTAAACTTACAAACTAGATAAGCCTAAGGACGGCACAAATATCCATGCCCGAGGGGGGATTCGAACCCCCGACGGTATTGGCCGTGCAGACCGTGACTGGAGCGCCTCAGTCCCCTCGGCCACCGCGGCCGGCAATCCTTTCATCACGTACAGTACTGCCACCTGTAGTGGATCACTATACAAATATCAACAAGTTAGTGTTGCATCAGTTTGTGAACTTCATAATACACGGAGGTTGCGGACAAGGTATATTTTCCGGTATAAGTGAATGTAATAATACACAAGAATCAAAAAGTTTGTCTAGTGCACAACAGAATTTTACTCAACGACAGTAGTGTCGTAATGTGCTGAAGTAGGCAGTGGCTGACGAATGAGACACTTCCGAAAACCAGTAACGTAGAATGAGGGGCATAGACTTTCGTGTTGACCATGAAGTAAATAATTAATTCTATTCCTACTCTGTAGTTACAGGTTCTTGTATGTACCCCTCATAAAGCGAACATTTCGTTGCCAACATTTGCACATTATGCCAGCGCCGTAAGTAAAATTTAACTTTTACGTCAAAACTCTAAATGTGGCGATATTTTTTTATTTTATCCTTATTTCTTGCGACTGTTATACCTGTACATAGATGATTGTTGATACGTTGTTTAAAGTGACAGAAGACCAATAATACTGTATTCGGTAGGGCCAGTCTAGTAATGTGTTTGTGGTTCTACCGAGGATTGTTTGCTCGGCACCCAGAACACTGATATTCTCGGACGCTTATCGTACATCGATGTCTTTGAATTTATGCTACCATCGAGGTTTTTCTCATTTCGATCATCCTATGGCAATAGTTGGTAGCACTTCAATTTTTAATGTTCACTTTTTATTAGAGTTGGAGAACTTAAACCATTATCCGAGCTATAGATCAGAAAACATCTACTTCGTTTTACCACTCTTAACGGCTATGTACACTCACGATTATTGTACTGTGCACATATATAGCAAACCATCTTTGGAATTATGTTAGCTTCACTGGCCTCCTGATAACACTACTGTAGAAAATCGGTACTTCAGTTTCCAAGTTAGCGTATTTATATAATGATATCACGTGACAATCTTAGCTTAGTGTTGATAACATGAGCAGAATCAGCACTTCCTAGAGAAGACAGAACGCAATACTCACTCCAGAGAGCTTCCACTCTATGGCACAGACCAGAGATAACATAGACGGCGCGCCTCCTAGATCACTGGCGTCTCCCTAGCTTTGCCGTGCTCCGGTTTGTAACCAACATCTAACGTTTTTGTTCCAGGTCTAAAGTTTTTGCCCCGCGTCATGTGACAGAATACGAGCAACAGTTTTTTCATTTATAACAGATATAAAGCTAGAATTTCACTGGTACTGTTTCCATTTGCAGCAATTTAAGCTACATCTTACCAGTTAGGCTACTCTTCATTCTCTAATCAGATGCTTCATGTCATTTCTAACGACTCTACACTTAGTAGAAAGGTGACGGCTACATTAAAATGAAAAGTAAAAATAAATAGTAACAGCATCAGGAATCGAACCAGTGATGTCCCGCACGTGAACCAATCACTCTACCCCGATATTATTCCGTCAAGAGAAAACGTGTTCGAGAACGGAATTAATTTTTACAGATGTTTGAATTATTCCTTCCATTACAGGCTAAACACTTTCTAAATACAAAATTTGACGTTTGTGTCTCTGCTACAAGTCCCTTAGAATTTTGATGATCGGTGAGTCAGTTAGTGACAGAATTAGCGATTTTCGACTGATAATATTTCGTGAATTATAAGGTGTAGAATAGTATAATTTGAAAATGTAGCTAGCTATAGTAGATACTCCTGGTAACCGAAAATTCAGGCTTCTAGATTTATCCATAACGGAGATAGTGCCGTGAAGTGCTTCGAGAAAAGCCGTGCGTTCGACTTGGCGGGAGCACTGCCGCATACGAAAGACATTCATAAGGAGTCCAAAGAAATCGCCGCGTCGTGTATCCCATGAACTCGAAATGGCTCCAATGTCAGTGCGGAAAGTCCTGCGACGGAAGCTATGAAACTATTCATATTGAAGCTAGTGCAGAAGCTCAATGGCAACGACAAAGGCAAGCGTTTTGAGTTTTGTTGATAAAACTCTTCAGGGTATTGGACCGCATCGTCAATATATCAAATATTTCACCGACGTTTAACACCCAGAAGATGGCCGCTTGCAATAGTGGCCGAAACGTCGGTGAAATATTTGATATATTGACGATGCGGTCCAATACCCAGAAGAGTTTTATCAACAATGACAACAGCCGCGGAAGCCTTCGTTTATGTTTTGAGTTTTTTTCGCAGTTCAAACAATTGAATGAGGGTGGTTCGCATGTCGAATGTTTGTAAAAAAGATCTTTGACAGTTTCTCTTCAAAATGCAATATGTATGACATCTGTCTAATAAATAATTGAAAGTGTTCCCGGGCTTTAAGTATACTCTATATAGGCGTAGCCGGCTGCAGAGCTGTCTTTCGAGTGTTTGCATATCTCTGTGTTTGCATACGCATGCCTAAACGAGTTTCTTCAGTGTATGTGACTGTAGAAAGTACTAAAATGCGTTGCATGGTTGTGTGACATCGTGATCTTGGTTTTATACAATACACAACCGTTTTAATGCGTTAAATAAACTTCACTCATGATTTACAGTTGCTTGAAAGGTATTCGTCTTCCATTTTACGTTAGTATGTTTGAATAATATGCAAGGTGAGTAGGTGGGTGATGGTAACTGTATCAGTTGTATTTGGGTGATTGTCATATATCAGAAGTGGTAAACGCAAACGTAATGGTGGAGAGTCTGTATAAGTAAAATGCTTAGTTTTCGAGCAATAAGGCCATGCATTCCAGAGCAGTTATGTCCGTTTTGCAGGATTACTGCATCGTTATTTCCTACAGCAGTGTTTTTCAACCTTTTCGAACATGCAGTCCCCTCCAAGTAAAAATATTCTGGCGATCTCCATCCAAACACAGCTGTAGCAAACCGTATGTATTCGGTACTGAGTAACGAATATTTCGGCTGATACAAAATACCGAATCATTAGTCATGAATACATTTTGTTACTCGCATCTACCGTATCGATGCGAACCTGCCCATGCATACATTTCGTTATTCGCATCAACTGTATCGATTCGAACTCTGTAACGAAAACCAATACGGAAAATGCATGTTTCAAATGTTTATATAGCTTATGGGACTTAACTACGGGCCGGCCGCGGTGGCCGAGAGGACTGAGGCGCTTCAGTCACGGTCTGCACGGCCACTACGGTCGGGGGTTCGAATCCCCCCTCGGGCATGGATATTTGTGCCGTCCTAGTTCCTAAGTAGTTCATAAGTAATTTGTAAGTTTAGGAACTGATGACCCCGTAGTTAAATACCTAGGAATTACTATCTCTTCAGACCTAAACTGGAAAGAACACGTAGATAATATCGCGGGAAAGGCGAATCAGAGACTGCGTTTTATTGGCAGAACCCTTAAAAGATGCAACAGAACTACTAAAGAAAATGCATACACTGCGCTTGTCCGTCCATTTTTGGAGTATTGCAGTCCAGTATGGAATCCTTATCAGGTGGGTTTGACGGAGGACATCGAAAGAGTCCAAAGAAGGACAGCACGTTTCGTATTGTCACGATACAGGGGAGACAGCGTTACGGAAATGATACAGGATCTGGGATGGGAATCATTACAATAACGGCGCTTATCGTTGCGGCGTGGGCTACTTGCGAAACTCCAATCGCCAACATTCTCCTCCGAATGCGAAAATATATTGTTGACTCCCACTTACATAGGTAGAAATAATCATCAGAATAAAATACGAGAAATCAGAGCTCGAACAGAGAGATTCAGTGTTCTTTCTTCCCGCGCGCTATTCGAGAATGGAATGGGAGATAAATAGTATAATTGTGGTTCGATGAACCCTCTGCCAGGCACTTAAATGTGATTTGCAGAGTATCCCATGTAGATGTAGATGTAGTTAAAACCCAAAAGATTTACAAACATTTGAACATTTGAACTTAACTACGGGGTCATCAGTCACTAAACTTATAACTACTTACGAACTAGCTAATACTAAGGACTGCACAAATATCCATGCCCAAGGGCGGATTCGAACCCCCGACCGTAGTGGCCGTGCAGAACGTGACTGGCGCGCCGCAGACGGCTCGGCCACCGCGGCCGGCTATGCATATTTCCTGTAATACTGTTTGTTATGAGATGAGTAATTTTTATAAAGATCCGTGACGAACTTTAAGTGCATTTTGCGTTGCTCTACGATTTTAATGGATGTTATTGTTTTTAAACATTTTGGATTATACTTCTTGGCCCGTGTCTGCAGATAAATCCTCAATGACCTGACGTTCGTTTTTAACGCAAAGATATGTTTTATTGTATTTTTACCAGCAATGATTTCACCTTAGTGGTTAATTATTTCTTTTTGGTCTTGTCTAGTATAAAAAGTTGTGTAAAAAGTACTCAGAAGTTGTAATCGAAACAATTTTCATTCACGACGGTATTATCTTAATTGCTAAGAGACAGTACGGGAGTCCCGCAGGTCGCAAATGTAGAGCTACTACTGCGATCCAGCACACTAGCATTCCCCACTGAATCTGATATTCCAAGCCTCTAATGTGCGGGGACACTACTCAAAATGGAGGTCGTGTGGGTCTCGCTAATACTGATCAATTTGTATGACAATCGTATTTTTATCACGAGGGAAATTGACTTTACTGATCCTTTCCTCAGTAGTATAATTGCCTCAAAAAGCAGGCATACAGTATCTATGTGGCAAATTTAAATATTAAAGAAACATTAACAGTAAAAGTAAAAATTTATCACGGTTTCAAAGCCAATGTAGCGCCGGAATTTCTGTGTTGAGTGGCACTGGTAACGAGACTACCGAGTACCGATACGTTTGTAACGAGTACCGTTTCTTTTAGTTTCTTTTATCGTTTCTATCAGAAATTACTTGTGCTAGTATTGTCTCTTGTTGAAATTTCTCAATTGGATTTTCAAGCCGGCCGCGGTGGCCGAGAAGACTGAGGCGCTTCAGTCACGATCTGCACGGCCACTACGGTCGGGGGTTCGAATCCCCCCTCGGGCATGGATATTTGTGTCGTCCTTAGAATAATGTAGTTGATAAGTAGTTTGTAAGTTTAGGGACTGATGACCCCGTAGTTAAGTCCCATAAGCTTAACACACATTTGAACATTTTTTGGATTTTCAATGTGACGAAACTCAAATTATTTTTAAAATGTAATTGGAATTAGTAATTATTGGGGAAATAGGATGCCGCAGCTATTGAAAATGATGTAAATGAACTTAATTGAATTATATGGGTTTTTTTTTTCAGGACAATATGCGATTTAGCGACGCCAAAAATAACGTTATTCCATTATCACGAAAGTTTGATTTCCATTGATGACATCACAATCTAACTCGTAGTTTTGGGGGTGTATCGTCATATAAACATTCACTTCCTTCAAACCTCTTAACAGCTTCGTACACACACACACACACACACACACACACACACACACACACACACATATATATATATATATATATATATATATATATATATATATATATATATATATATATATATGCTCATTTATGGTAAAATTCATTTCGAGTTCTATTTCATTAGTCTCGATGTACGAATAATATTGAAACATAACACTTCAATTTTCGTGTCCTTTGCTAAGTTAGTGCAATATTTTGATTTGCAAGGCTTATAGTTCCACCCACTCTGTCGCTAGATGGTTCTCGTGATACAACCTGATTGTCATCTTAGTGGATTGTCTATTTGATTGTTTTTAATTCAAACAACTCTATAATTTTATTCCGAACTTGATGAAGATTAGAACACATGACTTTGAAAACAAGAACATAATTACTGAATACATAAGATTTCGTATGGTTTATGGCGAGAGATCCTTGAAACAAACTTCAATAGCACAAAGACCACCAAAATGACAATAATTTCGCAACTTTGTTATTAAGTCTGACAGATGGCCAACTAGTATTTAAAAAGAAATTAAAGGAATTTATGAATGGCAACACCTTCTACAATGTAGATGAAATTTTAGATAAAACTTAAAAAAATTAAAAATTAAAAAACAATAAAAATTTAATAAAAATCCTTAAAATATTGATTCTCTAGTGTAGACAACATTTACTAAACTGAAACGTTCCACATCATTACGAAATGTCGTATATATATGATCTATGGAACAACTATTAATCTAATCTAACTTAATCCAAAATCATCAGGAAAAAGAGAAAAGTTTCCAATTTTTTATTTTAAATATAAGATTCGAATCATCATCCCAGGCAGAAGAGAGGTGTTACTAAAACATTAGTGGACAGGGCTAATAAAATCTGTGAGCCAGCTTATTTGCAAGAGGAACTCGATCATTTACGAACCTCATTTCAGAAAAACGAATACAGTGATAAGGAGATAGATCGAGCACTCCAGAAAACGAATGTCTGCTAACGTCCAACAGCAACAACCTTTGGCGGGGAAAGTGTTTCTCCCATTCATCCAAAATATCACGGACCGCATTGGGAAAGTACTGGCCAAGTTTAGAGTCGAAACGATATTCAAACCCATCAAAAAGATCAGTGAATACTTATGATCAACGAAAGATGCGTGACACCCTTTGGCTACTACGGATGTGTATAAGATTCCTTGTAGTTGTGGGAAGGTTTATATTGGAACAACAAAAAGAAGTATCAATACTCGCCTAACGGAACACAAGAAGAACTGTCGACTGGGACACACGGACAAATCGGCCGTAGCGGAACATGTTTTTGAAAACGGTGACCACAAAATAAAATTTAGTGAGACAAGCGTGCTAGCTAAGACATCACATTATTATGCACGTATGAATAAAGAGGCTATAGAGATTTTTGAACACCGCAATAATTTTAACAGGAAGGAAGAAGGCTTGAAGTTAGACAAGATATGGCGGTCTACTTTGTACCAACGATGTGACAATCAATTACCTTTGATCGAGAGTAATGACGCCAGCCAGAGATAGTTTTACTGTTGACATCACGTGACGAGTGGTTGCGCCCTCTATGGCCTCTATATAAGTAGGATCTCCACGGCCCAGCAGCTTGTTTTTGACAGCCGAACGGAGCAGACGCACGGCAGCGCAGTAGCAGCATTCGTCTCGCTACCGACTTCTACAGCAGCCATTTCCGGACGCGGAAGTGGAGGCCCGGGAAGGTCAAAGGGTGGCCTTCTTTCGGCCATTATGAAGCATCTCGCTTGCGAGGTGTTGCATATGGCCGGAAACGACGAGAAGAAGAAGCGGAAGAAGAAAAGGAAGCAGATGACGGTGCAGTGTTTCCACTGCCAGAAACTTGGCCACCTGGCCAAGTACTGCAAAAACGCAGCTGCGTGTGTTTGGTGCGTTGAGGCGCACGACACACGCGACTCGAAGAAGACGCGGGAAGCCGCGAAAAAGTGTGCCAACTGTGGCGGCCCACACGCCGCCAACTTTCGCCGCTGCAGCTACATCTATAGCTGGAACGGCGGAAGAAGTAGGCACACTGACAAGGGCTCCATTGAGGGGATGGAGAAGAAGCCCGATGCCGATCCGCCCCCTCCCCCAAGAGGGGACAGCGAATCAAGCCACGAAGATACGTCTGCGGCCATCGACGCGATGCGCTCCCTCAAATCCGCCATGGCGGAGGAGAGAGCGCTGCTTCGCGCCGAACTCGACGCGGCGCGGCGCCAAGTTGAAGAACTGGTGTCGGAACTTCGCGCCGCGAAAGAAGAGGCGACCGCCCTTGTTGCCAACCCGCAAGCGGGCAGGAAAGCAGGGGTGGACACAGGGACGCAGACAGAAGCAGATGTCACACCGACAGGCGTTTCCACGGTCCCTGTAGCAATGCAGGAGGCCGAGGAGTCGCACATGGAGGTGGACACATCTCCTCCTGGACTTGAAGAATCCGACGAAGACGACGTCTGGGTCTGGAGTATGACGACCACAGAAACTGTGGTCTTGGAGGACGAGCTTCCGGAAACGGACGAGTGCTTGTCCATGCCGGACAAGCACAGTGTCAAGAAAGTTCTTGACAAGCTCGTCTCCTCCATCCGAGACAGGACATACCCACACCTCGATAATCCCCATCCTTTCCTTCCGTCCCATCTTAAACCCAGTCTCTCTCACAAGCCTGCCCGTCTCCCTCAGCATCTGAGAGAACACCTTTCCCCGATCCTTTCCAACAAGGAGTTCAGAATCCTTAATTCCCATCCCATCTTCTCCCATAACCAGTGGGAACTCATCTGTCGCGAGGCAGATGAGTACACTAGGTGGGAAAGAAGAGACCCGCGCCCTAGTGGAGCACGCGGGAGACCACACCGCTAGCTGTCGCTAGCACCTAGTATCCCTTAATTTTTTTTTCTGTTGCAGATCCAACAAGCCCAAGAAGAATCAAGAAGCCAGGAAACATCCACAACATCAAGATAGGAATAAAGAGGAATAGCAGCCACTTGCTTAAACTCTGATACATCGGGCCAAGGTTGAGGCACGTTCATAAAAGCGTCAGCGTCAGCGCCCAGCAGCCAGTCGTCGACTCACCTCAGAAGATGTTACCCGCAGCCGGCAACAAAATGTCAGGGGAAGAAATTTCTACTGTTCGACCCCGGCCTCTCAGCCCGGAAGTTTTAATTATTGAAGACGCCGGCCGTGAAAGCCAACACGTTATGATTAGTAATTACTGTGCTTCAGAATTCAAATGTTCAAATGTTTGTATGAAAAAATTGTTTGAAAAGTCTTGGTCCCAATTAGCTTTATTTCATGACGCGTTTCGAGAACATCATCATCAGAAAAAGATTTTAAAAACGACAGGAAATACAACCATCTTGGTATAGATGCCTGATTAAAACTTTAAAATATAATCATGGACGTCTGGTGACAGTGTTGAACCAGACTTACATGCCCAACTGTGGTTCAAAACTGTCACCAGACGTCCATGATTATATTTTAAAGTTGTAATCAGGCAACTATACCAAGATGGTTGTATTTCCTATCATTTTTAAAATCTTTTTCTGATGATGATGTTCTCGAAACGCGTCATGAAATAAAGCTAATTGCGACCAAGACTTTTCAAACAATTTTTTCATACATGCCAACGTATGGTCGCGTGTCCACAAGAATGGAAGGTTTTATGAACCAAGTTCAAATGTTTGTTAAGCTTATGGGACTTAACTACGGGGTCATCAGTCCCTAAACTTACAAACTATTTATGAACTAGCTTATCCTAAGGACGGCACAAATATCCATGCCCGAGGGGGGATTCGAACCCCCGACCGTAGTGGCCGTGCAGACCGTGACTGGAGTGCCTCAATCCTCTCGACCACCGCGGACGGCGCTTCAGAATTCATTGCATTTAAGTACGCTACATATATATTAAGAGGCTGCCGCTGGACAGACATTTTAAACTGTGAGACGTGGCACAGAAGCTGTATTTGTTTCGAACGAGGAACTGCTTTCACAAAGCTGGAGAGCCCAGCTGATATGCGCTCCAGGAGGTAGGACGAGGGAAGCTTTTAGCAGACAAGAGTTTTTCAATGTCCGGGGTTCGTGGGTGGCCAGTTACACACCTCACCCTCCGGCCTCCAATTGCATCCAGAAACATTTGCGTGTGTGACATCTTGGCGGCAAAACAGCTGCATCAGATTTAAAACCCTACCTCTCATTGGAGGGACGTGATGTGGAAAGGCCACCAGCAGGTTATTAAGACGCTACACATTGGCTGTCTGTACCACATATGCATCGGCCACAAACTGGTGAAAAATATAGAAAAATACATACAAACGACCAACCGACCAACTGGACTCGCATTCGGAAGGATGGTGGTTCAAATCCACCTCCGGCCATCCAGATTTAAGTTTTCCGTGATTTCCCTAAATCACTCCAAAATGCCGCGATGGTTCCTTCCAAGGGATACAGCCGATTTCCTTCTATATCCTTACCCAAACAACCCAAGCGTAAGCTCCGCCTCTAATGACCACGATGTCGACGGGGCATTAAACACTAATCTTCCTTCCTCCTTCCTATACAAACGACCAATGTATGAATACTCAGCATTTTGATCTTCCGTCGGTGGGCCACCTTGAGCGATTAGATGGCGTGCTCCTGTAAATACTTTGCAGTCTGCTGTGGTTTTGCCTAGTGGCATGAAACAGCCGTGCTCGCTGCTCATTGTTGTGTTGCAGGCTTCTCCTGTAATTAAGGGACTTT
The DNA here is from genome assembly GCA_026315105.1 of Locusta migratoria. Taxonomy (NCBI): domain Eukaryota; kingdom Metazoa; phylum Arthropoda; class Insecta; order Orthoptera; family Acrididae; genus Locusta; species Locusta migratoria. The sequence continues at coordinate 300,784,060 of CM048746.1, forward strand.
CACAGAGCGAGCAGTGGAGATTTTTGCCCATCCACAGTAATTAGTTCACATCTGCAGACGATAGTGAGAAGGCGCAACAGTGGACTGGTTTGCTAATCAGCGATCAGGGTACCCTGCCAGATGAGTTTTGACTACAGAAATTACTGGGACTTGACTTAATCGAGATTAATAGAATGTTATCGCTGATTTAGTCCAGATGCACATCAAACCAGTTAGTTTTTGACTGGATTTCAGAGTAACGGACCAGCTGCCGTAATCGTGCATTAATGCAAGGCTGATCTCTCGTATTTTACATCTTGAGCTCAAGTAAAGGAATGCAGACCTGGCCTCCGATTGGCAAGACAACACCTGTCGAAAAGAGCAGCAAATTGTATTGTATGGCACTCTGTTTGAACATCTTCACACAATGGAGCAAACCATAACGTAACAGTATCTCAGTTTACTGATATCTACACTTAACCCTTGTTAGTTGCTTCCACCCGGTTTACTCAGAAACGATTAAGAAAAGGGGTTATGTTTATTAGAAGTTTTTTTGGTTGAAATCACCAGTAGTATCACCCCTCAAAGCATGTTCATTTCCTACTGACTCAGCCTATATATATAATGTACTACATATTGCTGTCTCCAGGTTGATAATGACAACAACTATGAAAACGTACAAAGTAAGGCGACATGAGATTTTGGATATCTATGTAATTCGACTTTCGTTACATATGATAAGGAACGATAAACAGTTATTTCACACGTGCAATTTGTGTGGATGTTATTTTCAAACATTTTAGCAATGTGTTAAGCCGTTTCGGTGTTTTACTGAAGCTGGCTCGGTGGAGTCGATAACAGTCATCACACATAAAAGTAATATAAAAATTGTAATTTCCGTCTTGACATAGAGGGTTTTTATCCTTATATTCTACTACCGTGTACAAACACTGGGGATTGATCGATGAGAGGATACGGAACAAGATTGGCTAAGTGCAATTATGCCCTGAGATGCATAACTTCGATGCTGGAGACTGTTCAAAAATACTTTGTTACAGAGGCTGCTGTCTAATAGGCGCTGTGCCGTTCTTACAGTATGTGTTCAAAATGGTTTCCACGTGCCTCAACACGTCACACAGATCTGAGGCCCGCTGAACGAGCAGACCATGGAACTGGACTTCCTCGACGATCCGTTGACTACGAAGACACATTTGAGATGCGTTCCGACGTTAATGGCAAAATGGGCTTGTGCACCAGGACCCACGTAGCAGAATAGTCAATGGCACTTCTTCCAGCAGAAGAGGCGAAAATACCCGCAAGAAACACCAAGAGCTTCAGCCTGTAGGCGACGTGTGAGGAAGACTGCTTCCCAATTACAACACCACCTAGATACACTACTGGCCATTCAAATTGCTACACCAAGAAGAAATGGAGATGATAAACGGGTATTCATTGGACAAATATGGTAGAACTGACATGTGATTAAATTTTCACGCAATTTGGATGCATAGATCCTGAGCAATCAATACTAAGAACAACCACCTCTGGCCATAATAATGGCCTTGATACGCCTGGGCATTCAGTCAAACAGAGCGTATTGTGACAAGCCAGTTGCTCGCCCACCACTGACCAGACGTTTTCGATTGGTGAGAGGTCTGGAGAAAGTGTTGGCCAGGGCAGGAGCAGAATATTTTCCGTATCCAGAAAGGTCCGTACACGAGGCAACTCAACAACGTTTCACCAGGCAACGAGGGCCAACTGCAATTTGTGTACGAGAAATCGGTTGGAAACTTTCTTCATGTCATCACGTTGTAAGTGTCGCCACCGGCGCCGACCTTGTGTGAATGCTCTGAAAAGGTTATAATTTGCATGTCACATCATCTTCTTCCTGTCGGTTAAATTTCGCGTCTGTAGCACATCATCGTGGTGTACCAATTTTAATGGCCAGGAGTGTATACATTTCATCATCACTCTCTTCCCGTTGCTCTCCTTCCCCTTTCTACACATTAATTTCCTCCGCCTCCTCTGTCTTCACTTATAACTATATTGACCGAAAGTTTTGAAATTTTAATACAACGTTCTACTAGAATATGCGCATGTTTTATACACGTAATTTTTCAGTATATGTCATATATACACAACAGCAGTTGACCAGCGTTGCCTGGTGAAACGTTGTTGTGATGCCTCGTGTAAGGACGAGAAATGCGTACCATCACGATTCCGACTTTGATAAAGGTCGGATTGTAGCCTGTCGCGATTGCGGTTTATCGTATCGCGACATTGCTGCTAGCGTTGGTCACGATCCAATGACTGTTAGCAGAATATGGAATCGGTGGGTTCAGTAGGGCAATACGGAACGCCGTGCTGGATCCCATCGGCCTCGTATCACTAGCAGTCGAGATGACAGGCATCTTATCCGCTTGACTGTAACGGATCGTGCAGCCATGACTCGATCCCTGCGTCAACAGATGGGGACGTTTGCAAGACAACAACCATCTGCACGAACAGTTCGACGACGTTTCCAGCAGCACACCATGGCTGCGGTTACCCTTGGCGGTGCATCACAGACAGGAGCGCCTGCGATGGTGTACGCAACGACGAACCTGTGTGCACGAATGCCAAAACGTCATTTTTTCGGACGAATCCAGGTTCTGTTTACGTGATCATGATGGTCGCATCCGTGTTTAGCGATATCGCGTTGAACACACATTGGAAGTGTGTATTCGTCATCGACATACTGGCGTATCATCCGGCGTGGGGTGCCATTGGTTACACGTCTCTGTCACCTCTTGTTCGCATCGACGGCACTTTGAACAATGGCCGTTACATTTTAGACGTGTTACGACCCGTGGCTCTACCCTTCATTCGATCCCTGCGAGCCGGCCGCGGTGGCCGAGGGGACTGCGGCGCGCAAGTCACGGTCTGCACGGCCAATACTGTCGGGGGTTCTAATCCCCCCTCGGGCATGGATATTTGTGCCGTCCTTAGAATTAGCTAGTTCATAAGTAGTTTGTAAGTTTAGGGATTGATGACCCCGTAGTTAAGTCCCATAAGCTCAACAAACATTTGAACATTTTTTTGATCCCTGTGAAACCATACATTTCAACAGGATATTGCACGACCTACTGTTGCAGGTCCTGTACGGGCCTTTCGGGATACGGAAAGTGTTCGACTGCTGTCCTGGCCAGCACATTCTCCAGATCTCTCACCAATTGAAAACGTCTGGTCAATGGTGGCCGAGCAACTAGCTCGTCACAATACGCCAATCACTGCTCTTGATGAACTGTGGTATCGTGTTGAAGCTGCATGGGCATCTGTACCTGTACACGCCACACAAGCTCTGTTTGACTGAATGTCCAGGCGTATCAAGGCCAGAGTTGGTTGTTCTGGGTACTGATTTCTCAGGATCTATGCATCCAAATTGCGTGAAAATGTAATCACGTGTCAGTTCTGGTAATAATATTTGTCCAATGAATGCCCGAATTTCTTCTTGCTGTAGTAATTTCAATGGCCGGTAGTGCATTAACATGCAATTACTCGTTAAACGTGAAAGGTTCATTGCGAGCACAGTTTCAAAAACTTTTCTGTACTTTTAGTTTCATTTCACTCGCCGTTAATGTATGGTCTAAAATGCATAGAACAGAAAACTGCGACCAGCTACTGAAATTTTTGAAAAAAAAAAGTTAGGAAGAAAAACGTAGCGCCGCAATACGCTTGGCCACTCCGCCGCTGCTTGAAACAACTGTTACGAATTAAGAAAAGGTTAATGTTTTATCAGAAAGCTAAGACGTACTACCACGTGTCAAAAATCAGATCGTTAATCCTTATGCTTTTTAAAAGTAAAGTGAGAAACATTATGTATGTAAAAACTCACGCAGTTTAAACATTAGGCATTTCTGGAGTTTCACAAGCTATAGAAAACATGTAACGAAAAAATAAGGTGATTAAACGATGTGGGGGTGGCCATATATACCGTCAACAGCTTTTCCAACATGAATATCAGAAAAGTGATTTCCTCGTTTTTCCCAGCTCTGCCCGACTGGGAGTGACCATCCTCGCGCGGTTCAGTGTAAATAAATTCACATTCATATCAAGAGTGGATATTTTACCCACTCTCAATTTTGGCCCACTTTAGGTTACGGTAGTAACACTAAAAGTGGGCCTATGCGATCGTTTTTTGACAGCTCGAAATTTAAATGAAAATAACGACTTAACCATTCATCTGACACGAAAATCGAATAACCGAATTTGTAGAGGAGAAAATTATGTTTTTTTCATATCTCGTATCGTTTTAGAGATATTTGCAAAAATAACGGCGATTTCGGGATGTATGTCTGTCTACCTGTCTGTCCGTCCGTCTGTCTGTCTGTCCGTAACGTGTTCCCACCTTTTAAGACGAACCGGTCATCCGATCAGCACCAAATTGTACAGACATAATTGTAGGCCACGAGAGACCAGAACCTCCCTTTTTCAAATTTTTCGGGCAAAAAATACGGCAGTAATACTAAAAAAGCCGATTGTAATATAACTGTAATTTCAAACAAACAGTCCATCTGACACGAGAATTGAATAAGCTAATTGGTAGAAGGGAAAATTCTCTATTATGTTTTTTCATATCTTGCATCGTTGCAGAGATATTTTCAAAAATAACGGAGATTTGACACCGTCCATTGATTGTAGTAAAACCAACCGTTCGCAGATGTCACGTGACATTCCATGCCCAGAACTCTCTCTGGCATACGCCAACTTGCGTTGCGTATTTGATGATTTACTTATTATAACTTAAACGTTGTTATTTCAAAGCAACGGCACACTGAAGAATTAACAAAAACATGCCGTTCTTTGTACGAAAAATGATACTCTAGTGTCTAAAAATGCCACATTAGCATCAGGTAACAACTGCCATCAATAGTACGAAAATTAAGTATTTCGTAATTGTTCGCCGTAGTGTATTAGGCAGTGTGTTGGATTGTGATGCACAAGGTCCGTGGTTCGCTACCCGCCACTACCAAAAAAAGTTTTTTCTCCTTTTTTCCTAAAAGGGTTACGTGTTGGGTGGATAGATATTATCACAATAGTAGAGTCGTAATCATATCACTATAATTTTTTATTATTTACATTATTATTTTTGTCCGAAATGTTTGCAAAAAATTATAAAACTACAAATTTAAAGTGGGCCGTAAAACACGTCAGTGCGATTTTTTTTGAGTGGGTACCGCCGGGCCTGCCCCGAATATTTTTGATACGACATTGTTACTACCAGCCGTGTGGTCTGACGCACCGCTTTTCGTGACGGGGAGGCTTATCGGACCCGGTTCGAATCCGCCCGGCGGATTAACGAAGGGGTTGGAGTGCCGGCCAGCCTGGATGTGGTCTTTAGGCGGTTTTTCACACCCCTATAGGTGAATACCGGGCTGGTTCCCAACTCCCACCTCAGTAACACGAGTCGCAAACATTTGGTAACACTGTACACTTTCACACATCTAACGCTATACGCAGGCATTTGGGGTACACATTTCATCCCTGGTGGCATGGGATGGCGACAGGAAAGGCATCGGCTAACCCGTAAATATTAACACGTCAAATCCGGATTTATTAAAACCGACCCTGCATGTCCGGGTAAATTGTCAAAAGAAACAAAGGTTGTTGCTGGCTCATTCCACATGAAATGAGCCAAATTGTCATTTTTTTTAATCACAAAAGTAAAGGTTTAGGCATGTGATTGCACTAACAAAATACGAAATTTAATGATTTGAAACTCATTTTTGTTGGATTCAAGCTATTTAACTATGAATTGCCATCCCAAAGATTGTAGTCGAACAAACACTATGAAGACCATAAATCTTTGTTATATTGGCTGTACTGATTTGCTGTCTGTAAGTCAGTTGCTGCAACAATGAGTAACTTGTTATGTAACAATAGGCTTCCTTGATATCCTACACTGACTAATTTTTTCAGGTAAGCTTTCTTTCGTTTTTATTTTTTTTTTTTTTTTTTTTTTTTTTTTTTTTTTTTTTTTTTTTTTTGTAATTGACAGGGATCACTGTCACACCCGTGACAAAAAAGGTGATAAAGTTTGCTTCTTGCCTGAACAAGTACTTCATAATTATTTATATTCTGGGAAAGTAAGGTTAAGGCAATATATTAACTCCCAAACCCATTAATTTCTGGGAATAACTGTGTTTTATCCAGGAATGGCGTCACGGGGGTGACATAACATTTGTCACGGGTGTGACAAAATGCAGACATTTTTGAAAACATGCCAGCTGAATGAAATGCCAGTGTTTAATATTTTTAACAATCACTTTCTGTTCATGTGACATATTAAACTGGTGAGATACGAAGTAAATACAGATCTACTGACATTAAAAATAAATGTCCAATTTATCTTGCATTCCCAGATAATGAGTTCTTCAACGGAAAGAATGAGAAAGATGAGGAGTAAAATGAAGGAAGACCCACTGAAATATGAAGAACATTTAGAAAAGGAGAGAGGAAGAGACAAAATGAGAAGAAATGAGAAGAATGAAGAACAGAGAGGAAATACTGATGAACAGACGTAAAAAAGAGAGAAAAGGACAACACAAGACAAAGGTTGTGTAGAGAAAGGAAACGTAAAAATATGACAGTAACAAACCAAACTAGTGAGTTAGGCTCTTACAAATGTCCTCAAACTTTAGGCAAAGCTGTAAATAAGGTAAAAAAATTACTTCCAATCAGTCCAAGTAAACGAACTGCTGTTGTGAAGAAACTGGTTAAGGATCTGGATCTTGCTGACATGAAAGGAAACATTAAGAAACCTGCTAAAGGATCAAGGAGATTGTCAACTGAAACAAAAATAAAGTAATTGAGTATTTTTGTCAGGATGATATCAGTCGAGCTATTCCTGGCATTCGTGACGTAAAATCTGTTAGACACCCCGGAAGTGGAAAACGTGAACACGTTCCGAAACGGTATATGATTATGACCGTTGGTGAGGCCTATGAGGAATTTAAGAAAACTAATCCTGATACTCCATTAGGAAAGTCAAAATTTTATAATCCAAGGCCAAGTCATATTCTTCCAGTGTCAGAAACACCTCATAATGTGTGTGTATGCAAATACCATGCAAATTTTAAATTTCTCACTGAATGCATTTCACATGTAATTCCTGAGTTTCCTAATTCTTCTAAACAGTTGCTTCAGGAAATTTCTTGTAACATACAAAATAAAGACTGTATGACAAGAAAATGCACAAAGTGTAAACAAGACCTTTCACTGTGGATAAGTAATGAAAATCAAGATAAAATTCTGTCATGGAAACAGTGGAAGGACTGTGACGGAGTGCCAAAGTTAACGGAAAGTACATCAACGGTGAAAACAGTCATTGAAGAGTTACAGAAGCAGATACCAACATTTAAAAGGCATTTCTGGATAAGGGAGAAACAGGCCAAATATTTTGAGTCTTGTAAGAAAGCACTTGTACCAAATGAGGTTGTCATGCAAGTTGACTTTGCTGAGAACTTTTCATTAACATCACAAGATGAAATTCAAGCTGCACATTGGAGCCATAAACAAGTAACTTTATTTACATGCTGTGTATGGGATACTTTAAAGGTTTCTTCTTATGTAATTTCAAGTGATTACCTTTCACATGACAAATTTGCTGTTTGGTGCTTTCTTGAAAAAATAATAACAAATTTGAAACAGCAGAATGCAAATTTAGAAAAAATTCACATGTTTTCTGACAACTGCACTGCACAGTTTAAAAATAAATTTACATTGTCATATCTCTGCCATACCAAGTCATATTTGGGAGTTGAAATTGAGTGGAACTTCTTTGCTGCTTCACATGGCAAAGGTGCTGTTGATGGGATAGGGGGAACTGTGAAGAGAACTGTTTGGAGAGGAATTAGAAGTCGTCAAGTGGTGGTGAATAATGCAAAGGAATTTTGTGATTATGCTTGTGATAAACTGAATGAAGTTCATGTGCTCTTTGTTTCAAGCAGTGATGTGGAAAAGACAAAGGAAAGAAAGTCAAGGTTTTGGGAGAATGTCATTCCAATTCCTAAAGTAATTCTAACCATTACTTTAAAAACTATGACAGTCACCACATTTTAGCAGCAGGAACATCTGGCAGTGAAATGACAAGATATAAAGTCTTTCGGGAGATCCCTAAATCCAGAAAACAGCTGAAATTTTCTGATGTTATTCAGATTCTGAAGAGTCTAATGCTGAAGACATACAAACAACATCAGGAAACAAAATAAATTAAACCTTAAATCCCATGGAAATTAAACCTTTCTAAACATAGAGCTTCAAAGTGAGAGGGGAAATTGACAGAATTTTGTTGCTGTTTGTCAGACCGTGTGGCCGATGAAATAAAGGTGATGTTTTTAAAGCCATGCGAGAAAGAAAAGAAACTCTTTTGTGCTAATGAAAATGACATTTCAGTTGTTTCTTTACAAAAGAATGTTGTTCAAGTCCTGAATCCTCCTGCAATTCAAATGAAAGGAAATAGAGTTTATTATTATTATTTTTGTGAGAAAGTTATTTAAATGTGTATGCCAGTGTATATTTCTTTATGTTGTTAAGTATTCAATCATTTATTTGTTTCAACCCTACATTACTTTAAATTCTCCATATTGTGCAATATTCTGAAGAAGTTTAGGTTATTTCTTGATAAAAGAGTTGTTTATAAAATTTATATTAAAGATTTGAGTTTTTGTTAATTTAACACAAACGCCACTTTAATTAAGCATTGTATTGCCAAAAACTTGGTTTTAATCAATTATTACCTTTAATTCTCTGAAATGTTGAGAGATATTTGTACATGTCACACCCGTGACACAATTATGTCACACCCGTGACAGCAAAAATTATGCTGGTATTATGAAAATAATGGAATATTCTTTCTGATACTTTCATGGCAAATAAAGTGAGTTTTCAGCATTAGACAGTTATTAATTGGTTTCCATGCAATCATATAATTCACAGATTTTTCCCTGTAAAGGTCAAAGTGTAAGGTTGTGCTTCTGAATTTTGTCACACCCGTGACGCATGGATTTTGCTTAATAATATAGGTTTTAAATTTCTACACAAAAAAAAAAAAAAAAAAAAAATATATATATATATATATATATATATATATATATATATATATATATATATATATATATATATATATATATTCAGATGGAATAATACAATCAATTTCCTTTTAAATGATATGTACTGAAAGAGGATTTTTTGATATGGGATATTTTAAAATTATTTTACTGCTGATCTCAACGTGTCTATTTGTCACACCCGTGACTATGGAATCAGCCTGCTACCTGAAATGACCCAGTCTCAGACTAAAGGCTAGTCTACACGACGACACTAGGTTGCGACACTCGTTTCATGAAATAAGTTGCGCGCAACTGGTTTCGTGTATGTAGACACGGCGCCAATACTATACACTTCAGTTTCGTTGTTTTGTGAGTGCCGTTGTCGTCGTAAAATGAAAGTTTTGGTAGCTGTAAGAGTTGTGGCGGAGCTATTGCTTCTCTGTGTGAAGCCGCCGCATAAGACTAAACATAGTATAAGGAACGTGTGTGGGTTCGTGACTGGATTAAAAAAACACGTCAGCTAGGTTGCGTAGCGACCTCGCTGAAAGAAATTGTAATCGAAGACCCTATAAGTTATTTTAATCAACTCAGAATGTCACGAGAGCAGTTTACGTTCCTTTTAAACAAAGTTAGTAATGCAATAAACAAACAAGATACTGTTATGCATGAAGCATAGTTACCAGAACTGAAATTACAAGCCGGCCGCGGTGGCCGAGGAGACTGAGGCACTCCAGTCAAGGTCTGCACGGCCACTACGGTCGGGGGTTCGAATCCCCCCCTCGGGCATGGATATTTGTGCCGTCCTTAGTATAATGTAGTTGATAAGTAGTTTGTAAGTTTAGGGACTGATGACCCCGTAGCTAAGTCCCGTAAGCTTAACAAACATTTGAACATTTGAAATTACAAATTGCATTACTTTTCTTGTCAAATAGATATTCGTCTCTACAGTACCTGTACCGCGTTCCCAAATCCACAATTGCCATAGTTCGTTTGTATAGATGTTTCGAGTTGAATGTTTTTTAGTCTGCAATTCACTAATCGACCACCCATCAATATTTATTTCACGAATAATTGCTTCAAGAGCACAAACACGCCACTACTTATTCCTGAAATTTTCATCGTTAAAATGGCACAAACACCTATGCATCACATATATGTTAAAAAACCGAATTATTTCTTCCTTTGCCCCCTTTATGTTGTGTTTTATTCTGTATTGGTTATCACCTAACCTAAAAACACGCGCAATCACTTTCGCTAAAGTTGGAAGGCGCCGAAACTGTTTAGTTTCGCCAACGAGTTGCGCGAACGCCTGCCGCGCATGCGGACTGGGCAGTAGCGCAGTTTCATGAAACGTAGTGTCGTCGTGTAAACTTGCCTTAACGGCGAAACACTGTTGCAAACATTTAATGTTGCGGCTGTTGTCGGCGGGGATAGGTCTCCCGATAAAAACTTGCTGCCTGCCGCACGTTGCCAATGTCGACAGTCTCTAGATTCGAATACTGAAGCACTGTATGAAACGCTGTATCACATCTACTACAAAGTGCGTCAGTAAGAGAAGTGAATGACACCCACCAATAGCAATTACTATGGAAATGACTACGGTCACTCCTGGGTCACTGGTGTCCCACACTGCGGCTGTTAATTGGTGAAATGGACTTGAGCGAGGAGGTGGTACAAATTCGATGTAGGTACAATTCCGATCAACGTAAGTTTTCGCGTCATTTGTCAGTCTCGTAGTGACTCGTTGTCTGGCGTTGTAGTGTAGCAGGTTTCTACAGCTCCTCCTGTCTTTTCCAAGAATATACCACTTTGTACTAAGGAGATATAAATTTTTTTTCTGTTAAGAAATATATGAAGCTACTTGGTCTAACGCGCTCTTATAAATCTTCTAATTATGGGTGACTGGATTCGCTACCAAAAATACAATGTTTGGTACCACGAAGTATGCGTTGGTTCCTGGCGGAAATAGTGCTTTTTTATGTACAAGATGTCCGTAATCAAAATTGTACCAAGAAGTGATCACAATTGTACCTAGTGTGGTACATTTTCGATCAGTTTTTCTCACTTCTGTAACCTTGTGTTTTGTGTTTATACCAACATTTGTAATTGTCTAATATCTATGGAAAGAAATCAGAAAATAACAGCAACCAGTCACCTTTCGTATGTATTTATTACCACAACCGGTTTCGAACTGCCTGGCAGTTCATCATCAGGCGGTGTACATGCTTTAGATGTTGCTTATACGTTGTGGAACACGTTTGGCTGTGGTGAGATAGAAAATTATTATGTGTGAGCTTTGTCATTGGCACTAAATTTCAATATTTGCAATATTGCTGTTTGGAATACAATTTAAACTTGCCGGAGAAATGATTATATTACACCCTTTATGACGATCTGAGACAATCTGATAAGAAGTTTTTTCTGTATTTTCGAATGTCAAAAACTTCATTTGATGAACTACTAGAATAGGTGAAAGGTAGCTATTATAGGAAAGGACACTATACTGATGAAGGCTATCCCAACAGAGGAAAATCTTGCTCTTACATTAAGGTAGGTACTGAAGTATTATTTTATTTTATTGAAAGCATATTTCACAGATTTTTAATTGGTATTACCGTATTTTATCGCATAAGCTCCCCCCTCGTATATTCTCCCCCCCCCCCTACGATTTTTCATAATTAAAAAAATATTTTATTAATATCGCGCATAATTCCCTCTCCTGGTTCGTTCTAACAGGAGGGGCCTTCAAATAACTTGACAATGGACGCAGCGGTACTGCCACGAACGAATATTTCCATTGTCACAACATACCGTAAATTTGAAACGTTAAGCCGCAGACGTATTTCTAGGTCAGTTTGCTACAAGTCGTCATAATGGCGAAATTTTCAAACTACACGGCATAATTTAAACTAAATGCCGATAGAAACGGAGTAAGGTATTTCTCCGCCGATCCTAATTCAATAAGGTATTGGCGGAGACAAAAAGATAAACTCCTGGCTGCAAAGGCAAGCTCCAGATCTTTCCGTGGGCCTTGTGTTAAGAAAATAAATACCGCTACAGTAAGTTTAACATTAGTTGCGACTTCTGACGTTTGGCTTGTCGGGGTGGAGGAGACGCCGTTGCCCAGGTAACAGCAATAATGAGCCGCCTTTTTCCACTCCCGCCGCCACCGGCTCGGCTTGTGAGGCACCGCTGTTGCCAAAGCGTGTGTAAACAGCAGTAGCACGTGGTGTAGCGCGGTGGCCCTTTGCGTTCTCTATCCTGCATTGTTGTGTCCTACCGACAAAGAATGTTTCCATGTGCCAGCGTGGCGTTAGATGTTGCCGGCGCGCTCAGCATACGCTGGAAACTATGCGAACCCTCCACTCGCTCCGCACCGATATGTCAAAAGTCGCAGCTAATTTTAAACGCACTGTAGGTAGCATTTTTTGACAATTTGCCGTATACCGGTATCTTTTACTGCCTAATACATAGTTTTTCTTCGTTTCTGAATAACTACTCGCACAATTCCCTCCCTAGTGTTTTCAAGAAAATTTTTCGAGAAAAAAAGGAGGGAATTACGCGATAAAATACGGTAATATGCATTACAAAATATTGTAAAACTTTCACTTATAGTTTTAAGTTCATTCTTTCTGTGCCTGTGCTGTTGAAAAGTATGTTTAAGGATTAGTCAGTGTACTCGGAGGCGCTGGAGAGTACACAGCCGGTAACTGATCGAACAGCCTGGCCTGTCTTCCAGGGTAGCCTCTGCACTGCTGTGTCCGTGATCGGTGTCCCAGTGTGAATACTCCAATATACGCTAATGCATGTGCGGCGGTGACCGCAGCGAACACACTGTCGGTGTCCGTCACATGTGGCATGACTGCTGGGTCACCGTGACTCGGTGTGAATGCTCCAATTCAGACGATGTATCTCTATCAGTGCCCGTCACCGGTGACCGTCACAAGTGTCCTAGTGTGAAACGAGCCTAGGATCATTAGACGTTTTGGTCCACTATAGGCCATTATCACTAATAGTGAGTCGTTCGCGATGGCATTTGGACAGCTGAAAGTTATTATTTTTTCCTATATTGTTATTTTATACCGAATGATACATTCAGTAAGCTGGCTGGCTTATGCGCAGTTCTTCAGCCGAGTGGCTTTTAAAGCATGAAGATGATGATTAAAAAAAAATTACATAAATAAAAAATAATAATAAAAAATAAAAAAAATGACAAAGTGGTAAAAAGTGAAGCACGTATAACTTTGACACAATGAAGTTATTTGTAGAAATATAACATAGAAAGACGAATAAAATACAACATGAAATTCCAACATGTTGGATGGTTTCAGGATAGCCAGTTACTATTCTTTTTATTAATAATTTCAAAAAACAGCCACAAAGTTGCACACAGCTGGATCTTTTTATTTACGACTAGTTTCGAGCTTACCTGAGCCATTGAATTGGTTTGACTTGATAATGGGCTCAGGTAAGATCGAAACTGGTCGTAAATAAAAAGATCCAGCTGGGTGCAACTTTGGCTGTTTTTTGAAACTATTAATAAAAACATTACACGTAGTTCGTTAAAAGGTTTGTGCCACGGTGGAGTTAAAAACACACTGTAAACAACATAAACACTTAAGACACTATATAAAACTGCGGCGACGGCACTTGGTTGTGGATGGTAGTCACACTATTAATGATGCACTGAAGACTGGAAACAATGGACGATGCACGATTAAAAGTCGGCACTGAAGACCCCGCAGGGGATGGAAGGAGGAGGGGAGGTGGGAAGAACGAGAGGAGGGGGCTGGGGAGGGGGGTTGGGATGGAGTGTAGGGACTTCAGGGAGGGGAGCGGAAGGGGATAGCCAAGTGGGGGGAGGGAAATGGAGAGGAGGGGGAGAGGGGACGTTGCGTCCACGGGGAGGGAATCAGGGTTGGTGGAAGGGTTATATTTTGGGACGGAGGGCGGCATTCGGTAGGGGGAAGTGGCGGAAGTTACCCTGGGAGAGGATGTGGAGCGTGTGTAGGTGAAGGGTGGGGGGATGCAGTGGTGAAGGCGAGGCAGAGACCCGAGATTGGTCAGGATCAGGTGGACCAGAGACTTACGAGAATCTGTTGGTTGGAGGATCCGGATGTCTTCTAGGTGCTGCAGAAGATGAGAGAACGGGCTTAGATCGTAAATGATTCGTGTGGGGGACGGGAGCCGGATACGATAGGCGAGGCAGAGAGCGTGGCGTTTGAGGATTTGAAGGGTCTTGTAATAGCTTGGGGGAGCGGAAATCCAGGCGGGATGGAAGCTGTAGAGTACGGGACGCAGTATGGATCTGTTCGTGTATTTGATAGGGATGGGTTGATGCTCCACGTCCTGCTGGAGAGGAGTTTGAGGAGGTTGAGGTGGGACATTGCTTTCTGGCAGACAGTGTGGAGGTGGGGAGTCCAGGAGAGGAATCGATCAAGGGTGAGGCCGACGTATTTGAGGGTGGGGGTATGGCGGATGGAACGGTTGTGGAGGGTTAGGTAGAAATCATGGAAGGAGGGGTGGTACGGCCTATGTGATTGCCTGGGATTTGTCAGCCAAAAGTTAATGCTTTAACCATCCATATGAGAAGTACCATCAGACTTTAAGAAAAAGTTATAATCCCCATTCCAAGGAAAGCAGGTGCAGTCAGGTGTGAAAACTACAGAATCATCAGTTTAATAAGTCATGGTTGCAAAATATTAACACGAATTATTTACAGAAGAATGGAAAAGCTGGTAGAAGCCGACCTCGGGGAAGATCAGTTTGGGTTAAGGAAAAATGTAGGAACTCGGAAGAGAATACTCACTTTTCGGCTTATCCTAGAAGATAGATTAAGAAAAGGCAAACCTACATTTCTAACTTTTCTAGATTTGGAGAAGGCTTTTGACATTGTTGATTGGAAAAAACACTTTCAAGTTCTGAAGCAAGCAGGAGTAAAATATAGGAGCGTAAGGTAATTTACAACTTGTACAAAAACCAGACAGCTGTTATCAGAGTTGAAGGGCATGAAAGGGATGCAGTGGTTGGAAAAGGAGTAAGACAGGGTTGTAACTTTTGTCCAATGTTATTCAATTTGTACATTGAGCAAGCTATAAAGTAAAGCAAGGAGAAATTTTGTGAAGGGGAAAGAATTAAAAACATTGCCTTTTTCCGACGACATTCTGTCAGATACAGCAAAGGACCTGGAAGAGCAATTGAACAGAATGGACAGTGTGCTGAAAGGTGCATATAAGATGAACATTAATAAGGGCAAAACTAGGGTAATGGAGTGCAGTCTAAGAAAATCAGGTGATGCTGAAGGAATTAGATTAGGTAACGAAGCAATAAAGGAGGTAGATGAGTTTTGTTACTTGGGCAGTACAGATAATATAAAATGCAGAATGGCAATGGGCAGAAAAGCGTTCTTGAAAAAGAGAAATTTGTTAACATCGAATATTGATTTAAGCCTAAGGAAGTCCTTTCTGAAGGCATTTGCATGGAGTGTTGCCTAGTATGGGAATGAAACATGGACGATAAACAGTGCGGACAGGAAGAGGATTGAGGCTTTTGTAATGTGGTGCTACAGAAGAATGCTGAAGATTAGGTGGGTGGATCGAGTAACTAATGAGGAGGACTGAACAGAATTGAGGAGAAAAGAAATTTCTGGCATACCTTGACTAAAAGAAGGGATAGATTGGTAGGGCACATTCTTAGACCTCAAGGAATTGTGAATTTAGCGTTGGAGGTAAGTGTGTGGGGTAAAAACCGCAGAGGAAGACCAAGAGATGGATACAGTAAGCAGATTCTGACAGATGTAGGTTGCCGTTCTTATGTGGAGATGAAGAGGCTTGCTCAGGATAGGGTATTGTGGAGAGCTGCATCAAACCAGTCTCCGGACTGAAGATCACAACATGAGACATAAATTGAATAAACTGATATGTAGAGGAGGAATTTCTCTACAACTTAAAGGCGAAGTGAAACTGTGTGTGTGTCTGTCTGTAACGTGTTCCCACTTTTTTGGTCGCGTCGTTCAACCGTTCGGCAGTAATTTTGTTGGCTGCCAGCGACCATAACCAAACGCCGCTAGTGGGCGGCACTATGCCACATCGTCGGATCAAAAATATTGTCAAGTAAAACTTAATATCAACAATAATTCAATTCCTTGAGATATAAATTTCTCACTGTATCAAATGTCTTCAACATAAGGAGAGGCGTTGAATTAAAATTTGTGCTATGACTGGGATTCGAACTAACAACCTCCTTATTAGGCAGACGTTTAATCGCTCAGATAACACACCATTACGGATATGGCGGCTACACGGTCTTTGAGCACATCTCTCTCCACAGGTTATCTGGATACGTATAACAGGTCTAAGAGGAGTTATTATTGCTTCGCTCTCCCCCAGAGCTACTGTAGCAGTTATATAGTCATTCAAAGGTAGTGCACAGTTGTCCAGGCTATGCAATATTACGAATTCTAAATATTTCAACATTTCGACCGTTTCGAGGAGCTGAAATAAACGACAAAGGTGAATATTTGTGCTGGATCGGGATTCGAACCCAGATTTCCCGCTTCGTACCAGCGGTCGCCTTAACCAATTCCACCCCCCCCCCCCCCCCGCTCTGTGGGTAGTTCTATTATTTGCGGTCGGTGATCGTGATTGTTCGTTGCTCTTGGCTCAGCTTTTTTCTTACAGAGGGCCTTGAGCCCTCTGACCATAAGCGCTGAGCCACTGTGCCCGGCTAAACCTATTTGGCTACCCAGGCACGCTTCCCTCCCAACCCAAATTCTCAACGTCTAGTCCCCCACCACAGACAAATATATACAGACGGGAAACCCGGTCCCACGCTGAGTGGTGCGGGGAGGGAGGGTTACCAGCAGTTCCGTAAGATGTCCCATCATGGCGCTGCGGTCAGAAGCAGCCCTTTAAACTGGGCAGAGCAGGCGGCAGGTAGCGGCCATCCCCACCACCACTTCCCCTCAAACGCCGGCACACCGGACACAGCCGTGGCCTCATGGTGGGCGGCACGAGCTCTCCCCTCGGCCTCCCCTCCACGCTACCCTCAGAAGCGCCTCTACTGTGGTCTACCGGTACTAAGCCGGGGAACAGTCTGACACCTGCTAGCATCTTACGGAACTACGAGGGGAGCGTAGGACAGAGGTTTAGGGGGGCTTCCTCTCTGTATATGTTACTCTGTGCCCCTGCCCTTTGATTACTCCTGCTCGCAGCCCATACCGGATTCCCGCAAAGGTCGAGCGTTTGAATGCGTCCGCATTGAATTGTCATTGCCTGTTGTGGGCATATTTACAGTTAGTGATATGGTGTCTGTTATTTTCGGATATGTCTCACCGAGACGACACAAATAGAGACAATTTCTTGAGAGGATCTGCACTGAACTGACGCATGGTGCAGGGAATGGCAATTAAAGCTCAATGTAGACGTCATGTGCTGCGAATACACAGAAAGATCCTTTATCATTTATCTACACTATAGCAGGTCAGCAACTGGAAGCAGTTAATTCCATAAATTATCAGGGAGTAGTCATTAGGAGGGATTTAAAATGGAACGACCATATAAAATCAATCGTCAGTAAAGCGGATGCCAGACTGAGATTCATTGGGAGAATTCTAAGGAAATGCAGTCCGAAAACAAAGGAAGTAGGTTACAGTACACTTGTTCGCCCACAGCTTGAATACTGCTCACCGGTATGGGATCTGTACCAGGTGGGATTGATAGAGGAAGTGGAGAAGATCCAACGGAGAGCAGCGCGCTTCGTTACAGGATCATTTGGTAATCGTGAAAGCGTTACGGAGATGATCGCTAAGCTCCAGTGGAAGACTCTGCAGGAGAGACGCTCTATCGCTCGGAACGGGCTTTTGTCGAAGTTTCGAGAACTTACCTTTACTGAGTAGTATAGCAGTATATTGCTCCCTCCTATGTATATCTCGCGTAGAGATCGTGAGGACGAAATCAGAGAGATTAGAGCCCACACACAGGCATACTGACAATCCTTCTTTCCGCGAACAATACGTGACTGGAATAGGAGGGAAAATCGATAGTGGTACTCAAGGTACCCTCCGCCACACACCGTCAGGTGGCTTGCGGAGTATGGTTGTAGATGTAGACATAAATTATAAAGGTATAATGAGGCATTTTATGTCTCAAGGAACTGAATTTTCAAATTTTCAAATGTTTGTTAAGCTTATGGGACTTAACTACGGGGCCATCAGTCCCTAAACTTACAAACTACTTATGAACTACTTACGAACTAGGACGGCACAAATATCCATGCCCGAGGGGGGATTCGAACCCCCGACCGTAGTGGCCGTGCTGACCGTGACTGGAGCGCCTCAGTCACCTCGGCCACCGCGGCCGGCGGAACTGAATTATTGTTGATGTTTGTATCACCTCTGCCCGAGGTATAAGGCGGGATTATTACGTTCATTGCTGGGGTGGTATTTCGATGCTGGATAGTCTTGGCATCTTTGATACGTATTTCTTAAGGGAAATCTGAGGTAAAATTAGAGTATTGGAGGGGACTGTGCTGTAGGGCAGCCCTTGTCGCCGCCTTATCTGTAAAGCTTTGTTAGCTGAGCGGTTAAAGCGTCTGCCTAGCAAGCAGGAAGTCCTGGGTTCGAATCAACTTTAATTCAATGTCTCTCCTTATATTAAATACCAAGTAGAACTTGCTCAGAATTTAACAACTAGATCATAGGAAAGTACCTTTTTATAAAGAAATAAAAAAAAAATATTAAAAAATTATGTCATAATTAATAATCCTGATTCATGTTTATGTGAACTGATTTTATTACTAGTAAAGAATGCGTCCCTCCCCTACCACCAAGTATATGAATTTTCGCCGCGTTTCAATTTCTTCTTCCAAAAATGCCGAAAGTAAAAGAAACTATAATAACTTTTTCAAATATTTCAGACAAAAATAAAATAAATGACAAATATTGTTTTATTACTTTCTTTGTATTTTATTGACTGTTATATATTAAAAAAAACCTACAAAAACTATAGTCAATTGGCCAGACCAAACAATCCGGCCAATTTTATTTATTTTTGTTTTAAACGGAAAGTATTCAGCCACAGTTTTGTCATCAAGTCTCAGAATTTACAGAACTCTAGCCTTCCTTTTTCTAAAATCGATTTCCTTCTGTATATTTCTTATGGGGCTGTCCTTGCTGTAAATTAGTCAATCGGTCAGGCCGTTCTATCCAACCGATTTCCTTCATCTTTGCTTTAAACGAAAGGTATTCATTCGCAGATTTGTCATCAAGTATCAGAATTAACTTAAGTCTCTCCATCCTTTAATTTTTATTCAAACGCGGTATCCATCTGTCCTTGCATTGAACGTTTTAATCGCTTTGTTTTTACGATATTTTCGGTTCTAATTAAGGTTTGCAGTTCTTTTTGACCTAACATCACTCAGCGGATCAAGTTCTTTTATTTGCGCTTTTAAACACTTGACTTCGATTGATTCTGAAGAAAGCTATACATGAACAATCAAATTTACCTCCATTTTTCCCAACTTTTTGTCATTCCTCTAACGGAAGGAGGAAGGAAGCTTAGGGCTTAACATCTCATTGAGAGCTTGGTCACTAGAACGGAGCTAACGCTCGGAGTTTTGGGTAAAGATTGGGAAGGAAATCGGCCGTGCCCTTTGAAAAGAACCATCCCGTGATCTGCCTGGAGTGATTTAGGCAAATCACGGATAACCTATAGTTTGATGGCTGGAGGTGGATTTGAACCACCGTCCTCCCGAATGCGAGTCCAGTGTGTTACCACTGCGCCACATCGCTCGCTCATTCCACCAACGGTGCGAAGTATTCTCACGGCTCCTCTAATATTGTTTTATTACTGTCTATATATTTCATTATCTATTTCCTTCTTTTTATACGGCGTGTCCTACTCAACGCTTTCAACATAAAGAGCTCTAGAACTACAATAGATATTAAAAAACATCTTTCACAGTCATGAACGCGTGGCAGGGGCTTGTGAAATGCCGGGTGACCAAAAAGTCAGTATAAATTGAAAACTTAATAAATAATGTAGATAGAGAGGTAAAAATTGACACACATGCCTGAAATGACATGGGGTTATAACCAAGGGAAAAAAAAGCATTGCTAGACGCGTGAAAGATCTTTTTCGCGTGTCGTTTGGCGATGATCGTGTGCTCAGCCGCCATTTTCGTCATACTTGGATGCTTGGCCTCCCAGGTCCCCAGACCTCAGTCCGTGCGATTATTGGCTTTGGGGTTATCTGAAGTTGCAAGTGTATCGTGATCGAACGACATCTCTAGGGATGCTGAAAGACAACATCCGACGCCAATGCCTCACCATAACTCCGGACATGCTTTACAGTGCTGTTGACAACAGTATTCTTTGACTACAGGTATTGTTGAGGAATGATGGTGAACATATGGAGCATTTCCTGTAAAGTACATCATCTTTACTTTGTGTTAATTTGTTATGCTAATTATTGTTTTTCTAATCAGATGAAGCACCATCTGTCGGACATTTTTTTGAACTTTTTCCTTGTTTTGGGTTCTAATAAAACCCCATGTCATTCCAAGCATGTGTGTTAATTTTTACCTCTCTACCTACATTATTCCGTGATTTATTAAGTTTTCAAATGTATACTGACTTTTTGATCTCCCGGTATATGAGACATTATAAAACGTAAACAAATATGATTTTCAATACATACTTATGTTTTTTGAATGGATATCCATATTATTTGTTTTGCAATCGAGAGCATGAAA
Organism: Locusta migratoria; assembly: GCA_026315105.1. NCBI lineage: Eukaryota > Metazoa > Arthropoda > Insecta > Orthoptera > Acrididae > Locusta > Locusta migratoria. Next base: position 300,804,879 of record CM048746.1, read on the forward strand.
AATGACAAAAAGAATGGTGTTGGTTCTATCTCCATGTGTCATTTACATCCCAAGAAATTTACAAGCGAAGTCGACGTTCGAAATACATGAATCGTGCAGGTAATGCATGTTGCCCAGATGCGGGATGTAAATGACGCATTGCGATGCAAGGAAAGCTGTTCTTTTTGTGAATTTTCATGCTATTGATTACGTAATAAATAAGTACCTCATTTTTCTTCGAAATATTTGCAAAAGTGGGTCGAAAAATAGGCCAGTGCGATTTCTGTTATAGTAACTTTTTTTTTTACTTTCGGTTTTTTTAGAAGAGCATTTTAAAGAAATGGAATCATCATCTCAGTCTTTTCCCACGTCAAGTGGGGTCGGCATTGCCTTGCTCGATCCTTCTCTTCCATGAATGTCTATCCAGTGCTTCTTCTCCGAGCCGTCCTTACTCCCATACATCCCCTGCTACCTTGTCTTTCCACCTCAGTTTCGGTCTTGCTCTCCTCCTTGATCCTTCGATTTCTAGGTCTTGAACTCTCCTCCCCACATAGTACTTCCCTCTTCTCTGCACGTGTCCATACCATCTTAGCCTACTTTCTTGGATCTTCACTGTTCCCCTCATGTACTCATTCCTTAGTCTATCCTTTCGTGTCATCCCACTTTAACATTTTCATTCCTGCCACTTTTATCTTTTTCTCTTGGGCTTTTGTAATCTGCCCAGTTTCTACACTATGGAGCATCGCAGGCCTTACCACAGACTTCTAAAGTATTTAAAGACTTTAAGGAAATGGAATCTAGGCATTCATATGCTTCGGGGGAGTACGTTAATAATAACAAATTCAGTCCACATAATCATGAATCAGGATTATTAATTATGATTGATTATGTGTTAATAATTGCTTTATTTGTTTGTAAAAAGGTACTTTCCTGCGATATAATTATTCCTAGATGAAATATAAAACTCAAACCATTGTTTTGAAAATAGTATTCGTTTACGTTTAACAAGGAGACCACATGGATATCGGATTTTAGAATTTTTTTATATTTATGGTACATCAAGTTCAGAACACAAGTAATACTCAGCCAAGTCTAAAAATTTTCGAGAAAATTGAATTTGAAGTTTTCCAAGTAGGCGTAAGTACCGTTAATAAAACGTGTTGGTGTATCTGTCGGTGTAGTTCAGGCATCAAATATCAATAGGAAAATAAAAAATGTTCAAATGTTTGTATAGCTTATGGGACTTAACTACGGGGTCATCAGTCCCTAAACTTACAAACTATTTATGAACTAGCTAACACTAAGGACGGCACAAATATCCACGCCCGAGGAGGGATTCCAACCCCCGACCGTAGTGGCTGTGCAGACCGTGACTGGCGCGCCGCAGTCCCCTCGGCCACCGCGGCCGGCCCACATTTAAAAAAAAAATTAAAAAAAAGGGTTGCGTTTTGGACTCAAAACACTAATAGGGTCGGCCGTACGAATCCTGTAGTGACAGATTTCTTTTAATTCGTTCTTCGTTGTGTTCCAATACCCATACAATTTCAATATTTAATGATAATTTTTACCAAAAATGCACTATTTTTGTTTCTTCGTAATTTTCTATATTTTATTGAAGGTTGTTAATAATGGTTTCCATAATATAACGTAAGTTACAGTTTTTATAGTATTGTCTTCACTAGTAGTTGACGACAGTAGTGTTTGATCGGTTTGTGAAGAGCTACGAAGCTATTTTTCGAAAGTCTTCTCTACAGTTACTAATGGCTTTCCAAGCAGTTAACCTACTCAATCATTGTTTTATGTAACGACAAGGTGTTCAGCTCGTCTGCATACACATAAATAGAAACTGACACAACAAGTGGATTTAGAGACCCCAAAATGTTTTACGTAACTGAATATATATGACACAGTGGGATTCGAACCAGCGACTCTATGGTTGTAAGACTCGAACGCTGTCTCATCAGCTACACCGACAGATGCTGTAATAGTTTTAATTATTGCTGCTTATAGGTACTTTGCGATACTTCAAAGTCGATTTTCTCGAGAATTTTTGAGAGTTGTGTCGAATGGCTTTGTCTGATCGTTATTTGAGTTCTGAATTTCACGTACGATGAATATAAAGAAATTCCAAAATCGATACCGATATGGTCTCCTTGTAAGGCTTGACTCATTTGCTTTCATAAGCTCCTGCCGTACTTTTATGACCGTGAAAGTAATTTTTCAATATCCGTTGTAGTCAAAAGATATTTTCGGTGAACAAGTTGAGCTGGAAAACTTGTACTTAATTATATATTATTTGTATTTTGATCATTTTTTGTCTGGGGTATTTGCCAAAAATTCTAAATCTTTTGGAAATCTAATATGGGCCAGTGTGAATATTCTTTGTTCCGTATCCTCTTGCTGGTGAAGCCCTAGAGTTTGTACACGGTTGAAAAAAATTCACCCTGTATATACAAGGTGTTTCACTAAGTATGCTTGCATCTGTAACATAAAATAATAGGTTACGGGAAATTTTAATTCGGTAGGTCAACACAAGAAATGTTACACTTTCTGCGGAGCTATAAACATAGTTTATTGTATTTTTTTCCAAAGAGTTACACCACAAAGATATAATTTTTAAATGGAACAATAGTTTTTTCTATCGTGTATTGGATTCGTTTAAACCAGCTGCGTCCAAATCAATTTAAACTACATTCCTATCACTGTTAGTTTGGGAGCTACAATCCTTCAAAGTTCCGGGGGCGGAGACTGCGATAGCATAGCTGACTGGCCGAGTGGCTATCCCCTGTGGCACGGCCCACTGTCTCAGCCAGTCAGCTACGTTGTCGTAGCCTCCGCCCCCTAAACTTTGAAGGGTTGTAGCTCCCAAAATAACAGTGATAGGAGCGTAGTTTAAATTGATTTGGACGCAGCTGGTTTCAACAAATCCAATGCACGATAGAAAAAAACTATTGTTCCATAAAAAAACTATATATTTGTGCTGTAACTCTTTGGAACATGATACAATCAACTATGTTCATAGCTCCGCAGAAAGTGTAACACTTCTTGTGTTGACCTACCGCATTAAAATTTCCCGTCGCCTATTATTTTATAAATTACAGAGGCAAACACACTTAGTGAAACACACATAAATGGCAAAACTCATCTAATACTATTATCATCTCGTTAGTGCTGTCTTTAGCATAAGTTAGTTTATAAGTAATTTGTAAGTTCAGTTACTGATGAACCCGCAGTCCCATAAGCTTAACAAACCCTTGAATTTGAATTCCTTTGCCCTTTTTGGCTCCTGTTAATGTTCCTCTTATATCTTCCATTCCGTTCTATTGCTCTTTCACGACGTTTGCTTTCTCTGCCAGAATTATAATGACCCTGACAAACAGCACAGGTTTTATCTCTCCTCTCTGAACTTGTAATTCCTTCTCCAAGCTTCTGCTTGGTTTATTTCACAGGTTTCTCAGTGTGTTGTTGTTGTTACGGTCTTCAGTTCGGAGACTGGTTTGATGCAGCTCCCCACCCTAGTCTATCCTGAGCAAGGCTCTTCATCTCCTCATAAGAACGGCAACCCACATCCACTTGAATCTGCTTACTATACGCGTCTCTTGGTCTCCCTCTGCGATTTTCCCCCCACAAACTTCCCTCCAATGTTAAATTTACGATTCCTCGATGTCTAAGAATGTGTCCTACCAAGCGATCCCTTCTTTTGGTCAGGGTATGCCAAAAATTGCTTTTCCTCACCAATTCTGTTCAGTGCCACCTCATTAGTTACGCGATCTACCCACCTAATCTTCAGCATTCTTCTGTAGCACCACATTTCAAAAGCCTCTATTCTCTTCCTGTCCGCACTGCATATCGTCCATGTTTCACTCCCGTACAAGGCAACACTCCACACAAATGCCTTTAGAAAAGACTTCCTTACACTTAAATTAATATTCGATGTTAGCAAATTTCTCTCTTTTCAAAAATGCTTTTCTTCCCATTGCCATTCTGCATTTTATATCCTCTGTACTGCGAGCATCGCATGTTATTTTACTACCCAAGTAACAAAACTCATCTACCACTTTCATTGTTTTGTTACCTAATCTAATTCCTTCAGCATCGCTTGATTTTCTAAGAACGCATTCGGTTTCCGTAACATGAGGAAGTTACAGAGGCAAAAACACTTAATGAAACACCCTGTATATGACATATATGATTCTTAAAAAAAAAAAAAAAAAAAAAAAAAAAAAATAACTGTATTACCGGCCTGGTTTTCAGAAGCTCCGAGATGGCCGGGGTCAGGAGGTCGCCTTGTGTCTGTTGGCAGATGACGATGCACTGGGGACGGGGACTGATTCTGCACGGCGACTGGCTGTAGCTGTGCACGGCCACCACGTCGGCTACGGCGGGCACGTCCGGCGCCAGCGGCTCGGTGGCAGAGTCCTCGTGGCCGTCGTAGCGGGCCCTCAGCTGCAGCCACAGCAGCCACACCAGCGAGACCGCCACGGCCGAGGCGACCAGCAGCCACACGTAGCGCCACCACCTGCCCAACACATGACACGTCACACACACACTCGCTTTTTCCCCTCTTTCTACATCTACCTCTACACGGGATACTCTGAAAATCATATTTAAGTGCCTGGCAGAGGGTTCACCGAACCACCGTTATACTGAAGAAGGTCTTCAGAAAGAATGGATATTCCTCCCGTGATAGTAGCTCCACACTGTCGAGGAAACCTAGAGAGGATGATATTTCAACAAATCAAGAGGACCAACACATCGCGCGGCTTCCATTCTGTGGTGCAACTAGCAGTAAAATCGGAAAGAGTCCTAAATAGGCAGGAGCTCCGTCCTGTCTTTCGTCCTCCCATGAAGATGAAAGAAATGATGCCACCCGTCAAAGACAACCTCGGTCTAAGAGTGCTGGGGAATATACAGCATCCCGTGCGAGTGTGGCAAAAATTACATGGGGCAGTCAATAAGAACTGTTTCTGTATGCTGCGTCGAACATCAGCGTCACCTGAAATACAGGCATTTAGGAAAATCTGCGGTGGTTGAGCACGGCCTGTTAAATAAACACCGGATTTTGTTTGAAGAAACGATAGTAATGGCTCACACTTCCAACTATTGGGATTCTGTCATCAGGGAGGCGATTGAAATCACATTATGCAGTAATAATATCAATAGAGACTCCGGATATGCACTCAGCAATGCATGGAAGTGAGCACTGGAGAAGGAGAAGGAACAGAGGTTGGCTCCCAGAACCTTTAGTACTTCCCGCAGATTACCGCCTGATTTCTACGAAATATATCTCGTTGTAATTTACTCTAGTGTTTCTAGTGTCTGCTGTCCCACTGGCTGGTCACCTCAGTACCTGCACACGCGTGCATCCTACTTCCTGTGTTGGTCTCTCTTTACTCAGCCACCGACACCACCAAAACCGGCGGAAACGAGACAGAAAAGTGGCGACGAGGATGGGATACAAAAGTGGCGACGAGGAGTGATAGAAGAACTGTGGATCAGCCCGCTTGCAGCAGCCTGACAGCAGCAGCCGGAGCACACAGAAATTGCTCCCGTCCACCCATCCTTATTATAAGATTTTTGGGGGAATATATTCAGTTACGTGTTTTGTGGACTTTTTTGTTGCAGAGCGTCCTCTTTCATATTGCATTTGTGTTTTGTTATCAGTTACTTGTATGCACAGCGCCTAATCGGTCAGCATGGCCACTACCCCAAACCCAAACTTAATGGAAATTATTCAGTTACAGACGGTGCAAATCACACAACTACTCCAAGCGGTGTCGCAGTTGACGGTACAGGCAGCTCACCAACAACAAGAGCCACCCACATATGCCACCACACTGCTTCCTACGTTTCGCCAGTACAACGAACGTGAGAAAGAATGGAGCGATTACCTGGCACAATTCGAGAACTCGTCGCAGCTCATCAAATTACAGGTCAGACGGTTAATCATATGTTCTTAGCAGTGGTGGGCACTCAAACCTTCGTATTACTGCATAAACTTTTCCCCCACACATCTCCTCGCGATATACAGTTTGAACAACTCGTAGATGCACTAAATGCTCATTATGAGAAAAAAGTTCTCGTAGCTGCGGCGCGGTACCGATTTTTCAGACTAAAAAAATCACCCGAGCTGTCACACTAGCAGTGGATTACAGAGTTGAAGGGCTTAACCCGCAAATGTTAATTTATTTGCTCTTTTGGACTTTCTTATAGTGACGTTATGTTGAGAGATGCGATCACACAGAACATTCAGGACCCCAGAATTAGGGCAGCAATTCTGAAACAGTCTGACCCCTCATTAGATAGTGTACTGCAGCTTAGAGAAGCGCATGATACCTTTGACTTAGCAGATGTAGAAATGCAAGGCCATAGTGTTAACTCAGTGCGCCGCAACGAACGCTTTCTTAGTCGCAATTCTCAGTCTAGTTGTAGTGATTCTTATAGTTCTATCGGCCGTGCTGAACAGACAGTGAACAGTAGTCAGTGTAAAAGTGCGACACAAAGGTCGCCCCATCCTGTTAGACAAAGTAATTTGACAAACGGGTGCCAACGCTCTTATCAGAAAAATGTTCATAAATCTTGCCCCCAGTGTGTATCTCGCCACAAGTGTGTGCAATGCCCAAGTCGCAATGGCATTTGTTATCAATGTGGAAAATCAGGTCATGTACAAACAGTGTGTATGCAAAATAAAAATTCTAAGGACGGTGCTGTTAGGAGTAGTGCTACGCAGAGTGCGAGAACGGTTCATGCTGTAAATGTCATACACGCTGTGAATTTGGATAGTGCTTCTCTTGAATCTCAAATGCAAGGAAGTTCTACGCCTACTGCAAAACTATGTAGTGAGCCATGTAGCAAGCGTCGTCCAGCGTGTAAAACTGTGCAACGGAAAAGGGTTCAGGACAAGCAAAATGACTCTGTACAGTGCAATCCTGTAGTGAACGTAGTGCCTTCTGCAACTTCTCGTTGTAAAAGTGCCCAGTGCTGTGTAGTGACAGTAGACTTGATGTAGCTACTCAAAGTAATTTTAGTGCAGTAGCCTCGTATTGCGCGGACGCCGATCCGGCGGTAGTGCCATCTAGGGACAGTGATATTAATCAGCCGTATGCCTATTCTGCGCCGCTTCCTACCGTACGCAGCTCGGGCATGCGCAAGAGCAGCAAACAAACTGTGTCAGACGTTGCCCACATTCGCGCACCTGTCGAGCGACACAAGCAAAAACTTTTCGTGACTCTTTCCATAGAAAATAAAACTGTGCAGTTTCAGCTCGACACTGGTTCCGCTGTCACATTAATGAATAAAAATACTTACGAACTTCTGGGTCCGCCAAAATTGTCGCCGTCACAACAAGTGCTAACAGCATATACAAGTCAAAATATTCCCGTGCTAGGAACGTATAGCCTGCCCGCCTCTTTTCAAGGTGTAAGGAAAACAGTAGCATTTTTAGTTCTTCAGGCCAAATCTACACAGAACATTTTTGGACTAGATGCATTCGACTTGTTTGGCTTATCAATTCAAAGAGATGTGCTTCAAATTTCGTCAGTAATGCCTCAGGATAAAATCAATGCATTGTGTGAAAAATATAGTGACTTGTTTTCGCCAGAACTAGGTTCTGCAAAAGACTTCGTGGCACATGTAGCTTTAAAAGAATCTGCAGTACCAAAATTTCGTAAAGCTAGACCAGTACCTGTCGCAATTCGGGATAAAGTTGCTGAAGAACTTAAACGTTGGCAGGATAGTGGGGTGATTTCTCCTGTTTCTGCGAGTCAGTGGGCCTCGCCTTTAGTGATTCTAACCAAGCCGACGGGAAAACTTCGTCTCTGTGCAGACTTCAAATCAACAGTGAACAGTCAAACAATTGTAGACACATACCCTCTGCCCAGACCTGACGAACTTATGGTGAAATTAGGACAGTCTCGCTTCTTTTCTAAGATTGATTTAGCACAGGCATACTTACAGATTCCGCTTGATGACAAAAAAGTTTTTCGTCATTAATACTCACAGGGGCCTTTTTCAATTTCAAGGCCTACCCTTTGGCAGTTCTTCCGCGCCCGCTATTTTTCAGCGTTTTTTGGAACAGCTGACAGTTTCTGTTCCGTGCTGCTCGAACTATTTAGATGATATTGTGGACTCAGGGCGCACAGTTGAAGAACATTTATCAAACCTGGAGTGCCTTTTCAAAGTGTTGACTGCAGCAGGTCTACGTTGTAATAAAGCAAAGTGTTCGTTTTTTCAAACTGAAATAGAGTATCTAGGCTATGTGATTAACGCCCAAGGAATCCATCCCTTACAGTCACATCTTCGAGCAATCAAAGACTTGCGTCCTCCTAGGAATGTGCACGAACTGCAAGCAGTAATGGGACAGCTTCACTATTATTTCAGATTTATTCCCAATGCCTCTCAGATTGCAGCTCCACCGCATTGCTTACGTAGGAAGAATGTTGCTTTTGTATGGTCTAAAGACTGCCAGGTTGCCTTTGACAAATTAAAGTCTGACTTCTGTTGTGGCGACGGAAGTATCATTTTGATTTTCTAAGTGATTGGTCTCACTCTAGTAGTGATATTTCCATTTACCTATGAGTTCCCAAAGTCTCCAGATCAAGTATCCCCTCTTGTCTCGAAATCCGCATCTCTTGTAGATGTCTATTACCTGTATTTCTGTAGTCACTGCTTTCCGCTCAGGACTAGCAGACTGACCGACAACCCCTTTCCTGTGTTAGGCTACGACAGGATTCCCGGATGAGGAAGAACGTTATTACCGCGTCTGCGGTGAAGTAATGAACCATAAACTGTCATCGCATGCAAAAACATGTATAGATGTCCGAAAGAACAGACACCAGGTCAATCTACACTGAAGAAATGTTTGTAGACTCTATGGGACTTAACTACGGGGTCATCAGTCCCTAAACTTACAAACTACTTATGAACTACTTACAACTAAGGACGGCACAAATATCCATGCTCGAGGGGGGATTCGAACGCCCGACCGTAGTGGCCGTGCGGACCGTGACTGGAGCGCCTCAATCCCCTCGGCCACCGCGGCCGGCCTACACTGAAGAGGCAAAGACACTGGAACACCTGCGTAACATCGTGCAGGGACCTCACGAGCACGCAGACGTCCTGCAGGAGACTTGGTATGGTCAAGACTAGTGCCTGTAGTAGTGCTGGATGGAACTGCTACCATACGCTCAACATGACTGTTCAGAAATCCATAAGAGTAGGTCTCTTCTGAACAGCACTTTGCAAGGCATCCCAGTATGCTCAATAATGTTCCTGTCTGGGGAGTTTCGTGGCCAACGAAAGTGTTATAAGAGTGTTCCTGGAGCAATTCTGTAGATATACACGTGGCGTCTGTTCCGAAGGAACAGACGTCATTTCTGATCCTGCAGTTGTTATTCTTTCATATTCACAGAATACATGACATCAACTGCGAATGGGGCAAGCTGAAAATGTGTATCCTGCCAGGATTCAAACCCAGCTCTCCTGCTTTCTAGGCAGTTGCGCTGACACCACTGGGGACAGTGATCACCGCACCTGAAAGGACTACCTAAACACGCCTCTTCTCAAATACAAATTTCAAGCTTTATCCTGCCTACAGTACTCAAACTACGAGAAAGCAGGAGACCAGGGTTCGAATTCCGGCTGGGTACATAGTTTCAGCTTTGCCCATTCGCAATTGATGTCATATATTCTGTGAATATGAAATTCTGTAGATATTCGCATTCTCCTTCTGAAATTGCCCAAGTCCTTCGGCATTCACAATGGACATGAGTGGATTCAGCTGATCAGCCGGGATGCATACGTGTCACTTGCCAGAGTCGTATCTAGACGTATCAGGGGTCTCATCACTGCAACTGCACACGACTTACACCAATCCAGAACTTCCATCAGCTTGAAGTGAACAACCCCCTGCTGACATGCAGGGTCCATGGAATATTGTCTCCATACGCGTATATGTCCATCCACTCGGTAAATCGGAAACGGGACTCGTCAGTCGAGACAACATGTTTCCAGTCCTAAACCTTCCATGTTGTTGTTGAAGGGCCGAGGCGAGGCGTAAAGCCTTGTGTCGTGCAGTCAGCAAGCGTACACTAGTGGGCCTTTGACTCCGAAAGTCCGTATCGATGATGGGAATGGTTCAGCACTGAAATCCGCGATAATTTGTGGGAGGGTTGCACTTCTGTCACATTGAATGTATATCTTCAGTCATCGTTGGTGCAGTTCTCACGATCTTTTTCCGGCGCAGCGATGTCGGAGAATTGATGTTTTACAGCAGCGGTTCCCAACCTTTTCTGCTCTGCGGCCCACCCCTTGTATAAAAACATCTGGGAGGCCCAGTAATTAAATAAAAAGTAAAAATCACCAACACACAAATATAGGTGAGCACACGCGCACCCTCCCCCCACAATATATATATTAGAAAATATAGTAATATAGTCGGTGGCTTCGCAGTTCTCACAAGCTGCCGACGCACTGAGGCAGATGTCACCCAGGCACTGGTTCGTGGCCAGCGCAATGTTCACCCAGACAATACCAGAGAGGCGAAATGTCCGTCGTCAGGGTCGGGTGGTTGATCTTCGCTCACACCTGGCGCTAGTTAACAGCAGGCTGCCTCTCTATAGTCTTGTGGTTAGGGGGGGGGGTGCGTCCGAGCATGGTAGACTGTCCTGTTCTTGTCTCTGGCCTCATCCAATATATAACTTCTGGTAAAACAGAATTTCCGAACATAGGACAACTTGAAGGGGATCACCCTGGGAGCGCAGCCTGACAGCGGTCGATACCGTCGCAGTATTGCTGCCGTCGTACCTTCTGGATGCCCAGCCCACAGAGTGGAGGTGCGGTTAATCAGTAGCGCTGGGGGAAATTTCCTGGTCTCAGGCCACCCTCCGAGATCTCTAAGACGTTCTTAGTCCCTCGGAGTTTGAAGAACTCGTGACGCCACAAGGGCCAGTACACCACCTGGGAGAGGAATTATGCCACCATCTTTAGTACACTGAGATCTTGGGCCGCGTACCAAGTCTTTGACAGAATGGATGTGTTTATCAGCTGTACCTTTTGGTGGAGATTCAGTCAGCGATTGGCGTGTTTCGCGCACACACCCTTTACAGTACACAGTATTAGTATCCACATCTCTGCCCGTGTCCACTGAGGGCATGTGGTAAAGTCTAAACAGAGAATTTTATGATCCTCAAGTGACTGGTACCATGGGCAACAATGTTCAGGCCCTGTGGACCATTCGGGAGGAGCACAGTCGTCTGGCTGCTAAGCACGAAACCAAAGAAGAGTGTGGGCCAATTATGCAGGCAGACGGACAAACACGCTGATATTGTCTGCATAGGAAATCTGCCACCAATGATGCGTCCGAACATCCTCAACAAAGGGTCAACCGCAAGTGCAAAAAGGAACACGGACTTTGGGCACCCATGTTAGACAGAAACCGTATGCTGATGGGCGGCGTCTTCCAGTCATTGATGGTCACCACCGGAGTGCCACCAGTCAGTGTGTTGGTCATTACGTGAGGGAACCTTTGTCCAGAGCCCACCTTATGCTTGACAAACACGAGATATTGGTGGCTGATCCTGTCTATCGCGTTGACGAAATCTATTGACAGAACACCAACGTGCATTTTGTTGACGGCTGTATATGCCACTGCGTCCCTGTACACAGCGGTCACACAGAAAATGTTCCGCTGTAAGACTCTAAACTATTGGTAGGGACTAACAATTTTGTCAATTACTGACGTTAGCTTACCGGCGACACATCTAGCCATCAGATTATAATCCGTATTTAGAAAGGTTATCGGCTGTTAAGTCTTAGATTTTGCACATACCCTACACATTCGGTACCAGCACTATTCTGCCCTCGAGAAAAGCGCTGGGCATGGCTGAGACCCGAAGTGTTTCACCGATAAGTTATGTCAGTTTACCACCTACAATGTTTCAGAAGGCCTGATAAAATTCATAGGATTAGGAGGATGAGGACAACTAGGCAGAGAGAGGAGGGAGTAGTACATGGGCTGATTGAATACTGGAATAAAAAAATACCCGAGCAACAATAGGTTTCCAGGAAGCTAATATACAGTAGGACAAAGAGGCAAGAAATACCCATAGGGATTGGGGGAAGTGATGGGCACAAAGATTTAGGAAATGAATGTGGAATGTATATTCAATTCACATGCATACTCGCCAGGTTGGCTATGTATCCTCTGACAAAGTTCGGTGAATGGTCCTGTTACATTAACGTACTCGAAATATGAACTACAGTTACCTTCGGTTCTTCGAAGTAATCACCCTCGCCCATAACTAGGCTGAGCTCTGCGACGCATGTCCTGCAAATTTTGCACGAAGTCTTCCTTTGGGACGGTGTTTCGTTGGATGTCAGGAATATAGTCTGTTTTCTTTCAAAGAAAGTTTGAGTCGAGAGAAAAGGAAAAAGTCGGGAGGATTGAGAACCGGCAAGTGTAGTGGATGTAGTTGATGTAGTGGATGTAGTTGCGCCACTCCCTATTTTGTCAGGAACTGTTTGACGACATTGGCTGTGTGTGGACGAGCGTTGTCGCGCACCATAACAAAGGAAGACTTCGTGCAAAATTTTTAGGGCACGTGTCGCAGAGCTGAGCTTAGTTATCGGAGACGACTATTTAGAAGACAGTAAGGTAACTGAGGTTCGAGTTCATCTACGTTATTGCTACAGGACTATTCATCGAACTTAATTGTCAGAGGTTGTAGCTTGCTTCCTAAGTCGTATCAGCACAAAGTTCGGTAGAAGTAGCTCTATGTATTCCAGAGCTATGCTACGGCGAAGACACACACACACACACACACACACACACACACACGCACGCACACACGCACCCTCATAAAGGCAAAAAAAAATTGGTTTACATATGTAGATGTTAATGTAGGTTTCGATCTTCCGCTTTCTGTTGCTTTTTTCTGTGGAGTGCGAGCAGAACAATAAAAATGTAAGAGAACATTAGCCGTTACTGATCTTTTGTTTCATAGACTCATCTTCAGAAGCCACCTTCTGTTGCTGTTAGTATAATCGTTTATGAAAGCGTGGCCGTTCCCCGTTGGGGGTTCGAATCCTTCCGGGGGCATGGAAGTTTGTGTCGTCTTTAGTATAAGTTATGTTATAAGTGGTTTGTAAGTTTAGGGGCATGGATGTTTGTGTCGTCTTTAGTATAAGTTATGTTATAAGTGGTTTGTAAGTTTAGGGATTGATGACCCCGTAGTTAAGTCCACAGACATATATTACTAGACTGGCAAACTAGCCTCTGTGACTGAAGTTTGATGCCGCCATCTTGCCTCACCTAACGTCATCCCGTACGGTACTACTATGATCTTCTGACACGATATGATGTTGTAAGCTTTACTAGTTGGTTTGAACATGATTTGCATTTGAGCTAACACTTCCACATTTTCGAATCGTGTTACGAGAAGAACATGTTATGTACAGTTAAACATTAACATTAACATCTAGACAAAGACTTTCTACCATTTTGTTGTGTTGCCAACATAATCATGAGAGGTCGGCGGGATGATAGGTAAAATTTTGCCGTTACGTACAGTTAAAGCAGTAGTTAACTGAAAGACACTAACAAGAATAAAGCTATGTGTTATACACGACAAATAACACATTTATAACGGTTATATTATTAAAAGAAAAACCGAAGTTGATCGAAACCGGAAACAGATTAATAAAAACAGGAAATGCGACTCATTAGTGTGAGCGTCAAAGCAGTCTATAGATTTCGTAAGAAATCAAAAGAATAAGGGTACACTTTTATAATGACCGAAGTTGAATGAAATTGGTAACAGATTAATAATAACACCAAATCAATGCAAATCATTACTGTATATGTTGAAACTTACTCAAGCTTTAAAAATTTCAGCCATATACAAAACATGAATTTCCTACATGTCAAAACTCCAAGGACAGCATAATTACGTCAGTTCATTCGTATCTTTCCGACTGTTTTCTGTAATAACTCACACGACTGCTCGCACGTTATAGTATAGAAATATGGCAGCGAGACTTCACTGGTACCAATGATACTGTATACGGCATTGCTAGTCTAGTAATGTATGTCTGTGGTTAAGTCGCATAAGCTTAACAAGCACTTGAACAACGTTGAAGGAATTTTCCGGCTGTCGGAGTGGTCACACATTGTTATTGCTTTCCGCATTATTCACTGACAAAGTGTGTGCATTTCGCGTTTCGTGCTGTGATGCACGCAGGAGTAGGAACAGAGTTCTTGTTTAAGGGAAGTTTGCCGTGGCTTTTGGTTGTCGGTGACAATGTGGTCTCCACAGATGGCACTCGGTTTGTGCTGTGTCGCGTAGGCACGCCCCGAACGCCCTATCTTGCACTGACGATAAGAGCTGACATGGGTGTCGAGATACCTGAAGATACGGTTTACAAGCTCATATTGTTCCCTAAAAGTGCGAGCGAGCTGGCGGCTGTTCGCGGGAGGGAAAAATCCCACGCATTTTCACTATTATCGATACACACATGTGTTGGATGTACTTTTACAGAACAAAGCATGCTGTATCTTACTTTTGCTTCTCTTGCCAATTACTGCAGAAAATCTCAAATCACTAAACGTATGTTTATAAATCGGCGTGTATGTATGTATGGATATATTGGCTGGTCCGTTGATAGTGAACGGGTCAAATATCTCCCGAAATAAGCATCAAACGAAAAAACTAAAAAGAAAAAACCTTTTCTAGCTTGAAGGGAGAAAACAGATGGCCGGCCGCGGTGGCCGAGGGGACTGAGGCGCTCCAGTCACGGTCTGCACGGCCACTACGATCGGGGGTTCGAATCCCCCCTCGGGCATGGACATTTGTGCCGTCCTTAATATTAGCTAGTTCATAAGTAGTTTGTAAGTTTAGGGACTGATGACCCCGTAGTTAAGTCCTATAGACTCTACAAACATTTGAACATTTTGAGAAAACAGATGGCTCTACGGTTGGCCCGCTAGATGGCGCTGCCATAGGTCAAACGGATATCAGCTGCATTTTTTATTACATATTCCTCTAGTACGTAAATAAATCTTTGTGATAGATGGAGCTGTAATATTCACAAAGAGATAGCTCACAATTTTAGACGACCAGTGAGTAACTGGTAGGTTTTTTAAATTAAAACACAGAACGGAGGTATGTTTGAACTTTATTTCGGTTGTTCCAGTGTGATGCACGTGCATTTGTGAAATTATCATACATTATGAGAACACATGCTGTTACTGCGTGATTACCTGTAATTACCTCAAGACTTCAATAAATGCTCAGAATGATGTCCTTCAATTTCAATGCATTTGTCAATACGCGTTTCGAAATTCCTCTCAACTGCGAGTAGTTCGCCTTCAGTAATGTTCTCCATGCATTGCAACCATGGCTTATTAAACTGATAGTTCTGTGATTTTCACACCTGTCTGCACCTGCTTTCTTTGGAATGGGGATTATTACATTTTGCTTTAAGTCCGAGGGTATGTCACCTGTCTCGTACATCTTACGCACCGGGTGAAATATTTTTATCATGGCTGATTCTCCAAGAGATTTTACTATTTCTGAGGAAATGTCACCTACTCCAGGGGTTTGTTTCAACTTAGGTCTTTCAGGGCTCTGTCAAATTCTTCTCTGCGTATAGTATCTCCTATTTCATCTTCATTTATTTCCTCTTCCATTACTACAATATTGTCTGTAAGTTCATTTCCTTTTCAGAGCCCCTCTATATACTCTTTCCACCTTTCAGCTTTTCATTCTTTGCTGAGAACTCGTTTTCCATCTAAGTTCATTATATTCATGCAGCTGCTTTTCTTTTCTCCAAATGTCGCTTTTATTTTCCTGTAGGCATTATATATTTTTTCGCCTATTTATACATTCTTCTACAGACTTGCATTTGCATTCTAGCCACTCCTGCTTAGCTATTTTGCACGTGTTGTCATTTTCATTTCTTAGTCGTCTGTAGCCAATTTTGCCTGTTTCATTTAATGAATTTTTATATTTTATCCTTTCATCAATTAAATCTAATATTTTCTGTGATATCCAAAGATTTTTTGTAGGTCTAGCCTTCCTACCTATTTTGTCCTCTGCTGCCAACACTATTTCATCTCTCAATGCTACCCATTCCTCTTCTACTGTTTTATTTCCCCCTTTTCTGTCAATTGTTGCCTAAAGCTCCCTCTGAAATTCTTAAGAACTTCAGGTTCCTTCAGTTTATCCAGGTCCATTCTCCTTATTTTCCTACCGTTCTGTAGTTTTTCAGTTTCAGCCTACAGTTCATGACAAATAAGTTATAGTCAGAGTTTATATTTGCCCCTTGGTATGTTTTACAGTTTAAAACTTGTTCTTACCATTATAAAAATTATCTGCTACCTTCCGGGGTGTCCTGGTCTCTTACACGTATACAACCTTGTTTTGTGATTCTTAAACCAGGTGTTTGTA
This sequence comes from Locusta migratoria, assembly GCA_026315105.1. Taxonomy (NCBI): domain Eukaryota; kingdom Metazoa; phylum Arthropoda; class Insecta; order Orthoptera; family Acrididae; genus Locusta; species Locusta migratoria. Next base: position 300,821,303 of record CM048746.1, read on the forward strand.
ATGATTAAATTATGTTCCGTGCAAAATTCTACCAGGTGGCTTTCTCTTTCATTCCTGTTGTCCAGTCCATATTCACCTACTATTTTTCCTTTCCTACCTTTTCCTACTTCCAGTCTCTCATCACAATTAAATTCTCCGTTCCATTAATTGTCTGAATAATTTCCTTTAACTCCTCATACATTTCTTCGATCTCCTCATCATCGGCAGAGATAGTTGGCATATAAATCTGTACTATTGTGGACGGTGTTGGCTTCGTATCAAACTTGACTACGATAACGCGATCACTGTGTTGCTCATAGTAGCTTACCCACATTCCTATTTTCTTATTCATTATCAGACCTACTCCTATAATACCCTCAACTGATTTTGTATTTATAATTCTGTACTCACCAGACCAGAAACCCTGTTACTCTTTTCACCTAGCTTCACAAATCCCCACTATATCTAACTTGAACCTATCCATTTCTTTTTTCAAATTTTCTAATTTTTCTACTCGATTAAGGGATCTAACATTCTACGCTCCGATCGGTAGAATGTCAGTGTTGTCTTTCCTGATGATCACATGCTCCTCAGAAGTCCCCGTCCGGAGATCCGAATAGGGAATCATTTTACCTCCGGAATATTTTACCCGAGAGGATGCCATCATCGTATATTCATACAGTAGAGCTGCATGTCCTCGGGAAAAGTAACGGCTGTAGTTTCCCCTTGCTTTCAGCCGTTCTCAGTAACTGTTTGGCAAAGCCACATTAGCTGATGTTACAAGGCCATCTCAGTCAATCATACAGACTGTTGCCCCTGTAACTACTAAAGCCGGCCCCGGTGGCCGAGAGGACTGCGGCGCGCCAGTCACGGTCTGCACGGCCACTAGGGTCGGAGGTTCGAATCCTCCTCGGGCATGGATATTTGTGCCGTCCTTAGTATTAGCTAGTTCATAAGTAGTTTGTAAGTTTAGGGACTGATGACCCCGTAGTTAAGTCCCATAAGCTCTACAAACATTTGAACATTTTTAACTACTGAAAAGGCTTCTGCCCCTCTTCAGGAACCACACGTTTGTCTGGCCTCTCCACAGATACCCCTCCGCTGTGGCTGCACCTACGGTACGGCTATCTGTACCGTTGAGGCACGCAAGCCACCCCACCTCGGCAATGTCTGTGGTTCATAGGGGTGGTTAGTTGCGGTATGACACATCTATTACAGGTGTTTCTTCGATGTCGACATTATCACCGATATGCGTTTAGGAAAGTACAGATGTTTACCCTAGTTACAACAGATGTACCTGCTTGTTGGTCAGGATTCTGTTATCTAGTATTATTAGTGTGATTAATTTCATGATGGTTTTGGTTCCATACTACATCAATAAATCCTACTTTAGTTGTTGTGCTGTTCCTTCGCTCCCCACTTACTTCTTTTTGTGTCTCTAAGCCATCTGTAAGTCCCACTTGGTGTGTATCCCACAATTCATAGCAGTACTCCAAAATAGAACGCAGGAGTGTGGTGTACATATTTTCTTTAGTAGAACTGTTGCATCTTCCAGGTGTTCTGCCAACGAAACGTAGTCTTTGGTTCGCTTTCCTTACAACATTTTCTATGTGTTCTTTCCAATTTAAGTTGTTCGTAATTGCTACTCCTAGGTATTTAATTGATTTTACGGCCAGTAGTTTTGACTGATTTATCGTGTAAATGAAATTTAACGGATTTCTTTTAGTGGATGACTATACATTTCTCATTATTAAGGGGTCAATTGCCGTTTTTGCACCACGCTGATAGCTTAACTAAATCATTTTGTAGTTGCTTTTGATCTTCTGGTGGCTTTACTAATCGATAAATTGCATCATCATCCGCGAACAGTCTAAGAGAGCTATTCAGATTATCTCTTAAGTCGTTTATAGGAATAAGGGACAATAGGGGTGCTATAACACTTCCCTTTGGAACGCCATATATCACTTCTGTTGTACTATGTAGTCAAAGTATAAGGACAACAACAACAACAACAAAATAAATAAATAAAAATAACATACGTATTTCATAATAGGTGCATTGTGCTGCCACTGATTGCCCGGCAGCGACCAGCAGAATGGAGCTCTTCTCACGGACTTGGAACGTGGTCAGGTGATTGGGTGTCACTTATGTAAGAAGTCTGTAAGCGAGATTTCCGCACTTCAAAACTTCCCTAGCTCCACTGTTTCTTATGTGATAGGTAAGTGGAATCGTGAAGCGACAAGCACAGCACGAAAGCGTACAGGCCGACCTTGTCTGTTGACTGATAGAGACCACCGACAGTGAGAAGTGTCGTACAGTGTAATAGGCACGCATCTATCCATAACATCACACATAAATACCAGACTGCATCAGGATCCACTTCAAATACTGTGACAGTTGGGCGGGAGGTGAGAAAGCCGCGGTGGAGCAGCCGAGCGGTCTAAAGCGCCTCGCTGTGGAGCGCGCGGTTGCTCGCCGTCGGTGGTTCGAGTCATCCCTGGGGCATGGGTGTGTGTGTGTGTTTGTCCTTAGGTTAGTTTACCTTAGTTTAAGTAGTTTGTAAGCTACGGACTGATGACTCCGCAGTTTGATCCGATAGATTTACAAACAGTTGAACATTTGGGAGGTGAGAAAACTTGGGTAGCATGGTCGAGCGGCGGACCATATGCCACACATTACGCAGGTCAATGCCAAACGACGCCTCGCTTGCTTTAAGGAGCGTAAGCACCAGTAGCGGCTCGTACAAAATTTGACCAGTGTGCTACAATATTACAAAAATAAACAGGAAACAAAATATAGTAAAATAAAAAGCTTGACTGAGAGTGGAAATAACGGAGTTTAGCAATATCCAACCACGTCATCTGCGTTCTACACATGTGACCAATGAAACTGCTTGGCCGAGAAGCGCAGTTTCACTCGCATGTTGGCTATACATTACTAATGTTGTTTGTGATTGAAGTTTTATTTACAGAAATTAAAAATTTAGACTCAGAGGTATTTGAATACGAGCCTCACACAATTTGGTTTGAGAGACAACGCGCAAGACGCCTGAGCCAGCGCTCTATTTGACTCGGTATGCCTCAATATTCGTCATATACTATTCTTCCGCGACCGTTACACGCAATGCGAAGAGAAATATTGATCTGGTGTTGCAGTCGGTCTCAGCACACATGAGTCGCCAGGCCTGACGACACGTCTGCGCATGCGCATTAGCGAACAGACGACCGCGCCGCCTCTCTGCGCACGTACCAGCGCGGCTGAATCCCACTTCAGCACACGGAGCTGGTTTCCAGCTATCGCGGCGAGAGCACTCCAAAATGCATTTTCATCCTTATTACTAGCATTGTAATACGTATTGGAAGGGAATTGGAATAATTTTATTTTGATATCTAGATCGCATTCCAAGAGAAAGGATGTAATTTTACAGCGATTTCTCGCTTGCTTTCGAAGAGAAATGCCATAATTTTAGTAATATATTTACAGTGTGCTGCAGGACATTAGCATATTATCACCAGCCGCCACTGGTAAGCACTGGACGATTGAACAGTGGAAAAACGTTGCGTGGAATGACGAATCACGGTACGCAATCTGGCGATCCGATGGCAGGGTGTGGGTATGGCGAATGCCCGTTGAACGTCGCCTTCCAGAGTGTGTAGCGCCAACAGTTAAATTCGTAGACGGTGGTGTTATTGTTTGGTCGTGCTTTTCATAGTTCTTTTCCGTAGCACTGTCACAACATAGACCTACATCGATGTTTTAAGCACCTCCTTGCGTATTACTGTTGAAGAGCAATTCGAGCTTGGCTAGGGTTACCATATGTTCATCATCAAAAAAGAGGACAGTTTATATAAAAAAGAGGACGATTTATTGTTAATGCAATTTACAACTTTATTAATGAACTACGTAAAACTACTAGAAACTAAAACAGTACCCATTTGTGGTTATTGTAAAACAAAATATTATTAACCTTGACAGTTTATTCATCATCACTACACTCAATTGTCTCATTCTTGTCTTCTTCACTTTTGAACCTACTGTATTTGGAGGACTATGAAATCTCTGTCAAGAGCTTTTTGTTTTCCAACAAGTACTGATAAAAGCTCAGGCATTTCAAATGTCTGAAATTATACTGTACACATACAATAGCTTTTATATTTTCTATTTCAAATCTATTCCTGTATTTTGTCCACTGTGTGTTGACAAGGGAAAACACACGTTCTGTGTTAGAATTATGACTAGGTATACGCAGGGAAATTTTGAATCGTTTGCAACTGTCAGACCCATGCGAAGAGCGAAATTGTGAACGGCAATTACGCTCTGTGTATGCGCGTTATAGTTGCGAACAGTTTGGAACTGGAGTGCGAACGAACCGGTTGTCGCCAGATACAAAAATAAATTTTTCTTTCTCGAAACCCAAAAAAAAGAGGACATTTTGTAGAATTTTATAAATTCCGGCCGGACACATGTTCTTGACTCTAAAAGAGGACGTGTCTGGGGAAAAGAGGACGTATGGTAACTCTAGGCAAGGCGATTGCATCTTTCGACACACCTGTACATAACGCACCCTGCGTAGGAGTGGTTACACGGCAATAACATCCTTATAATGGACTGGGCGCACAGATTCCTGACTTGAATTCTGTAGAACACCTTTCGGATGTTTTAGAACGCCGACTTCGTGTCAGGCCTCACCGACCAACATCGGTATCTCTCTTCGGTGCAGCACTCAGTGAAGAACGGGCTGCCATTGCCCAAGAAACCTTTCAGCAGCTGATTGAAGGTACGACCGCGAGAGTGGAAACTGTCATCACGGCTAAGGATGGGTCAACACCACACTGAATTCCATAATTACGGATGGAGAGCGCCACGAACTTGTAAGTCATTTTCAGTCAGGTGTCTGGATACTTTTGAGCACATACTGTAGATATGTCACTAGTTGCTTCACGATTAACCTAAACAAATAAATGGAAATCGTTGAAACTAGACAGACGTGAAGTCTTTACCGGTACGTTATTTTAAGAATGACGTTATACAACAGTTCTACACAGTGGAAGTTTGTTATGGTGGGTTACGTGGGTCCACTTTGATTGTACCACAGACATGGGCACACAAGCGTCTAGGGACAGTAGTGCGTCGGACCCCAGTTACCCGTACCAACCGATAGATGCCTCTATGGTCGCAAGCAATGTTGTGCAGAGACGCCATTTTCCATTTCGTATTTTCATGCTTTTCTCCTTATAACCAGTGGCGTAGCTATCATAGGGCTAGGCGGGGCAGTGCCCCGGGGCCCCCGAGCTAGAGGGGCCCCTCGGCCTTCGTGAGCGATGATTTTTTATTTTTATTATTTTTTTTGTTTACTCTCCCACCCTATTGTTTATCATATCCCCTTCCCCTCAAACCAAGTTTCCCACAGTAGCCACACTGGGCCACCGGCTTCTAATTGGGGCTTCACAAGACGCCACTATGTGGCGCTGCTGACAGGCGAAGCTGCCAGCCAATATGTCCAACAATCGGCACACTTCAGTCGGCGTAGCATCAAAGCTGTTCACAGCAACTGCTGCGTCTTCCAAGTGTTGCAGCGTGCCGGATCGGTGCAATGCGAAGGGTCGCGCTCCTCCAAATACAGTATAAATGCATTTACTGAACAGTACTTCTTATTGGCAAATAGAAGTGTACAGTTCGAATATCCGAATAAACCGGTTTTCCGAATGTCCATGTCCTCAAATTACTTCGGATAATAGACGTTATACTGTACATAATATTTTAGTTGAATGAAGGAATTTCGACTTTTAATTTCTCCTGCCGAAATTGACCACAACATGGACATTCTTCTGCAGCAGCCGAAAGATCGTTCAGGAAATTAAAAATTATCAAAACGCATCTGAGGTACAGTACGGCTCAAGCTTGACTCGGACATTTGGCACTCTTAGCAATCGAAAACAAGGCTGGCTGAAGTCTAGATTTAACAGACCTTATTTATGATTGTGCAAAACCCATAGTCAGGAAAAGATTGTAAAATAGCTGTTAAAATAAAATCGACTACTTTTTAGAGCTCCAAGCGCTGATAGAAAGTACTGAGGCACAAATCGTTGTAGGTTTTCAAAGCTGGCTGACGCCTGAGACAAGTTCGGCCGAAATTTTTTCAAAGGGCCAAATGGTCTTCAGAAAGGATAGAATAAATAAAAAATGGGGTGGCGCGTTTATTGCTGTTACAAACGGTTTATCCTTCAGCGAAATTGAGACAGATACTTCCTGTGAGCTGGTCTGGGTAGAGGTTATACCTGACAACCGGAATAAATTAATAATTGGATCTTTTTATCGGCCCCTTGACTCAGGCGATGCGATTACCGAAATGTTCAAAGAAAGCTTGAATCACATTTCAAATAGGTGTCCGAAACATACTGTTATAATCATTGGCGACTTTAATTTACCCTCGATATGTTGGCATAATTACGTATTCAAAACCGGGGGCAAATATAAAACATCGTCCGAACTAGTTCTGAATGCTTTTTCTAAAAACTACTTCGAATAGTTAGTTCATGAACCCACTAGAATAGTAAGTGGTTGCGAAAATACCCTTGATCTCCTAGCAACAAATAATCCCGAGATAGTAAAGAGCATCAAAACAGATACAGGGAATAGCGAACATCGAGTTGTAGTAGGGAGACTGAATGTCGGAATTCACAAATGCACCAAAAATAAAGGAAAAATGTATCTATTCAACAAAGCAGATAAAATTTCGTTTCGCGCTTTCCTGAGTGATAGTCTCCAGTCTTTCAAAACTAAAAATGCGAGTGTAGATCAGTTGTGGCTTACTTTCAAAGACATAATATCAGTAGCAATCGAGCGATTTATACCAAATAAATTAATAAAAGAGGGGGCTGACCCCCCGTGGTACACAAAACAGGTCAAATCACTGTTGCAGAAACAAAGAAAATCGCATGCAAAATTTTAAAAGACACAGAATCCACAAGACTGGCAACCTTTACTGAAACTCGCAACCTAGCGCGGACTTCAATGCGAGAAGCCTATAGTAGTTACCACAACGAAATCCTGTCTCGTAATCTTGCAGAAAATCCAAAGAAATTCTAGTGATATGTGAAGTACACTAACGGCAAAATACAAACAATACCTTCACTACGCGATAGCAATGGTAATACTACCGATGACAGTACTAAGGCAGAATTACTAAACTCAGCTTTCCGCAATTCGTTCACCAAAGAAGATGAAGTGAACACTCTAGTATTCAAACCAAGAACAGCTGCCAGCATGCGAAACTTAGAAGCAGATGTTCCTGGAGTAGTAAAACAACTTAAGTCACTAAACAAAATCAAATCTTCCGGGCCAGATTGTATACCAACTAGATTCATCTCAGAGTATGCTGATGCAATAGCTCTGTACTTAGCTATAATTTACAACCGATCACTCAGCGAAAGATCCGTACCCAAGCACTGGAAAGCTGCCCAAGTTACTCCAATATTCAAGAAAGGCAATAGAAGTGATCCCCAAAATTAAATCTCATTGACGTCGATTTGCAGTAGGATTTTGGAACATATAATTGTTTGAATATTATGAACTACCTCGAAGAGAACGACCTATTAACTAATAGTCAACACGGATTCAGAAAGTATCACTCTTGCGAAACACAGCTTGCCCTTTATTCACATGAAGTGTTAAGTGCCATCGACAAGGGATCTCAAATCGATTCCATATTTCTGGATTTAAAGGAAGGCTTTTGACACTGTACCCCACAAGCGGCTTCTTATGAAATTGCGTGCTTATGGAATATCTCCCCAATTTTGCGATTGGATTCACGATTTCCTATCAGAAAGGACACAGTTCGTTGTAATTGACGGTAAGTCATCGAGTAAAACAGAAGTGATATCTGGCGTTCCACAGGGAAGCGTTATAGGTCCCCTACTCTTCCTCGTGTTTATAAACGATTTAGGAGGCAATCTGAATAGCTCCCTTAGACTGTTCGCGGATGATGCTGTCGTTTATCGGTTGGTGAAATAAACAGAGCATCAAAAGCAACAGCAAAGCGATTTAGACAAAATTTCTACGTGGTGCGAAAATTGGCAATTGACACTAAATAAAGAAAAGTTTGAAGTAATACACATGACCACTAAAAGAAATCCGCTGAACTTCAATTACGCGATAAATCAGTCAACCCTCAAGGTCGTAAATTCTACCAAATACCTAGGAGTTACAATTACGAACAACTTTGACTGGAGAGAACACACAGAAAATATTGTGGGGAAGGCGAATCAAAGGTTACGTTTCATTGGCAGAACGCTTCGAAGATGCACCAGCTCCACCAAAGAGACTGCTTACATCACACTTGTGCGTCCTCTCCTGCAGTACTGTTGCCTCTTGTGGGACCCTCACCAGGTGGGACTGACGGAAGACATTGAGAAGGTTCAGAGAAGGGCAGATCGTTTTGTTTTATCGCGTTACGGGGGAGGGGGGAGCGTCACGGAAATGTTGCACGAATTGGGGTGGAAATCATTAAAAGAAAGACGTTGCGGCGTGATCTGATTGCGAAGTTTCAATCACTGACGTTTACTTCTGAATGTGAAAATATTTTGATAGCACCCACCTACTTAGGGAGACATGACCATCCCAATAAAATAAGATAAATCAGATCGAAAACGGAACGATTCAGGTGTTCTTTCTTCCCGCGCTCTATTAGGGAATGGAACGGTAGAGAAAAAGTTATGAAAGTGGTTAATGAACCCTCTGCCAAACACTTAAATGTGATTTGCAGAGTATCTATGTAGTAGTAGTATTGTGTACCTACATTACTACTATAATGTACTGCATTCACGAAAACGCTTACCAATAATTACCGATCATAAATCATATCTTTGCCAACATCTGCAATCTAACAGTTTGAAGCATTGTATTACTCCAGTAGGTATTTTTAATTCTGACTTTGGTGCGTAAGGAAACACGAACGAAATCCCCATGACTTGAAAAACGCCACTCATTAAGTTCGTGATATACAGTGAGGCGCGAAAAATAATTATGAATTTTTTTCATCACTAATAGTATTCGTATTACAAGAAAAAAAAATTCCCAACTTTTAGAAAAGAATGTTTTAACACATTGACTGCCATGTGAGTTAAATATAAGTCACGGGAAGTCTTCTCTTCCGGCCACGTGAAGTAAATACAACTCACGGACATTTTTTCGATTTATAGCTCCGTGGTGCAGTTGTAGCTCACAGTAGCGTGCTGTGACTTGGTGTTACAGTACGTTGTGATCCCAGTAACATATTATGTTCGTGGCCTCTATTTTTCACGAGCTCAAGAGTAGTTATTGACAGTTTAAATCGATGGCCCAGTCATATTGGAGTTTCCTTTTTTGTATAATTTATTATTTGGTGTTACACATTACTTTATACAGTAGACTGTACATCACTTACAGTTTTAATTACATTTTCCAACTCTAATTGCAACAACAATTAAACAGACTGAAAAAATTGGGCAATTCCTCTTTGTATCTCTAACACCTGTATGCACTGTGCTTTATGAAGAAACACTCTGTGCAAAAATATGAGTCACAATTTCTTACATTTAAATGTAGGTTGTTTGCATTTCTTGACAGCTTGCTCTCGTCCAAATCCATTCTTCATTTTTACGTAGCATCCATACACCCATGACTTGCTGCTCCCATATTCACTAGAGCACAATCTGCAGGCAGCTCGGTGGCTACGGTGGGAGATTTCTCAGGGGCATCGAAATCTTCTGTATGGAGCAGTCTCAAAGTCACTTCCTCTTTGAATTCTGTGATTGAGATGATCTTGTTGATGTATCAGTAAATCACAAGAGCATTTACCAGTGCTGACCCTGTCAACAGTTCAATTGCAAGTTTCCTGTACCATTTCACACCCCGCCTTAGAAATATAGGACTTAATTTGGTGAGAGAGATCTATAAATGACTGGTAATAGTCAGTTATCATTGCTGGTTTTTGCTTTGTGTCCCTCTTGGTTTGAACTTCAGCTTCTTCCTCTCCATGAACAGTACTCAGCATCAACACATTCCTCTTATTTTTCCATTTCAGAAGTATCTTCATCTTCTTCACTTATGTCCATAACTTCATCTAAAAGCTTCTGTACATGGCTTTGTTCATCTATATAACTTCTGCGAGACATTTTCTCCTGCTACAATATCACTGTGTTACGGAGCAAACAACACTGTATAAAGACTGTAGTAACAATGCAGAAAAACAATAATGGAACTGTACGCAAATAACGTGTAATGAAAGACTTTACAGGAGTACCAACCCAAAATTATTAGCGACGTAGCAAATAACACACCTGGCACTTTACTCTGGCGCCATGAGAGTCATATGTAACTCAAAAAAAGCTAAGGAACTAAATTGAAATATTTTCAACTTATTTGTACTCAAATAACTTACTTCAAGCAAACTAAAGCAGAATATGGAAAAGAAGTAAATTGTCCCCAGGAGTCGGTAACCCAAGTGTACCTTTGGCAGCCAAAATGTTAATATAGTTTTTGTTAAACAGAATGGACTAAGACAAAATATTAAATGTATACAGCATATTTAAGTACAGTAGAACAGTATTGGGCATATGATTTGTTGTGAGGATGTTACAGGTGACAGCAGGAAGGGGTGAGGGAGGGGGGGGGGCGGTGTTGGAGGGCAGAAGGTGCAGGAAAGGGCAGACCGCTGGAATGGTCAGGCACTGCCGTTCTTTGTGCGCCTGCAAAACGAATAGTGAGAAAGCGAGCCCCCACTCTGTCTACCCCACTACGTCGCAAAAGGAAATTACAAGGTGTTTTACAAAGTTATACCGACCCTTCCACAGTGCACCTCATAAATCACATATGACGTACTGCGCAGACACACCTGAGGAGTGCGCATTTTCCAGGAAACAGGCTTGTTTATTTTTCACAAATGCGTTAATACTGAAAGGAATACCGAACAGAATCTACATACCTTTCTACACACTACCTTGCAATGGTAAGCGGGAAATGGATTCGGCATTCTGTGTCTTTTTCTGTGAACGGCGCCTTCCCATACCATAAGAACTATTCGCTCTTCAATTTACGTTCATACTAACACTATACCCTCCGCCGCATTCTGCTCAGTTCTTATATGTGAAAAACAAACAACTTCACTGTTTTTTAAAGTAATGGTGAGAATTCAGCACTTCACACAATCTTTTAAGGTACGTCTCTATCCGCACACTATTTGTATATTCTGCCATTTAAAGGTTTAATTACATTCACGGATCAGAAGTTTCATGTAATAATTACTTTGTCCCAATAGTGAATTGTACATCAAGACGCTACCCTCTACCCCGCCGTCACGACAATAAGCGAAGATATCGACCTAGTTATTTTACTTATTACTTTTTCCTGGCCAGACACTAACATATACTTCAAGAAGCCTGGTATGGGCGCGGCTCAATCCAAAGTGTTTCATCAAACAAAATCCGGCTACTTACTTTTGCTGAAACCATCCTACACGAACATTTCCTCTATTTTCCTTCTTTGAGTGGGCTATCAACGAAATGAGCTAACAGCGCAGTAGTTAGCGAGAGTGAGTTGTTGTCACTGACAAAAATCCGCCTCTGTCACCGTTGACGTAAAAAATCCCATGGGGCATTTTAATTTGTATGTCCTACACAGATCCATCTCTAGCCCTCTGCAGAATGTAATCGAAATCACCTAGTAATTTTTGCGTGAAAGCATAACAAACAAACAAACTTTCACAATTATATTAGAGAGTACGATTAAATAGTATCTGCTGCGTGACACGTTATAATTTACTTAGTAGTATTTAGGTGTACCTTATGTCTTCCAGTGGGCGGTAAGGAGCTGATGATGAAATAGTTTTGTATCTGTACAGTATTAGTGTGAAGAGGGCCCCAATGTCATTTTTGCCCCGGGGCCCTTGGTGACATAGCTACGCCACTGCTTATAACTCGTGTGTCGCTATTTCAAAGTTACGGCACACTTAAGCGGTACCAAAATCATGTTATTCTTAGTACAATTAGTTGTAAATTACAGTCAATAAATGCCATATTGGAGACTAACCCTTGATATCGATGGCAATGTAAAACAGAGAAATGTCGTTTATGCGCTACTCGTAGCGTAGCTGTTAAACGCATCGCCTTAAGGACTTGCCAAGCGTCGGCGTAGGTTCGCTTCCTGGTCCGGACAATATTTTTTTTCTTTTTTACCTTGACTTCTAAAAGTTTTAAGCGCTTTCTGTAAAAAGTGCGATTGTTCTCTTTAGTGAAAATACCGTGAAATATGGGCCAATGAATTATAAACATCGTTTCGTGAACTACCTGCACATAAACTGAAGACACACTATAATAATTAATGTTCTAAATGTCATGCTGATTCAAATAATTTTATATATAGATTACGTACTAGAATTATGTGGCAACTGTCGTTTCTTAATGAGACTTAAGTAACTTGTTCCTTTTTTGCAACAACTGTTATACACGTTCTTGCGCCCTATATGCATTGTTTGTGAGTAATTGCGCTCATACTGTAGCCATTTAATTGATCTCAAGAGCTTTGTGCTTTCTAGTAAATGTATGAAACTATTTGTATCAGCATGTCAATTGCAACATTCACTATAACAATGTGTCCGCACTTTATGTGCAGGTACTGTAGTTCAGAAGACAGTGTTTACAATTTGTTGGACGATATTTCACGGCATGTTCACTAAAAAGAACAAACGCACTTTTAAGAAAAAGCGGTTGTATTTGCAAATTTGTCGGAATATCGCAACTCGTAAATTCTACTTAATAAATGTGTCAGAATATTTTTGGGAGTCAAGGTGAAAAATAAAAATATTGTCGGAAGCGAGAAACGAACCACCTCCCACACACAGTTGTTGTTTTTTACCATGTGTGTGTGTGTGTGTGTGTGTGTGTGTGTGTGTGTGTGAAATAATAACAATAGGCTATTTAATACACCAGTGCCATTCATTCTCATGGAAATGACAATCGAAAACTAACACGTGAATATTCTCAATAACAAAACATAAATTTATGTAGAAGTTCAGCTCTGCTTTCCGCTTTATTTATCAGGAAAGTATCCTCTTCTTTATGTTGCGTCTTTTTACAGTTTAAGTTTCGAATTTCAAGTTTTAGACTGCTGGAAAGTCTTACCTGTTATTTTAAAAGCGCAGTGCTACAGATATGTCATGGAATATTCCAGACACACTTCTATTACAGTAAAACTGAAGTCTTAGAATGATTCATATTTCGAATGTCAAAAAACGAAGGTAGCTATATTTACGTAAATTAAACAGCAGGAATGATAAATAGAAGCCCTGGAGTCGCATATCATCATGGCATAACCGTACAGACATCTATCGGTTCGTACAAGTAACTGGGGTCCGACGAAATACTGTCCCTAGACGCTTGTACATGACACTTGTGTGCCCTAAAAGCATTACGTTGACGGTGACTGTGCTTCTTCTTAATAATATCTGATTAATTGAGGAACTATAACAGATTTGATTTAGCCTCCCATATTATTTATTAATATTCTATGATACTGGATAAGAACTTGATTATAAACAACAACCTATCAGTTCCCGATTTATTGTACCCATGCATATAAGCTGAAATTAGCTTCAATTCACTATAGTTACCATGCATATTGTAACTGTAATGTAATCTTCTGTTTCATAAACGAAAGTTGTTCTATCTGTCATTATAGTTGTCTTGTACAGGGTCTGAAAACGGTAACAATGAGTTACTGAAACTAGTAAATAAATGAAGTACAACATTAACGGCTCAAGGTACGTGTTGGCCTATTTATGAATGTGAGGAATGTTCACCCTGTGAAACGTCGACGGTGACGTTAGAACGAATTGACGTGAAATGTGGTGCCAGTGTGACATCATTAACACCCTTTGCAATTGCAAATTACATGAAATTGTTAGGTCTGCCTTTTTCTTCGATAGTGTTGATACCATGCTGTCTGAAAGTCCCGCCGACCCCGAGGGTGACGTGGCTGGGCATCATGCCTTTGACCCACAACAATGGCCCTTCAGCCAAAATTAAGACTTTTGCGTTGTAATAGGATGAATTTATGAGGTTTTAACACAATGATATTTTCAAAAATATGTTCAATATTTGGAATCCAGTGGGACTAAACTGCAGTGGTTATCATTCCCAGGACACAAACTACTTTAAGTAACTTATGATAATAACAAAACACATACACCTGTGGCCTAGGGAGGACTCGAACCTCTGATGGGGAACCACACGACCGTTCCCACGCGCCAAAGTGATGCTTTAATAATATTGCGTGTCGTAGACTGTAAATGATCAAACGACGATGTTTGTTAGGAAGGAAGCAAGCCAAGGGTTTAACGTCCCGTCGACAGCGTGATCATTAGAGACGGAGCACAAACTCAGACTGTTTCTGGAAGGACGGTGAAGGAAATCGCCTTGCTCTCTCCCAGTTATGATCCCCGCGTTTGCCTGGAGGGAAATAACAGATAACCTAATTGGCGGTGGTGGATCTGAACCTCTTTCCTCTGAACCTCACTCGGTGATGTCTGCTAGCATTGTATTTTCTACAATGACTTTTCTAACTATAGACAGATATATCGAGGATCGATTCAATGTGCAAAAAAATAATTATATCTTACGTTAACACAAATTACCTAAAACCTCATAAAACTTGAATAGTGATATATTAGCTGAAATAAGTCCTCTTTTACTGACAAGGTGCATCCCTGAAGTGTCTCGCGGGCATTAACGCATGTTTGGTATGCAGTTTATCTTCCCATGCTGACTGGCGAGTAACATAGCGCCAGTTGCAGGTAATCCGTAATTCGTGAGCGATGTTTACTCGACATCATTGATACTGAACTACACAGTCGCATCGCTATCATAAACCTTCATGCACTCATACGTAATCTGCTCAGTGCACACGCATTCAATAACATAGTCAAGCATGCCTGGAATACCGCTTAATTTCCGGTTACACGTGACACTTTCGATGCTTCTGGCGCTGTTATCTGGAATACGCAAGATTCAAGTTTTTTAACACTCAACTACACGACTGCATCATTTATGCAGAGCGCATATTGTTGGCTGAACTTGTGTCTAACATATTTCTGTACTAAGACCCATAACAAAGGAAATAAGTAAATAAATAATGTTAATGATCACATTATATTGGTTCGTGTTTTTCCTGTCTTATACATTATTACATTACTATCTATAAGGTTAACCAACGTGTGTAATTAGAACTATGGGTAGCTAAAATTTGTGTAGTATTTATTGATTACACTTTAAGTTTCCATTGTAATTAATAATATTATAGTTTTGGTGAGACACTTTGTGAATGTACCTTGTGATTTGTTTGATAATAAATAGACTCTGGCCAAAATTTATTGCTTATGAAGTGTAGATTAAAACTTAAGAGATTGCAAAAAGGTAGAAAATTGAGGAGATGGAACCTGGACAAATTGAAGGAACCACAGGTGGTTAAGAGTTTCAGAACGAGCATTTGGCAAAGGCCGCGGTGGAGTAGCCGAGCGGTCTAAAGCGTCTCGCTGCGGAGCGCGCGGATGATCGCCGTGGAGGTTCGAGTCCTCCCTGGGGCATGGGTGTGTGTGTTTGTCCTTAGTTTAGTTTACCTAGGTTTCAGTAGTTTGTAAGCTACGGACTGATGACCACGCAGTTTGGTCCGATAGATGCAAAAAAAAAAAAAAAAAAAAAAAAAAAAAAAAAAAGGCAAGGATTGTCTGAAACGGAAGAAAGTAATGCAGTAGAAGACGAAGACGAATGGGTAGCTCTGATAGAGTAGTGAAGGCCGCAAAGGATCATACAGGCGGACATACAAAGTCTAATAGGAATCCTTGGATAAAACAGGAGATACTGAACTTAATTGATGAGACGAGAAAATATAAAAATACATCAAGTGAAGCAGGCAAAAGGGAGTACAGACGCCAGAAAAATGAGGTTGACAGGAAGTGCAGACTGGCTAAGCAGGAGTGGCTTGAGGAGAAATGCAAAACTGTAGGAAAATCTATAACTAGGGGAAAGAAAGATACCAGCTACAAGAAAATAAGACATTTGGAGACAAGAAAAGCAGCTGTGTGAATATTAAGAACTCAAATGGAAAACCAGTACTGTGCAAAGAGGGGAAAGCTGAAGGAAGGAATATATAGAAGGCCTATACAAAGGAAATAATTTGAAGGCAGTATTCCTAAATGGAGGCCGAAGTAGAGAAAGATGAAATAGGAAATGCGATACTGCGAGAAGAATTTGACAGAGCGCTAAAAGATTTGAGGAGAAACAAGGCCCCTGAAGTAGATGATGTTCCGTCTGAACTGCTATTATCGTTAGGAGAGCCAGTCGTGAAGAAATGGTTCCACCTGGTATGCAAGATGTATGAGACAGGAGAAATACCCTCAAACTTAAAAAAAAGGAAAGAAAATCCTGATTCCAATACCTAAGAAAGCAAGTGCAGACAAATGTGAAAATTACAGATCTAGTATGGTTTCAAAATACTAACACGAATTATTTACAGACGATTGGAAAAACTGGTGGAATTCGACCTTGGGGAAGATCAATTTGAATTTAGGAAAAATGTGGGAACACGCGAAACAGTGCATTACGACTTACCTTACAATATATGTTAAGGAAAGGGGAGCCTACTTTTTAGCATTTGTGGATCTGGAGAAAGCTTTTGACAATGTTGACTGGAATACACTTTTTCAGATTCTGAAGGTATCAGGGGTAAAATATAGGGAGAGAAGAATTATGTTCAACTTGTACAAAAACCAGACAGCAATTATTAGAGTCGAAGAGCATGAAAGAGTCGCAGTGGTATAGAATGGAGTAAGAAAGGGTTGTACCCTTTCCCCGATGTTGTTCAATCTGTACACTGAGCAAGCTCCGAAGGAATGCAAGGAGAAATTTGGAGAGGGAATTGAAGTCCAGGGTGAGGGAATAAAAACTTTGAGGTTTGCTAACGACATAGTAATTCTGTCAGAGACAGCAAAGGACCTGATAGAGCAACTAAACGAAATGGACATTGTCTTGAAAGGAAGGTATAAGATGAACATTAACAAGTGTGAAACGAGGGTAATGGAATGTAGTGTCAGAAAATCAGGCGATGCGGGAGGAATTAGATTAGGTAATGAGACAATAAAAGCAGTAGATGAGTTTTGTTATTTGGGTAGCAAGACAACTACTGATGGCCGATGTTAAGAAGATATAAAAAATAGATTGGCTATGAGAAGAAAAGCGTTTCTGAAGAAGGGAAATTTGTTAACATCCAATATTAGTTTAAATGTCAGGAAGTCCTTTCTGATAGCATTTGTTTGGAGTGTACCATTTTATGGGAGTGAAACGTGGACGATAAGGAGTTCAGACAGAAAGAGGATAGAAGATTTCGAAATGTGGTGCTGCAGACGAATGATGAAGATTAGAGGGGTAGGTCACGTAACTAATGAGGAGATGCTCAACAGAACTGGTGACGAAAGGAGTTTCTCGCATAACTAAGAGAAGGGACAGGTTGGTGAGACACGTGTATGTAGGTTGCCGTACGTATTCTCAGATGAAAAGGCTTGCACAGGACTGGGTAGCGTGGAGAACTACATCAAACCACTCTGCGGACTTAAGACCACAACAACATATACTGTAAATATAAAGGCGGAGGGATATTAATCCAATCTGAAGATGAATGAATTCACGAGGCTGCGATAGTAAGATACACTGCCAAAGTTTTTCTCATGTTTATATTATTAAGCAATGATTACGACAATTCTTTAAATATGACTCGATAAACACCCAAATGTAGTGGATTGTAGCGATTAACAGCTCTATAATTTCCCATAACTAATTTACAAAGTGTAACACTGAAATTTTTATTGATAACGTTATTATGTAAAACATGTAGTGCAGGCCATTATTTACAGGAAATTAAAACAATAATTATAGCTAGATGGGTAAATAGTGGAATAACTGTAAGAATTGATAAATTGAAGTGGAAAATTAATTAAGACAAGACTTATTTTGGTACCTATAGCAACAAAAACTTCAGAATTACCTGTAGTTGTAAAATCTCATATTGAAGAAGAGAGCAATTCTACAATGGAGATATCTGGATTTGATGAGCTAGAAATAAAAAAAAAGAACAGCTATGATAAAAGGATTATAAGTGTGAAACGAAGAGCTGAATCAACATATTGCCAAACACTAATAGACTACATAGTATTATACACTAAGCCGAGGACTGTGGGAACTGAGTTCGGGTATGCTGAGTGCCAAGCACTTCTAATTGTTTACTCATATGATCATGCTGTGACGGTGCAGCTCTTGTTTCTTCCGTGATTGATATAACAGATTTGTCAAGAAATCCGCCTTATGTCACATAAATGAATGCAACAAGACTAATGGCGAAGTAAACAGTGCCCGTTCCTATCAAAAGTGCAGGAAGTAGACAACCTAACGAAACATAACTGTACGACACAAGCAAGAGCGAACAACATCAGAGCTCGAAAGTAAGTGAGCTACTAACCAGTCACATATGAATATTTTTCAACATAATATCCAGCCGAAACTAATTGTAGTTTCGGAAATAAAAACGTTTTGTTGTTGTAGATTGCAAGCTGTAAAAACTCATTGCTGAATAATGGCAGCAATCAAATCCTGCCAATGAAATTATGTAGGTGTTGTAAATAAACGTATGCGTAATATATTCAACATAATTGTCAAATTAAACAAATCATCCATCTGACTATATAATAAAACTACCTGTAGCATGTTATTTCAGAAAATAAAAAGCAATACCATCAGAAGATGGTACAATAAGTACCGAAACATATCTGGGTGATAAAAATAAAACAAGGTTTCTTTCATAAGGCGGATTTCTTCATCTTCATCACACCATGGACAGTGGTAACAGTTACCGCGTGGCGTATGACTGGTAAGTGTTAATCTTATTGCATCAATTAACAAGGAGAAAACAGGAGACAATGAAGATGGAAAAGTGAATCGCTCTTGCAGTCAAATGTGTAAGTGATAATATTATCGATAGTGGAATAACGTAATCAATTGTGACCTTTTATCAGCATATTATATTGGACATTTGAAGCTGAGGACGTATTTTCTAGCAGGAGGTAGAGGCCTACTGTTTCGCACAACAGAGCCCAAGTACTGCGGAGTGTATACGTGCGAGGGCAGTCGTTGTTCAGGTATTACGTGGTAGAGTTACTGTTGTGACTTTGCGACCTTTGACGTCAGCGTGGTGTATCCGATAACAGATATTATAGCACTAGCTTTACCGCTCTCCAGGATGCAGCCTCACTCTTGTACGATCACGTAGTCCATAGATTCGTTTTAACTAGCGAATAAGACAAATATAAATTGTATGTAACGAAAGAATCAGTAAGTTATTGATACATCAAGAGAAATCAGAAAATCCATATGTCGTAGTCGAGCAAATTCAATAACGGTAAGACTGCGAAACTTAATTCTGTCTCTGTCGCAGATTTCCGAAAATACTATTGTTACTGATTGTGATGGAAATAACTAATAGTCTTCTACGAAATTAACAGCATTATGTTACACGCACAGAGAAACAAGGTAACCTAAGAGACTCATGGGCTCGGCAGTGAAGGGTAAGAGGAGTCGAGGTAGACCAAGGAGAAAGTACTTAGGTTCGGTGAAGAATGATTTCGAAGTGAAAGGATTAACATCAGACGAGGCATCAATGTTAGCATTGAATAGGGGATCATGGAGGAATTTTATTCGGGGGACTATGCTCCAGACTGATCGCTGAAATTATCAGTCTCTAATGATGATGATGATGATTCTTTCTCTACCTCCCACACCCTGTGCTGTAAACACTACGTGAAGATGCTTAAACGTAAGAAAGATAATCTGTTACTAACACAGCCATCATCAAACGGTACTTCCAGGCATTCGAGACACTGTTATGTAGCAGTGTGTTTGAATACTATGTGTTTCAGTAAGCACTGCTATTCTTTTTCTGGTGTACCATACCACACTACTAAGCTACGGACTGGGTTCCAGTCGCAGACTCCAGTCCTCTCTCAGGCACGGTTGTATGTGTTGTCCATAGTGTAAGTGACTTTAAGTACTTTGTAGTTATAGGAACTGATGACCATAGCAGATTGGTCCAATAGGTGTACAAACATTTAAAACATAGTTGTGTGTGTGTGTGTGTGTGTGTGTGTGTGTGTGTGTGTGTGTGTGTGTTACCCTTAGTATAAGTTAAAGTAGTCTAGCAGTTTAGTGCAATAGCATTACGAATATACTCAAATGGCATGGCAAATCGAACATACAAGGACCACTAAACATATTGCAACTGTGGGTCGCAAAGGCCATCCGGGGCTACTAAGAGCCGTTGCAGTTATTTAGTCACACGCTAGCCGCGGTGGAGTAGCCAAACGGTCTAAAGCGTATCGCTGCGGAGCGCGCGGTTGCTCGCCGTGGAGGTTCGAGTCCTCCCTGGGGCATTGTGTGTGTTTGTCCTTAGGTTAGTTTACCTAGGTTTAAGTAGTGTGTAAGCTACAAACTGATGACCACGCAGTTTGGTCCGATAGATTTACAAACATTTGAACATTTGAGTCACACGCTACAAATGGACTCTCAAAGTTTTATACAGATGCTTCTAGGCACGCCTGACATCGACACTGCAATGAACAGCGCATCCTCTGAAAAATACCTGGTGTATCCCGAAAACATACTCCTGCCGCAACAGGCCGCCCACTAGGTTCTCCGGTGACGAACAGGTTTTCCACACACAAGGTTCTTCAGATACCATCACAAGGAAAATCGATTAGGGTCATGTCGGGTCATGGTGGTAGCCGTGCGACTGGACTACCGCGAACAGTCCAGAGGCCGGAAAATGTTTCTTGCAGATATGTCCTCACTTGTCCTCACTTGTCTCACTTGTATACCAACTAGATTCCTCTCAGAGTATGCTGATGCAATAGCTCCATACTTCGCTATAATTAACAACCGATCACTCAGCGAAAGATCCGTACCCAAAGACTGGAAAGTTGCCCAAGTTACTCCAATATTCAAGAAAGGCAATATGAGTGATTCCCAAAATTACAGGCCTATCTCATTGACGTCGATTTGCGGTAGGATTTTGGAACATATACTTTGTTCGAATATTATGAACTACCTCGAAGAGAACAACCTATTAACCAGTAGTCAACACGGATTCAGAAAGTATCACTCTTGCGAAACACAGCTTGCCCTTTATTCACATGAAGTGTTAAGTGCCACCGACAAGGGATCTCATATCAATTCCGTATTTCTGGATTTTCGGAAGGCTTTTGATACTGTACCCCACAAGCGGCTTCTAATGAAATTGCGTGCTTATGGAATATCTCCCCAATTGTGCGATTGGATTCACGATTTCCTATCAGAAAGGACACAGTTCGTTGTAATTGACGGTAAGTCATCGAGTAAAACAGAAGTGATATCTGGCGTTCCACAGGGAAGCGTTATAGGTCCATTACTCTTCCTCGTGTTTATAAACGATTTAGGAGACAATCTGAATATCTCCCTTAGACTGTTCGCGGATGATGCTGTCGTTTATCGGTTAGTGAAGACAATTGAGGATCAAAAGCAACTGCAAAGCGATTCAGACAAAATTTCTGCATGGTGCGAAAATTAGCAATTGACACTAAATAAAGAAAAGTGTAAAGTAATACACATGACCACTAAAAGAAATCCGCTGAACTTTAATTACGCGATAAAGCAGTCAAACCTTAAGGTCGTAGATTCTACCAAATACCTAGGAGTTACAATTACGAACAACTTTGACTGAAGAGAACACATAGATAATATTGTGGAGAAGGCGAACCAAAGGTTACGTTTCATCGGCAAAACGCTTCGAAGATGCACCAGCTCCATCAAAGAGATTGCCTACATCACACTTGTGCGTCCTCTCCTGGAGTACTGTTGCCCCTTGTGGGACCCTTACCAGGTGGGACTGACGGAAAACATTGAGAAGGTTCAGAGAAGGGCAGCTCGTTTTGTTTTATCACATTACGGGGGGGAATGCGTCACGGAAATGTTGCAAGAATTGGGGTGGAAATCATTAAAAGAAAGACATTATTCATTGCGGCGTGATCTGTTTGCGAAGTTTCAATCACCGACTTTTACTTCTGAACGTGAAAGTATTTTGCTAGCACCCACCTACTTAGGAAGACATGACCATCCCAATAAAATAAGAGAAATCAGATCGAAAACGGAACGATTTAGGTGTTCTTTCTTCCTGCGCGCTATTAGAGAGTGGAACGGTAGAGAAAAGCTATGAAAGTGGTTAATGAACTCTCTGCCAGGCACGTGAATGTGATTTGCAGAGTATCTATGTAGATGTAGAGATACGCGAGTGCTCCGTCATTCTCAAGTCGAAGGCGACGACTCGATGGCCGGTTTCTGAAAAGCTACAGTTAGCGTCCTGTTAGCTGCCGTCATGTTATAATTTAACATGCCAGATAACTTCCTTGGCTTTCCCGTAGCTGATTTCAACCATCGTTAGTTAACTATGAGGTAACTACTCGTTCTGTCGAAGCTAATACGTCTGAACAGATCACAGATACCACTACTAACGAAACTCGCAATTACTCGAATTTTATCGATAATTAAGGGAAAATCGGAGACGCGACATAGTTTGCATAGCTGTCACGAGTTTTCTGTTTATGGTTTGAAACAAGGAAAAAAATTTACTCTATTTGAGAAAAATCTTTTGATCGACCTAGTTTTAGAAAGGAAAGCAATTATAGAAAGTAAAAAGACAGATGGATCGACTACTTTGGAAAAGCATCACGCCTTGGAAAATGTCAGAAAACTGAAATTCCTTAAATCAGGAGAGAGAACGGTAAGGCAACTCAATGAGCTGCATTCTGTTTTAAAAAGAAAAGCCAGGACAAACAACAACGAAGACAAGGTTAGTAATAAATAATCATACTTATAATTTTTGTTGTCAACATCTATTTTTATAAATTTAAGTTGTCCTCTTACCTAAGCCCCATGTTTTAATAATAATAATAATAATAATAATAATAATAATAATAATAATAAAACTAACCACTTAAACAATGGCCGTTCGTAATGGCAATTGCGTGGCAGAACATTATTGGAAAGGGAAATATCTTTACGCATAATTCAAAGTTTTATAATGAGAGCTTGGTTTTTTTATTCGAAATTTGGTAAAATTTTACATCAAGATCGGTGATTGCAAGAGATAATTTTGGCAACTGTTGCTCAGTGTCGAGACAGAGTCTAACATAAAGAGTCACGAAACTCCCAGGGAATTTTTGCAACTTCGCGACTTCAGCGCCGCCAAGCGGCTGGGTCGTAAAAACATACGCTAAACGATTTAGTAATGAATGTGTATTTGGAGTGAAGCAGCACATTCAAAATAGCTTTGTATTTACAAGCTTTTGTGACGCTACAAATTGTAGCAACAATCAAAATCGTATTTCAGAAATCTCTCATTTCCAAAGGATGCTCAGAAGTAAGAGAATAATGTTACGA
The DNA here is from genome assembly GCA_026315105.1 of Locusta migratoria. Taxonomy (NCBI): domain Eukaryota; kingdom Metazoa; phylum Arthropoda; class Insecta; order Orthoptera; family Acrididae; genus Locusta; species Locusta migratoria. Next base: position 300,844,825 of record CM048746.1, read on the forward strand.
ATAACAAATGTTCATTTACGGTGGTTAGTTATACTTTTAGACATAGAAGTAAATCTTTAACAATTCATTCATGTCAAAACTTCTGCTTTTAATCAGAATCACAAATACTTGAACACTATTTCATAATATTACTGCTGTATAAAAGTAATGTCTGAATGCTTCCATAGCAGTTAACTACTTCTGTAGAGCCTGCTCAGTTTCGCACCTCACTTTCACAAAAATTATAAGCCTGTATACCAACATATTTTGCCGGTTACCTACTAGTCTGATAAAGTGAATGCGAAGCTGCAAATAAATAATATATCGATATATAAACTGTTAATAGTAGCACGTCACATTCTTGAAGATATTCAGTTTGATACCTACCAAGTAGCTAAAAAAATAAATAAATAAATAAAAAATAGGCACACGAAAGGCACAGAAGCAAGACAAGGTGAAAAGATGGTTTCTAGTCTCCTACAATATTAAAACCGTATATAGTTTTGAAAATATTACAATGTCCGATACCCGCTAAAACAAAACTCATGCAACATGTTAGTACGCACCGAACACGCGAACATAATCATAATGTTACTTTTGTACTGGAGCACATCAGGTTGCGATTTACTTCTGCTTTCAATAAGTTTTTGGACGATATGATTACGACTCAGGTATTTTGAACTATGTGAATTACACTTTATTGGCAGTTTGTTATTATAGATTGCCATTAACAGAATCAGTGTTATTACTTTAATAATGTTTTCATGTTTGTATTGGAAAGTTCACGTTCAGTGACTCTGAAATCTGAAAGTAACAGCATTAAAAACGGCAACTTCTCAGTTTGTGTCATGCCATTCCTCTGTTACCTCCTACTGACCACTTGGAGCGCTAGTATCGCTTCAGCTGCAATTATTTTTTTCTAGAGAGTTTCGCGACTGTCTGTGATAGACTGTGGTCGAGATGTCACTTGACCAATCGCGAGGGAGATGCAGCTAATGAATACGTCACCCGTTGCCAACATTATCTCTCGCGACCGCGGAAACACATGAACTTACGTTCAGGTAACGCACAGATAACTATGACGGGATAGGTAACTACAGTTTCGGAAACCGGCCATAAGAGGTGTGTAAACATCATTCAGTACGTCCGGCAGAGTGCCGCGCAGGAATACGAGATACGTACGACTATTGAATTAGACCTGGAAAATTTACATCCCAGTTAAACAGTCTCTGTCGATACCACTCTGCTTACCGTGTCGTTCTCTCGTGACGTTGAAACCACGGTTCCTATGCGATAACTGATCTTTTTTGTAAGTGCGATGAAATAGAAATGATCGTATGGCATTGTTGGGTCGGGAGATCCCATAAGGGGACTGTTCGCGCGCCGATGTGCAATTCCTTTTAGTTGACGCCGCATGGGCGACTTTCATTCCAATGATGATGACACGAGGATAATGTCAACACATGACACCCAGTCCCTTACCGGGAATCGAACACGGGCCACCTGCGTGGTAGTCAACGAACCTAATTATCTGAACTACGGAGCGGACTTTATGTCTGATGTTCCATGTCAAAAATATGTTCAAATGAAACTTCCTGGGAGATTAAAATTGTGTGCCGGAACCGGGACTCGAACATGGGACCTTTGCCTTTCGCAGGCAAGTGCACTACCGACTGTGCTATCCCGACACGACTCACGATGCCGCCTCACAACATTACTTCTGCCAGGACCTCACCTCCTACTTTCCAAACTTCACAGAAGCTCTCCTGCAAACACGCAAGACTAGCACTCCTGGTAGAAAGGATATGGTGGAGACATGGCTTAGCCACATCCTAAGGGATGTTTCTAGAATGAAACTTTCACTCTGCAGCGGAGTGTGCGCTGATATGAAACTTCCTGGCAGATTAAAATTGTGTGCCGGAACCGGGACTCGAACCTCGGATCTTTGCCTTTCGCGGGCGCTTGCCCGCGAAAGGCAAAGGTCCCAGGTTCGAGTCCCGGTTCCGGCACACAATTTTAATCTGCCAGGAAGTGGCGCTTGCCCGCGAAAGGCAAATGTCCCAGGTTCGAGTCCCGGTTCCGGCACACAATTTTAATCTGCCAGGAAGTTTCATATCAGCGCACACTCCGCTGCAGAGTGAAAGTTTCGTTCTGGATATGTTCAAATGTTTGTAAATATAAGGGACTTAACTGCTGTCGTTATCTGTCCCTAGGCTTATAAACTACTTTAACTTATGCAAAGGACAACACATACACCCATGCCCGAGGGAGGACTCGAACTTCCGACGAGTTCCATGCCAGTAAACGATGTGAATCTCACCGTGTGACCGATCGTTTTCGGATAAAACTACGTTGCCCTGATCTGGTCTTATATCCATAAATTTCATTTATTCTGGTGACGGTTTTTATGTGCATAAGACCAGATGAATGCGACCTAGTTCACCCGAAACCGATCGTTTATACATTCATAACAAAAAGCGATCTTGGCAATTTGTAACGTACCGGAAAAGTAATAATATATGCTAAAGACGGGCAATGATCCGCAACTGCCTAGCTGGCAGGATACACGGGTTCGAATCCTGGCTGCGTACAGATTTCTCAACTTTACCCATTCGCAGTTGATGCCATACATTCCGTGAATATGAAAGTAATATTTATAGATGGACACTCCGTGAAATTGTGAAATATAATTTTAACGGGGAAATCGGCCTGCGGTGATTTAGGAAAATCACGGAAAACCTAAATATGCTTTTAATGCGCGTTTTCTGCGTTACACACAATTAATATTTGTTCTGTAACTTCCTGGCAAATTAAAATTGTATGCTGGAAACGGGATTCGAACCTGGGACCTTTGCCGGACCGTGAAGTGTGCCGGGATAGCTCATATGATAGAGCACTTCTGCGAAAGGCAAATGCCCCAGGTTCGAATCTCTGTTCTAGCACCCAATTTTAATCTGCCAGGAAGTTTCATATCAGCGCACACTCCGCTGCAGACTGAAAGTTTCATTCTGTAAACATGTCTTAGGCTGGGGCTAAGCCATGAATCCACCGAATTCTTTCTTCCAGGTGTGCTATTCCTGCAAAGTTCGCGGGAGAGCTTCTGTGAAGTTTGCAAAGGAGGAGGCGAGGTACTGGCAGAAGTGTTGAGGACGGACCGCGAAGAGTGACGGGAAAAGCTCAAACGGTAGAGCGCTTTCTCGCGAAAGGAAAAGGCCCCAGGTTCGAATCCCAGTTGCGGCACACAATTTTAATCTGTCAGGAAGTATCATATCAGCCTACATTCCGCTGCAGAGTGAACGTTTCATTCTGGAAACAACACTTAGGCTGTGGCCAAGCCATGTCTCCACCATATCCTTTCTTCAAAATGTTTCAAATGGTTGTTAAGCTTATGGGACTTAACTACTGGGTCATCAGTCCATAAACTTACAAACTACTTATGAACTACTTACGAACTAGGACGGCACAAATATCCATGCCCGAGGGGGGATTCGAATCCCCGACCGCAGTGGCCGTGCTGACCGTGACTGGAGCGCCTCAGTCACCTCGGCCACGGCGGCCGGCTATCCTTTCTTCCAGGAGAGCTAGTCCTGCAAGGTCCGCAGGAGAACTTCTGTGAAATTTGGAAATTAGTAGGGAGGTACTGGTAGAAGTTGTGAGGAAGGAGAGCGAAGCGTGTTGGGATTGCTCAGACAGTAGAGCGCTTATCCGCGAAAGGCAAAGGTCGCAGGTTTGAATCCTGGTCCCGGCAGACTATTTGAATCTGCCAAGAAGCTTCATATCAGCACAACTGCGCTGCAGAGTGTAACTTTCATTCTCGTATACTCGTTCTTCGTCCATTTCTTTCTACAAGAAACATTAGTATTATACAATTATTTTAGAAATCTGCGAGTTTTTCATCCCTTGCAGCTATTAGTCCTGTAGAAGGAAATGAGTGCGGCTTTTCTTGAAGGAAATGTATTTTGTGCTGGCAAACGTGTTCCCTAGAAGCTGCGATTTTCTTGTCTCTCAAGAAAAATATAAAAGTGTGAGGCATAAACTCTGCGTTCAAACGTTCAAATGTTTGTAGAACTTATGGGACTTAACTACGGGGTCATCAGTCCCTAAGCTTACAAACTACTTATGAACTAGCTAAGACTAAGGACGCCGGCCGCGGTGGCCGAGGGGACACATTCGAGTGGCAGTCGTGGTGGACGAAGGACGTGTGGCGGCCTCGCTGGCGGTCCTGTTGTAAACAACGGCTGTGTCGCGCCCTACAAGGTTAGTCTTAACTGCATCCTTGCGATTGTGGCTTTAGTTAACCCGATTAATAAGACAGAATGAATACGACAAAAGAGATGAGGAAAGACACGATCAAATTTACTTTTGACAGAAACTTTATCAGACCGAAAGCTTATGAGGTTAAACAGTGGTTAACCGAGAAAGTGAAGATTTCAGGGAATGAAGTAATTGGTGTACATTTATAGTTCGTTTCAAATGCTGCTTTTGTTAAGTTGACAAGTCCAGAATTATGTTATGCAATAGTTGATAAGTGTGGCGGTGTTATGAAATTTAACCATTCAGACGGAACAGTGAGTGATGTCATTGTTACTCACGCAGGTTTAGGTATTCGGACAGTGAGGGTTTTTTAGTTACCTTTTGAGATGCCGGCGGAAGAAATAAATTCGGTTCTCAGCCCCTATGGTACCATTCTGTCCAATGTCGCCGAAAAGTGGTCGGAGGCACATATGTTCCCTGTATTGAACGGCGTTCAGCAACTTAAGATGGAACTGCAGAGACACATTCCTTCTTATATCAATGTGCTAGGATATCGGGCTATTGTTATCTATGACGGGCAGCCGCGCACATGTGCTCTGTGTAATTCAACAGAGCACATTCGCAGTGAGTGCGCTAGGAAACGCGTCGCGCAGCTGCCGGCCGCAGAGCCTGTAGTCCCGGGCCAGGCGGTCAGCCTCAGGCTGACTTACGCCGCCGCCACGAACCCGCGTCGCTCAGCGGGGCCGTCAACAGCGGGGCAGGAGGAAGTCGCGCCGGAACAGCCGCTACCAGGAAACAGCGCGGGGCCGAGCGTGGCCGATGGCGAGCGAAGTGGTGAGGCGGACCGGGCGCATCAGGAAACAGGCGACACACACGGCGTGACTGAGCGTCGCGCTAATCCAGCGCAGGCAAACCTGAACACGATACCAGCAGATTCTGCGTCGAGTCCTCCGGCCTTTCAACGCGAGGAGCCAGGGACTTTAGAACCGGTACCAATGGCAATTGATAACAACCCCAACCAGAATACAACGATACAAGAAGGTAGCTCGGAACATTCGTCGCAGAGAGTAGTAATTCACAAACCTGACGAAGTCAAACGTAATACACAGAAGGAAAAAAATGACAATGAACCTCAATTAAACAACGGAAAGGGACAATAGCTCAATGTCGACGATCACTATGTCTCTCAAAGTTCTAACTTCGATCAGACGAAGGATCAGATATTACGAGAAAGATCTTCTACGGAATCGACGGACAAGTCACCTGATTTGTCCCCGGCGGCATCGCCGAAGAGGAAACGCAACAAGAAACGTAGACTGGCTCATGAGGCTGCGGAGAAAGTTGCTCCCATTTTAAAGGAGAAATTGAGAAGCATGCGGGACAAAGACATGAACAAAGCGGACCCAACATCCGCTCGCTGCAATGAGTCTTGTATAGGAAGTAGAACAAAAGAAGAAGTCGAATGTACAATGCAGACATCACATACCGAGGTCGACCATCCAATTCGTGACAAAGACGAAGCATCCCTCCTTGGACGAAGTGCTGCAGTGGCAAGATCTGAATGGAGCGAAGATATCAACGACGGTGCCGATGAGGACATGGAAGAGGAAAATTTACCAGAAGAAGATTTATTTTATTAATATAGTGTTCGATAGTGTAACAACAGCACACAAGGTGTACAAAATGAAAGGAGGTACACGGAATGAAAGAAAACTTTTGTCCTTAACGAAGTCTTGTACATTCCTAAATCTCACTTATTCATGGAACAGACATATAATGTGACCACCTTAAACGTAAACAAAATTCAAAGTGAAGTTAAAGTTGCAGCGCTTAGAGATTTTTTATATCAATCAGACACCGATATAGCTTTGCTGCAAGAGGTAAAAGTCAAAAACCTTTATGTGGCTGGTTACCAAGAAATTGTAAACATTGCCCATGAGAGCAGTTGCGGCACTGCAATCCTAGTAAGAGACGGGATCGAAATAACAGACACCGCTCTTTTAGAATCTGGGAGAGGCATAAAATGCAAAATTCTTAATAAAACTTTCGTCAATATCTATGCCCCTTCTGGAAACAACGCTAAACTGGAAAGAGCCGCATTTTACAAAACTGGCATTTTACCATTACTTTATAATAACCCTGTTGACTTTTTAATTGGCGGTGACTGGAATTGTGTACTACACGAAAAGGATCAAAGACCGAATTTTAATAAATCCAGAGAACTAGAAGGCCTAGTTAAAAATATGAAATGGAAGGATGCTTGGGAGATAAAGTATCCCGCCATTGTCAAGTTTACTTATATCACTAACTCATCTCAAAGTCGGTTAGATAGAATTTACGTATCCTCGACTTTAGAAAATAATGTTCAGGCCATAGAAGTGATACCCGCCATCTTTTCTGACCATCAAGCAGTCAGGCACAGTATATGGCTAATGAGACAAAGGACGTACTGGGGGAGGTCGGTATGGAAACTGAATATTAACATGTTGCTAGAAAATTCTCTCGCTGGCCACATTGCAGAGACTTGGCGGGCGTCTTTAGGAACACGCTACAAATACAGATCCACTGTGGAATGGTGGAGCGCTGTTGCTAAGAAACGGTTAAGAGGCACGTTGATAGAATACGGAAAAGAGAGGGCGAGGTGGATGCGGCGCACTATAGAGTTTCACTACACATGCTTACGTGAACTCTATGAGCAACCGATGTCACAAGACATCTTACTGCAAATAAAGAGGACCAAAGCCGAACTGATAAAGCTCAAGCGATCACAGATTGACGGTCTGAAAATAAAATCCCACACTCAGACTGTAGTTGAGGAGGAAAATACGTCGATATACCATCTCATCAAACATGCGCAACAAAGGAGAAGAACTTTTCTGGCGTCTCTTCGGGCAGAGGATAACAGCGTCCTGTCAACTCAAAAAGACATTATCAATGAAGCCTACCGATTTTATACTGCACTCTATACCAAAAATAGTAACGAGGAACAGGTCATCAATGACTTTTTATCTGGATCTGAACTTCAGGACACCATCACCGACGAGGATAATGAACATATTAACGCAGAAATAAGCGAAGAAGAAGTTTGGGGTATAATAAAGACTTCCCCTTCCAAAAAGTCACCAGGACCCGATGGTCTGCCTCTCGAGTTTTATAAAGAGTTTTGGCATGTTATAGGCAGCACTTTCACAGACATTATTAACGAAACCTTAAAGGGAGAGGCGGTACCAGCAGATTTAAAACAGTGTTTCACCGTGTTACTTCCCAAAGGCAAGAACACGGAAACAAAAGATATTAAGAAAATGAGGCCTATTACTCTAATGAATTCAGACTATAAAATAATAGCTAGAGTTTTGAAAGAGCGACTGCGGCCAGTCCTAGATAAAATAATCGGATCCCACCAGACATGTCTCCCTGGGCGCATTATTTTGAAGACAGTTACCGAGTACAGGGACATTGTCGGCATATTTTCAAACTCTTCGGCATATGGCGGTCTTGCATTTGTAGATTTTGCAAAGGCTTTCGATAAAGTTAATCACGACTACCTTTTTAAAACCCTGACGTATTTGGGTGTTAGTGAGAATAATGTGAGGATTTTCTACAACATTTTAAAAGGTATAAAGACGAAATTTGCTATTAATGGTCACTACACTAAGGACATTCCCATTGACAATGGAGTACCCCCGGGGAGCCCCTTATCAATGATGTTGTTTGTTGTGGCAATCGAACCACTTTTAAGGAGACTGCATAAGGAATTAGAGGGTATCTTAATATCAGGAATGAAAACAGTTATTAATGCCTACGCCGATGATGTAGGTGTCATAATAAGAAGCACTGATGATATTAAGAAACTTACGGCTAACTTAAAACTATACTGTAGTGCGACAGGCGCTGAAATTAATGAAACAAAGAGTGCTTTTTTAAATCTGAGTGGCCTCACAAATATACAGGTCTCTTGGGCACAACGTGTGGAGAATCATACAGCTTTGGGTGTAACCCTATACAGCTGCCCCCTTCAAATGATTGCCGCTAACTGGAAAACAGTATTAGCTAAGATTCGAGGCACCCTTCAATTACACGACATGAGAGATCTAAATCTGAAGCAGAAAGTCAAGATCATAAACTGCGTGGTCCTCTCAAAAGCGACATACATAGGGCAGGTTTTGCCTCTTCCAAAACAAATAGCAAAGGCAATCATGACAACGGTATGTCGATATATCTGGCAAGGACAGATTTTTAGAGTATCTTTAGATACAATAACTCTGAAAACAGAAAAGGGTGGACTTGCGCTTACTGACATTCAGCGGAAAACAACAGCATTATTCATAAAAAGGTCCCTGCAACTTATTGACGATCACCCAGTCAGCATAACAGCGCAATTATTCAAATTATTTGAACCTTAAAGCTTGCAGCCGCCAGTCGACATCACCAAAATAAATTATAAACTGAAATACATTAGACTTTATTATCTCGAATTAAGCTACATGAGGAGTATTGTCTTGGACAGAAAGAAGAGGAACTACCACTATATTATCGAGAGATTAAAATATAAGGAAAACAAAAACAGAATGGAGATTAAGTTTCCAAACAGAAACTGGAAAGTCATTTGGAAAAACATCAGTAATAATTTGCTTCCATTAGAAGTACAGGTAGCGTGGTATAGAGTTATCAACAATATCGTTTGTACCAATGAGAGATTATATGCACTCGGACTTTGCGATACAAACAGATGCCCTAAATGCGACGCAATTGATACCTTGGACCATAGATTCACTTGTTCAGAATACAGTGCAGTATGGCAGGAACTTAGGAAACAAATATCGTTCCTTAAGAGAAGCGACGGGAGAGAAATATCTTTAAATCTTATCTTCTTCCCAGACGAGATGTATTTTCCTGCCCAAAAAAATAATGCCATTTTGTGGCTACTGGGGCATTTTATTCATTACGTTATTAACGACAAAGGGACTGGCACTGTCCAGGAATTTAAAGAATTTGAACTACAAGGATATTACAAAATATTCCGGAAAAGAAATTTGAAAAAGAATTATGGAAATATGTTGAAGATTCTCTTCGAGAAAGAGGGTGTAGGATGATTACTACAGACAATTAACAACGCAAATAGAGGCATGCAAAAGTAGGGGATCGCTGCTGAGGGTGAAGTACGGTGGGGACTTCGTGGGCCCCGTGGCCGCTACGGTAGCCGTGAAGGCCTCAGCAGAACCCTGAAACAGCATGCCGCAACGGATGTCGGACCACACTCCTCTTATACCAGAAAAAAACCAGTTCATAAGCGATCAAGAAAAAACGAAGAAAAAAGAATGATCACAGAATATTTTAATTATTTTTATTATTATAATTTATTTAGTTAGGAGAAATCTTTCTGTTCATCATATTGCATTAAAAAAATTTTCTTTTCGTTCATCCAATGTCAAAGAAGAAGAAAGGAAATGCCACAGAAGAGGCTAAAGTGCAAAACTGCCAGTCAACGTTACTTTATCTGTTTATTTTCAGAAATCCCTTATTTCCAAGACGGAAATACGACGACTTCTGCATTTTCTTTTTCTTCTATGCTGTCAAAGATGCACATATGGGAAGACTTTTATTTTTAAGTATCGGACAGCAGAAACTATTCTTTATTAAAGGCAGATGAAGCCGACGCCGATGAAGGCGATGTTGGCGAGCGGGAGGACGGGTTGAAGGGGAGGAAGGAGACCAGGAAAAAAGTAAAAAAATAAAAAATAAATAAAAAAAGGGGACTAAGGCGCTCCAGTCACGGTCTGCACGGCCACTACGGTCGGGGGTTCGAATCCCCCCTCGGGCATGGATATTTGTGGCGTCCTAGTTCGTAAGTAGTTCATAGGATGGATGGATATGATGTTATGGGCGCACGACAACTAGGTCTTTAGCGCCCGTACAAGATAATTAGGCGATACGTGTGACCTGATTAAAATTAAATGAAGACAAATAGGGAACAGAAGAGAAAGGAGCCAAAGTAGCCAAACGATAAGGGGAACGAAGCAAAGACCCAACCAAACATGGCAAGGTAGGAACAGTTGGTGAGCGTCGAAGGTTTACAGACGTACTCAAAATGCCATGCCAGAGGAGTGGTGGGCTAACCATTCGTTAACGTCCTAAAACCTCCAGCCTAAAAGCTTAGGCCAGAGTCTGGAAAGTTCACAGAAATTGAATACTTTCGTCACACTCGCCTCGTCATCATCTAAAACAGAGGGCAGGGGACCACAAAGAGCCACCGCTGCCCTAGCAGCACGGTAGGAAATACAGTCCAGTAAAATGTGGCTTACAGTGATTTGCACACCACAAGCGTCGCAAATCGGAGGGTCCTCCTGACGGAGTAAATAGCCATGTGTCAAAGGACAATGCCCGATTCGGAGACGTGTCAAGGCCACCTCATGCTGCCTCAATGAATGACAGGATGTTCGCCACGGTCGGACAGTGGGCTTAATCAACCGCAGTTTATTGTTCGTCACTGCCTGCCACGCCTCCTCCCACAAACGAAGGGACTTCCGGCGCACCACAGAGATGATGTCCGGCAGGGGAACGGCACAATGATTAATACCAGAACTGTCGCAAGCCTCCTTGGCAGCCCGATCAGCCATTTCGTTACCACTAATACCGACATGTCCTGGCACCCAACAGAATGTCACTTGCTTCCCCCGCTGCTGGAGAGTGGACATTCTGTCATGAATGAGCTGCACTATCTTCTCAGCTGGATACAAATTTCGTATTGATTGCAGCGCACTGAGAGAATCAGAGCACAGGAAAAACTTCGTGCCACGAACCCGCTGCATTTGTTCCAGCGCCCGCAGGATTGCATGGAGTTCTGCTGAGAAAACTGAGTATGCAGGAGGGAGGCGAATCCTGATGGTGGTGTTGGGGAACACTATGGAACAGCCTATCGACTCCCCCTGTTTGGACCCATCCGTGTACACCACGGTAAAATCACGATGCTGATCTAAAATGTGAGAGAACAGAGATTGAAATATAAAATCGGAAGTAGAATGCTTCTGAAAATGTGTCAACTCCAAAAGTAGTCTCGGCCGCTGGAGGAGCCACGGTGGACGTTTACTCCAACCTCGCTGTAAAACATTAAAACCAGACACACCCATATCTAAAAGACAATCTTGAGAACGTATCCCAAAAGGCCTCGTTGCCCGTAGCCTGTTACGAAACAGCCGTTCCGCAGGAGGGTGGGCAACGACCGGATGGGCTGGTGTATTTGGCGAGGACAAAGTCGTATATGCCTGGCGTGCCACGAGAAACTGGCGCCGCATGTGAAGTGGTGGCTCACCAGCCTCGGCGCAGATACTTGGTATGGGACTCGTGCGGAATGCCGCAGTTGCGAGCCGAATCCCCTCATGATGCACCACGTCCAGCATCTTTAAATAAGAGGGTCTTGCTGACCCATACACGGTGCACCCGTAGTCTAGGCGAGAACGCACAAATGCTCTATAAAATCGTAGCAGACAAGTTCTGTCGGCTCCCCATGAAGTGTGTCTAAGACACTTTAAAATACTTAGTGCCTTCAGGCACCGTCTCTTCAAATCTTTAAGATGTGGCAACCAGGTAAGTTTAGAGTCAAATGTCACACCCAGAAAACGCACAGTGTCTTTAAAATTCAGAACGGTGTCCCTCATCCGCAGTTCAGGTAAGTTAAAAATAGAACGAGAACGGTTAAAACAAACACACACCGACTTCTCTGCTGAAAATTTGAAACCGGTCTTCTGTGCTCATTCGTCGAGCCGCCGGAGAGTGAGCTGCAACTGACGAGTTGTCGTTGCAAGACTGGAAGAAGAACAGAAGACAGAGAAGTCATCAACAAATAGTGAACACTGAACAGGACTTTTCACAACACACGTGATACTGTTAATGGCTATAGCAAACAACGTCACACTTAAAACACTACCCTGAGGGACACCGTTTTCCTGCTCAAAGCGGTCAGAGAGCACGCCACCGACTCGGTATCTAAAAAAACGTGGAGAAAGGAATGACCGGATAAAAATTGGGAGGCAACCGCGAAATCCCCATTCGTGAAGCTGCCTAAGAATAAGATGCCTCCAAGTAGTGTCGTAGGCCTTCTAGATATCAAAAAATACACCCAGAAGGTGATGACGGCGCAGGAAAGCCTGTTGTATTGCCGCCTCCAGAGAGGCCAGGTTATCGAAGGTGGAACGATATCGCCTGAACCCACACTGGAAGCGACTAAGTAGCTGCCTGGATTCCAACATCCAGACAAGGCGGCGGTTGACCATCCGCTCCAGGGTCTTTCCAATGCAGCTAGTGAGGGCAACACTACGGTAAGTGCTGGGGCATGTGGAATCTTTACCGGGTTTTAAAAGGGGAATTAAAATAGCCTCTCTCCACAAATCGGGAAAGTGTCCTGACATCCAAATGGCATTAAAAAGGTTAAGGAGGATAACTTTGCTGCGATCTGTAAGGTGCCGTAACATAGCATTCTGGATCCCATCGTGACCAGGTGAAGTGTCCCGGGCTACACACAATGCAGAATCTAATTCCCACAGGGAGAAGGGACGGTTGTACTCCTCCGTAATCGCGGACCTGAAGTCCAGCGTGCCCCCCTCAGCAGCCACTCTGTGGCGCCTGAATTCAGGATCCAAAGTAGTTCATAAGTAGTTTGTAAGTTTAGGGACTGATGACCCCGTAGTTAAGTCCCATAGACTGTACAAACATTTGAACATTTTTGAACTAAGGACGGCACAAATATCCATGCCCGAGGGGGGATTCGAACCCCCGACCGTAGTGACCGTGTAGACCGTGACTGGAGCGCTTCAGTCCCCTCGGCCACCGCGGCCGGCAAAACTCTGCGTCCTTCCTCTCCCTTCCATGCCTAAAATTCCACCAGTCAGAAGTTTCAGTACGTCGTTTCTACACTCCGACCTACCGCTGTACAAAAATTTGCCACTGCACGACTCTCTTCCTCTAATTTTCCTTCGGTGACTGGACTACAAAATACATATTCCTGGTCGAGTTTGTTGCTTGCGTAATAATGGGGCGTTAACTTTAAAATTCTGCTGTCAGTTGAACGTATGCCCCTTTATGTATCAAGAGCGTTTGAATATTCATTGCGAGGTTCGCTCTGCTGTTTTACGCTCTATCTGACATTTGTGGCGTGTAATTTCCGAATGGCGTTCAGGTACAGCACATTCCGGCCATACAATTACTTGTTCAAATAAGCTTGTTCATGCTAATAATCTGCTTCTGGCTGTTAGGGAGAGTCCAATCAACAGTAAACCAATGCAATCCTTTTCAAATGAAATGTGCAATGTGTCAGATATTCATTCCAATTGAAAGGCATAAATTGCATTAATGCGATACACTGATTTTTTCTGTTTGTCAACATTAGCCTCCATAGGACAGCTACTTCATCAATTCTTACTGAGTAGTACATGCAATGTGAGACAATCACGTAGGACTATTCCCTGTAGAAAAGAATGTGTCAAGGCGTCAGAACGAAGAATATGCATTACTTCACAATAAACTGCTTTCGATGAGCCTGATATCTCATTTGTTTAGGTTTCTAGCTTGTTGCGGGTAAAAATTGCGAATAGTGGTTTGAGAACTGTTACTTTCAAAGTAAATACCTTTTACGCAATATGAATTACGTTAACAGTGATATTGTGGTAAGGATATCTTAAATCAGGAACCATTTGATTCCCGTTCAGAACTTAAAACTTTGGGGATCAGCGTTTAGGGAAATTTACGGCTCTGAAGACCAGCCATTTATGCCGGGTTCGAATCCAGGCTGGGTACACATTTTCAGCTTTGCCCATTCGCAGTTGATGTCATATATTCTGTGAATTTGAAAGAATAACACCTGCGGGATCAGAAGTGACGACGTTCTTGCGGAACAGACGCCGTATGTATATATATTTATGCCATTATTAAAAAAAATTAATGGCTTACTTATGATTGATATGTCTTAAAGGGTTACACATGCTATAAAAGACGAAGATTCAAGGTTATTTTGTTATACTTATATAAGTTCTTTAATAGATAGATTACAAATTATACAAGAACGTTGGCAATAGCATAATTATTCTTAAAAATTATGGGAAGTGAAGACAGCGAATCAGGAATTTCTAGACAATCAATTGAAAATCGTGGCATATTTGAAGAACGAAAAATTTTTCACAAGCAATTAAAGCTGTTCTATCGGGTTCCAGCCTACGAAGATCGTAACATACTAGTAAAAAACTGAGAAATATTTAAAACGAAGCAAAAATAAATGACCTTCTCATAATTTACATCATCTTCGTCATCACGAAAAAACTGCAATATACGCGTGCTTCATTTACAAAACGTAAAAAAACATCTTCCTCACTGGCTGTTTGCAACTGGTGCATTTATGGCCACTCTTACTTTGTCTCAATTCTCGCGTTGTTACAAACATCAAGCGTCACGAAAAACAAGCCAACATCGTAAGCACATTTTAACACTGTGAAGTTCTGCGCCGTTGTATAAAACATTGCATTTTTAAAGAATTGATAAGTATTACTACTCCAAGTCAAGTATATTGCTACTAATAACTAGCGTAATTCACTTGGAAAGAAATGTATGTCACTCCGAAAAAGTGTACTGTAACCCGGGGATAATTTTACTTTTTAAATTACATTGACATGGACGTTTACTTGTGTTTAAAATAAAGATAATTTCTTCTCATACAATTTGGGGAATTAGTCTATAATCACATTTTTTTACGGTACAAGCTACAGGCTTTATTAAATAATACCATCTTCAGGCTCTCCTATGATAAAAATTTCCACTACAAAATTAGGATGATAACGCAAGAGAACGCTACAAAATTAAGCTTTTCTGTATGATAACAAACGTATGGTGTAGACTAAATTATTAAAATATATGACACTTTTGTCTATTTCATTTCCTAAATTGATTTGTCAAGGGATAAAGGTAAATATTGATCTTCAAATGCAGATGTAAATTGCGACCTACAGTGTTACGAGTGTTCCCTGCTAACAGAGTTTCATTGTTTACTTCTTAAAAAGAGTTAAATACCAAAAGGTATCTTAAATACATAATTAAGAAATCTAATGTATAAACATGAATGTTTGTTTGTTTTTGTTTGTTCGTACTTTATGTGTTGGCGTACCGTTTATACAATTGTAAAGATACTTTTCAACTTATTTCTCGCACTTTCGCGAAAGTTATAGGCACAATTATGTCACTGCAGGACACATATCAGGGAGAGATGTCGTCATGAACGCTGAGATGCGTGAAAAACTGCCGTTTTATGAATGACGTTTAAATTTATTACTTCTTTGCTACTAAATGTAGTCGCAACCTATTTTTCAGACAGTATCCATTTACCCCAATGAATGAACATAGAAAATTATTTCATTGTGCGGCTTATAGTTTAAGAGATACGACATCGTAAACACTGAGAAACTGCCGCACCTAAGATTTCATTCGGTGCACGGCGAAGAGTACCTTGCACAATAAACCTAGACGTCACTTCAGTGATTACCATGAAAGTTAATAGTTATGCAATTGTTCACAGATGGAGGAGGCAATGGACTCAGGAGGTGGAGGAGGAATTCGACAAAGAGTGAGGAGTAGGTGATAGGTAGAGAAGTGGAGATAGGCAGAGAGAGAGAGAGAGAGAGAGAGAGAGAGAGAGAGAGAGAGAGAGAGAGAGAGAGAGAGAGAGATAGAGAGAGAGAGAGAGAGAGAGAGAGAGAGGGGGGGGGGGGGGGGGAGAAGGCGGACAGAGAGACAAAAGGGAAGGAAGATGGATCAACTATTAGTGGGATAAAAAAGTGCACCCTCTGCTATTATCTTATTAATATTATTATTAATACTATTACTCTACAACAGTTAGTTGGAGATCTTTGGCCGCATCTCCACTTTCGTGTGAACGCTAGCAGTAATGTCCATGAATACCCTGGGCTCACGGTGACAATGATACCTGATCCCTCGAGGTCGTGTGACGGTTCAGCGACCAGCAAAGGTCGTGACAGCCACTCTTCACAAGTAATGTCTTGTTTTTTGGGAGACCAGAAAGGTCCCCAATGCTAATTCATACATAAGTTATTGAAGATTAGCCTTTTGTTGCACCTGGTGTTTAAGTATGAGTATATGGGATGAATATGAGGCCTGTTTTTACAGTTTATTTATTCGGTTTATATAGTGACATGTATGTACCATATTCAGCGCTCGAGCTACTTTGGAACTTGAGTTGATAGCCAGTGTACTGATTAACATCAAAAATAATTAATGAACTAATTTATTTGAATCATAAATCGATTGTAGTTGGGTGCGTGGTTTATAGAAGCGCCTGTGTTCAGCCTAGGAATCATTACGGTCGTAAATAGTCGTTAGTACTTACATTTATTTAGTGTTTATCAAATATAAAGCAGCGCCACCTCGAGAAGACTTTGTCCACCCATAGACGACCGAAGAGAGAAATAATGCATTTTTTTCTTTATAGAGGCATAGCTCGCATCCTCTAACTATGCTACAAGTCTTTGACGCCAGGATCTAAATTATACAAAAACAGTCAGCACTGTAAGACGCTACTCCTTATATAAGATACTACTATTTATACCAGACGACATGCATTATTCTGTCAACCGAGCGATGTGGCGCAGTGGCAACACACTGGACTCGCATTCGGGAGGACGGCGGTTCAAACCTGCCTCCAACCAACAGATTCAGGTTTTCCGAGATTTCCCCTTCGTCCATAGATATTGTTAGACTGGACATGACGTATCATTTTCATGGCACCAACATCTCTACGGAGATACCACGTGACTGTTGGCTAACAATGTTTGTATCCAGCCGCGTTTATGATTACACTAAACGTTTTGGGGAGGGGAGTAACATAAAGTTTACGTGTCAGATTTACTAGTTTAAAATAGTGGCATTTCTTAAAAAATCACTAAACTGTTATTTATATCCGGCTAATGTTTGCCAACAGTCACTTGGTTCTATGTTGCTACCACACCATGTTTACAGTTGTTCTGTTGTTTACAGTTGTTTGCCAGGTCTACTACTATCTATAGTCGAAGAATTTCCCTAAATCCTTCAGGGCAGACGCCGGAAATGGTTCCTTCCTAAGGGGACGGCCGACTTCATTCACTATATTACAGATAAAACAATCCGACTGCAGCTCCGTTTTTAATAACCACCATCTCGAAGGAACATTAAACCCTTCCTTATATCTCACGGGTCAGAGGCAACGTTCGGTGTAAGTACGTTCAGTGCACCAACGTCTATTCTGGCGTCTGCTAAACGTATTCTACTTTGTTCGAGAGCTAGTTGCAGCTGGTGAAATAGGAATTTCGAGTATAAACACAGCCAATCAGCTTGCAGTTATATTACAAAGCCTTTATTTTCTGTGCGATTACGACATTTGTGTAATGATATGAGACTGTGCAGTTTATCAAGGTGGGGGGGCTGTTAAAGTTTTGTGTGCAGTTGCATTTAAATATCTCAAACTAGATGTGTTTTATAATATTTAATAAATTTATTGCTGTTGCTCAGCTCCTGTGCGTAAACTTAAGCGTTTAATGAAAATTGGTTATTGCCAGTATTACAATTAAATGTTGGAAATTTTGTTATATGTGCGAAATTTAACAAAACACACCTGCGAGTGAGCAATGTAGAAGCTTTCGGCGTCCAAAGAATTAACACTGTGATATTATCTCTCATATAAATAAGTTCCGTAGTGTTTTGTGAAATTGATAACGCTCTCTTCCTCGGACTTTTTTCTCCGTTTCCGTTTGTGCGGAGATTGTAATGGTATTGTCTGGACTAAACAATATCATCTCAGTATATTTGAAAGTGAAGATCAAACAAAATTATTTTGCTGTTTTTCAGAAAATTATTCGTCATAGCGCATGCAGGATCACTTTAAATGCAGCGACAGAACCTACAAGAACTCAGGTAAACAGTTGTAATACTTTTCACCACGACATTGAGCACACGACATGCAACCTAGCATATAAAACTGTACACACATAATAACACAAAATGTAATAGGTACAAAAGACGTTTTAAATCCGGCAACACTTGAGTTCAGCCTATATAGTAACACAAAAATTACTACAAATATTGTATTGTCAAATACTGTTTGCACCATTACTGTATGGAACTAATGTTGCAATTATCTTTTCATGTACCAGTGCACGAGTTAAATTAAGAGATAGAGTCAAAATTATATCCAGAGAGAGTGAACTGTAAAAAGCCAGTCTACAACGCAGCTGTCTTCGAAAAGTAGGTGTACGTTTTCATTTATATTTCTTTTGCGGCTGTGTAGGAAAGAATTAATGGTAGATAGATATTTTCTTAATTTGTAGATTAGCGGTAATTAATACTGGAGTGTATTTACGTTGTTATGTACAACATTGCTACAATGTACGCGACTCAGATTGTTTCCTGAGCGTTAAATAAACAACTGACAAGCATCTCGTTACAGTATAATAGTATACACTATGATTTAGCAATTACTAAAGTGTTACACACTCTGTGTAAAATATTACGTAGTTATATGGTTCAAACTAGACGTCAACTTAAAATGGCAGAAAAGGACGAAGCAAATGTTCAGCAATCTATAATAATGTACAAGAGGTTATTGATCCGTTGGCAATATTATTATCACACATCCAGGAAATGTCAACCAAAATGCAGATCGCAAAGCGGAAACAAATTGTTGATTCTCAAAATGCATTAAAGAATGAATTTTGCAAAAATCAAACTGCATTAAATAGCGCGTTGCATTGCGCATTAAAGAATGAATTCTGCGAAAGCCAAACTGCACTGCAGAAACAGATTGTTGAGTTCCATTAGGAATTAAAGAATGAACTGCAGCTAACAAAAACTGTCTTGCAGACTCAAATAGTAGAAACATAAACGTAGCTGAAAATTCCAGTAGGACAAATGTCCGCAGCACAACAAACTTATCCAAAGAATTCGAGGAATTCCACGAGCACAAAATGCATCAACCAGACGCATTTGACGCTCTAAACCTTTGAAAATGAAAAACAAGATCAAGAACAGTTAGAGAAATGTCTCAAGAAGTGCAAAACGCGAGAAAAGGCAAGCGTGATTTTGTAAAAGAGCTGCTCACGCAACAATCGGAAAAATTTTAGGAAATTTTCCACCAATGGTTAGACTGCTAATGCTATGGGCATCTTCAAATGAACGGGTACACAATATTTTGCTTAAACATTTGGACATGAGAATACTATCCGCAAAATGGGTGACGCGATTGCTCACGCTTGACCAAAAACGGAATCGTGTGAAGTGTTGCAAGGCAGGTTTGAGGCTGTTCAGGAAGAATTCGCTCGACTTTAAGCGTCGTTTCGTCACTGTGGATGAAACATGGATACATTACTATACTCCTGAGACTAAACAACACTCTAAACAATGGGTTACCAAGGGAGAATCTGTACGTCCAAAAAAAGGCGAAGACCGGTCCTTCGGCCGGAAAGGTTATGGCGACGGTCTTTTGGTATTCGCAAGGGATAATCCTCATTATTCATACAAAGGAAATAGACACGGTCCTTAATGATTCCTGCAGGAAGAAAAATGACTGCTTGAAACCTACCAAAGTGGACCATTTGTATTTATTGGCTGGTATTGCTCCGCCTCACATTAAAAGATCGATCCTCAGCTGCAAAGAACTGTGTAAACAACTCAATGATCTGAGGGACCTACTATTTAATCACCAGCCTGTATCTAGACGACTGAAATCTAGGCAAAGTTTCATAAACGCAACTCAACCACCTGCGGAGTCCATAGAATCACTCTGAAAACAGAAGTTCCCTGCTGCACTCAGTCATAAGGAAGCTCTTACCCCAGGCTCTACATTCACTGAAACGAGAGACGTACTGTAAACACAGCAAGGCGCGTGACCACAGCATAGGAATGAGAAAAACCGACCGGTTAAAACCGATACCGGTATTTTAGTTTTGAATAACCGGTTTTTTTCGGTATTTATTTGGTGTCGGTTGTAACCGGTTTATTTTAGTTATTGCCAAGAATCGGGTAAAAAACCGGTACGACTACTTCCTGTAGTAGTGATTCAAAATGTGTTTTTTGTAAATAATTTTAAATAATTAAAACTAGAAGACCCTAATATTTAGGGCTATTCCTAAAATTTCCACTGGTGTGAAATATTAGGTCATCGCAGAAACTAAGAAAAGCGATCAGTGTTAATTCAAGTACAATTCCGGCAGTCAGAAACGCGCAACAAACGCGTGGCATAAGAACATAAGCACTGATGCAGCTACTGAGGCGTCGATGCATCTGTTGCCGTGTGGCGTGGCCTATTAGACGACGCGCGCGCACCGGCAGTGTACAAGACTTGCCTCCGTCTGGTCATGCGGCAGTTCCTTGCTGTCGTGGCCAGACATCGGTTGTGTCTTATATGGCACCATCCCGAGAGAGGAAGTACTTCACGAAGTACGGGAGTAGTGAGGTACAATGCTCCATTTACTTTAAAAAGCTGAAAACGGATGGAGGTACATGCTATGTCATTTAAGGAGAAAGCATCCAAAATGTTCCTTGGAAGAGAAGGTAAATTCGATTCATATACCTATTTATGTAAGTGATGTACTCTAAGCTTGGAATACTAACTTTTAATGTATTATCATATAGTTTTGCTAACAAGTTTTATTAATGTGAGCCCGCCGCGGTGGCCGAGCTGTCTGCGGCGCGCTAGTCACGTTCAGCACGGCCACTACGGTCGGGCGTTCGAATCCCCTCTCGGGCATGGATATTTGTGGCATCCTTAGTATTAGGTAGTTCATAAGTAGTTTGTAAGTTTAGTGGTACAGAGCTTTCCTAGTTCAATTTGCGTAAATTTACACTGACAACAGTCATACTGTTAGTCGGAACTGTGACTTTATTTTTCGAAATACTTCTGCAGCACTGATTAAAGTTTATTTACTGACTGTAACTTATATATGTTGTGTGTATAGCGAGATATTCGTATGCTCTGGTTCACAAGTCCAACATACGGAGTGGTTGGCTCAATATTCGCAACTGCCGGCTCGAAATACTGGGCCAGTAAATCTGTATGCTTCGTATATCGTCTTCTACGGACTCCTGACTATGCTTACACACACTCAAGAAGGCGTGGTATTGGGAGGGGATCTTGCAAAATATGGAAAGACTAGTGATTTGACGTATAACATAAATTTACCTAAATTTTAACTAAATTTCGTAAGCTTTGATTTCGGCCGAAACTAGAAGAACAGACGATTACGGTTTCTGTTTCGGCCGCAAAACATGTTGCGTTCGAACTCAAATCAAATGTTGGTAAATCTATCGGACCAAACTGCGTGGTCATCAGTCCGTAGCTTACAAACTACTTAAACCTAGGTAAACTAACCTAAGGACAAACACACACACACCAATGCCCCAGGGAGGACTAGAACCTCCACGGCGAGCAACCGCGCGCTCCGCAGCGAGACGCTTTAGACAGCTCGGCTACTCCACCGTGGCTACGTTCGACCTCTACTGGAAATAATAGCAATAAAAACCGAAAACCGGTTATTTAAAAAACCGGTTATCTTGAGCAGTTTTTACGGTGCAGTTAAACTGGAGATGAAAAGAACCGGTATAACCGAAAACCGGTTGTTTCAGTGATAACCGCCATCCCTACCACAGCGCTGCCGTCGAGGGGTGTACAAGGCAGGCGGCGCGCAGTCAGCGTGTCCATTTCAATTGCAGGTGTGAGCTCGTTACTGCGTATACTACAGCGGAGATTTCAGGATCTCTTAAGTTCATCTTTAAACACGCTAGAAAGACTAGTTGAACCTTCGAGAAGTGGTTCTAAGGTGTTTTTCCTCGGCTTGCAGTTATTGTTGTTGATAAAGCGCCGTACCATTATCGCAGAAAAGAAAATGTTCCCAGTGCGAACTCCAATAAGGACGAAATATCAGAGAGGCTAAAATATAAAAACATCGATTTTGAAGACGGTATGTTGAAAAAATAACTTTTAGATATATTTCAAAACTACAGAACAGTGCACAACGAATACGCGACATATGAAATGACGAAGAATGCAGGGAATACTGTTCTTATAATTACTCCGCACCGCTGTGAATTACACGCCATCGACTAAGTGTGGGCCAGCATCAAAGGCTACGTTGCAGCGAAAGACAAAACATACAAAATGCCGAAAGTTAAAGAAATGCAAGAAGAAGCAGTAAAAACAGTGGCTGCAGAAGTTTGGACAAGTGCGTCCTCCGTGACGTATTTTTAGTTGAAAGTCAAATTTGGAAATTGTAGAGGAGAGAGAGAGAGGAGCAGTTTGGTATAAACCTAAATGAAAACAGTTCACGTTTGACAGAATGAACCTAGCTTCGCCTTCATTTACCATTATTATTATTATTGGGAATGTTATTAAAAATTGTGTATGAATGGAGCGTTTGGTAAGCAACCTTTATGAAAACAAATCTGTTTTGACAGAATGAACTCAGATTCATCGTACTTTTAACATTATTGTAACTGACTTTGCATCTTCCATTTCGTGCTTTATTGCGTTACATTGTTGTCGAGGTTTCTCAGAGTCCGCTATGACGTCTACTCGGCAGCCAGCCGACGCCACCAGCTGCAAAGCGTGCGCTAAGGACTTTGTACACCCCTTTGTATCACGTGAACACCGAATGCTTTCTCTGGAAACGATCGTAGTCGCTCACGTGACACTGTTTACGTTTCGTCTCAGCTCTCGGTGGACGGACTATAGATTGTCAACACTGGAGAACTCTAAACCGACTCCGCACGGGAACACGGGCCGATGCAAACAACTAATGAACAAATGGCGTTATACGGACAGACAGATGTAAATGCGAGGAGATACAAACACTCCTGAGGTGTCCGTTGGTGAATGCGTACGGAGAATGCTCCCATGAAGATCTTATGAGATATAACGAGATCGCTGCTTTATATACCGAATTCTGAATGAGCAAGATATGAATTTTGTCGTGTGTTTGTTTTGGATCTGCTTGTCTTTTAATTTAATGCCGAATGTCCCTTATGACGAATATGTTCTTAACATATACACTCTTATATACTAATTTAAGTTTAATTGTACTTAATTTATCAATATGTAGTTAGTTACACGATTACATGTATATATTATTCATTGTTTTTGGAGCGTTTGAAAACCGAGCTGCAAGGAAAACGCCGGCGGTTGACCCCCAAAAAAGTCCTTTTCCATCACGACTAGATTAGGTTAGATTAATACTTGTTCCATAGATCATGAATATGACACTTCGTAATGACGTGGAACGTGTCAGTTAAATGAAATGTGTCAATACATAATATTACATGACACTCAATTTTTGAATATTTTATTTTATATATATTTTTTAAAATTATTTTTTATTATTCTTTTTTATTTTCCCCCCTAAAGTACTAACTTTTATCTAAAAATTCATCTAATGTGTAGAAGGAATTGCCATTCAGAAATTCTCTTAATTTATTTTTAAATGCTAGTTGGCTATCTGTCAGAATTTTGATACTACTTGGTAAGTGACCAAAGACTTTTGTGGCAGAATAATTAACCCCTTTCTGTGACAGAGCTAAATTTAACCTTGAATAGTGTAGGTCACCCTTTCTCCTAGTGTTGTAGCTATGCACACTGCTGTTACATTTGAATTCAGTTGGATTGTTAATAACAAATTTCATAAGTGAATATATATATTGTGAAGCTACAGTGAAGATTCCTAGATCCTTAAATAAATGTCTGCAGGATGATCTTGGGTGGGCTCCAGCAATTATTCTGATGACCCGCTTTTGGGCAATGAATACTTTCTTACTAAATGATGAATTACCCCAGAATATGATGCCATAAGAAAGCAGAGAATGAAAATAGGCATAGTATGCTAGTTTACTGAGTTGTACATCACCAAAGTTTGCAATCACCCTAATAGCATAAGTAGCTGAGCTCAAACGTTTCAGCAGATCTTCAATGTGTTTCTTCCAATTCAACCCCTCATCAATGCATAAACATAAAAGTTTTGAATATTCTACCTTAGCTATAGATTTCTGGTTGAAGTCAATATTAATTAATGGTGTGATGCCATTTATTGTGTGAAACTGAATATACTGTGTTTTTTCAAAATTTAAAGAGAGTCCATTTACAGAGAGACACCTAATAATTCTCTGAAATACTTCATTGACAATTTCATCAGTTAATTCCTGTGATTCGGGTGTGATAGCGATACTTGTATCATCAGCAAAGAGAACTAGCTTGGCATCTTTATGAATATAGAAAGGCAAATCATTAATATATATTAAGAACAGCAAAGGTCCCAGTACCGAAACCTGTGGCACCCCATGCTTGATAGTTCCCCAGTTTGAGGACTCAGCTGTTTTTTTGTATATTATGTAAATTACTTATATCAACTTTCTGGACTCTTCCAGTTAGGTATGATTTAAACCATTTGTGCACTTTCCCACTCATACCACAATACTTAAGCTTATCTAGAAGAGTTTCATGGTTAACACAATCAAAGGCCTTTAATAGATCACAAAAAATCCCAACGGGTGATTTACGGTTATCCAGAGCATTTAATATTTCATTAGTGAAAATATGTATTCCATTTTCTGTTGAAAAGCCTTTCTGGAAACCAAACTGACAATGCACAAGCACACACCTCAGCTGTTGTGGTAGCAAAATAATTGGAAATAGGATTACAACTCGTTTCACATTCACCCTAATCTCTAGATCTGACTTCCTCGGACTACCATTTCTTCCCCAGTCTGAAGAAATGGCTGGCGGGACGAAGATTTCATTCAAACGAGGAGGTGATTACAGAAACTAATAGCTATTTTGCAGGCGTGGACAATTCCTATTATTCGGAAGGGATCAACAAATTAGACTCCATTTAGACTTACACACTTCGACCAACGCTGTTCAATGTCGAAAAATAAAAATGGTTTTACCAAAACACGTTAGTTGTTTTTATTTTTGCACAGACTTTTCAAACGCGCCTTTGATACATTCAACGTGAGTTTACCGGAGGCCTTGGAACCAAGGTCCACTATCTGCAAAAGTTCAAGCTATTTTGGAATACAAGTTACCTGAAAAACTGCACGAACTCCGTACATTTCTTGGCATTGTTAACCAATATCGTCGTTACCTTAAGGATGCAGCACAGACGCAGTCTGTTTTGCATGACTATCTCAAGGGAGCTAAAAAGAGGGATAATAGACAAATTCAGTGGACTGAGGAAACTAAGAAAATGTTTGAGCAATGCAACAGGATATTGCAAATTCTGCATTATTGGCTTTTCCTAACTCAGAGCTACCTTTAGCATTATGCACTGATGCATCGGATCCATTAGAAAATGGAACTTAGAGACCGGTTGCATTCTTTTCACAGAAACTGAGTCAATCACAGAAAGTTTATAGTACCTATGATCGAGAATTGCTGGGAATTTACCTTTCTGTGAAAAAGTTCAAACATTCATTAGAAGGAGGAAATTTTGTTATATTCACTGATCATAATCCACTCACATTTGCTTTTAAGCAAAACAATGAAAAAGCATCCCCTCGACAAATGCGACAGCTGCAATATATCTCACAATTTTCAACTTATATTCGTCACATCAGTGGCCATGGCAATATTGTTGCTGATGCTCTGTCCAGAATTTATGAAATAGCAATAATAATAATATGATGAAATCGCCAAGAACCAACTGCAAGATCAAGAATTACAACAACTTCGAACTGGAAACAACTCCTTAAACTTCAAGTCATATCAACTTCCACCAGAAAAAACATTGTGATGTGACACTTCAACTGCAAATATCAGACCTTAAATTCCTCAAGCTTTTCGTCATCAAATATTTCTCCATTTTCATGGTTTAGCTCGTCCTGGAATAAAGACTACAGCGAAACTGTTAACCAGTAAAGTTATCTGGTATGACATAAAAAGAGATGTGCAACGATGGACTAAATCCTGTGTTATCTGCCAGAAAACCAAAATTACTCGCCACACAAAATCACCGCTAGAAAAATTTGAAGAACCAGATGAACGTTTCAGTGTTGTACACATTGATATCATAGGACCTCTGCCTCCATCTAATGGTATGACGTATTGCTTGACTTGTATTGATCGTTTCACGTCCTGGATGGAAGTCATACCACTTGAGGATATCACCGCTGAAAAAGTAGCAAACGCCTTCTACCAACACTGGATTGCTAGATTTGGCGTTCCATCACAAGTAATCACAGACCAAGGAACATCGTTCAGATCACAACTGTTTTAATAATTTGGGCATCATCTGTGGAATGAAAATTCAACATTCAACACCGTATCACGCTCAATGCAATGGCAAAGTTGAGAGGTTACACAGAACTCTGAAATCTGCATCAAGGCTCACAACACTTCCGACTGGACAAATACTCTACCTACTATTCTACTTGGATTTCGAACTGCAGTACGAGAGACATCAAACTATTCTATTGCACAGATGGTATATGAGAAAATTCCTAGTGATTTTTTTTGAAGAGCCAACTACAAAGATTGACTCTGATTCATTTACATCTGATTTTCAAAAGCAAATGTTACAACTGAAACCTAACAAACTTACATATGATACAGCACAATCAGTATTTCTACCAAAAGACCTGAATACTTGTTCACATGTGTTCTTAAGATGTGACAGGGTTAAAAAACCATTAGAACCTACATATGATGGTCCTTTTCCTGTCATAACAAGGCATGAACAATATTTCACTATTTTGAAGAAGTGCAAAAACATAAATGTGTCAGTGGACAGACTTAAACCAGCCTATCTCTTGCAGGAAGAAAGGGAATTAGAAAAGGTTCCTCCAAATTTTGGAAAGGATACTCAACCACAGAAGTCCACAGCTGTCCAGCTGACAGAGTATCAAAGTCAGGAAGACCTATAAGAGTTCCAGCTCGATTCTTAGACTGAGTTATTTCTGTGAAAAATAAATAAAGTCACATTAGACATTGTACCTAGAGATTTTTAATTGTGTTATATCTTTATCACTTTTATACCATTTGCACTTGTGTTTTTGTAACATATCTCTTGTTATTCCAGTATGATATTGTTTGTTTTGAATTAATGTAATGTCAGACTTCACTACCTTGTATTACTAAATAACTTTGTTTCTGGTGGGGGAGTAGTGTACACGACAGTGACATAACTGTGCAAATAACTTCGTTGCAAATATTAACATGATATCTCTGAGTTCTGTGTGTGTTCAGTTATTTTGAAAATAACAAAAAGAGTGAAACTTTCACTCTGCAGCGGAGTGTGCGATGATATGAAACTTCCCGGCGGATTAAAATTGTGTGCCGGAACCGGGACTCGAACCTGGCACCTTTTCCTATCGCGGGCAAGCGCACTCCCGACTGTGCTATCCCGACACGACTAGCGATGCCGCCTTACAACTTTACTTCCGCCAGTACCTCGCCTCCTACTTTCAAATGTTCGAATGTTTGTTAAGCTTAAGGGACTTAACTACGGGGTCATCAGTCCCTAAACTTACAAACTAATTACGAACTACCTACAACTAAGGACGGCACAAATATCCATGCCCGAGGGGGGATTCGAACTCCCCCTCCTACTTTCCAAACTTCACAGAAGCTCCCCTGCGTACCATGCAAGACTAGCACTCCTAGAATTTTAATCTACCAGGATGTTTCATATCAGCGCACACTACGCCGCAGAGTGAAAGTTTCATTCTGGAAACATCCCTTAGGCTGTGGCTAAGCCATGTCTCCACCATATCCTTTCTTCCAGGAGTGCTAGTCTTGCATAGTACGCAGGAGAGCTTCTGTGAAGTTTGGAAGGTAGGAGGCGAAGTACTGGCGGATGTAAAGTTGTGAGGGGGCATCGTGAGTCGTGTCGGGATAGCACAGTCGGTAGTACGCTTGCCCGCGAAAGGAAAAGGTCCCAGGTTCGCGTCCCGGTTCCGGAACACAATTTTAATCTGCCAGGAAGTTTCATATCAGCGCACACTCCGCAGCAGAGTGATAGTTTCACTCTGGAAACATCCCTTAGGCTGTGGCTAAGCCATGTCTCCACCAAATCCTTGCTTCCAGGAGTGCTAGTCTTGCATGTTTCGCAGGAGAGCTTCTGTGAAGTTTGGAAAGTAGGAGGCGCGGTGCTGGTGGAAGTAAAGTTGTGGGGCGGCATTGTGAGTTGTGTCGGGATAGCACAGTCGGTAGTGCGCTTGCCCGCGAAAGGCAAAGGTCCCAGGTTCGAGTCCCGGTTCCGGCAAGCAATTTTAATGTGCCAGGACATTTCAACAAACAGAGTGTTCGTAAAAAAGCCAAATAAAAATAGTAATAAATATTTTTCAGCGTATATTTCATAATTTTAGTAAATATATCCGTCACAATAGTAACATTTTCTTCTTTTTTCTTCCTTTTTTGTGTATAACGAGGTGAGGGAGGAAGACGCAACAAGCTGCTTCATAAACTCCGAGCCCAGCAGAGTCCGCAGACTAGACTGCAACGCGAGTACGATGATAAACAAGTTGGGGTCATGGAGCCTTGATTAGCTTGTCGGCGTCGGCTGGCTGGCGCCTTCCCCCGGGCGCACAAATCACGCAGCCAGCCCGTGCCCTGCCTCGCTGGCTCTCGGGACTTCCCCTAAATAAGTGAGGCGGCCCAATCTCGGCGTCGCTGCGGCCGCACTAAACTTTAAAAAAGCCTGCACAGGCCACACACCTGCCCAGCTCGCTGTCTCCACGGGTGAACAGCGCGCGGCACAACAGCTCGTTAGCAACCGGCATCCGTTCTGTTCAAACACGCTCCCAGTCGCTGAAGGATAGCAAGGATAAATCTGGAAATGGCCTCAAAGTTCAGATGAAAACAGAGAAAATGTTTGATGAGAACAATACTAGTACCAAATCTATATCTATAAATGTGAGCCGGCCGCGGTGGCCGAGGTGACTAGGGCGGTCCAGTCACGGTCTGCACGGCCACTAGGGTCGAGGGTTCGAATCCCCCCTCGGGCATTGATATTTGTGCCGTCCTAGTTCATAAGTAGTTTGTAGGTTTAGGGACTGATGACTCCGTAGTTAAGTCCCATAGACTCTACAAACATTTGAACATTTTTTTTATAAATGTGAATATCTGTTCGGTGTACTTTTATCACGTCTGAACAACAAGACATAAAGAGCTAAAAATTTGTACAGTTACTAATGTGTACCCGGGGAAGGTTTAGGCACGCTTTTATGGCGATCGGATAGCTATTTATTTACCTATATTAATGTGAATGTCTGTTCGGTGTACGCTTATCACGTCCGAACGACAAGACACAGAAACTTAAATATTTGTACAGTTACTAATTTATACCTGAGGAAGGTTTTAGGCACGGTTTTGTGGCGATCTGATAGATATTTAGTAATTTGAAGAATATAACGCGAAATGTGGAACAATAATGATTCTTTGAAAATTATATTTACTCTTTGAAAATGGTTCTATCGGTTGCATTGTTGCTTGAAGGTTGATAATGATAAAAGGGTGGAGTATATTGGAAAGTTACCGGTGTATATAAAATTCTACGTGTTGTTCAAATGTTTGTTAACCTTATGGGACTTAACTACGGGGTCATAAGTCCCTAAACTTACAAACTACTTATCAACTACCTTATACTAAGGACGGCACAAATATCCATGCCCGAGGGGGGATTCGAACCCCCGAGCGTAGGGGCCGTGCACACCGTGACTGGAGCGCCTCAGTCCCCTCGGCCACCGCGGCCGGCATTTTACGTGTGTGTTAATATTTCGCTCTGCAGCGAAAACTACAGAACGCAAACGAATGGTCTGTTTGTAATTGTTGTGCGAAGACTCCCGTTGCACATCATAGCAGTTCCATGCCGATAGCTATAAGGGGGTGGAAGATATGGTGGTTGAAAGTCGTCAAATTATAAAAAAAAAAACCCGGACTGAAGGCCAGCGTAGACGTTTGCGACTCTATAGCAAGGAGTTTACATACAGCGAAACCTGATGCCACACACCATATCTTTGGTCTATGCGTGCTACAATGTCTTCAGCTCTTTCTCTGTAAGGATAAGCATACGAATAAGAAAATATAAATAAATAAATAAATAAAAAATAAAGCAGTAAAAAAATTTCTTTTAATACATCTCTTTAAAAAATCATTACTGTTGAATTTCGTGATTGGATTCTTAGAAACGAGTGCATTTTTACCTGCGATTTCTTATATATTCTCTGATAAATGTAACATGTTTTTAGAGAAAAGGAGATGGACAGAGAGAGAGAGAGTGGATAGGAAAAGTACTAACTCAAGGTTCGAATAAATAAATAAATAAATACCCGGGCAACGCCGGGTTTTCAGCTAGTAGCTTATAAAGATAAATAACTCAATTCCCGCAGCTTCGCACGCGTAGATTGGATGGTCTGCATTGGTTGTTTCTACTTCTAAATAGAAATTTTCATAGATTTAGCTTTAAATTCCTTTCCTAATCAAGTATTTTTATACAACTTGCCACCCCCTATTGCACCACTGATGGTAGAATTCTAAACACCCCGAAACATATTTTGGCCCACTAAACGTGGGCCTTTGCGAACGTCTTTTGACAGCTCTAAATTTAAATGATAATAACGGCCTAACTATTCATCTGACACGAAAATTGAATAACCGAATTTGTAGAGCAGAAAATTCTCTACTACTTTGCTCTCTTATTTTTTTTTCATATCTAGTAGCGTTTCAAAGATATTTGCAAAAATAACGACGATTTTGGGATGTCTGTCTGTCTGTCTGTCCGTAACGTGTTCCCTGTTTTTAAGACAAACTGTTCAACCGATCAGCACCAAATTTTACAGACATGATTGTAGGCCACCAGAGACCAGAACCTTCTCTTTTCAAATTTTTCGGACAAAAAATACGGTAGTAATACAAAAAAGCCGTTTGTAATATAATTGTAATTGTCATCTGACACGAAAATTGAATAACCTAATTGGTGGAGGAGAAAGTTCTCTACAACTTAGCTGCCTTGTGTTGTTTTCATATCACGTATCGTTTGAGACATATTTGAAAAAAAAAAAAAAAAAAAAAAAAAAAAAAAAAAAAAAAAAAAAAACAGATTTGACACCCTCCATTGAATTAACGAAAACTAGCCGTTCGGAGATGTCACGTGACATTCCTCGCCATCTTGTGTTGCGTATTTGATGATTTTCTTATTGTAACTTACACGTTGTCATTTCAAAGCAATGGCGCACTGAAGAATTAACAAAAACACATCGTTCTTCGTACGATAAATGATAATCTAGTGTCTTCAAATGCCATCTTAGCATCAGTTAACAACGGCCATGAATAGTATGAGATTACAGGACTGATATATATTGAAACTTCCTGGCAGATTAAAATTGTGTGTCGGAACCGGGACTCGAACTTGGGACCTTTGCCTTTCGCGGGCAAGCGCACTACAGACTGTGCTATCCCGACACGACTCACGATGCTGCCCCACAACTTTACTTCCACCAGTACCTCGCCTCCTACTTTCCAAACTTCACAGAAGCTCTCCTGCGTACCAAGCAAGAGTAGCACTCCTGGAAGAAATGATTTGGTGGAGACATGGCTTAGCCACAGCCTAAGGGATGTTTCCAGAATGAAACTTTCACTCTGCAGCGGAGTGTGCGCTGATATGAAACTTCTTAGTAGATTAAAATTGTGTGCCGGAACGGGGACTCGAACCTGGGATCTTTGCCTTTCGCGGGCAAGCGCACTACCGACTGTGCTATCCCGACACGACTCACGATGCTGCCTCACAACTTTACTTCTGCCAGTACCTCGCCTCCTTCTTTCCAAACTTCACAGAAGTTCTCCCGCGAAACTTGCAAAACTAGCACTCCTGGAAGAAAGGATATGGTGGAGACATGGCTTAGCCACAGCCTAAGGGATGTTTCCAGAATGAAACTTTCACTCTGCAGCGGAGTGTGCGCTGATATGAAACTTCCTGGCAGTTGATTGATAGCTATAGCGTAATGGGCAACGCATTGGATTAAGATGCTAAAGATCAGTGGTTCGAAACCCACCACTCCCAATTTTTTTTTTCCTAAAAGGGATTCAGATTGTCTTAATAATTAATTTTTTTTATTATTTAGATTATTATTTTGGTCCAAAATGTTTGCAAAAACTTATAAAACTACAAATCTAAAGTGGGCCATAAAACACGTCAGTGCGATTTTTTTTTAAATTCTAAAAATGGTTCCAAATCCAAATTTTCGCATTTCTAGCATCAAAATAGCCTTAGTAGCACCCTTAAAATATTTTCCCTTATTTCACCCACTTAGTGGTTGTATTTCTTAAAATGTCGAACCACGTGTTTTTAAAATTCTAATACAAAATCTAAATCCTAAGTTTTGTATTTCTTGCTTTAAAATTGCCTCAATAGCAACGTATTTTAAAAAAAAAACCGTTCATCCCCTTATTTAATCCCCTTAGGGATGGGATAAAGACTAATCGCTAATGTCTACTGTATAAGATAAACAACTTGTACAAATTTCAAGTTTCTATCGTCTGTAGATTCACTTTTCAGCGCCGTTTTCTGTCTTTTAGAAACATATCAAGAACGCTAAATTTCTTTTTTTGGCATGTTTCTTTGTAATTTTACTTTTCAAACTGCAGTATGCACTCATTTTCCTTTATTCGTACGCTTGTTGCAGAAAAACAACTGAAGAATGTGCATCACGTTTCTCTGTATATACGCTGTTTGCTATTATAGTGTCAAAAGTCACCACTGGTCTTCAGTTCGAATTTTATGTAAGCTGACGACCTTCAGCCACTATATCTTCCACTCTCTTGTCGCTATCGACACAGAACTGCTATGGTGCACAACGGGAGACTTTGTACTACAAGAAGACGGAGAGATCGTTCGTCTCCATCGTTTCGTTTTGCTGAAGAGCAAAGTATTGAAGACCCACAAGTAGAATTTTATATAAGTTGGTAACGATCACCTCAAATAACATCAATCCCCTTATCGTTATCAACCCTTATCAGCGGCGTGAGTTGTAAACTAAAACTGGGAGTGAACTTACATCATTTGTCGGCGTACTTTACAGAAGTAGGAAATGATTGGAAGAGGGAGTGTATGTGCTACATACGGCTATAATAGCTAATTGTAATCTGTCTTCAGGTTCCCGAAAATTAGAGAATTCTAAATATGATAGTTTAAGGAGGCTACTATTACGCTTACTGAGATCGTTTACTTTTAATAAACAGTGTCTTTAACGCTGTAATTTAGCCTTACTGACAAATGTTGGTCGCAGTACAGAGGATATAAAATGCAGAATGGCAATGGGTAGAAAAGCGTTCTTGAAAAGGAGAAATTTGTTAACATCGAATATTGATTTAAGCTTAAGGAAGTCCTTTCTGAAGGCATTTGCATGGAGTGTTGCCTTGTATGGGAGTGAAACATGGACGATAAACAGTGCGGACAGGAAGAGGATTGAGGCATTTGAAATGTGGTGCTACAGAAGAATGCTGAAGATTAGGTGGGTGGATCGCGTAACTAATGAGGAGGTACTGAACAGAATTGGGGAGAAAAGAAATTTCTGGCATACCTTGAATAAAAGAAGGGATAGATTGGTAGGGCACATTCTTAGACATCAAGGAATAGTGTATTTAGCGTTGGAGGGAAGTGTGTGGGGTAAAAACCGCAGAGGAATACAAAGAGATGGATACAGTAAGCATATTCAGAGAGATGTAGGTTTCCGTTCTTATGTGGAGATGAAGAGGCTTGCTCAGGATAGGGTATTGTGGAGAGCTTCATCAAACCAGTCTCCGGACTGAAGACCACAACAACAACAAATAAGTTCTTTACAATAGGCCCTATAGGTAGCGGGTTATTCGTAAACGAAGAGCTGACTTGGATAAAATTTTGACAAACAAGGACCCAGAGCATTTATTGTGCCCAGTCTACTTTGTGGCGAAATATTTCATAGCTAAGATTTTGTAAAGCCAAGGATAAATGTAACTTGTTCATTGCGTGTAGTTTTTAAAAAATGGTGGTTGATTTATTATAACAACAAATTATAACAGAAAGTTTCATTTGAATCCCTTTATTTAAAGCAAGACGAGGCTTCAGAAAGATCAGCATAATACCTTTACTGTCAACTATTTGTATTTAAGAAGAAATTGTATTTCATGAAACACAAGGCTAAAGAGACATTTAAAACAGTGTCTTGCATTTTCGTTGTCATTTCCAGTATTTGGTCTGATGCACTGTCTTCTATTCTGCTGCCTAACTGCTCACGGAAACTGCGTTCATGTATATGATTTAAACTTACGCCATGTATTGTGCTAGTTTCAGTTCGAATTCAATCCAAATAAACTGTACACAGTATGAAAGGTTTTATTTGTACGTCTACGCAACTACAATAAGTGCGATCGTTTTTCACCAGACGCGTTTGGCTTCAATGAATGTAAAACATCCTCAGTGGTCTGAAATGAAAACTATCAAGAAGCTGATCTGTTTTCATAATTTGTTAAAAATTTGAAAAATGTAGATATATTTTTTTTTTTTTTTTTTTTTTTTTTTTTTTTTTTTTTTTTTTTTTTTTTTACGGAAATTTTTTCTTATATTTTCGTCTGACATCGTGAAGCACCGACGAGTTGCACAATTTATGGAAGAGATGATTGCATAGTTTCTCGTGCCTCACACTAAAAAAATTATCATCTAAAATACTATCTTAAAGGACGTAACAAATTTAAACCTTGCAAAGTAATTCTGGTACGCAGCGAAATAAAATACGGAATCACAGATGTCAAGTCAAGTATAGCCTGAAACTGGATCCAACAGATGGCACTGCTAGGAGACAGACACGTGTAAATGCCACAGAGTTCCCGCTATTATCACAGACATATATTACTAGACTGGCAATGCCGTCTTCAATATAATTGGTGTCAATGAAGTCTCGCCGCCATATTTCAATACTATAGCGTGCGAGCTGACGCGTGTGCTTTTACAGAAAACAGTAGTAAAAATATGAACGAACTGATGTGTGTCTTTAGATTTTCGACATATGGTAAATTTGTTTGTTGTGTATGGCTGTAATTTTTTTCTACTGGAATAAGCTTCGATACCTACAGTAATGATTTGCTGTTACTATTAATCTGTTACCAATTTTATTCAGCTTCGGATTTTCTTTCAGTAGTATGGTCATTAAAATTGTTGTTTTAGTGGATAACAGGTACCCTGAATCTTTTAAGAATTCTTACGAAATCCACAGTCTGCTTTGACACACACACTAATGAGTCGCACATCCTGTTTTTTATTAACCTGTTACCAGTTTCGATCAACTTCGGCTTCTCTTTTAATAGTATGAATGTTATAAATGTGCTATTTGTTGTGGATAACAAATATCTTTATTCTTCTTAGTGTTTTTCAGATAACTCTACTGATTTAACTGCACGTAACTGGAAAATGTTATCTTACCATCCCGGCGGCCTTTCATGATTATGTTGGCAAAATCAACACAACGGTAGAAAGTCTTTGCCAAGATGTTAATATTCTTAGAAATCCACACAGAGTGACTTGATTAGTATTTCGTACAGACGATGTAGTAAATAAATAATACCTTTCATGGTCTACGGTTGACAGGCTCTTGTATGTACCCCTCGTTCACTAATTAATTGTCCCCATAAAACGAAGATTTCGTGACAAAAATTTTTTGCAGTCACGCGATTGGTTCATACCAACGTCACCTTATTGACAATAAAATCACGCCAGGTCGGTAAGTAAAATTTCACCGCACATAACATGTCTTTCTCGTAACACAATTCGACAATGTAGGCCTATGTGTTAAATTCAAGTATTGCGGTAGCAAACGATGTTCAAACCGTCTAGCAAAGCTTATAACGTCATATCGTGTCAGAAGATCGTAGTAGTATTATAAGCTATTTGCTAGTACCTAAAGACGCGGCTAATCGCTTGAGAAGGGGTTGTTATGTGATCACACTGGTAAAATTCTTCCATTACCCTACTATTCACTATCCCACACTCATGAATCAGTAGATACGCGGGGCATTTTGGATTATGTTGACATCACTCTACAATTAGTGGAAAACAAAATAAAATTCGACATATTTAGGAAGCCAACAACGAGGGCCTCAATGTTGAGTGAATCGAAGCCTTGTCATCCTAGAAGATATAAGCTAGACTTTTACAGATCTGCCATAATACTTATTATCGACCTTCCCCTTTGTGACGAATCAGTATGAACTTAATACTCTTTGCCATATCGCCTATAAAAATGGTTACAGTCGCCATGTATATATGGAGAGTGTCAGGTATACACAAGAGCAGAGCTGTACCGCCATCGCGAAGATAATTGATGAAAAACGCAAACAGCGCGCTCGCGTTTCTAGCACCATTCACATACAATATAGCCACATCGTTTCGAAATACCAATGTACAAATTGGCTTTTCGCACGGTACAAATATTCTTGTAAAAAGATATAAAATAGCCAAGATCGCTTATCATCAGTTTTTATTAATGACGACCGGTTTCACTGATCTATGTCAGCATCATCAGGTCAAATAAAATATTTCACAAGGCCATAATCTTGTAATGTCAAATAGTTGTTATATAAAACGATTTAAAGTGCATAAGTGCACTAAGTCATTATAATAAAACGTAATTAACACAGTGAGTGACAAAAGCAAATATGCAGTTACTGCTACTGCACAACGAGCAACCTATCAAATATCCACATGCAGCTTCGGGTGTTTATAAGCTCAAATGTGTTGACTGCCCAACTGAATATGTGGAACAGACGGGGAGAACATTCAAAACACTTTTCAATGAACATATTTTAACAAAAAAGGGCAGTTAAGGACAAATTCTCCTTCTGCCGAACATTTAAAGGCTTCTGGGCAACATAATTTAGAAATTTCGGATTACAACCAAAAAGGACTGAACATCCTTGAAGGATTCGACATATCTAAGCGGCTTTATTTTAAATACACCCTTAGTTGACTTCAAAAGACCAAACTTTTTTTCGATGATTTTATAGAAATCTTTAAATAATGTTTCTGTTATACACTTGGAAATCCCTTGAAAATTGGTTATTTTATGTTAAGGGTGTCCAAATTTGAATTTATACAACTATTATACGACCAACACAGCACCTACAGTGTTGTGGAGATCTTCACTTTATTGGCCGTTACTCTCAGTACGCTTCTGAACGCTGCCCTAGACAGTAGCAGTAGCGACGCAGAATTGTTTTGTAGCTACAGAAAAGTTTTTGAAATATTGCCATGCAAATTTTGTTTTGTATGTATTAGTTTTCTTCTTTCTTCTTCATTGTATGTTTGAAGATGCCCTAACCGGGAGAAACGCGTCACAACTAAATAAAACAGATCTTTGCAAGCAAGTCAGTCTTTTATTCTGGAATATTGATCATACTGGTGCGATAAGATTACGGACGCAAGCAACCTCAAGTTATTTATATAAAGGAATAGAGATTAAAGGTGAGTCTGTATAGTCCGACCACATGAGACTGGAATATGTCGATGACAGAGAATTTCAAATTACTAGATTTCCAATGAAAAATGCTCTTTTTAACATTAAAACATTTGACTCAAAACAGAAATACTATGTAAAATACAAATCACATGTAAACAAAACTTCATATGCTGTACATATTTAAACAACAAACCTTTTTATTGTAAAAAAAAGAAAAAAAACTTTTAATGTAGTAACCATTTTTATGTTTGTCTTCAACAATCGGTTTTTCTGTGATATTGAAGTCATCAAATGCACTAACAGCGTTCTACGTCTTACAGTTTATAATGGCGAAGTTTACAACTCGTACATTCCTGAAGAAACCATGTGTACAAAGCCTCTTAAGGTAATGGGTACCCATCGGTTTTTATCAGTTTCCTGTCACTACTTTTTGTGTTCAAATGGTACACCTCAGATTTATCACGATTTTTAATGTCATTAAACGGTATGAGGCCTAACACCTTAAAATGAAGCAAATTCGTTTTTTTTTATAATTATGAGAATAAAGTCAATTTCTACTGTTTTGTTTTTCACCATCTCCTACTTGAGACTCATTGTATTAAAGATACGAAACATTCACATTATTAATATTACTAACACTTTTCCGGACTTTATGCCGTGGTATTGTGGATTTATCATTTAAACCCAACATTTCGCTCCCAACTGCGGAGGACATTTTCAAGGGGGATCGTGTCACTTTTGTATGTCCGATGCACTCCATGGCTCGCTTCTGACTGCAGCCAAACTCCGTTTACGAGGGCTCGAGCGCAGAAGTGTGAAGTCAGATGTTTTGTATCTGCGCGCAATTCGTCGTTGCCGATTGCCGTCGTCCGTTGTTAATATCGTTCCATGGTGGAAGACTGTTACATTTCTTCTTCAACACCGGAATCCAGATTTCATTTAGTTTCATGCCCTCCTCTATCCTATTGAAATTATTGGGGTGTTTTGCAATTTGTATAGCCTCTCTGTACAGTCTCTCGTGGTATCCATTTGTGGCTGCTAAAACCTAAGTAATATAAAATTGAATACGGTGGTCTCCCGGTTTGTTCAAATGTTTGTAAATCTATTCGACCAAACTACGTGGTCACCAGTCCGTATCCCCGTTTTAAAAACATGTTCAGCAACCGATCGCCGGCCGCGGTGGCCGATGGGACTGAGGCGCTCCAGTCACGGTCTGCACGGCCATTACGGTCGGGGGTTCGAATCCCCCTTCGGGCATGGATATTTGTGCCGTCCTTAGTATTAGCTAGTTCATAAGTGGTTTGTAAGTTTAGGGACTGATGACCCCGTAGTTAAGTCCCATAAGCTCTACAAACATTTGAACATTTGAGCAACCGATCTGTCAATCTCTCTCTCCCCTTCTACAGTTCCCCTTGTACTCTTCTAGTCGTTTTTGACTGTTATTTTTGTGGTACCCACGTATACATCTCCACAAATACACGGAATCCTATAAATTCCTGCTTTTCCAGAGGTTTACGAGCATCCTTCGACATTTCAGGTGCTCCTGTTTCTTCCGAGTAGGTTTGTAGATAATGGCAACATTCCGTTTCGTCAAAATTTTACCGATGTGGACGGTGACGTCCTTAACAAAAGGCAGGAAGACTATGGATTTCAAAGAAACCCTTTCATCGTTTTTAACTCTACGTCTCGGTCTTAAAGCTCTCCTTATCTCTGTAGACGAATACCCATTGTTAAGTAAAGCATTACTCAGGTGTTTCAATTCCGCGTCGAGTAATTCCGGTTCACAGATGTTCCTTGCTCTGTCTGCAAACGTCTTTATAATGCCCCGCTTTTGCTGTGGGTGGTGGTTTGAATCCCGGTGCAGATAACGGTCTGTGTGTGTGGGCTTCCGATAAACTGTATGGCCCAATCTGCCATTCCCATTTTTGAAAACTGACACGTCTTAAAAATGCAGTTTTCCGTCTTCTCTATGGTAAACCGATTTCTAGAAATAATGTGTTGAACAAAACGATCTAGTTTCTCTCTACCCCTCCTTCTCCATGGTAAACCGAATTCTTGAATTAAGGTGTTGAAGAAAACGATCTAGTTCCTCTCTACCTTGTCTCCACGCAACAAACGTATCATATACATAGCGGAACCAAAAAGCAGGTTATTTTTTGCTGTTTTCAGTGCCTGTTACTCGAATTTTTCCATTCAGAAATTTGATATAACCGGCATGGTAGAGAGGAACTAGATCGTTTCCTTCTTCAACACCTCAACGGGATTAATTCTAGAATCATTTCTACCTATGTAAGTGGGAGTCAACAATATATTTTCGCATTCGGAGGAGAATGTTGGCGATTGGAGTTTCGCAAGTAGCCCACGCCGCAGCGATAAGCGCCGTTGTTGTAATGATTCCCATCCCAGATCCTGTATCATTTCCGTAACGCTGTCTCCCCTGTATGGTGACAATACGAAACGAGCTGCCCTTCTTTGGACTCTTTCGATGTCCTCCGTCAAACTCACCTGATAGGGATCCCACACTGGGCAGCAATACTCCAAAAATGGACGGATAAGCGTATTGTATGCAGTTTCTTTTGTAGTTCTGTTGCATCTTTTAAGGGTTCTGCCAATAAAACGCAGTCTTTGGTTCGCCTTTCCCACGATATTATCTACGTGTTCTTTCTAATTTAAGACTGAAGTAATAGTAATTCCTAGGTATTTTGTGGAGTTTACGGCCTTCACATTTGATTGATTTATCTTGTAAACAAAGTTTAACGGATTTCTTTTCGTACTCATGTGGACGACTTTACACTTCTCATTATTTAGAGTCAATTGCCAATTTTTACACCATACTGATATCTTATTCAGATCGTTCTGCAGTTGGTTTTGATCTTCATATTATTTTACTAGACGGTAAATGACGGCATCATATGCAAACAACCTAAGAGAGCTACTTAGATTTTTCCCTAAATCGTTTATGTAAATAAGGAACAGCAGAGGACCAATAACACTACGCTGTGGAACGCCCGATATCACCTCTGTTTTAGTCGATGCCTTACCATCGATTACTACGAACTGTGTCCTCTCTGACAAGAAATCCCCTATCCAAACGCAAATTTGGGGCGATATACCATAACCACGCCTTTTTTGATTAAAAGCCGTTTGTGAGATACGGTGTCAAAAGCTTTCTGAAAATCAAGAAATACGGAATCGATTTGCAAACCTTTGTCGATAGCACCCATCACTTCTTGTGAATAAACGATATTTTCTAAATCCGTGCTGACCTTGGGTCAATAGATCGTTCTGTTCGAGATAATTTAAATATTTGAATACAGGATATGTTCCAAAACCATGCTGTAAATTGACGTCAATGAAATAGGCCTGTAGTTTAGTGGGTTACTCCTACTGCCTTTCTTGAATATAGGTGTGACCTAGGCAACTTTCCAATCTTTTGGTACAGATCCTTCTATGAGAGAGCGGATGTATATGAGTGTTAAGTGTTGTTGCATTGCACTACATGCCCACCACACGATATGAGCCAAACTGTTTGTGTAATTCATTTGGTAGAGTAAACACAAGTGAACATCAACCCTCTCTGCATGAACTTTC
The DNA here is from genome assembly GCA_026315105.1 of Locusta migratoria. Lineage (NCBI taxonomy): Eukaryota > Metazoa > Arthropoda > Insecta > Orthoptera > Acrididae > Locusta > Locusta migratoria. The sequence continues at coordinate 300,886,138 of CM048746.1, forward strand.
TGTCGTTACCATTATATAGATTGCCTTCGAACCGATAGAAAGACGTCCAACTATTTTAGTTCATTCTGCGGATGACAATATATCAGAACGAGTATTGACCAGAGTATAAGTACTCCTGTCAATAACGTCATTCAAATTTTTCAAATGTTTGTATAGCTTAAGGGACTTAACTACGGGGTCATCAGTCCCTAAACTTACAAACTACGTATGAACTAACTACTACTAAGGACGGCACAAATATCCATGCCCGAGGGGGGATTCGAACCCCCGACCGTAGTGGCCGTGCAGACCGTGACTGGAGCGCCTCAGTCCTCTCGGCCACCGCGGCCGGCCTTTATAATGCACATAAAAAGTTTGTAGCAGTCAGCGATTGTGGTGATATCAATAAGGAGTAGAGTAATGACAACAAATACTTATATTACGATTTTGAATTTTTGTGTTACGACACGTTGAGTTATTAGTTAAACTTTGCTAACGCTTGGTAATGGTATACTAATCGAATCGAAACCGGTAGCATTGAGAAAAAATAAACAACAATGGTCAATATGTCGTTTTGCAATTTTATCCATCTCTTGTAACAAATAATCAGACACACCAAACAACTATTTTCTGGCAGTTCTACTTTGTTCGTTTCCTAGGAGCTTTGGAGTCAATAGAGGGAATTTGTCTATTTCCAGTTTCTCCAAAATCCCCAAATTATTTCTTTTCTGCTCAGTATGAAAGACTGTCTGGCTATTTGCTGATTTTGTCGGTATATAGTTTTGATTTTTTTCTAATGTAAATCTGGTGCTCTATTGTTGCTCCATTTATAAGACGAAAACGTTAGAAAACAGCTTTACAATATTTCTTACTCGGCGGAAAGGGGACGATTGACTCAAACTTCTAAGTAAGGAACAAACCAGTACTGCCAGTAAATGATTCTTTAGTGCGTTTGATGAGTTGTTACAGAAAATAGACAAAACGTTACGTTTGTATGTACATTGTTAAACGGTGTATTTGCATAAATGTCTGTCAGAATTATAACGTCAGTTCGTAAGAGATTAGCCGTTCCCGGTCGACAGAAAGACCAGAACCATTTCGACGGCATGTAGCCAAGTAATCGCTAGAATTTCCAGATGGTCACTAAGCTTTTCCATATTGTTCTAGTTGGGCATTGTTAGAAAATTTACTGTTTCCCATATAACAAAATAGCTGATTGTTTGTCCCGAGATAAATCCAAGAGCTGCCTCACCTCCGAGTTAAGCAGTCAGTATTCACTGCTCTGAAAGCTTACGTGATTAATGGTGACTATCTTATCTTCATTTCTGCAGTTCTGTTCAATATGTGGCTTTACTACTTTATGTCTGGTCACGTTTCTTTACCCTTTTTAAATGACTGTCAATAAGGCAAATGTGTGGATTGTATGTTTGAAAGGGCTCAGCCGAATGGCCGATGGGAGTGAGGCGCTCCAGTCACGGTCTGCACGGCCACTACGGTCGGGGGTTCGAATCCCCCCTCGGGCATGGATATTTGTGCCGTCCTTAGTCTTAGCTAGTTCGTAAGTAGTTTGTAAGCTTAGGGACTGATGACCCCGTAGTTAAGTCCCATAAGTTCTACAAACATTTGAACATTTTTTGGCTCAGTCGACATTCCTCCGCTACGCGAGCGCTGCTGATTGTTGATGGGGGGTTAAAACCTGAACTACCTTCCTTCCTTGTAAAACGCTGGGTGCATGGCAGATAAAACGTACTAGGTCTTTCCGAAGGAGAAAAGAACTACAACAATAACCAGTGTCACAGGTTTGGAAAGAAAAAATAATCCAACTTTCTACTTTCGGATCTAGATCACTATAACTGCTATAGTTTTTTTAGGTTTTGCTGTAATCTCATCTTCTAACTTCTCTAGCCATTATATTGTTACGAGACGTCAAATCCTGATCGTTGTTGTTGTGGTCTTCAGTCCGGAGACTGGTTTGATGCAGCTCTGCACAATACCCTATCCTGGGCAAACCTCTTCATCTCTACATAAGAACGGCAACCTACATCTGTCTGAATCTGCTTACTGTATCCATCTCTTGGTCTTCCTTTGCGGTTTTTACCCCACACACTTCCATCCAACGCTAAATTCACAACACCTTGATGTCTAAGAATGTGCCCAACCAATCTATCCCTCCTTTTAGTCAAGGTATGCCAGAAATTTCTTTTCTCCCCAATTCTGTTCAGTACCTCCTCATTAGTTACGCGATCCACCCACCTAATCTTCAGCATTCTTCTGTAGCACCACATTTCAAAAGCCTCAATCCTCTTCCTGTCCGCACTGTTTATCGTCCATGTCTCACTCCCATACAAGGCAACACTCCACACAAATGCCTTCAGAAAGGACTTCCTTAGGCTTAAATCAATATTCGACGTTAACAAATTTCTCTTTTTCAAAAACGCTTTTCTACCCATTGCCATGCTGCATTTTATATCCACTGTACTGCGACCATCATTTGTTATTTTACTTCCCAAGTAACAAAACTCATCTACCTCCTTTCTTGCTTCGTTACCTAATCTAATTCCTTCAGCATCGCCTGATTTTCTTAGACTGCACTCCATTACCCCAGTTTTGCTCTTGTTAATGTTCATCTTATATGCACCTTTCAGCACACTGACCATTCCGTTCAATTGCTCTTCCAGGTCCTTTGCTGTATCTGACAGAATTACTATGTCGTCGGCAAAACACAATGTTTTAAATTCTTCCCCCTGAATCAAATTTATCCTTGCTTTCCTTTATAGCTTGCTCAATGTACAAATTGAATAACAATGGAGAAAGACTACAACCCTGTTTTACTCTGTTTCCCCTGCATCCCTTTCATGGCCTTCAACTCTGACGACCGCTGTCTGGTTTTTGTACAAGTTGTAAATAACCTTACACTCCCTATATTTTACTCCTGCTTGCTTCAGAACTTGAAGAGTTTATTCCAATCAATCTTGTCAAAAGCCTTCTCCAAATATACAAAAGCTAGAAATGTAGGTTTGCCTTTTCTTAATCTATCTTCTAGGATAAGCCGTAAAGTGAGTATTGCCTCCCGTGTTCCTACATTTCTTCTGAATACAAACTGATCTTCGCCGAGGTTGGCTTCTACCAGCTTTTCCATCCTTCTGTATATAATTCGTGTTAATATTTTGCAGCCATGACTTATTAAACTGAAGGTTCTGTAGTTTTCACACCTGACTGCACCTGCTTTCTTTGGAATGGGGATTATAACATTTTTCTTAAAGTCTGAGGGTACTTCACCTGTCTCATACATCTTACACACCAGGTGAAACAATTTTGTCATGGCTGGTTCTCCCAGAGACTTCAGTAGCTCTGAGGGAATATCATCCTCATCATCATTCCTTATTTCTTCCTATGGTCAGAAGTAATGGACTAAGCCCCTGTGTTGTAAGCACGGCATGGCTGGGATGTTACAGACACATCTACCAGCCAGGGTTGCGAAAGTTACTTTATTAAAGTAACTAAGATACAGTTAAAGTTACTTTTCTGAAACGTTATAGTTACTAAACATCAAAAGTAACTGTAACAGTTACAAGTGTCTTTACAGTTAATTTTACAATTGTAATTGTAATTCATTTGTAAATCCGTAATGAAACTCCCACATGTAGAAAGGAAATAAGCTCTAATGTCAATCTAATAATCCTACAATAATTAAGTACAATAACATACATAATTCATAATAATACATAATAAATGAATTATTATATAAACTGTCCACAGAATCTTCTATCTCAGTACCTCTAAGTTGCAATGTTTGCTCATTTTCAACAGGAAGTGCCTAGAAACCCTTGCATATTTATTCCACATTTCAAAACCAGCCCTATTACATTACTGTCCTCGCAGTTTGTGAAGCTTTCCATGAAGACATATTAAACGTCATTCAATTATATTAATAGTACTGAAACATATATTTAATTGATCGTATATTTATTTATGTTTTCAGATTAATCCAAATCGTTATTTACAATAAAGGAAACTTCTTCATCCTCAAAGTCACTCACACTATAAATGAAAGTGACAAGGAATCTCCTGCTGACGATTCCCTTTTCACATTTAGTACACACTCCTGCCTCCTACATAAGGTCATTTCTGCTTCTTAAACACCCTGTAAAACAAAATGTTGTCAACGCTCTTTCATAGGCCGCCAACTAACGTAACTTGATGATGACTTGTTTTCCAAAACAAGATAACGAATCCTATTGTTATTTCCGTGGAAATGAGAGAGTGAATTGTTTTATCTACTTCACATACGACTGGTGCCAAACAATGTGGCCATTTTCTGTAAGGAGCCATGCTTCTTTTTTAATATTTTTATGATATCGAACCACAGGCACTCCTCTGCATCTTATTAGGTGACTTGTAGGTAAATGTTGCTTCTTGTCTATGCCCTTTCATAAAGAAACACAGGGAAAGACAACATGTAACTTTATAGGTAGACAGAGCAAAACCGAACACAACCCGCTGCAAAGGAGCATTTAGTGCTGGCAAGCAAGCAACGAACTTTGTTTCCTTACCGATACAGCCACAGAATGTAGCTTTTGTGTTGCCGACATGTTATGAAAATCGGTAAGGCCAGAACTAACAGCGAACAATGTTGTAGAACTTGTTTCAAACTCATTGTAAACGCGTCTGAAGGCAAACAGCGAAGATTGAACTAACCTGTACAATTCTTAAGTTCGCTGTGGAGTCCCGACTGCTTTGAATTATTTTGCCATCAACACACAGATTGTAGCGAAGGGAATAATTTTTTGCATCCAACGTCAAAAATTCGAAACACTTCAGTATAAGCTTGCCAAGGCATGTATGTGTCATCCTTCTCCATGTCGAAAGGAGACTGCACGCTGTTTTTGTGTGATGCGTCCGGTGATTGTTATATACTCATTGTTGCACATAATTATCAAATAAAAATGTTTTGTATGAATTAGCACTATTAAATGTTATAGACTAGAATATAGTACTAGAATAATAAATTCATATATATTGCGACAAAAACTAGCGATACTTCCGTTAAATCGATAACTACGGGGTCATCAGTCCCTAAACTTACAAACTACTTATGAACTAGCTAATCCTAAGGACGGCACAAATATCCATGCCCGAGGGGGAATTCGAACCCCCGACCGTAGTGGCCGTGCAGACCGTGACTGGAGCGCCTCAGTCCCTCGGCCACCGTGGCCGGCCGATAAAAGTAACTTAGTTACAGTTAAGAGTTACTTTATGCTAATAATAACGCTGTTACCATCCGTTACCTCTGAAAAGTAACTGTTACTAGTAACGGCGTTACAAGAAACGCGTTACTCCCCAACCCTGCTACCAACCTAACAAATTGTTCCTTCAGCGAACCGTTGAGACACGATACATTTCGGTTGCAGCGTCTGTCCTCATAAGTAGTAGTAAAGTGCCCTATTTAGAGTGGAATATATATGACTGTATAGTTGCGGCTTTATCAGTAACAATCACGCACATAGAGTGTAGCTTTTGTAACAGATGGGAAGTCGCTGTCAGCAGCGGCTTGCATCTGACGGCGGTGTTGCTATCAGTGCGTCATATGGCTGGCCAGATAACGCAGCCACAACGGAGAAGTACTTCCCGTGGCGACTGCCCCCTTCCCCTCCCCCCCCCTCCCATTCCCCTCATATACCGTGTCGCTACGTGTTGTCGGATAACTAGTCGTGTTATCTTTATCAATGCTGTAAGAGCCTCCCAAATGCACGTATTACTGTGTTGCAAACCCTCGACGCGTTTCAAGTACAGCAGTTAACGATCTTATCAGCGATGTTTTCTGCGCAGGAATAAGAATTTCACTGTGACAGTTCTGGAGAAATAGCTGGGGGAATGAGATGATGAAGGCAATGTATTATGATATCAGTTCTTCAATATAAAATAAGGAAAAAAAATAAAAAGACCCAAAAGTCCGACAGAAATGGATATTTGTGCAAGTACAGTCAGAAAATACAAATTTCTCCAGGAAAAAAAAAAAAAAAAAAAAAAAAAAAAAAAAAAAAAAATGTGAAACTCAGATACGCTCACTCGTTAACTGAGAACCTCCACAGACCCGCCGTTCTATGGAAAAAATACGAGGTCTATTTTTAGGCAAACAAAAGACTGCTGCCGAACCTGTATCTCCTTTCCTGGCTCTTACTAAGTACTTCCCCACGCCGACGCCTGTACGTGACCGGCGACCGAGCGAGGTGGCGCAGTGGTAGCACATTGGACTCGCATTCGGAAGGATGGTGGTTCAAATCCACCTCCGGCCATCCAGCTTTAGGTTTTCCGTGATTTCCCGAAATCAATGCAGGCAAATGCTGGGATGGTTCCTTTGAAAGGGCACGGCCGATTTCCTTCCACATCCTTATCCAAACATCCGAGCGTAAGCTCCGTCTTGTGACGATACTGCTGGCCCTCTCACCTCAATGTTATCGTACGATACCGTCTGCCTGATCCTCTCATCTCAATGTTACTGTACGATACCGTCTGTGTCGGACCCGGAATCGTGTGGTTCAATAGTGATAAATGTTGCGTGTGAAGTTAGTTAAAAACGAAATATCCAGCCTAGGAATCAGTGTAGGACAGTGTCTCAGTGATACTGCGATTAAAACAAGTGATAGATTTCATTAATTATGAGATTCATATATTTTCTTTCCAGACTGTTCTATAAACAATAGTTTTGTCATTGTATGTTATTTCAATAAACAGACAGACAAATGGTAAAAACTTTTGTATCTACATAAAGACATTAAAATAAATAGCATTATATATATATGTTAGGCTCATAAACAAGTTGTGTAGACCAGCTAATTGTGTAATTAACGTGATAGTAAAAATTTGAATATTGTAATTCTTTGTATATATTGATTGACGTGAGATTTTGAACCTATTTTCAGAATGGTCGAGATATGTGATAGTTCAGTATATGTTAGGAACATGTATGATGTAGTCGTTAACTAATTGACATTTAACATTTTGGTTTGTTGTCAAACAAAAAGTAGCAGGATTAAAACTTAAAAAGATAGATGCGGTCTAAAACTATTGTGTGTATTTTTTTCAAGTTTGATTCCATTACTTGGAGGTGCTCCACGACCACACAATGATGAACTCACCAGATGTGCCTTTTGCATGCTTTGCTAACTGATGTATTGTTATACTATGATTTTGTCAATTACATGTAACGTGCTTCAGCACGAAACAAGTGCATTCCCTAGACGTCATCTATAATGAATGATATCTACGTTCTTTTACGCGATTGTTTATTTTATATGTTTTAACATTTAATCATACTACTCTGTACAACTTAAGCCTTTACGTTAGGTACTCTGTATGTTATTTATACTTTGCTTCTGACTGATGTAATATTTATACTGTACTGTAACTTTCTTAAAGCTATGTAACGTGCTTCAAGCACGGAAAACGAGAGGGCGCTGCAATTAACCTTCGCTACTTTGTCATAAAACATTAAAAAGTATATCCCCTTACTCTTCTTCGTCCTTTTCAAGAATTTGCAGCGTAGTTACAATCAATGTATAAAGAGTACTGTCCTTCATGGTACAGCTCATTTAAAAAAATTTTTTTAATGTTTTTATATTTTCCTGTTTAAATAACTTACTACGCTAGTGGTATCTATAATTAGCATAAGACGCTTAACATCATACTCTTGTTTGTTACCTGATATTTTATTTATTTCTGTATGCTGTTTTTCATTTTTTATTGATTATTCAGCCTATATATCTATGTATAAAAATACATTTTAATTTTATTTGGTTTGTATAAAAATTAGTGGAACATCTAAGTAATAGAGGGCGTTAATAACGCCCATCCCTACAGCGCCGCTGCATGACGTTTGTAAGCAGCGCGCTTATTTCAAACTTTGACACTGCAAATTACCGTTGCAGTTGCATTCAGGGCATGCATATGCTCGGTATGTATGGTGTCTGTATATTATATTTAATGTGGTATTCCAGTTCAATTTGTATTTGTGTGTATTCCATACTGATCTTTGATATTGTTCTATAGTTGGAAGGACACTGAAGATGATCATTATGTGATCGAAATCGATCTGTGGTTTTTTAAAATAAAACATTAACGGCCAATGCTGCTAATTACATCTGGTGAGTTCATATTGTGTGTATAGTTTTCATTTTATATTGTGATTATTTTTGTGTACATGAAATGTTTTACTGTTGTGTTCGGCAATTGTAAATTAGTATATTCAATTGTTATGAACAATGCGTAATGTAATGCCATTATTGTCGATGTTATATATTTGCCTCACCGCCTTGCGTGGGGGAGTGGGAGTTTTAGTCGTTTGTCAAGTGCATTGGAATCTATGTCAGTCTGTGCTGTTGTTGTACGCAAGTTTGAATTTGTAATGTTTTGGTGGAGAAGTAGTTCGATTTCAAATTAAAGAAGAAGTGAAAAATTGTACATATCGAGTATTTATTTCTACCACGACGCCCCAGGAGAATAATGTTGCAGCGAGCAGAACCCCCATACATCGCAATGTTGAAAAGATGAGTGTCGTTTGGGTGGTAGAATGAAATGTAATTACTTATATAGCATGTAAATGTTTTAGTCTCTAATGACCACGCTGTCGACGGGACGTTAAACTCCAAGCTTCCTTTTTTCGTGACCAGCGCACAAGTGTGTAAAACCATATATTCCCGTAAGGTGTCAATGGCTGACACAAATGAAATTTTTATTCTGCAACCAGTAAGTCGTAACATGGTCAAGAAGTCGTTTGCGCGAATTCGTTCGGCACTGGAATCGTCGCGTCACGGGGAGCACCATTGGTGATCGCGTTGTGTCTGTGTGAGGTACAGGGTCAACACTGCATGTCAGATGTTTCAGTGAATAATTAAACTAAACGAGGGAAAAACATGTAAGTATTAAAAAAAGTAGCAACTAAACGTGTATTTTACGAAAATTAACCATAGAATGTTTAGGTACGCAGACGCCCGGGTTGCCTATTCCTGGAATCCGTACATGTGAGATGTTGCGTGACCACTTTAGTGCTACGCGACCATTCTAGTTTAAAATATAAGTCCTTATAGATTTCGAGGATTCCAGTTTCCTCGAATTCTTTATCTAAGTTCAATCCTTGCCCGGACTATTTTGATAAGTTTTCATCGTGTTGTAATAAATACTTCATCTTATTTCCCCCGAATATTTATGAGATCAATGGTTTGGATTTTCCGCCGTATGCAAGACACCTGATTTTTTAATTGTTCCCAAACATGTTTCAGCACATTTTGTGCTATCATCAGTGGGATGGTTTATTTTTGTCCTGAAATTATGTTTACTGTACAATTGTCTTTTCAGTTACTTCTAGGTTCATTCGTTTTTAAATTTTACTTAGGTTATCTGACTATATAACTATTTCAGTTTAGTGAATATTAGGCCTAGATATACGAGTATCACATTTCAGGACAAAAATAAACCATCCCACTGATGATAGCACAAAATGTGCTGAAACATGTTTGGAAACAATAAAAAGAAAAAAAAAAAAAAAAAAAAAAAAACAAGAAAAAAAAACAAGAAAAGAAAAATCTGGTGTCTTGCATACGGCGGAAAATCCAAACCATTTATCCAAGCAAGCACGGAAGAAGAAGAACAGCAGCATCAAAAGATGATTATTTATGAGATCGTATATTATTCAATGTCTGGAGCAATTTCTTTGGAATTTAAGAAGCATAATTGTCGTTAGTTTAAATACAAATTAATTAATTGTGCTAGTTAACAAAGAACACTTTTTGTTTCCATAACTTTTCTCTCCCTACGGTATACACGAACAATTATTCCCGACTGCCGCAACCAGCGGTTTTTTCGTATTGTTCTTAATTATTTAACCTCATCTTTCTTGTATTTCGTAACCGTTGAGGCGCACATCTAAATCCCGTCTTCTGTTAGTCTTTTTTCTCAATTCCAGAACTGGCAACGCGTCGTCATTTTACTACTTACACATACCAAGCATATCCTACTATCACTCACTATGACAAATTAGATGGTATTACCACAGTCTAACATATACGGTCACGACACTCCCACAGAATTTTGTTATACATTGCGACAGCAGTGCTCCAAGCGGACGGAAAGCTACATTTCTGAATACGATATTGAACGAGTGCGAATAATATCGTTTAAATTGATTTTTACATACTGTTTACATTAGGGAAGGCATGCAGTGTGATAAAATAGGTAATAACTTAAAAATAGCTCCATATTTGTCTTTCTTAAGTTACCTAAGATCTGTGATAGGATAGGAAACGGTACAGTACGTGACAGTTTATTTACATTTATCTTGTAACCTACAGGCTTTTACTGAATTATCTCCTTTACTATTAAAAATAGAAAAATGACTAGGAAACATCAGAAGAGCTGCCCTTTGGCAGAAAGACGTCGCTTTTTACACAAGAACGTTAACGTTTCATCACTACAATTCCAGTACAATAGGTGAGGGTGGAACGTAAGAAACGTACATACAATGCAATAACTACAGCATGTAACGAATCAAATCAACCACCACAGCTGTAGCTGATGGAGAAACGTCACAGACGCAGCAATAAAACGAAAAATGCAATCAAACTGTTTTCCAACAAAGAAGAGCCCAATTCCACAATTGTTGCTGCATATGAACAACAGACAGTAAAAATATTCAAAACATTGGCTTTTCAAGCTAAAGTAATTACACTCAAGAGAATATGCGCGTATAAGAAAGACTAGTGAGGTGTAAAAATGGGCGAATGATTCGACTCCACACTGCATTGAAACATGTCAAAAAAACTGCCTGCCATATTAATAACAGACCATAACAGAAATTTATGTTTGTCTTAGGTTTGTATTCTACTTACTTTCAGCGGAATAAGCTGCATATATACAAGTATTAGCAAGTATTTGTTAATGACGAAGTTGTCCTTTATACCATTGAATCGGTTAAATTCGGCTGTTTTACATAAATTTCCATATTATGTACATCAATTGATATTTTAATAATCCTTGTAACACAAAATTATACTAACTATTTGTTTAATACGTACAAAATATTTATAAACAAACATCTCTCCTTCGGGGGCTTGCCCACCGGTAGGAGCGCTAGTATCGTTGCAGCTGTCAGTTGCAAACAACTTTCACAGCAGTGAGTGTCGCGACTGTCTGTTACTACTGAGGTGAGATACTGTTATTGACAAATGCCTTATGCCTGTTCTTTCTCGACTTCCATTACCATAATATATAACAAGTAAGTACACAAAATAACTTTCGAAGCTTCTAATTTAACTTCTTATACTGCACATACGTTTATATTTAAACATGTATATGTAAACTTTTTAGGTAATTAATTTTCCTTGCTGCGCCGGAATAGCCGCGCGTACTGGAGCGCCGTGTTGCGGTGCGCGCGGCCGTCCGCTGTCGGGGATTCGATTCCCCACTCTGCCATGGGTGTTAGTGTTGTCCTTAGTTTAGTTTACCTTAGGTTAAGTAGTTTGTAAGCTACGGACTCATAATCAAGCTGTTGAGTCCCATAGATTTACAAACATTTGTACATTTGTACGACTCTAGAAACCTAGTTCAGTGGTTATATTACAGAACTGATTTGCCCGTTTTCACCTTCGTAGGAGGATAAAACCTTCCAAGCAATATTGAAAACGGAAATTAACAAATCTTTTACGCCGGCCGCGGTGACCGAGGAGACTGAGGCGCTCCAGTCACGGTCTGCACGGCCACTACGGTCGGAGGTTCGAATCCCCCCTCGGGCATGGATATTTGTTCCTTCCTTAGTTGTAATTAGTTCATAAGTAGTTTGTAAGTTTAGGGACTGATGACCCCGTAGTTAAGTCCCATAGACTCTACAAACATTTGAACATTTGAAATCTTTTACGATAACATGGGACACTTAGTTGTTTCAGTGAGTTACAATTAACCGCAGGTTGAGGGAGAAAAAGCTTTTCTGTGTAATATTTACAAAATAACGCTACGGTTCCATATCGGTTGCATTCTTTGCTGTAAGAGGAGTGAGGGAGCAATCTTTTGTAAAGCAAAACTAACTCCCCTTCAGTCACTGAAATCGTGATTTGTTAGTGTACGATGAATTTAGAGCCCCGGGGGCGCATATTCAGGTGCCTCTTTGATAATTTACACACTTTTAAAGAAACCTGGACTTGACAAGACCAAATATGGATGGTAACAACACGGCACATTTAAAATACAGATTTACAGAATTAGGGAGATAGAACAATTAACCTACTGATTAAAAGCGGTTTACAAACATGTGTGGCGCAGCATGAGATATATGCACTGTCTGCTCTGTTATACACTTCCAGGTATAAATAAACAACATTACAGACTAATTTGTTTGTAAATCTATCGAACCAAACTGCGTGGTCATCAGTCCGTAGCTTACAAACTACTTAAACGTAGGTAAACTAACCTAAGGACAAACACACACACCCATGCCCCACGGAGGACTCGAACCTCCACGGCAAGCAACCGCGCGCTCCGCAGCGAGACGCTTTAGACCGGCTACTGCACCGCGGCCATTACAGACTCATCGCGTCTTGCAGTCTATTGTAAAATCATAATTCAAAGACTTAACAGCTATGTAAATGTTCGACTTCTATACAGGTACGGCCAAAATTTCAGGAAACATTCCTCACACACAAAGGAAAAAAAATGTTATGTGAACATGTGTCCGGAAAAGCTTAATTTCCATATTACAGATCATTTTAATACTTCTCTTCAAATCACATTAACCATGGAATGGTAACACAGCAATAGAACGTACCAGCGTGACTTCAAACACTTTGTTACAGGAAATGTTCAAAATGTCCTCCGTTAGCGAGGATACATGCATTCACCCTCCGTCGCATGGAATCCCTGATGCGCGGATGCTGCCCTGGAGAATGGTGTACTGTATCACAGTCGTCCACAATACGAGCACGAAGAGTCTCTATATTTGGTACCGGGGTTGCGTAGACAAGAGCTTTCAAATGATCCTATAAATGAAAGTCAAGAGGGTTGAGGTCAGGAGAGCGTGGAGGCCATGGAATTGGTCCGCCTCTACCAATCCATCGGTCACCGAATCTGTTGTTGAGAAGCGCACGAACACGTCGACTGAAATGTGTAGGAGCTCCATCGTGCATGAACCACATGTTGTGTCGTACTTGTAAAGGCACATGTTCTAGCAGCTCAGGTAGAGTATCCCGTATGAAATCATGATAACGTGCTTCAGTGAGACCCAATCAAGACATCACCAACAATTCCTGCCTAAAAGTTCACAGAAAATCTGTGTTGATGACGTGATTGCACAACTGCGTTCGGATTCTCGTCAGCCCACACATATTGATGACGAAAATTTACAATTTAATCACGTTGGAATGAAGCCTCATCCGTACTAAAATGAGCTCTAACATGGAAATTAAGCGTTTGCGGACACATGTCCACATAACATATTTTCTTTCTTTGTGTGTGAGGAATGTTTCCTGAAAGTTTGGCCGTACCTTTTTGTAACACCCTGTATAACAAAGACGCTCTGTACGTACAAAGGTGTTACATGTTATATAAATAAGGATTTTTTTAAAGATACAGATGTAACATCTTATTTCTTATATATTATACATCCATATATTGTAGAAACATTAATTACGACAATAGGTCGAAAACTGGTTGTAATACTAAGTATTTGTGTCATCAGGTAGCAATAAACTTTTGAAATTTCTCAAAAACTGATAAATTCTGTTTGTACATTTACCATGTTTTCAGTTTTTTTTCTTTATGTAACGTTATTTTTAATTGTTCAAGCACATCAAGTTTTCTGCCATGGGTCATGTGCACCAACAAAATAATAAATCTTTATCTTTTTAAAAACAAAACACTTTTATGTGTATAAAGTGGAACACCTTTGTATGTATAGAGCGTCTTTGCTGTATAGAAGTCGAACACATTCGTAGCTGTTAAGTCTTTGAATTATGATTTTACAATGCACTGCAAGACGGGAAGTGCCTGTAATGATGTATATTTATACCTGGAAGTGTGCCACAGGGCAGACAATGCATATATTGTGTCAGGCTGCACCAGGCATGTTGTACATCACTTTTAATCAGTAAGTTAATTGTTTAATCTCCTTAATTCTGTATTTAAAATGTGCCATGTTGTTACCATCCATATTTAATCTAGACAGACCCAGGTTTCATTAAAAGTATGTAAATCATCAACGAGGCACCTTAAGATGAGCCCTCAGGGGCTGGAAATGCTTGGTGCAGTAATCAATGACGATTTCACTGACTGAAGCCGAGTGCGTTTTCTTTTACAAAGTAAAACAGTTGCCGAATAAACACTGATAACAATGGATAACATTAAGGGAGCAATCTATTAGCGTTCGAATCTTACTTTAAAAAAAATGTAAAGTCACTGGGAGAGTGGATACAGGAAAGAGTGTAACATGAATTGTTCAAATGTTTGTTATGCTTAAGGGATTTAACTGCGGAGTCATCAGTCCATAACCTTCAAACTACTTATAAACTAACATGCTAAAGACAAATCAAACATCCATGCATTCGAACCCCTGACGAGGAACCGGTTCGCGCATCGGAGCCTAGTGCATGAATTATTGACTACCTTAAAAACTTCCTACTGTAACGTCACAGCTGCGTCCACTTAATCCTCGATGGGCGAAGTTGCCGTTATATTCTATTTGCTGCTTAATCATTTAATAATTGACGGTATGATTTGACGGTATGGGATTCGGACAATTACTAGGTTGATGCACAACAATAAACATTGTTTACTTCCTTTATTATGGAACGACAAATGTCCTTCCTTTAAATACACTGATTAAATATCCGCGTGCCACTACGATGAATGTCTACAAGTCCACACTGAAACATTTCAATACACAACTGCAACCAAAACTCATATGCGATACGACTGAAGGGCAGAAACTTTAGCCACCGCTAAACGCGGGTTACGGACGCACTGTCTACATGCTACTGCCTCTCTCTGCGGTCGGCGTGAGACTGCCGCACACTGGCCAACAAACAAAAAACATTCCAACCTAAGCATTGTTGCCAGCAGCTATCGCTGCACGCCAACGATTAACTATCGTTCGACCAAAACGTACCAAAGACGTTACTAACCTAAAACCCTATACCCTCACACTACGAATATTGAAACACTGTAATTGGTTTTTCTAATGCAACACTACGATATATCGATGAGTTTAGTTTGGGCTGGAAGCTTTATTACTCATCGCAGATTCTTGGCAAGTTCCTTGTAGTTCTCGTCTCTTATGATTGCAGGTTGTTTTAACAATTAAAGACCGTTCATGAAAGGCACTGGAAAAATTCACTTGAAAAATAGTTTCAAAAGAGAAATTGTTTAGTGAAGGCCAAATTAACGATGTCGCATTTCGAAACATTAAAAACATAGTTACGCACAGCAAGCGCAAGTTGACATACCTGTATGCTCCATTTTCTGCTGTTGATACGCTGGGTAGGATTATAGTCTTGTGATTCAGCTTAAGTTGGCTCGAGGTTTTACTTGTCCTCCTCAGGTAAATTTGTGGATGACCTTCTTTGCTGTCATTATTGCTTGCTGTTGCATTTACATACATAACTTCAGGGCTCCATCAGTCTGCTCCGATGTTAGACAGACAACGCACACAAAAGCACTGGGAACATGTTTCCTCCTTCACTGCCACATTAAAATAACGAACAAATCATAAGCCATGTAGATAAAAGGAGATAGGCAGTTTGTTATCAAAGACTGCATCTGCTTGTTTTGATCTAAGTAATATCGTTCCTCTTCTCAGATAGCTAATCGAACACACTGCACAGCAAGAAATGTCGCAACCTCGTGTTACACAGAACAGATTGAAGAGCGAAGGAATCTTGAAAGAAGCTTATTTACTGATGACTCAGTGCGAACTAAATTGAGATATTTTTCCTCCTGTTATCAGTGAGATTGAATGTTGAGTACGCGAAAGAGTATCACTCTTCGACCTGCCTGCAGTTTCTAGTGCGAATATACAGGAGCAGCATTGTAGAAAAAGTCAGAATCGACGTAAAAAAAAAAAAAAAAAAAAAAAAAAAATAAAAAAAAAAAATATTATGAATACTAAAGTGGTGTGAATACTAAAGTAGTGTTTTTAAGCTGTTAACTACTTTAGTAAGTACCAGGAGAGCTTGTGGCAAAAATTGGGGCCTGAGCCCCAAGGGTATGCACTGGATATACACTACAGTGATTAGACCCAGGATCACCTATGGGGCGGTTGTGGTGGAAAAAGGTAGAACAGCAGGTTGCTGTTAAGGAGCTTGGTAAGGTGCAGAGACTAGCCTGCTTAGCCATAACAGGCGGAATTAGCAAACCATGCTGGATATGCCCCCATTACACCTTTGGGTCAAGATGGAGGCAGCGGCTGGTGCATACAGACTCAAATCTGGCAACAACTGGAACTCTGTGGGATATCCAGAATCGCACACTAAAATAGTGAGTGAGGTAAATATAGGAAAGGTTGGGGAAATGCCAGCCGACTATATTATAACCCCATACTGCTTCAACAAGCCTTTCAATATAACAATTGGAAGTAGGGAGCAGTGGGAGAAAATAGTTCGAAACCGTACGGGAGATATTGTCTGGTTCACTGACGGGTCGAAATCAGACCAAGGCGTTGGGGCTGGGGTATACGGGGTGCAGCCAAGACTGGAGGGCGTCATCTCTCTAGGGAAACTGGCCTCAGTATTCCAGGCCGAAATCACTGCCATCAAGGCATGTGTGGAGGAGAATTTGCGTAGGTGCTACAAAGATCGTAGCATCTATATCTATTCAGACAGCCAGGCAGCCCTGAGATCACTGGCAGCTCCTACAACAAGGTCTAAAATAGTTGCAGAATGTCAGAGAGTTCTGGTGGAGCTAGGGGAAAACAATAGAGTAAACCTATTGTGGGTCCCTGGCCACTCGGGGATCAGTGGCAACGAACATGCCGACAGATTAGCCAGGATGGGGGCAGAGGCTCCATTTATTGGACCGGAACCTGTCCTGACAATCACCAAGGCAATGATTAAATTGGAGCTACGTAACTGGCTCAGAAGACAGCACTTAGAATATTGGACCAAAGTTCATCAACAAAAACATGGCAAGGTAATGATGCCAAAGCCATGTTTTAAAAGAAGCTCTGCAATCCTGGGTCTGAACAGGGGAGAGATTAGACTCATGGTTGGATTGCTGACAGGCCATGGGAATTTCAAAAAACACCTACATACAATGGGAATAACAGAAGAGGACCCTAAATGTAGGCTCTGTGATGACGGTGATGAAACTGCATCATATCTGATCTTCGAATGCATTGCGTTGGAGAGTAAAAGGCACAGAACATTTGGGACAACCAGACCCGAAGAAATTGTGTCTAATAAAGAACTGGTAAAGGGACTCCTTGCACTGTTCAAGGGCATTGGTTGGCTTTACTAGATATACAGGGAGCGATACCGCACAATAAACTTAGTTTCGGTGCGGGCAGTGGCGGGTTAGACCAAGACTGTTTTGGCTTCCCTGAAAGAATCAAATCAAATCAAGCTGTTAACTTTAATGGTCATGTCGTCATGAAGCACTTAAAACCATCTATATTATGGGTGAGCACGTGAACTGTCGCGGGCACTGCCATCACCACCAACACCAAGGCCTCACAACACTCCAGGTCACGTCGTACCGAATAGCTGATTGGCTGGCCGCTGCGGCACAGCGCACTGCGTCGTAGTGGCCAGCCAGTCAGCTAGCGATGGCGGCCTCTCCCTGTGCCGTGACGCGGACTGTTGCGAGTCCATGGGCCGTATGAATAAAATGGAGTATCTATTTTATACTCTGAATTCCAGAGAACATACTCAGGTTCGCATGAATAAAGGGAGTCGGAGAATATACTTCAGCCGAGTATGTTCTCGGCGTGAGTAACGGGGTGGGAGAAGTTGCTCACAGCAGAGAACATTGTCGAATTTCATATGAATAAAACTACAGAAGTTTCTCACGACGGGAGAACATTCTCAGATTTCTGGAGTGAGCTCTATGGCATACTCCGCGCTGAGTAACTTCTATTAAGGTTACGTTTTACTGAGGTTTATAATAAAAATGACATCAATTTTGTTACTTAGAAGGCCAAACAAGTTCCTTTATATGTAATCTTTAAGAAATACGAGGGAATCTATAAAGTTAATACAAATAAAAACATTTTGTTGACGAGTATCTTCCTTCGGAAAAATCGTGTGACGCTTCCAGCATTTTATACAGTGACGAGAGTGATGTAAGAGGTGTTTTCATTACCGACATAAAAATGAAACACAAATGGATTCATCTGCGTGTTTTACTCATTTGTATGGCGTGTATATTTACAGTTGTAAACAGCCACAAAGCAAAATAATAATGTTTTTAAATAGGGTCTACTAGTAAGACCTGTTAGTTCCAAATAAAGTGTATCCCAGGACTTCACAGTTTCTATCACAAAATAAATATTGCTGCAATACCAATTAGGCCTACTGAAGTACTGTTTCTATCCAAACCGGTTGGTTTATTTATGCTGCGATTTCTGACTTCGTAATCGTAACTTCTGTCATGTTAGAAGTAAGTAAACACGACAGGAAAATTAATAACTTATTAATTACACACCTAGCAGCCTGTTTCTTGTTCAAAATCGCATGGCCTAACGCTTATGAGCAAACCATTGGGTGTCATATTTAACAAGGCCTATCTCATGTTAGAACACCCCGACAGCATTCCACGTTGTAACAGATGAATATGTGATGCATTCTTAAAATATAGTTCGCAAATTGTGCTAACCCTACTTCATTAACAAACGAGTTTCTCGCGTGACGAAAATTTTGTATCGCCAGGAGAATACATTTTCGTAAAAAGTGCATATTTAGTCTTAATAATATGCCCCTTCACAAGAAACTAATATCTAAACATAGTACAGTTCTTTCTGAACACGTAGATGCCTACTCCATATTTGTACACTTAATAATTTGCCTGATTGGGCTAGTTTAAAGAAATACACGATTGGACAGCTGATCTGTGGCGGACATGACACGCGGAGAATCAAGTAGGAGGGGAGGTAGTGAGAATGAACTACCTGCTCAGAGCATCCGCTTCGAAGTTTTTATTCATACGAAATTGAGAACTTACTCAGAGATCGTTCTTTTGTGGAGCATGTGCTCTTTTTTTATTCATACGACTGCATGTCTCTAGACAGTGTTGGCACTGCGGGCATAGGTATAGACCGTGCGGGCAGGATGTGCGAGCAGGTCTTTTTCTGATCCTTGCGAACACGCCTGGAGACTGCCGACAACATACGATCGAGAGCAGATGTTTCAGTTCCTAATGGCGCTAAAATGCATTGTAATTATTATACTAGCACAATGAAGTCAATACCAAAGACCCTGTGCCTGACAAGGCTTTTCTAAACGAATTGCATGTTTATGGAATGTCGCCCACTTGTGCGATTGGATTCGTGATTTTCTGTTAGAAAGGACACAGTACGTTATAACTGACGGAAAGTTATCGAGTAGAACAGAAGTGATATTTGGCGTTCCCTGGGAAGTGTTCCTTATTTTTATAAACGATTTAGGAGACAATGTGAGCAGCTCTCTTAGACTGTTTGCGGATGATCCTGTAATTTATCGGTTAGCTAAGTCACCAGAAGGAGAACAGAAACTGCAAAATGATTTAGATAAGATATATCCATGGTGGAAAAATTGGCAATTGGCCCTTAATAATGATAAGTATGGAGTCATTCATATGAGCACAAAAAATTCGTTAAACTTCATTTATGCGATAAATCAGTCAAATCTATAGGCCGTAAATTCAAGTAAATACCTAGGAGAAACAATTACATAGAACTTAAATTGAGAGAACACATTGAAAATCTCGTAGGGAAGTCGAATCAAATGCTACGTTTCATTGGCAGAACACTTAGAAGATGCAACAATTCTACTAAAGAAACTGCCCAAGGTACACTTGTGCTTCCTATTGGAGTATTGTTGCGCATTATGGGATCCATTCTGCTCCATTAAGGAGGGATGCTACATTTTTTTTTTTTTTTTTTTTTTTGTCAGCCTGTGGTCGGCAAGCCTCATCATGTGGCCATAGAATTTAAGAAGTCTTTTCTTCATGCTATAATATTCTATGTTAGAATACTCTTCAATTTTTGATGTATTCTGTAATCAATATCAATTTGCCCTATGTCTTGGTGCCAGAATTCCTTTTATTGTTTTTTTTTGTTTTTTTTTTTTTTTAGATTCCCCATGTCTGTTTTCCTATTTAGTGACAAGGTTTCCCTGGCACGTAACTCTCATGATGTAATGTCTAATTATGGTATTTAGCGATTGCATTTTCTATTACAAAGGTTTTGTACGAATTGGAAGCCTCTACGAGCTTCTCGTATTCTTTCCTATTTTGAATGTTTTTCAGAGATAATTTCTCCTTGATGTATAAAGTATAGTATCCTTTTAATTCTTTGCATATTTTGTTTGTAATTTGGAAATATCTAGATTTCTTGTTGTAAACACAGTCTTTCCGAAGGATTTTTGCAAGCCTACTTTTTCTGCACATCTTTTAACGCGACTATCTGTTTGTAGCACCATATTAGTAGAATCTGCTATTGTTGCGAGATCGTTTGCAGATGCTATGTAGGGGATATATAGGTTATTTTACTAGAGAGATTGGTTTCCGATAATTTTCTTCTGTAAGTTTCTCTTTCCATTCTTGCATGACTCTATACAGAACTATGTTGAATAGCAATTGCGATAACCCAACACGTAGTTTAACCCGGCTTTTATCTCAAATGATTTTGAAAGTTTTCCATAAATTTTAGTTTAGATTTTGTGTTTGTTAAAGTCTGTTCTATGATTTTCTGTGTCTTCCGATTCAGTCCTTCTTCTTCAAGAATTTTGAATAGTGTGGGTCTGTGGATTGAGTCGTAGACCTTTTTGAAATCAAGAAAGACTGTACCGTAGGCTTTGCTCACATTTTTCTCATCCTTTTAATTACTCTTACGTTTAAAATCTGCTGTGGGCAGAATCTGTTTGGTCTTAAACCGTTTTAAAGTTCCGAGATTTTGGGTTTGAGTAGTTTTTGTGTTCTTTCTTGGATCTACAGTTTTGTTCCAATCTTTATGAAATTTTCCGCGCATAAGCGTCAAACCACGAGACGGTTGCCGTATTGTAAGGATCACGTACACCACATAGTTGACGTGATATGAGTTCATAAATAATGAACTGCGCGAAAAACTGCTGCATCACACGACAATGTTGCACTTTTCCGCCGGCCGCGGTGGCCGAGGGGACTGAGGCGCTTCAGTCACGGTCTGCACGGCCACTGCGGTCGGGGGTTCGAATCCCTCCTCGGGCATGGATGTTTGTGCCGTCCTAGTTCGTAAGTAGTTCATAAGTAGTTTGTAAGTTTAGAGACTGATGACCCTTTAGTTGGGTCCCATGAGCTGTACAAACATTTGAACATTTTTTGCACATTTCCTCCTAAACCGCTGGACGTTTTAAAACAACTTTGGTACTGATGTTCCTACCGTGAAGTACCAATTGCTGCCGTGGTAAGAACCAAATACATGGTTCAGGTGATATAACGTCAGAAACAATAGGAGTTGCAAGAAACTGACATAATGTGGCGAGAGTTTATAAAAACAGTACATGAGAATGACAGTACTTAGCGACTTGCCAAAAAAAAAAAAAAAAAAAAAAAAAAAAAAAACTTTAAATGTAATTTCTAACCTTTATTAATCTTTTTCTCGGTGACAACCATAGCAGACCGATGAAAGGGCATTCAGTATAACGCTGCAATTTATAATTTCTACTCTACATAGTGTACCCGCAGGCAATTTTGCAGACAGTATACAAACATACAGCTGAAGGTACCTTCGAAATTGTATCAGAGTGTGACACGTAATTCATGAGATATGATGTCATAAAGAGTAACGTTCATGTAAAATCGCCCCATCACACATCAGGTTTCAAACTATTATTTATTTTACAGATGTACAGCACGTATACAAGTGAACATATACCTGCAAAATTATACAACTGTGCAACATATAATTCAACAAATATGAGATAATATGTTCAAGGCATTCTCATTCCTTATATATTCCTTATATAAAGGTAACACGATAAAGGTAAAAGAGGATGGACAGAAAGAGAAGGGATAGGACAAGTACTAACTCATGGCTTGAATAAATAAATAAATAAATAAATACCCGGGCAACGTCGGGTTTTCTGTTAGTATGTATTTATTCTGAAGTGGTGTCATCGGTAGAATGAACTAAAGTGGTTTGGCACCTATCTGCCGGTTCTACGGACTACGGACTAGAGACAGAAACATTACGGCAACAGAGATAGTGGTAATAACAGAAAGTTGCTGTGGAGGGGGTTGATGTTGTGTTTACCCGGCTGGAGGCCGGGCCCCGTACGCATCCGCATTGAAACAAGCATCAGATGGAACGAACAGACACCGCAACACTTAATGGTAATCAACCTTGTCTAGGTCAGATGCTGCTTTCAGTGCGGATCTACACGACGACCAAATCCCCGGTGGGAATACATGGGCTACTCCGAGTCACTGAGTACATGTTCAAAGTAAGACGACACATGAGTAGCCCTGTCAGATGTGTTCAGCCACTGAGTAACATATACAGAGGAGCAGCCCCCCTAAACCACTGTCCTACACTTCCCTCTTAGTTCCATAAGATGCTAGCAGGTGTCAGGCGGTTCCCTGGCTTAGTACCGGTAGAGAGCTCGTGCCGCCTGCCACACGGCTGTGTCCGGCCGGCTTGCTGGTGTTTGAGGGGAGGTGGTGGTGGGGACAGCCGCTACCTGCCGCCTGCTCTCGCCAGTTTAAACGGCTGCTTCTGACCGCAGCGCCATCATGGGACATCTTACGGAACTGCTGGAAACCCTCCCTCCCCGCACCCCTGAGAGTAGGACCGGGCCTTACAGAGGTTTCCCGTCTGTATATATTTGTCTGTGGCGAGGGGAAACGTCTCTTTTCAAGGTAGCTAGATAATATTGGAGTTGGAGCTGGCAGAGACGCCAGCTCCTGGCTACTCGAGCTCTGGCGGTTAGGCACGAATGGTCCCGAAGCTAGACAACTGAGCAACTGCGCATCTCGCCTTGGGCAAATCCTCCATGAAGGCAACATCTGCCCTTCATATTTGCTTTCGGTGCATTGAAAAATCATCAAAACGTCATATTTGGTAAAATAAACATTGAGTGAAGTGAAAGTGACACAGTGCCTGTCCACAACACGAAAACAGCGCTTATCCACCAAAATGACAAACTGTCAAAAAATATCAGTGACGATTTGTGAGTTGAAGAACCACAAACATAACTACATGTGTTATTAACACAATACGAATTAAACATCCCACTGATGATGCTGCAACACCAGCGAAACATGAAAAATCAAAAAACATTTGTGTTTGCTCAAGGTGGACCTTACCTATAAAGCAAATATATCTTATAAATATAAATTAAAGACGAATCTTTTGTATTCTTACTTGTCACATATATTTGTAAGTTATAGCAAATGTGTCGCGATTTTGACATAGGCCCTATGTCATTTTATAAATGTGTTCAGCCATTGAGTAACATATACAGAGGAGCAGCCCCCCCCCCCCCCTAAACCACTGTCCTACGCTTCCCTCTTAGTTCCATAAGATGCTAGCAGGTGTCAGGCGGTTCCCTGGCCTAGTACCGGTAGACTACACTAGAGGCACTTCCGAGGGTGCCTCTCGCACATCAGAGGGTAGCGTGGAGGGGAGGCTGAGGGGAGAGCTCGTGCCGCCTGCCATGAGGCCACGGCTGTGGCCAGCCGGCTTGCCGCCTGCTCTGACCAGTTTCAAGGGCTGCTTCTGACCGCAGCGCCATCATGGGCATCTTACGGAACTGATTCAGCATCCCCCGCCCTGCACCCCTAAGTGTGGGACTGGGCCATTATGGATGTTTCTCATCTGTATATATTTGTCTGTGGTTCAGCCCAGTGGCGAATCCAGGGGGGATGGCGGTGGGGGAGGGGGTGGGGGTGGAGCTATGGAGTTGAAGCCCCCCCCAGAACATGAGGAAAACCTCCTAATATGAGCTGAAAACACCATAAGCAAACATGGATCAGGTCACCCTACAACAAACTCCTCCCCCCAGAAGAAGTTCAATGCGTCAGCACCGGTTCAACCTGCGTGCCTGGAGTGGCGTGGAGAGCAACCACGTAGTGAGCAGGAAGGTCCGCGTTCGAATACCGATCCCAGCATAAACTTTTACACTTCACGTTGCATCAGTACAATACCTAAGAGCAGCTGAGACGTAAAGACCCAGTTTAACCCTTTTCAGTCCTATGATGCCGTATGGAATCCTCACCTATGTCTGTTACTCTTTCCCCAACGATTTGACCAAAAGACTCTGCAGGACTTCCCAAAATTCTTTGCGGGTAGCTTGGCTACCATTAGTTTGAGGTAACGGAGGAGCATTAGACTACAACGATTGACAACATATGAAATGTTGTTTAGTGTCTAAGTTAGAGTACAGACAGCAAGACCTTCAAAATATTTGAAAATTTCATTAATAAATTACTTTAAAATATCTAAATTAATAGTAAACACAGTTTGAAAAAGGTGCGAGGAACGGTGAAGGAAACATATCCTGCTCAAAGATGCCACATGAAGTTTTCCCAAATCTACATCTACATGGGACACTCTGCAAATCACATTTAAGTGCCTCACAGAGGTTTCATCGAACCACCATTATAGTATTTACCTCCCATTCCATTCTCGAACAGCGCGCGGGAAGAAAGAACACCTGAATCTCTCTGTTCGAGCTCTGATTTCTCGTATTTTATTCTGATGATCATTTCTACCTATGTAAGTGGGAGTCAACAATATATTTTCGCATTCGGAGGAGAATCTTGGCGATTGGAGTTTCGTAAGTAGCCGAAGCCGCAGCGATCAGCACCGTTGTAATTATTCCCATCCTAGATCCTGTACCATTTCCGTAACGCTGCCTCCCCTGTATCGTGACAATACGAAACGAGCTGCCCTTCTTTGGACTCTTTTGATGTCCACCGTCAAACCCACCTGATAAGGATCCAACACTGGGCAGCAATACTCCAAAAGAGGACAAACAAGCCTAGTGTATGCAGTTTCTTTTGTAGTTCTGTTGCATGTTTTAAGGGTTCTGCCAGTAAAACGCAGTCTCTGGTTCGCCTTTCTCACGATATTATCTACGTGTTCATTCCAGTTTAAGTCTGAAGTAATAGTAATTCCTAGGTATTTTGTGGAGTTTACGGACTTCACTTTTGATTGATTTATCTTGTAAACAAAGTTTAACGGATTTCTTTTCGTACTCATTTGGACGACTTCACACTTCTCATTATTTAGAGTCAATTGCTAATTTAGACACCATACTGATATCTTATTCAGATCGTTCTGTAGTTGGTTTTGATCTTCATATTATTTTACTAGACGGTAAATGACAGCGTCATCTGCAAACAACCTAAGAGAGCTACTTAGATTTTCCCCTAAAACGTGTATGTAAATAAGTAACAGCAGAGGACCATGTAACACTACCCTGTGGAACGCCCGATATCACCTCTATTTTAGTCGATGCCTTACCATCGATTACTACGAACTGTGTCCTCTCTGACAAGAAATCCCCTATCCAATCGCAAATTTGGGGCGATATACCATAATCACGCAATTTGATTAAAAGCCGTTTGTGAGGTACGGTGTCAAAAGCTTTCTGGAAATCAAGAAATACGGAATCGATCTGCGAACCCTAGTCGATAGCACCCATCACTTCGTGTGAATAAAGAGCTAGTTGTGTTTCGCATGAACGATATTTTCCTCCAAATACTAAAAAAATCTGAAACATTATTGCAATAATTATGAATAGAAATATGCAAAGAAATACTTTTGTTCACAAATTAATGAAATTGGATAGTCCTTCAAACCGTCTTAGTTGCAAATTTATTTAATTAGTTAATGACGCGTTTCGCCCTTTAGCAGGGCATCTTCAGATTATCTGCGTGACCGAATTTATACAAAATTACAAGGCGGAATTACAAACAGTTATAATGGTACATGGGCTTATTTTGTGTTAAGAAGACAGTATAAATGGTAAACAAAGCTTACAATGCGCTCTCCGTGGTGTGACACCGTAAGTTGTTATTGCGGTGTTTCTGTTTTCTTGGAATGTTTTTTTGGTTTTTCTTGTGGCCCTATAAATGTACGGGTAACAACGAATTACAATTGGAACATACTCGGCAAAGATGTGAGAAACATAAAACCGATTTTTAAGATTACCTTAATCGAAGCGGTGGTGATTGGTGGTGATTGGTGGTGATTGGAAATCATTTTAAAAATTTGGGATGGAAATGGTTACAATGTTGTTGTTGTGGTCTTCAGTCCGGAGACTGGTTTGATGCAGCTCTCCACAATACCCTATCCTGAGCAAGCCTCTTCATCTCCACATAAGAGCGACAACCTACATCAGTCTGAATCTGCTTACTGTATCCATCTCTTGGTCTTCCCCTGCGATTTTTACCCCATACACTTCCCTCCAACGCTAAATTCACAATTCCTTGATGTCTAAGAATGTGTCCTACCAATCTATCCCTTCTTTTAGCCAAGGTATGCCAGAAATTCCTTTTCTCCCCAATTCTGTTCAGTACCTCCTCATTAGTTACGCGATCCACCCACCTAATCTTCAGCATTCTTCTGTAGCACCATATTTCAAAAGCCTATGGTTACAATATACATTTACAATTGCTGCAGCATCACAACCGCGACATCTGAACTTTCGGTCATGAACAGAACAGACGCCACACTTGTTAACTGTAATCGAGAAGTAAAGAGTGTAAGTTTGAGAAGCCTTGTGTGGTGACGGTCCGTCACGACGGCCTCCACCCCAGCGCAGTACATGCATTCGGGAGCTGGCCGGCACACAGCACGATCAACTTGTAAGCGCCGCAGACACGGCTCCGCTTCACTGGTGACCTCGACGTGATCTCAACACGAACATTCAAGCGAGATGATCAACAATTCCGAGACTGTGCGAATGGAATAATCCTATCAGCCAAGAAAATGGTACCATTGACAAGGAGACCCACCCAATTGTGTGATTGGATTGAGGAATTCCTAGATAACAGAACGCAGCAGGTCATTCTCAATGGAGAGAAGTCTTCCGAAGTAGGAGTTATGTCAGGTGTGCCACAGGGGAGTGTCGTGGGTCCGTTGCTGTTCACCATACATATAAATGACCTCGCGGATAACATCGGAAGTTCACTTTTTGCGGATGATGCGGTAGTATATAGAGAGGTTGTAACAATGGAAAATTGTATTGAGATGCAGGAGGATCTGCATCGAATTGACGCATGGTGCAGGGAATAGCAATTAAAGCTCAATGTAGACAAGTGTTGAAAATGTTCAAATGTTTGTTAAGCTTATGGGACTTAACTACGGGGTCATCAGTCCCTAAACTTACAAACTACTTACGAACTACCTTATACTAAGGACGGCACAAATATACATGCCCGAGGGGGGATTCGACCCCCGTCCGTAGTGGCCGTGCTGACCGTGACTGGAGCGCCTCAGTCCCCGCGGCCACCGCGACCGGCATGGACAAGTGTAATGTGCTGCGAATACACAGAAACAAGGATCCTTTATCATTTAGCTACACTATAGCACGTCAGCAACTGGAAGCAGTTAATTCCATAAATTATCTGGGAGTAGTCATTAGGAGGAATTTAAAATGGAACGACCATATAAACTCAATCGTCAGTAAAGCAGATGCCAGACTTAGATTCATTGGAAGAATTCTAAGGAAATGCAGTCCGAAAACAAAGGAAGTAGGTTACAGTACACTTGTTCGCCCACAGCTTGAATACTGCTCACCGGTGTGGGATCCGTACCAGGTGGGATTGATAGAGGAAGTGGAGAAGATCCAACGGAGAGCAGCGCGCTTCGTTACAGGATCATTTGGTAATCGTGAAAGCGTTACGGAGATGATCGCTAAGCTCCAGTGGAAGACTCTGCAGGAGAGACGCTCTGTCGAAGTTTCGAGAACTTACCTTTACTGAGGAGTCTAGCAGTATATTGCTCCCTCCTATGTATATCTCGCGAAGAGATCGTGAGGATAAAATCAGAGAGATTAGAGACCACACAGAGGCATACAGACAATCCTTTTTTCTGCGAACAATACGTGACTGGAATAGGAGGAAAACTCGATAGTGGTACTCAAGATACCCTCCGCCACACATCGTCGGGTGGCTTGCGGAGTATGGTTGTAGATGTAGATGTAGAGACCGTATGGGTGTCGGATTCTAGAATTTCTTTATACGAGGCGCATCCAGAAAGTAAGTTCCGTTTCAATTTATCTGCGCTGCAGCGCTGTGATTGCAGTTCCGCACATGCGTTGTAGACGATGTGTATCAAGGAGAAGAACGTGCGCCATTTGAAGATCGCTGACAGTTACGTACGCTTTGTTGTGCTTGTTTGAAATGTCTGCGTTGATTGAAAATCCCGCCGCCTGTGAAATCAGGTCGGTGATTCGGTTTCTGAATGCGAGGAAAGTGAAACCAAGTGAAATTTATCGGCAAATTTGCGATGTTTACGGACCAAATGCGATGAGTGATTCGATGGTGAGAAGATGGCCCCGACAGTTCGATGGCGGGCGTAGTGATGTGCACGATGAAGAACGAAGTGGGCGTCCACCTTTGGTTACAGAAGAACTGGTTCACGCGATTGAAGACAAGATCCAGGAAAACCGTACGTTTACAATTAGTGCTCTCGCTATGGACTTCCCCCCAAATTTCACGATCACTGATGCATGAAATTGTTACCAAACAATTGAAATTCCGTAAACTTTGCTCACGTTGGGTACCAAAGATTCTCACTGAGCAACACAAAACACAACGGATTGGTAGTGCACTTGAGTTTTTGACCCGTTATGCTGAAAGCGGCGAAGAATTTCTGAGACGGATAGTCACAGCAGATGAAACGTGGGTTTCTTACGACACTCCTGAGAGTAAGCGGCAATCAATGGAATGAAGGCACACTTCATCCCCACCAAAGGTAAAGCCGAAGCAAATCATAACACCTCGGAAAATTTTGTACACAGTGTTCTGGGACTGCAAAAGCATCCTACTCATTGAAGACACAGGCGGCATATTTCTATGAAGAAGGTATACAAAACCTGGTGCCAGGCTATGACAAATGCCTGTAAAATTTCGGCAGTCATGTGGAAAAGTAGTTTAAAGAGTTGTAGAATTTTGTGCAATAAAAATTTCTTCTGTATCTGTGTACAATTTCATTTTATTACCAATCGGAACTTACTTTCTGGACGCGCCTCGTATTTACGATACATGAAGTTGAGAACTTAAATAACAAAGTTTTGCAGGTACAGATAAGTATCAATAATTAAAACAGTTGCAGCGTCTGTCGGTGTAGCTCAGGTGACACAGATTTCCACTTGGGCGCCAGAAAATAAATAAATAAATAAAAGCAAACACGATCAGCGTTCCAAGGAACAAAACTACCCATAGAACAAAGGAACAAAAGAGGGGGGGGAGGGAAGTGGCGCTTTGGCCCTACAACCATAGACTCGGGGCTTTCGAATCCCTCTGGGACAAATAATTTTTTTCGTTGTTTTCGAATCCTGTTATATAAAACATTTTAAGATCTTTAATTCCACGTGCTCTGTCAGTCTCTGTTTATTTTCACGTAGACGAGCTGAACACCTTGTCGTCACGTATAACGATGGTTGAATAGGTTAGCTGCTTGGAAAGGTATTAGTAGCTATGGAGATGACTTTACAAAAACAGTATCATAGCTTTCACAAACTAAGCAATCAAAGAATACTGTCGTCAACAAATAGTGAAGTCAATACTGTAAAAATATGTAACTTGTCATATGATTGAAACCATCGTTATTCAAAATTCAAATGTTTGTTAAGCTTATGGGACTTAACTACGGGGTCATCAGTCCCTAAACTTACAAACTACTCATCAACTACCTTATACTAAAGACGGCACAAATATCCATGCCCGAGGGGGGATTCGAACCCCCGACCGTAGTGGCCGTGCAGACTGTGACTGGAGCGCCTTAGTCTCCTCGGCCACCGCGGCCGGCCCATCTTTATTAACAAATTTTTATAAAATATATAAAATTACGAATAAACAAAAATACGTTCAGCTGTCGTAAAAATTATCTTTGGATATTAAAATACTGTAGGTATTCGAACACAAAGAAAACAAAATAAATAGTAAATAATAATCTTTCACTGCAGGATTCGAACCATCGACCCTATGTTTGTAAGGCTGGAACGCTACCAACTGGGCTACACCAACAGATGCTACAAATGTCGTCTCGTGAGTTCCGAAACCGCTGTCGATGTAAAAAAAAGAAAAGCCTACTGCGATCTTGGCAAAGTAAAAGTGTGTTGAGATCTTGGCAAAATATCATATTGTTTCAGGTACAATATCTTCACACTATGTCTACCGGGAGCTTCAGTCATAGTATTTGTTATTATATCTGTAGAAATACACAAAGTCAGATTTAAAAATTAAACAGCCCATATTTCAGTTTCACGACAGTGCACTAAAAGAAAATACAGGGCGTGTCAAAATAAATATCGGGGTTTTACAGCTTTGTAGAATTTATCACGGTGGCCTTACCGTAACAAATTATACATCAAATGAGGAACAACTCAAACAGTTAATTAGGCAACAAGATGGTGCGCCGCCTCACCGGCATGTCTTCGTACTTAATTGGTTAAACAGCGTTGTTTCCGACCTCTGGATAGACCGCAAGGGGAAGGATGACAGAGGTTCTTTCGCATGGCCACAACGTTCACCAGAGCAGGCGCTTTTGGATTCTTCACCAATTGAGGGATTGTAAATGGTCGCCTGTGTCTGGCCCCGCTACCAGTAGACACAAAATACCTACAACAAAGGATTGAAGTTGCAGTTGCATCATCTGTGCCGTGGAGCGAAGGGTGCTCACACCGAACGCCTGTAGGACAAACTGTTTTAACTGTTTCACGCTCGTTCATTCAGTGTATAATTTATAGTAGTAAAGTCACCACAATAAATTCTACAAACATTATTAATACCCCCATATTAATTTTCGTACGCCATGTACTTTTCATGAAATTCTTCAGCAGTTCTCAATTTAAATGGATCGTAAGACTCCTGACCAGCAGTTTTACATTACAATGAAGTTTCCTAGGAAAGATGCTAACAACGTGCGCTGCTGATGTGGTCAGTGTGTAATGAGAGGAAAATATTTTCTAGCAGACCCATCATGTGTGTACACACGCGTACACCACTACTAAACTGCGACGTGTTATAGTGTATTGCTTCCAATTATTACTTCTCTGTATGGCTTACGCACGTCGTAGATTGCTTAATTAACATTGTTTTGTACTAATTGGAACGGTGCCATAATTATGACGGTAATATAATTACAGTTGACGTCATAATAATGCCATCATGCAGATCGTGAATATTACGAAGAGACAAGTGGCAGATGTTCGTGGCAGATTGTCAAAATTTAGGAAATTATTTATGGGCGTGTCGTAATATATACAGGCAGTTGCTTGGAAAAATTTCTCGAATAAGCAACCTGTGTTATGAGGAATAAATTCATGGACTTATTGCCGTTGATGAACTAAAGGCTTACAAATCCACTGTGAGACATTTTGGGTGCATTTATATATAGCCTAACAATCTTACCGGCAGAACCATAGACCTGATGACAAAGACGTATGCATTATAAGGGAGCCGGCCGCAGTGGCCGAGCGGTCTGCGGCGTGTCAGTCACTGTCTGCGCGGCCGTTGCGATCGGAGGTTCGAATCCCCCCTCGGGCATGGATGTTTGTGCCGCCTTTAGTATAAGCTAGTTCACAAGTAGTTTGTTACTTTAGGGACTGATGACTCCGTAGTTAAGTCCCATAAGCTCTACAAACATTTGATTATCAAGGGAATATAATTGTTTGAAAGGTTACAGTTATGTGTTTGAAAACAAGAGAAAGATCACTGCCGACACAAAATTGCGCATCGTGGATGGCGGAGGATCATTTACTTCCATCAAAACAAGAGGCTATCTCACAACAGACTATGACACCATTTTATTAATTAGCATGAAGTTCGCTTATGTATGGATGTTTTCAAGGCGATTGTTTTTATAAAATGCAAGTCAGGGTATGGTACATGCAATGGGAACCTTGCAATAAGTTTTGACAGTGTTTTATTGATCAACACGAAAGTTGACTGATATATGCGAGATTCCATAAAAAGGGGGGCGGAGAAGGATCAACTGCAGAGACGTGGGTGAGAGTCGTGCAGTATCGGCCAGCATACAGTATTGGCCACTGCAGTAGTTTTCCTTTTCGCCGTTAGGTGGCTGAAGTTTGCGCAAACCAGTGGTAAGCTTGAGCGCCCTTGAGCTCTAAAGTCGGATATATTTCACCTATCTTCATTGGTTTGTTTACTGTGCGTGTTTGATGGTGGTTGCTATTGGTCTGGGTGTATGGAAGATATTTTGTGACCTCTGGTACTCCTCTTTATGGTAAGTGACTAATTTCGTTGCTGTATTTCGTTTATCTGTGCTATATAAGGAATGGCATCTACCAATCATTTCATAATAATGGGAATACATATCAATGCATGTGTGTCCTGCAATATCGGCCATCTTACTGTCTTTCAGTATCGGCCAAGAGTAATTCAATTTTTAATTATATATTCTTCCTCTTACTTCATTTCATATTAAAATGAAAGATAATGGAAAAACAAAAAAGAGGCAAATGATGTGAAGAATGCATGAAAATGGCTGAAAGCAACGTGAAGTCAATGGAAATGACCGCCAGGGAGGCAGCTAAAGTGTTTTCTGTACCTCGAAGCACACCTAGACATGGATACGAGCACTAAAAAAATCGCACTGACGTGTTTTATAGCCCATTTTAGATTTGTAGTTTTATAAGTGTTTGCAAACATTTTGGACCAAAATAATAATCTAAATAATAATTAATTAATTAATAAGAGTGTCTGAAACCCTTTTAGGAAAAAGAAATTTAAGTAGTGGCGGTTTCGAGCCTCCGACCTTTCGCGTCACAGTCCAGTACCTTGCACACTACGTTACGGATATAAATCAAAACAATAGTTCTTTAATCTCATACTATTGATGGCCGTTGTTAACTGATGTTAATATGGCATTTGTAGACATTAGATTATCATTTATCGTACGAAGAACGATGTGTTTTTGTTAATTCCTCAGTGTGCCGTTGCTTTGAAATTACAACGTGTAAGTTACAATAAGAAAATCATCAAATACGCGAGGAATGTCACGTGACATCTCCGAACGGCTGGTTTTCGTCAATTCAATGGAGGGTGTCAAATCTCCGTTATTTTTGAAAATATGTTTCAAACGATACGAGATATGAAAAAAATAAGGAAGATAAGTTGTAGAGAATTTTCTCCTCTACCAATTAGGTTATTCAATTTTCGTGTCAGATGAACGGTTTGTTTGCAATTACAATTATATTACAACGGCTTTTTTTTGGTTTTAATACCGTATTTTTTTGCCCGAAAAATTTGAAATAAGGAGATTCTGGTCTCTGGCGGCCTACAATCATGTCTGTAAAATTTGGTGCTGATCGGTTGAACGGTTCGTTTTAAAAACAGGGAACACGTTACGGACAGACAGACAGACAGACAGATCTCAAAATCGCCGTTATTTTTGCAAATATATTTGAAACGCTACGAGATATGAAAAAAAAAAAAAAAAAAACAACATAAGAGAGCAAAGTTGTAGAGAATTTTCTCCTCTACAAATTCGGTTACTCAATTTTAGTATCAGATGAATAGTTAAGCCGTTATTTTCATTTAAATTTCGAGCTGTCAAAAGACGATCGCAAAGACCCACTTTTAGTGCTACTACCGTAACCTAAAGTGGGCCAAATAGATAATTCAGTAGCATTAACTCCTCAGATGGGCAGATTCAAAAGCACTTTTGATGAAGCAATGGACAGACAATTAGTACTAAAAGATTTAGATAATAAGTTTATGCCTCTCAACAAAAAGTAATTCTTGCATTTTCTGTTTGCGTTGGCTGAAAAACTGAACGTGTCTCCATCTCTCCATCGACAAAGCCCTCTAAAGTGAAAATAAAGAAGAAACCGAGGCGCCAGAAAAGTGAGATCTTGACGTCATCATCTCTTAAGCAACAATTAGAAGAGAAAAGGATATCTACAGAAGAGAAGAGGTTAAAAGCAGAAAAAAGGTCGTCTGAAAGAGAGCTAAGGAAAGATGAATGTAACTCAGGCGTTCAAAAAGTGAATTAACATGCAAAGAATTGACATGAAAAGACAGTTACGAAGCGGCGAAGGAAACTTGGATTTCATGGTAGTAATAGATCAACAGTGTAGGAAGAAAAGTGCATTGCGTGTTCGGAGTCATTTGAAGAGGACTTGATGCAGTGTACCAAGTGTAGTGGCTTGGCCCATGTTGAATATGAGGAGAATATTTTGTACTTTATTTGTGACTTCTGTAAACAGTGACTAAACATTAATTAACTGTACCTTTAACATTATGTCCCTATGTATATCTATTACATTGTTATTCGAGAATCACTATATATTATCATTTACAACCTTCATTATGAATTAAAGAAAGTGGCAGATACTGCAAGACACTTTCTACAATCGTTGAAATTTAAGCTCTTTTATTTTGGATGTTTTTAAGCACAAAAAAATTAAAAGTCATTACCCTCTGATATTCATGGAATATGAACTGAGGTATCATAATAAACTAGTAACGTTCATATTAACCTTCAAAGTTTCACAGAAAAGTCAAAAAACAATCCGGGCGATGATGCACGACTCTCCTCTTTCTAAAGTCATTGAAAAGGCTGCATATTCAAGATTCATTGACCATTTCAGTTCACGTAATATGTTGTCAAACGTACAGTTTGGTCTTAGAAGTGGTTTAACGTCTGAAAATGCTACATTTTCGTTTCTCTGTGAGGCACTTGATGGATTAAATAGGAGGCTACGGACATTAGGCGTCTTCTTTGATTTAACAAAAGCGTTTGATTGTGTCGATCACAAAATATTGTTGCAGAAGTTGGAACATTATGGAATACTAAGAGTAGCTTACAACTGGTTCACGTCTTACTTTAATAAAAGACAACAGAAGGTAATTCTCCGCAGTGTAGAAAATGGCTATGACGTATATTACAATGGGGAACAATTAAGTGTGGGGTGCCCCAGGGGTCTATTTTGGGACCGTTGCTGTTTCTTATGTATATAAATGATATGCCTTCGACTATAACAGGTGATTGTAAAATATTTTTGTTTGCTGATGCTACCAGGTGAAGGATGTTGTTCATAATATTGACACAGTATCAGATAATGCAGTTCAAGAGATACGTTCATGGCATGTAGAAAACAATTTAATGTTAAATCACAGTAAAACTCAGTTTTTACAATTTCTAACACATAATTTGACGAAAGCTGATATTTTGATTAGACATAATAAGCATATGATAAGTGAGACTGAACAGTTCAAATTTCTAGGTGTCAGATAGACAGGAAGCTGCCGTGGAAAGCCCATGTTCAGGATCTTGTTCCAAAACTAAATTCCTCTATATTTACCATTAGAACAATATCTGAAATAAATGATTTTTCAACACGAAAAGTAGTCTGTTACGTTTATTTTCACTCACTTATGACGTACGGCATTATTTTTTGGGGCAACTCGCCTGATCCAAAAAGGATATTTCTGGTTCAAAAACGGGTGATCCGAGCAATATGTGGCGTGAGTTCACGAACGTCATGTCGACCCCTTTTCGGTAGTCTGGGAATTTTGACACTGGCGTCACAATACGTTTTTTCTTTAATGTCGTTTGTTGTTAATAATATCAGCTTATTTCCACGAGTTAGTAGTTTTCACTCTGTGAATACTAGACAGAAGTCGAATCTACATTTGCATCAGACCGCCTTAACACTTGTGCAGTAAGGTGTACAGTATTCTGCAGCATCCATTTTCAATAAGCTGCCACAAGAACTAAAGAATCTTAGCACTAACCCACACGCTTTCAAATCTAAATTGAAGAGTTACCTCATGGCTCACTCCTTTTATTCTTTCGAGGAACTCATAGAAAAGTTAAACAATTAAGCTAATTAATTTTTTTTCTTTGTTGATTCTTTTCACTTTGTCGTAAGATTGTCGTGTTAAAATTTTTCTATTACCATTCTTGTGTTAAACTTCATGTATTGACTTGTTCCATGACCATGGAGTCTTACTCCTCAATTAGGTTCTGCGGAGCAGAAAACCATATTATTATTATTAGTATTGTTATTAGAGGAGAGAGAGAGAGAGAGATATTGAGAGAGAGAGAGAGAGAGAGAGAGAGAGAGAGAGAGAGAGAGAGGACGAGGAGATGATGTACAGGGGGAGGTGTGGGAGAGTGCGGAAGAGCAAGATGAAGTAGGAAATGGGCAAAGAAATGGGAGAGGACAGAGAGAGAGGGAGGAAGGATTGGAGGAGAGATGGTCTGCGACAGTATTGAATAAATAAATATCCAGATAATGCCGGGTTTTATCTAGTTTTAAATTACGTTAAGAAATCTACATCACACTTCACCTAAGAGCTAAATTCAACCACACGCAAGTCTATGCATTCCGTGTTCTCCTCTGTAAACGCTGTAAAATGTCATTAATACATGACTACATTTCAGCCTGCACACTATGACTTACTAGGAACATAAAATCAGACATTCATCGAGCAAATGTATCAAGTTGTGCAAAAATCAGTTTTCTTTGCCGATTAGTTTCCCCAAGCTTTAAGCTGTACAGAAATCAGTTTTCCTCGTCGAGTAGTTTCCTTAAGACGCGGACAACAACAAAAAATGTTCAAATGTTTGTTAAGCTTATGGGACTTAACTGCCGGGTCATCAGTTTCTAAACTTACAAACTACTTACAAACTACCTTATACTAAAGAAAACAGAAACATCCATGCCCGATGGTGGATTCGAACCCCTGACGGGAAACGGTCTCGCGCATGGAGAATAGCGCTTCAATGCGCTCGGCCACTCCGCCGCGGACCGGACAACAACAAAGACGAGCTCAGCATGGAAAACTGAAAGGATGAATGCGATAAATTCTAGTGTCTGGATCTCGCTAAAGGAATAAAACTGTTAGGGATCACTGGAGACAACATCTTAACAACTTACGAGTATTTGCTATGAAAATAAATTGTAGAAGTGACTATCCTCAAAATAGGTACTTTTGGTACCACTCGTTGCGGGCGTTTCTTCATAACAGTTAGAGAGTTTCGGAAACGGAAGAATGGTAAATTTAGGTAAACGTCTTAAAAATATACAGTTAAAATATGAGCAATATTCTACGCTTAATTACTTAGATGTTTCCGACCCATGGAGCACTACCCGTTAAAACTAGTTTTTGTGAATTTGTGTGTAAGTACGGTAACGGTTACAAAAATATTTATAAAGCTCCTGAGAATATTGTCTTAAGAATATATGGTAGAAATTGAGACAATTTACAATGAATAGAAATTGCCGAAGTGGCGATCCGTATACTTAGTAATTTTGGTACCAAAAAATCAAGGTTTTTATTATTTTTCTTAGTAACCGCCCATGAATAATGCTGTTTTTGTAAGCAATTAAAATCGATGTTATATGTACAAAAACCTACTCTTCTGCGGGAAGTGAGTAATATTTAAATTTTAACTCATAATGTGGAATAGCTACAACTTGCCTATTATTCCAATAGGTATGCAAATGTTTTTATTTATTTACCGGCGATGGGGAAATTAGCCCAGTCCAACGTCGGGGAATATATTTTTTGGTTTAAGAGATATGTAGAAACACTTTAGGCAATACTAATCTTATGAGTTATCTTGCCGGCCGCGGTGGCCGAGGGGACTGAGGCGCTCCAGTCACGGTCTGCACGGCCGCTACGGGCGGGGGTTCGAATCCCCCCCTCGGGCATGGATATTTGTGCCGTCCTTAGTATTAGTTAGTCCATAAGTAGTTTGTATGTTTAGGGACTGATGACCCCGTACTTAAGTCCCATAAGCTATACAAACATTTGAACATTTTGAACGAGTTATCTTAGGAGATAAAACTACGTTTATAGCTTTTCCAGATTTAGAGAAAGCTTTTAGCAATGGTGAATGGAGCACACACTTTCAAATTCTGAAGGTTGCATCGACAAAGTGTAGTGAACGAAAAGTTATACACAACTTGTACAACAACAAAACCAGACAGTAGTTAAGAGTCGACGGGCATCAAAGCGATGCACAGTTTGAAACCTGTGAAACAAACCAAGAAGAAGGAATTAAAGTTCAGGGAGGTGAGATAAAACCTTTGCGGTTTGTCAGGGTTATTGTAGTTCGGGCAGAGAAATCAAACGACGTGAAAGAGCAATAGGACGGAATGGAAGATGTCTTGAATGGAAGATATAAGAGGAACATTAACAGGAGCAAATAAAGGGTAAAGGAATTCAAATTCAAGTGTTTGTTAAGCTTATGGGACTGCGGGTTCATCAGTACCTGAACTTACAAATTACTTATAAACTAACTTATGCTAATGACAGCACTAACTACCATGTCCGAGTAAGGATTCGAACCCCCGATGGGGAGCGGCCTCGCGCATCGTTGCATAGCGCCTGAAAGCGCTCGGCCGCTCCGGCGCGGCTGAAATATAGTGCAACAGGAGAATGCTGGAGGTTAGATCACGTAACTAATGAGGAGGTGCCGAAAGGAATTGGTTTGTTCAAATGTTCAAATGTTTGTAATTCTATGGGAAACGAACTACGTTGGTCATCAGTCCCTAGTCTTACAAACTACTTAAACTAAGTTAAACTAACCTAAGGACAACACAACATCCATGCCCGAGGGAGGATTCGAACCTCCGACGCGGAGGCCGTAACGTGGCGCACCAGACCGCTCGGCTACTTCCACTCGGCGAATTGGGTTGAAAAGAAATTTCCGGTATATCCTGACAAAGAATGGATCGATTGGTAGAAGACATTCTGAGACGTCAAAGAATCGTCAGTTTAGTGTTCAAGCGAAATGTTTGGGGTAAAAATCACAGATGGAGTCCGAGAGACAAATACAGTGAGAAGGTTCAAGGAATGTAGGTTGCCGTTCTCATTCAGAAATTAGGGATAGGAAAAATCTACCGTTACAATCGATACCGTTACATTACTTATAAAAATAGTTTTTTTTTCGGTATTTATATGGTGTCGGTTGTAACCGGTTTTTTTTTTTAAATTGAATCGTGCCATCGAATAACGCTGTATGGCACATTTTGACATTTCGTAGAATCGCGTGGAATAATGATGTAAGTGGCAGTCTGCATCGCCTGCTATAAAAGTTGACCAGTTTACCGTCCGAGGGCAGCACTAAACAGCGAGGAGTCCCACGAAGTTTTCGCGCCTCCGCTGGAACAATGCTGTATGTTACAATAATGGCGGAGCGTAGCAAGGTGACGCTTACCAAAAGCGATTTGAAACGCGCTAATAACACACGGAAAAAGAAAAGTAACATCGCTAATTGGCAGGATATTAAGAGGAAAAGGCTTCGTGATGTTGGAATGAACCATAAATCACGGAAAGGAAAGGTAGTTTTTGGGAAACAACCTCCAACACAGGTGAGTGGAATAATGCTGTATGGGTTCCGTGAACATCAAATAAAAAAATTACCGTTGTCTTCTGGTTTTCGTTTGCTTTACAACGGGACACTGACACTTCAGAAGGAGAAGAAAAAGGATCTGTTGGACATGATAAAATATATGGATACAAAATACCGAGATTTTTATGAAAACCTACAGTGTGACAGCTGAGTTTGGCTACCAGATTTGTGTCTCAACTTCAACAGACTCATGTACTATTACTTTTTTAAGACCAATGTGATCAGTTTACAATAAATATTTTTTGTATCTTGTAATAATTTTCTTACTTACACTTTTTTGGATTCTAGACAACCTTACAATTAGAACATAGTACAGAGTGATATGGAATAAAGCTGTATATCGAGTGCTATACAGCGTTTATCCATTTTAAAACTTAATAATTTTCAAAAAAACTATACTTGGTGAAAATTTGGAAAGCACAACCAAGTATATTTAAGAGTCTGTATGCACAAATAATACGTATCTACTGGTACATTATTATTTTCCATCAATTCTATGGAATTAACAGTTTTTTTCGATTTACCATAAACTGCAAAATGTGCCATACAGCGTTATTCGATGTGACGATTCAGTTATTGCCAATAACCGGGTAAACACAGACTGATATAACTAATTTTTATCGTAGTACTCCTAATTAAAAAAAATATTTAAAGAAAAATTAATAAATAATAATTCTTACTCCTAAAATTTTTTCTGCCATGCAATATTTGATTATCACAGAGCCCAGGAAATACATGCCACCAGTGATGATGTGAGAACAATGTATCAGAAACGAGCTACAGACGCACGGCATAAGAATCGGTACAGGTGCTGTCTAGGTTTCAGTGCACCTGCTGCTGCCTTGTGGCATCGCCTATTAGACATGGGCAGTGGCGGACACAGGGGGGGGGGGGGGGACCGGCCCGGGCCTTTCGTCTTGAGGGGCCTCCATATCTTTCCAAAGTAGGTTTGTTTGTTTATTTATTTTTAGCACCTCGCAAGCTTTTTTTTTGGTTATAGACTGTCCCATGGCTCTCGTCCCGGGGGGCTTCCAAATGTCAAAAGTTACTTTTTTATCGTATATATTTCCAAGTAGTCTGTTTCGCCGCCGCCTTGGGCCTGCGACAGCCTTAGTCCGCCACTGGTCATGGGGTGTGTTTTAAGTGGCTCCATCCTGAGCCCGCAAGTACTTTGTATTTGTCTGCCATTTCTATGAAATAATATCAGATAAACGATATTAATGGAGTCATTAAAACATTAGAAACTTAGGAATTCATTCATAGTTTATAACATAAATAGAAACGTGAAGTAGTAAAAACAATAAAGATAGCAAAAACCCCATTTAGTAAACTGACCAGTTTCAACGCATTTTGTTGGCCATCTTCCGATTAAGAGCACCATATGGTAGGAAATGATGCTGTTAATCTGATGATGGCTGACTAAATGTGCTGAAAGACACTTTTAACAAATGAGTTATCTTGTGATCTTGGCTGTTGTACTATTGGATCATCAAGAACGGCCGCGGCGGATTAGCCGTGTGTACTGGGGCGCCGTGCTGCGGTGTGCGCAGCCGTTCGCCGTCGGGAGTTCGGGTCCCCCTTCGGGCATGGGTGTTTGTGTTGTCCTTAGATTAGTTTACCTCAGTTTAAGTAGTTTGTATGATACTGACTGATAACCATGCAGTTGAGTCCGATACCTTTACAAAAATTTGAACATCAAGAACAGAGTTAAAACAGAAAAAAGCTAATCTGTTTTCTGTGTCTACTTTATAAGCCTGTATCTGTTAACATCGAATATTGATTTAAGCCTAAGGAAGTGCTTTCCGAAGGCATTTGTGTGGAGTGTGGCCTTGTATGGGAGTGAAACATGGACGATAAACAGTGCGGACAGGAAGAGGATAGAGGCTTTTGAAATGTGGCGTTACAGAAGAATGCTGAAGATTAGGTGGGTGGATTGCGTAACTAATGAGGAGGTACTGAACAGAAATGGGGAGAAAAGAAATATCTGGCATACCTTGACTAAAAGAAGGGATCGATTGGTAGGACACATTCTTAGACAGCAAGGAATTGTGAATTTAGCGTTGGAGGGAAGTGTGTGGGGGGAAAGGGGGGAAACCCGCTGAGGGAGACCAAAAGATGGATACAGTAAGCAGATTCAGACAGCTGTAGGTTGCCGTTCTTGTGTGGAGTTGAAGAGGCTTGCTCAGGATAGGGTATTGTGGAGAGCTGCATCAAACCAGTCTCCGGACTGAAGACCACAACAACAACAACATCTGTTTGGAGCCCTTGGAAACGGTCAAGTCATCACGAAAGACATAATTCGCCAACCTGAGTTTTCACCCTTCAGTACTGACAATTCGCATTGCCCAAATAGCGTGATGC
This sequence comes from Locusta migratoria, assembly GCA_026315105.1. Taxonomy (NCBI): domain Eukaryota; kingdom Metazoa; phylum Arthropoda; class Insecta; order Orthoptera; family Acrididae; genus Locusta; species Locusta migratoria. The sequence continues at coordinate 300,928,250 of CM048746.1, forward strand.
GACTCTTGATTACAACATGATTTTTCAGCCGAGATTCAGATTAAATAGGAGAAAACTGGTGATATTTTGGTTGTATACAACCCGTATTGCGGTAAAAGTAACCAACGTTGACGGACTAACAAGGGGATGCCACTACGTTTGGAACCCGGATTTACTGCAAACTTCGTACACTCGTAGTACTCCATGAGGACAACAAAATGTGTAAGCAGCAGCGCGTACTTCTCAAGCGTTATTGAGAAAATAGTAATAATTTCGGTCGGTCGTCAAATATGTACCATACGTACCTGTGCGTGGCCGTTTGTGTCACAAAAAGCTAAGTGGTAAAAAAGCTAAGCCAAATATTCAACGAACAAACGTACTCGTTGGTCGTTGGTCGCTGGATCGAGTCGTCCCTTTCGTCACCTTTTCTTTTTCAACACAGTCATATTCGCTACTATTAATATTGCAATTGATATAACGGGACAAATAAGTGTAATCAGATGTATTTTCATTTCATTAAGCATGTTCAAAATTGTTCTTATTTAATCGAAAGAGATATTACTTCTCGTGAAGGCGCTATTAAAGTACACTCCCTCTCCGGGGGACACCACCTTGACGAAGCACTGTCCGTGCGGGTGGAGAGGCTTGCGTATCCGCGTGAAGCAGAGGGCTATACTGAAGGTAGAGAACCTACTGCCGGAAAGGCAGCTGATGGATCAGACCAAGCGTGTCCCACAACGTCCCGTCTTCCTTACCGTCTCCCAGTCCTTTCCCAATTCCTTTCCCAATCCAAGGTGTGATGCGATCCGTGCCAAGGGGTGCGTGGCACATGGGTGGATGTGTCTCGAACGGAGCCTCAGGGATACCGACCGACCTCCCTGAGTAAGTAGCCTTGCACCGGGCGGGGTTATCGTGGTGTGGACCATATAAATCCCCAAATCTCGTGGGACTAAGATGAACACGGAGAAAAAAATTATTTTAAAAGAATCCGAGGGGCAATCTGAGACCTCAAATACTCAGACATTGGGATCAGGACCGATGGAGTGCACTCCTACTCCTCAGTCAGGGTCTAGACCTGAGCAAGAAGTGGGAACTGTAACAGAGAAGTTGGACCAGATTAGGATCAAGGCCTTGTTTGGGGCTCAGAGGAGGAAACTTCTTAAGGAACAGAAGCAAAAGGAAGGACAAGAATGGCTTCCTAAACATAAGTGGAGGGAATCAAAATGGCTTGAGCCCAAGACCCCCAAAAAGAAGCTGCCTCAGGTCGAAGGGGATACACAGACCCCCTCGACGTCAAAGACAGGTGGCAAGAGGGTTAGGGAGGAATCTAAGACTCCCTCCTCTCTGGACAGGCGTGATACTAAAAGGCTGAGGCAGGAAATAGGGAAACAGACCTAAAATACTGCAGTCTCGGTCTTTAGCATGACGGTAGTCCAAGAAGGATACCCACTGGTGAGCATCACCTCACAACAGGAGGAGCTCGTGCAGATGGCCCTCTTTGAACAGATTGGGGGGAACCTGGTCCAGGACCCAAATGCAGGAGGGTCTATCTAGATCGCGGTGCCCTCATTTTTGTCTGCGAGGGGAAGCACTCAGCAGAATGGCTTAAGGACAAGGTGCCCATGATATCCCCATGGGAGGATGCGAAGCTGCCGGTCAAGACAGCAACCGAACTCCTGAAGACCGCAAAGGTATCAATATGGCTACCAAAGATCCTTAAGAATGTCCCTCCAAAGACTCTGGTTGAGAAAATAAGGGTCCAGAACCCAAAAGTCTCGACAGAGGATTGGAGGGTAATTAACCAAAAGGTCGTTCCGGAAGGACGAACCCTGGTGGTGGAGGTCGGAGAGAAGTCCCTGAAGGCAATGCGAGAGCAAGGCCTGAAACTGTTTTTAGGGTTCTCGCAGGTCGCCGTCAGGGTAATCAAAGACCTTAAAGGCAATAATGGCAGCAAGATCCCCATCTTGCTGCCATTATTGCCTTTAAGGTCTTTGACTGGAAGTGCTGCAGATAAACCTGCAGCACAGTAAAGGGGCCACTGCTGCCCTGAGCCGTTGCCTGAGGAGACAGGAGGTGGACGTGACCCTGATACAAGAACCCTATTTATACAAAGGGGGTGTATCGGGCCTCGGTGGTACTGGAGGTAAGCTGATTTATGCTAGAAATCTAAAAAACTCCAGAACATGCATTTATGTTAGAAATAGAATACCTTTCATACCAATGATGGATTTTTGTTCCAGGGACTTGGTGACCATCAGGATGCAGCAACGTGAGGAAGGTATCATGAGGGAAATTGTTTTGGACTCAGCATACCTTCCTTACGAAGACAGCTCTCCTACTCCTTTGGAAGTGAGGAAACTGATGGAAGCCTGCCATCGGCAAGGTGACGAACTGTTGGTGGGATGTGATGCCAATGCCCACAATCTATCGTGGGGCATCTCCTATCTAACAACTTGGAGATCCTGAATAGGTGTGATGAACCCACATTCAGGAATAGTAGAAGAGAAGAAGTAATTGACATAACTTTTGGTTCCATGATGATGGGAAGTTACGTCAAACAGTGGCATGTGGTCCTGGAGCCATTCTCATCGGAATGAATCCCAATTCAAGGTTGAAATGGGAACCAGACAGACCATGGCCTATAGGAACCACAGGAAAACGGACTGGGAGACATATAGGAAAGACCTTGACTTCAGCCTATCGGAAATTAAAACTTCGATAAGGAATTCAGCAGAGTTTGAGGAAGTAGCAGAGGCTGTAACCTCTGCTATAGTGACCTCACACCAGGACAACTGCTCAATCACCAAGAAGTGCACAAATAGGAGTGTGCCTTGGTGGAAAAATAACCTGGAAATGCAAAGGAAACAGGTACGAAGACTGTTTAACCTTGCAAGGCGCAAAGGACAATGGGCAAAGTATCATGAGGCCCTTGTCAATTACAACCTTGCCATCAGACGGGCAAAGGAGGCATCCTGGAAGGTATTCTGTGAGGAAGTGGAGAGCACGGCTGCTCAAGCGAGACTTCTTAAAATACTCACTAGTGTACCAACTAATGCAGGAGGAACATTGAGGACGGAGGATGAGGAGTATACAAAGACAGCACATGAAACGCTGGAACTGCTCCTCAAGACTTACTTTCCTCAATATACTCTGGGGGATAACTCAGACCAGAATGCGATTCTTGAGAGACAAAGGTTCTTAGGTATTCGCAAAGAGGACTGGGATTTGGCCAAGGAGTGTGTCAATTTCAGTAAGGTCCGATGGGCGGTGGGAACATTTCAACCGTTCAAGTCACCTGGCCCCGATGGAATCTTCCCAGCTCTCCTGCAACAAGTGGGAGAAAATCTTATTAGATTCCTATGCAGGTTATTGAGGGTTAGCCTAGCAGCAGGAATCATTCCCAATGGCTGGAGGGCAGTGAAGGTTGTCTTCATTCCTAAACCAGGGAGAATTGATCATACCAAGGCCAAGGATATGAGACCAATCAGCCTGTCCTCCTTCATTCTTAAGACATTGGAAAAGCTGGTTAATGTGCATGTTGGAGAAAGGAGGTAAAGTAGGGCTCCTCTCCATTCAAACCAACATGCGTATCAGCCAGGTAAATCATGTGAGACAGCTCTCCACCAACTCGTTGGGAAGGTGGAGAAAGCACTACACTTTCAGGAAATAGCCCTCTGTATCTTCCTGGACATCGAGGGGGCTTTTAGCAACACGACCTTCGATTCCATGGTTAGGGCAGCAGAGGTGCATGACCTAGGGACCACTATATATAGGTGGACTAGGGCCATGCTCAGTGGAAGAAAGGTAGAAGCTACCATGATGAATGAAAAAATGGTAATCAACACCACTAGAGGTTGCCTGCAAGGAGGAGTTCTTTCCCCTTTATTGTGGAATCTAGTGGTGAATGATCTCATTGGAGAATTAAACTCTAGGTAGTACTTTTACCAAGGATACGCAGATGATCTTGTCATAGTAATACTTGGCAAATTTGCTGACACAACAAAGAATATGGCACAAGGTGCTTTGGACATTGTGCAAGAATGGTGCAGAAAACAGGATCTGGGGGTTAGTCCTAAGAAGACTGTTGTTGTACCATTCACAAAGAAGCATATACAACATTCAAGTTGGAATCTAAAGCTTTTCAATGAAGCGCTACCAGTGAAGGGGACAGGGAAATATCTAGGGGTTACCCTATATGAGAAACTGACATGGACCCCTCACATCAGGAATATTTGCTCCAAGGCAAAAGGTACTCTTGTGAGTACTAGGAGAGCTTGTGGCAAAAATTGGGTCGGAGCCCCCAGGATATGCACTGGATATACACCACAGTGATTAGACCCAGGATCACCTATGGGTCGGTCGTGTGGTGGAAGAAGGTAGAACAGCAGGTTGCTGCTAAGGAGCTTGGTAAGGTGCAGAGATTAGCCTGCTTAGCCATAACAGGCGGAATTAGCAGCACACCAACTGCTGGGATGGAAACTATGCTGGATATGCCCCCATTACACCTTTGGGTCAAGATGGAGGCAGCGGCTGGTGCATACAGACTCAAATCTGGCAACAACTGGAACTCTGTGGGATATCCAGAATCGCACACTAAAATAGTGAGTGAGGTAAATATAGGAAAGGTTGGGGAAATGCCAGCCGACTATATTATAACCCCATACTGCTTCAACAAGCCTTTCAATATAACAATTGGAAGTAGGGAGCAATGGGAGAAAATAGTTCGACACCGTACGGGGGATATTGTCTGGTTCACTGACGGGTCAAAATCCGACCAAGGTGTTGGGGCCGGGGTATATGGGGTGCAGCCAAGACTGGAGGGCGTCATCTCTCTAGGAAAACTGGCCTCAGTATTCCAGGCCGAAATCACTGCCATCAGGGCGTGTGTGGAGGAGAATTTGCGTAGGTGCTACAAAGACCGTAGCATCTATATCTATTCAGACAGCCAGACAGCCCTGAGATCACTGGCAGCTCCTGCAACAAGGTCTAAAATTGTTGCAGAATGTCACAGGGTTCTGGTGGAGCTAGGGGAAAGCAATAGAGTAAACCTATTGTGGGTCCCTGGCCACTCGGGGATCAGTGGCAACGAACATGCCGACAGATTAGCCAGAATGGGGGCAGAGACTCCATTGATTGGACCGGAACCTGTCCTGACAATCACCCAAGGCAATGGCTCAGAAGACAGCACGTAGAATATTGGACCAAAGTCTACCAACAAAAACATGGCAAGGTAATGATGCCAAAGCCATGTTTTAAAAGAAGCTCTGCAATCCTGGGCCTGAACAGGAGAGAGATTAGACTCATGGTTGGATTGCTGACAGGCCATGGGAATCTCAAAATACACCTACATACAATGGGAATAACAGAAGTGGACTCTAAATGTAGGATCTGTGATGATGGTGATGAAACTGCATCACATCTAATCTTCGAATGCATTGCATTGGAGAGTAAAAGGCAGCCGGCCGCGGTGGCCGAGGAGACTGAGGCGCTCCAGTCATGGTCTGCATGGCCACTATGGTCGGGGGTTCGAATCCCCCCTCGGGCATGGATATTTGTGCCGTCCTTAGTATAAGGTAGTTCATAAGCAGTTTGTAAGCTTAGGGACTAATAACCCCGTAGTTAAGTCCCATAAGTTCTACAAACATTTGAAACATTTTCACGTCAGTATCACTTTATGCGTTTGGTCATTTACTAGTCGGTAGTTATTAATATTATATTATTTTTGAAAATAAAATTTTGTAGATCGCCAAATAACGTTGTACATTTAATAAAAGTCCATCTGATTACACGTATTTTTTCCGTTATATCTGTTGTAATATAAATAGTAATTAATATGACTGTGTGGAAAAAAAGATGAACGGGACTCGATCGAGCGACCAACGATCACAGAGGGCTCGGACGCTAACCACTCGACTGCCGCCGCTTCGTGACAAAAACGGGCACGCACAGGTACATATGGTACATATTTGACGACCGACCGAAATTATCTTACTATTATCTCATTAACGCTTGAGAAGTACGCGCTACTGCTTACACGTTTTGTTGTCCTCATGGAGTACTACGAGTGTACGAAGGTTCCAGTAAATCCGGGTTCCAAACGTCGTGGCCTCCCCTTGTAAGTTTCATTTCAGTTTCTTATTTTAGCATGTACTAGCTTAAACCCGCGGCTCCACTCGCGTGTTGGTTGATTATGATAGACAAGCTATCTTTCAGTAGAGTGCTATGAGACTGGTAATGCGCGAAACGTCAAATTGATTTTTTTAAAGAGATGTATTAAAAAAATTCTTTTTTACTGATTTATTTATTTATTCTTATATTTCCTTATTCGTGTGCTTATCCTTACAGAGAAATAGCTGAAGACATTGTAGCACGCATTGACCAAAGATATGGTCTGTGGCATCACGTTTCGCTGTATGTAATCTCCTTGCTATGGAGTCGCAAACGCTGGCCTTCAGTCCGAATTTTTTTAATCTTTTGACGACTTTCAACCTCCATATCTTCCACATCCTTATAGCTATCGGCATAGAACTGCTATGGTGTACAACGGGAGACTTCGGACAACAATTACACACAGACCATGCGTTTGCGTTCTGTAGTTTTCTCTGCAGAGCGAAATATTAACACACACACACACACACACACACACACACACGTAGAATTTTATACACACTGATAACTTTCCATTCCAATATACTCCACCCTTTTATCATTATCAACACTCTAGCAACAATGCAACCAATAAAACCATTTTCAAAGAGTAAATATAATTTTCAAAGAGTAATTTTTGATCCGCAATTCTTCAAATTAATAAATATCTATCAGATCGCTATAAAACCGTGCCTAAAACCTTCCTCAGGTATAAATTAGTAACTGTACAAATATTTAAGTCTCTGTGTCTTGTCGTTCGGACGTGATAAGCGTGCACCGAACAGACATTCACATTAATATATATAGATAAAAAACTATCCGATCGCTTTAAAACCGTGCCTAAGGCCTTCCCCGGGGAAACATTAGTAACTGTACAAATTTTTAGTACTTTATGTCTTGTGGTTCAGACGTGATAAACGTACACCGAACAGACATTCACATTTATAGATATAGGTTATGATTCTATTATCTTGAAAAGTATAATGCAAATGTCTCCGGACGTCATACAGTTTATCAGATTTTGATTTGTGCAGTTGATACTGGAAATAATAGCGATAACCGCCATTCCTATCAGAGATGAAGAGACTTGCGCAGGATGGGTAGCATGGAGAGCTGCATCCAATCAGTCTGAGGACTGGAGGCCACGGCAACAACAATACAAATTATTGTTAGGCCAAGGGCCATTACCTTTATAATTAAAAGAGTCCGAGATATGGGACCCATAGAAATCACATTTTCGCATATGCCATTTTCGACTAGCCTAAATCATTACCGTCCACTGTTGAAGAGAAAATGAACGTAGTAATTCCAGGTTCTCCACTAAAGTCTTCCTCCGATCACAAGGGTTTTGTGCAGCACCCACTGTAAGATTTGGTCAGTAAGCGAAAAATGAACGCCTTACGTGTCCATCGACTACCATTATCTTTCCGCACCGGAGTAACCTTTCCCACCATTGGTGCTAGTGATACGCACGCTTGACTTATCTGAAACGGAAAACTTCAAAATTCTTTTAGAAGACAGATATTAACTTTTTTAGCAACCTCATAAATTACTCTAGCGTACTTGGTTTTCCTTTTTAGCAACCTCATAAATTACTCTAGCGTACTTGGTTTTCCAGAGGATGTACAGAATAGCAACGACTGCAGTCTCAAGATGTGATATAGAGATTACTTTTGAGATTAAGAATGTCCTGTAGACTACATTATCATCATGATCGTTAGAGACTGATTATGCCTTTCAGCGTTCAGTCTGGAGCATAGTACCTGTAATAAAATTCCTCCATGATCCCCTATTCAATGCTAACATTGATGCCTCGTCTGATGTTATGCCTTTTACTTCAAAATCATTCTGCACCGAATCTAAGTACTTTCTTCTTGGTCTACCTCGAGTCCTCTTACCCTCCGCTGCCGAGCTCATGAGTCTCTTAGGTAACCTTGCTTTTGCCATGCGTGTAACATGACCCCACCATCTCAGTCTGTTCGCTCTAACTGCTTCATCTATGGAGTTCATTCCGAGCTTCTCTTTGATTTCCTCATTATGGACACACTCCTGCCATTGTTCCCATCTATTGGTACCTGCAATCATTCTTGCTACTTTCATATCTGTAACCTCTACCTTATGAATAAGGTAATCTGTATCCACCCAACTTTCACTCCCATACAACAAAGTTGATCGAAAGATAGAGCGGTGCACCGCTAACTTAATCTTGGTACTTACTTCCTTCTTGCAGAAGAGAGTAGATCTTAGCTGAGCACTCACTGTGTTAGCTTTGCTGCACCTCGATTCCAGTTCTTTCGCTATGTTGCCATTCTGTGAGAAAATACATCCCAGGTACTTGAAACTGTCTACCTGTTCTAACTTTGTTCCTCCTATTTGGCACTCAATCTGTTTAAATCTCTTTACCACAGACATTACTTTCGGTTTGGAGAGGCTGATGTTCATATCATAAAACTTGCACCTCTGATCGAGCTCTGAAATATTAGTTTGCAACCTTTCAATCGAACCGGCTATTAAAACTAAGTCATCCGCATATGCAAGACTGCTTATTTTGTTTTGACCTATTTTAATCCCGCCCCTGTAGACTAGTAATAAAAAAAATTATCCTTTTCCATCAAACGTAAATAACTATGCTCGATAAGCCAGATGAACCAATACAATATATTTAGTTGTTATTCATCATAATACATTAAGCCAAATGATCTTTTCCAGATTAATAATTTACTCTTTCTAGGCCACTACACAACACTTTTTACTGACACTGGATAACGAACTACCAGTTTTTAACGTTTTACTATTCCATATTTTTGGAAAACATTTTGTTTTGGGGGACTGATGACCTCCGCAGTTTTGGCCCCCTAAAACATCAAACCAACCAACCAACCATTTTGTTTTCAACCCAATGTTAGGCCATCTTCAGAGCCTTTTGTCCAAGATGGTGCGGAGCAGCGCAGCAGCTGTGAGTCCTCAGATGCCTCAGTGACTGGCAGCTCCTGCGATGCTACACGCCATCTTGGAGAGAAGGCCCTGTAGATGGGTTGAAACCGGTTGGTAATAACCAATATTGCGCTCTAGACTCTTTTTTTACACATTACATTACAATAAGAGTGCTGCAATCTCTAAGAAACAAAATGTTTACAAAAATATGGAATAGAAAATCAACTACAACTGGCAGATCATTATACATAAAGTTGTTCTATTCGTTGGGGCATTTATTTTACTTCTTGGTGTCGCTGTAAGAGTGACTAACGCTCAGACGGCTAATAAAGTTTTTATTGAATCACAGCTACGGTCGACTCGGAACTCTTCCACTTACCTAGCATTCATTAGCATTGTCTCTGGACATGACAGCCCAGTCTCATTCGGTCCCCATCATTATCAGTGGTTTAAGAAATCTGTACAGCCGATTCTACTCTACCACTGACACCTGGAAATTCCGTATCGGTGTGAATTGTCAACCTATAGTGAGCTGCAGTTGATAGTTTAATAGCCACTATTCATTTTTCTCCCTGGAAGTAGTCGTCTATGTTGGTTGAATTATGATAAGTACTAAATCTGCCTCGTGACAATGGCCGCGCGGTTTGAGGCACCATGCTACGGATTGCGAAGCCGTTCCTATCGGAGGTTCGATTCTTCGATTCCTCCCTCTGACATGTGCGTGCGTGCGTGCGTATGTGTGTGTGTGTGTGTGTGTGTGTGTGTGTGTGTGTGTGTGTGAGTGTGTTGTCCTTAGGCTGGCCGCAAGTTGAGAGGCAGGTCCGTGACGTGACGCAGGACGAGTCACGGTGAGTCTCTGCGAACCACACGAATGGCTGGAGCCGCGCACGTTGGAGCGCAGCGTGACGTGACGTGACGTGACGCAGGGCGAGTCACGGTGAGTTTCTGCGAACCACACGAATGGCTGGAGCCGCGCACGTTGGAGCGCAGCGTGACGTGATGTGACGCAGGGCGAGTCACGGTGAGTTTCTGCGAACCACACGAATGGCTGGAGCCGCGCACGTTGGAGCGCAGCGTGACGTGATGTGACGCAGGGCGAGTCACGGTGAGTTTCTGCGAACCACACGAATGGCTGGAGCCGCGCACGTTGGAGCGCAGCGTGACGTGACGTGACGCAGGGCGAGTCACGGTGATTTTCTGCGAACCACACGAATGGCTGGAGCCGCGCACGTTGGAGCGCAGCGTGACGTGACGTGACATGACGCAGGGCGAGTCACGGTGAGTTTCTGCGAACCACACGGATGGCTGGAGCCGCGCACGTTGGAGCGCAGCGTGACGTGATGTGACGCAGGGCGAATCACGGTGAGTTTCTGCGAACCACACGAATGGCTGGAGCCGCGCACATTGGAGCGCAGCGTGACGTGACGTGACGCAGCCGCTGCGCGCCGCGAGCCTTCGGACCGCAGCCTCCTGTACGCAGTTTCCTGCGGGAGTCACGGCGACTCCGGCTTTTGATATTGTGTTTGCTAATTCGCAAGGGAGGAAAAACTAATTGAAGCCGCACGAGTGCTGATCGTCTGTACCACTTCTTCATGTATGTGTATCAGATGACTAGGAACATGTCACCATCAATTCAGTTTGTTGTCAGAAGCGACATTTTCCGTATGGTTACAGAAATGGAGGCGTCATTGCAGAACATTCCCGGGAGAACTCCACAGTCCATAACAGATCAGCGGCTATCATATCACAAGTTGCCCCCGTACAGTAACGAAACCCCAGTCCATCCCACACCACTTCATCAACACCCCCTTCATCACATTCCAACAGTTCAAAAATGTTCAAATATTTGTATAGCTTATGACACTTAACTACGGGGTCATCAGTCCCTAAACTTACAAACTACCTATGAACTAGCTAATACTAAGGACGGCACAAATATCCATGCCCGAGGGGGGATTCGAACCCCCGACCGTAGTGGCCGTGCAGACTGTGACTGGCGCGCCGCAGAGCCATTCCAACAGTCCATCCCAAACCCCCACAGGAGAATTGTCAATTGCAACAAAGCACTTCAGCTACGGCTTCAGCTCGACATGAGTTGTTTACATTTATTAATAATTTCTCTGATAATTGAATTTCTGTTAGTAAAAGTTTCGATATTTACATTTGATGTACAGAGGCAATATTTGTTTGTTATTAGAGAACATTTAGGCCTTTACAATACTATGCTTATTCAATAAAGATTTTTTTATGAACGCTGATTTGTACTCTCTGCCAATGGTGATCGTAATATTATATTACATGATGCATATAGGTGACGCATTTCTAATCTAAAAAAACACAGCTGCTTTCTCCTCTGTTCCAATCGGTCTTGACGCTTCGCATCCCTAACTCTCAATTTGATTCTTGATGAGACCATGCACTTCTTGGAATTGATCACGCTTTAATCTAAAATCGTGAATTTATCATCTTGAAATTCCTTGGTTAAAGCGATGACTGTCTTCAAGTATGCACGTTTTATGCTTTTTGTTTCATCAAAGTGATATTTCGAGCAAGAACTCCAAATCGGAATTGGATTCTGAACCTCTTATCTATTAACACAGGAGAAGCACTCAACATCCTTGCCAGGGGCACGAGAGCCTCGTATTCCCCCACCCCTTGTCACTTTTACACAGCGCAGTTGATATTTTACTGCAAACTGCGACATGGAACTGCGATCCAACTTGCGGCGATTGTCGCCGTGACTCGCGCTTCGTGAGAACTTTGACGTGAATCACCCTGCGTCACGTACAGACCTGTGTCTCAACTTACGGCCTGCCTTAGTGCAAGTTACTTACGCAGTTTGTAAATCTAGGGACCGATGACCTCAGCAGTTTGATCCAATACGCGTACAAACATCTGAACATTTTGCCTAAAACCGAAGACACTGAATTGTTTGTGTGTGTTGTCCTTAGTGTAAGTTAGTATAAGTAGTTTGCAAATCTAGGGACCGACGACAGCAGCAGATTGATCCAATACGCGTCCAAAAATTTGAACATTTTGCCTCAATCTAAAGACACTGGTTTGTATTTCTTACGTAAATTGTTCTTACCATGAATTTCTGTAAAATTTATAAGTGATTCCGAAAAATCTGGATGGATTTATTCCTTATGAAGTTCGACTGTTATTTCTTCAGGCTCCTTGAAGTACCTTTATACTGTAAGAAAGGTGCATTGTCCGAATGGCGCGTCATCAGTATGTTATTCCCTCACAGAGAGAGGAAACAAGGTTCGTATCATGGGTTTACTTTGAAGTCTGTAAGCTTTTAGCACAACATGAGCAATTAGAGAAAATCTCAAGAGACGTTATGTTCATTATAACCGGAAGAACGTTGTCGCTATGTGGTTAGCTGGATCGAATCCTGATCAGTATTTATTATTTAGATTAATATACATGTTCAATCTAAATTCGCGCAGACTGGCTTCGCAGCGCGATTCTTCACTGCCTAGCAATAAAAAATGTCTGTAACAAAATTTCGTCCTGCGCATATTTCCGGCAGTAGATGGACGTCGAAGATTGAGATGGGTGTTTGTCCCATACGTCAGTGTGTTTCAGAATTACACTACTACACCAACAAACTTCTAATGGATGTGGGAGGTGTCTTGAGGAACAAAGTGAGCATAGAAACCCATGTCCGGAAACGCCATTCAACGACGCAACGGAGAGTCCAAGTTACAGGCACCAGCTCCTGCCGCTAGACATCCCCTCCAGCAACTTCGACGCTATGTAGCGCCATTGGATGACGTTTCCGGGCATGGGTTTTTATGCTCACTTTGTTCAAGTCACCTCCCACATGCCCCAGAAGTTTGTTGTTGTAGTAGTGTAATTCTGAAACACACTGACGTATGGGACACACACCCATCTCAATCTTCGATATCCATTTACTGTCGGAAATATGCAAGGGACGAAATATTGTGAGAGTTATTTTTTTATTGCTAGCATGAGAGGAATCGCGCTGCGAAGCCCGAATGCGCGAATTTAGATTCAGCCTGTATATTACTGATGAAATCATTTCACAAAGATTAGTCAGAACAATTAAGGGATTAGTTGAGATATCTAGCTTCTGAAGTACTGTCATCGGCAGAATGAACTGAAAAGGTCTGAGGTCTTTCTGTCGGTTCTACGGAATGGAGACGACATTACGGCAACCGATCACCAAACGAATGACACAAGCAGTTGGCTGCGGTGGAATGGCTCAGCGCCTTACTGCGGAGTGCGCAGTTCTACATCTCCATCTATATAGATACTCTGCAAATCACATTTAAGTGCCTGGCAGAGGGTTCATTAACCACTTTCATAACTTTTCTCTACCGTTCCATTCTCTAATAGCGCGCGGGAAGAAAGAACACCTAAATCGTTCCGTTTTCGATCTGACTTCTCTTATTTTATTGGGATGGTCATGTCTCCCTACGTAGGTGGGTGCTAGCAAAATATTTTCACATTCAGAACTAAAAGTCGGTGATTGAAACTTCGCAAACAGATCACGCCGCAGTGAATAACGTCTTTCTTTTAATGATTTCCACCCCAATTCGTGCAACATTTCCGTGACGCCCCCCCCCCCCCCCGTAACGTGATAAAACAAAACGAGCTGCCCTTCTCTGAACCTTCTCAATATCTTCCGTCAGTCCCACCTGGTGAGGGTCCCACAAGGGGCAACAGTACTCCAGGAGAGGGCGCACAAGTGTGATGTAGGCAGTCAGTCTCTTTGGTGGAGATGGTGCATCTTCTAAGCGTTCTGCCAATGAAACGTAACCTTTGGTTCGCCTTCCCCACAATATTTTCTATGTGTCCTCTCCAGTCAAAGTTGTTCGTAATTGTAACTCCTAGGTATTTGGTAGAATTGACGACCTTAAGGTTTGACTGATTTATCGCGTAATTGAAGTTCAGCGGATTTCTTTTAGTGGTCATGTGTATTACTTCACACTTTTCTTTATTTAGTGTCAATTGCCAATTTTTGCACCAAGTAGAAATTTTGTCTAAATCGCTTTGCAGTTGCTTTTGATCCTCTGTTGACTTCACTAACCGATAAACGACAGCATCATCCGCGAACAGTCTAAGGGAGCTATCTAGATTGTCTCCTAAATCGTTAATAAACACGAGGAAAAGTAGGGGACCTATAACGCTTCCCTGTGGAACGCCAGATATCACTTCTGTTTTACTCGATGACTTACCGTCAATTACAACGAACTGTGTTCTTTCTGATAGGAAATCGTGAATCCAATCGCACAATTGGCGAGATATTCCATAAGCACGCAATTTTATTAGAAGCCGCTTGCTACCCGTCGGAGGTTCGAGTCCTCCCTCAGGCATGGACGTGTGTATTGTCCTTAGTTTAAGTCAGTTTAAGTAGTTTGCAAGTCTAGGGACTGATGTCGCACTCGATAAGACTCATAGATTTACAAACATATGAACATATGAACATATCGCACAATTGGCGAGATATTCCATAAGCACGCAATTTCATTAGAAGCCGCTTGCTACCCGTCGGAGGTTCGAGTCCTCCCTCAGGCATGGACGTGTGTATTGTCCTTAGTTTAAGTCAGTTTAAGTAGTTTGCAAGTCTAGGGACTGATGTCGCACTCGATAAGACTCATAGATTTACAAACATATGAACATTTGAACAAGCAGTTGGTTTCAGATAGAGCAGTAAGCAGGTAGTGCAATGCAACAACAACGTGACTTACCCAAAGCTAAGGCGTGGAGAGCCACAGGAAGGATGGAAGCGGTCCAGACACAGAGCGAGGTGGCTACAGCTACTGGAGTGCCCCACAGTGTAAGTTCTAGGACTTGGACGCGGTTTCACACAACAGGAAGGTTAAAAGAAGGCAATGCCAGGTCGTCCACGGGTCACATCAGCAAGAGATGACCGTTTTCTCCGGTTAACGATTCGTCGAAACAGGAGGCTGAATGCAACTCAGCTGCAACATACCCTGCAGGCAGCAACAAGACGGGCCGTATTAATACGAACAGTCCGAAATCGCCAACGGTAACACGGAGGCCTATGATGCGTGTCCCGTTAAAACCACACCACCGTTTATCCCGAAGCAACTGCGCGGAAGAACATTAGGATTGGAGTCGTAACAACTGACGCCTTGCGACCTGTTCACAGATGAGTCAAGAGTTTGTGTTCAGCCTAAAATCGTCGCTTTCTCGTCTGGAGAGAACGTGGAACTCTGAACAATCCTGCTTACGTGCAGAAAACATCACCATATCATAGTGCTGGACGAATAGTGTGGCCATGAATCAGTATTGACAGACACACGAACCACTAGCTCATTCAGAATGGCGCTTTCACTGCTCAGAGGTATAGAGACGAGATACTTCGACTTTTTTTTATTGTGCCCTACGCTAATGCCGTAGGAGATGGGTTCCTTCTGGTGAGATAACTCTCGTCCCCACAGAGCTGCACTTGTGGACAACATGTTTGAAGTTGTGGGAATTGAACGAATGGAGTGGCCAGCTTGTTCACCGGACTTGAGCATGTCTGGGATGCACTTAGCAGACGCATTGCAGTCAGACCAGCACCTCCCACAAAGGTTACACAGAGGGATATTGCACGTAAGGAAGAATGGACAAATATCCGGCAAGAGCTGATTGATAACCTCATACTGTCCAAGACACGCAGGCAACTGTACTGGTCTTCCGAGGTGATCACTCACCATATTAGAGGGATATGAGAATGACTTTTTTACTATTATGGTAGCCCCAAGGTGCCTCGCTCTAAGTAAACGTCATGTTAACCTCAAGTAAAGAGTTGAGGCAGCAAAATATCGTACTGTATCAAACACAAATTAAAATTATAACCAATATCTAAATAAAATTCTTTACCATATAATATGTCTGTGATATCTCACCAGATCCCCCATTTTGTTCTGAGCAATATGTATTATGCTAGAATTAGTGACTGGTGTGACGAGTAGTTTTTGTTCCGTTATTATGTTAGTCCACCTCTCCTTCCACATCAGTCGGTCTTCTTCCCCACATACTATTTCAGTTCCACAATTCACTCCTATGAAATTATATCTCCGGTATATTGTTTCCTATAATAATATTATTTTTGAGGTACGTAGAGTGGAATATTAGGAAACTGTCTGTGAACTATGTTGAGAATAGAGTTAGTAGCAAACAAGTAATGGAAGGAAGGAATCTTGGAGTTTAACGTCCCGTCGACAGTACGGTCATTAGAGACGGAGCTTACGCTCGGAATTTTGGGTAAGCATGTGGAAGGAAATCGGCCGTGCCCTTTGAAAGGAACCATCCCGGCATTAGCCTGGAGTGATTTAGGGAAATCACGGAAAACCTAAATCTGGATGGCCGGAGGTGGATTTGAACCACCATCCTTCCGAATGCGAGTCCAAACAAGTAATGAATTACAGCCTCATGCGTGATGACGTCTGTCTCTTTGTTTATGACATGTCTCCTGAAGTATTCGTCGTGGATCTGATCTTCACAGTGATTGTTGTTTGACGGTGTAGAATATGTATACCAAGTATGGTTATAATAGGTCCAAATTTTTAGGAGGATATGGTGTTTGGCACACTGAAGACGCTCAGGTTAATGAGTCCCTCCAAACAACAATAATTGCTTTTGACACTTTACTTTATTCCATCTTGAAGCGCCCGGTTAGCCACTCGGTCTAAACGCCGATTTTCGGGTCACGGCGGCGTACCGGACACGGTTCGAATCCTCCTGGTGGATTAGCGACGTCGGTCAGTGTGATGGCCAACTGGATCGAGGAGGGGGCATTCTAAACGAATGCGGGCTGGTTCCCCAGTCCCGTGGCAGTTACTGAATCGAAAATTGCTGCGCGAGCAAAGTGCACAGTGGTAGAGTGCCAGACTACAAATTCAAAGGTCGCGGGTTCGATCCCCTAGAATTTCTATCTGTCACTTTCCACTTCTTTCACCTCTGGCAGTATTGCTGATGTGAAAAATACCGAGTAGCACCGTGGTTCGGAACCCATGTTAAACTGTAGGTCCCCCATCACTGGCTGGGTAAGTCAGTTCGAAGGTCGGAGGAAGACAACGGCATACCACCTCCAAACAGAACCATGCCTACTAAAGCACTGTGTTGTTCAAACCAATCTTCGGATTGTTGACTGCTTTACCTTAATGGGGATAAAATCAGTGAAGTTGGAGAAGTTATTTATTTTTTTTGTTTTTTTATTTTATATTATTTATTTAATTTAATTTTTTTACAGAGGTGGCCGATTTCGATCGTACATCAGATCGTTATCAGATAGATTTATCTGTAAAATAAATGACAATAAGATTATGAGGGAAACAGGTACAAAATATTACGAATTATAACATTTTACAAAAATGACTTACAAAATTAAATAAAATAATATACGGACGTTCGCCGTCGGAGGTTCGAGTCTTCTCTCGGGCATGGATGTTTGTGTTGCCCTTGCATAAGTTACTTTAAATTAGTGTAAGTAGTATGTAAGCTTAGGGACTAATGACCAACGTAGTTAAGTCCCTTAGATTTACAAAAATTTGAACATTTTTTAAAAACAATATACCTCAAGGTGCTGCCGAGACGACGAACGTGTGGCGACTTCTAAACAGCGAGACAACGCTGTGATTTATAAAGGATAAAAAATGTTCAAATGTTTGCATAGTCTATGGGACTTAACTACGGGGTCATCAGTCCCTAAACCTACAAACTACTTATGAACTACTTACGAACTAGGACGACACAAATATCCATGCCCGAGGGGGGATTCGAACCCCCGACCGTAGTGGCCGTGTAGACCGTGACTGACGCGCCTTAGTCTCCTCGGCCACCGCGGCCGGCTATAAAGGATAAGCCCAGAGCAAAGCCTGCAGCATAAGCAGATCAGGAACCAATGAGGCATGTCGCACTGTAATTACGCATGTATTCTAATACATCACAATGGATGTTTGTTTGTTTGTCTTTTTGTTCGTATTTTATGCACGACCATAGCGTGCATCCCATTGCGAGAGAACTTCGTCAGTAGGGGTGAAAATAAGGGAACACACCGTTATTTCCAAATTGTACAGAAACCAGAAAGCAGTTATAAGAGTAGAACGGCACGAAAGGGAAGCACAGTTCTTGAAGGGAGAAAGACTAAATTGTAGCCTTTCCCCAATGTTATTCAATCTATACGTTAAGCGAACTCTGAAGGAAAGCAAGAAGAAACTGGAAATGGAAATTAAAGTTCAGAGAGAAGAAATAAAAACTTTGCGGTTTGCTGAAGACATTGTCATTTGTCATTTGAATGAAAATATCATGGTCTTATAAGGAAGGTGTGAGATTATCATTTACGAAAGCAAAACAAGGGTAATGGAATGTAGTCTAAGATAATAAGGCGATTCTGAGGGAATTAGATTAGGAATCGAGACCGTAAAGGTGGCGGTTCATTTTTGTTACTTGCGCAGTAAAGTAACTTAAAGATGGTCGCGGTGCAGAGAGATGAAATGCAACATAGTAATGGGAGAAGGTATTTGCGTGCAGTGTATCCTTATACGGGACAATAAATTGTTCAGACGATTGACGACTATAGACGAATGGTGAATATGAAAAGTGTAGAACGCGTAGCTAATGATGACGTACAGAACAGAATGGGGAGAAAAGAAATTTCTGGCATAAAATGACTAAAAGAAGGGATCGATTGGTAGGACACATTCTAAGACATCAGGGATTCGTCGCTTTAGCATTGGAGGGAAATGTGTGAAGTAAAAATGAGTGACGAGAGCATCAAACCAGTCTCCTGACTGAGGGCCACAACAAACAAAACAATATATCTCTTCCACTTCGTTTTAACCACTTAATGTTCCCTTTGAGAAGTACTGCAGATGTGTAAGAAATGTGTGTTTACCGCTTTTATAATTTCTTAGGTTGGTGAGTTTTTGGTGCTGTTAATTGAAAATGTAACGATTCATTGACTATACTGAATTACGTGTAATTTCCCTCCTGTGGTATTGATATCTTATTACTTTGTATCTCTCAAAATTTCACATATGGTTGACTGCTAACGAAGGTACAAGCTTATGGAATAGGTACCCAAATATGTGAGTGACTCGAAGATTACTTAAGTAGCAGAACCCAGTACGTTGTCCTCGATGTCGAGTGTTCATCAGAGACTAAACGTCAGGAGTGCCTCACGGAAGTGTGATAGGACCGCTATTATTTTCTATCTATATACCTGACATGACGGACAGAGTGATTTGCAATCTGCGGCTGTTTACTAAGGATGCTGTGGTTTACGGGAGGGTGTCGTCATTGAATGACTGTAGTAGGATGCAGAATGGCTTTGGCCAAATTTCTAGGCGGTGTGAAGAATGACAACTAGCTCTAAATGTAAGGTTATGCAGATGAGTAGGAGAAACAGTCTCATGATGTTAGAATACGGCATTAGTAGTGTGCCGCTTGACAGAGTCGCGATAATTAAATATCTAGGCGTAACGCTGCACATCGATACGAAATGGAACGAGCAGATGTGGACAGTCGTGGTGAAAGCGAATGGTCGACTTCGGTTTATTGGGAGAATACGTTGTTAACAAGTTTCATTTTATTCTATTTTTATTTTTCATTTTGTTGTATATATGTTCCCGTTTCCAACGGCATCTATTCAGAAAAACCGTATTGAATTTGTTCAGGGTTATTTCACCCATTCACGGGATTCTGACTGTTTTGCTAATTCGATAAATATCGATTTAGGAGTGTCACTTCTCTGACGCAAATTAACCCTCTATGGACGAGTTCACGAATTTGTGAGGCTTAAAAACATTTCTGTTGTTGGGTAACGAGACTCATTTCCTCACAGTTGCCGTATGTAACAGATTAATAATGCATCTAACCGCGCACTCTAACTGCGAGGAAATGCATCTCGTTATCCAAATGAAACATTGTATTGAAGCGTTAAAAATTTGTTGTTTTGTCATATTAACTTTATCCATTACATACTACCTTATAGATTGTTTTAAAAATTCGAATCCACCACTCTCTTCTACATCTACATCTACATGGGATACTCTGCAAATCACAATTAAGTGCCTGGCAGAGGGTTCATCGAACCACAATTATACTATTTATCTCCCATTCCATTCTCGAATAGGGCGCGGAAAGAAAGAGCACCTGAACCTCTCTGTTCGAGCTCTGATTTCTCGTATTTTATTCTGATGATCATTTCTACCTATGTAAGTGGGAGTCAACAATATATTTTCGCATTCGGAGGAGAATCTTGGCGATTGGAGTTTCGCAAGTAGCCCACGCCGCAGCGATAAGCGCCGTTGTTGTAATGATTCCCATCCAGATCCTGTATCAATTCCGTAACGCTGTCTCCCCTGTATGGTGACAATACGAAACGAGCTGCCCTTCTTTGGACTCTTTCGATGTTCTCCGTCAAACCCACCAGATAAGGATCACACACTGGGCTGCAATACTCCAAAAATGGACGGACAAGCGTTGTGTATGCAGTTTCTTTTGTAGTTCTGTTGCATCTTTTAAGGGTTCTGCCAATAAAACGCAGTCTCTGGTTTGCTTTTCCCACGATATTATCTACGTGTTCTTTCCAGTTTAGGTCTGAAGTAATCGTAATTCCTAGGTTTTTTTGTGGAGTTTCCGGCCTTCACATTTGATTGATTTATGTTGTAAACAAAGTTTAACGGATTTGTTTTCGTACTCATGTGGACGACTTCACACTTCTCATTATTTAGAGTCAATTGCCAATTTTTACACCATACTGATATCTTATTCAGATCGTTCTGCAGTTGGTTTTGATCTTCAGATGATTTTACTAGACGGTAAATGACGGCGTCATCTGCAAACAACCTAAGAGAGCTACTTAGATTTTCCCCTAAATCGTTTATGTAAATAAGGAATAGCAGAGGACCAGTAACACTACCCTGTGGAACGCCCGATATCACCTCTGTTTTAGTCGATGCCTTACCATCGATTTCTACGAACTGTGTCCTCTCTGACAAGAAATCCCCTACCCAATCGCAAATTTGGGGCGATATACCATAACCACGCAATTTGATTAAAAGCCGTTTGTGAGTTACGGTGTCAAAAGCTTTCTGGAAATCAAGTTACAGTGAGTTCTGTTACCAGTAGGCGATTGTTGACGAGAGATTTTGCCACTAAGAGAAACAGGATATAATTATTTACAATTTATCCGGGATATAATTATTTATAACTTAGCCGGGTTATTGTGATATAGAAAGTTAATAGAAACGAGAATACTTCTTTGAATTAAGTCTGGTTCAAGCTGAGGCTGCAGTATTTTGGTTAATAGTTCCGTCTGTTTGTGAATGATAGTCCGATACGTGAGAAGCGACTACGAAATGAAACCCATCTTACCACGTGCATGGTCAACAATTAAACTCTGACCGGCGTTATTCCCCGCAGACTGCCAATTTACCAACGTATATTTAAGTTTTAATGTGTATGAGTAGATGTTTCACGTAAATAAATCGGTGGCCACTTTAATTATAATGCTTCATTCTTCCTTCCACACTTTATAGTAACATGCCCAATTTGCAACCCTCTCCCCGTTCACAAATAACAAGTTTCTTTTCACAGCTTCTTAAACTAAGTCCTGTAAACAGTTCTTTTCCTTCCTAGCTTTGAAATTCTGTGCGACAAATGCTGTGTAGTTTACACAAAACTGGTATTTACTTATGTTCTTCGTAAAGGCGTAGAAATTGCTACGTTTTAATACATTTACACCTATCGTTATTGGAACACTTTGTGTAAATACCTTGCTTCTTCTTCTTTGGCGTAGAAACTTCAGTTCGACTCTAGTCGACTTCATGACTCTCTTTCTGATATTTGCAAACCATTCAGTTACAATAAAAAAATCGACTGCACATTTTGTCGCATTTTCCTCTTGCAGAATAAATCCCTTCTCCTTCTAATTGTCCAAAACTTTCATGTCCTGAACCACACGTCATAGCGCTTGCTGACAAATACATTTTCTGTTTCCAGTTTTCAAGGTCGCAGTGAGACGTAATAACGCACTCCGCTTTAACCTGACCATGACTGTCCCTGGTCACGCGACTAAGTTAGTTCCCGCTACGGCCACATTAGCACTTGCAGAATACGTACTCCGCTTTAACCATACGGTGCGTGGTAGACCTTGATACACCTCGCACCAAATGTTCAAATGTTCGTTAAGCTTATTGGACTTAACTGCAGGGTCATCAGTCCCTAAACTTACAAACTATTTATAAACTAACTAATACTAAAGACATCACAAACATCCATGCCCGAGGTGGGATTCGAACCCCCGACCGTAGTGGTCGTGCAGACCATGACTGAAGCGCCTCAGTCCCCTCGGCCACCGCGGGCAATGGCCTCGCGCATCGGATCATAGCGTCTCAATGCACTCGGCCACACCGCCGCGGAGTACCTTGTACCATTACCAGTTATTTCCTTTTCCTGTTTCGCTCCCAAGCAGAGCAAGAGAAAAATAATTGTATGTATGCCTCCGCACGAGCCCTGAATTCTGTTATACAATCATTGTGGTCCTTAACCGAAGTGTAAGTTGGCAGCAGCAGAATTGTCCTGCATTCAGCCTGAAATGCTCGTAATCTAAATTTTCTCAATAGCATTTCTCGAAGAGAACGTCTCTTCCCACCAGGGATTCTCATTTGCCGCGCGGAATGGCCTCGTGATCTGAGGCGTCATACTACGGACTGGGCGGTCGTTCCCGTCGGAGGTTCGACTTCTCCCTCTGGCATGAGTGTATGTGTGTGTTATCATTAGTATACGTTTCTTTTACTAGTTTGTAAGTCTAGAAACTGATGACGATAGCAGTTTGGTCCAATAGGTTTACAAACGTTTCATTTTGATTCTCATTTGCGTTCCTGAATTGTCTCAATTATACTTGCATGTTGTGCGAACCTACCGGAACAAATCTAGCAACAGCTTCAGAATTGCTTCATGCCTTCCTTTAATACAGCAAACACTCGAGCAGTCGTCAAGAAAGGCCAACCAGTCTTCTATACACGGTCTTCTTCGCCGATGAATCACATCTTGACAAAATTTTCCCAATAAACAGAATCCATCATCCACCTACCAGCAACTATCCTTTCACTCTCGTGCCATTTCATCTCGCTTAGCACTGTTACACGTAGATGTTTGATCGACATGCCAAGCAGCATACTACTAATACTGTATTCAAACATTAAGGGATCGTTTTCTCTACCCACCAGCATCAACTACAGCCGTTATACATTTGCAGCTAGCTACAATTAATCGTAGTAACTACAGATTTCGTCTAACAAGGTACATTGGCGAAGTGTCTCGCGGACTGTGAGCCTATGTTTGGTTCGTAGACATAACTGATGCAGTAGATGGCAAAAACGCACATTTTAGCTCCCCGTGTTGACTGGTGAGTAACTGACCATCAGTTACAGGTAATCCGTGGGCGCGACAGCATAGTGCCTTTGCAGTGCTAGGTGAGTACATTCTGCCTCTATTGTATTTGTGCGAGAGTGATACCTACATCTACATGTACATAGATACTCTGCAAGTCACATTGAAGTTAAAGGGAGAGGGCTAAACGAACCGCATTTCTGATATTTATCTACAGTTCCATTCTCTAATAGCTCGCGGGAAAAAGTAACAGCTACATCTTTCTGTTTTAGATCTTATTTCTCTTATTTTATTATGATGATCATGTCTGCCGGTGTAGGAGGGTGCTAACAATATATGTTCGCAATCGGAAGAGAAAGTTTGCGAAAGATATTTCGAAAATAGAACACTCCGTAATAAATAACTCCTTTCTTTTAATGATTTCTACGCCAAATTGTGCATCATTTCCGTGACACTCTCTCCCCTATATCGCGATAATGCGAAAAGAGCTGTCCTTCTCTGAACTTTCGGTAGATTGACCGTCAGTCCCACCTGGTGGGAATCCCACAATGGGCAGAAATACTTACAAAGTGGACGTACAAGTGTGGTGTAGGCAGCTTCTTTAGTAGAACTTTTGTATCTTCGAAGTGTTCAGCCAATGGAAAGTAGTCTTTGGTTTGCGAATGTCTGTCTGTAAATCTATCGGACCAAACTGCGTGGTCATTAGTCCGTAGCTTAAAAACTCCTTAAACCTAGGTAAACTAACCTAAGGACAAACACACAGACCCATGCCCCAGGGAGGACTCGAACCTCCACGGTGAGCAACCGCGCGCTCCGCAGCGAGACGCTTTAGACCGCTCGGCTACTCCACCGCGGATATTATCACTGTCTCATTTTCCGTAATATTCTGTCGAACTGACAGAAAGACGTCGAACCATTTTAGTTCATTCTTCCGATGACAATACTTCAGAATCTAGATATCTCAACTGATTCTCTGTTTTGACCAGAGTGAATGGGAATCTATACTATACTCATGTGTTTTATTAGGAATCTGCAGGTGCGGCAACGTGCCAAACGCCTTTCGGATATCAAGGAATAATGCGTCTGCATAGTTGCCCTTCATCCGTAGTTCGGAGGATATTATGGAAAAGAGGGCAAGCAGAGTTGAGCGGTATTTCTAAAGCCGCGCTGATTTGTGGTCAGAACAGCGTAGCAGCCAGCCGCGAGCATAACCTGACGATAGACTCGAAAGCTGTGGGAGAGGTGTGGTGGGGGGAGGGGGGGCTCGCCTCCGTCAGCCAGGATTGGCGACCTACGCGCGTCACTAGTGCTTCTGGAAACAGAAATGGTATTTAGTTGTATCGAACACTGGAGCACAAATGTTCAAATATTTGTAGATCTTATGGGACTTAACTACGGGGTCATCAGTCCCTAAACCTGCAAACTACTTATGAAATAGCTAATACTAAGGACGGCACAAATACACATGCCATAGGGGGGATTCGAACCCCCGACCGTCGTGGCCGTGCAGACCGTGAATGGTGCGCCGCAGAACACGTGGCCACCGCGACCGGCACACTGGAGCACCCTGGTGTTCTGCGACTTTTAGACAAACTCGTTTGAATGACTGAATGAATGAAGCTTACGGCTGAACGTCCCACCGACAGCTTGGCCATTATAGACGGAGCTAATGGTCGAAGTTTTGGGTAAGGGGGGGAGGGCAGGAAATCGGCCGTGCCCTTTGAAAGGAACCATCCCGGCATTTGCCTGAAGTGATTTAGGCAAATAACGGAAAAATCTAAATCTGGCTGGCTCGAGGTGGATTTGAACTACCCTCCTCCCGAATACGAGTCCAGTGCGTTGTCAATGCGCCACCTCGCTCGGTAAAAATTATTTCCTGTGACAGAATGTATCTGTTTACTCATTTGCAAATAAGAAAACAAAAGAGTTATTAACTTATAAGCCAACAAGCTTAAATTTTAGAGAGCGTTAAACACACAAGCTACAGCATTCCTTGCGGTAACCAACGTAAATTCAACCTCTTTTTGCACAGTTATCTAACAACTGAAAATAACCAGTCTATGGTTTGTTATTTTGTTAAACACTTTTGTTTTTCTTTGCGCTATCTTTCCGAATTATAAATTGAATATTCTCAAACTGTGTTCTGCATTCAATTGGACGAAAGAACGAGACAAAACACGAAATATTACTTGTTACAAGACGGATACGAAGAAGATTCCAAATGTTTGTAAAACTGCTATGGTCATCAGTCGCTAGAGTTACAAACTACTTAAACTGACCTAAGGACAAACACACAAACTCACGCCCCAGACCCGGCAGACTGGCCGTGCGCACTGAGGCGCCGTGCTGCGGTGCGCGCGGCCATTCGCCGTCGGGGGTTCGAGTCCACCGTCGGGCATGGATGTATGTGTTGTTCTTAGGTTAGTTTAACTTAGTTTAAGTAGTTTGTAAGCTAGGGACTAATAACCAAGCAGTTGAGTTCCACAGAATTAGAGATATTTCATTGAACCCATGCCCCAGAGAGGACTTGAACCTCTAACGGTGAGCAACCGCGCTCTCCGCAACAAGGCGCCTCAGAGCGCTCGGCCTCTCCACCGCGGCTATTAGATCCTTTAAGAGCCTAAGGCCGCCCGGAAGTTTTAATCCCTACTCATATAAGTGCTGAAAGGAATTTACTGTTTCAATAATTACAGATTTTCTTCTAAAGATAAGAAGCTAACAAAGAGATGGGTAGCAAATATGAAAGAGAACAAGTGATTTACGACTGCGACCAGCTGCATTCACTCAGCTCTCTTTAAAGATGAATATATGTGCTAAACAAGTGATAAGAGGTATCTTTTCATCAAAGTAGTACCACCTCTCTTTAATTTATCACAACATAAAAAAGTAGAATATTACGACCAGCGATCAGAAACTTTCGACAATTTGAAAGATAATACTCTTATGAAGTAGTCAGCCGCATACAGAAAGAGTGTAATTTAAATTTATATTATCGTTTAATACTCTTTGATATTAATTGCTTATACACCAGAAAACATGACGTTCAATTTGCTTCAGACATTAAGGACTTATAGCCATGCTATGAAATTTCAAGTCTCTGATATAACGCGAAACAAAACTAAGTGGTGAAAGCATTTGCAAACGGCCATTGCGCAATTGCTCGATAAGCTTGTCAGTGTCGTAAACATGGCAGTCACGGTCTGCACGGCCACTACCGTCGGGGGTTCGAATCCCCCCTCGGGCATGGATATTTGTGCCGTCCTTAGTCTTAGCTAGTTCATAAGTACTTTGTAAGCTTAGGGACTGATGACCCCGTAGTTAAGTCCCATAAGTTCTACAAACATTTGAACATTAAACATGGCCACAGCGTTCTCTACCTGTACGTCAAGCAGGTTAAAGAGCCCCCCCTCCTACTTTCAAATTCGAAAATTTCCGTTACAAACTCCGTGGAGTTGTAGGGGAGATACATAACATTTTGTGGAGGAGTCCATGCCCAACAGTGTCATCCAATGACGCCATGAGCACTTGTTTGTCTTTCTTCTGCTGCAACTCTTCGGTTTCCATTCATTGGGATGGCCGGCCGCGGTGGCCGAGGGACTGAGGCGCTCCAGTCACGGTCTGCACGGCCACTACGGTCGGGGGTTCGAATCCCCCCTCGGGCACGGATATTTGCGCCGTCCTTAGTATAAGGTAGTAGATAAGTAGTTTGTAAGTCTAGGGACTGATGGCCGCCGACCGCAGTGGCCGAGCGGTCTGCGGCGCGCCAGTCACGGCCGCTACGGTCGGGGGTCCGAATCCTCCCTCGGGCATGGATGTTTGTGCCGACCTTAGTAGAAGGTAGTTCATCAGTAGTTTGTAGGTTTAGGGACTGATGACCCCGTTGTTAAGTCCCTTAAGCTTAACAAACATCTGAACATTTGAAACTTCCTGGCAGATTAAAATTGTGTGCCGGAACCGGGACTCGAACCTGGGACCTTTGCCTTTCGCGGGCAAGCGCACTACCGACTGTGCTATCCCGACACGACTCACGATGCAGCCTCACAACGTTGTGACTCGTGTCGGGATAGCACAGTCAGTAGTGCGCTTGTCCACGAAAGGTTCGAGTCCCGGTTCCGGCACACAATTTTAATCTGCCAGGAAGTTTCATATCAGCGCACACACCGAAGCAGAGTGAAAGTTTCATTCTGGAAACATCCCTTAGGCTGTGGCTAAGCCGTGTCTCCTCCATATCCTTTCTTCCAAGAGTGCTAGTCTTGCCTGGTTCGCAGCAGAGCTTCTGTGAAGTTTGGAAAGTAGGAGGCGAGGTACTGGTGGAAGTAAAGTTGTGAGGCGGCATCGTGACTCGTGTCGGGATAGCACAGTCTTCATTCGCGGCCGCACCGCCTCAGCGGTCGGACTTGCGGCTAGAGCGAGCTAGCCGGCGCCGCCGGCTTTGTTTACTATTGCGCGCGTGTGATTACCGATATCGTAGCAATGGAATCTCAAATAAGAAAGTGTACGTTAAAATTTAGTTTCAGTTTTGAAATAGACCGTCCGAAAATCTACGAGTTTGATGACTGGTTCTTCGGAACGTTTAATGTACCGGAAGAAGACGTGTTCGGCATGGCGTACGACTTCATCAGTAACGTATACACCGTGAAGCTGAAAGACGATGAATGCTGCCGGAAGATCATGGAGAAGACCAATGGGACAGCTGAGTACAAGACAACCAAAGGCCAGGTGAGCAAAGTGACAATTACATATGCGGGACTGGGTCTTAGAACCGTGAAAGTGCACTTGTTGCCTTTTGAATTAGATCTGGGCTATGTAAAAGATGCTCTTTCCACTTACGGTACCGTATACGCTGTCACAGCCGACCGGTGGAGCGGAAATTTGCATTATAAGGTAGACAATGGTGTGAGGTCCGTCAAAATTGACTTAGAAAAGCATATACCGTCCTTCATAAATGTATGTGGCTTCCGAGCCCTCGTTGTGTATGAGGGGCAACCTCGCACCTGTTCTTCCTGTAACTTAGCTGGCCATTACAGAGCACAATGTCCGCGCAGGCGTCCCGTGCAATTACCTGTAGAGGTGGACGCGGCAGGCAGACAGCGAGCCCAGTACGCAACAGTCGCGAGCCGCTTGTTTACACGTCCTGATGCCGTCACAGCCCCGCCGGATGACGTAGTGCTCGCCCTGGCAGCGGCAGCGTCTGAGGTACCGCAAGCGAGCGCCAAGCCCGTCAGCTCTGACGTGGAGATGTCTGACGCTCCCTAAGTTAAAGAACCAAACCCCACATCGAATGTCGGTTGTGAAACGATTTCTGCTCCTAGTACACCAGACACACTTCCAAACATGACAGAAGTTACTAGACCACAAGAAAGTGCACACGGGGTACCGTCGAAAGCTACTAGCACCAATTCCGAAGTACCTACACCTGCTTCCTTAACACAAGCTCAAAGTACCGAAGACAGTAGTCCGCAAATAAAGCAAAACACAACGGAGAATGTGGCGGACCCTTCGGGGGCGACTGAAGTACAGTCGATTGCCCCTGAGCGAGCAGTTCCCGCCTCAAAAAAATCCAAAAAGTCTCCGTCTGGGTCCAACAAACAAGATAAAGGACAAACCTCGCCGGACAAAAAGAAAGTACGCGTAGCTCGTGAAGGTGCTTCAGAAACTGCCGAACACCTCCGACCGGTAGCACAAAAGGTTGCAGCAAAACTAAGAACCAGACCACCTGACGAAACCGATATACCCAGCGCCACTGCCGTGGCGACCACGGAGCCTGACGGCAGTACACGACATATTCTAGTCGATCCATGGTGGCAGGATGTGGAAATGGAATCGAACGAGGGCCAAATAAGTCTCAAATAGTGCGTGCTGCGTGTGTGCGTGTCCTTGATATAGTAGTTATACGTTTGTGACTACTCCCCCCCCCCTACAAATGAGCGATACCTTCACCTACAATATAACAACTGTCAACATTAATAAGATTCAGAGTGAGATAAAATTCAGAGCGCTCACAGACTTCCTATATAGCAGTAACGTAGATATCGCGCTACTGCAGGAGGTCAACGTAGAACCAAATGTGGCGGGATTTGTCACGATAGCGAATATCAGTGTCGAACATCATACCGGAACGGCAATCCTGCTACGTGACGGCATTTCTTATACCAAAATCGTGCGGCTCACGAACGGCCGAGGCATATCGTGTGAGATTAATGGCGTTCAAATAATAAACCTGTATGCGCCGTCAGGCAACAACCGCCGGCAAGAACGCGCCTCCTTTTATAAAAATGATGTGCCATTCTTAATTAATGACAATGCCGCGAACTGTGTTGTAGGGGGAGATTTTAATTGCGTCGTCTCAGCCAAGGATCAGACGCCACACTTCAATAACTGTCTAGAACTGGACCACCTAATCCAAGGGATGAAACTGATAGATACATGGGAAAAAATACACGGCGACCGCATTGCGTACACCTTTATCGCCAACAATTCAGCCAGTCGAATCGACCGCATTTATGTCTCTGAAGACCTAGGGCAACAAGTAGTTAATAGTGACATCGCTCCCGTAGGCTTTTCGGACCACAGTGTCCACCAATGCTTCATGAATCTCCACCGCCCCCAGGTATTTCGTGGGAGAGGATACTGGAAGCTGAACACCAGCCTATTAAAAGATAAACAGCTGGAAGAAGAAATCCGGCGGGTATTCATACAAGCGAAACGATCCCAACCTCATTATCGATCGGTCATAGACTGGTGGACACAAAAAGCGAAACCTAAACTTAGATCAACAGTTAAAAGTTACGCATACCAGAAATCCTATTGGTATAAAGAGACAATAGAATTTTATTTCTCAGGCCTTCGACAGCTATATCACGCCACCGATTTGCCTCCCAACGCTGCTTATAGGCGCATCAAAAAGTACAAGGCGAAGATTACCCACTTGTATCGCAAACGAATGGAGGGAGCCATAATACGTTCACAGCCGAAGGATATCGCATCAGAGGAATCAGCGTCGTTGTTCCACTCATTACGTACACTTCGGCGGCAAAAATCTAAACTCATTGAAGGGGTTGAAGACGGCGCAGGGACCATAATCACAAGACAGCGGGATATTATGTCACAGATACGTAGCTACTATACAGACCTCTATGACGGACAAGACATTAACGTCGGGCACTGCAATGACGTTATTGCTGGCATAGCACCTGTCATTTCACCAGAAGATAATCAAGCGCTTGAATCTCCATTTAGTGAGGACGACATCAAAGAGGCGGTCTTTAGTGCCGCAAACAGAAAGTCACCCGGACCCGACGGACTAAGCGCAGAATTCTATCAACAATACTGGCACATCTTGGGCTCTACATTGACTCAATTCGCCAACGAAATGTGGCAGCAGGCCTCTATACCAGACGAACTGAAGGAAGGACTTATTGTCCCTTTACCAAAACAAGGCAACAGCAGAAAAGTTAGTGAACTACGGCCTATAACATTATTAAATGCGGATTTCAAAATCATAACGAGAGCGATTAAGCAACGAGTGCAACCCTTACTGAGCAAAATACTCGGGAAACACCAATTTGGTGGGGTACCGGGACGCAGCGTCATAACGGCCGCCTGCGAACTTCGGGACGTCATATGCATGTTTGCACACAACAATGAACCCGGCGCTCTGCTCTTCCTCGATTTTGAAAAGGCGTATGACCGCATAAGCCACGACTACCTGTTCCAGGTAATGGAAAAGATGGGGTTTGGACGACGTTTCCTCTGCCTACTGAGACACTGTATTTACAACGCCTCATCTCGCGTGCTCATTAATGGCCACCTGACTGACGCAATACCGATCAGACGATCAATTCGGCAAGGTTGTCCATTATCAATGGCGTTATACGCCATAGCAGTTGAACCTTTGCTCGTGACCATAACACGCACATCAACTGGAATCACCATAGGAACTGAGAAGATCACTTGCGTTGCGTACGGTGACGACGTTTGTTTAGCGGTGACATCTCTGGAAGATCTTTCGAATGTAAGGAATCTCATCAGCAACTTCACTACGGCCACTGGCGCTAAGTTGAACACGAAGAAGACTACGCTGCTTCACATAGGAAGAGGCATTGGCGACACGACCCATCTAGACTGGTGTGCAACTAGAGTGCACCACAAAACACTCGGCGTCCGCTGGTGTGCAAAACCAGACGACATGGCAACCAAAAACTGGACGGACATATTGCATAAAATTAGAGCAACAATATGCATCTACTCTGATAGAGACTTAGACATTTTGCAAAAGGTGCACACCGTAAGGATATCTATAGCAAGTAGAATGTACTACATCGCTCAAATTTTACCTGTCTCTCATCAACTTGCGGACTCCATACAGAAAGCATTCAGTTGGTACGTCCTACGAGGCCAACTTTTCAAAGTGAGCTTTGACACATTGACATTACCGACTAGCCGAGGGGGACTTGGGCTAATCAGTGCCAAGCATAAATGTCGAACATTATTAATTAACCGGATCACTAAAACCGTCACCAATGAGCCATCAAGTTTAATTAAATTTTTAACATTATATTGGATGCCACGCAGTATGATGCCACCTATCCATGAAGCCGCGATACCAGTATCATTTCGTCACATCAGGATTTATTGCAGTGAAATCAGCTACCTAAGACATTCCGACAAAATCCAGCCGCCTTACACGAACAAGAAAATTTATGACTTCCTCACAACAGACAATAGAGACAATAGAGTCACTCAAAAATACCCGCATGCAAAGTGGAATACCATTTGGCGAAACATCCACAGTCCCTTTTTGCCATCACGCATTAGATCCATGTGGTATTTAATCACTAATGACAAGGTACCCACTAACGACAAGCTCAACAACATTCACCTGAGCCCAACACCTGTGCAATATGTGGTCTCGTGGACACGTTAATACACAGGTTTACCTGTGGTAATGCGAGACTTATAGTGGCACGTATGCGGGAAAGATTGGCCATTATAGACCGTACAGTGCCGCACACCATCGGGATTACGGAACTCATACGACCAGAGAAATTACGGTATCCCCGAAAGAAGAACAACGCGGCTCTTTGGGTCTTAGGACACACTGCCGCCTACGTCATCCTCAACCGCCAGGCGACACTTATAGATTACTGCTCATACATGGAATATGAGCACGCAAAGATATGTGGACACAGTGACTACAAAGAAAGATATGGTAACATGTTGAGAATCATGGTCCAGGCGTGAATGAAAATTAGTTTACACAAGTTCATTTCATAAATCTTTTAACTTAAGAACACGGATCTTTCAGTGTATGACGCTACCAGAGTTATGAGAAGAAATACTCAAAAAAAAGGGGGAAACCCCCCGGGAAACGGAGTACCACAAGAGAAAGAAACGGACAAAATTAACAACAAACTTCGAGAAGACGAACTCTGAGGGGGCGAGTACACTGAAATTGAACTGCAGAGAAAGGAGACTTGTGCATTATTTCCATTTTATTTCTACTTTTTTATTCTAATTAATTTCTTTTTCCGCTTATGCGCAAGAACGTACATTTAATTTAGTCTGAACAATATTTATGCTAACAGAAGCAACATTTCCTTATATACATATATATGGCAGCAAAGGGAAATAGCTGCAATAATCTTCATTCAAGAAGCAGAACATTTAAGAAAATTTTAAGTTTCATTATTGCTTGAAGAAATTCCCATGAAATGGAAAGCAAAAAAAAAAAAAAAAAAAAAAAAAAAAAATGTGGTAGCGTACTGACGGTACAACTATGCAGTCGGAGGTTCGAATCCCACTGGGACATATTTTCTTGCGTTTTCACATTCAGTTATATAAAACATTTTCGGATCTCTAATTCCACGTGTTGTGTCAATTTTTGTTTATGTGTATGTAGACGAGTTGAAAACCTTGTCGTTACGTAAAACGGTGGTTGAGTAGGATAGTTTCTTGGGAAGCCATTAGTATCTAAGGAGATGACTGTCCAAATATAGTGCCGTAGCTGTTCACAAACTGAACATTCAAAGACTACCGCGTAAAAAAAAAAAAAAAAAAAAAAAAAAAAGAAGGTCGGTAGTGCGCTTGCCCGCGAAAGGCAAAGGTTCCAGGTTCGAGTCCCGGTTCCGGCACATAATTTTAATCTGCCAGGAAGTTTTATATCAGCGCACACTCCGCTGCACAGTGAAAGTTTCAATCTGAACATTTGACCGATGGCCACTGCAGTTTGGTTCCATAGCTTTACAAACTTTTGAACAAATGAGATGTAAACATGGGCTCTAAAGTGCGTGTCTTAATCCTACTAGAACCGGATGGGGCCAGCGTGACGCCATGCACGTTGCTTCTTCTTCAGCGCATTCGCGGAATAGAGGGAAGCCATCAAGCCTCAATTAAAACATCTAATACTTCGCACACACTGACATGCTGCGGTGAGCAGTCGTTCATGAAAACTATGTTAATGCCAAAAGTAGTTACTATCAAGATAAAAAATAATACATTTTGACAAAATAAAACTGTCGACTGAAGCCTGTAACAGTCTCAAAGATAATACAAATTCAGCGCACATTTGTACTCTTTTTTTCGTGCACCTTCAAGACGTATTGAACCTACAGGCTGTTGAAAAGGATATTTAGTCTTCCTTTTCTACATCGGGAGATGAAAGTTACGACCCACGTGGGAGTGGCCGTCCTGTTTTACGCGCCATTTCAGAGGCTGCCTGGCCTCTACCGTCGGACGTTACTCCTCCTTCGGGTGTGAATGTGTGATGTATTGTTCTTAGGACATGTTGAAGTTAGTTTCAGTAGTTAGTATGTCTAGGGACCGATGATCGCAGTAGTTTCCTCCCATATGTTAAAAGAAAAGGTTACAGTCTTCTGTTTTTTTAAGAATTATAGTCAAGTGCCAGGAATTGTAGGTGTTATTCATCTGTTATCTGCAATATGCAATATCTAACGGCTGCTTAGAAACGTATTATAACTGATTTTAATGACATGAGTATCTTCCATGTCCCTCTTATTGTCTAGACACTTGGTTAGCCAGTCCTGACGACGGAACTCAAAATTAGAGTCGTTTCCCCTTAAAATATTCGACGTTTTTGGTCTTGCTACCTCCATTTGTGTAGTGAATGAACCTGGAGCTACGTTTCCTCTTTAGACCAAATATGAAGGCAAAGAAATAAAAAAAAAATTAATACAAAGGAAATAAATTACCTGTGAAAAGTTACGTATCTGCTATATCTCGGTCACACTTACTGTTCCAACCAGCAATGAGGAAACTAACAAACATAATCTCTTTACTGCACGAGCTGCCATCTGTAACTGAAAGATAGGAAGAGGCTAGAGACTGCAGCTTTGATACTTCGACAAAGGGAAGCGATAAGAAAGTGCTGTCGGTCCGAGACGCTGTATGCCAGTTAAGGATTAGCCTGGAGTTACTCTATCTTCCAGTATCGCTCCAGCCGTCAGTAAGGATGGAGTGTTTGCTGAAAGCACGTAAATAAACGGAAACGGGTTTAATATGATCTCTATTATGACATTTGTACTCTTGACTATTATGAGCTATGTGAGCTATGCACACTTGACCGATAGAAGAGATGCCTTCACTGTCTCGATGTTGAAGTCGTGCTTATAGCACTTTATATATATATATATATATATATATATATATATATATATATATATATATATATATATATATATATATTTAAGACTCTGCGTATATTAGATAGGTTGTATTTGTTTTCATGCATACTATCTCCTCAGAATATATGAACAGTAATCAGCATACAGCAGAGGAGATTTGTTTGACAGTGACCTTGCAAAGAAGCGCTCAATGCGTCACTAGATGAAATTTTTCGATTTGGGTTGCTTATAAAAATATTACGTACTCACTTCCCTCTACAAGTCTTCTACGTTTATAATGGAAATTTCCGAACAACCTTTGTCATCATCTTGTTGGATTTTTAAACCCCCATGTCCTCATTTGCAGCAGAATAATAGTGAAATGGGTATGGTTCTGTCTTTTGGATGAAAAAACTGTCGGTTTTTATGCACCCAGACATGTTGCATCACAATTGTAGGATCCTCAGTGGGTTTCCTTTTATTCACTTGAAAATACCTATACAAAGAACCCGTTTAAGTTATGAAATATGGTACACAGAATTTTGTATCACTCTAGTATATGCACTTTGCCTTCATTTGATGTGTCCTATAACTTTCGGTAAAATTAGCCAAGCGTCTATATTACTACATCATGCCATCTGAAAATCATACGGGTGTTAGACTACTGTCGTGTGTAGTTTCCTAAATTTGTGATATGTGTATTTCCTTTACTTGCAAGGCATGTAGTTCGTTATTTCGTGTGTTTTGAGTGCCTGTTCACGCAAGAAAACGCGGTTTCGGTTTTGTGAACTATTTGACGTAGTTATTCATTATTACAGGCACTTAAAACATAACTAATAAAAACAATATCACAACAGCCAGAAGATATCCGCTTCCATAGTGGCCGAAACGTCGGTGGACTTCAATGCATTGACGATGTGATCCAACGCGCAGAATAATTTTGACGAAAGTAAACAAGATTTGCAAGTAAGGGAAACAGATTAACCACAAACACGGGAAATCACCCACAACAATAGCAAAAGAAAGAAAAGAGGAGGATACAAAGATTTTACCAGATAAAAGAAACGGCACAACGGGTGCTCTTCGTCGTCATTACTCAAATAATCCAAGATGGTGATCCGTCTCTAATGATGACACTTTCTAGGGATGTTAAAACGTAATCTTCTTTCCTTTCATACATCAATATGTTTTGCAGATGGCGTGGTGTCCTGAAATGGCTCTATGACTAATTCTGACGCCATACGACACACACACACACACACACACACACACACACACACCATGGGTCTTACGAATAAAATGGGAAAATATCCTTTATTCTCTGAATTTCGGACAACGTTCTGGAATTCGCGTGGGTAAATGAAGTCGGAGAATATGATTCACCTGAGAATGCAATCAGCTTGAGTAGCAGGGTCGGGGAAGTTACTCAACGTGAATGACATTATCAGATTTCGTAGGAATAAAATTAGAGAAATTTCTAATAAGTTAAGAATATTCTCCGTTTTCAGGAGTGAGGTCTGTAGCATACTTCGAGCTGAGTAACTTCTGTTGCGATTACGGACTTTGTATTGTCCAGAAACGAAAAACAGATACGTTATACGTAGTCTGAATAAATACCAGAGGAGCATAAAAGAATGAAAAAATTATCTGGCTGGCGAGTCACATACTCCCGGAAAATCATTACAGTGACACTTCACGCATTTTACGTGGTGACGAGTGACGTCAGTGAAGGTTTTTCATTATCGACATACAGATAAAGAAAGGTGGCTTTAGCTTCGTATTTGGAATGGGTATTTACAATTGTAAAAAGGTACATAGAAAATTATATTGTACATTTTTAAATAGGATCTATTAATAAAGCCTAACAGCAGCTAATTCCAAATTAAGTGCATCTCAGGTTATATATATATATATATATATATATATATATATATATATATATATATATATATAGTACTAAAGTATTTTTTTGTTGGTGTTGCTGTAATTCTCTTGTTTCAAATGTTTGTAGCCTTACAAACTACTTAAACTAAGTTAAACTAATC
Source organism: Locusta migratoria (assembly GCA_026315105.1). Lineage (NCBI taxonomy): Eukaryota > Metazoa > Arthropoda > Insecta > Orthoptera > Acrididae > Locusta > Locusta migratoria. The sequence continues at coordinate 300,965,358 of CM048746.1, forward strand.
TAAAGACAACGCATACAACCATCTCCGAGGGAGGACTTGAACCTCCGACGGTGATCGGCCACGCGCACCGAAGCACGATGACTCAGTGCGCACGGCTATTCCACCGCAGCTTCTCTTGTTTATTCTACTAAAACCAGTTGGCCTAAGAAATATACGTTTTCTGACAACATAAATCTTATTTTACGTTATGTTAGAAGTATGTACAGAAGAACCAGACGCGAAAACGGAAAGTACTGTATATCCGAAAACACATGAATAAACACATTATCAAACTTTTAGCCGACTTTAGGTTATAGTAATAACACTAAACGTGGACCTTTGCGATCGGCGTATGATAGCTCAAAATTTAAACGAAAATTGAATAAACGAATTTGTAGAGGAGAAAATTCTCAACAAATTTGCTCTCTAATTTTTTTTTTTTTATTTTTTTTATTTTTTTCGTAACTTACACAGTTACAGACGCCAAATGTACGATACGTTCCTTCATGGATAGTCATTTGTAACCAGTACATTGCAAAGAAAATAAACTTAGAACAAACTTCCAACGCAAGACAGGTGATATTATTTTAATGGGGGAGACATAATGAAATAATAGATTAAAGAGGTAAAAGTTGAAAAAGTATATGTTTGTCAAAGTTAAACTCAAATATCAAATAATTTTGACTGTTTGTTAAGAAAAGGTCTGAAAGAGTATCACGTGTTGGATGCATAGATATTATCACAACAGCAGAGTCGTAATTGTATCGTCCATATTTTTATTATTATTTATAGCCTTTTTTTCATTTTGACACACATGAGGTAACAAGTATTTTAGTTTCTTTCCTCGGTGCCGCAACGCGCAACTAGTGGTGTAGGAGGTGCATTTGAGAATTCCGTGCAAAAATAAAAACTACTAACGTGTTTGGGGGAAACCATTTTTATTTTTCCAAATGTCTACTTTTACACTTATACACTTCGTACAACGCTGTTGTAATTTGTTGATGCCTTCCGACTAATAGGAATTGTCCAAGCCTGTAAAATAGCCATTAATTTCTGCATTTACCATCTCGTTTGAATTAAATTTCGTCCTGCCAGCCATTTCTACAAATTGGGGAACAAATAGTAGTCCGAGGGGGCCAAGTCTGGAGAGTAGGCGGGATGAGAAACGACTTCGAATCCTATTTCCAATAATTTTGTGACCACATCTGGTGAAGTGTGTGCTCGTGCATTGCCGTGATGAAGAAGGACTATGTTGAGGGCCAATCCCCGGTCTTTTTCTTGCCACTCGGTTTTCAAACAGCCCAATAACGATGGATAATATGCACCTGTAATAATTTTAACCTGTTCCACATAGGCGATGAGGATTATCCCTTGAAAATCCTAAAAGACCGTCGTCATAACCTTTTCGGCCGAAGGACCGGTCTTTGTCGTTTTTGGTGCAGATTCTCCCTTGGTAACCCATTGTTTAGATTGTTCTTTTGTCTCAGGAGTATTGTAATGTATCCATGTTTGATCCACAGTGACGAAACGACGCTTAAAGCCCTGCGGCTTCGTCCTGAACAGCTGCAAACATTTCTTGCAACACTTCACACGATTCCGTTTTTGGTCACGCGTGAGCAATCGTGGCAGCCGGCTTGCGGATATCTTTCTCATGTCCAAATGTTCATGCAAAATATTATGTACCAGTTCATTCGATATGCACACAGCACTAGCAATCCCACGCACCTTAACTCTTCTTTCATCCATCACCATATCATGGATTTTATGATTGATTTCTGGACTCGCAGCCTCCACAGGGCGTCCAGAAAGTTCAGCGTCACCACTCCGAAAATTTTGAAACCACTTATGAACTGTTATAATCGAAAGCGCTGAGTCACCAAAATGTTTATGAAACTTCTCTTTAGTCTCCTGAGGCGATTTGCGCTTCATAAAGTAATGTTTAATCACCACACGAAATTCTATTTCGTACATTCTTTGACAATTCACCAAAGGAAACGAAAGCAATATTCCAGATTTCGAATTACAAATATAGGCCAGAATGAGTAACCTCGAAGTAAATACACTTGGAGTAGTGAAGCAACTTAAATCACTTAACAAGAACAAGTATTCTGATCCGGACGGTATACCCATTAGATCTCTATCTGATTATGCTGAAGTGATAGCTCCTTTCCCAACAGCCATATACAACCTCTCTCTCAAAGATGGATCTGTACCAAAACATTGGAAAGTTGCACAGGTCACACCTAATTCAAGAAACGCAGTAGGAAAAACCCACTAAACTACAGGCCTATTTCATTGACGTCAATTTGCAGCAGGGTTTTGGAACATAGCCTGTATTCAAATATTATTAATTATGTCGAACAGAATGATCTATTGACTCTAGGTCAACACGGATTTAGAAAATATCGTTCATGCGAAACACAACTAGCTCTTTACTAACACGAAGTGATGAATGCTATCGACAAGGGATCTCAAATTTATTCCGTATTTCTAGATTTCCAGAAGGCTTTTGACACCGCACCTTACAAACGGCTTTTAATCAAATTGCGTTGCTATGGTATATCCCCCCAAATTTGCGACTGAATAGGGGATTTCCTGTCAGAGAGGACACAGTATGTAGTAATCGATGCTAAGGCATCGACTAAAAAAGAGGTGATATCGGGCGTTGCACAAGGTAATGTTATTGGTCCTCTGCTGTTGCTTAGTTACATAAACGATTTGGGAGAAAAACTAAGCAGCTCTCTTAGGTTGTTTGCAGATGACGCCGCCATTTACCGTCTAGTAGAATCATCTGAAGAGTCAAAAGCAACTGCAGAACGATCTAAATAATATATCAGTATGGTGTAAAAATTGTCAATTGACTCTAAATAATGAGAAGTCTGAAGTCGTCCACATGAATACGAAAATAATAATAATAATAATAATAATAAGTTAAACTTTGTTTACAAGATAAACCAATCGAAAGTGAACTCCACTAAATACCTAGGAAACACTATTACTTCAGACTTAAACTGGAAGAACACGTATATAATGTCGTGGGAAAGGCGAAGCAGAGACTGCGTTTTATTGACAGAACCCTTAAAAGATGCAACAGAACTACTAAAGAAACTGCATACACTACGTTTGTCCGTCTTTTTTTGGAGTATTGCTGCCCAGTGTGGGTTTGACGGGGAACATCGAAAGAGTCCGAAGAAGGACAGCTCGTTTCGTATTGTCACGATACGGGGGAGACAGCGTTACGGAAATGATACAGGATCTGGAATGGGAATCATTACAACAACGGCGCTAATCGCTGTGGCGTGGGCTACTTACGACACTCCAATCCCCAAAATTCTCCTTCTAACGCGAAAATATATTGTTGACTCCCTCTTATATAGGTAGGAAAGGTCTTTAGAATAAAATACTAGAAATCAAAGCTCGAAGAGAGAGATTCAGGTGTCCTTCTTCACGCGCGCTATTCGAGAATGGAATGGGAGATAAATAGTATGAAGGTGGTTCGATAAACGCTCTGACAGGCACTTAAATGTGGTTTGCAGACTATCCCATGTAGATGTAATGTATACTTCCTTGATTCAAATGTTCAAAATGTTCAAATGTTTGTAAATCTATCGGACCAAATTGCATGGTCATTAGTCAGTAGCTTACGAACTACTTAAACCTAGGTAAACTAACCTAAGGACAAACACAGACACCCACGCCCCAAGGAGGACTCGAACGTCCGCGGCGAGCAACCGCGCGCTCGTAACGACACGCTTTCGACCGCTCGGCTACTACACCCGGGCTTCCCTGATTCATACGAATTCATACACAAAGAAATAGACCAATATGAATGAAACTTGGTGTGCTTTCTTTCAACAGATGCTACTAACTAAACGTGACCTCGATTCGTGCCAGCGGTGCCATACACGGACTTCTAAAAACGTCCCTCGTAGACAGGTGAGTGCAGAGAGCTGTGGGGCTGTCCTACCCAGGGGGGTGAAACTCATATACGGATTTCCGGTAACGCGATGTTGGTTCGCTGCCAGGCCACATAGAGCGCTGCGAGCGTTGCGATTTTTCATCTCGCTTTCCTATTGGATGATTTACATTTTACAGTCCTCCATACCTGTTTTGATTCGTAGGTGGTGTTCTGTGCTGAGGCTCTATAGCAAAGTCTTCCTAATTGCGATCTTCTGTGTGCATGTTGTGAGTTTCATAAATTTCATTTATTTGAACTGTACAGAAGTTCCATTTCATATGACTGAAGATGCATAAATAGTAATCAACAGAAATAAAAATAAATTGGTTTTTGTAGACATTACAGTAGGCCTACATTCTTGTTTGCAGGACACTGTATATGGCTGTAAAATTATTTATTTGTACAACCTACTATTTCTCTTTTGGTCACATGAGTGGATATAATTGTGCCTTAGCGTATGTGAAACCTGAAAAAATCATTTACATGGATGCATGCAATATCAGATGAGTTTTAGTCTGACATGCGCAAAATCACATTTATTTCCTCGTGATAACGCCACATGGCGAAAATCGCAGTATCTAGTTTTAGAAACAAAAAATTTTACGGTCAAAAAGATTACCACGACATCATTTACGAAGTTTGGCCGACTGTAAACAGCAGCCAAAAGCAATTAATGTTAGTTTTTGATTTAAATTTCTCGTATATATATTACTTTGCAAAGGTCTCAAAAACCTTTCTATGAGGTCCACCCTCGAAGAATAAATGAAAAATTTTGTGTCACGACCTCGTCGCCGCTTTTGTGTCTCGCTTCCGCCGGTTGTCCTGGGTGTCGGTCCGACACAGGAATAAAGGATGCACGCATGTGCAGGTACGGAGGTGACCAGCCAGTGGGACAGCAGAAACTAGAAACACTAGAGTAAATTAGAACGAGATATATATTTCATAGAGACTTAGTAATACTTAACTTTAACATAGTTCTTGACTGCAGAATGCTGATACATAGTTGAGCTGGAGGCCTGCCTACTGATGATTCCTAGTACTTATCCGATAACCAAGTCTTAACTGGTGACTATCTGAATTCCAAGTGTTAACTGGTTCCTATCTCAGCCCAAGTGAACGATGCAGCAATCGTGGCCACGAGCGGAGTTGCAGCAAAGGGCGCTCGTGGCTGACGTCGTAAAAACGCCGTGCTGTGCGTGCATGGCGGCGCGCGGCGTAAGTACGTGGCGCGCACTTCATACTTGTGCGACACCACAAAAAATATTGTCATCTAACACCAATATAACGTTTTCTCGCGCCACATTTCCGGATAGAAAGTTAACTGCCAGGCCGCTAAGTAGCGCTGCTGTCGTTCTGCGTTTACGTGTAATAACATGGTCTTTGCACTTCTGTTATTTTTTTTTTTTTTTGCCGCGGTGGAGTAGCCGAGCGGTCTAAAGCGTCTCGCTGTGGAGCGCACGGTTGCTCGCCGTGGAGGTTCGAGTCCTCCCTGGGGCATGGGTGTGTGTGTTGTCCTTAGGTTAGTTTGGCTAGGTGTAAGTAGTTTGTAAGCTACGGACTGATGACCACGAAGTTTGGTGCGATAGATCTACAAACATTTTTATACATACGCTAAGGCACAATTATATCCACTCATGTGACCAAAAGAGGAATAGTAGGTTGTACAAATAAATAATTTTACAGCCATATACAGTGTCCTGCAAACAAGAATGTAGGCCTACTGTAATGTCTACAAAAACCAATTTATTTTTATTTCTGTTGATTACTATTTATGAATCGTCAGTCATATGAAATGGAACTTCTGTACAGTTCAAATAAATGAAATCTATGAAACTCACAACATGCACACAGAAGATCGCAATTAGGAAGACGTTGCTATAGAAGCTCAGCACAGAACACCACCTACGAATCAAAACAGGTATGGAGGACTGTAAAACATAAATCATCCAATAGGAAAGCGAGGTGAAAAATCGCAACGCTCGCAGTGCTCTGTGTGGCCTGGCAGCGAACCAACATTGTGTTACCGGAAATCCGTATATGAGTTTCACCCCCCTGGGTAGGACAGCCCCACAGCTCCCTGCAGTCTCCTGTCTGCGAGCGCCGTTCAGGAGCCCGTGCATGGCTCTGCTGGCACGTGTCGAGGTCACGTTTAGCTAGTAGCATCTTTTGAAAGAACGCACGCCAAGTTTCATTCATACCAGTCTATTTCTTTGTGTTTGGCATTCGTGTGAATCAGGGAAGCCGCGGAGGAGTAGCCGAGCGGTCTAAAGCGTCTCGCTGCGGAGCACGCGGTTGCTCGCCGTGGAGGTTCGAGTCTTCCCTGGGGCATGGGCATGGGCGTGTGTGTTGTCCTTAGGTTGGTTTACCTAGGTTTAAGTAGTTTGTAAGCTACGGACTGATGACCACGCAGTTTACAAACAAACAGTTGTTTTTGGTCCTACCTGTGGGTGGGCCGCGCCCCGCCGGCCGGCCGCCGCCGCCGGGCCCCGCGGCTGTGCGCGGCTGCAGCCGCAGCGGCTCGAGTCGCAGCCGCAGCGCCAGCCAGCTTGCACGCACGGACGCGCCACCGCCTCCCGTCCACTGACACTCGGCCGGCTGTCCGCGCCCTATCAGCCGCCGACACTCGTCTCGCTAAGCCTTATCTCGCCGTCACACCACCACTGCCGCCGCTGTCTCTGTCGCACTTTTCCTCCTTATTGCGTAAATCGAAACCAACTAACATTTCAGCTATATCTACTTCTGAATGTTCAAATGTTTGTATAGCTTATTGAACTTAACTACGGTGTCATCAGTCCCTAAACTTACAAACTACTTATGAACTAGCTAAGACTAAGGACGGCACAAATATCCATGTCCAAGGGGGGATTCGAACCCCCGACCGTAGTGGCCGTGCAGAACGTGACTGGAGCGCCTCAATCCCCTCGGCCACCGCGGCCGGCTATCTACTTCCACAGACAAATATATACAGATGGGAAACCTCCGTAAGGGCCTGGTACTACGCTCAGGGGTAAAGGGAGGGAAGGTTCCGTAATATGTCCCATGATGGCGCTGCGGTCAGAAGCAGCCCTTTAAAACTGGCCAGAGCAGGTGGCAGGTAGCGGCTGTCCCCACCACCACCTCCCTTCAAAAGCCGGCACGCCGGACACAGCCGTGGCCTCGTGGCAGGCGACACGAGCTCTCCCCTCAGCCTCTCCTCTACACTAACCTCAGAAGCGCCTCTAGTGTGGTCTACCTGTACTAAGCCGGGGAACCGTCTGACACCTGCTAGCATCTTACGGAACTACGAGGGAAGCGTAGGACAGTGGTTTATGGGGGGGGGGGGGGGGGGGGCTGCTCCTCTGTATATGTTACTCTGTGGCTGAACATGACAGGACTACTCAAACGCGTAACCCACCCGACCTAAGCTCTCATGTGTTGTCTTACTTTGAACATGTACTCCGTGACTCGGAGTAGCAGATGTATTCCCACCGGGGATTTGGTCGTCGTGTAGGTCCGCACTGAAAGCAGCATCTGACCTCGACAAGGTTGATTAGCATTAAGTGTTGCAGTGTCTGTTCGTTCCATCTGATGCTTGTTTCAGTGCGGATGCGTACGGGGCCCGGCCTCCAGCCAGGTAGACACAACATCAACCCCCTCCACAGCAACTTTCTGTTATTACCACTACCTCTGTTGCCGTATTGTTTCTGTCTCTACTCCGTAGTCCATAGAACCGACACAACATAAGTGCCAAACCATTTTAGTTCATTCTACCGATGACACCACTTCAGAATAAATACATACTAGCAGAAAACCCGTCGTTGCCCAGGTATTTCTTTATTTACTAGCTGAAAACCCGGCTTAGCGTAGGACAGTGGTTTAGGGGAGGATGCTCCTCTGTATATGTTACTCTGTGCTACTTCTGAGGGGAGTGAAACATGGACGATAAACAGTGCGGACAGGAAGAGGACTGAGGCTTTTGAAATATGGTGCTACAGAAGAATGCTGAAGATTAGGTGGGTGGATTGCGTTACTAATGAGGAGGTACTCAACAGAATTTGGAGAAAAGAATATTCTGGCATACCTTGACTAAAAGAAGGGATAGATTGGTTGGGCACATTCTTAGGCATCAAGGAATTGTGAATTTAGCATTGGAGGGAAGTTTGTGTGGGGTAAAAACCGCAGAGGAAGACCAAGAGATGGATACAGTAAGCAGATTCAGACAGATGTAGGTTGCCGTTCTTATGTGCAGATGAAGAGGCTTGCTCAGGATAGGGTATTGTGGAGAGCTGCATTAAACGAGTCTCCGGACTGAAGACCACAAAACAACTAGTTCTGAGACCAGCCGATTAAAATCGGACGTTTCATATCATCGACAACAATGTGTAAATATTTGTAATCCTAAAGCAGTCGGCACACGGGGAGTGTGTCTGAACGTGTGTGGTCAACGTGCCGAGTCCATCGTGCGGATGAACGCTCGGAGTCGGCGCGATTTGTGCATATGGGACTTGTGTGTCTCAACGAGCTACACGCGATCGCAGCACGCTCCAGCGACAGTTATCGGCGGCACCAGGTCCTGGGATCACATTATCTATATCTATAAATGTGAAAGTTTGTTCGGTGTACTTTGCAAAAAAATGTTCAAATGTTTGTAAATCTATCGGACCAAACTGCGTGGTCATCAGTCCGTAGCTTACAAACTACTTAAACCCAGGTAGACTAACCTAAGGACAACACACACACCCATAACCCAGGGAGGATTCGAACCTCCACGGCGAGCAACCGCGCGCTCCGCAGCGAGACGCTTTAGACCGCTCGGCTGCTCCACCGCGGCGGTGTACGTTTATCACGTCTGAACCACAAGACATAAAGAGCTAAAAATTTGTACAGTTACTAATGTCTGCCCGGTGAAGGCTTTAGGTACGGTGTTATGGCGATCGGATAGCTATTTAGCTATATATATATTAATGTGAATGTCTGTTCGGTGTACGCTTATCACGTCCAAACGACAAGATGCAGAGACTTAAATATTTGTACATTAACCAATTTATAGCTGAGGAAGGTTTTAGGCGCGGTTTTATAGCGATCTGATAGATATTTAGTAATTTGAAGAATATAACGCGAAATGCGGAACAATAATTATTCCTTGAAAATTATATTTACTCTTTGAAAATGGTTTTATTGGTTGCATTGTTGCTTGACGGTTGATAATGATAAAGGAATGGTGTATATTGGGATGGAAAGTTATCGGTGTATATAAAATTCTACGTGTGTGTGTGTGTGTGTGTGTGTTAATATTTCGCTCTGCAGCGAAAACTACAGGAAGCAAACGAATGATGTGTGTGTAATTGTTGTCCGAAGTCTCCCGTTGTACACCATAGGAGTTCCATGCCGATAGCTATAAGGGGGTGAGAGATATGATGGTTGAAATTCGTCAAATTATATAAAAAAAAAAAAAAAAAAAAAAAAAAAAAAAATCGGACTGAAGGCCAGCGATGACGTTTGCGACTCTATAGCAAGGAGGTTACATACAGCGAAACGTGATGCCACAGACCATATCTTTGGTCTATGCGTGCTACAATGTCTTCAGCTCTTCCTCTGTAAGGAAATATAAGAATAAATAAATAAAGCAGTAAAAAAGAAATTTCCTTTAATACATATCTTTAAAAAATCGATTTGACGTTTCGCGCATTATCTATCATAATCAAGCAACACGCGAGCGGAGCCGCGGGTTTAAGCTAGTTTACTAAATAAAAGGAGTGGAATTCCTGCTTTACGTCTATTAACACTTTCATGCACAGTGATGTAAGACAAATTTAGGCCCTTCTTGCACAAGACTTTTACTTCTTGAACAATTTTATAAAAAATTGTGAAATATTATACAATTACATTATAATACATCTACATCTACAAAAATACTCTCCAAACCACATTGAAGTGGTGTGTGGCAGAGGATTCATCGAACCCCTTGTGTGATGTTTCTCTACAGTTCCACAGTTCCATTCTCTAATAGCTCGCGGCATAAAGGAACACCTCAATCTTTCTTTTTTCGATCTCATTTCTCTTATTTTATTTTCATGATCATGTCTTCCTATCTAGAAGGATGCTAACAAAATATGTTCACATTCGGAAGAGAAAGATGGTGAAAGAAATTTCGCAAATAGATCTCGTCGCAATAAATAACGCCTTTCTTTTCATGATTTCCGCCCAAACTCGTGCATCATTTCTGTGACACTATCTCCCCAATATCCCGATAGTACAAAACGAGCTGCTCTTCACTGAACTCTCTAAATCGTCTGTCAGTCCCACTTGGTGGGGATCCCACGATGCGCATCAATACTCCAAAATAGGACGCACAAGTTTAGTGTAGGCAGTTTCTTTAGCAGAACTGTTGCATCTCCTAAGTGTTCTGCCTATATATTAAGTTTTTGAAAACAGTGTTGGTACATTAAGTGTACCCCCACCCTGGGTTGTCACTACTAAAATGTGCCTCTTCAGCTGGCGAACTGTGACTTGAGGATATTTCTGCATAGAGTTTTGCCGCCGGCCGCGGTGGCCGAGGGGACTGAGGCGCTTCAGTCACGGCCTGCACGACCACTACGGTCGAGGGTTCGAATCCCCCCTCGGGCATGGATATTTGTGCCGTCCTTAGTTGTAGGTAGTTCATAAGTAGTTTGTAAGTTTAGGGACCGATGACCCCGTAGTTAAGTCCCTTAAGCTTAACAAACATTTGAACATTTTTAGAGTTTTGCCATTAACTAACTCATCATCCTTTAGTATTTTCCTAAAGTGTTTCATTGTTAACGGAAATGGAAGGTAACGCCTCGAGTCATGTGGAAAACTTTAGATGCATTGGGATACAAATTTTGAACTTCTAGATACTCATGAATTATTCATTTTATGCAGAATAAATCCAAGAACAGTGATGTTTACGGTGATTCCAAATGTGTAGACATCATTATCTGACGTGTATGAAAGAGATGACGACAGACAAAATATGCACTTGACCGCAGAGTGGAAAATAAATAAATAAATAAAAAACCACCTACACTGTACACGCTATGTGAAAAAAACTATAGCCATAGATGAGCAAGACTACTTCTGATACTTTTTTTTTATCTTAGTGGGAACGTCCACGTTACATACAATGGGCCGGCCGCGGTGGCCAAGATGATTGAGGCGCTCCAGTCACGGTCAGCACGGCCACTACGGTCTGGGGTTCGAATCCCCCCTCGGGCATGGATATTTGTGCCGTCCTAGTTCGTAAGTAGTTCATAAGTAGTTTGTAAGTTTAGGGACTGATGACCCCGTAGTTAAGTCCCATAAGCTTAACAAACATTTGAACATTTGAGCTTACAATGGGTGGTTCAGGGAATGAACTTTCGTGTTGGATGACTCAGAGCTACATAATTATGTAGTACTTTTTCGTACCACCATGCATTTATGCAAGGCGGAATAATAGTATACAAAACGTACCACCTACCCTGAAAAACACTTCTTTCCGCGCTTGTGTATAAGTTCGTCATATTCTGTGATATAGACCTCCATAAGGAACAACGAAATATATATTAACATAAGACTCTTAGAAAAGTTGCATGTTATGTCAGTAAGTGCAGCGAATTATAAAAGTTTCATGACAAATTGTGCGATACAAAATTAGAATAGGCCTTCACACGAGAGAAATATTATTGCAGCAGTCTCGCTTTTTACTAAAACTTAAGGGTCTCTCTTCCTCGATCAATGTTACTATTCAGTAGTAGAATCTTTGGAAGGTGTAAAATGCAAGAAGTGAAACAATAAAGTGCGTATTTTACTCTGAGTAAGGTGCGAACAGACCTGCTCATAAAACGAATCCAACGTCACTACTAAGAGAATGCGAAGTTATACAGTGGCAGATTCGGCGGGCTCTCCGCTCAACCACTACAACACAACCTCTGGAAACGGATGAAAACGCAAGGGAGGATGTAGGCACTGCGTTCGTTCCATATACCGGCGCACTCTCAGGGAAGATCGCCCGCATTTTGAGAAAACACCAGGTTGGAACTGTTTTTTGTCCGCCGAATAAAATTCGTGCACTGGTGGGGAGCGCTAGAGATGATCTCGGTTTGAGGAAGGCGGGCGTGTACCAGATTCTGTGTCAGTGTGGAAAGTCATATATTGGACAGACGATGCGTACCGTCGAGGATCGATGCGTTGAACACCAGAGGCACACACGATTGATGTATCCGAGCAAGTCGGCGGTCGCTGAACATTGTTTGTCGGAGAATCACGCCCTGGAGTATAAACACACTAGGATTCTGGTACAGACGTCGAGATACTGGGACTGCGTCGTTAGAGAGGCCATTGAAATTCGCACAAGTGACGACCTCATAAACCGGGACTCTGGCTATAATCTTAGCAAAGCTTGGGAACCAGTGATTGGGTTAATTAAGAGTAAATCTAGCAAACGTAACGAAGTGACGACCACGGCGGACAGAGCCCTCACACCGACATCTTCTCAGACGCCGGCGCAATCGGTTCCACTGCGCGGCCGCGGCGCGGGGCGCGGACCGCGGAGGGGTCGCTCCGCGGGCTGAGGGTATTTAAATGGCCCGCTACCGGGCTAGAACCCAGTTCCCTTCGAGCAGCCGTAGCGTGCAGATCTCCGTGCCGGCGCATTTCCAGGAGCTCAGTCCGTCAGTTCACCTGATGATGGCGACATGTATGATCGCCGAAATATTGTGCCCATTGGACACTATAGACCGGCAGTACACCCGTGGATATTTTTATTATACACTATACTTCAAAGAAATTAATAGGAAAGTCTTTGAGGTTATATAAAACCCCGAATATAAGGTTTTTTTCCCCTACGGTGAGCTTTGAACCAACGCCGCGCAACAAATCATATACAGACCAACTCGTTTTGACGGATCTACAGTGCGCCGTCGTCTTGAAACGGCGAATTTCTGTAATACTGAAATTTATTAACGAATACAAAACGTTTCCAACAAGTAGTATCTCTAGTGAACGGTTTTCGAAACATTATGAATTTACTCAGTTACTTTTACTTGTTTTGAAATTACAGATATTTATTACACCTAGCCGCGGCGGAGCGGCCGAGCGCATTGAGGCGCTATGCTACGATGCGCGAGGCCGTTCCCCGTCGGAGATTCGAATTCCCCCTCGGGAATGGATGTTTGTGCCGTCTTTACTATAACCTAATTCACAAGTAGTTTGTAAGTTTAGGGACTGATGACCCCGTTGTAAAGTCCCATAAGCTCTACAAACATTTGGACATTATAACACCGGGTGATAAAAAAGTCAGTATAAATTTGAAAACTTAATAAATCACCGCATAATGTAGATAGAGAGCTAAAATTGACACACATGCTTGGAATGACATGGGGTTTTATTAGAACAAAAAAAAAGGTCCAAACAATGTCCGACAGATGGCGCTTCATCTGGTCAGAAAAGAAATAATTAGCAGAACAAATTAAGACAAAGCAGAGATGATCTTCTTTACTGGAAATGCTCAATATATTCACCATCATCCTCAAAAACAGCTGTAACGAGGAATAATGTTGTGAACAGCACTTTAAAGCATGTCCGGAGTTATGGTGAGGCATTGGCGTCGGATGTTGTCTTTCAGCATCCCTAGAGATGTCGGTCGATCACGATACACTTGCGACTTCAGGAAACGCCAAGGACAATAACCGCACGAACTGAGGTCTGGGGACCTGAAAGTCCAAGCATGACGAAAGTGGGCGGCTGACCACACGATCATCACCAAACGACGCTCGCAAGAGATCTTTCACGCGTCTAGCATTATGGGGTGGAACGCCATCCTGCATAAAAATCGTACGTTCCAGCAGGTATTTATCAGCCAGGCTGTAGATGATGCGATTGTGTAACATATCGGCCTACCACTCACCCGTCACGGTAGCAGTTACAAAACCAGAATCATGCAGTTCCTCAAAGAAAATCCAATTCATACCGTGACTTTCTCGTCGTGCAATGGAGTTTCCACGACAGTTCTAGGAGTTTCGGTAGCCCAAATTCTTCAGTTGTGGGCGTTGACAGACCCTCGGAGCATGAAATGAGCTTCGTCGGTCCACAACACGTTACTCAACCAATCGTCATCTGCCACCATCTTTTGAAACGCCCACACTGCGAATGCCCTCAGCTTTTCTAAATCGTAAGGTAACAGTTCATGATGCCGATTGATTTTGTAAGGATAGCATCGGAGAGTACGCCTAAGTGCCAACCAAACAGTAGTGTATGGAATGCAACTGCACGAGCGCTGACTTCCCCGTGCGTAGACGAACCGGCTACAGTCTCCATTTCTTCCTGAACTGTCTCAGCAGCATTACGCCTTGTGTTCCGTCGGCTACTACGGGGTCTATCATTTAAACAACCCGTGGCTTCGAACTTATAAATCATTCTCGCCACAGCTGCATTTATCAATGGACCTTTATCCGTTTGAATCCCCTTCCTATGGCGATAGGATCGTAACGATGAACTAGCACATTCCCAATTCTGATAATACAGCTTCACTAAAAGCGCATTTACAGGTAACGTCAACATGCTGCTGGTGCATCTGATTCTGTCATTACAGCTCCTTTTATACACTATTTTCATGCGAAGTCACTGACGTTTTGCTGTCCAGCGCCATTTGTCTGACATTTTTTGATTTTTTTTTGTTCTAATAAAAAACGTGCCATTGTAAGCGTGTGTGTTAATTTCTCTCTCTCTATCTACATTATTCCGTGATTTATTACGTTTTTAAATTTATACTGACTTTTTTATCACACGGTACATAAAACCCATCAAATACGAGCTTCTACTAACGGCGAATACAGCGTCTTCACCTCTCTACCGGAAAGATCTGTCCCCCTCCATCGGATAACCACCTGGTGTGACATCGGTGGCGTTCTCCCACATTATCGGTGATCGCTCAGACGCTCGTCAAGAATATCTGGCATGCTTGATACTGCCCCACACGTTGGGAAAGCCTCGCCAAGTTGCGGTTCGCACTTGTGACATCAGAAACTCAGCATGTTGGCCACACCTGCTGTAATGGCGTTGCGGACCGCAGCACCGTCCTCTGAGCATTTACACACGTCTGTGTTTGCACACCGACGAGCTTAAATGTCATAGAGTGGCTGACACACGAGTTACAGCGCTGTTTGCGACAACCTGAGTAAAGTCTCCCGCCATATTTACTGTGGTCAGCACACTCGAGAGGAGTCTGTGTATCGTATGTTGTTGTTGATCGTGAAATGCTTTTTTTTTTTTTAGTCTATCGGACTAAACTGCGTGGTCATCAGTCCGTAGCTTACAAACTACTTAAACCTAGGTAAAGTAACCTAGGGACAAACACACACACCCATGCCCCAGGGAGGACTCGAACCTCCGCGGCGAGCAACCGCGCGCTCCGCAGCGAGACGCTTTAGACCGCTCGGCTACTCCACCGCGGTTGTGAAATGCTGTTTTTCGTGTATATTGTGTGCAGCGTATATTTCTTGTACAATTGTTGCTGCTGAAATATGCCTTGTGTTAAGCATTTAAATGCGCAAATCGAACTGAAGTAACGACAAAGACTTCGTCCAAGAACACCAAATGTTTTGCCTAGTTTGATCTCTGTTTATACTCAAAGAAAATTCCTGACTAACGACACTTAGCTGTCCCAAGAATAAAGTTTCAGATGATCTATCCTGCTATTCCCTTGAACTACACACCATAAAAAATGCTCGGTTTTCTACCTAGTTTTGGTGTGTTTTTGAGACGTTTTTTCTTCTGTTGCTCCTGTGGTTCATGAAACCACACTTTTGAGTGTCTACACCTGCTTTGAAAATAATTTCATTTGTTGTTGACAATAGGGTAAGGTGGTATAATTTCGATCATTTAGGACAAATGTTATTACAACTGGAAATAAATTGATAAAAGGAATAATTTTAACTATGGCACTTGTTCTTGGATGTTTAATGAATGTGTAACACAAATATTATACGGTTACAAATGTTGGTATAAACACACACAAAAATTACGGAATTGAGAAAAATCGGTCGAAAATGTACCACACTAGGTACAATTGTGATCACTTCCTCGTACAATTTTCATTACGGTCATCTTCCACATAAAAAGCACTTTTTCTGTCACGCACCAACGCATAATTCGTGGTACCAAACATTGAATTTTTGGCAGTGAATCCAGTCACCCTTAACTAGATGATTTATAAGAGCGCGTTAGACTAAGTAGCTTCACTAACCTCTTTAAAGGGAAAAAATTTATATCTCCTTACCGCAAAGCGGTGTATTCTTGGAAAAGACAGGAGGAGCTGTACAAACCTGCTACTCTACAATGCGACACAACGAGACACTACGAGACAGAAAAATGGCGCGAAAACTTATGTTGATCGGAATTGTACCTATATCGAATTTGTACCACCTTACCCTACTTGATGGACCATGGGTGACATATAACCAGTACAAAGTGTGGAAGCAGTAATAACAGCCAAACTTTTTTCACGTGTATACGTCCGTGCTCTTTGCAACAAATGTATACTTATTTCAGTGCGGCAACAACGCAAGTTATTAATGATACGTTGTTTCGGTGTGGAATGCTCTTCTCACAGCTGACCCAGGGGCATTTTTATTGCAGCACTCTGTTGTCACTTTCTTCTTTGTTCTCAAATTTCACGTAGCAAACTTTACTTGTTTCAGCATGGCAACAATGAAAGTCATAGGCGCCGACTTTTGAAAATATCGGGGTATGCTCAGCGGCGCATCCAGGGGGGGGGGGGGGGGAAGCGGTTGCCGGCTTCAAACTCCCCCCCCGGACAGGTTCATTTTAACGTCCATATTTTTCCAATTCCAAATACAAAGGTAAGTTTAAAGTAATATTTATTTTGTATTTCAGTAGTATTTCCACTTTTTTGCTTCATCTGGTGTTAATTTAGGACCGATTTAGTCTCTGAAAGGAGAAAATTAGTTTCTTAATACACAGTAATTTCAATTTCTCGTTTTCACATGTAGATCTACACAACAAACAGTAAATCTGTCATCTTTTTCGTCATACTGAATCCATGTATATATGTTTACCAAATGTTTTTGGAAAGTCGCTCGCCTGCGGCTACCACATTCAGTGCCGGAATCATTTTCTTGGAATTACCAGAAATAGTAACATAGAATTCACTGTCGGAAGATACCGCAGATTGATCTCTTTTGCTGCTACATACTGTCGAGTCGATATCACCGCCACCATCATGATTATCAGTCGAAGTCCTTTTGTATTTCACTATGTACTTATCCATTTTAACGATTTTCACATGCAAGACATTAAGACGTAATTCCAAGCACAAGGTGCCACAGGACGGGACCTAAGGTCCGATTTCTTCGTTCAATTGTTGACAACAAATTGTTGGAACCTGAAAATTCTAATTCAGAAAAAAATTCTCTCACTAGCTGTTGCGTTTAATGATTTTTTGTAGAGCTGCCAATTAAAACACAAAGACTTTCGCAAATTGTTATGAGGACTTTCTATTTACATATCGTTTTAACTAGGAGGGATAGGGTGCTCTTTGCAGCAGGTATGTCGGCTCACTGGTAACGTATGTGGTGGTCAAAAGGTTATCTTAAAAGATACCGCGAATTAAATTCGTACTATAAACATTTTCATCGTATCGTACCAAACCCACTTCCTTTCTAGATATTTAATACAAAAATCAAATGTTGCCGCCTTCAGTTTACAATATTAACTTAACAAGCTGCATTCCATTAACATTGGGACTATTCAGAAAACGGTCACTTCACTCACGTGTCAACATGGATATTAATGCCTACGAATTCAATTAGCTGTTTGTTTTAAGCGGTGTATTACAGAAGACAGCCGCCCATTAATGGGCTGAGAGAGTCGATTTTAAATACATCAAGAAATATAACGTAAAGAAAAAATGGTACCGAAATTTTGGGGTATGCTTGAGCGATCGAGCATACCCGTAGTCGGCGACTATGAGGAAAGTTGACATCTTATTTCGACATGGAATGCTATTGTGGTAGCTGACCCAGTACATTTGTATCTGCAGTATTTCGTTGTCACTTTCATCTTTGTACTCTAATTTCGGCCACCAAAATTCACAACCACACCATTTGACAGTAATTTTAAAAGTTTGTAGACACCAGATAAATTTATTCTATACTTTATGAAACCAGTTGTTACAACACGTTAACAACAGAAGCAAATCCAACATCATGATTGTTCGTCAGAACAATTACTGTATGTTTCGCAGCTCGTGTAGATCATGTACTTGCACTATAACCAACACAAATATTTTCACAGCGGTACCTTAGTTATTATTGCAGCTAAATGTTATACTTCGAACTGGAACTATTACTGACAAATTGGCGAGATTTCATTACCCCATTTTTTAGGAAATATACTACCAGCTCGTCAATTCGCAGCTTCGATGAGGTCTGACGGAACTTTATGCACATCCTTAGTCAATAGTAAATCTTTATTTGAACCGTAAAACTGTGAATAGTTAAAATTCTCATGTGGGTGCGGCATACCGGCTCTCAGACAATACCCAAAATAACATGGCGGACGCCAGTTCACTTTGACTCATATATGGATGGCCGACCTATAGCCACTCTATGGAATTTAAGCTCTTTGTTGCATAAGCATGTCAATACTCAATACCACTTTCTTTGGCTCTTCAGTGTGTGTGTGTTCAAACGTTTGTAAACTACGGGACCAAAGTGCTGTGGCCATCGGTTCCTATAGTCGAGCCGAAATAGGATTATCCTTGGTGCTTGGGCCAATCGGCTTTGAGCGCCGGCCTGACGCGGTGGCCGAGCGGTCTGCGGCGCGCCAGTCACAGTCTGCACGACCGCTACCGTCGGGAGTTCGAATCCTCCCTCGGGCTTGGACGTTTGTGCCGTCTTTAGTATAAGCTAGTTCATAAGTAATTTGTAAGTTTAGGGACTGATGACCCCGCAGTTAAGTCCCTTACGCTTAACAAACATTTGAACATTTTGATTTGAGCGCCGGCTGCGGCAGCAGACCGTTGGAGTAAGTCAAACGCGAGCTTTGCTCTGCGCATGCGCGCGTTCGGCTGCGCTCTGCACTGTTGCCAGTTCTGTCAGACAACAGCGACCGGTAGCTAATACTGTATGGCAGCGAACTATTTGGCAACATGGTTGCATTCAGTTTCCGCAGCCGGGACGGCCTCCCAGCCCATTAGGCAGAGACAGGGATCGTCGTATTTCAGCCCGACTATAGACTTACAATTGACTTTAAATTATACGATGGCCAACGCAACCATCCAAGCTCGAGGGAGGACTCGATTGGCGGACTGTATATTCCGTGACACGAGGCCCCAAAATGTACGGCCACTCCCGCGCAGCCGAGATTTGTCATACTTCCTGTCGACATTTAACTTATGTGATACAAACCAGTACAGTTTTTCCAATTACTCAAATGCCACGAATCTGGCTTCAGCACTACGTTTGACTAATTTCTCTCGTAACAATATGACACAGAGTATGTATCGAACATGTTAATCAACCAAAACTTGGTGTTCATCTGCCCTGTAGTTCATTTTTCATTTCACTGTTTTTTGAGACAGTTGCAAATATTTTTTACCATTTAATGCTTGCGTTCCGTACACTAGTAATAAAAGCATATTTTTATTAATTGCAGGTTTTCAGATTTTGTAGAAAATATTGATACCTAACCACCAGCTAATTTACACTACTTACCATTAAAATTGCTCCATCAAGAAGAAATGCACATGATAAACGGGTATTCATTGGACAAATATACGAGAACTGACATGTGATTACATTTTCACGCAATTTGGGTGCATAGATCCTGATAAATCAATATCCAGAACAATCACCTCTGGCCGTAATAACGGCTTTGATACACCTGGGCATCGAGTCAAACAGAGCTTGAATGGCGTGTACATGTACAGATGCCCAAGCTGCTTCAATACGATACCACAGTTCATCAAGAGTAGTGACTGGTGTATTGTGCCTAGCCAGTTGCTCGGCCACCATTGACCAGACGTTTTCAGTTGGTGAGAGATCTGGAGAACGTGCTGCCCAGGGCAGCAGTCGAACATGTTCCGTATCCAGAAAGGCCCGTACAGGACCTGCAACATGCGGTCGTGCATTATCCTGCTAAAATGTAGTGTTTCGCAAGGATCGAATGAAGGGTAGAGCCACGGATCGTAACACATCTGAAATCTAACGGCCACTGTTCAAAGTGCTGTCGATGCGAACAAAAGGTGACTGAGAGGTGTAACCAATGGCACCCCATACCATCACGCCGGATGATACGCCAGTATGGCGATGACACATACACGCTTCCAATGTGCATTCACCGCGATGTCGCCAAACACGGATGCGATCATCATGATCACGTAAACAGAACCTTGATTCATCCGAAAAAAATGACGTTTGCCATTCGTGCACCCAGGTTCGTCGTTGCGTACACCATCGCAGGCACTCCTGTCTGTGATGCAGCTTCAAGGATAACCGCTGCCATGGTCTCCGAGCTGATAGTCAATGCTGCTGCAAACGTGGTCGAATAGATGATTGTTGTCTTGCAAACGTCCATCTATTGACTCAGGGATCGAGACGTGGCTGCACGATCCGCAGCATGGGATCCAGCACGGCGTTCCTTACTGCCCTCCTGAACCAAGCGATTCCATTTTCTGCTAACAGTGAGCAGCAATGTCGCGATACGATAAACCGCAATCGCGATAGGCTACAACCCGACCTTTATCAAAGTTGGAAACGTGATGGTACGCATTTCTCCTCCTTACACGAGACATCACAACAGCGTTTCACCAGGCAACGCCGGTCAACTGCTGTTGTGTATGAGAAATCGGTTGGAAACTTTCCTCATGTCAGCACGTTGTAGGTGTCACCACTGGCGGCAACCTTGTGTGAATGCTCTGAAAAGCATTTGCATATTACAGCATCTTCTTCTTGTCGGTTAAATTTCGCGTCTGTAGCACGTCATCTTCGTGGTGTTGCAATTTTAATGGTTAGGAGTGTGTTATGACACTTGCTTTCAGACACGTTTTTCAGCCTCCGGTCGCTAAGAAATTGTCTTTAGTTTAATGTGTTGGATGCTATACGACGCTTCAAGTCTATATGACAGTGTTAAAATTCCAAATATCAGATAATTCTCTGGCGTTCTACTCTACATACAAAGTCAATAACCGCCTAATTTCTGCAGAGTGGAAAGGCTGTCGGTTGCATCCAAAATTTATTTGCTAATTCAGTCTAATATTGACTGAAAACAACATATAATTTTTCCAAAAAAATTAATTTTGCTTATACGTTTTACAGTTAAAAAAGTCGATGAATATATATCGGCTATTGATTCCAGTAAACGCATCTAGTTCGTTGTATGATGTACAAGCCAAATTGTACTAACAGTAATTGGAAGGCAGGAGTACGGTTCACACAGTTAATAACGTAATAGACTGTGTAAAGGGCTACATTGAACTGAGCCATCATCCATTATAGCTTTGACCATCACATTTCAAAGCGATTGTGCCGTTGTATACGGCGCAGAGACGTATTGTGTCACTATGTGCTATTGAATGCAAGTAATTAACGCAGCTACATTTAAACATTAATCATTATAGTAATAATCACGACAGGAATATTTAATACCAGTAATAAGATTTATACTCAAAAAGCAACTTGATAGCATATGACGAACAATTATTGTTAAATTTTAACAAAGTTTTTATTTCTGATTATCAGTCATTTACGGCTTCTTCTAGAAACCTCATTGCAATCAGATCATTGTTACCCAACATCAAAAGAAGTGTCATTTAGCGGGGTATACCGTTTAAAACTATTTATTTATTTTTGTGTTATTCTATTTTCTGAATTGCTTTTTGTCTCATATTGCGATTCAGTCGTAAGTCTCTTACTGTCTCCTGATTGGTTCCTTTTCCTGAATTTGTTGGTGAAATGTTGACCGTGTAGTTTGTAAGATAGTGCATTCTTTGTATAGAGGCGCGTCCAGAAAGTAAGTTCCGTTTGGTTATATAAAACGAACGTGTACAGATACAGAAAAGATATTGATTGTACAGAAATCTACAACTGTTAAACTACTTTTCTACATAGCTTTCGAAATTTTGTAGGCAATTGCCTTAGCATGGCACAAGGGTTTGTGTGCCATTTTCATAGAATGTTGCCGCCTGTGTATTCAACCATGTGGTAATATGTTCTTTCAGCTCGTTATCATCGTTGAAGTATTGTCCACCAAGGACAGGTTTTAGGTGTAAGAAGGGGATTACTGTCAAAAGAAGTTTTTTCACGATAATGCCTGACCTCACACACCGAATGTGATCAAACAATTCTTACGGAAATTTCAATGCGACCTGTTTGATCATCCTCCATACAGCCCGGACCTCTCTCTTAGCGACTACCATATCTTCTTACACATAAAATCTGTCCTTGGTGGTCAACACTTCAACGATGATAAAGAGATGTTACCACCTGGTTGAATACACAGGCGGCAACCTTCTGTGAAGGATGCATACAAAAACTTGTGGCACGCTATGACAAGTGCCTACAAAATTTCGGCAGTTATGTGGAAAAGTAGTTAAGAGTTGTAGAATTTTGTGCAATAAAAATTTCTTCTGTATCTGTGTACAATTTCATTTTATTACCAAACGGAACTTACTTTCTGGACGTGCCTCGTATTTTGATTACAATACGAAATCGAGTGCTTTAATGTAAAATAAATCTTTATCAATATAGATAGTGAAGCACAGGACAGTTGACGACACAGTCTGCCGATGTACATGAACTGCGGCATCATTCTGTCTGTCCTGATATCATAAACGCGTAGCGTGCTGCTACAGGAACTGCGATGGATATCGTTGGCGTGTAACCATTGGTACGAGCAAGCATTTGCAGCAGCAACGAAGTGTAACCAGCTCCAGCGCCAGTATGTGCAGCGAGTTCCTTCAAATGCCAATATAGGGCAGTTATCTAACCAAATTGATATGTTGTTGTTGTTGTTGTTGTTGTTGTGGTCTGCAGTCCGGAGACTGGTTTGATGCAGCTCTCCACAATACTCTATCCTGAGCAAGCCTCTTCGTCTCCACATAAGAACGGCAACCTACATCTGTCTGAATCTGCTTACTGTATCCATCTCTTGGTCTTCCTCTGCGATTTTTACCCCACACACTTCCCTCCAATGCTAAATTCACAATTCCTTGATGTCTAAGAATGTGTCCTACCAATCTATCCCTTCTTTTAGTCAAGGTATGCCAGAAATTTCTTTTCTCCCCAATTCTGTTCAGTACTTCCTCATTAGTTACGCGATCCACCCACCTAATCTTCAGCATTCTTCTGTAGCACCATATTTCAAAAGCCTCTATCCTCTTCCTGTCCGCACTATTTATCGTCCATGTCTCACTCCCATAGAAGGCAACACTCCATACAAATGCTTACAGAAAGGACTTCCTTAGGCTTAAATCAATATCCAATGTTAACAAATTTCTCTTTTTCAAGAACGCTTTTCTACCCATTGCCATTCTGCATTTTATATCGTCTGTACTGCGACCATCGTTTGTTATTTTACTGCCCAAGTAACAAAACTCATCTACCTCCTTTATTGCTTCGTTTCCCAATCTAATTCCTTCAGCATCACCTGATTTTCTTACACTGCACTCCATTACCCTAGTTTTGCTCTTGTTAATGTTCATCTTATATGCACCTTTAAGCACACTGTCCATTCCGTTCAATTGCTCTACCAGGTCCTTTGCTGTATCTGACAGAATTATTATGTCGTCGGCAAAACGCAATGTTTTTAATTCTTCACCCTGAACTTTTAATTCCTTCTCCAAATTTCTCCTTGCTTTCCTTTATAACTTGCTCAATGTACAAATTGAATAACAATGGAGGAAGACTACAACCCTGTCTTACTCCCTTTCCAACCACTGCATCCCTTTCATGCCCTTCAACTCTGACAACCGCTGTCTGGTTTTTGTGCAAGTTGTAAATAACTTTACGCTCCCTATATTTTACTCCTGCTTGCTTCAGAACTTGAAAGAGTTTATTCCAATCAACATCCAAATTGATAAACGAAGTGTTTTTATTTAATTTAAACAGGATCCTCTCTAAATTGTTAGCAATTATTAAGAATGTAATTTCTGTATGCTCTTGTACATTCATTCCTATTTTATATTGTAAATGTAACCTGTAAGCTAACAAACATTTATTAACAAGTACGTGATACAATGCCACATGTGGGGGGCGGAGCTTACCGTATGTAAACTCGGGCCTTGCTTCAGTATTCAGCAGTCGATTTCCACGGTCAGCGGTTCCTGACCCGCCCACAGTCGGCTGCCATGGGCTTAACATTTCGCTTTTGTTAGAGTAGATAGCATAATATAATTTTCTGTACATCCCTCGTAAAATACGAGGCGCGTCCAGAAAGTAAGTTCCGTTTCAGTTTATCTCCGCTGCAGCGTTGCGATTGCAGTTCCGCACATGCGCTGTAGACGATGTTTATCAAGGAGAAGAACGTGCGCCATTTGGAGATCGCTGTCAGTAACGTACGCTTTGTTGTGCTTGTTTGAAATGTCGGCGTTGATTGAAAATCCTACCGCCTGTGAAATCAGGTCGGTGATTCGGTTTCTGAATGCGAGGAAAGTGAAACCAAGTGAAATTTATCGGCAAATTTGCGATGTTTACGGACCAAATGCGGTGAGTGGTGTGAGATTACCGCCCAATAGAAATATCTACATCTACATCTACATCGATACTCTGCAAATCACATTTAAGTGCCTGGCAGAGGGTTCATTAACCACCTTCATAACTTTTCTCTACCGTTCCATTCTCTAATACCGCGCGGGAAGAAAGAACACCTAAATCGTTCCGTTTTCGATCTGATTTCTCTTATTTTATTGGGATGGTCATGTCTCCCTAAGTAGGTGGGTGCTAGCAAAATATTTTCACATTCAGAACTAAAAGTCGGTGATTGAAACTTCGCAAACAGATCACGCCGCAATGAATAACGTCTTTCTTTTAATGATTTCCACCCCAATTCGTGCAACATTTCCGTGACGCTTTCCCCCCCGTAACGTGATAAAACAAAACGAGCTGCCCTTCTCTGAACCTTCTCAATATCTTCCGTCAGTCCCACCTGGTGAGGGTCCCACAAGGGGCAACAGTACTCCAAGAGAGGACGCACAAGTGTGATGTAGGCAGTATCTTTGGTGGAGCTGGTGCATCGTCTAAGCGTTCTGCCAATGAAACGTAACATTTGGTTCGCCTTCCCCACAATATTTTCTATGTGTTTTCTCCAGTCAAAGTTGTTCGTAATTGTAACTCCTAGGTATTTGGTAGAATTTACGACCTTAAGGTTTGACTGATTTATCGCGTAATTGAAGTTCAGCGGATTTCTTTTAGTGGTCATGTGTATTACTTCACACTTTTCTTTATTTAGTGTCAATTGCCAATTTTCGCACCAAGTAGAAATTTTGTCTAAATCGCTTTGCAGTTGCTTTTGATCCTCTGTTGACTTCACTACCCGATAAACGACAGCATCATCCGCGAACAGTCTAAGGGAGCTATTCAGATTATCTCCTAAATCGTTTATAAACACGAGGAAGAGTAGGGGACCAATAACGCTTCCCTGTGGAACGCCAGATATCACTTCTGTTTTACTCGATGACTTACCGTCAATTACAACGAACTGTGTCCTTTCTGATAGGAAATCGTGAATCCAATCGCACAATTGGGGAGATATTCCATAAGCACGCAATTTCATTAGAAGCCGCTTGTGGGGTACAGTATCAAAAGCCTTCCGGAAATCCAGAAATATTGAATCGATTTGAGATCCCTTGTCGATGGCACTTAACACTTCATGTGAATAAAGGGCAATCTGTGTTTCGCAAGAGCGATAATTTCTGAATCCGTGCTGACTATTGGTTAATAGGTCGTTCTCTTCGAGGTAGTACATAATATTCGAACAAAGTATATGTTCCAAAATCCTACTGCAAATCGACGTCAATGAGATAGGCCTGTAATTTTGGGGATCACTCCTATTGCCTTTCTTGAATATTGGAGTAATTTGGGCAACTTTCCAGGCTTTGGGTACGGATCTTTCGCTGAGTGATCGGTTGTAAATTATAGCTAAGTACGGAGCTATTTCATCAGCATACTCTGAGAGGAATCTAGTTGGTATACAATCTGGCCCGGAAGATTTATTTTTGTTTAGTGACTTAAGTTGTTTCACTACTCCAGGAACATCTACTTCTAAGTTTCGCATGCTGGCAGCTGTTCTTGGATTGAATACTGGAGTGTTCACTTCGTCTTCTTTGGTGAAAGAATTTCGGAAAGCTGTGTTTAGTAATTCTGCCTTAGCAGTACTCTCGTCGGTAGTATTACCATTGCTATCGCGTAGTGAAGGTATTGTTTGTGTTTTGCCGCTAGTGTACTTCACATATGACCAGAATTTCTTTGGATTTTCTGCAAGATTACGAGACAGGATTTCGTTGTGGAAACAACTATAAGATTCTCGCATTGAAGTCTGCGCTAGGTTGCGAGTTTCAGTAAAAGATTGCCAGTCTTGCGGATTCTGTGTCTTTTTAAATTTTGCATGCGTTTTTCTTTGTTTCTGCAACAGTGATCTGACCTGTTTTGTGTACCACGGGGGGTCAGCCCCCTCTTTTATTAATTTATTTGGTATAAATCTCTCGATTGCTACTGATATTATGTCTTTGAATGTAAGCCACAACTGATCTACACTCGCATTTTTAGTTTTGAAGGACTGGAGACTATCACTCAGGAAAGCGTGAAGCGAATTTTTATCTGCTTTATTGAATAGATATATTTTTCGTTTATTTTTGGTGCATTTGGGAATTTCGATATTCAGTCTCGCTACTACAACTCGATGTTCGCTAATCCCTGTATCTGTTTTGATGCTCTTTACTATCTCGGGATTATTTGTTGCTAGGAGATCAAGAATATTTTCGCAACCACGTACTATTCTAGTGGGTTCATGAACTAACTGTTCGAAATAGTTCTCAGAAAAAGCATTCAGAACTAGTTCGGACGATGTTTTATATTTGCCCCCGGTTTTGAATACGTAATTATGCCAACATATCGAGGGTAAATTAAAGTCGCCAGCGATTATAACAGTATGCTTCGGATACCTATTTGAAATATGATTCAAGCTTTCTTTGAACATTTCTGCAACCGCATCGTCTGAGTCAGGGGGCCGATACTGGTAATTAATAGCATTTGATAATTAAACAGTATGAAGTTCACTGCAAACATTGACCATGCCAATGCACTAAATGTTACACAATTTTAATCTTATTAATTATGGTAGCAATGTATGTACACAGTTGGGTGACAACATTTATAGTTAGGCCATAGGTAGAAATTCTCCACGTTGAGATTTGCTGTGTGCTTGTAGCTGACGGGAGGCCAGCGAGCAGGCCGACGTTGGTGGCTTGTTCCAACTTCGGATTTTACAGTTCGTTTCCGGTGAGGGGAGAGAGGGACAATGGCGAGTGCCAAGCACAGTGCAGTGCACAAATATTGTAATACTACTGGCATTTGAAGTAATACGATGCAGTTAGGAACCTTTAATGCCCTCATTACAAAATAGCCTGTTGATAAATAAACAATACATTAGCTGATATAGTCACATCTAACGTAATATGTTTAATTGACAATGAAAAGTAATAAATTACCAACAAAGACAAGACAGTTACACAACTAGCATGGCAATGTTTGTTTATAAAAATAATATATTAACTATTTCCCATTTTACTTTCAATTAATCTTTTGTATTTTACCTTGAAATATTCAGTCAAATCACTTATCTGTGATATAAGAAATTGCACGATTATAATAAATAGTACAAAGGATGTTTATACTAATATAAAAACGTAAGAAAATATTTGTTAATGTGTAGTGTAATTATTTTGATCTTAAGTAAAGTTTTAGAAATGTATTGGCTGAGCGCTGTACGTTGGCAAATCGGTTAGAAAAGTTCACATGCGGAAGTTGATGACGTAGGGGAAAAAAACCCGGCAGTTGAGGTTTTGGCACGCGCGCGCGTGCGCGTGAGGGCAGGAAGTGAGGACTCCAGAGCACGTGATGTGGCTGGCCGGGCGGCATCGCTCTGCATCAGTCGGCATGTGGATCTCGAGGTGGTGACTTTAGATTTGTCTGTGGCAATCGCCACGTGTGGTTGCTCGTCGTAAACTGCACCAAGTTAAATCGAGTGCTACTGTGTGTTTGTGAATATTTAGCCGGTGGAACAAGGTGTGCATCACATTGAATTAAAGCGACTGTGATTTGTTAATGTAACACGTGTCGTCGCATAGGCATGAACATGATCGTTGTTTGAGACAGCCACGTGGTGTGAAAACAATTCGCGACAAATATTCATTTTGTCTGGGGACTCACGAGCTATAACTTCATTTGGTAAATTTACCGACGTACAGACGCGACAACCACAGGGTTCAAATATTGTGAAATAAACAACATAAATTGAACTTTCATGTGTTTTCAAAAATAGTAGTTAGTACACCCTTTTCTCTCATGAACTTGATTTTATTATGAATTTGTTTTGTTAATCATATGCAGGGAAGGAAAGCTGCAAACGTGTGATATCATCCCCTAGAAATCGAGTCAAACATTCGCAATCGCAGTTCCAGTGTTTTTGCATGTTTAGGACTTTGGTTCGCAGCTGGTGGTTGCGAGTTTTAAAAATATAACTTTCTCTATTTTAAACTCTCACCCCGACCTTCACCCTCGCAGTGGTTCGATGGTGAGAAGATGGGTCCGACAGTGCAACGGCGGGCGTAGTGATGTGCACGATGGAGAACGAAGTGGACGTCCACCTTTTGGTTACAGAAGAACTGGTTCACGCGATTGATGACAAGATCTGTTCTTACATCTCAAGTCTTTCCGTGGTGGTCATCACTTCACCAATAACGACGAGCTGAAAGAAACTTTCCAACTGGTTGAAGCCACAGGCGGCAGATTTCTATGAAGAAGGTGTACAAAACATGCTGCCACGCTATGACAAATGCCTGCAAAATTTCGGCAGTTATGTGGAAAAGTAGTTTAAGAGTTGTAGAATTTTGTGCAATAAAAATTTCTTCTGTATCTGTGTACGATTTCATTTTATTACCAAACGGAACTTACTTTCTGGACGCGCCTTGTATGTATCATTATTGTAATGCAGTTGGCCTGAACATAAGCAGACTGAATCCGGTTGGCAAGGAAAATAATGTGTTATCATGGAGACTTTGCTTTTAAAAGCAGGATTTCTTTAACGATCGCTGTTTTCTCCCAAAATTTTTCTAAATTTGTGATTTCGTATTTGTAGTAGTGAAGAAAGGAAGAATGCGGGTTAACGTTCCGTCTATAACAAAGTTATCAGAGACCAGTTTATGGGAATACACCGAGTCACTTTGTGGACGGGATGGGGTTTGGTGATGGTACAAATACGATTAAAGAGTCTCAGTTGTAGACGCTGTCAACTAGATCTATCTGTGTCCATTTTAATAGAAGCGAAAATCATTACATCGAGGTACTGGAAATACACCGGTTGTGAAAACTCTCTCAATTCGACGGATATTTGAAATTTATTAATTTCGTTATTTTTATGCCCAATGGGTCCCTTAAAATGTATACCAATTTTTAGAGAAAATAAATAGAAAAGAGAAGTAAAAAACCCCAAACCTTCATAGTAGTAAGAATATATAGCTGAATCCAAAGAGCTTAAGTTTCATACAGTAGTGATAGGTCCGCCATGTTTGAGGCAAATTGAACTGGCGTCCGCCATGTCATTTGGGGTAGCCTATCGGCTGACAGCTGGTATGCTTCACCTGGAGGTTAGAAAACAGGGAGACGCTCTTAACGTTAAAAAAGTGAAAGCTGCCTTCGCCAAATGGTCATTGTTCCTATTGTAGAGCTGATGTTTTATGTCACTTAAAACACTTATAAAACGTCAGGCGGTTTTTCCGTGATGTACATCGTGTTACAGGGCATAAAATAACGTGTTAACTGGGCGACACTTGTGTCGCCCAGTGTTGAGATTTTGTCGCCCAGTGGCTATAGGTAGTGCCAGCAATTTATTTTTATTGAATGACATATCAAATGTACCGGAAATTAAAAAATAACCTCTTGTAAATCTTTTAGAGTATAGGTTCCCAACCTTTTCAGTATTGTTATCCCTAAGTACCGGCCTCGGTGGCCGAGGGGACTGTGGCGCGCCAGTCACGGTCTGCACGGCCACTACGGTCGGGGGTTCGATTCCCCCCTCTGGCATGGATATTTGTGCCGTCCTTAGTGTTAGCTAATTTATAAATAGTTTGTAGTTTAGGGACTGATGACCCCGTAGTTAAGTCCCGTAAGCTATACAAACAACAACCCCTAAGACTTACTAGGGAAACTCATTTTACCCCCCCCCCCCCAAAAAAAAGATTAAAATATTATCAAATAAAGCAATACATGAAAACACTACCAATCTTTATTAATCATAATACACTGCATAAGACACATATCTTTTACACTTTCGATGCAGTAATGAAACAGTTATATTCAATGAAAAGGTTGGTACTGTTTACCAGTCGCAAGTTCTCTAATATTAGGTTTTGTTTTACTTAAGGCGCATCTCAGGTCATGTTCCACATTGAGACGGTTCCTGGCCTTACTTTTTATTGTCAGTGGCTTTGAGAAGCCACTCTGATATCTATAAGTGGCACCGAACTGTCTTGACGGTTTCAGAGCTCTGTCAGCTATAACAGGATATTCGGCTTCTGCTTTTCGACAAAATGTACCAAGGTCATAATTTTGAAATTCTATTTTGAATGTGCTATCTTCGAGCAATCAGAAGGATTCTACTTTGGCTGAAACATCTTTGAAACTTTTCTCTTCAACAGAAAATGGTCTCTACATCCAAGTGTTGACGTGCTGATTATCCATAGCTGAGGAATATTACTTAATTTAATTTATAACTGCAGACGGATCCTAAATAACGGAAGCTTAAAACACGATTCTTTTATTTTCCTCGCCTACTCATTGATCACACAGTTGCTTAAACATCGATAGATCTCCGACTTGAACCCTGCATTGATAAAGTTCCAGTTTACGAATGAAACTTGAAATTTTATCCTGCGCTGTCAAAATATTAGTCCTATTTTCTTGCAATGAAATACTCGGACTTCTTTTAGTTAGGGACTTTATAACTTTTTTATCAAAATATTTTGTAAACCCGGCAATTTCATTATCCTTTAAAATTTTGTTGTAGGCCTATTTTAAAATATTACTTGAAAATTGTTTCTTGTGTGCATTAAAACATTTATAAAAACGAAAAAAGAATTGTTTTTATCTACAATCATACAACTGAAGGTGTAAAATTACTGTTCAATACTCTTTCAAAGAAAACTGCTACAATAAAACTTTACCTTTTTAAAGACGTTTATAACACCAGCATCTCATGACTCATTTTCTTCAGAATTAACTACTTTTCTTAGATAGCTTAAAATTGTAGTTGTGTTTCTTTCCCGTTGGTGTACAGAATTCTCCAGAGCAAAAATACAAATTGCAGAACCATAACGTAATATGAGCTTTTAAGACAAATAATAATTAATTAACTTTTACAGAAAGTGCACAGGAAGATATTTTAAGTAATCATAGTACTGATATTAGTTTAACTTAATACTATTTTCATTTAATAGCCATATCAAATTAAAGTGAACTTACAACAGGTACTGTATTCTATTTAACTACTTAACAAATAAAAGACAACAAAAACAATTGAAAGATTGTTTAACAAAATTGGGAGACATAAATGATTTCTTCAAAGTCCAAATTTAGTATTGTTCCACAAACATTTTAATTCATCATTAAAAACATATATGAATAAAAATCGATTAAGGAAAAATTAAGCAGCTTTGATTTTAATTAAAAAAGGCTTCAAAATACGGTTTTAGGCATCAATATTTTGAAATATTTCCGGGGTAGAGCCCCCGGAAACCCCGGATCATCCTTCCAATGTCGCCCAGTGAAAATCCCTTAAAATATGTTCTGACGTGTTAAAAGAGTAGAAATTAGTGTTAAAATTTAAATTTCAAAAATATCTTATGATGAGAATTTATTTGTATTTATTCGATGCAGCTACTGTGCGCTGACTTTCAGTTCAATGCGTTAGCAGTAACGGATAAATAGCACTCCACAACTCACCAAGATGGCGAACAGGCTTCAATTGATGTATGTGCCCGACATAGATAACCCATCTCCCTTTATTTCGACCTCCTTGGCCACAGTTTACCGTTGTAAATAAAGATTGACTATTGAATACGGATGTGCATCAAGTTCCGTCAGATTTTATCGAAGCTGCGAATTGACAAACCTTGTAATATATTTCCTAAAAATGAGGTAATGAAATCTCACGAATCTGTCAGCAATACAGTTCCAGTTCGAAGTATAATAGTTAGCCGAGGTTTGCAATAACAACGAAAGTGCCGCTGTGAAAATATTTGTGTTGATCATAATGCAAGTAAATTGTACTGTAAGCATTCTCCGAGAATTAACTCGAGCAATTTGTTCTGGAACCCACTAAAATAGTAAATGGTTGTGGAAACATACTTGACCTCTTAACAGCAAATAATCCGGAGTTAACGAACAGCATCAAAACAGACACCGGGATTAGTGAACACGGAGTTGTCGAAGTGAGACTGAATATCGGTTTCCCAAGCGAAAAATATAGATTAACGCATTCCTGACAGACGATATCCTATCTTTCTGAACTAAAACAGTTAGTGTAGATCAGATGTGGCTTACAATCAAAGAAATAATATGCGCATCTATTGAGAGAATTTAACAAAACTAATTAACAAACAGTGGGCTAACCCACCGTGGTACACGAAACAGATTAGAGCACTCTTGCAAAAGAAAGAAAAAAGCAAGCCAAATTTAAACAGACACAAAATCTCCAAGTCTTGCAATCTTTTACAGACATTCGAAATTTAGTTTGAACTTTCTATGCGAGAAACTTATATTTTATTTATTGATTATTGAACACACTCTGTACATTGTTAGATTACATGAATCATTGTAAGTTGTTATCATCTACGTAAAATTTAAGCGGCTTCGTTCTTGCTGTACAGTCAATTAAATGGTACTGACCACATGGTTGGCCACATAAAATGCAGAGACACAGATTCGATGCGAAATGAAACCCATTCTGGACGCATACTCTGCAGTGAAATCCGTGTGCAGCAGTCCTAGCTAGTTGAACTAAAAACATATTTATAAACACATACAAACACAATACAGTCAGAACATTACACGCAAAATTGTTAGCAGACGCCTTTTTAACAGAAGCAAAACAAGAACACATCTCTCAGTTAACTAAAGAACTTGTGAGCAAATAACACACACATAGAGGATAAAAAAAAAAAAAAAAAGATAAAGCAGCCTGACAGGATACAGAAATGGCGAGTTTTCAGAAACTCTTATCAGAAAGTGTGATTGTAAACAGTGGCAGCATATAGCAATGTTCTACAAAACATACATGAAGAGGGCAACATAAAGAAAAGTGAGTAATCTTAATAATTCATTTTATTCAGTACTGAATAATCAGATTGCATGAGAACTGTTCATAATCTAAATTAGTAAAAACCAAATGAATATGTATAACAAAAATATTTCATGTACAGCTGACTACCGAAGATGCTTTAAATAAAACGAAACGCGTCGGGTCTAAAGTACACTAATTTACAGTTGCAAAAGACGGTCACCTAACCTATACAAACTGTAAATTCGTATACTTGACCGATCTACAGCAACGAGATCTGTGTAATTTGTTATTGGAATAGGTTCACGTACTCGATGAGAAACATGATCTAATAAAAGTTTATATTTACTATTTGTTGAAATGTTACTTATTCCACTCTTAAGTTGGCCCATCTTCCTCCCCTTTTCTCTCTGACAACCTTGTCTTTCGTTTCTTCAAAATGTTCAAATGTTTCTAAATCTAAGGGTCTTAACTGCTGCGGTTATCGGTCCCTAGGCTTGCAAACTACTTAAACAAATTTCAAGTAAGTTATGCTGAGGACAACACACAGACTCATGCCCGAGGAACGACACGAACCTCCGGCGGCGAGTAACGGCGCACTTCGCAGCAAGGCGCCTTAGACCGCTCGGCCACTCCACCGCGGCTCCATTTCTTCCTCTAGCCCCCTCCCCTCTGTTCATATTCTTATCTCCATCTCCCTCTTTCTCTTCTAGTCACCCCCTCATCTCTCTCTCTCTCTCTCTCTCTGTGTGTATCACAAACCTAATACATACGAACAACCTAAAATATTTAATAAATTGCATTTTCACTTCATAAACAGAAAATTCGACTTTATTTACAAAGATATAGTAAATTTTGTACTAGCTAAAAACATTTATAAAAGTTATAACACTTGGCCATTTCACCCGAGTATCACGCTTACATGGCCAGACATGTAAGGACAGATGGCCATCGGAATAAAAAAGTCAAAATCAAAAAGGGAATTATTAAAAACAACTTGTAACATATTAAACGTGTTTCATTGAATCTGTTGAGGTACAAAATAGTTTATGAATATATTAATGTAGTTAAATTACAGCGTACAAAGAACACATTTGTAGAAAGCACTGTACAATTCGTGATTGTTTTTACATTTTTATTCATCGTTGGATTTTACTAGTTTGATATATAAAATAACGAGAAATGCTCCGAGTTATTCATTTAGTTTACTTTAGAAATACACCTAAATTAGAAACAGGAAGCTATGGAGTATAGGCTTATATTTTGAATAAAACGTTCTCGGGTTTCCGTCCGCGTCAGGTGGTTAAAACTCAACGACCTTTCGGCCAAGCACTCCTTGGCCATTGTACTTGCAGCCACTAGGCAGTCAATACCACTTGACAACGGCCAAGGAGTGATTGGCCGAAAGGTCGTGGAGTTTTAACCACCTGACGCGGACGGAAACCCGACAACTTTTTATTCCAAGTTATCGCCGCGAGACAATGCATTCCTACAGGCTTAGATTTTGCTTGTACAATGGCATTGCCGTATCGTGGCATACATCCGCATACGCTCTACAGGATTCTTGTAACCAGCACTTACACTCGATACATTCCCTCCAGTCAAAGGTTTTGTTTGTTTTCGAGTAGTCTTCCCCGTATCCAACGCACTCTTCCTCTTTGTTGCGAAGACGGTCACTAGTAATGGACTTCATTTGACGAGTCTGAGCTGTCACAATATTCTTTGACCTTCCAGACCCGAACATTTTCCACTTGTTTTTTCCCCGAATAGGCCAATATCTTTTTACTTTTTCGTAAACTTGATTTTCTTTTGGCGTTTTCTACGTTTCTTTGTTTGAATTTCCTGTCTAACTAGCAAAGGTGAAATGTTGTTAAGAATTTTTGTAACAGTTGATGCTTTGTTTCATTTGAAATCACAAGCCGAATATCGTGTGGTGTTGTAGAAGGTCCTGGTAGAGGTGAAGTTGCTCGTCTCTCAGGGGAGTTTTGGCCTCATTTGTCTGCTGTAGTGGAGTCGATCGATCAAGCTGTGGACTGCGGCTTGGGTACCAGAGCCCTCTCACGGTGGCCATCTGTCTCGATGATGGTGTGGCCGTCTCTTCCCATCGGCCGGGAGAGATGGCCACAGCGCGTTATCAAACATGGTGGACGCGAACGCAGACAATACCCACGTACCGGTATGCCGTTAGGCATAAACAGCTCTTATACGTAAAGGTCCGTTACTATTCGCAACCTATGTTATGTTTAAATCGAAAGGTTATGACATACCGTACCACATTATTTCAGGGTATACTGGAAACTAAAATAATGAAAATTATTTACTTTTAATTAATATAAAGACTCATGCGGAAAAGCAACAATCTCTGACGTCACGCAGTCACCACCAGCTGACCGGCAGCTCTGTACAGTGGACTGTGGAGCAATTACAGACGTTAACCGTCTCTCCCGTATGGTCACCTATCCCGGATTACCCTTTATAACTGTTAACTTTCATTATACACAGGGAAGTAGTGAGTAAGTTCATTGGAAAGAACCATCCGCCATGCACCGTATGGAGGTTAGTTAGATGGTGATATATCCTTCGTTTTGAAGATCAACTGTGCAAAATTTCATAGAGAAAGATGTAATAGACTTTGTCGAAGCAGAAGGTGAAGTGCGCCTCCCCTACACCGTACAGAATTTCTCGTAGACAGTGACTTTCTTCTTGTTTTGAATAAAAAAATGTGAAAAGGATGAAAGGTGTGACAGTGCATAAAATACAATCTACTTAAAGTAACTTATACGCTAAGGACAACACTCACACTCATGTTCGATGGAGGGGACTCGAACCTCCAACGACGAGCGACGACCTTTTGTCTTGCCTCCTACTCCGTCTCGTGGACTAGAAAGGAAACGTCGACAAGGGGAATGCGTAAGATAAGGAACTGCCCCCCCCCCCCTTTCTCGCAGTGGTGTACCGTCCGTCTCTAGAAGAGCGTAGCGTTCCGAAAGATTGGAAAATGGCGCAGGTAATTCCCGTTTTCAAGAAGGGTCCTCGAACAGATGTGCAGAACTATAGGCCTATATCTCTAACGTCGGTCAGTTGTAGAATTGTGGAACATGTATTATGTTCGAATATAATGACTAGGAATCTGCTCTGTAGGAATCAGCATGGGTTTCGAAAAAGGCGTTCGTGTGAAACCCAGCTCGCGCTATTCGTCCAAGAGACTCAGAGGGCCATAGACACGGGTTCTCAGGTAGATGCTGTGTTTCTCGACTTCCGCAAGGCGCTTGATACAGTTCCCCACAAACGTTTAATGAACAAAGTAAGAGCATATGGTCTATCAGACCAATTGTGTAATTGGATTGAGGAATTCCTAGATAACAGAAAGCAGCAGGTCATTCTCAATGGAGAGAAGTCTTCCGAAGTAGGAGTTATGACAGGTGTGCCACAGGGGAGTGTCGTGGGTCCGTTGCGGTTCACGATATATATAAATGATCTTGCGGATAACATCGGAAATTCACTGAGGCTTTTTGTGGATGATGCGGTAGTATATAGAGAGGTTGTAACAATGGAAAATTGTATTGAGATGCAGGAGGATCTGCATCGAATTGACGCATCGTGCAGGGAATGGCAATTAAAGCTCAAAGTAGACAAGTGTAATGTGCTGCGAATGCACAGAAAGAAAGATCCTTTATCATTTAGCAACACTATAGCAGGTCAGTAACTGGAAGCAGTTAATTCCATAAATTATCTGGGAGTAGTCATTAGGAGGGATTTAAAATGGAACGACCATATAAAATCAATCGTCGGTAAAGCAGATGCCAGACTTAGATTCATTGGGAGAATTCTAAGGAAATGCAGTCCGAAAACAAATGAAGTAGGTTGCAGTACACTTGTTCGCCCACAGCTTGAATACTGCTCACCGGTGTGAGATCCGTACCAGGTGGGATTGATAGAGGAAGTGGAGAAGATCCAACGGGGAGCAGCGCGCTTCGTTATAGGATCATTTGGTAATCGTGAAAGCGTTACGGAGATGATCGCTATACTCCAGTGGAAGACTCTGCAGGAGAGACGCTCTGTCGCTCGGTACGACTTTTGTCGAAGTTTCGAGAACTTACCTTTACTGAGGAGTCTAGCAGTATATTGCTCCCTCCTACGTATATCTCGCGAAGAGATCGTGAGGATAAAATCAAAGAGATTAGAGCCCGCCCAGAGGCATACCGACAATCCTTCTTTCCGCGAAAAATACGTGACTGGAATAGGAGGGAAAGTCGATAGTGGTACTCAAGGTACTCTCCGCCACACACCGTCGGGTGGCTTGCGGAGTATGATTGTAGATGTAGATGTAGATCTGAGGAAATAGAAAAACACTTATTACACTTCATTACTATTTTGTCTAAAAATTACCGTTGAAATTATATACAGAATGACAAACATAGAATATTTCTGCCATGTATTGGGCATAATACAAAAATACTGTACCATTCTTCAATTGAGAGAAATTTGGTGAACATATCTGATACCATTACGAAGGTATATGTACCTAACTTTCTGAAAATGTAGTTTTGAAAAAATGAAAAAAAAAAAAGAATGTTCACAGTGGTTTTGACCCAACGTATGTCTCTTTCAGAATATTCCAGTGTCATAATCTTGCTGACAAGTTGCTTCTGCAGACTTTATCAGGGGCCTTTTCATCGCGGAGTGGCCGAGCGCATTGAGGTGCTATGATCCGATGCGCGAGGCCGTTCCCTGTCGGGTGTTCAAATCCTCCTTGGAGCATGGATGTTTATGTTGTCTTTAGTATAAGTCAGTTTATAAGTAGTTTGTAAGTTTAGGGACTGATGACCCTGCAGTTAAGTCCCATAAACTTAACAAACATTTGATTATATTTGGTCTTTTGCTTACTCTTTAGCTGTGACTTTCGCAGCCCTTTCAGCTTCAACTAGTCGCTGATGATCTATGTCAGTCAGAGTAGCTATCATATTATTTCCTGGTTGGAAGCCTAATTTGTCAATACTTTTGTCCTGCTAATTAAAGCATAATTGAAACAGTTAACAGCATACATCACACTAATTTTCTAAGTAATTTTTTTCTACAAGGGCCCTATATATATATATATATATATATATATATATATATCCGTGACTATGGCAGACATGGAATGTTTATGGTGATATACCTCGCATGAAGCATAGCGTGGCCAGAGTGCAGACATTTGTTCAAAGAACATTTAAGACAATAATAACTATTGAAAAGCAAATAAACCATACATTTTTGGAAACGGTAGAAATTGTTTTTACGATTCTTCAGTCATTTTCATACCCAGGTCCTATAACCTGGAAAATTGTGTCATTTTAATCACCAGCTGTAAATTCTTTTGTCAGAAAGAAAGATGAATTCGTTGCTATTTAAAAGTGGGCAACTAGATGCGTCATTCCTCATATTCCCTCTTTGTTACCGAATATCTTTTCTCTTTTAATAGTGAAAGTAGCATGTTAAGTTTTCTATGAAAGATCTCGGGCAGTAGATATCTGCAAATGCAAATTAAAACGCTCACTGCTGCTCTAAATTACTTTGCGAGTGGCCACGGTACTTGCGCAGTAGAAATTTATCTAACTACTCACACCTTAACGAAGCGCCCAACGTTTTAACAAACACAAAATAAAAAATAGATAATTAAACATGGGATGCGGAGCATGAAATTATAAAGCAGACGTTCCATACTCAAAATCATCATCTATTCAATAAAATGGACAATCAAATAAATGTGGGGAGACCAAATTAAGCACAATAAAGCACACACCTTGTACAAAAGTTAATTAAATCATAAAGTTACTGCCCTTAATGAAATTGTTTCTGCCCTTTATGAAAATGGAGGTAATGTGGGAGGAAATTTGCAAATACATAGTGGATAACAGAAAGCACATTCATTCACTCACACCCACACACATAATGCTTGCGACACATTACTCATGTGGCAAAACTTGATAGCAGCAGTGATCGAAGCGTCGGTGGTATTTTGACGAGATGGTAGGTGTCTTCAAGCACAAATAAAATTACACTATGCACCAAACAAACTCATGTGCGGGGAGGCAGCAGTATACCATCCTTAAGTACCATGTGGTGGTAATTACATAGTATTTAGAAAAAAAAATAATTTAGAATAAGCGAGTAAAACACATGCAAATATTCATACAAAAGAAAGCTAGTATCAGTAAAAACATGACTGAAGGCCGAAGTAATGACCGTTACAAAAGCACGTTGTGCAGTCGGTCATACCAAGACAGAAAAGACGGAATCAATCCAGAAAATCTGATAAATATTTAGCATAATCACGGATACATAAATGACGCTAAAACATTTGTTAAAAAACAGCAAGGAAATTAAAACATACTAAGTTTACACAAAGGCTGAAGGACACACACATGAATTCTAACTTGAGGAAACTGGGCACAAAATCATTACCAGATTCGAAATGTTGTTGTTATGGTCTTCAATCCGGAGACTGCTTTGATGCAGCTCTCCATCCTACTCTATCCTGAGCAAGTCTCTTCATCTCCTCATAAGAACGGCAACCCACATCCACCTGAATCTGCTTACTATACGCGTCTCTTGGTCTCCCGCTGCGATTTTTACCCCACACACTTCCCTCTAATGCTAAATTTACGATTCCACGATGTCTAAGAATGTGTCCTACCAAGCGATCCTTTCTTTTGCCAAAAATTCCTTTTCTCACCAATTCTGTTCAGTACCACGTCATTAGTTACACGATCTACCCACCTAATCTTCAGCATTCTTCTGTAGCACCACATTTCAAAAGCCTGTATTCTCTTCCTGTCCGCACTGCTTATCGTCCATGTTTCACTCCCGTAAAAGGCAACACTCCACACAAATGCCTTCAGAAAAGACTTACTTACACTTAAATTAATATTCGATGTTAGCAAATTTCTCTTTTTCAAAAATGCTTTTCTTCCCATTGCCATTCTGCATTTTATATCCTCTGTACTGCGACCATCGCATGTTATTTTACTACCCAAGTAACAAAACTCATCTACCACCTTCATTGTTTCGTTACCTAATCTAATATCTTCAGCATCGCCTGATTTTCTAAGACCGCATTCCATTATTTTTGTTTTGCTCTTGTTAATGTTCATTTTATACGTTCTCTTCAACACACTGTCCATTCCATTCAACTGCTCTTCCAGGTCCTTTGCTGTCTCTGCCAGAATTACAATGTCATCAGCAAAACGCAATGTTTTTATTTCTTCCCCCTGAACTTTAATCCCTATTCCAAATTTTTCCTTTCTTTTCTTCACCGCCTGCTCGATGTACAAATTGAATAACATCGGAGAAAGGCTACAACCCTGTCTTACTCCCTTCCCAACTGATGCTTCCCTTTCGTGCCCTTCCAGTTTAATAACTGCGGTCTGGTTTTTGTACAAGTTGTAAATACCTCTCCTTTCCCTGTATTTTACCCCTGCTGACTTCAGAATTTGAAAGAGTGTACTCCTGTCAACATTGTCAAACGCTTTCTCCAGATCTACAAAAGTTAAAAATGTAGGTTTGCCTTTCCTTAATCTATCTTCTAAGATAAGACGTAAAGTGAGTATTGCCTCCCGGGTTCCTATGTTCCTCCTGAATCCAAACTGATCTTCCCCGAGGTCAGATTCTACCAGCTTTTCCATTCTCCTGTAGATAATTCGTGTTAAAATTTTGCAACCACGACTTATCAAACTGATGGTTCTGTAATTTTCGCACAGGTCTGTCTGCACCCGATTTCTTTGGAATGGGGATTATTACATTTTTCTTAAAGTCTGAGGGTATTTCACCTGTCTCATACATCCTACACACCAGTTCAAATAGTTTTGTCATGGCTGGCTCTCCCAGAGACTTTAGTAGCTCTGAGGGTATGTCATCTACTCCTGGGGCCTTGTTCCGACCTATGTCTTTCAGGGCTCTGTCAAATTCATCTCTCAGTATAGTATCTCCTATTTCATCTTGATCTACTTCCTCTTCCCTTCCTACAACATCGTCTCTAAGTTCATTTCCTTTGTAGAGCTGCTCTATGTACTCTTTCCACTTTTCAGCTTTCCCTTCTTCGAAATACAAATACTAAATTTACACAGAATCGCTCGAGTTCTGTAAACTAATAAACACTTCACCTCGCATAGCGAAAGAATTACTAAGAAAACTATCACTGATAAACCAAGACTGCCTGATCACAAAATAAATAAATAAATAAATAAATAAAGTTCGAACATCATGCCATCCCGTCAGCATGATTCGTCGACATACTCACTTCGGCGATTGGGCACGCGTTAGCAGCGCGCCTCATACATTTCAAACGTCATCTTCGCTTCGCAGTTTCTACGGATGTAATTGACGCAGCGCGATGCAACCAACTCCATTCTTCTATTGATTTTTCATGCTACTGATTGCTTAA
The DNA here is from genome assembly GCA_026315105.1 of Locusta migratoria. Lineage (NCBI taxonomy): Eukaryota > Metazoa > Arthropoda > Insecta > Orthoptera > Acrididae > Locusta > Locusta migratoria. The sequence goes on from CM048746.1 coordinate 301,007,267, forward strand.
GAAATAATTGGAGGTATCTATTTTAAAAAACGTAAGTTAGCATTGAAAATAACATTTCTTTACGTTTTATACCGTCTCATAGTACCTACTTTCATAAGCCCCTGCCGTAAGTTCATGACCATCAAAATAGTTTTTCAATATCTCTTGTAGTTTCAGCGATATCTGGAATGAAACAGTTGTGTGGGACACCCTGTATATATAATTGTTTCACTGCATATAATTATTACAATGGAATGATAAATATTTCGTAACAGCTGCGAAGCTCACATCGACAAAAGTGGGCAGGCTGCACGACTCAATTCATCGGTTATCTCGAGAAAGAAATGAGATTGTGCTTTCAATTTCAATTAAAATTTCGATATCCCTTTTACATTTTATAAGCCGCTTTGTATGAGATAAAATCATCTATACGCAAAGCCAGCACAATATGTTTTTACCTCTGCGAACTCTAAATTATCTCGCAATACTTTCCATATTTGATACGGTACAGTAACTATAATGAATGATGAAAATTAAATACGTTCTTTATGTAGCGACCGGAAGGCCATCTCAGAGCAGGAGACGATCAGAACAAGGACAATTTAGGTAGGCTACAATATGTTCAAAAATGTTCAAATGTTTCTTAAGCTTATGAGACTTATCTGCGGGGTCATCAGTCCATAAACTTTGATTTGATTTTTTTCAGGGAAGCCAAAACAGTCTTGGTCCAACCCGCCACTGCCCGCACCGAAACTAAGTTTATTGTACGGTATCGCTCCCTGTATATCTGGTAAAGCCAACCAATGCCCTTCAACAGTGCAAGGAGTCCCTTTACCAGTTCTTTATTAGACACAATTTCTTCGGGTCTGGTTGTCTCAAATATTCTGTGCCTTTTACTCTCCAATGCAATGCATTCGAGGATTAGATGTGATGCAGTTTCATCACCGTCATCACAGATCCTACATTTAGGGTCCTCTTCTGTTATTCCCATCGTATGTAGGTGTTTTTTGAAATTCCCATGGCCTGTCAGCAATCCAACCATGAGTCTAATCTCTCTCCTGTTCAGACCCAGACAAACTACTTATAAACTAACTTATACCAAAGACAGCACAAACATCCATGCCCGAGGAAGGATTTTAACCACCGATGGGGGACGGTTTCGCGCATCGGAGCATAGCGCCTCAATGCGCTCGGCTACTCCGCCGCGGCAGCTACAACATGCCCAAATTGCTAAGCTAACATGGTTTCGTGAATATCCCATTTTTGCATGCGGCGTCTTCGAACATATTACGATTACGTTGCATGTTCCAGCGTACAATGGTTAACTGTAGAAGAGGATGCAGGCGAAGGATTAAATTTTCTCGATATGCTTGTTTTCAAGAAGTATAATGGTAGTTCCAGCCTTACAGATTATCGAAAATCCACGCATACATATCGTTATATGTAGAGCTGAATATGAACAACAGTCCACAACAAAACTGATGAATTATAGGAACGGTGGCGGATACAGCAAGGAGCATCTGCGAACCGAAACTGCTGGACGCGGAATAAAATCACCTCATCAATGCATTGCTCAAACATGGTCATCCGTCTGCTGTGGTAAAAGAATGTTAGGACCGCCGCTTAAAAATCATAGCTATGAAGAAACACGATGTAGAAAGTTTTTACTTTTCATCAAATAACTGATCACGTAGGAAAGTTACTGACTAAACGGAGAGTGGCGGTAATGTACAAACCCACTCGGAAAATACAGGAACACTTATGAATGGCCAAGGATAAAAAGAACGGCTGAAAAACAACAGGAAGAGCATTGGGAGAGTGATAGGTCAGCTGTTGCAAGCCATGCTTTACACAACGGGGACCACTAAATTTAATTTGCCTGGACTGAAGTGGTGGGTACATAAGTTGTTAAATACTCAAGAAATCTTTATGTATAAAGCAGTGTGTCCGTATGTTTGTATACAAATCTACAGTTCCCTTTCAATGTTTATGAAATTTTGCACACGTTAGCTTCAATCCATGAGGACGAACGCCGTAATTGTTGGGATCACGTGTAACACATTTTTCACGAGATATGACATCATAAACAATGAGATGCTCGAAAAATTTCTGCAGCACGCGACAATGTTTCACATTTCCTCATAAAACTCTGGACCGATTTCAACTAGATATGGTACAATATTCATTAATGTGAGGGAACAATACTGTAATGGTAAGAACCAGATACGACACATCGTTCAAGAGATATAACGTCATAAACAATAGGAGTTGCAAGGAATTGTCAAACATGCGACGAGACTTTATTCACACACTGTATGAGAATGACAGTACTTCGCGACTTGCAACCAACTATAAACTTAATTTCAAACCTTTATTGAACTTTCTCTCGCTGACAACCATAGCAAAGTTATGAAAGAAAACACGTGTCTCGCTTACTTCTTTTCCGCTGGTCATGGACTAAAACTACGGAATTCGGTATGACGTTTCAATTTATAATTTATACACTACAAATTGTAGCCGCAATAAATTTTACAGCAGTATACACACATATAGCTGAACGTACTTTCGAAATTGTAACACAGTACGACACGTAGTTCATGAGATATGAGCACATAAACAGTAACGCTCATAGAAAATCGCCCTATCACGCTCCAAGCTTTAATCTATTACTACTTTACTACTAATTGTACTCGCAATGGATTTTACAGGCATACAGCTCTTATACAAATGAATACATACATGAAAAATTATACAATTGTACAACAATCTAATATATAAAGCATTCTCCGTATATTTGTACGTGTTGCATACAAATCTACAGTTTTGTTCCAGTCTTTATGAAATTTTGTACACGTAAGCTTCAATCCATGAGGATGGTCGCTGTAAGTGTAAGAATCACATACGATATATAGTTCACTAGATATGACATTATAAACAATGAAATGTGTCTAAAAATGCTGCATTTATCGACAATGCTGCTCAATTTCTCCTAAACCACTGGACCGATTTCAACCAAATTTGGTACACATATTCCTTACGTGAGATAACAATTGCCGAATCTCAGACGACACATGGTTCAGGAGATATAACGTCGTAAACAATAGGAAATGCAGAAAATTGCCACATAATGCGGCGAGAATTTATAAATAATCTATATGAGAATAAGAGTACTTAATGACTTGCAATAAACTTTAAACATAATTTCAAACCTTTATTAAACTTTTTCTCGCTGACACTCATAGCAAAATGATGAAAGGAAAAAAGTTTCTCGCTTACTACTTTTCCGCTGTTTAAGGAGTAAACTACGGCATTCGGATGACGTTACAGTTTATAATTCATACACTACAAACTGTAGCCGCAGGAAATTTTATAGACAGTATACACGAATATACTTAAGTGAACCTTCTAAATTGTATGATAGTACGAGACGTAGTTCACGAGATATGAGCACATAAACAATAACGTTCAAGGAAAACCGCCCCATCACGTACCAAGTTTTAGTGTATTACTTCTTTACTACTAATTGTATTTCCAAGAGATTTTAAATACAGCCCTTATACAAATGAATATACACCCGAAAAATGGCAAGAATAAATAATAAATACCCGGGCAACGCCTGGTTTTCAGCAAGTAACTCAATAAATATGAGATAGTGCGTATTTTGCAGGCCATTTGTATTTTGATTGGTATCTTTGTTTCAATCTGCACGTATAATTTTGTACATTATGCAAGACAGCTATATTTCTTAAATATTCTCCGATAAATATAATATGTTTTTAGAAAAAAAAATGAGATGGATGGAGAGAGAAGGGATAGGGGAAGTACTAACTTAAGGCAGGAATAAATAAATAAACGCCAGGGTAACGCCGGGTTTTTAGCTAGTTTGATTACGAAAACGAGGCTGTGAAATTGAATGACATTTGGATTCTAGTGTGGAAGAAAAGGTGCACTAGTCTTTCATCTAGGGATGATAATAACGGTGGATGATGGATCCGACTACGGCAGCTGCGTTTGGTTATGGGACGTCATACCATTGTGCGGGAATACGCGGAAACGGAATTTTGCTGCAGTTAGTTTCGAGACAAGATATGAATCGGACACAAGAAGCTACAATACCTACTGAAATTTCCTAGACAAATCAAGAAAAAACACTCGGTTTTAGTATGAAATCCATCCAATCACGATATAATAGCCTGCCTTATTTTATGAACCTGTATATGTTTGACGGTACGTGTCTGCTAAAATGTGTCTTCCTGCAGACACTTCCCAGATTTCCACAAAAAGGAGGTGTTTCGCTTCTATTTTATTCTAATTAACCCCTTCACACTTTGTAACATGTGTACTGTAGACATTTATAGTAAGAAGGATGTTTTTATTTGTATTCTTCTTCCAGGTATGTTTTTACGATGACAGACAGCCCGCAACAAAGACGTTTGAGGTATTGCGAGGTCCTTATAACTTATTTAGGCTTGCCGCAGCTTCTAGAAGCCATTTATCAGGTAAAGCAGCCGTGGAGACACACTGATTAATTCATCGTGTCGTATGAATCGATAACATTGAGCGTCGCCAGGACACTTGTTAACTCCTGAAAGACGTAGCAGGGGATTCACCAGACCAAGAAACGAAATATTTACACGAAGTTCTTATGAACTATGAATCATTGTATTCAGTGTGATTCGATTAGAAGCTGATTAACATTAAAAGATAGCGATGGGAGAGTAGCAGAAATCAACGAGGTGCTTTCAACTTTAATTACATAATTGGGGCATTTTTCAATGTGAAGGACAAACTATGGAACATCGCAGACATCCCTACGTCTGCTGAAACAGCTGCTGGAAAGTAAAGTAATGCTTGCATGAACGATTTCAACTCTTAACATTTGAGTACGATCTATCTACCTATATTCTACACTACAGCAAAACTGTAAAAGTGCCATTTTTTTACGTTTGATCAAAAATTTCCGTGGCGTTTCCATAGGGAACGTGAACGATTTTTGGGGCAACATACGGATAAAGTTAAATCAAAATAGAATTGCTTGAAAAGAAGACATTGTGTCTCTGTCTGTTCGAACAATTCGCTCGCCGAAATCGCTAGAAGAATTTGTATGGTATTATAAGAAACTTGAACATAGCTCAGGGCTACATATAGGACTTATTTAATTAAAATCAGACCACGAAACTAAATATCTCGTAATTTAAAGTATTTTATCTAAAAAAATATCGTGTCTGTTTGAACAGTGTAATCTGCAAAAGTATAACACGAATATTCATGGTGGCTTCACAAATAAATTAGCAAATTTTAAATGCAACATATAGGCATGATTTCATCAAACTTGGATCACGGAAAAAAGTATTCTGAATTGAAGTTTTTTTCGTCAAATCGTCGTGTCTATTTGCTTCTCTGTTTGGGTACGCTATCTGTGAGACTAATAGACGCAATAATGTCCGAAACTTGTAGACTGAATTTTCATAGTAGCGTGCACGTAACGTGAGCAACATATACGCTTTACTTCATTACAATTAGATGAGGGAAGCAAAAGCTATAGGAGTTCAGTTTTTTGTATGTAAACCACATATTTGTCTGAACACGTTTATCTGCAGAACTGCCACGGTGGAGTAGCCGAGCGGTCTAAGGAGCCTCACTGCGGAGCGCGCGGTTGCTTGCCGTTGGAGGTTCGAGTCGTCCCTCGCGCATGGGTGTGTGTGTTTGTTCTTAGGTTAGTTTGCCTAGGTTTAAGTAGTTTGTAAGATACGGACTGATGACCACGCAGTTTGGTCCGATAGATTTACAAACATTTGAACATTTTTGAAGAACTGCTCCAGGAATTTGCGCGGGGCAATTAGCGTGTCTTTGGACATTATGGCTTCTTTAATCACTATAGGATCAGGAAATAAACAGTTTCAGTAATTTGAATTTTTAGGAGACTTCTCTGCTACACAAAATAATCAATAGATAATGCTAGAAATACTAGCAGTGGCTGTACTTGGCTTCGATATACAGGTTTATTGATTCCGCACTGAGTGAAAATCTTAGCGACAATTCGTTGCTTCTGTCCATTTGTTTCATTTACATCTGACTTCTTGGACAGGATAAACGAATTTATTGACTAAGTGGCCCTAGGGTTCCTGTTTCAGTGATTGGGCAACTGTAACCTAACAGTATGGAAAGGCACTTCTTTAACATCCTTTTCGCAGGACTGGCATATACCTAATGTATGTCGTCAATTTGTTTCAACATACATATTTTCAAAACCAGTCAACGAATTTCCAGTTAACAGATAACTTGATTGGTGGTTGGGGAAACCGCATTATTAGAAAACAAATTGGAAAAAGAAAATATCAAGAAAGTTCCTAGCAGATTTAGACTGTGTGCGCAAAGGTTTAATCTGCCACGAACTTTCATATCAGCTCACACACCGCCGCAGAGTGAAATTATCAGTCTGGGAACACCCCTTAGGGTGTGGTTAGGTCATGTATCCACCATACCACTGACAATAATGGACAAAATTAAGTCATATCCTTTCTTCCAGACGTGATAGTCCGGCAAGCTTCGCAGGAGAGCTTCTGTGAAGTTTGGAAATTAGGAGGCGAGGTACTGGCGGAAGTAAAGTTGTGAGGCGGCAACGTGAGTCGTGTCGGGATAGCACAGTCGGCCCGGCTCGGTGCCTCAGCGCGTTCGTTGAATATCGTGAACTCCGCTGCAGAGTGAATGTTTCATTCTGGAACTAAAGTTTTATCTTTAACTTTCATGTCTATTTGTTTGACCAAGACAGTCTCCGAAACCATTACAAGAGGTTGATAGGAGATATAAGATTCATTTCTTCAAAGTCAGATCAGGGAAATGAAACATATCGTAATTAAAGTTTGTTGTTTAAAACCGTCGTGTCTGTCTCTTTGTCGGTTTGAACACTTTAATCTCAAAACTAAAATGTAAATTCAGCAAATCTTTAAAAAAAAAACGCTTGGACTGCATCACCCCTGTTGCCTTTTGTGAACATTGGAGTGACCTGCGCGGCTTTCCAGTCTTTGGGTACGGATCTTTCGCTGAGCGACCGGTTGAATGTGATAGCTATTGCATCAGCATACTCTGAAAGGAACGTAATTGCTATACAATCTGAACCGGGAGACTTACTTTTGTTAAGTAATTCGTTTAATAGTCCAGGGATATCTACTTGTAAACTATACACATACCGGTAGCTGTTCTATATTCTAAATCTGGAGTATTTGCTTCGTCCTCTTTGGTGAACGTATTTCTGAAAGCTGTGTTCAGCAATTCTGCTTTAGCCCAAGTGTCATCAGTAGCATCATTATTGCTATCGCGTAGTGAAGGTATTGAGTTTTGCCGCTAGTGTACTTTACACACGATCAGAATTTTTTAGGATTTTCCACCAAATTACGTGACAGGATTTCGTTGTGGAAACTATTATAAGCTTCTCGCATTGAAGCCCCAGCTAAATTTCGAATATCTATAAAAGAATGGCAATATTGGGGATTTTGTATCAGTTTAAATTTAGCATCCACATTTCTTTGCTTTTGCAAGAGTGATATAACCTGTTTTGTGTACCGCGGAGAGTCAGCACCCTCTTTTGTTAATTTATTTAGTATAAAACTCTCGATAGCTGTCGATATTATTTATTTCAACGTAAGCCACATCTGATATACACTCACATTTTCAGTTCAGAAAGACTGGATATTGTCACTCAGGAATGCGTTAATCTAATTTGTAGGTGCTTTTTTTGAATAAATATATTTGTAGTTAAATTTCTGTAGATTTGGGAAAGCCGATTCTCAGTCTGACTACGACAACTCCTTCTTCACTAATCCTTGTGTCTGTTTAGATGATCTTTATTAGCTCCGGATTATTTGTTGCTGAGAGGTCAAGTATGTTTTCACAACCATTTACTATTCTAGTGGGTACATGAACTAACTGATCGGGGTAATTTTCGGAGAATACGTTCAGTACAATTTCGGACGATAATTTATGCTTGCCTCCGGTTTCGAACATGTATTATTGCCAACATATCGACGGTAAGTTAAAGACGCCACCAATTAATATTTCATGCTTTGGGTACGTTTTTCAAATTTGTTCCAAGCTTTCTTTGAATCTTTCTGCAATCGAATCGTCTGAGTCAGGGGATCGGTGAAAAGAACGAATTATTAATTTGTTCTGGTTGTCAGGCATAATCTCTACCAATACCAACTCACAGGAACTCTCTACTTGAATTTCGCTAAGAGATAGACCGCTTGTGACATCAATAAATAAGCCACCATCTGTTTTATTCGATCTGTCCTTTCTGAACACTATTTGTTCAAATGTTCAAATGTCTGTATAGCTTATGGGACTTAACTACGGGGTTATCAGTCTCTAAACTTATAAACTACTTACGAACTAGTTAACACTAAGGACGGCACAAATATCCATGCCCGAGGGGGGATTCGAACCCCCGACCGTAGTGGCCGTGCAGACCGTGACTGGAGCGCCTCAGTCCCCTAGGCTACCGCGGCCGGCGCTATTTGTCACTTAGTAAAAATTTCAGTTGGACTTATCTCCGGCTTTAACAGCTTTCGGTATCTATAATGATTTGAAATTCAGTACTTTCTACACAGCCACACAGCAGCTACATGTGTAGCCGCTTCCTGCATGTAGTCGACTTCTCATGTATTCAGCGAATCCGGAGCCCCACCACACTATGGCGCAAGTCGAGCAATCTGCAGCCTATAAGCTTGTAAAACTGTCTGAACCTCTGATTCAGACACTCCACTCGGCTCTGTACCAGAGGTCCACAGTCGGTCCTATCAACTACGCTGCAGATGATGAGCTTTGCTTCCATCTTACAAGCAAGACTGTCAAACTGTACTTCAGATAGCCGCTCAAACCCGGAGAGAATCTCTTCAGATCCAAAGCGACACACATCGTTGGTAGCGACGTGAGCCACCACCTGCAGTTGGCTGCACCCAGTACTCTTCATGGCATTCGGAAGGACCCGTTGCACATCTGGAATGACTCTACGCGGTATGCACAGTGAGTGCACATTGGCCTTCTTCCCCTAACCTTCAGCCGCGGCGGATTAGCCGCGCGTACTGGAGCGCCGTGTTTCGGTGCGCTCGGCCGTTCGCTGTCGGGGGTTCGATTCCCCCTATCGCTTGGGTGTTTGTGTTGTTCTTAGGTTAGTTTACCTTAGTTTAACTAGTTTGTAAGCTACAGACTGATAATCTAGAAGTTCGACATATTTACAAACATTTGATTTGATTTGACCCTACTTAGCAGCAACATCCCTGAGGGACGCCACTACCTGTCTAACGTTGGAGCTGTCAACGACAAGCAAACCCACCGAGATAGCCAGGATCCTGGAGGCTGGGAGGTGACCTCAGAATAAGAAGCACCATCCTGCTCAGGAACATTGTCTGGCACAGATAGCGCCTTAACGTGTTGGTAAGACGGAACGGGTCTGCCTCACTCTCGGTTCCCCTGGAAGTCTTTCGCTACCTGCCTTGCAATGGGGCTACCTCCTACGCGACTATGGTTGGGGTGTCTTGCCTCACTGCTGGCAGCGGCAGCGTACGTCGCTGCCGCAGGCCGATCGGTGGACACGCCGGGATTCCGCTAGGTTTCCACGGCCGAACCACAGCAACGGCGCTCCTCGACCGCTGCTTCCAGCTGTGCAACCGAGGTTTACACACCTGAAGCTGGAAGCCAAGTGTCACCAACTCAGCTCGCATCCGCACACAGCAGTCACAGTCCCCATCCATTAAGCCGTCGGCAGACGAAGCGTGTGGCTGAACATTTTTGGTGAACGTGCTGAGTCCACCGTGCGGCTGAACGCTCGGAGACGGCGCCACTTGCGCATACGAGACGTGTGCCTCAACGAACTACATGCAAGCACAGCGCGCTCCAGCGACAGTTGTCGGCGACATCAGGTCCTGGAACCACAATGGTTTTATTTTCTCTCCCAGTTTGTTCATATGTTCGTCATTTTCTGTGATGTAGGCCTACATAAGTAACAACGAAATATCTATGAAATGCAGACTCTTAGAAAAGTTGCATGTTTTTTCAATAAGTGCAGCGACTTATAAAAGCTTCATCATAAACTTTGCCATGTAAAATTAGACTAGGCCTTCACATAAGACAAATATTATTACAACATTCTCGCTTTTTAGTAAAACTTAAAGGAAATTCTTCCACGGTCATGTTACTATTTAGTAGAACGTTAAGAACGTGTAAAATGCAATACGTGAAACAATAAAGTTCGTAATTTACTCTAAGTAAGGTGCAAACTGTCTTGTTCATAATACGAATCCAACAAACTCACTCCTCAGAGGATGCGCAATTTTGTTTATAGAGCATCGAATATTATGCAGTATATTTTTATGAAACGTATAGGAAAGTCTTTGAGTCTTACAGGAAACCAGAATAAAAAAGGAAAAAAAAATTATAATGCGAAATGCCTTGAACCAGCGACTTTGCTGCCTACGCTACAGCCACTAAGTTATGTCATCGACGACGGTATTAGACGTGTTGTATACACTACTGGTAGATGTGTCTGTTGCTGACATATATTTACAACAATTGATGCAAACAACAATTCGTGTTAATAGATATTCAGTTTGCCCATGCCTTGAAACGGCAGATTACTGTAATACGGAATTTTTTTTAACCACATATAAGACGTTTCCAGTCATTTTTGCCAACAAATAGTACCTCTAATGACCGGTTTTCGAGAGATTCTCAATTAGTTACTTGCTTTCAAATGTCATACATTCATAAGACCTAAGTTATATACGTAAACTCCACGAATTACAAGGGCCAATATGGCGTCTTCATCTTTCTACCGAAAAGAGCTGCCCCCTCCCCGGATAGCCACGTGGTGTGACGTCGGTGGCGTTCTCCCACTTTATTGGCGATCGTTCAGACCCACGTTGAGAATTTCTGGCATGCTTGATACTGCCCGCCACGTTGGGAAAGCCTCGCCAACGTGCGGTTCTCACGTTGTGACGTGAGAAACTCACCACGTTGACCACTCTCGTTCAGATACACGCTCCGTGTGCCGATGACTTTACAGTTACCGGGAAAACGAACGACTGAAAGGCTCACTGTAGACTCTACAGTAACTAAGGTAAACAAAGACGACTAGTGCACGAACTACTCCAAGGAAAACGATACAAACGACCGTCGCACTAAGGGAGACGCAATTTACACGAATTTACAAGAACCGAAGAGTGGGCCTACTAAATCCTTAAAACAAGTTAAAAGGAGTACATATATTATGTCTTGGGAACATTTTTATTCAATTTTAACTGATATTCTGCCTTGGCCACATTTTCATTTGAACATTACCCGTAATTTAATATGTAATTCAGTTTTTTAATACGGATAATTTATGCTACAAGCCAAAGAGTATGCATTATCTCTGATGTGAGTGTTGCGCTGCTAGTAGTGGCGAGCAGACATTCTGTAGGTAGACTCGGCGAGAGAAGCTTGTGTGAAGCAGACGCAGTCTTCCAGTTAGTCAGCCATTCTGTGCGTCATATTTCTATCTGATTATTTTGGATGGACGAAAGCTGCCTTGCGGTGGAGTCTACTGTATCACTGTCTTAAATATGCATTTCTCTTTGGATAAAAAAGGTAAAGTTTATACATTTATTATTTGTAATTATGGTATTATCTGATCATTGTTAGCCGGCCGCGGTGGCCGAGGGGATTGAGGCGCTCCAGTCAATCAGCAATAGTCACGTCACACATGACCAGTGACACATTTTTGTTGTAATGCAGACACAAGTTCACGTTACGAAAACCAACAAATACGTTTCAAAGTAACGAACGTAAGAATTAAAACTACCGAGAAGACAAGTATATGAAAATAGCTGGCTTGAACTTTTGTGCTTTGTCGATAATGCCTGTTGATAGCTAAAAGAACTAAACGAACTGTAATTCGATTCGACACAACGACAGAAAAAAGTCGCGATTCACACGGTGGAAGAATACACTAACTAGATAATTGCTTAAAATCGAATCTGAATCTAATATACACGCAACCTCACGATAAATTTAATAAACTGAAGAAAAAACCACATAGATTAGTCAAAATATGTCGCTGCTAGTAAAAAGCTGGTTATACTTACAAGAGGTGGCGTGCTCTGCTGCGCTTGGTTGTGGTGTGGTTTCGGCAAAGCCCACCCAATTACGGTACTTGTCATTGTTACATTATTATCCAGCCAGACAGCCATTCTGAGTAACGAGTGCATTTGCAGGACCATACATGTCTTCAACAGTCAACGACGGTGTCCCGACAAAAGCACCCAGTGACATTTGCATCCAGTGACATTAGCACCCAGTTGTGGTCGAGGGGCGGTCGGCTAATCTCCCGGTCCGGTCTCTGCTCGGCAGGTAGAAGAGCCGAGGACTGTGAGATCGCATTGACACGGGCCTTGCTTTACGGCAATGCTGGCCGCAGTAGCATTGCTGCAATTTATAATGGAAGCGAGACTAAAGAAGAACCAAGACATATTCATAAGATATGTGACCTGGAAAAAGCCTTCGATAATGTAAGGTCTGCATGATGTTCGCAATTCTGAGAAAAATAGGAGTAAGCTGTAGGGAAATGCGGGTAATACACAGTTTGTGTAAGAACCAAGTGCATACAACAAGCGTCGAAATTCAAGGACGAAATGCTCAGATTAAAAAGGGGATAAGAAAAGGTAGTGTACTGTCGCCATCAGCTTGCGCAATGAAGACGTAATGTAGGAAATAAAGAACAGATTCAAGGCTCTGATAAAAGTTCTGGGTAAAAGGATATCAATTATAAGATTTGCAGATGATATTGCTATCGTCTGTGAAAGTGAAGGAGCCGGCCGCGTTGGCCGAGGGGACTGAGGCGCTTCAGTCACGGTCTGCACAGCCACTATGGTCGGGGGTTCGAATCCCTCCTCGGGCATGGATATTTGTGCCGTCCTTAGTTGTAAGTAGTTCATAAGTAGTTTGTAAGTTTAGGGACTGATGACCCCGTAGTTAAGTCCCATAGACTCTACAAACATTTGAACATTTTTTTGTGAAAGTGAAGGAAAATTACAGGGCCTGTCGAATAGAATGAAAAGAGTAATGAGCACTTAAGGTAAATCAAAGAAAGACGAAATTCATGAGAAGTAACAGAAATAAAAATAGCGAGAAAATAACATACGAATTGGTGATCACAATGTACACGAAGACAAGGAATTCTGCTACCTTTGCAGTAAACTAACTCACGACGGAAGAAGCAAGAGGGACATAAAAAGTAGACTAGCACAAGCAAAGAGGGCATACATGGGAAAGAGAAATCTACTGCTGTCAAACATCGCCCTGGACCTGTGGCAGGAATTTCTCAGTGCATACGTTTGCAGCACAACATTGTATGTTTGCGATACTTGGACTGCTGGGAAATGAGAACAGAAGAGAATTGAAGCATTTAATATGTAGTTAGAGAGTTGTACAAAATATCTCGTAATTTATTTATTTATTTTTTGTACGTACTGCTTGTAAGTTTACCTTTTACATCCATAAATGCCTGGGTATTTATGAATTTTTGGCATTTGCCCAGTCATTTATTCTGGGCATTTGCACCAACTTGCAAATGTCGAGGCATTTTACATCACTAGGGGAAAACAGATTGGAATACATCAAGCAAATAATTGAGGATGTAGGTTGCAGTGCTACTCTGAAATGAAACGGTTGGCTAAGGAGTTGGTCATAGTTCGCATCAAAGCAATCAGAAGACTGATGACTAGGGATGCAAACGAGACATCGATGTTCTGAAAACACAGATGTTTTGCCCAAAAACATTGATGGTTTGAACAGCGATATACCGCTGATATATCGCCGATTTATCGGAGATAAAAGTCGAAATCCTGGTTCTAAGTCTTTTTAATGTATATTAAAAGGTTGTTGTACAGTAATGCATGTTACTATTAGAAAACTAAGGAAGAGACAAATATTTGGGTGTTTATTTCCGAATAAGGGACAATTTTCGAATGTGTGGTTAAGTTACAAAATAAATAAATAAATAAAAATTAACAGAGCTATTCACAGAATATATGACATCAACTGCGAATGGCCACAGCTGAAAATGTGTACCCAGCTGGGACTCGAACCTTTGTCTCCTGCTTTTTAGGCATTTAAGCTGATCACTACACCACTGGGACACAGTGATTAGCGGACCAGCAAGGTCTACCTAAGCACGCCTCCCGTCGGACACAAATTCCCAGATTTACCCTGCCCACAGTACTCAAACTTGTAATTTTTGAAACTAATTACCGTAAGAGTAAGGCCCTAAACTTGTCCATCCCTCCCCTCTAACGAAAGGATCATTGCCCGTCTCCGGCATATATATGTGGCGTCTGTTCCGAAAGAACAGACGTCACCTCTGATCCTGTAGTTATTCTTTAATATTCACAGAATATATGACATGAACTGCGAATGAGCAAGGTGTGTGATCCAAAGAAGGTATGTATAGACAACTGGGAGAAACAGTCGATACCAGTCTACATTCTATTCGACATAAAACTTGCAGGAATTCACTAAATGTTAGCTTCTAATAATGAATTAGACTTCTTGAGTGGAAGCGGAGCGGAGACAGCCAAAATACGCCAATTTTCAATTAGCGGTTGAGTCGGAACGGCTCGTCTGACAGGGAAACATAAACAGTGAAATCTGCAGGAAGTTTTATGGACTTCAGTTTTGTACTTGGAGGTCATTTGTGAAAGTTGACAGTTTTCCAATTATAAGCAAAAACCGCCGAAAAATGCTATTTTTTCGAATTATTGCATATTGTTCAGCGTTACGTGAAGAAAATGTGTTGGGAAATGCCAGATTCGGATTCAGCACCCCAAAAACATATGGAATCGAAGAAATCAAAACTACTCCAAAAGTTTCCTGTCAAAAATACATATTGACTGGACTAAGTTGTCGTCACTTAAAAGAAAATTGGAACCATCATTCATTGTTAATAACGCTTCCGAAAGATCAATTTCATGTTTCGTTTCTGGTTCTTTCTTATTTGTGTGAGTTTTGGCCCGGTGGCGGTATGATGTCCTCTTCGCTGCCTGCTGTTGGGGCATTTCAGTCGCAAAATCATATCTACGATTGTGAATGTCACCTAACTCTTCGGTGTATATTTTTGCAATCGAAGCCTGTTCTTCTCGTGATCTCTTCTTCGCCTGACTAATAGTCTTTTGTACTTCTAAGTGCTCCACACTGATGCTCGTTTGCACTAAGCACCACACAGTCCTTTGTCTCAAGGTTTCCTGGACAGTGCTTGTTTTATGTTTTGAATAGCATCAAATTACTGTTCTGTCTGCTTCGGTTCTTTTTATGATTTAAGAGTAGCCTTCATAGTGGCCACATGGCTTACTCTTGTTGGTCGTTGATGTCTCCATATCGAACCTATAAGCTCACAAACACACAAGCTGCATGAATCGAACGTACGATCTTCAGAATCGTACTGATGGTTAGCTGTTATCCGCTGAGGTGGACAAGGACCTCGGGACTGCAGGCAGACTGTGTCGAGAGAGCGTTTCCGGTGAGCGAGGACTGGGCGGCGTGGCATTACCGCGAAAACAGGGACGGCTTAGGGACGGTACGGGCTGCAGGTAGGTCGTGACGTAGTAAACAGGTCAGACTGGGTGCAAATGTCGCAGATTTGGGGTTGGGTGCAAATGTCACTGGGTGCAATTGTCACATATCCGTCAACGACAGGCTGCCGCGAGGGAATGGCGTGTTGTTCTAGGCGACATGTAGGGACTGCGCGGCCGTTCACGCTGGAGGTTCGAGTCCTCCCTCGGGCATGGGTGTTTGTGTTGTCCTTAGAATAGGTTTAAGTTAGTTGAAATAGTTCGTAAGACTAGGGACAGATAACCGTAGTTGTTTGGTGCTATAAGTTACGAAACATTTGAATTGCGATTTATTTCATTTGAATGTGATTTGAATAGACAGGCTGATTTATTGCCAGATTTATTCCGTTGAAACAAACAAAGGAAAGCAAGGAAAAATTTGGAGAACGTATTAAAGTTCAGGGCGAAGAAAGAAAAACATTGCGTTTTGCTAATGACGTAATTCGAAGAACAGTTGAACGGAATGGACAGTGTGTTAAAAGGAGCGTATAAGATGAACATTAAGAAGAGCAAATCGAGGGTAATCGAATGCAATCTAAAAAAATCAGGCTACGCTGAAGGAATTAGATTCGATAACGAAACAATAAAGGTGGTAGGTGAGTTTGGTACTTGGGCAGTAGAACAACGTACGACGGTCGCAGTATAGAGGATATAAAATGTAGGATAGCAATGTGAAGAAAAGTGTTTATGAAAAAAGGGAATTTACTAATATCAAATATTAATTTAAGTGTAAGAAAGTCTTTTCTGAAGGCATTTGTGTGGAGAGTGTTGCCTAGTACGGGAGTTAAACATGGACGATAAATAGTTGATTTTTTTTTTTTTTTTTTTTTTTTTTTTTTTGCATTGAAGTACTAAAATGAGTATTTCTTATGTAGGTCTAAATTCACTTGGTCTGATATTCCATTTTTAATTACATTAGATATTTATTCCGTAAACCAGAGTGGCGACCGTTTTCGTGAAACGATACACTTCATTTAGCTTGCAGTTTATACTGAACCCCTTAGCATTATCTGACAGGTATTTTCTCTCGAAAAGAAAAATCCTTAGAGACGGAGTTAAAAGGATACCTTGTCCATTAGACACACATATCGGTCAAAACTAAAAATCCTGGCACAGGTGTATTGACACCTGTTTCACAGTGCATAACGCGTGTATAGCTTTGTGTTATGTAGTGTGTGTGTGTGTGTGTGTGTGTGTGTGTGTGTGTGTACCGTTGGGAAACCACTGCATTGCTACAACCTGAGATGTGATTGGGCGGCTCTTTACTGACAGAGGAGAAAAGTAGAGGAGTGCTGAAGATACGGCGCTGGTTAGCAGAGCACAGCTGTCTGAGCTCCTTAGGGAGGAGGTTGCTCTTTTCTGAACTTGTGTGGGCGCTCTGCCTCAGATAAAACTAGACTTAGGTGTAATAGGGCCAGACTGGATACGGCAATTCGTATAAGAACACTCCGGACTTCGCCTGTTATTGTGGGAGTTGTTATCTTGCATCTGGCACACAGGAGCTTGTTCTCTGTTCCGTACCACCGTTGAGACATTACTGATTTCCGTCTTTGTTTGGGAGTTCACGTCTGATTTGCCGCCTGCAGTGCAATAAAATGACAGTTTATTAGTTATGGACAGTGAGCTTCTGTCTTTATATATGAAATTTAGCAGACATTTGACGGTGTTTTTGTCTTTACATAAGTCAGGTTTATACTTTGATGTAAAGATATGTTTCTCTTGTGCTTTTAAGTTGTTAATACGAGGGTCGTCCACAAAGTAACCTCCATTTCTATTTCTATACGTGGCAGCGCTACGATCGCAGTTCTGAGCATGCGCGGCAGTTATTCTGACTCAAGGAGAAGACATATACGCCATTTTCAAATCGCTGCAGCCGACGTGTGCTTTGTAGTGCTTCTTTATAATGCCAGCCGTTATTGCAAATGCCGCCGCGTGTGAAATCAGATCTGTGATTCGTTTCTTAAATGAAAAGAAAGTCAAACCACGGCAAATCTGCGAGGTTTACGGACAAAATGCTATGAGTGATTCAGTGGTTTATAAGATAGGTCAGACTGTTCAGTGAAGGAGGTAATCAAGCGCACGATGAAGAACGAAGTGGACGCCCGTCTGTGGTTACTGATGAACTGGTTCACACAATTGAAGATAATATTATTCACAACCGTTAAGTTTACACTTACTGCCCTTGTTATGGAATTCGCAAATCTCATGATCACAAATTCATGAAATTGTTACTGAAAAAAAGAAATTTCGAAAAATTTTCTCACGTTGGGTACCCAAAATTCTTACTGAACAACGCAAGAAACATCGGATGGGCAGTGCCTTTCAGTATTAACACTCTAAAATGAAGAAGGCGATGGTTTTCTTTCTCGGATAGTCACGGGGATGCAACTTGTCTATCGTACGACACCCCTGGAACAAAACGGCAATCAGTGGAATGGAGGCACACTTCATCCCAACAAAGGTTAAGCGTAAAAAAATCTTGACACCTCTGAAAGTCTTGTGTACCGTTTTTTTTCCTAGAGAAAAGGCATTTTGCTGATTGATTTCTGACCATGAAGCCGAACAATCAATGCACATGGTTATTGCAAGACAATTAATAAATTGCGCCGCGCAATACACAACAAGCGCCGAGGATTACTGTCAAAAGAGTTTTTTTTCCAAGATAATGCCCGACCTCAAGCTGCGAATGTGATTAAACAATTCTTACTGAAATTTTATTGGGACGTGTTTGATCATCCTCCGTGCAGTCTGGACCTCGCTCCTAGAGAATTTAATCTCTTCTTACACTTAAAATCTGTCCTTGGTGGTCAACACTTCAAAGATGATGACGAGCTGAAAAAACGTTACCACGTTACGTTACACAGGGGCAACTTTCTATGAAGAATGCATTAAAAAAACTGGTGTCCCGATACGACAAATGGCTATAAAATTTCGGAAGTTATCTAGGAAAGTAGTGTAAAAGTTGTAGATTTTTGTATCATGAAATTTTTTTCTATATCTGTACACGTTGTTTTATATAACAAAACGAAACTTACTTTGTGGATATACCTCGTATATTTGGTGAAATAATTATACGGTTGATTCATGTATGGATTATTTGTGTTCCAATCATCTCTCCAAGGTGAGAGGAGTGGCAGGATCATTTTGAGATCGAGGTTTTATTTTTTGTGTTGCGTGAAAAATACAGACAATTTTCGACAAACGACTTTGGGCTGGGGGGGGGGGTTTCATAGGCTGCCACAAGGCATAATCGATGATTTATCGACATTGCTGAGTGGCACAGGCGTGTAGAGATGAGGACAAATTCAGGATACAGCTAACCGTATGATACGGCCACACCACGTGAGAGACTAATGTTCACAAAAAAGCATTTCGGGCTACCTCGTATGGCATTAAATTTAATTATGATTGGGAACTGAAATTAATATCGCAAATGAGACTTCCTGATATAGCTTGAGGCAATTTTGTTAAAAATTTATTTTCCCATTTCGCATCGGAGCAGAAAAACGTAAATTTCTATCTCTGCCTCGCTCTGCTTTTTTTTTCTCTGTAGCAACCAGGCGAAGTGGAATGCTTGTCAGCTTTACAGGCCTCATTTGCAACAGAACGTAATGTTACTGCTGAGCTCTATATCAATTAAATACGTGTAATGATGGGTAAATAGTACGTTTATCCTATATATTAACTTCCAAATGTATCGATAGTTGCAACGGTACATACCGTAATGAAGCAGGTAGTTGAGGTTCTCTGTTTGTAGATTTATGACATGATCGTTGAGCCTAGTCATCTACATTTTGTCATGTGGTAGTCTGAAGCCCTTGGTGCAGTGTATGCGTTCTGGACAATAACGATGATAGTAGTAACAATGAAATGTTGTAGATAGAACAAAATTTTACCGATGAAATAATAAAAAATACCCAGACTACCAAAGGAGCCTTGTATTAAGGTATAATCCATAAATTTTGCCGCTCTTAACGCAATAAATATCCACATTCGTCGTTTTCGCCTAGATGTCAGTGTCAATTGTAAGGAAACACGTTGTACCAAGTATGAACGGATCTTTGCACGTGAATACGTGAAGGAGACGCCAAAAAAGCGGTTTTGATTTTAGAAACCCAATATGTCATTCTAAAGCAAGTAAGCGTGTGTATTGATTGAAACGCTGTCATAATCTATTCATTAATAGATACAATCGCCACGGTGAAGTGGTCGAGCGCATTGAGGCGATATGTTGCGATGCGCAAGGCCGTTCCACGTCGGGGTTTCGGGTCACCCCTCGGGCATGGATGTTTGTGTTGTCTTTAGCATAAGGTAGTTCATAATAGTTTGTAAGTTTAGGGACTGATGATCCCGGATTTAAGTCCCATAAGATTAATTAACATTTGATCTTTTTTAATAGAATCTTATGATCATTTCAACACGATAAGACAACTATTACAATCAGAAATAGCCTTGGAGTTGATGGCACTCAAATTATCCAATTTTGATCATACAGTACTCGAAAATGAAAACACTTAGCGACTTCCAAGAAACTGCAAATATAATTCCTGATCAGAGGATAAAAGTTTACAACTTACAATATATATTCGCTACTCATGCGGTCAAACTTCATCATCTGCCACGACGTTTTAATTTATTAATTTTTAACTACTAACTCCATTCGTAGTACATTTTTGGTCACAATTGTTTGGTCACATTCGGTGTGTGAGGTCAGGCATCATCGTGAAAAAAAAAAAAAATCTTTTGACAGTAATCCTCTTCTTACACCTAAAATCTATCCTTGGTGGACAACACTTCAACGATGATGACGAGCTGAAAGAACATGTTACCACATGGTTGAATACACAGGCGGCAACATTCTATGAGAAAGGCACACAAAAACCTTGTGCCATGCTATGACAATTGCCTACAAAATTTCGGAAGCTATGTAGAAAAGTAGTTTAACAGTTGTAGATTTCTGTAGAATTAATATTTTTTCTGTATCTGTACCCGTTCGTTTCATATAACCAAACGGAACTTACTTTCTGGACGCGCCTCATATATATATATATATATATATATATATATATATATATATATATATATGTGTGTGTGTGTGTGTGTGTGTGTGTGTGTGTGTGTGTGTGTGTGTGTATTCACTCATGAAATTTGTTATTAACAATCAGGCCCAATTCAAAAATAAAAAAAATAGAAAAAAAATCCTTAAAATATTGATTGTCAAGTATAGACAACATTTACTAAACTGACACGTTCCACATCATTACGACATATCGTATATATGATCTATGGAACAAGTATTAATCTAATCTGTGTGTGTGTGTATTCAGGGTTTCCCACTCAACTGTTTCACCACAAGATACCTTTGAAACTACAAGAGACGTTGAAAAACGACTTTTACGGACATGAACGTACGACAGGGGCTTTGAAAGTAGGTACTATGACACACTCTAAAACGCGAAGAAATATAATTTTCAACACAGACATATGTTTCTTTTTAAATGGATACCCCATATTATTTCTTAAGCAAACAATAAGATGAAAAATCACCAAAAGAATACCGTAGGTTGCATCGCGATGCGTCAATTACATCCGTAGAAACGGCGAAGCGAAGTTGACGTTTGAAATACACGAGGCGCGGTGTTAGCGCGTGTCTGAGGCTCAAGCGAAATAATATTTCTTCACGTTTTAGAGTGTCTCGTAGTACCTACTTTTATAAGCCCCTGCCGTACGTTCATGACCGTGAATGTGGTTTTTCAATACCTCTTGTACTTTCAAAGATATCTGGGATGAAACAAGTGAGTGGGAGACCCTGTATATTACGAACTGCACAGTTATTGCTTCTCCAGCTGAGAGAGCACATATGAGATGTTGTATCTTTAGTGGGTGCTATCTTATTTCATGAACTTTTCCGTTCACTGTAAATATTCATCACAAACAGTCACGGAAACACTGTGGTTATAGAAGATTGGCAGTTGGATCTTTGTCCGCTAGAGGGAACTACTGACGTTCCAAATGCTAGACGTATGTTAATAAATAAGTTGATTCGATCGCTACCAAAATTCACAAGATCACCTGTAGGGCTGATCTGAAGATTTCATCAAAATTGCTCCAGGCGGCTTGTTGTCTATGGGGGACATATACACATCTACTACTATAGATATGAAGATTTACTGTACTGTTATGTCAACACATTTTGGGCGTAGTATATTTACATATATAAGTGAATAGACCTACAATATTATATCACTGTACGGCAAGTAATCAGGAGATATGACGCTATAAATAACTACATTAAAAACGTGCTTTTGCTTATCACGGAGCATCAATCATTAAGTGGATAATAATGTGACAACTTCAAGACTTCCAGCAAACACTGCGTATCATTTGAATCATTTGAAAACCCTTTGTCACTTACACACTAATCACCAGGTAATCTGTGTGTTCCTAGAAGCCGCCTTTGTCATACCGCCAGACCACAAGTTACGTAATTTAACTTTTTAATGTTTTTTACTTTTCTTAGTAGCTACTTTTTAAATTTTGTTCGAGCTTTTGGTTGTTATAGATTAACTAACATGTAAACCCGGCGTTTTCTGGGAGTTTATTTATCCTACACTATCGCAGTTCACATCCCCATTCCCCCTCTCTCTGCATCAACCTCTTTATCTCCCATCCTTCTGTCCGTTTCCACCTTTCCCTCTTCCGGGAAAGTTTTCTGCAAGGTACCCTCTGTCATACAAATATTTATGTTACCAGTGATCTTCCTCTTGGGTTAAAAGTCATGTGTGCAAAAATTCATACAGATTGGAGCAAAACTATGCGTGTTGTAGAATTCTGTAAGTTAAGTACCCTCCACCATGCACCGAATTTTATACAGAACGTGACATTCCTGTTTTTCAGGTAGTGTGTGCAAAATTTCATCAATATCTGAACAAAACTATAGATTTCTATGCAATACAGACGCCGGGTCACATTGAAAAACGCACTTTGTTGTCGTCAAGTATTCCAGTTTAGTTTCGTACAACCCTTGTCTGAAAAAAAGAGAAAGGTCATCTGTGAAATCGGTCAAGCCGTTCTCAAGTTATGGCGCGACCAAGGTATTTAGGGATCCATTTTTATGTTGCAACGTACCCTCCCCTATGCACCTTCTGAAACTTAAGGTGACCTTCCTCTTGTTTTGAAGGTCAAGCGTGCGAAATTTCGTGAAGATCGGAATGAAACTGTAGATTTCTTGGGTCTGTAGGAGAAGTATGCTCCGCTACGCACCTATCACAAAATACTTTCTTAGCTGAAGTTTTCTACCTATAAACTACATTCGTGCCAAATTTAAGCTTCATAGGTGAAGTAATTTTCGAGATTTCGTGTGTAGTCAGAGAGTGAGTGAGTGAATGTCCTTTCGCTCTTATGTAGATAGAGATTAAGGAAACGGGTTACTTGATTTTGGATGGAAGAGAATTAAGGAGACTTGCAGACAAAAGTAAATAATAACATGGAAATCTGTAATGCTAACTTTATTTCATACAAGGTCATGCCTGATACGACAGTTTTACGGCATCTACAGCGTTTTATTATTTTGTGGGGGAAGGGGGGGAATATGGGGGGTTGGGAGGGTGTTCAGTTACGAAACGCTTCATAAACGTCCTAAATTACATGCAAACTTTGTTGCAGGTCCCTAACTATTCCCATTTTCCAATAATTAACGCATAAATCTGGGTATTCTCACTCGGTTGCCTCTCATTATTTATAACGTCATATCTTCTGAGCTATGTGTCGAGCTCTGTTGTTTCTGCGTCAGAAACCTTCGTGGGCGTACGGTGAACAGTTCACCAAAGTTTCATTGCAATCGAATGGATGGTCTATGAACACATGGAGGACATGCAGACAAACGTTTATATATATATATATATATATAGGGTGTTTCACTAAGTGTGTTTGCCTCTGTAACTTATAAAATAATAGGTGACGGGAAATTTTTATGCGGTAGGTCATCACAAGAAATGTTACACTTTCTGCAGAGCTGTGTACATTTTCCAAAGAGTTACAGCACAAATATATATATTTTTTAAATGGAACAATTGTTTTTTCAATCGTGCACTGGATCCTTTGAAACCAGCTGCGTCCAAATTAATTTAAACTACATTCCTATCACTGTTAGTTTGGGAGCTACAACCCTTCAAAGTTTAGGGGGCGGAGGCTACGACAGCGTAGCTAACTGACTGGTGGTCATGAGGCAGTGGGCCGTGCCCCAGGGGATAGCCACTCGACCAGTCAGCTACGCTATAGCAGCCTCCGCCCCCGGAAATTTGAAGGGTTGTAGATCCCAAACTAACAGTGATAGGAATGTAGTTTAAATTGATTTGGAGGCAGCTGGTTTAAACGAATCCAATACACGATGGAAAAAACTATTGTTCCATTTAAAAAATTATATCTTTGTGCTGTAACGCTTTGGAAAAGCCGGCCGCGGTGGCCGAGGGGACTGAGGCGCTCCAGTCACGGTCTGTACGGCCACTGCGGTCGCGGTTCTAATCCCCCCTCGGGCATGGATATTTGTGCCGTCCTTAGTAGTAGGTAGTTCCTAAGTAGTTTGTAAGTTTAGGAACTGATGACCCCGTAGTTAAGTCCCATAAGCTGTACAAACAGTTGAACATTTTTTTGCTTTGGAAAATGATACAATAAACTATGTTCATAGCTCCGCAGAAAGTGTAACATTTCTTGTGTTGACCTACCGCATTAAAATTTCGCGTCACCTATTATTTTATAAGTTACAGAGGAAAACACACTTAGTGAAACGCCCCAAAAACAAACTTAGTGAAACGCCCTTTCTTGCATTTTTATTATATACTGTATATTCTAGACGATAGCTTGGTAAGAGATTGCTAAGCACTACGCCTGCTGTGAACGGTTTCAGATGAAATTACCAAACTGGAATCTGTGTTAGTGAGACTTCAGGCAGCTGCCCTGGGCTGCGGAAGCAGTGGTGCCCCCAGGTCCCCAGGTGAATACTTTGGAACCTCTGCTGCCTACGGTGCCATCTGAGATCTCTGAAGCCAATCAGCCTCCCGAGTCCTGCGTCGCGGCCAGTCAACAGTTGCTGACGGTGATTGGAGAACTGTGGAGGGTCGCGAAAGTCTGGTCCGGGTTTGAGGTGCAGCCCACTGGTGATAGTGCCTATGGACCAGCAGGGCCTTCCTCGCCTGTTGTGGGAATGGTCGACCTTCATGAGAGGTGGCTTTACTAGTCACAGGGCACTCCACAGTTGGCGGGTGATGGAGCTCCACTAGCTACCTTTAGATGGGCCATAAAAATTCCACATTGTCGACAATATACCGGACGAATCACCTAATACTTGCACTGCAAATTTGCGGAAACGGAAAGTGCGATTGATGTGTGGTTTTCACAGAATGGATAGGTAGTCACGGGCTCGTATTTTTAGCCATCAAACAGATTGCAATATTACTTAGAAAGTGTATTTTTATGCAAACATACAGTTTTTTAAATGGAACAATGTATATGCATCTTCATGTTTTCGCGGCGCAATGACTTTTCAAAGACGTTCGGGCGTGCAGCCGCATAAAGTTTACTTCTTCTAATATTTCGGCTGAGAAACGTTCAGCCATCTTCAGAGACGAGTCGAAGACTGACACTCTAGCATGCGCTTCGTGCTTATAAACGCGCGGGCCGCGCTACTGCGCATGCGGCCACAGATACAATAAGGTGCCAAAGACGTTACTCGGCGGCAAGGAAGGACACGTGTGTGTAAATTATGTCTGTGGCTGCATGGTCGATTACTGCGGAGAAATCGATGTGTTATGATTTGTGCTGTGGCGGCGTCTTTGCAAATTTATTAAAGGTGCCGGATTCCATGATTTATCTAAACTGAAGCCGCTGTTTCTGTTAATTAAATTCGTCCCCAATCGAATTTCTATTGCTTCTTTCACCACTGAGTCCCAGAAAGATGAAGTGGAGGCTGAAATTTTGACGTTTTCGTACGACAAGGAGTGTCCAGTATCAATACAGTGCTCTGCTACTGCCGATTTTATTTGGTTGTAAGAGACGGGTATATCTCTGGTGTTCCGTGCATCTTTCCTGGACTGTAAGTGTCGTCTGTCCTATGTACGAAAGGCCATATTCACATGGGATCTTGTAAACCCCGGCCTTACGGAGCTCCAAATCATCTTTGATAGAACCCAAAAGTGCTGCTGTCTTTGGTGGGGGCCGAAAAATAACTTTAACATCGTATTTGTTCATAATCCGTCCGATTTTCGACGACAGGCTCCCAACATGTGGCAGAAAAGCCATGGATTTAAAACTTTCTGTATTCTTTGCACATACCGTTGGCTTCGTACATAGTGCCTTATGTATCTGCTGTGGAGAGTACACGTTTGCTTCAAAAACTCTCTTCAGGTGTAGAAGCTCGTCCTGCAGACTGCTCTCATCAGCAATGACATGTGCTCTATGGACCAGTGTTCTAAGAACAGTCATCGTCCGAGATGGATGATGGCAGCTATTTGTATGTAAGTATAAATCACTATGCGTCGTTTTCCTATATACTGAATGTCCTAAGGTGCCATCCTCTTTACGTCGTACAATTACATCCAGAAATGGAAGGCATCCCTCTTTTTCGACTTCCATTGTAATCTGGATTTGGTTATGGATGGAATTCAGGTGATTTATGCGGCTGCACGCCCGGAACAATGTATGTTTCTATCATGCACTGGAATTTTTGACACCGGCTGTGTACAAATAATTTTATCATGTTTAGTTTGGCAGCTGCAACCATTGAAAGTTTTGGGGGCGGAGGCTACGGCAGCGTAGCTGGCTGGCTGGTGGTCTTGAGACAGTGGGCCGTGCCCCAGGGGATAGCCACTCGGCCAGTGAACTACGCTATCGCAGCCTCCGCCCCAGACACTTTGAACGGTTGTAGCTGCCAAACTAAACGTGATAAAAATGTCATTCAAAATTCTTTCTACACAGCTGGTGTACAAAATTTCAGTGCACGATAGAAACAACCATTGTTCCATTTAAAAGCTGTATATTTGCATAAAAAATACTTTCAAGTAATATTACAATCTGTTTGTTGGCTAAAAGTACGAGCCCTTGAATACCAGTCCATTCTGTGAAAACCGCATATCAATCACACTTTTCGTTTCCGCAATATCTGCGGTGCAAGTGTTGGGTGATTCACCCTGTATACAGAAAATGTTATCAGTACCAAGTATGGGAGGATTTTTGCACGTGAATACATGAAAAAGACGCCAGAAAAGCTGTTTTGATTTTAGAAACCCAGTGTGGCATTCTAAAGCAATTGAACAATTGAGCCTGGCTATGAAAGGTACTTTCTTTTGAGCAGCAGACAATTTTCTTAAAAACTCGAGGTCTAAATAAACTCCACAACAACTACTTCCAGAGGAAATAGTATTTTTATTTTAAATATTTCGTGTGAATATTGACTGAATTTAAAACGCTGTCATACTCTACTCATTAATCGTATGATAATTTCAACACGACAAGGCAACTATTATAAGTAGCCTTGGAGCTGATGGAACTCAAATTATCCAATTTTTATAATGTAGTACTCGAAAATAACATTTAGTGACTTCCAACAAACTTCACATATAATTTCTCGTTGGCATATATCACAAAATGATCATTAGAGCCACATGTAATGCAGTCACACCAACGGCAACATAACGGGCATCTATTGCCCAGCAATCTTTGCTGCAACAAATTTCCGGACAAGTGTTTGCAGAGGCTTCTCTATTTCACACAAAATGGATCAGTGCGATGTTATAGAAGTGAGTGCGATACTCCTACAGTCACATGAGACAGGCAGTTATGTCATCAGAAACAAAAACAAGAGAGACTATCTCTCTTACCGTTTCTGTCTTTATACGTACTGCTTTATACGTTCCACAACTCAGGGCGCCGGCCGCGGTGGCCGAGGTGACTGAGGCACTCCAGTCACGGTCAGCACGGCCACTACGATCGGGGGTTCGAGTCCCCCTCGGGCATGGATATTTGTGCCGTCCTAGTTCTTAAGTAGTTCATAAGTAGTTTGTAAGTTTAGGGACTGATGACCCCGTAGTTAAGTCCCATAAGCTTAACAAACATTTGAACATTTTTTTTGAACAACTCAGGGCGTAGATGTATTGCGTTAATAAATAACATGGTGTTGTCATTAGACCACTTTTCTATCGCAGACACAACAAACTACTGTAAACAAATGTACCTTCAAAACAAACACTGTAAGCACGCAAACATTTATACGAACAAAACCGAAACGCTCAGACACATAACCGTAGCACTGTCGGCAAACACGAAACAGATGTGAGAGCCGAGAGGGAAGCATTTACAGAGAAGGACACAGATAGGCATTGCCTTGAATTACAAAACGTTCTCCACCCTTCATGGACAGCACGGAAATCCCTCGGCAATTCCTCGGCAACTACCTGCAATATCAGCAATATTGACCGTCCACATCAAAATACTGCCGTGTGTAGCAGTCATATTGCAACAATGTTGACGACAACAATATTTTGGCAAAATATTTCAGTAAACTGTTGCCTGTCTAAAGGTACCTTTAGGGAAACAGCGGGACTAGTGTCTGTTTGCCTGCTGGGCTGTTTGATGTGAGATGTGATGGAGGCCCTGCCAGTGGCTGCAAATGGTTGGTCATGTCGACACCAGTGACTCCTGCCGCCTGGGTTCAGGGCCATGCACTTTCCTACAGCCGGCTGGCAGTTTTGCTGAAGCAGCTAGCCTCGCTACATCGTGTCTGAGCTACATCTGTAATTAATTAATACATATTCACAGAATCTATGACATCAACTGCAAATATAATTAAAAAATGTTTCAAATGTTTGTATAGCTTATGGGACTTAACTACGGGGTCATCAGTCCCTAAACTTACAAACTACTTACAACTAAGGACGGCACAAATATCCATGCCCGAAGGGGGATTCGAACCCCCGACCGTAGTGGCCGTGCAGACCGTGACTAGATCGACTCAGTCCCTATTTTTTTTTTTTTTTTTTTTTTTTTTTTTTTTTTTTTTTTTTTTTTTTTTTTTTTTTTTTTGTAGTTCTCTTCGTTGCGCATGCTGATCGTTGTTGTTCGTTCTTGTTCGATTTGTTGTTGGCTCAGCTTTTTTATTACAGACGGCGTTTAGCCCCCTGACCAGGCGCGCTGAGCCACGGCGCCCGGCGTCCCCTCGGCCACCGCGGCCGGCGCGAATATAATTAATAGGGTACATATACTATATCTAATATATAAAGCAAAGTGTCCGTATGTTGTACGTGTTGCATACAAATCTACAGTTTTGTTCCAATATTTATGAAATTTTGTACACGTAAGCTTCAATCCATGAGGACGGTCGCCGTAAGTGTAAGAATCACATACGATATATAGTTCACGAGATATGACGTCATAAACAATGAGATGCGCGAAAAACTGCTGCATTTTGCGACAATGCTGCTCATTTTCTCCTAAACCAATGGACCGATTTCAACCAAATTTGGTACGCATTCCTTACCGTGAGGTAACAATTACTGCACGGTTAAGAATCACATACGGCACAGTGTTCAAAAGATATTACGTCATAACCAATAGAAATCGCAAAAAATGCCATTTAATGCTGCGAGACTTTCGAAATACACTGCATGAGAATGACAGTACTTAGCGACTAGCAACCAACTTTAAACATAATTTCAAACCTTTATTAAACTTTTTCTCGCTGGCAATCATAGTAAAATGATGAAAGGAGAAACGTTTTTCGCTTACTACTTCTCCGCTGTTTATGGAGTAAAACTACGGCTCTCGGTATGACGTTACATTTTATAATTTGAACACTACAAATTGTAACGACAGGAAATTTTACAGACAGTATACACATATATAGTTGAATGTAGCTTCTAAATTGTATCACATTCCGACACGTAGTTCATGAAATATGAGCACATAAACAGGAACGTTCATGGAAAACCGCCCGATCACTCACCAAATTTTAATCTATTACTTCTTTCCTACTAATTGTATTCCCAAGAGATTTTACAGACATACAGTCCTTATACAAATGAATATATACCTGAGAAATGGCAGGAATAAATAAATACATATCCGGGCAACGCCGGGTTTTCAGGTAGTTACAAATATACAGTCATTATTGTCTATAGCAGGCACATATATATCTCCAGTGTTCGGCACACTTCACTGTAGCGTCGTTGGCCAACCACAGGTCTTGGAAAGTGAATGGGACTCTCAAGGAAGTACAGCTCAGCAGGTGTGTCATTGTTTGTTTTTCTCCACATTGGCAGAGCTCGTCTTCTGCGTATCCCCACTTGAACAGGTTATCCTTTGATCTTCCCATTCGACACCTAAGTCTATTTGGACTCTTCCAGACGCTCCATTCCAGCTGAGATCCAGGCGGGGGTTTTTCTTTAATGTTTCAACATTGCAAGCTGTATTTTTCCATTTTCAGTGTCCACATCGATTCCCTGGTTGTAGATTGACTTTCATTTAGTGGATATTAAAATTTAATGAAATCTTTCCTCGATCTTAATCATGCCACGACTGGATGATGTGCGAACAGGGGTTGTTTCTATCATCGCACTGTTTGCTACTTTCAGCCATCGGCAACGTTTGCCGTCTGATCTGTGGGGGAGCTATTCCAGAACACATATATATTCCAGTCGATACAAATTCTCAACTTTACCCTGCCCATTAGAACTCAAACTCGTAGTTTTTCTAAGAGTGACGGCCTAGAGTGCATCCACACTGAAGAAAGGATCATTGCCCTTCATTGGCATATTGTATAAGTTATTTATATATCCGAAAGAACAGACGCCACTTTTGATCCTGCATTTATTATATATTCATATTCACAGGATGTATGAAATCAACTCAGAATAATTCGCAAAACAGTTACCATACTGAGACTCATTAGAACAATCATCAGTAAATGTTGTCCATTAAAAAAAAAAAAAAAAAGCTTCCAAATCACTAGTTAGACGATACTTGAGTATCCCTTATCAATGGAGATCCGCACCAGATAGAGTAGTGAAGATCTAACGGAGTATAGCACGCTCCGTTAGAGGTTCATTTATGCAAAAGCGTCACGAAGACGATTGGTAAATTACAGTGGCAGACGATGCTAGAGAGACGGTCTGTCTACATCCACATTTATACTCCGTAATCCACCTAAATGTGCATGGCGGAGGGAAGCCAGTACTTGACGGCTCATCACGAAAGTTTCGTCTTCGGCACTTTGTTGAGCATCAGTGCTTTCCTGATCCCCTCCCATATAGAACGGGGAAAAACGAATGCTTGTATGCGTCTGTACGAGCCCTAATCTCTCTGATCTTATCCTTGTGGTCTTTACGCGAAACGTAGGCTGGCGGCAGAAGAATCGTACTCCAGTCCGCCTTAAATTGCAGCACTCTAAATTTCTTCAACAGTGTTTCTCGATGAGAACGTCTCGTTTCCTCCAGCGACTCCCATCTGAGTTTCCGAAGCATTTCAGTAACACTCTCGCATTGATGGAACCTACCATTAACAAACTCAGCCGCCCACCTCTGAACTGCTTCTATGTCTTCCTTTAAATCGATCTGGTGGCGATACCACACATTTAAGCTTTACTCAAGACAGGGTTGCACAAGCGTTTTATACTAGGTCTCCTTTAGAGACGAATCACACCTTCTCAAAATGCTTGCAATGAACCGAAGTCGGCCATCCGCCTTCCCCATGACTGTCCTTATATGCTCGTTCTATGTCATATCGTTGTCATTTACCGTCTAGTAAAATCATCTGAAGATCAAAACCAACTGCAGAACGATTTGAATAAGATATCAGTTTGGTGTAAGAATTGGCAATTGACTCTAAATGATGAGAAGTGTGAAGTCGTCCATATGAGTACGAAAAGAAATCCGATAAAATTTGTTTACATGATAAATCAATTAAGTGTGAAGGCTGTAAACTCCACAAAATACCTAGGAATTACAATTACTTCTGACATAAATTGAAAAGAACACGTAGATAATGTCGTGGGAAAGGCGAACCAGAGACTGCGTTTTATTGGCAGAACCCTTAAAGATGCAACCAAACTACTAAAGAAACTGCATACACTACGCTTGTCCGACCTTTTATGGGATACTTATCAGGTGGATTTGACAGAGGACATAGAAAGAGTCCAAAGAAGGGCAGCTCGTTTCGTATTGTCATGATACAGGGGAGACAGCGTTACAGAAATGATACAGGATCTGGGATGGCAATCATTACAACAACGGCGCTTATCGCTGCGGCGTGGGCTAATTACGAAACTACAATCGCCAAGATTCTCCTCCGAATGCGAAAATATATTGTTGACTCCCACTTACATAGGTAGAAATGACCATCAGAATAAAATACGAGAAAACAGCGCCCGAACGGAGAGATTTAGGTGTTCATTCTTCCCCCGCGCAATTCATGAATGGAATGGGAGGTAAAGTAGTATAACGGTGATTCGATGAACCCTCTGCCAGGCACTTAAATGTGATTTGCAGAGTATCCCATGTAGATGTAGATGTAGATGTTGTGCAGCGTTACGCCTAGGTATTTAATAGACGCGAATCTGACAAGCAGCACACTACTAATGCTGTATATGAACATTACCGAATTGTTTCTGCTACTCATTTGCATCACCTTACATTTTTCTAGATTTAGAACTAGCTGCCATTCTTCACATCACCTAGAAATTTGGTCCAAGTCATTCTGCATCCTACTACAGTCATGCAATAACGGTACTCTCCTCTACAACATAGCATCATCAGCAAACAACGGCAGATTGCAAGTTACTCTGTCCACACTCCACTGGTACACAAATCGTGCCTCAGTTACATTATTCACAAATACTTAGAAATGTTAAACACAGTTGGGAGCGTGAACACGTATTACCTACCGGAGGTTAATGAGATGGTGACAGGAAGAGCATCCAGATGATGATTAAACTAACCATATTAACGAAAGAAATGAAAGCAAAAGATGAAGAGAAAAAAGAACAAGAGCGTACTAATATCTTGGTCACCAACATCGCCTAATGAGAACCCATCTGGGCTCTATGATGATGAAGCTCTACGCTTACAAACTATAGGATAGTAATTTGTGGGAACTGAGGGATACAAACGTAGATACATTTCTCTGGCAGCCGACCTACGACGTGTTGAATCGTTACCATTTAAACTCACGCCATTCCATTTCCAAACGAGACTGTCCTTTTATATAGCTGATGATAACATGTATGAAGGTGTTCGTAAGCTGACCTCTGCTCCTGCATCCTTAATTGTTGAAGGTATGTTGTGGTAGGACTGACTCCCCTTCCCTTGGTTCCACTCAGATCAATTACAACAACAATTATCTGATATTGCTTTACTTCCGTTATTTTACATGTATCTCGTGGTGAAGTGCTAAACCGAAAAAGACAATGCAATAAAAGACGGAAAAAAAAACAAGCTAAAGTCGCCAAACACCACGACATGTAGACCAGCATTCGCCAAAAATTGCCACTGAAGATCCTTACAAAAAAGGGAAAATGCATATGGCAAAATAAACGTCTCTTATTCAGTTGCCTGGACGGTTTACATAAATATCTACTTTATAATATAAAATAGCAACTGAGGGAAGACAGAACAAGAAAGAATTAACAATGTTTTACTAATACGTTGACTGTGATGTTACTATGTAAATATGAATTAAACACACTGAGGATTCTGTAAGCATGACATGGATTGTGTTTAATCATATTATGTAGGACATAGCAACGCATATAATACATATACACATTGCTTTTTATATATGTCTATAAATATTATAAAACAAAGTCAGCCGGCCGCGGTGGCCGAGGGGACTAAGGCGCTTCAGTCACGGTCTGCACGGCCACTACGGTCGGGGGTTCTAATTCCGCCTCGGGCATGGATATTTGCGCCGTCCTTAGTTGTAGGTAGTTCATAAGTAGTTTGTAAGTTTAGGGACTGATGACCCCTTAGTTAAGTCCACTTAAAAAGAAAAAAAGAAAAAAAAACAAGTAATTTTTGTCTTTCTTGCTGTCCTCGATAAACCCAAAAATTACTTAACAGATTTTCGTGCGGTTTTCGGCAATGGACGGTGTGCTTACTGAGGAAAGTTAATTATAATTCATTAAAGTCCATGGTAGAGGGTGAGTGTGGCGAGCAAAAATACATGAAAAACAGCAATAAAAACAGCTACATCGTCTGTGACTTAAAAAGTTGACCGTACATGTGAAAATACGTTTATTGTTTCGTAATACGATAATTCCATGTTTAGTCATTCAGATTCAATAACGATTAAGACAAGACACCGTGTCATATTGACTTAAATACATAAGTTTTTGTGATGCCAGGAGACGGCGTTCGAGTCGAGTGGACGGGGTTATGAACAGAGGAAAGTTCGTTTATCGTTTGAGCATGAGAGTTGGAGAGTCGTCTGTGGGATGTCGTATACATCCTACTCTACCCAAGCTAAGGCAGGGCGGGTTACTGCACTCCTGGCCATTAAAATTGCAACACCACGAAGATGACGTGCTACAGACGCGAAATTTAACCGACAGGAAGAAGATGCTGTGATATGCAAATGCTTAGCTTTTCAGAGCATTCACACAAGGTTGGCGCCGATGGCGACACCTAAAACGTGCTGACATGAGGAAAGTTTCTAACCGATTTCTCATACACAAACAGCAGTTCACCGGCTTTGCCTCGTGAAATGTTGCTGTGATGCCTCGTGTAAGGAGGAAAAATGCGTACCATCACGTTTCCGAGTTTGATAAAGAGCGGATTGTAGCCTATCGCGATTGCGGTTTATTGTATAGCGACATTGCTGCACGCATTGGTCGCGATCCAAGCAGAATATGGAATCGGTGGGTTCAGGAGGGCAATACGGAACGCCGTGCTGGATCGCAACGGTATCATATCACTAGCAGTCGAGATGACAGGATGTTATCCGCATGCCTTTAACGGGTCGTGCAGCCACGTCTCGATTCCTGAGTCAACAGATGGGGGCGTTTGCAAGACAACAACCATCTGCACGAACACTTCGACGACGTTTGCAGCAGCTTGAACTATCAGCTCGGAGACCATGGCTGCGGTTACCCTTGACGCTGCATCACAGACAGGAGCGCCTGCGATGGTATTCGCAACGACGAACCTGGGTGCACGAATGGCAAAAAGTAACGTTTTCGGATGAATCCAGGTTTTGTTTACAGCATCTTGATGGTCGCATCCGTGTTTGGCGACAACGCGGTGAACGCACATTGGAAGCGTGTATTCGTCATCGCCATACTGGCGTATCACCCGGCATGAAGTTATGTGGTGCCATTGGTTACACGTCTCGGTCACGTGCATCGATGGCACTTTAACAGTGGCCGTTACATTTCAGATGTGTTACGACCCTTGCCTCTACCCTTCTTTCGATTCCTGCGAAACCCTACATTTCAGCAGGATAATGCACGACCGCATGTTGCATGTCCTGTACGGGCCTTTCTGGATAAGGTAAATGTTCGACTGCTGCCCTGGTCAGCACATTCACCAGATCTCTCACCAATGGAAAACGTCTGGTCAATGGTGGCCGAGCAACTGGCTCGTCACAATACGCCAGTCACTACTCTTGGTGAACTGTGCTATCGTGTTAAAACTGTATGGGCATCTGTACCTGTACACGCCATCCAAGCTCTGTTTGACTCAATGGCGAGGCGTATCAAGGCCGTTATTACGTCCAGAGGTGGTTGTTCTGGGTACTGATTTCTCAGGATCTATGCACCCAAATTGCGTGAAAATGTAATCATACGTCAGTTCTACTATAATATATTTGTCCAATGAATACCCGTTTATCATCTGCATTTCTAATTGGTGTAGCAATTTTAATGGCCAGTAGTTGAGTTCCTAATAAAGGACTGCAGTATCTGTTTAGAAGCAGTTAACATGATTTCAGCTATGTATGGACCAGGGGGAGAATATTTTGAATAAATACAGTGATTTAGTAGCCATTTACTTTTATAACCTCAATTGTAAGAGTACCAGGAGACAATATTTAGGTTTTGGCCCACTTTAGGTTACGGTAGTAACACTAAAAAAATGTTCAAATGTTTGTAGAGTCTATGGGACTTAACTACGGGGTCATTAGTCCCGAAACTTACAAACTACTTATGAACTTCATTTAAAACTTCCGGGCTCATAAGCCGTGGTCGATTTATAAAACTTTCCCCTAACGTTTCATCTTCGGCTGCGGAAGACATCTTCAGAGGTAGAATGGCAGTTCGCCATTCTACCTCTGAAGATGTCTTCCGCAGCCGAAGATGAAACGTTAGGGGAAAGTTTTATAAATCGACCACGGCTTGAGCCCGGAAGTTTTAAATGAAGTTGACGCCGGCCGTGAAAGCTTACATTGTATGATCATACTTATGAACTATTTACAACTAAGGACGGCACAAATATCCATGCCCGAGGGGGTTTCCAACCCCCGACCGTAGTGACCATGCAGTCCGTGACTGGAGCGCCTCAGTCCCCTCGGCCACCGCGGCCGGCAGTATCACTAAAAGTGGGCCTTTGCGATCGTCTTTTGACAGCTCGAAATTTAAATTAAAATAACGGCTTAACTATTCATCTGACACATAAATTGAATAACCGAATTTGTAGAGGAGAAAATTCTCTACTACTTTGCTCTTTTATATTTTTTTCATATCTTGTAGCGTTTCAAAGATATTAGCAAAAATAACGGCGATTTTGGGAGGTATGTCTGTCTGTCTTTCCGTCTGTCTGTCCGTAACGTGTTCCCTGTTTTTAAGACGAACCGTTCAACCGATCAGCACCAAATTTTACAGTCATGATTGTAGGTCACCGGAGACCAGAACCCTCGTTTTTCAAATTTTTCGGACAAAAAATACGGTAGTAAAAAAAAGCCGTTTGTAATGTAATTGTAATTGCAAACTAACCCTTCATCTGACACGAAAATTGAATAACCTAATTGGTAGAGGAGAAAGTTCTCTACAACTTAGCTCAGTTATGTTTTTTTTCATATCTCGTATCGTTTGAGACATATTTGCAAAAATAACGGAGATTTGACACCCTTCATTGAATTAACGAAAACCAGCCGTTCGGAAATGTCACGTGACATTCCTCGCGTATTTGATGATTTTCTTATTGTAACTTACACGTTGTCATTTCAAAGCAACGACACATTGATGAATTAACAAAAACACATCGTTCTTCGTAAGATAAGTGATGTCTAAAAATGTCTTATTAACATCTGTCAACAACGACCATGTATAGTATAAGATTAAAGATCTCCTGTTCTGATGTATAGCCGTAGCGTAGTGGGGAAGGTGCTGAACTGTAACGCAAAAGGTCGGTGGTTCGAAACCCGCCACTATGTATTTTTCCCTTATTAATTAATTTATTATTATTTAGATTATTATTTTGGCCCAAAATGTTTGCAAAACCTTATAAAACTACAAATCTAAAGTGGGCCGTAAAACACGTCAGTGCGATATATATATTTTCCATGAGATACAAAGTAAAACACTTGAGCCAAAACACAACATCGTACCTTGCGGTCTCTGACGAGTAGACTCGTTGTAAAAAGTGGGAGAGGTTAAATTACTTTCTCCATGTAGTTTGTTTGTTGACTAGTGGTGTCGGCTAGAGTAGTCTCTTTTTACGGCTCTATAAGTGAACTCAACGCGCACTCGGGCTACATACAGGTTGGGGTCGTGGCACATAGAGGTACATGAGCCGCGCTATACAGACCGCCGCGGTCACTGGTTCGAGTGTCAGCCGCAATGGGCCACGTCATTGGAGCCCCGTGCAGCGGGCAGCGTCGCTGGAGCGACCGCAGATGTGGCTTGCAAACGAGGCAGACGAGCGGCACTCAATTTCCATACATTGTTACCGCCGCCCTGCCGCCTCGGGGATTTTCCACTTGTCGCTGTGCGCTTCAGTTGCGAGCGCTCGAGGACGTATTGATTTACCGTACTTGTTATTGCAACGAGTGGGGGTTCCGTACGGCGCGCTTAACGATGCGATGCAAAATGTATCCGACTCGACCGGGCGAATGGTAGATAATACCCGTCTCGAAATACGATGTCAGCGCTCATCCACTTCTCGCTAAATGGCGTCATCGTGATCCACTTTTCATTCCTCTTACGTTTGTATTACCTTTCAACAACGTATGCGTTCCTCCACTCCATCACGGTTCGGTTCAGCAACAGTGTGCCGGCCGCGGTGGCCGAGGTGACTGAGGCGCTCCAGTCACGGTCAGCACGGCCACTACGGTCGGGGGTTCGAATCCCCCCTCGGGCATGGATATTTGTGCCGTCGTAGTTCGTAAGTAGTTCATAAGTAGTTTGTAAGTTTAGGGACTGATGACCCCGTAGTTAAGTCCCATAAGCTTAACAAACATTTGAACATTTTGATTTCAGCAACAGTGTTTTGTAATTTGAAGAATAAATCGCACTGACGTGTTTTACGGCCCACTTTAGATTTGTAGTTTTACAAGTTTTTGCAAACATTTTGGACTAAAATAATAGCCTAAATAATGAAAAATAAATTAATAAGTGCGTCTGAAACCCATTTAGGAAAAAATCTTAGGTAGTGGCGGGTTCCGTCACGCTTAAATTAGTTTGAAGTAGTGTGTAAATTTACGGAGCGATGACCGTATCAGTTTTCTCCTTTAGTTATGCAAATATTGAACTTTGATAAGATTAGTATCTGGGATAGCTTCTTCATGTGCATTGCAAGTTTCAATCTACACCGTCGTTCTCTGTTGCACGTCAAAGCTCGACCATTATGATAGACACCACTATACCGTCTCACCTTTGCGACGGGATTCCTTTGTCATTAGTCATTTATAAGTAGCATGCCAAACTTGACTTCATTGGACACTTTCTGTATGCAAGGAATGTTAAGGCAGAACCGATCTTCCGAAAGACGACACAGTTCTAACTAGTTCAGTCGAAAGGAACGATATAAAGACGTAGCCTGGCACAAGTGAAGTTGCTAAGGAATAGACAGTTCCGTTCGATCTGTGTTTCAGTTATGTATATACTTCTTCTATTGTTTTGGGTAAAGTTTCTATGTCAATATTAACAAACACTGTACCACTAATTATCTTTCCAAGTGCT
This sequence comes from Locusta migratoria, assembly GCA_026315105.1. Lineage (NCBI taxonomy): Eukaryota > Metazoa > Arthropoda > Insecta > Orthoptera > Acrididae > Locusta > Locusta migratoria. Next base: position 301,046,039 of record CM048746.1, read on the forward strand.
ACTGAACGTCCTTATGAAAACAATAAGGTAACATTAAAACTACTTGTTTCATCTCCTTTGATACCAGAGTTCATTGCATTATAGGTGAAACCTTAGGCACACCGAGGAGTGGAGCGTAATATTTGAAATCCTGCCCGTAAAGAGTCAGGGAGCTATTCAATCAATTATCAGAAAAACTGATGGTGGATCCATTGGGGATTCCAGTAGGGAATAAGTGGGAGGGATTTACCAGTACCGGCATACGTCTTACAACCTTACAAACTTGACCGGAACCGGTGCACTAGCACCAAATTAATTTATTTGTGAGACACTGTCCCAGACACCAAACGAGACGTTGAAACACGTCCACTAATTTTGTGGTCATGTTCCATTAAGTTTTATTCTTTAACCGAAAGTGTTTCTACACCATTATCTCTGTGTTAATTAATTTTATTATTTTTATTAATGATCAATGCCCCAAGTTTGCCCCATATTTATATATGTTTCCACCCATGTGATTAAACTTGTGTGTTCATGTGAATGTGGAAGGTTGCTTTTAATAATGACTGACTACCGCACAATGGCTTACAGTCGCCGCCCCTGCTTTAGGCCTCATTTTGCTGTAGTTAAGAACGCATGGCTTCGTTTGTCGTCGGCGCTGGCGTCTGCTGGATGGCCAGAGACAAGCTTACTTGGCAAGATGGCGAGGTGGCCATGTTATTTAAGGTTGTATCAACCTAATCTTGAACGACAGAGGTGACAGGAGACCTATCTGGGAGCGGTTGTAGAGGGAATTGTCTTGGTCAGGTAGCAAGGGTTGGTAAACACTAGTCTCTGAACGCACTCTGCGTCGCTTTTAACGCGCTATACATCCAGTGTATGGTTGGGGGGGGGGAGGGTTTTTCGAGGCCTTAGAGCTTTAGTGTTCACTCTTCATTTTGGCTCCGACGACTGTGGGTGTAAGTACTCTGCCAAATAATGCTGAGGGAGGGCATGCTGTTAGGACTTTGATTTATTTGTGATCAGGCAGTCTTGGTTTTTCAGTGATAGTCTTTCGCTATGCGAGGCGAATTGTGTTTCTTAATTTACAGAACTCGAGTAAATTCTTTGTAAATTTATAATTTGCATTTTCGTTCCAGGGATGATTGTGTGTCTGGGTGTCCGGTTTTGCTCAAGTTAGAATACATGTGCCTGGCCTTCAGCCTTTGTGTAAACTTAGTGTGTTTCAATTTCCTTGCTGTTTTTAACTGACTTTTCGCATCATTGCTGTATCCGTGAGTATGCTAAATATTTCTTAGATTTTCTTATTTGATTCCGTCTTTCCTGTCTTGTATGTTCGATTGAACCATGTTCTTTCATAACGGTCGCTACGTCGGCCTTCAGCCATGGTTTTATTAACACTAGCTTCCTTCTATACGTATTCTCACATTTGCATAAACTGCTTATTCTAAATTAATTTCTATTCGTAAATGCTATGAAATTTGCCGTGGGCGCACACTATGTGGTACTTAAGAATAGTGAGCTCCTGCCTCCCCACACATGAGTTCGTTTAGTGCACAGTATATTTAAAAATTTGTGATCGAGACAACTGCCAACTCGTCAAGACGCCGCCGATGCTTTGTTTCACCACAGCTTTCAAATGTTCCCAGACGGTAATGTACCACTAAGCATTCTTCGTGTGTCTGTGAATGAATGAATGTGCTTTCAGCTACCCATTGTGTGTTTGCAAATTTCCTCCCATGTTACCTCCATATTCAAAAAGGGCAGAAACAATTTTAATATTGGCAGTAATTATATGATTTAATTCACTTTTGTACAAGGTGTGTGCTTAATTTGGTCTCCCCACATTTATTTGTTTGTTATTTTACTGAATAGATTATGATTTTAAAGTATCAAACCTCTGTTTTATGATTTCATGCTCCCTATACTATGTTTAATTATCTATTCATTTATTTTTTAACATTGATTTTGTCTTTGTTAAAACGTTGGCTGCTCCCTTAAGGAGTGAGCAGTTAAATAAATTTCCGTTGTGCATGTACTGTGGCTACTCGTAAAGAAATTTAGTGCAGCAATTAGCGTTTTAACTTACATTTGCAGATCTCAATGCCCAAGATCTCGCTTATTTTAATAACAGTCTACTTTCAACGTCGTTTCGTTTGGAATTGACATTAGTCAGGTGTGGCTTACGGGCAGCCGCTCGACCATGAAATCCTACGTTCTCTCACCTCCTGCCTAACTTGGAGTGGATCCTGATGCAGTTTGTAATTGTTATGTGATGTATGGATCATAAGGAACGGCCTGTGGTGGAGTAATTACACTACAATAAAATCCCTGTAATGGACTGGTCTGCAGAGAGTCCTGACTTGAATCGTGTAGAACACCTTGGGGATGTTTTGGAACGCCGTGTCAGGCCTCACCGACCTACATTGATACCTTTCCTCAGTGCAGCACTCCATGAAGAAAGGGCTGCCAAGATATCTTCCGGCACCTGACTGACCGTATGCCTGCGAGAGTGGAAGCTGTCATCGAGGCTAGGGGTGGAGCAACACCATACTGAATTCCAGCATTACCGATGGAGGGCGGCACGAACTTTAAAGTGATTTTGAGCTTGGTGTCCAGATACTTTTGATGACATAGGGAACGTAGAAAGTCTGATGACCTCACAGTTTAATCCCCTGAAAATTCCAGCAACAAGAAGTGAACGTACGACTATTATGATGAATTAGAGCTATTTCACTGGGATCCGTACGTACACGGTTGTTTTCGGCCCACCTGGTTGGGTGCAGCCGGCCGCGGTGGCCGAGGGGACTGAGGAGCTCCAGTCGCGGTCTGCACGGCCACTACGGTCGGGGGTTCGAATCCCCCCTCGGGCATGGATATTTGTGCCGTCCTTAGTATTAGCTAGTTCGTAAGTAGTTTGTAAGTTTAGGGACTGATGACGCCGTAGTTAAGTCCCATAAGCTCTACAAACATTTGAACATTTTTGGTTGGGTGCAGTGGAGGCGGGCCGGCGGCGCTGCCTTGCTTGGGATTTGTCAGTCGTATGCGAACGTGTAAGGCCGTGCTGTTCGTCAGAAAATTACGATTCCAGTGGACGCAAATTCAAATGTTTGTATATCCAAAGGACGTACCTTCTTTGGTTATTAGACCCTAGGCTTACAAACTACTCAAGGGGAGACTTTGATTAAATTGACCAATTATGTCAATTTTCGATGTATATTTTATTTTTTAGTACAACTCATGGACAATAAGTACCCAAAATTTCAGTGTTGAAATCGCATCCGACGTGCCTGAAAATTAATGAAAAGTATAACTCGGCCTCATGTCACGCCAACGTTTCGAAGCAGCACTGTAATACCAGCTCAGTAAACAACGATTCTGTGTTTTAATTTCAACCGAAGATGTGCGGGATACATATAGAAGGCCGTGCTACATACTCTGTGGTTTTACAGATCATCTTTGACTCTGCTCCATATCTCATAAACAATAACAAACTAGCTACATCGTTTATGAGGAAGCAATCCTATTTTGCCTTATGATACTGACGGAGATTTATACAATTGTTCGATTCTTTCCAGTGGCGTATCCAGGTAGGAGGGGGGGTGGGGGTGTTGTCGGGCTGTCTCCCTCCCCCCCCCCCCCACCGCCCCGAGCACTCCCTCCCCGACAGCACTCCCCCCCCCCCCCCCACACCGCGCAGACCTTGCTGCAACCTCTCCTGGAGAGAGAAGAGGGGGGAAAGAAAAAAGACGGGGATCAGTCCTCCCAATATGAGTAAAGGCGCAGCACCCCTTCTTTTTCCCCCCCTAAGCCCCCACCAGACCACGAGCCTGGATACGCCACTGATTCTTTCTTCATTCAGTTATGCTAAGTTCACAAAAATTGTATAAAAACTGGATAAACTGCATTTGAAAAAGTTAGTGAATAGAACACGCGAGAAACAACGAAAAACCAGCAATGAGGCTACTTCCGAAGTAAGAATATCGGCTGAAAATGTGAACTCGTCTTCTAGTAGCTCAAGCGAAAAATTAGTGAGGTGAATGATGTATTCTACAGTGATGAATCTCGGTTTCTGGCCGATCCTGTACTTTTAAAAAAAGTGTGTTCATGATATAATCCACAATCCAAATGAGTCTGTAAATTCACTTATATGGATACGACGCCCTAAAACCACATTTGAATCTGCTACAGTTGTCGCCGCGGTGGAGTAGCCGAGCGGTCTAAAGCGTCTGGCTGTGGAGCGCGCGGTTGCTCGCCGTGGAGGTTCGAGTCCTCTCTTGGGCATGTGTGTGTGTGTGTGTGTGTGTGTGTGTGTGTGTGTGTGTGTGTGTGTGTGTTGTCCTTAGGTTTAAGTAGTTTGTAAGCTACGGACTGATGACCACGCAGTTTGGTCCGATAGATTTACAAACATTTGAACATTTGAGCTACAGTTGTCAACTTATAATGCAGTTCTTGTATTTAATGGTGGGAACGTCGGGAGGATGAAGGTATTAGAAAGAATGGGCTTGAAAATAGGAAATTTTACTCAAGACATCCGGAGAAAAATAGATATACATTCCGCGTTCAGACTTAGTTAATTCCTGTTGTGTCGCCGTAATCATGTCGGAAATGTTTTCATACGTATTTCTTACTTATATAAATGATAAGCCTCGAGTATAACAGCTGATCGTAAAATATTTTTTGTTTGCTGACGATATCAGCTTGGTAGTGAAAGATGTTGTTTGTAATATTGACACGGTATCAAATAATGTAGTTCAGGATACAAGTTCATTACTTGTAAAAAAGAAATTGATGTTAAATCAGAGTAAAACTCAGTTTTTTACTATTTCCAACATATAATTTAACGAAAGCTGACATTTTGACTACACACAATGAGCATAATAAGTGAGACTGAACAGTTCAAATTCTAGGTGTTCAGATAGTAAACTGTCGTGGAAAGTCCAGATTCAGGATCTTGTTCAAAAACTGAATTCTGCTTTACTTGCCATTAGAGCAATATATGAAATAAGTGATTTTTCAACACGAAAAGTAGTCTACTACGCTTGCTTGCATGCACTTATGACGTACGGCGCTATTTTTCGGCTAAGTCTACTGATACAAAAAGGATATTTTTGGCTCAGAAACAGGCGGTTCGAGCAATATGTGGTGCAACTTCACGATCGTCATATCGACCCTTTTTCAGTAGTGTGACAATTCTGAGACTGGCGTCGCAATACGTATTTTCTTTAATGTCGTTTGTTGCTAAAAATATCAACTTATTTCCACAAGTTAGCTCGGTGAATACTAGACTGAAGTCGAATCTACATTTGCATCGCATCACCTTGACAGTTGTGCAGAAACGTGTGCAGTATTCTGCAACATCCATTTTCAATACGCTAACACAAGGACTCAACAATCTTAGTACTAACCCATGCGCTTTTTAAAATCTAAATTGAAGAGTCACCTCATGGCTCACCCATTTTATTCAGTGGACTAAGTCCTGGATAAATTAAAATAATAAGCCAATTCATTTGTTGCATTACTGATTCTTTTCACTTGTCCTTAAGATTGTCGTGTGCATAGGACATTTTAAAATATTTCTATCAACAGTGTTAAGCTTCATGTATCGACTTGTTCCATGACCATGGAGCCTTACTCCTCAATTAGATCCTGCGGAACAGAAAAACATATTATTATTAATAGATTACAAACGACTGCTGTGTCAATAAACCGTCGTTTTCTACATTGTGCACGCGACACGACCAACAGATGTCTCTGTGCATCTCGCTATTCCATGACTTTTGTTACCTCATTGTCTGTGAATCACGGAAATGATTCAGACTTAAAACTTCGATAGTTGTTTTAAAGCCGTCGGAAAACGGATCTTGTGTAGTCAGTGTGGGGCATGTAGGGAAGGCTTTTAGAAATGTCAGAAATTCTCAACGTGCGTCTGAACGTTCACTAATCAAATTGTAGAACGTCACCTACGTCACACGAGGCTATTCGAAAGATGGGGGCTTCTCTGTCGAGAGCTGAAAACGCCATAGTGGCCGTTAGTAGAAGCACGTATTTTGTAGGTTTTGAATATATAACTAAGGTCATATGACTATATGCCGTTTGTAAGCAAGTTAAAGTAACATTAAATGCCGCGGCGGAGTGGCCAAGCGCATTGAGGCGCTATGCTGCGATGCGCGAGGCCGTTCCCCGTCGCGGGCTCGAATCCCCCCTCGGACATTTATGTTTGTGCTGTCTTTAGTAGAAGTTAGTTCATAAGTAGTTTGTAAATTTAGGGACTGATGACCCCGCAGTTAAGTCCCATAAGCTTTGAAACAACTGAACATTTTTTAACTAAATAAATTGAGAATCTCTCGAAAACCGGTCATTACGGGTACTGTTTGTTGTAATAAATGACTGGAAACAAAGAATTACCGTACTATGAAAATTAGCCGTTTCAAGTACACGGCTCACTGAAGATCCGTCAAAACAAATTGTTATTCATATGTAATTACGTATCCGTAAACGACATATGTACGAGTAGAATGATAGACACTCGTTATTTGCATGACTGCAGTAGTGGAGGCAGTTGAGGTTTTTTTCCCCTCATATTAGGGTTTTTCTGATGCGATTGAAGACTTTCTTATTAATTTTATAGAAGTATTCTGTATAATATTCGATGCTATATAAATTTAACTGCCCACTGCGCATCCTCTGAGGAGTGAGTTTCTTCGATTGGTTTTTTGGACAGGAGAGTTTGCACTTTACTTGGCGTAACATATGCACATTATTGTTTCGCGTCTTGTATTTTATACGTTCTAAAGATTCTACCACTGAATAGCTACAGTGACCGAGAAAAAATGCAAGATTTACTAAAAGTCGAAACTGATGCAATAATATCTATGTTACGTGAAGGCGTATTATAATTTTTTATCGCAAAGTTGGCCGTGAAACTTTTATAAGTAGCTGCCCTTATCGATTTAACATGCAACTTTCTTAATAGCCTTGTGGTTTTAAATATAGGCTGTAGTGTAATTGCTTGCCTGACTATTTAGGTTTGAAAAATTGGCCGTACAGAAGTTGTTGAACTATTTTAAAATAATAATCAGTGACTAAGCCTTCAATTTAGACAAACTGTTAATTAAAAAAAGAAATGAAGTGAAATGGCCAAACATTTAATAGTTTAAAAGATCTTGCAGAGCAAGCAACCTACAGAATTCGACGAATAGTTACCTTAAACAGCGGTGTAGTTGATCTCGTTGATAAGCTGTAGTGAGATTGGTTGTAATCCGCGTAACTATCCGCCGACATTGGATGGAGGTTCGGAATATTAAGATTCAATCCACGTGTAGCATAATTTTGAATGAAGGTAATTTAATGAATGAAAATTAACAATTGATACAGATTAATGGCTAATCAGACTTCGAACTGTTCATTACATAAAAGTGATTGCAGGTTCTAAGCCAACAAATATTGCAAAATGGTTAATTACAGTTAAAGATACTATGGCAAGCTACACGAGATACGTAAGTTTAACATGTTTAATTACCGAACCATCCAAAGTCGTAATGGTTAGTTATACCGGAAAATAGCATGATCACTAAATGGAGGGACTGGAGAAATAATTAAATAACTGAACAACTGACTGAAGTTAACTTTAAATAAGGGGATTTATTAATTTGAACAGAAAGCATATACTGCATACCTGAGTATCCATTTTATATCTGAAGATTTTGTACAATCAGTTAAGAACAATAATCAATAGTTAATAATGTTCGTTTCAGCATATTGTAGCGGCAGACAACAATTCAGACAACAGAACACTCAGAACAGAGCAGTCAATAGAACAGAGAGCGAGTACGGTGGGATTATTACTTTTATAGTAATACTCAGAGATTTTAATTAGTTACACTGATATTATAATTAGAGTTTCTTTGTATATCTTTTTATGTACACTATCGATTCCAAGGAAGAAAAAAATGAATTGAATATTTATCCTAATTACATTTTATCTGGTTTAATATTTCAGATGACTTTAAAATATGTTATTTATGGGGCTCTTGCTATATGGTAATATTAAAAGGCCTATGTCACAGACAAAAGAAAATGACATGCATATACACAAGAGCATAAAAGTACGTTTAATGAAGCTAAAGCAGAAATTTCACTCCTTTCATTTGGTAAACAGTGTAATTGCAGAACCTGACGCAGCGCGCTGCGATCGCGTGTCGCACGTGAAGGGTGCGTTTATGCTGCCACCTCGCAGCTGCCAGCTGGCTGCTCGCCGGTAGCCTTGTTGCATTCACGCTACAGGCAGGGCCGGCGCAAGGCATGTGCGAAACGTGCGGCCGCACGGGGCGGCACTTTCCGAGAGGCGCCAAATCTGCCACCGCCCCTTTTTTAAATTATTTTTTTTAGGACAAACTCAACATTCATGCCCAAGAGGGGATTCGAAACCAAACCTCGTAGGGAGCGGCTTCGGGAACTGTCGCACGGCGCCTCGACTACCTGCTGGCCGCCCCTTTTGAACAAGGGAGGGAGTAGGACTAATTCCTTCTTTGCCACTGTGGCAGCACCGTCGTGTTTACGTCGGAGGAGCAGAGAGGGGGAAGCAGTCTGGCGTACACGCCCGGCCAGTATTCTTATGATTGGAGCTGCCAGCCTGTTAGGCGCCGTGTGTTTACTCACAACTAATTTTGCAGAAGACGAAATCTAATTTGGAAATTCGAATGGAATATTCGACACTGCGGTTCCATGTTAAGCCTGAAGCAATTTTGCTGAACCCTTCAAAGGCAGTTTTCGAGTGTTTTATTCTTTCCGCTTTATGGAAAAAATAAATCGTTGAATATTACTACACTCAAACATGTCCAACACCTACAATGGCTAGAAGTATATCGAATGGGAAAATACGCTGCGAGTAATTACAAGGGATAAAAACATTGGTAGTAAGCCTGGCATAAACTAGGTTTCGACACATTCTTTTTTTTTCAAAATTTTTGGTATTCTAGATAGATCTGAGAATTGAATTAAAATTTATAGTGCGGCCGGGAATCGAACCCGGACCTCCATGCTTACTAGTCAGACGTCTTAACCGTTAGACTACCACACCACTAACGATTAAGGCGCTTCGGAATAGTGGAGGGAAATCGTACATAGACTATTCCGAGGCGCCTTAATCGTTAGTGGTGTGGTAGTCTAACGGTTGCCGGGCGCCGTGGCTCAGCGCGCCCGGTCAGAGGGCTGAACGCCCTCTGTAATAAAAAAAAGCTGAGCCAAGAACAAATCGAACAAAAACGAACAAACTTGATCAACGTCCGCAACGAACAGAGCTACAGATAGAGCAAAAAAAAACAAAAAAAAAAAAAAAAACGGTTAAGACGTCTGCCTAGTAAGCATGGAGGTCCGGGTTCGATTCCCGGCCGCACCACAAATTTTAATTCAATGCTTCAAATCTATCAATAATGTCTTTGACATATTTGAGACGTAAATCCGTCTCAGGGAGCCTTTATTTCTATTAATTTTTGGTATTCGTTTCTGAGTGATAGTCGGACGTTTTGGTTTTTGAGCCATGAAACACCTATCTGCACCTGCATGAACAACAATTAAACTCTGACTGGCCCTTTTGTTTGACTATACTACTCGCCCACTATCACGTTTCCAACATTTATTTACTGTATACAGTTTAACGTTCAATAAATAATCTGTTCACAACCATTGAAAAATGTTTATTTACTTTTAATTGTAAGTTCATGCCGCGCGAGATTAGCCGAACGGTCTAAGGCGCTGCAGTCATGGACTGTGCGGCTGGTCCCCCAGAGGTTCGAGTCCTCCCTCGGACATGGGGAGTCTGTATTTGTCCTGAGGATAATTTAGGTTAAAATAGTGTGTAAGCTTAGGGACTGATGGCATTAGCAGTGAAGTCCCATAAGATTTCATACACATTTGAACATTTTCGTAAATTCACAAGACTTATTAAAATTAGCTAGATTTCTTCAGTCAGGTTTGACTCCATTTTTGAGATAGTGCCCAGCAACTGTTTTGTACAAATCTGTAGAGAATGTCATCAATTAGTCGCAATTTTTGCTTTTACTTTCCAGATATATGTAGATTTCAGGCACAGTGTGGCTATTGTCAATGCTTTGAGATATGTTTACATCTATACTGTCATGCAGAACGTAACTGTCAACATGGCGGTTTAGACGTAAGCAGATATATAAAGCTTTGAGACTGGCCACTCAGTGGCCGAAATATAGGTAGATCTGAAAAGTAAACAAACAGAAATTGCGATTCATTACTGACATTTCCTACGTTTTGAAAAACAAAAAAACTGGGGGGGGGGGGCGGCAATTTAGCAGCTCGCACGGGGCGGCACTTGGGTTTGCGCCGGCCTTGGCTACAGGCACCTCGCTGCTCGGCGAGTATATTCTCCTGCAGTGGTTACATTACAGCCGAGTACACAACAGTAGTAGCGTGAATCGTCAAACAAGTTCTCCGCGTAGTCTGACGACAGTGACAGTTATTTGTCGTTGCTGCAAAAATTTTGTTATTGGAAAGGAGAAGGAAGAGGAGGTATGCAGTGCATCCTTTGAATGCTAAACGTCCTCAACTACGGATACTTTCTCAATTACTACCAACAGCTCTAAAACCATCCAGGTCGCTTTTTCAGACATAATAATCACCTGCTTCAGATCTTCACTCATTGTTGTTTGAACTGAAATTTCCTCTAACAAACAATATTGTGCGCGATGGGCACTAGAGTTCCACGCGCGCTCAACAGTGAAACGCCGGTCTGATAGAGTGACCTTGAAGCAACCAATCACAGTACAACTTTCCGACCGGGCAGCGATGGTCGTAGCGCGAAACACAAACCAGTTTTGAAAAACTTACTGGTATGCTGCCAGGTACCAAAATCGACGACGGCCGGTATTTCGGCAGGAGACCACCCTGCCATTTTCAAGGCGAAAGTGCAGTAAGAAAGCAATGTGCAACGATCTTTAAAACCTCGGTTTTCAACGAGTAAACAGGAAAGACAACACACACCGAGCAAGCAAGCGCCGACACGACCAAAGATGAAACCGGTCAGAATATCGATAATAAACATCAGTTATCGACAGATGAGGTCGGATTTGTTTTCTTCCTCTGTTTTTTGACAAGTGAGAGAGCAGGATCCCAAGCGGAATTTAAGCAGAAGTCTCGATCCCAATTCATAAGGTTGTCACCTAGTTTTATTTCTATCGCTTCCTTGATAACACAGTCCCAGTAGTTGGAAGTGCATGCCAGAATTTCAGTTTTGTCATGTTCCATAGGGTGACCTGTGTCAAGACAGTGTTCGGCCACAGCAGATTTGTTTGGCTGTTGTAAACGTGTGTGACGTTTATGCTCAATGCAACGGTCCTCAACCGTCCTAATAGTTTGACCAACATATGACATGCCACAGCTACATGGGATACGGTAGACACCCGCCTTACGCAAACCGAGGTCATCCTTAACGGAACCCAACAGTGCTTTAATTTTTGAAGGTGGACGAAACACACATTTTACATTATTTTTACGCAAAATGCGACCAATCTTATTCAAAAAATGTTCAAATGTTTCTATAGCTTATGGGACTTAACTACGGGGTCATCAGTCCCTAAACTTACAAACTACTTATGAACTAACTAATTCTAAGGACGGCACAAATATCCATGCCCGAGGGGGATTCGAACCCCCGACCGTAGTGGCCGTGCAGACCGTGACTGACACGCCTCAGTCCCCTCGGACACCGCGGCCGGCCCAATCTTATTAGAAGTGCTGCCAACGTTTGGCTACTGACGTGGGTGTCGACTCAGTGTTATCACTAGCCCGTTGCACATGTGGTTGATAGCGCAACGCTCTTTTAACCTGCTCCTCACCATAGCCATTCTGTCGAAATGTTACCTCCAGATGAGACAAACCAGTTTGATATCATCGCCTGGCGAGGATCGTAGCGAGCAGCCAGCAGTGAACTGGGCGAGCTGCGATGGTGCATGCTAAATGGGCCGCAAGACTCTGTGGGTTTGATTCGTTATTGCCGTGCCATGTCGGCGAGCAGCGAGCAGCGAGGTGGCAGCATAAACGCACCCTTGCACACGTGTCGTGTGCACAAGTCGCTTCCTCTCCGAGCGTTCAGCCGCACGGTAGACTAGGCGCGTTGGCCGCACGCCTTCAGACAAACGCTCCGCGTGCCCACGCTTAAGACCAGTTAGTGAACATGCTGATCTCTGTTGCTATTGTTAGGCTTAATGTAATAGCGATAATAGCCTCGTTCAGAGATACGTTTCAACCCTTATTCGCATGGGAACACGTTGGAGAGCAGAAAAAGGCGATATCTTTGTAGCGTGCACCCTGCGCCACAGTCCTTCCGCAGAGCAGCGGCAGGTGCAGAGGCCGACCTGCCCTCGCTGCAGCGCAGTATTGTTCTCGCGGCTGAGATATAGCCGGGGCGTTGCCTTGCCGCCTGTGTGGGCACTGCTGTGCACTGAATGCGAGCCCGTTATAAATTACGAAAACAGTAACGTGCAAACCACACACTACATTTTAGCCCCACCTCTCATATTTATGCTACCTTACAGGAAACGAACAAAAGAGGCAGAGAGAGAGAGAGAGAGAGAGAGAGAGAGAGAGAGAAATTAACTTCCATTCTTGGTGCCAGCCGAGTCAACAGTGTTGCCAACTCATGATACTTTTTACCGTCAGACCAACACCCGAAAATCCGTCAAAACCCGCCTTACAAAATAAATATTCAGTGTTATTACACAATGCTCTGTGTAAACCTATATGGCAGAATTAATGTAAGTAACTATTTTTTTTCAAAGACATCAAAGATAAACGTGAAGCAATGAATTAAAATTTGTGATTCAGCCCGGAATCGAACCCGAACCTTAATGTTTACTAGGCAGACGTCTTACCGTTTTCTTCTTCTTTTTTTTTTTTTTTTTTTTTTTTTTTTTTTTTGCTGTATATAACTGAAATATATGTATATATATATTTTTTCTATATTTTCGTATTGTGTCGGAAATATTCGGTAAAGGAAGTAAATGTTTGTTCTTCTTCGTCGTACGAATACATGAAATAGTAGAGTTCTTTAACATTGAGTGTCGCGTGATGTCAAAATAGAATAAGATAAATAAGATAAAGAAAATTGTAAAGAATTAAAAACTGTAATGGAAAGAAAATCCCTTTTTCGGTGTGTCTTGTAGGAAATGAAGAATCATTTGTATGAATACATAAGTTCGTTTCCTCGTAGATGTAATGTGGTAACATACTCAAGTTTCTTCTTCTGATTTACCGATGATTTAAAACTGTGTTTATGTTAGTCATGAGTAAACTAAATTTCTTCTTCTTGTTATACTATTAAATTAAATTTGTAATTGAATCAGAACGTTAAGTTTCATCACTGGGCTATATGGTGTCGTCAACGCAATAACATAAGTATCTTAAATTAAATGTTCCATGGCGGTCTTCTTTTTGTTTCCCTAAAACCTTCTCTCGTCGCGTGTAACAGGAAAGTCAAAACAATAACATTCTTCTAAATGAAAACTTCTTGTAATACTTTACATTATTGTTCTAGTCAAAAAATTGCAAAAGTTTCTTTGTATTTTTGTTACGCATCAGCGGGTGGTGTTCAGTTGTAAGATACATCCAAAAATCCTCCACATTGCTTGATTCTTTAGTTAGGATGTAATAAAGAGTTTGCCCTTTCAATCAGTTGACAGTATTTCTTTTAGTTCTTGGATATGGAATGCTATCCGGTGTTAGGAAGTCAGTAGCTGTGAAGGCATTGGGTGTCGTTCTGCTGATGCTAGCTAACTTTTGTCTAACATAAAGCCATATGTCTTCAACCTTTTTACACAGCTGTTTGTAAAGATCTTTAACCTTTACGATTTCTTTTTCTGGTATCCTGCCGTGTATGTAACTGTATTCCACGAAAAAATATTTTATGTGGTGCAATCCGTTAGGGATGTGTCGGACATTGACAAGTGCATTTAGGTCGACAGGAGCTGTTTCGTTTACCAAGTGTGCAGTAAGGCTACCACCTTGCTTTTTCCATTCCTTGTACGTGTTGGAGAGGTACAGAGCTTTCGCTTTTTGACTGACATCTGTGAGGTTTAAACCCCCATGTGTCGTGGGAAGCATCAGCGTGTCGCCGGCCGCGGTGGCCGCGGGGACTGAGGCGCTTCAGTCACGGTCTGCACGGCACTACGGGCGGGGGTTCGAATCCCCCCTCGGGCATGGATATTTGTGCCGTCCTAGTTCGTAAGTAGTTCTTAAGTAGTTTGTAAGTTTAGGGACTGATGACCCCGTAGTTAAGTCCCATAAGCTTAAGAAACATTTGAACATCAGCGTGTCGTATTTAACTTTGAAGATTCGTCCGCGGGTCACGAAATTTCCTGGAGCAGATATCATGCTTTTGGCCAAGGTTGCAGGAAGGGGCAAGACTTGTGCTACATAGTTTACTTTAGATGTAATGTAAACATTCGCAACTGCGCCCTTTTGGAGTTCGTCGAGTTTCCTTATACTATGTTCTTGTACAGAAGCTCGCATGCTGTTCAGTAGTTTCCGTTAATTAACAGCAATAGTTTTCTGTATGGACCGTTCAAAACCAATGCCAAGGCATTTCATTGTTGCGAGCTCTGGTAGCAAGCCTTGAGTTTGTAGCCTGATGCCACGTCCAATATGAAATATCCCGGACTTCGCTTCATTAAGTTTTGCGCCTGAAGCTTGTTCGTATTTCTTGACTATCTCCAGCGCAGTCACGACTTCGTTGCCATTCGTGGCTAGAAATCCGACATCATCAGCGTACGTATTGCAAGCGATCTTTTCTCCTCTAATTTGTAATCCCTGGAGATGTTGTGTGAGGGAAGCGAGGAGTGGTTCGATAGCAATGGAAAAGAGTGCCATGGACATGGGGCACCATCGCTCGATGGAGCTGGTAACTTCTATCGGTTGGCTAATCTGTCCATTAATTACAAATCTCGCTGCGTTGTTCGTTAGCGTATTGCGGATGACGGCAATAAAACGAGGTGGGTATCCCATTGCGCTCATAGTCATGAGTAGGAACTGGTGATTGACCCTGTCAAAAGCTTTGTCAAGGTCAAGGTACACCAGGGCACATTTTATTTTGCAAACGTCGGCCGTGGCAATTATATCCCTGTAATCACAGAGGGTCTTCAAAATCTTTCTATCTTTACCGACATTCGTTTGGTAAGGGCCGGTGACAGTGGCCATTGTGCTGTTTAATCTTCGCGCTAGTACTCGACCTAAGATCTTACAATCGCTGTTCAGCAATGTTATTGGCCTAAGACCACTTATAGTTTTAGTACCTGAGGTTTTGGGCACTAGCACTACGGTGCCTTCCCGAAGCGTTTTTGGGATATCGTTGTCAGGGTTTAACAGTTCATTACAAATGAGAGTGAACTTGTCTTTTATGAGGGAACTGAATGTTTTATAAAATTCGGCTGGAATGCCGTCCGATCCCGGAGATATGTTCGTCTTGCTTTCTGCTATTGCTTCTTCGACGTCTTCTGCAGTCACTTCTGAGATAAGGGATTGTGCTTCCGCGTGGTTTATTCTTCCTTGTAGGGGGACAGAAACTCGTCTTGAAGGCGTTCGTTAACTGGTTGAGAGGACATGAGGGAAGCGAAATGTTGTACGATCGCCTCCTTAATCTCCGAGTGTTTAGTTAGCTTCCTTCCATCATTCAATTGTATTGCAGTGAATATTTTGCGCGACGCTCTTTTGTGCTCGCGGATAACGTGATATACGGAAGTTATCTCATTCTGCGCCGTATCCTGCACTCGTGACCGTATTTTGTAACCTTCCAGTTGCTTACGTCGAAGGACAAAGATTTTCGCCTTGATCTTTTTAATTCTTGCATAGTTGTCAACAATCGTGGCATCTGATTTGAATAAATCTCTTAGGCAGTGAAAGAAAAATTCCATAGTACTTTTGTACCAGAAGCTTTTTTTCTCTGGAGTAGTTTATGAAAAATCTCCGTATTTTCGGCTTGACATGTTTCAGCCACCAGTCGGTAGCAGTTGTTGTACGAGGCGAACCTGCTCTCACACTCCCTCCATAGTGCGTGGAACGCCTCCTGGCACGCCTGGTCTTCTAGGTGAGACACGTTCAGCTTCCAGGTCCCTCTACCTCGGTAAGTCTCCTGTTTGGCCATATTGATTGCGCAGATGTACGCTGCATGATCTGAGAAAACGACAGGCCATATTTCCGATTGCATGATGTTGCGCTTTAAATTATGTAGGACATACACTCTGTCTAAACGACTCGCCGAGTGGCTGGTGACATGAGTGAATCCGGGGGCTGCACCGTGCAAGTGTTCCCAAGAGTCTACTAGACGTAGTTGCGTGACTATTCGTTCAAGTTCGATAGACTTATTGAGATTGGGAGTTTGATCTTTTGCATGCAATAAGCAATTAAAATCACCTCCGAGGATAATGTGCTCGTGTCGGGTTCCGAACAGAGGGACAACGTCTTCTTTAAAGAAACTCCGCCCTGCGTTGTCTATTGCTAGATCCCGATGGAGGATAGACATTAATGATGCGTACGTTGTTGATGGTACCTGCTATGCCTTTACTGCTGGTTAATTTTACAACATCTTGGACTATTATGCCCTCTTTCGTGAGAATAGCTGTACCCATTTCCGTACCAACCCCTGGATTTGTGAAAGCATTGAATCCCGGTGTATGTTCAAGGTCAATATCTGTGACTTCTCGCAAAAGGAGAATGTCTACGTCAGCGGCATATATAAAATCTTTGAGGTTTTGTAATTTGAATGAGCTATGAGCCTTATTGAGATTTACTGTGGCTATCTTGTACGTTTGTACTTCTGTCATCGGTCGTTCTGGCTGTTCAATCATGAATTCGTTCTTCAGTTCTTCGTTTCTTCTCTAAAAGTCGTATAGTAAAAACAGCTGAATAATAGTCATCAGTATCAAAAGGATCCGGAACATAATCTTGTCGCTTTGAGAGATCTGTCATGGAAGTGTCTTCTTTCCGAGTGTCGTCATCTTTTTGGAGCTCTGCATTATCTATCTAGATTCTTGAATTTCCCTCATTTCTTCATCCGCTGGGTCATCTGCCACTTCGTCCGCCCAGTTGGTGTGCGTAGGCGTCTGGGGTGAGTAATGGGGAGCCTCAGGAGAGGGAATTCTTTCTAGTTTCTGTGTGGGTGGTTCGTTTGGTAACCGTCCTTCAGCGCCTTTGTTCCCCAGTGCAGAGACAGGGGGTTTTTCGGGTGCTGGTGTCGCTTTCTTATCGGAAGAGGACTTTTGACTTAAGCTGGCTGCTATTTCTTTTGCTTTTTGTCGCAGAGGTGCAGCGGCCTCCTCTGCGCCTTCGGATGCAATCCTGCGCTTCTTGCTTCTCCTTCCGGACTTCCTTTTTGGTGAACTCTGTGTGGTTTGGAGAGGTACTCTCTTCATTTGCCGGAGGATCTGCATCATTTACAGGTTCGGTTTCTTGTGTCGGCCGAACTTCGTATATTGCTGTAGGCGGTCGGGAATCGAGTATGTCGTCGGCTATAAGTGTGCTGACATCCATTGGGATTTCAGGGTCTGCAACGATTGCACCTGCAGTCGCATCAGGGACCAAGACTGTAGCCGGTTGCGCTCGAGCTGTAGCGGCGTAAGTTCCAGACAGTGACGTCATGGCTAGTGGCCTGGCGGGCTCGCCGGCGGGTAGCTGCGCCACGCGCCTCTGTATACAATTGGCGCGGACGTGGCCAGGCTTGTTACAGACCGAACAAGTTCTGGGTTGATCGTCATAAATAACAATTGCTCTATACCCGCAGACGTTTACATACGAAGGAATATGTTTCCGTAGTTCTACTCGGAGTTGTCGTACACCGTTTAGAACGGGAAATTTATGCGCGCTCGACCACTTTTCAGCAAAATTGCTAAGCACTGTACCGAACGGAGAAATTACAGCATTTATCTGTTCCGCAGTAATTTCAAAGGGCAACTAAAAAATTCGGATAGTGCGTATTCCAAACCCAGCATGAGTGACAGCAACCTCCCCAACACGTCCGTCTGAATACCTAAATTTCATAGTACCTCCACAGGATTCAAATACCTTCGAGCTTAGCTCCGCACTACTCAACAAATGCCACACTCGCTATAATCGACAGATGAATACCAACAATGTCGTTGCCTGATAGTTTTACATCCTGCTCTAACCAATTTTCTACCTCATAAGACTTTGGTCTAGTAGATCGATTCTCAAATGTCAATTTCAAAGTATCCTTCCTAGTCGGTCGTTCCATTTCTTGTTCCATCATTACAATCGGTTCATACCTTTTCCACAGTTCAATAACGAAAGCTATTTGCTGCAGCAAGCGCCGACACTTACCACGCGAAGACAAGCTGTCGCAGTACACGGCACGGAGCGTCCGGCCCCTAGCACGTCCGCGAGCAGACTGACCGTTAGACCACCACATCACTAACGCTTAAGTCGCCTTGGAATAGTCTAAGCACGTCTTCCCTCAACGTCACAAACTTTAATTCAGCTTCTGTGTTCCATAGATAATCACAAATTTTAATTCATTGCTTCAAATTTATCTTTGATGTCTTGGACATATTCGAGACGAAAAACCGTCTCAGAGTTACTCAATTTATATTTAAATTGATATTTATATCATCTTAGCAGGAATGTTCCACTATGTCCATTGCCGAGGTGCTATTCCGCTGCATGGAGACCCTTGGGAGTAATGGCAATTATCTATGGAACATAGAAGCTGAATTAAAGTTTCTGACGTGGAGGGAAGTCGTGCTTAGACTATTACAATGCGCCTTAATCGTTAGTGATGTAGTGATCTAACGGTAAGACGTCTGCCTAGTAAGCATTAACGTCTGGGTTCGATTCCCGGACGCATCACAAATTTTTAATTCATTGTTTCACATTTATCTTTGAAGTCTTGGACATATTCGAGAAGAAAAACTGTCTCAGGGTTTCTTAATTTATATTTAATTTTCTTTCGTTTGTATGAAGTTAATACTTTCTACAGTTTCCTTATTTTAATACATGCAGCAGAACAGCGTATCAATATTTCAAATTTTGTCACTTTTAGAGAAAGCTTTATATACACTGTACTTCTTCCCCTTTAATTCTGTGATTACACTGCGAATTTTCTGTATTGTTTGTATTCGTATATTATTATTAACTGTTTCCTGTTCAAATATCTGAAGAAGGGCAATAATTGCTCGAAACCGGTTGTGAATAAATCTGCAACCTTGCAACTGGTGGCTGTTTCCTTTCGTAACCTATAAAACACAGTTGCTGCAATGGATAGATCATTTAATACATGTACATTGGATACTATGCAAATCTCATTCAAGTGCCTGGCAGAGGGTTTACGGTACCACCTTTAAAATATTTATCTCCCAATCCATTCTCGAATAGCGTGCGAGAAGAAAGCACACCTGAATCTCTCCGTTCAAGCTCTGATTTATCGCATTTTATTCTACCTATGTAAGTGGAAGTCAACAATATATTTTCGCTTTCGGAGGAGAATGTTGGGGATTGGAGTTTCGTAAGTAGTCCACGCCGCAGCGATAAACTCCGTTGTTGTAATGATTACCATCCCAGATTCTGGATCATTTCCGTGACGCGGTCTCCACTGTATCGTGACAAAACTGAATGCCCTTCTTTTGACTCTTTCAGTCGCTTCCGTCAAACCCACTTGATAAGGATCCCACACTGGACAGCAATACTCCAAATGAGGACTGACAAGCGTAGTGTATGCAAAATAATAAAGGAAGAATTAAATATATTTTAAAACTTTGGACCCGTTTCTGGGTTTACGCACCAGAAAAGTATTTAAAAATCCGTCAGAATGAGATATTCTCCATTTTCCTGCAAAAAAAAAAAAAAAAAAAAAAAAAAAAAAAAAAAAAAAAATTAAAATTTATACAAATTATAATATTCGTTACGTTGTTTGCGAGTCGGAAAAGCATTCAAAAATCCGTCAAACTCAGCCAATGTTCTGAGCTCACTATTCAGAATTCCCAGAACGAACTCGAAAAGCATAGCACATCATCGTTAGCGTTCTGCTGCTGCTACTGAGACGCGGGTCGCGTGTCGTATCTTTGCATCCAGACAAATTAGAGCCATATGTGTCACCGTAATGTTTATTTTACTTAACTTTCCAGTCATCTGAGATGTTTGTTATTGGCTTTTAGCGCAACAGTTCTTTAATATACTACGCCACTGTGTTGCAGGCACAGAAATATTTGCAACCGTAATAGCTTCTTCAAAGTAAAGATTTTTTTTCTTTTTCAAAATCGTGTTAAGCCAGTAATATCCGCCAAAAAAATTAATTTCTAATTTATTCATTTACTCGAAACTGAGGCAGATAAATAAGATTGTGTAACATACAAAGCAATGAAATACAAATAATGTATACATAGATATAATAGAATCAAGTTGTCTTGCAAAAGAAATAAACAGAATTTATAAACACAGATATTAAGATCATACTGTGAAACTTCCTGGCAAATTTCCAGAATGAAACTTTCACTCTGCAGCGGAGTGTGCGCTGATATGAAACTTCCTGGCAGATTAAAATTGTGTGCCGGATCCGGGACTCGAACCTGGGATCTTTGCCTTTCGCGGGCAAGCGCACTACCGACTGTGCTATCCCGACACGACTCATGATGCCGCCTCACAACTTTACTTCCGCCAGTACCTCGCCTCCTACTTTCCAAACTTCACAGAAGCTCTCCTGCGAACCATGCAAGACTAGCACTCCTGGAAGAAAGGATATGGTGGAGACATGGCCTAGTTACAGCCTAAGGGATGTTTCCAGAATGAAACTTTCACTCTGCAGCGGAGTGTGCGCTGATATGAAACTTCCTGGCAGATTAAAATTGTGTGCCAGAACCGGGACTCGAACCTGCCTTTCGCGGGCAGGCGTAGTTGTGAGGCGGCATCGTGAGTCGTGTCGGTATAGCACAGTCGGTAGTGCGCTTGCCCGCGAAAGGCAAAGGTGCCAGGTTCGAGTCCCGGTTCCGGCACACAATTTTAATCTGCCAGGAATTTTCATATCACCGCACACTCCGCTGCAGAGTGGAAGTTTCATTCAACATCATACTGTATTTGTCCAAAAATGCCTTTTCTTGTGCCTTGAACAACTCCTGCTCACTACAAGAGAGAGGGCAGCATGAGCACTGACACACTTGTGGTCTGTACCTCTCCACATTCACAAAGTGGTGATTCTTGCAGGTATCCCTATTTAGCAAGATTATCCTTAGTTTTGCCAGCACCTGCTCTCAATCTGTTCAGCGGCTTCTGTTGGTATTACCCCTGGCTGAAGAGGGCCCATTTTGGCTGTCCACTGTTCTTCTCTGGCCTTGTTCGCGGGCGTTTTAATTGGAAAGTTGACCATAGAAAGCTATTTCTAGATTTGAAAATTGACAATTACTTTTTCTGCTTCGATTTGAATGGATCAGCCGCTAGATAGTTTGTGGCTGCTTGGCGTTGCCCAGGGTACGCCAGATTGCTCACTTGTTCCATTATGCAATCTTCGGAAGGCTATTTGTAATAACATCCGTCGAAAAAAAAGTAAAGAAAATAATAAAATTCCGCTATCCGTCAAAGCTAAATTTCATCCTTTATACAGCTTGAAATTCTGTCAAATTTGACTGGCAATCCGTCATGTTGGCAACCCTAGCGAGACAATGATTCTCAGAGATGGCGCGCCCGCCTTCTGGAAAACAATGGTGGTAAAATTTCTATCCAGGTTATCACCACTTTCGCTTTAACGACATGTTGCACTCAATGTCTGTTTCTCTCCAATAGCAAAGATAAAAGCTCAAAAACATTTTAACAATTATACACAGTCCAAAAAATGCAACACGGACAACGAGTAGGTTATTTTATGATGATGATTGGTGTTTTAGGGCGCTCAACAGCGAGGTTATCAGCGCCCGGGTTATTTTATTGAAGCGTAAGGTGACAGTACCGGTGTATGATCTTTATGTATATGTATGTGTGACTGTATGTATGTGTATGTTCGTGTTCAACAGCATTGCTCTAATCTCAGTTTTGAACACGTGACCTACCAACCAAGGAGAAGGTCGCTGTGGGTGTAAGGATCACGTACTTTACATAGTTGAGGAGATGACATTTTAAACAACGAAATGCGCGAGATACTGATGCATCGGTCGACAATGTTCCACATCTCCTCCTGAACTACAGGACCGATTTCAACCAAGTGTGGTGCACATATTCCTTCCAGTGAGGTAATCATTGTTGTAAGGGGATTAACCACCCACGACACATTGTTCAGAAGTATGATGTCGTCTTTTTTTTAAATATATACAATGTGACCCACTCAAGTTTTTCACCCTAGATATCTGTGTAACTACAATAGATAATGAAAAACGACAGCCGGCCACGGTGGCCGAGCTGTCTACAGCGCGCCAGTCACGTTCAGCACGGCCACTACGGGCGGGGTTTCGAATTCCCCCTCGGGCATGGACATTTGTGCCGTCCTTAGGTTGTTAGCAGTTTGACCAGTTAGGCCGGAAGCACACTGAACCAGCATTTCACCTGAATCAGGTGTTGCAAACAAAATGTTTGCTGGGTACAATCGCTCCATGTATTTCAATGGGAGCTCGTACACTGATCAAGCAAACGTTTCGAGGCGTTTCGCAACGCCTTGAAACATTTGAGCAGTTGCTCAACACCTGGATCTGATACAGCACGATGCTTGGGGTTTCAAAGAGCAAAACGTTCTGTGCATGCACCAACCCCCTTCCACTTGCCACAACTACAGCTGTCACGCGCAGCTCTGACCGTACAGAAGCGTCACTTTTCGGATCTGTGTATTAGTGAAGTGTATTGCGCAATGACTGAAATAAGGGATGATGGCGTGGTTGACGATTCAGTTATATGTTGATAAACTTATAGCCCTCGTGGAAACCAGACCCGGGTTGTATGTGATTTAGAGATGGGCAAAACCGATCTTTTCAGAGATCGGATCAGAAATAGTCACTCACTGGCATGAACTAGTTCTTTTTCATGGCTCACCGACTCACCAACTGATAAAAAACGAAAAACGATGTCACATTGCTTTTTTGTCACTATACCTTTATCTGATTTGTCCATATTGTGAAAGAAGAGTAATCATTTTATTGTAAGTCCTCAGTAGTTTCGAGAATTAAAATTTGTTAGTGTGCCTACATTAAAAATTAAAAATGTCATAACAGAATTTAAATATTTTTGCAGGTGAAATAATTGGAAAAAGAAAAAAAATATTATTTTTAAATTTTCATTCAAAAAATACAATATTTTGCAGAGTTACATGATACTAGTTCCATACTTATAGTAGTTTGCAAGTTTTGAGGGAGTTGAATGAAACGTGATAGCGCGAGAGGTCCAAGCAGAACGTGGCAACTGCCGCTGCGAAATAGCCATGTGCACTAATGGCGCGACAGCGCGCGATATTCAGCGACGCGGCGCGGCAGCTACAAGCAGCGACGTTCGGCGACACGGCCGGGTGTCCTACGTGAGCGTGACAGATTCTCGCTACAAGATGGCCGCTAGAACCGATCACCTGTTTCTGAAGTCTTGCACCCATAAACAGTAAAATAATGATAGCTCCAGAGTAAACAATAAAGTTTATTTAAGTTAGGAGATAAGGCGTCAAAAGAGTAATGTCCATTAAATTTACAAAGCGAGCAATGTTCGTGGACTGTTTCATTCATAACTTCAAATACGAAAAAAAAAAAAAAAAGACTGTGAATATCTCTAGTCAAATTCTTCGAAAATATGACGACGAGTACATATACTTTCGACTATGTCGTCAATGAGGTTTTCATTTGTTAGTACAAACCATCAACAACTGATTAAGTTCGAAGAGAGTCTTACCAAAAGAAATAATTAGGTAAATAACTGTGGTGATACTCTTATAGTCGGCGTAGTACATGGGTAGCGTTCTGGGCTCTTATATTCTAAGTTTTGCAGTTGCTGGTACGATTTCCGTTCCATCTCATATTTTAATTCCTGTAACTACAACCCTTTCACCTGTTATTTGTGCAAAGTTTTATATATTCTCTATACAGAGTAAGTCAAATTATTTTTAAGTGCTTCCCAATATATTTTATCTCTAATTGCAAACACACACATCCCGCTGTACCAACAGCAATATTTCGTAATGAAATATTATAGCAAGATATTTTACTCAGAAACGTAATTTTAGACACATCTCGTTTGACATCCTAGTGTTCTCTCTCTCTTGGGAAACAAGTTTGTTGTTACTGTCAAAGATTTGACGCCAGCAACAAAAATTTCAAATGGATACATTCCCGAAACTGAATGGTTTCAGAGATAGAAAACATTAATGCACATTGTTATTTTCTTTCTTATTCGATTATATAATCGTTTTCAACGTGCCAAAATAGTGTAGATACATAAAGACGCGTAATTTGATACAGGACACTCGTATATCAAGTCAGGAAACTACATGATGTGGGTTTACAAAATCTATCTAAGCAACAGAGAATGCACATAGCACAAGATTTTGTCTCTCTTGCTCCCTTCATGCAGACTACAAGCCTTCGAGAAAAATGGAGTACGATCTTTTTCGCGAGAATATTATATAGTTTAATTTTGTATGGTAACGCGTTTTTTGCTACAGACCACGGATTTCCTGTTATTAAGAAAAAGCATAACATTAAATAAATACGTTTCATTTCGAATACTATTCGGAATACATTTGCCTATACGACGGTTTCAGTTGCTTCAGATAATCGTTACTGTAAGCGAGCTGCAAGCTTTATCAGAACACAGGAGTCGAGAGAACAGAGAGATGCGCGGAGTAGCTTTGTTCGGCACCATGCGGTTCGCCAGAGAAGTGGGGGGAATAATGAGCAGCGCGCCACACAGGCGGCTCCGGAAGCGAGCGGAGTCGGGAGAGTGGTGGGGAGAGGTGAACCGGTGAACCAGCTAACTCACCGACTCAGTTGGCGGTTGGATCGCCCCGATCGCCGGAGTCATGCGGAGCAGCGAACAGCGAGCTCACTGAACCATGCTGCTTGTGTGACTTGCCGACTCCCGACTCAACGATTCTCGACTCACAGCGCGGAGACGCTGCGCGTGTTTAGGTGCAAATTTGTTGCACTTTTATACTTGCACATGGTCTATACCACATTTATTTTGTAGCTTAGGAAACTTCTGAAGCATGTGGCAAGGGGTTTAGGAAACTTCTGAAGCATGTGGCAAGGGGTGCTTTTGCAGCTCATTGCTGTCACCAGAGGGACTTTTCGGATCAGATGAACTACCATTCTTTTTTTCTGATTTATCCTTCACTCACTCCTTAGAAGGATATAACTCTTTGAATCAGTTCAGCAGCAGATTGCCCATCTCTAATGTGATTACCATTTGCAAAACTGCAATAGCTACGTTGTGACTTCTTCGTCACAAATGTTAATTGTGCTACTACTGGAGGAAAACAATATGTTTTGTTGCTTGATATAAAATATTGCATCGTGCAAACATCCCGCACACTGGAGGAGCAAAGCAGCAAAATGCTTGCAGGCGAAACGTTGTGCAACATTTAGCTTCAGGCGAAATGCTGGACCTGTGTGCGCCCAGCCTTAGCAGCTGGTCTGAAGCGAGTGGTAATACTGTGCTGTTAGATCTGTTTCTGTTTGTTGAAGAAAGATGTGGAGTATATTTTATGTTTAAATGAAAATCATGGAATTGAAAAAAGTGGACAGTGTCAGATAAAAATCCTAGGAGCTGCTGGGGATCGAAGCCACCACCTTTCGATTCATACATTCTATTAGATATTTAAACACTACTAAAATAATGCGTACTTCATTTGACAAATATTGTACTATTAACATACCTGTCCATGGAGAACAACATCATGAAATAGACTAATCATTGAGCAATATTGTCGTATATTCAACTGCAGAAAATCTAATATCCTGTTCTGCAGTTGAAAGAAGACTGACCAGTCTCTTATGCTGATTAAGGACTACTCAGTTTACATAATTGGCCACTGGATAGAGCCAAGATTCTATTCATAAAATAATTCTTGCTAAACATCCTAGTATTATCATTTGTTATGTTCCTGAGTTTTACAACTGAGGTGTGTTTCTTTACACCTGAACTTTACATCCTGACATTCATTGTTTTATTATGAAACAAATTTTTTGTTGATACATGAGTACTTGAGAAAAGCAAAAAAGTGACTGTGACGTTGTTTAAATGTCTATGTATTAAAAAATTCTAGCAGTTGCACTCCTTATAGACAATATGTCTGATTTTACAATCAAGAGTTTGTGTTGAAACATTGAATATGCAGTTTTTGAAATGACTACATTTACAGAACAATACCTCAAGCGGTACCAAGGTACCAAGTGTCCATCCGAGCTGGAACACCCATATTAGTACTCGCTGTAGCCTCCAAGGACAGCAAAACAGGCATTGATTCTGGCGAGCGTTATTCTGTTAGGGTAATGCATCACCCACCCATTGCAAGTATGGCAAAAGAGTAGGTCTTACAGCATTGTGAATTTCCAAGCGCTGGTCAGCATTTCCTCCACAAACACCAAATGTCAACAAGAGTTGTAGCTTAGCGCACCCCGGACCATAAGGCCTGGGGTAGTGCTAGTGTGTCTTGGACGAATACACTCTATGAGGCAGCGCTTGTCATGTCTACATGATATGCACATCACTTTGTGCACACAGAATCTGCTCAAGACCACGTCCCGTCATTCCAAGTGATCCTGTGAAGTCACCCGTCGAGCCGAGCCAGCACCCTGTAGAGACAAGGCCTCACAACAGTCCGTGTCACGTCACGTCACACAAATAGGCAGCGATCACTAGCTGACTGGTTGGCCGCTATGAGGCAGTAGGCTGTACCACAGACAAATATATACAGACGGGAAACCTCCGTAAGGGCCCGGTCCCACACTCAGGGGTGCGGGGAGGGAGGGTTACCAGCAGTTCCATAAGACGTCCCATGATGGCTCTGCGGTCAGAAGCAGCCCTTTAAACTGACCAGAGCAGGCGGCAGGTAGCGGCCATCCCCACCACCACTTCCCCTCAAACGCCTGCACACTGGACACAGCCGTGGCCTTGTGGTAGGCAGCACGAGCTCTCCCCTCGGCCTCCCCTCCACACTACCCTCAGAAGCGCCTCTACTGTGGTCTACTGGTACTAAGCCGGGGAACCGCCTGACACCTGCTAGCATCGTACGGAACTACGAGGGGAGCATAGGACAGTGGTTTAGGGGGGGTTGCTTCTCTGTATATGCGGCTGTACCCAGCGGTCAGGTCAGCTAGCGATGGCAGCCTACTCAGTGTGACATGACACGGACTGTTGTGAGGTCTTGTCTCTAGACGTCCATGGCCAAGCACATCAATGCTATGCTTTAGTCTAAGACGGGCTGGAGGTGTGCCTGCCTGTAGTCCAAGGAGGTTAAAATCTTTCGAGAAACCATAACATTGAAAAAGTGAAGCCAGCAAACTCGGCATTCCAGCATTTGTTAGAGCCCAAAACATTTGTCATAGTGCATGTCTATAATAGTTGTAACCATTGAAATGTACGTCATATCTAAGTAAATATATTGATGTGACTATGAATTCAGTGACAGTACATAAAGAGGGTCATTCTTTTTTGTCCAAAATAAAGATTTCTCTCTTAAATTCTGTCTTGATCATGACCTTCTTCCTATTTCAGCCGCAAGAATAGGTAGCAAATTTAACTATGCTCACTGTCTGTTGTTCCCATTTAACCTGATACCATCCTATTGTAGTGATTTCAGTTTTTTGTCTCTTTTGTTGTTTACCTCCTGATACATATTTTACTGATGATACTAGTTCTGCTTCGAAGAAGCTCTTTTTCACACAGGATTTAAGAGAGAAATCTTTATTTTGGGCACAAAAGCATGGCGCTTCTGGCTTCAGCCAATCCTGTTCTCAGCATAGATAACGCAATCTCCATTTATTCTAACCTCCCTGCCTGTAGCCCCACTGCTAGTAACCGGTTGGCCACAGGTTGTGTTGACACTTCTGGGCCCACAAGCACTCTTGTATGTGTTGTACTAGCTGTGTGACCTGCCACTGCTACCCTTACAATATAAAGTTGGACGATGTCGACAAAGCAAGCTCATTGACACACGTTTAAATAACTTCGGATGATAGCTTACTCTGAATTAGAGCTTTTTGGAAGCAGAATTAGTATCATCAGTAAAATATTTATCAGGAAGTAAAACACAAAAGATAAAAAAAAACTGAGATCACTACAATAGGATGGTATCAGCTTAAATTGGAACCTCAGACAGTGAGCAAACTTAAATTTGCTACCTATTCTTATGCCTAATATAGGAAGAAGGTCATAATTAAGACATAAAAATTAGAACTTGAACTGCCCAAGCCAAGTTGGGCCTGGTGGTCTTGGGGTAAAGCACTCGACGGAAAACCGAAGGATTCGAAACCTAGTCGGACCTCGGATTTTTTCAGTCTGCGTTTTAACCCATCCTTCACCTCTTAACGATGTGAAGAGTCACCAGAAACGACAATTGGTTCGGATTCCACGTAAAGCAGTAGCTCCCCTTTCCGCGGTTGGACACGCAAGTCGCCGAAGATGCGTCCAATTGAAAGACTTACACCAGGCCAATGGGCCACACGAAATTATTATTACCTTCCACAAAATCAAACTTCAGTCGTGAAGTCGCGAATTTCACTTTAACAGTAGTGGGGAGTCGTAGACTGTTGGCACTGCTGTTTTCAATAGTGGTCGGACATCAATTGTAAGCTGCGTATGGGCATGCTGAAGGTTTTCCCAAATTAGATTTCCCTTCGCGTTCTAAGAAAACCATCGATACATCACGTGATTGTGGATCATGTTATTTGCCGTGCAGATGAAAATCCTGAAATCGTAACAACATTCACACGCAGCAAAGAAATATATAGTGGGAAAATTATTCAAAACACAACACTGAGGGAAAAGTAGAAGGGAAACGGGGACGTGATTGGGTAACAGTGCCGCCAATTTTCCGCATCTAGCTCGACAACCCAGATATTGTCACATTTATCATAACAGGTGTAGATAGAACATTCCATGACTGTCGCCAACTTTTGTAAGGAGACGCTAGTCAAAGTCGAAGGAGCGGTACTGAAATACACAAAACAGTTAATGAACTGCAGTAAAGTGATGCTCAGAATCCGCACATGTGCATTTCAGTACTGGTCTTTCGTCGTTGACTAGCATCTTCTTACAAAGTTTGGAGACAATCATGAAATGTACTTATCTGTTTTCAGTTGTTATGATGGAAATAAAATAAGTGGGTTGTAGAGCTATTCGCGGAAAATACGCGACCATGAGACTGTTCCTGATCACATCCACGTTTCCAATGTAAGAAAGAATGAAACTTTAACTCTGCAGCGGAGTGTGCGCTGATATGAAACTTCCTGGCAAATTAAAATTGTGTACCCGAACTGGGTTTCGAACCTGGGACCTTTGCTAGTCTTGCATGGTTCGCAGGAGAGCTTCTGTGAAGTTTGGAAAGTAGGAGGCGAGGTACTGGCGGAAGTAAAGTTGTGAGGTGGCATCGTGAGTTGTGTCGGGATAGCACAGTCGGTAGTGCGCTTGCGCGCGAAAGGCAAAGGTCCCAGGTTCGAGTCCCGGTTCCGGCACACAATTTTAATCTGCCAGGAAGTTTCATATCAGCGCACACTCCGCTGCAGAGTGAAAGTTTCATTCTGGAAACATCCCTTAGGCTGTGGCTAACCCATGTCTCCAACATATCCTTTCTTCCAGGAGTGATAGTCTTGCATGGTTCGCAGGAGAGCTTCTGTGAAGTTTGGAAAGTAGGAGGCGAGGTACTGGCGGAAGTAAAGTTGTGAGGCGGCATCGTGACTTGTGTCGGGATAGCACAGTCGGTAGTGGGCTTGCTCGCGAAAGGCAAAGGTCCCAGGTTCAAGTCCCGGTTCCGACACACAATTTTAATCTGCCAGGAAGTTTCAATTATATATATACTTTCATTGCATAGCTTTGGATAACTTATTCAAAACAATTAGTTGCGGGTGAACACTACCTCTACGCGATGTGTTGAAATACTAAGGAACTAAGCGCTTCTCCAAAACATATGGAAGTATTTCAAGCAGAAAATGGATACCAAGCATATGGTAGCGCATACCTAAGAAGTGGTACAGGAATTTCATCGAAGTAATCTCAGTTCTTGTTTACGTTGTTTGATAGCGTGAGTGTTATCTGGAGCAAAATAATTCACACGGGAATTTACATGACTGCTACACGGTCAGGCGACATCTACTGCGATAAACGCCACGCTCCTTGACAGCGCAGCAAATGCTTTCTAGCAATGATTGCATCTGCTGGTCTATAAAGAGCATTGCGTGTAGCGAAGATTTTTTCCTACTGTTTAATTTCCCTGTGCAGATAATCTAATTGCCTCCCAACGGAAACCACGATGCTGACGTGACGTTAAACTGAATGTTTTTACATTTAGGTATGCAAGCGGATTCTATTTCTTATGACGTCATTTGTACTGACATACGAGGTTGTTCCGCCTGTGGCACGGGTACTTCGCAAATCTTAGGACTCCATCTCATCCTACATTTAACAGAATGGAACAAGAGCTGTCGGATACCGGGAAACACGAGGTGCATTCAAGTTCTAAGGCCTCCGATTTTTTTTTCTAATTGACTACTCACCCGAAATCGATGAAACTGGCTTAACTTCTCGACGTAATCGCCCTGCAGACGTACACATTTTTCACAACGCTGACGCTATGATTCCATGACAGCGGCGAAGGCTTCTTTAGGAGTTTGTTTTGACCACTGGAAAATCGCTGAGGCAATAGCAACACGGCTGGTGAATGTGCGGCCACGGAGAGTGTCTTTCATTGATGTAAAAAGCCAAAAGTCACTAGGAGCCAGGTCAGGTGAGTAGGGAGCATGAGGAATCACTTCAAAGTTGTTATCACGAAGAAACTGTTGCGTAACGTTAGCTCGATGTGCGGGTGCGTTGTCTTGGTGAAACAGCAGACGCGCAGCCCTTGCCGGACGTTTTTGCAGTGCAGGAAGGAATTTGTTCTTCAAAACAGTTTCGTAGGATGCACCTGTTACCATAGTGCCCTTTAGAACTCAATGGGTAAGGATTACGCCATCGCTGTCCCAGAACATGGACACCATCATTTTTTCAGCACTGGCGGTTACCCGAAATTCTTTTGGTGGCGGTGAATCTGTGTGCTTCCATTGAGTTGACTGGCGCTTTGTTTCTGGATTGAAAAATGGCATCCACGTCTCATACATTGTCACAACCGATGAAAAGAAAGTCCCATTAATGCTGTCGTTGCGCGTCAACATTGCTTAGCAACATGCCACATGGGCAATCTTGTGGTCGTCCGTGAGTATTCGTGGCACCCACCTGGATGACACTTTTCGCATTTTCAGGTCATCATGATTGTGTGCACAGAACCCACAGAAATGCTAACTCTGGAGGCGATCTGTTCAACAGTGATTCGGCGATCCCCCAAAACAATTCTCTCCACTTTCTCGATCATGTCATCAGACCGGCTTGTGCGAGCCCGAGGTTGTTTCGGTTTGTTGTCACACGATGTTCTGCCTTCATTAAATTGTCGCACCCACGAACGCGCTTTCGACACATCCATAACTCCATCACCACATGTCTCCTTCAACTGTCGATGAATTTCAATTGTTGTGACACCACGCAAATTCAGAAATCTATTGATTGCACGCTGTTCAAGTAAGGAAAACGTCGCCATTTTAAGTATCTAAAACAGTTCTTATTCTCGCCGCTGGCGGTAAAATTCCATCTGCCGTACGGTGCTGCCATCTCTGGGACGTACTGACAATGAACGCGGCCTCATTTTAAAACAATGCGCGTGTTTCTATCTCTTTCCAGTCCGGAGAAAACAAATCGGAGGCCGTAGAACTTCAATGCACCTCGTATACAAGCTAGACACAAGGAATAGACGACATTAACAGCGAGTGCGCATTAATTCAATGGAGAAGGTTGAAAATTTGTGTCCCCAGCCGGGGCTCAAACACAGGTCCACCTGCTTGCTAAACAGTCGCGATGAGTACTACTGCTCCGTTGGTTACATAGAGTACATTTCCTCCCATACCGCCAGACGCAAATTTCTAACTTATCGACACGCTATTGGAGTAGAGGCTGTACCCATTATCACTCTGTACTCGCGGTTGTAGCCGATTCCCGTAACTAGGGCATCACCGGCCGACTTCGCCTGATTGTAGGCTATAGACAGGATGAATCACCTAACACTTGCACCGCAAATATTGCGGAAACGGAAAGTGCGATTGATGTGTTTTCACAGAATGGATTGGTAGTTGGGGGCTCGTATATTTAGCCAACAAACAGATTGTAATATTATTTAGAAAGTGTATTTTTTATGCAAACATACAGTTTTTCAAATGGAACAATGGTTGTTTCTACCATGCACTGAAATTTTTGACACCAGCTGTGTAAAAAGAATTTTGAATGACATTTTTTCAAGTTAAATTTGGCAGCTACAACCGTTCAACGTTTCGGGGGCGGAAACTGCGATAGCGTACCTGACTGGCCGAATGGCTAGCTCCTGGGGCACGGCCCACTGTCTCATGACCTCCAGCCAGTCATAGCCTCCGCCCCAAAACTCTGAATGGTTGTAGCTGCTAAACTAAACGCGATAAAAATGTCATTCAAAATTCTTTGTACACAGCTGGTGACAAATATTACAGCGCATTGTAGAAATAACCATTGTTCCATTTAAAAAATTGCATGTTTCCATAAAATACATTTTCTAGGTATTTTTACAATCTTTTTAACAGTACGTGTCCTTGACTACCAATCCAATCTGTGAAAACCGCACATCAATTGCACTTTCCGTTTCCGCAATATTTGCTGTGCAAGTGTAAGCTGATTCACCCTGTATCGGTGGAGTAGCCGAGCGGTCTAAGGCACCTCGCTGCGGAGCGCGCGGTTGCTCACCGTCGGAGCTTCGAGCCCTCCCTACGGCATGGGTGTGTGTATGTTGTCCTTAGATTAGTTTACCTTAGTTTAAGTAGGTTCTAAGGTACGGACTGATGACCGCGCAGTTTGGTCCGATAGATTTACAAACATTTTTATGTGGTGTCTTGCCCTTCAGACATTTCCGAAAGAACAGACACCGCATATTCATAAAATACACAAGTGATAGAGCAAAATACGGTCTCCAAGAAAGCGGCGCAATACCGTATCGAAAGAGGAAGTGTTTCATCAAGTTGAATGGAACCGCAGACGAGTACTCAATCAGTGCACGTGTTCTCCGTTATCGCCCTCCGAAGTACACGCCATTTTCCCCGGATTTTGTGACACGTGTAAAATGCTTTTCTATTCTAACCGCCGACTGCATTTTCCTGTTTCCACGAAGAATTTCCCTCACCGACGATTCGCATTTCAAGAGGAAAGGTGTTTTGACCGCTAGAAAGCAGCCGCATTTTCGATCCAAAATGCCCCAAAATCACATATACATGACGATTTCAGTACAACATCGGCTCCATTGTCTGGTCAAGTATCAACTGACGCATCACCAGAATGCACGAAGACAAGGCAGATAGAAACAGAGGCCATCACGTGGCACAGCGTCATTGTAACCTTCACGAATGTGGGTAGCCTACCGTAACGGTATTCTGAGGTGCTAGCAGATAACTGACAAAAATTCGTGGCTGCAAAAACCATATCTGTATCTAAGAAAAATTAAAATAATATGAATACACGGGATAAAAGGAACAGCCCGTTTGAAAACCAATAAGACACCTGACGATGGCTTTTCTTCCGAAAGATATAGCTCGCGAATAAGGAGTCTTTCGACGGAACGCATGGTGCAGTGTATAATAGTTCTTTATATAATACTACTACTACTACTACTACTATTATACTAAAACCATTATTTTTCCATATATCACCTTCATCGGTCGGTTGTTCAGTTCTCTCGAAGTTCTCGTAGCTCGCCTGACAACAATACATCACAAAATAATAAGACGTCAGGTTCTTCAAAGTAATGGAAACTTTCAATATGACACGTTTCATTTTTAACGTATTTATTTATTTATCCATTCTTGATGACGCAAAGAAGTAATACAAAAGTAAGACTGCATGACTACACTTCGACTGACAACAATGCTAACTACTGACTGATTACTACTTTCAGACTGACTCATTACTATCATTATACTGACTCCATACTACTCCTGTTCGCGCCGATTCGCGCGTATTAATATCCGTTATAGTTTTTCTATAAAATTCTAGAACACGGAAGTTACAAAGTTTTACATTTAATGTTTTGTTCATGAAACACACACATATTTTGCTTTACGTGGAGATACACAAAATAATGACAAATGCAATAATAAGTTTTTCGTATGAAAATAAAGAATACAAAAGATCGTCAGTAAATAACAATTAGTGCAGTATTAATATATGTTTACATTATTGTTCGACGTTAAGCTTCAATAATTTAATTAAGTTTGTTAAAAAACCCAAGTAATGCAAATGATAATGTGACTTGACAGAAGTGCTATAAAATGCTTACGTAATATAAACATGGAATATTAGGTTACAATACCACAACCAACTATGGTATCGAATATTTCAATTATTCAAAGAAACGGGATCCTCCTGGCTAAATACATTACAAGTGGTTAGCATCGCAGAATGTTGTGTTGGCGGTCCCCGGTTAAAATACCGCCACAGGCACCACTAGATAAACTCTTGTGTCAGTGAAATGTCTTTTAACAGAAGAGCCCAATACATGTCTTCTGCAATGCCCGTCATCAGGTGTGAAATTTTATCGGCTTCCGTCACATCCGAATTAGCTACGTGGCATAGGGGCAAAACATTCTGTGTATACGACTCCGCTGACTGGCCGTGTCGTTGGGTCTGCTCTTCCGATAAACGGAAATTTTTTGCTGGTGGTCTCCAAACGTCTTCTTAAGTTCCGTTTGGAATTTGTACCAGCTATGGCACTTGTCCCCTTTGCTTTCAATCCACTGTTGGGCTGTCCCACCACCTAGGTAGAATTATACGATCGCCAAGCACATCGTGTGATCCCACCTATTCTACTTGGCGACTCGGTCGAATCCTTTCAGCCACTTGTTTGGGTTCGCCGGTCGCGGTGGCCGAGCAGTCTGCGGCGCGAAAGTCACGTTTGGGGGATTCGAATCCCCCCCTCGGGCATGAATATTCGTGCCGTCCTTAGTATTAGCTAGTTCATAAGCAGTTTGTAAGTTTAGGGACTGAAGACCCCATCGTTAGGTCCCATAAGCTCTACAAACATTTGAACATTTGTTTGGGTCATGTCCAGTGTCTCCCGAGAACACTGATAGCTGTCTGATGTTCAGCTGGCTTACTGCTGTTTTAGTTTCCATGGGTCTTTCGATGACACGGATCTTCTGGAGGATGTATTCAGTATACACTTTGTATTCCTGTTCTTGTTCGTGTAGGTGACGGCTCTTACTCTGTCTAATCGGAGCCACGATGATGCAAATGTTTTGCAGTCTACCCGGTGCGATGGGACAAAGGGAAAATGTGGTGAAGAACTTTAAATTTTCAAAATAATCTCGCATCATACCAAACTCGTCCTAAATTTGGTTAAGTATTATTAAGTAAACGTATTTATAGCTCTTATGGTCAGTTGCTAAGTAAACATTTATAAGTTTTCTGATGTCACCTAGCAACTTAACACCTCTCGTGAACTGTGGCACCGAACTTCCCTCCAAAGTCTGTCCACCGCTTAGCCAGCTCTAGAACGTCCAGTTGGTACTGTGTGTTCTTCTGCGGTTCCTCTTGTTAGTATGGAAGGTTGGGTGTTTACTTCATTCGCCACTGCAGCCTCCATATTCCGGGCCACATAAGGTGTTACTGAGAGGTGATCATTCAATGCAGATCGACTGTCACGGAAAACGGCAGACAGTATCATTGGAACTGGTGAAGCCTGCACATATGTTGCTGACTGAAGAAGACATGCGACAAGTACGTCCTGAATCGGCAGTACCTGTACAACAACCACAGCAAGAAGATGAAGTGGCGGATGAAGTAAACACCCAACCTTCCATACTAACAAGAGGAACCGCAGAAGAACACAGTACCAACTGGACGTTCTAAAGCTGGCCGACGTGTCAAGTACAAGTATCCATACATCCCAGGAGCTCCGCTCTACCGCGGGGGGGGGGGGGGGGGGGGCTGTGTGGGAATCGCCGTCAGCACAGTGAATTTTATATTTATCCTTGAGAAGAGCAGACCTTTTTGTTTCCTTTACTCTTTGATTACTAACTTACTCTCTGATTTCCATTTAGTTACGTTATGTTTGTTCTCTCAAATAAAGAGTATTTGAGTGTCTCTGAACTAAGCTTATTTATTAATTTAAAGTACGAAGACGCTACAATAGTTTATATTTCTATCTTTTCTTGAAACACAAATAGGTCACTATGCCCTGCGGGTGGTACGGAATTCGAAGGCTCAACACCTTACACTTAGAACAGTTTTATTGCTAAAACAAGCGTACACTCAGAACAGACTCCGCTATTTATACATAGAAAGAATTTTCTGGAACTTACGTCAATCGTAAGAAACACGTAGAACATTCCATAAATAGTAAATACAAAGGAATAAGTTTTGTTTGTCAGTGGCAAGATTTGAACCTGGGACCGTCAGCACAGTAATTTGCTACGCTAACTACTGCATCCCACGATTCGTCGAAACATCGCAAAGTGACTATGTTAACAGATGTTACAGTGTTCTCGTTCAACATCTTATAATTACGTCAATGTAGGGCAACAACAATAACAGCCCAAGCTATAACAAGTTAGTGCGTAAGAAACTTTTGTTTTAATATTATTTCCTATTTATTTACTTTTTATTATGAAATGGAACAAAGAAGAGGAAGGAATTATTTAATGTTTGTAATGCTTATGGGACTTAACTACGGGGTCATCAGTCCCTAAACTTATAAACTACTTATGAACTAGCTAAGACTAAGGACGGCACAAATATCCATGCCCGAGGGGGATTCGAACCCCCGACCGTAGTGGCCGTGCAGACCGTGACTGGAGCTCCTCAGTCCCCTCGGCCATCGCGGCCGGCATGTATTAAGTCCCCTGTACAACAAATAATTCTGGAACATCTTCTAGATACACAATTCGTGAAACACGAAAACGTGTGAAACTCCCTGTCAAGCCCCTTTTACACGAGTGACTTTCTTGTCTCGGGTGACTACTCGAATCGAGTGT
Organism: Locusta migratoria; assembly: GCA_026315105.1. Classification (NCBI taxonomy): domain Eukaryota; kingdom Metazoa; phylum Arthropoda; class Insecta; order Orthoptera; family Acrididae; genus Locusta; species Locusta migratoria. The sequence goes on from CM048746.1 coordinate 301,083,289, forward strand.
GTCGACTGCAGCGCCCCTGGTGGTTCCGTTTTTTATTTGTTTTGCGTGATCGTTTACGTTTACACGGTGGCTTCGAAATTTTTGTGTATGCTGTCAGCTGTGCGGTCTTTGCGCTGTGGTTGTCGTCGTAATACTTCATGTGCTGATTTGCGTTTTAATCACAACCTTTTATCCTTTTATGGGTGAAAGTATTGTGGTATCGACTGCAGCAACGGTAGTAATCGCTGCCGCTTTGCAGGAAGGCAAAAAGAAAGAGCGCAGAGGCAGGAAGAGGAGCGTTTGGATGCGATCATGGATGGAAACATCTGTTGCAGAACATCAACTCTTCTCGCTCTGGCGAATTTTTTTAACTCCGCGCCATAATATGACCGCAGAGTGCCAACTTTAGTTTCACAATCTTCAGCTGTAACTTTCGGCCAAACTGCTGATTACTGATACTTTGTTTCCGACTAATTTGAGCATTTATTTCCGTCCATTCTAGAAAATATATGATGTTTTCAATGAGTATCTGCAGTCACCGTAACACACAAATATCACAAATCATACTGGAGCCGGTTAAAATTACCTTTTTGTGATATAAATGATGTTCTGACTCTACGAGGGCTCTTTTCCTTCTTCATAGGCCGAAATAAGAGCCTTAACGTTTTATTTCGTCCACTCCACTTCTACAAAAAATAAAAAGTAATCCACAATCAACATGCTATGTATTATTTTGATCGAAAACGTGAAGTAGAAACGTCGGTGATGGCTCACTAGGTTTTTATTCCGTACTATACTACTTACACGTGCCTTCGTTGTGTACAAAACGGTACCTCGCGTCTTCTGCTGGGCAATGCAGCCGCTGCTTCTGCGCATGCGCAGTGTTCACCGCACTCGAATATTTAGAACTCCACACTCGGCACAATCGGAAGATTATTGACGTCATAGTCGCATCCGCGCCGTGGTTGGATCCTGATTTACACGACGGCAGAGAAGCCGTCCACGCTTCGAGTAGTCAATTTTCGCAAGAAAGTGGATCGTGTAAAAGGGACTTCAGATTACAATTGTGTGCACGAACCAGGATTAAAAAATGGGACCTTTGCCTGCGAAAGTCAACGGTCCCGCGTTCGACTGTCGGTTCTTGCAGACAATTTTAATCTGCCACAAAGTTTCATATCAGCGTACACTTCGCTGAAGAGTGAAAATTTCATTATGAAAACGAGTGCCTGACCGGAAGTAAAACTCGGATTTCCCGCTTAATGGAAGAAGTAACCTTTAACACCTCGGCTAATCGGGCACACTTCCAGAAGACATTCTAATCTTCACATATCAACCCGTATTTCTTGCGCTTTGGGAACAGTTAAAGACAGTTTTATTAACGTTTGGTTTTAACTTCTAGACTTCTCGTACGTATTATATGCTCTTCAGATATACTTTTGGATAGTTGAGTCTGTCCTATCGGGAAAAACTGGAAAGTTGGGCAAAGGCTCTAAGAAATTAGTTATAGGAAAGAGAAGTCAAACATCGAAACTTCCTGGCCGATTAATCGGCCAGGAAGTTTCATATCAAAGCACACTCCGCTGCAGAGTGAAAGTTTCATTCTGTAAGTCAAACATCGATCATTCGCACCCACATCTGCAACTATATACTGTATAACAATCCTAGCAAATAGCGAGCATCACTTTATCAATAACATTTAGTCGGCTTGATCTGTTGACGCTGTATCTCGCTGGCGACTGGACGATGTTGAAAGAGTGTAGGTGAAAGAGAATAATTCTTCCGCCTGAGAATCTCACTGCGATCTGTGAAGCAGTATCGACATTTAACTATAACAGCCGCACTATCCCGACAGATAGCAGTTGTGAGGTATATGCTTCCAGTGTCGGCTAGGACATACACTCACAAACTCAAGCGCAAAACGCGAGTGTTGAGCACAAGTGTCCCCAGAATCTAACTGCATAAACCACTAGCACGTCGGTACAGCCAGTGGCTGTGTAATCTCAAGTCTCGATCAAACAAGAATATAAAACACAGCTGTTTCGCAGAGTGAACAACTGCAACTGAGTTCCCGTCCAGATCCACATGTGAAATTTTCAGTCTGTGATCTGCTGCAGGAGGAAACCTCACAAAACTAAAACCCAACAAACACTCAGGACTCTGTTCAGAAGAGAGATTAAAACTCTTCAGGTCGTATCTAAAAGGAAACGTCTGAACTAGCCGGCGCCTACACGACAAGTATCTCCCGACTCTTCATCTGCCCATGCGAAATCTGGGTGTCTCTGCCCCCTAAACTCGATATACCAATCACTGGAGAGCTCTAACCCTCCAGCCAATGAGATGGACAGGCAGCTATGACAGATAGCTAGACCTGTCGCCTACAGACGGAGAAAATCGGATGGCCTCCAGAGGATGCCACCCGAGTCAACCGTCCTTTCAGAAATTCCTCATGCCCAACGTTTCCCAGGAATTTAAAGTCTTGTCTATCGAGCTCATAGCCTGAATAGCCACAGATAAAAGAGCAAAGTGGAAAGGGGACATGAAACACCAGACAAGAGAAGACTCCACTGCTCGCCAAAAATCCACAGGTTCAGATCAAATGTTCGTAGAGTCTATGTGACTTAACTACGGAGTAATCAGTCCCTAACTTACAAACTACTTATGAACAGCTAATACTAAGGACGGCACAAATATCCATGGCCGAGGGGGGATTCGAACCCCCGACCGTAGTGGCCGTGCAGACCGTGACTGGCGCGCCGCAGTCTCCTCGGCCACCGCGGCCGGCGAAAATCCACAGGATGCCAGGCAGTATATCACCCTGAAAAAACGTGGCCCGAGTCAGCCCCCGCTTGTAATTCTGCAGACAGGGAAGGCTAATGGAAACTTAGAAGGTAACTTCTCCAAAGCCATGCACTAAGAGGTTGCATGATGATAGGTACTTCTACGGAATTTTGCTATCTAAAAGGGAAGCGATACTTTATCGAACGTTTTCCAGAGGGTGGAGCCAGGTCAGGTAGTGAGCCTACCGACAGATAGGTCCCACCTCTCGAACTGCCCCCATAGATGTGTCGCCAGCGACCAGCCTCCCTCGAAATCACCAGCCTAGCTCTGCCTTCCGCAAGGCAGGGACAGTGCCTAACAGCTAACGAATACAGTTCCCGAGAACAACGAGAAAATTGTCATCCAAGACACATACTGCAGATTCACCAAACAATACATTCTGAGGCACACCTTTATGACATGCAAGAATAAATTTTGGTAAAAATTACTAGCAAATTACTCCCAATACAGCAAACATAAAAGCACCAGAAAGAAAGAAAATAAATGTATAAATAATTGACCACACTACAAATAAGTAATTAAATAATTTTCTGTTTTATTATTGTAGTTAGAAAAGATCATGGTAATTTCCCAGAAGCATTGTCTCTCCAAACTGTAAGAATATATGTCGCTCCAATCATACACATCGCTCTAGCTGTGCGAGCGACGTATGTCGAATAAGTGATGCACAGGCTAAGTACAAAAAAGGTCAAGGATTTGATTTTTCGTTCTTCGGAATTAATTTATCACGTGTTCTAATTGTTATTCGCTAGTTGTGACTGTACTTAGATGAATAAATTTAACGTGGTGCGAGTTGATTACGCATATTTCTTTTGTGTAGTAATGTGTTCAGGCTTGCTGGGAATTGGAACTTTTGCCAAATAGTGAGTGTAGACGATGTGTGGACTGTGGCACTGAGGGAACTGTTAAAACGTAAAAGAAAGGTTCTACATCTACATCTACATACATACTCCGCAATTCACCGTAAGATGCGTGGTGGAGGGTACACTGTACCACTACTAGGTATTTTCTTTCCTATTCCACTCCCAAATTGAACGAGGCCACCCCCATGAACCACAGACATTGCCGAGGTGGGGTGGCTTGCGTGCCTCAACGATACAGATAGCCGTACCGTAGGTGCAACCACAGCGGAGGGATATCTGTGGAGAGGCCAGACAAACGTGTGGTTCCTGAAGAGGGGCAGCAGCCTTTTCAGTAGTTATAGGGGCAAAAGTCTGGATGATTGACTGAGCTGGCCTTGTAACATCAGCTAATGTGGCTTCGCCACACAGCTACTGCGAACGGCTGAAAGCAAGGGGAAACTACAGCCGTTACTTTTCCCGAGGACATGCAGCTCTACTGTATGGAAATATGATGATGGCATCCTCTCGGGTAAAATATTCCGGAGGTAAAATAGTCCCCCATTCGTATCTCCGGGCGGGGACTACTCAGGAGGATGTTATCATCAGGAAAGACAATACCGGCATTCTACGGATCGGAGCGTGGAATGTTAGATCCCTTAATCGGGTAGGAAAATTAGAAAATTTAAAAAGGGAAATGGATAGATTGAAGTTAGATATAGTGGGGATTAGTGAAGTTCGGTGGCAGGATGAACAGGATTTCTGGTCAGGTGAGTACAGGATTATAAATACAAAATCAGTTGGGGGTATCACAGGAGTAGGACTGATAATGAATAAGAAAATAGGAATGCGGGTAAACTACTATGAGCAGCACAGTGATCGCATTATCATTGTCAAGACAGATACGAAGCCAACACCGACAACAGTAATACAGGTTTATATGCCAACTAGCTCTGCCGATGATGAGGAGATCGAAGAAATATATGAGGAGTTAAAATAAATTATTCAGACAGTTAAGGGAGAGGAAAACTTAATTGTGATGGGAGACTAATTCTGTAGTAGGAAAAGGAAGAGAAGGAAAAATAATAGGTGAATATGGACTGTGCAGGAGGAATGAAAGAGGAAGTCGCCTGGTAGAATTTTGCACGGAACATGATTTAATCGTAACGAACACGTGGTTTAAGAATCACAAAAGAAGGTTGTATACATGGAAGGAGACACCGGAAGGTATCAGATAGATTTTATAATGGTAAGACATAGGTACGGGAACCAGGTTATAAACTGCAGGACATACCCAGGGGCAGATATAGACTCTGACCATAACTTGTTAGTCACGAACTGTAGGCTGAAGCTGAAAAAACTGCAGAAAGGTAGGAAAATAAGGAGATGGGATTTAGATAAATTGAAGGAAAGGGAAGTTCTGGAGAATTTCAGAGGGAGATTTAGGCAACAATTGACAGAAACAGGAGGAAATAAAACAGTAGAAGAGGAATGGGTAGCAGTGAGAGATGAAATAGTGAAGGCAGCGGAGGACAAAATAGGTAGAAAGGCAAGACCTGCAAAAAATCCATGGATATCACAGGAAATACTACAGTTAATTGATGAAAGGAGAAAATATAAAAATACAGTAAATGAAACAGGCAAAATGGAGTACAGACGACTAAAAAATGAGATTGACAGGAAGTGCAAAATGGCTAAGCAGGAGTGGCTAGAAGCCAAATGCAAATCTGTAGAAGAATGTATAAGAAGGGGAAAAGTAGATACCGCCTACAGGAAAATAAAAGAGACATTTGGGGACAAGAAAAACAACTCTACTAATATCAAGAACTCAGATGGGAAACCAGTTCTCAGCAAAGAAGGGAAAGCTGAAAGGTGGAAAGAGTACATAGAGCAGCTCTACAAAGGAAATGAACTTAGAGACGATGTTGTAGGAAGGGAAGAAGAAGTAGATCAAGATGAAATAGGAGATACTATACTGAGAGATGAATTTGACAGGGCGTTGAAAGACCTCGGTCGGAACAAGGCCCCACGAGTAGATGACATACCCTCAGAGCTACTAAAGTCTCTGGGAGAGCCAGCCATGACATGACTATTTGAACTCTCCACCCTACTCTATCCTGAGCAAGCCTTTTCATCTCCTCATTAGAACGACAACCCACATCCTCTTCAATCTGCTTACTATACGCGTCTCTTGGTCTCCCTCTGCGATTTTTATCCCACACACTTCCCTCCAATGCTAAATTTACGATTCCCCGATGTCTATGAATGTGTCCTACCAAGCGATCCCTTCTTTTAATCAGGGTATGCCAGAAATTCCTTTTCTCACCAATTCTGTTCAGTACCTCTTCATTAGTTATGCGATCTATCCACCTAATCTTCAGCATTTTTCTGTAGCACCACATTTCAAAAGCCTCTATTCTCTTCCTGTCCGCACTGCTTATCGTCCATGTTTCACTCCCGTACAAGGCAACACTCCACACAAATTCCTTCAGAAAAGACTTCCTTACACTTAATATTTCTCTTTTTCGAAAATGCTTTCCTTCCCAATGCCATTCTGCATTTTATATCCTCTGTACTGTGACCATCGCATGTTATTTTACTACCCAAGTAACCAAACTCATCTACTACCTTCATTTCTTCAGCATCGCCTGATTTTCTAAGACCGCATTCCATTATTTTTGTTTTGCTCTTGTTAATTTTCATTTTATACGCTCTCTTAAACACACTTTCCATTCCATTTAACTTCTCTTCCAGGTCCTTTGCTGTCTCTGACAGCAAAACGCAATGTCTTTATTTCTTCCCCCTGAATTTTAATCCCTATTCCAAATTTTTCCTTGCTTTCCTTCACCATCTGCTCAATGTACAAATTGAATAACATCGGAGAAAGGCTACTTCCCTGTCTTACTCCTTTCCCAACTGATGCTTCCCTTTCATGCCCTTCGAGTCTAATAACTGCGGTCTGGCTTTTGTACATGTTGTAAATAACTCTCCTTTCCCTATATTTTACCCCTGTTGACTTCAGAATTTGAAAGAGTGTATTCCAGTCAACATTGTCAAATGCTTTCTCCACATCTACAAAAGCTAAAAATGTAGGTTTGCCTTTCCTTAATCTATCTTCTAAGATAAGACGCAAAGTGGGCATTGCCTCCCGGGTTCCTATGTTGCTCCTGAATCCAAACTGATCTTCCCCGAGGTCAGCTTCTACCAGCTTTTCCATTCTCCTGTAGATAATTCGTGTTAAAATTTTGCAACCATGACTTATCAAACTGATGGTTCTGTAATTTTCACACCTTTCTGCGCCCGATTTCTTTGGAATGGGGGTTATTACATTATTGTTAAAATGTGAGGGTATTTCGCCTGTCTCATACATCCTACACACCAGTTCAAATAGTCTTGTCATGGCTGGCTCTCCCAGAGACTTTAGTAGCTCTGAGGGTATGTCATCTACTCCTGGGGCCTTGTTCCGACCTAGGTCTTTCAATGCTCTGTCAAAGTCATCTCTCAGTATCGTATCTCCTATTTCATCTTGATCTACTTCCTCTTACCTTCATACAACATGGTCTCTAAGTTCACTTCCTTTGTAGAGCGGCTCTATGTACTCTTTCCACCTTTCAGCTTTCCCTTCTTTGCTGAGAACTTGTTTCCCATCTGAGTTCTTGATATTTGTAGAGTTGTTTTTCTTGTCCCCAAATGTCTCTTTTATTTTCCTGTAGGCGGTATCTACTTTTCCCCTTCTTATACATTCTTCTACAGATTTGCATTTGGCTTCTAGCCATTCCTGCTTAGCCATTTTGCACTTCCTGTCAATCTCATTTTTTAGTCGTCTGTACTCCATTTTGCCTGTTTCACTTACTGCATTTTTATATTTTCTCCTTTCATCAATTCAATTTATTATTTCATGTGATATCCAAGGATTTTTTGTAGGTCTTGCCTTTCTACCTATTTTGTCCTCTGCTGCCTTCACTATTTCATCTCTCAATGCTACCCATTCCTCTTCTACTGTTTTATTTCCCCCTGTTTCTGTCAATTGTTGCCTAAATCTCCCTCTGAAATTCTCCAGAACTTCACTTTCCTTCAATTTATCTAAGTCCCATCTCCTTATTTTTCTACCTTTCTGCAGTTTTTTTAGTTTCAGCCTACAGTTCATGACTAACAAGTTATGGTCAGAGTTTATATCTGCCCCCGGGTATGTCTTACAGTTTATAACCTGGTTCCGGAATCTATGTCTTACCATAATAAAATCTATCTGATACCTTCCGGTGCCTCCCGGTCTCTTACACGTATACAACCTTCTTTTGTGATTCTTAAACCACGTGTTTGTTACAATTAAATCATGTTCCGTGCACAATTCTACCAGGCGGGTGGTGGTCTCCATATATAATAATGCGAATATTTGTTCGGTGTACGCTTATCACATCCGAACGACAAGACGCAGAGACTTAAATATTTGTACAGTTACTAATTTATACCTGAGGAAGGTTTTAGGCGCGGTTTTATAGCGATCTGATAGATATTTAATAATTTGAAGAATATAATGCGAAATGCGGAACAATAATTACTCTTTGAAAATTATATTTACTCTTTGAAAATGGTTTTATTGGTTGCATTGTTGCTTGGGGGTTGATAATGATAAAAGGGTGGAGTATATTGGGATGGAAAGTTATCAGTGTATATAAAATTCTACGTGTGTGTGTGTGTGTGTAATATTTCGCTCTGCAGCGAAAACTACAGAACGCAAGCATATGGTCTGTGTGTAATTGTTGTCCGAAGTCTCCCGTTGCACACCGTTACAGTTCCATTACGATAGCTATAACGGGGTGGAAGATAAGTTGGTGCCGATAACTATAAAGGGGTGGAAGATATGGGTGGTTGAATGTCGTCAAATTATAACAAAATTCGGACTGAAAGCCAGCGATGACGTTTGTGACTCTATAGCAAGGAGGTTACATACAGCGAAACGTGATGCCACAGACCATATCTTTGGTCTGTGCGTGCTACAACGTCTTCAGCTCTTTCTCTGTAAGGATAAGCATACGAGTAAGTAAATATAAGAATAAATAAATAAAGCAGTAAAAAAGAAATTTCTTTTAATACATCTCTTAAAAATCGATTTGAGGTTTCCCGTATTACGTCAAGTGATCGATCTGTGATATTATTACAATCATTATTACAAGTTATTTTATAATTGGGTTCCTATCGTTATTGTTAAATTTCGTGATTGGATTCTTCGAAACGAGTGCATTTTTACGTGTAACTTGATCTATCAACACGCGAGCGGAGCCGCGGGTTTAAGCTAATACAGTATAAAAATGCATTTTGCTGTTTTCCAAGTGTTTATTAAGCTCAAATAATACACAGTGATCAAACAACTTGTTTGAACATTCATTACGCCGGGAAAAGTTAAAGTCTCACAATACACAGTGAGATGCAACAATTAAATTTTCGATGTCTCAAAATAACCACCCTTTGCTTTCATCACTGCCTTGCACACTCCCGGAATGTGCTGCGTCGGTTTTGCCAAGGTTTCAGTTGGATGTAATCTCTCTTCTTGCTGCAAGACGTCCAATAATTGTGTCCCACTCATGATTTCCCGTTTTCGGATCCACCTGTCCAATTCATCCCATAGCAGCGCGATTGGGTTACAATCAGGGGATTGGGGCGCCCATTCTACGTTTTTCAGTATTTTACGAGACTTCAGATAGTTCTGACACAACCGAGACGTATGTTTCGGGTGGTTGTCTTGCTGCAAGACAAACCCTTTCCCAATCAGACGCAATCCAGATGACGTATCATGTCGCTGGAGAGTGGCATATTAATCTTTTTGTATAATTTTTCCATCTATTTTCACCAAATCTCCGACTTTATTTCCTAATCCCTCCCTATACCATCACAGAACCCCCTCCATGCTTTACAGTTAGGATTACGCACTGAGGATTCAATCATTCATGGGGTATACGGCGTACAAATTGACGGCGTTTACTTCCAAATATTTCGAACGTAGTTTGATTAGTGAATAAAACTCTTTTCCAATACCCCGCTATCCAATGTTGGTGTGTCTCAGCCCACCGAAGCCTTTTCCTTCTTGTTAACAACGCGCAACAATGGTCTCCTTGTTGCTACATAACTTCGGAGGTTGTTGTCTGCCAGGCGTCGTCTCACTGTTGACTCACTCACCGGTATATCCCTCGTTGCGTTTAGTTCAGCAGTCAATTCGCAGACAGTTTTTAATCTGTTACGTTTACTGGTCACTACCAAATACTTTTATTGGCGTTCTGATATTTTCCTGGGTACTCCTGAGCGAGGACGATCTTCATAGGAGCCTCTTTCTCGATGCTGGTGTATGGTTTTGACAGTTCCGCTGATGGAAATCTTCAGTTTCTTTGCTATTTGTCGGACGCTATTGCCTTTTTGATGCAAAGTGATTATTAATAGCCGTGATTCATAATGAATCTGGCACTTTGGGGTCATTTTCAACTACTTTCGCGACGTTTATACATTTATGCAGACGCAACTGCAAGCGGACGCAACTGTAAACTACGTACCTCTACTCGCGCCACGTGGTGTGTTTAGTAGAACTGCTTGGACAGTAAGGTCGGTTCACATATAACGGAACAATAGTAGTATGTTCCAGTATGCATGTATATGTACAATAATTAATTATACAATACTGTGTCATTGTTAACAGTTATTGGACTTTGCTATTCCGTATTCTAATAAATAACTCACATAGATCACTTCCATCTTGCTCCATTTTAATACGGAGCATAGTGTTCCCAAACGTATGGAGGGCAGATTACACAGAACTGAACCCTGTCATGTCCTTCACCACCTCCAAAAGCGCACCCCCCAAAATAAATAAATAAATAAATCTATTGAACGCGGAAGCGAAGATCCCACTCCTGATGCCTCGAAGAGAGCTCCTCCCTCCCCCCCTCCTCCTCCAGCACCCCAACCCGTCAGCATGGAGACTGCACCCATCTCTGCCCAAGCCCAGCCAGACCTCTACATCTACCTCCTCTCCCACCCAGAATCCCAATTCCTCGGTAACCGGACTCTCTCCCTTGAACTAAGGAAGTACTTCTCGGCTGGTCCCATCACCCAGCTCATACCCTATAGGGACTCCGTCCTCATTAAATCACCTATCTCCACCGTCCACACTGAGATGCTCCAGCGCCTCCCCCCCCCCATCCACCTCGACCCTCACGCTACACTTACTCCATACTACGCCACTTTTTCTTCCTGTCAATCCCTCCCTCACCGCCACCTGCCCACCCTCACTGCCAGAGAAGGTGTTGGGCCAACTCCCACCCCAATCTATCCATCCGGTCCATCAAGCGTATCCACAATGTCACCGGTCCTGCATATCTGATGCGAATTTTTACGGAATCTGCATCATCCACCGATTGCCTACTCCTCAAGGGACCTCCGCCACAAGGTGGAACCTTCCCACTTCATCCTGTCGACCCTCCCTTGCACACCAGCAACTCCCTCTGCGGCCTCCCACCTTCCAGACAAGTGTCGCATTCGCTACATTTTTAACAGTGTCTCCGAGTACTCTTCGTCTTGTCTGTGTTTATACATGTTTTTCAACGTCACTGTGTCTCATTATCTTAACTGACTACGTATGTTTTATTCATCTGTCACAACTGTCATTCTCCGATTTTCATCGTCTTGCCTATGTTTTAAATCTCCAATGTTTCATGTGTTAATTCCTCACTTTTATGTATTTATGTTCTCTCGGTCGAAGAGCAGCACTCAGTGCTGCTGCCAACTGCTACCAGCCTACTGACATGTAACATGTTCAGTATAAAATAACAACAACGAAAAAAAAAAAAAAAATAAAAAAGAAAAAAATTCGGGAAAGTTGTTTTGACTATTCATTTCTCCATTCACGAAGCACCATTCTCTGCTGAAGGAGTGCAACCAGATGCTGTAATCAAAGACGCCAAGTGTGTGAAATTTGTGTTCTGTCGCCGTATAAATAACAGCAATTTGAAAGGGTTCCTGAAAGGTATATTGTACACTTCGTTGATTTAGCCACGAAAAAGTTTTTGAATATTTGTTAGTCATAAGGAAATATCTTTCTCTATATGAGAGGGGGGAAAGAGCATTGTCGAATAGATTAACACTGGATATGAAATCAAGCGTTCCATACTCACATAACTATGCACTTTAAGCAATTATTCATTACAGAGCAAAGAACATCTAAAATAGAGATGCAGGACCAAATCAAACCGTTTATGAAAGAGTTTCGTCTGTCTGAGAGGCAAATGTGTAACGAAACTGTAATATTCTTCAATCGTCTGATTCGCTTTAAAGTTCGTTAAATTTCCTGAACGTATTAGCGTTGATAATGTTCACATTAATGATTTTGTTTTTTGTTTTCTATAATGTTGAATCTAGGCAGCTGAAGTACTGTTAATAATATCAGTGGATGTCCTCTCTCGTTTTTCTCCAGGTATCAAATCATGCAAAGTTATTACTACTGACTGAGCGACAAATATGACTGGTACATTTTCTACTTGCAAGAAAAAATCAGAGAAATTGAGCCACGAGCACTGCTTGGCCCATTCTTTGAACCTTGTGAGCGAAGAGGTAATGAAAAACGAAACCACGAGCAGCCACACTGAATTTCAAAAGTAGGCGCCCTTGTGCCACGCAATACCTGCTGCTCATTAAATTATACAGCTGATACTGATATATATTCAAAATTGTGAGTACGTTTCTTGTATTTGATTGATAGCTGTAGTCGTCGCAGAGTCTGTTTCTTCAGCTATGCATCCATGAAGTGCGTTGGTTCGACATCTGTCATCAGGCGGTGCCATCGATTTTCATTCCTTCAAGGTGAAATCTGACTGCAAATAAATTGTTCTTTATCTCCTGCGAATATCTTCCTGTAGCGATAAACCGCCGGATTTTGATGTTTTCCTTGTATACATGCTTTTAGGAAAGACTCTTAACAATTCGCGTAATTCCTATCAGTGCACTACACGGGTACAAGATGAAACTGCATTTGACTTCATCGGCATTTTCATGATGTCAAATCATTAAATGATAAATTCCGCAGCTTTTAAAACTCAAACTGCCTATGCAACGACCTACACAACGGCATTCTTGTCTTGCACAAGAAGGAACCCACACTAAAATTAATGAATTCAAAGTAATAAATAAAGTTAATTAATACTCTCAGTGGAATATACGCTGTTAAGGAAAACCTCAACAGATTAATGTTAAAGTTTTACACTTGCACTTAAAAAAATATGCCATAATTTCCGTAACTAGTTAAGACTACTTAACTACACTACTCAAACACGTTAGGAGATCACACACAACATACATATGGTAATGTATTTTATTCAGATATTGGTTAGAAGTGTAATTTGTGTGAGATACAGTACGATATTTTTCCGTCTCAACTCTGTACTTGGGGTTTACAGGGCTTTAACACTAGCACCGCTAAGGGTGGGGGGGGGGAGCAAAAATTGCTCGCGGTATTTGTTTTATTTGTTTAATATATCTAGTTGTTGGAGTAAAGAAGCAAAAATTTAGGTAGTTGTAGAAAAAGTCTTGAGTATACGCTGTCACGGTTTTATAATATTTGTGAATTATTTCATTCTGCCTATTACATTTAATTTAAGTGCGGGCAGTTTTTGCCCCTCCCTTAGACATCGGCGAGACAACTTTTCTCATTAAAATATTTCTCAGTACGACAGAAAGAAATGCAGTTTATGACTGTTGGTACCGCTGTGTTACGTTCCCATTGTTGTTTCGAAATAAATCTCCATTGTTGTCAGAGCAGTTGTACACTACTCGCAGTTCTATACTCTGATTAAAATTACTTGCTAGTTGTCAGTTGACGGGCTGGAGCTGCCTTCCTCCAATCAGAGCGCTCAACGTCACGCCCAGACTACCCCCTGTTGCCAAGCTGCAGCAACAGGTGGACAGCTCGCCTCCATTGTTTGGCTAGTGCTGTGTAGAAGCGTGCGTTTCAGGTTAGCAACTGTTTTCGTAGCTGTCGTTGTGTGTGTGTGTTGTTATATGGTGTCGTCGTAATGTCTGGAGGGCTGTTGTGATGCATACAAAGCGAGTAATAGATGAAGCATGGAAAAATGAAGGACTTCTGTAAGTGTGACGGAACTTATCATTACTTTCAGCAGTTCATCCACCTCAGAAACTTCTAGTGATTCGGAAATGAGTGGTATCTACCATCTTTTCGCTGATGCAACAGCTTGCAGTTAGCAGTCAGTGAAGGTGTGTACACACAAAAAATTTCCTTGATTTTAAACGGTGAGCTTCGTTTTGCAATGTATGTGTCGTGACTTCTGTTTCGAATAGATGTTAGTTTTGATCGTCGAGTATTGACATGACAGCATTCTACATTCAGATGTTGACAATGCTTCATGAACCAGCCACAGAGCGTTAGTGTGTTCACTATTCCACGCAATCTCCAAGTATAACGACTGTCAGATTCAGTTTTTCAAGGGGTCTTTGGACAGTTTTAATAAAACTATGGAACAGTAGTCGTATTAACAATTTACAGTGGTGATTGGCGTATTGACAATGGCGCGTCTTTCTCTATTAATTAGGAAACATGGAAGTCCCTGCAATATATATGTAAATATTCAGTGACTGCTAAATATGAATCAGAGTTATCATATTACGAAAAAATGTAAAAATATATATTTTACGTTTGTTACCTGATGTATCGTTGCAGCCCAACTATAATTACTTCACTGGTTTTATAATTACAGTTTTGCTAATTTTGTTGACTGATATTGCAGCACTAAACTGCTTGTCGTCAATAATCTCAGTTACGCTACACTTAATCTCTCATCCTATTACAGATTTTTGTTTATCGCTCATCCCATTAACGAATTTTGTTTATTTATCGTATATAACATCAACATTTTAGTCAGTAAATAACACAAAACAACTGTTCTTTTACATCCATTCACAGACGTATTTTTTTCATCCATTCTCAGAAGCATTCCACCTTTTTTTGTATTCGTTACAGCGAAAATAATTGCGGTACACGCTTTTTAATTTTGGCGTTCGACAGCATAGCCTCGTAAAATCGCATTGTCAAAAGTAAATGTTAACAGTATTATTGATGTGGACAATGTTTAACTGTGAAGGTCACCTCATTACATTTACAGCTAGACTACTTAGTAGTGTCAACAACTGCCGGTACTGAACGTGTGCAAATCGCCAGCATTACTCGGTGCAGTGCTGCCTGTACGGAGCGCCAGCTCTCACCTGGCAGCTGACGTGGCAACACTGTAGACGCAGCTGACAAACGTCAACTTGAAAGTAATTTCAATCGGACTACAATAAAATGTGTCGTCTGTGTCAGAGGTTTCTTACAGATGAAGAGGTGTCAGCTATAATAATGAAGGTGATGAAAGTGATCCAGAAGATGATACAGTTGTGACATACGATAGTGACGCAGCAATTGAAAATGAGTCAAGTTCACGGAGTTCATCCCCTGACGAACAGCATGCAGCTGCTTCTAGCATCATTGTTTGAGCAAAAAACGGTAGGGAATATATTACTGCGCCTCCAAGGCAAGTACGCAGGTCTGTACGAAATATAGTGAATTTTTGTGAAGGTTTGACTCATGAAGGTTTGACCTCCAGTGTGTCAGAATCTTTCGAAAAGTTTATAACTCCGGAAATAATGAAGATTATTGTGGACTATACAAACCAAGAAGCTCGTAATAAGAAATTAAAACTTACAAACCATAGAAGAAATGTACGCCTTCATTGGTATTTTGATAAACATGGGCGCCAATAATGACACTAGACTGCCTCGTGAGGACTTATGGGGGAAAGTACTGGGAAAGAATATCTACATAGCTACAACGAGTCGTATTCGGTGTGGAGAACTTCTGTCCATGATTAGATTTGATGATAAAGAAACAAGAACAGAAAGATGGAAGCAGTATAAGTTTTGCCCCCTTCGTGAAGTTTTCGACAAAATTGACGAAATGCAGTGGCGGCTGGTGATAATGTGCTGCAGCACACTGTAAATATATTACTAAAATTATGCCATTTCTCTTCGAATGCAAGCGAGAAATCGCTGTAAAATTACGTCCTTTCTCTTGGAATGCGATCCAGATATAAAATTACGCCAATTCCGTTCCAATACGTATTACAATGCTAGTAATAAGGATGATAACGCCTCGATAGCTGGAAACCAGCTCCGTGTGCTGAAGTGGGATTCAGCCGCGCTGGTACGTGCGCACAGAGGCGGCGCAGTCGTCTGTTCGCGAGTGCGCATGCGTAGACGTGACGTCAGGCCTGGCGACTCAGGTGTGCTGAGACCGACTGCAGCACCATTCCACTATTTCTTTTCGCAATGCGTGTAAAGGTTGCGGAAGAATAGTATAGCGGCATACAGAGTCAAATAGCGCGCTGGCTCAGGCGTCTTGCGCATTGTCTCTAAAACCTACTTGTTTGAGGCTCGTATTCAAATACCTCTGAGTCCAAATTTTTTATTTCTGTACATAAAACTTTAATCACAAACAAAATTAGTAATATACAGTCAACACGCGAATGAAACTGCGCTTTTCAGCCAAGCAGTTTCATTGGTCACTTGTGTAGAACGTAGATGACGTGGCGGGGATATTGCTAAGCTCCGTTACTTCCATTGTCAGTCACGCCTTTTATTTTAGTATATTTTGTTTCCTGTTTATTTTTGTAATATTGTAGCACACTGGTCACATTATGTACGAGCCGCCACTGACGAAATGTTTGTGAAATACTACTTACCAAGTGCAGATCTAACGATCGATGAAATGCTGTCACTATTTCGAGGAAGATGTCCATTTAAAGACTTCATTAAAGACAAACCTGGGAAGTATGGCATATTGATTAGGATGTTATCAGATGCACACACCCAGCATGTTCTAAAAAAGGAGGTCTATGCAGGGAAGGACGAACGACCTGCTGAGGAACGGAGTGCAAAGGCAGTTGTTAGACGACTTGTGAAGCCGCTGGCAGGAAGTGGAAGAAATATAACAACGGATCGTTATTGTACTTCAGTAGACCGAGCTGAGGAGCTTTACAATGATGACAAGTTAACTTTGGTGGGAACATTGAAGAGTAACAGAAAACACGTACCAGAACAGCTGAAGAAGACGCAGGGTCGAGAGCTATATTCCTCTAGGTTCTTATTCACAGATCCGAAAACAGGCAACGCACCAGTTACCTTGGTTTCTTAAGCTCCAAACTGAAGCCTACTAAGAATCTTTTACTTTTTTCCACACATCACAATGACAGAAAGGTGGATGAGTTGTCAGGGAAAAATTGCATTGACGAGTATTACGGCCCACTTTAGATTTGTAGTTTTATAAGTTTTTGCAAACATTTCGGTCAAAAATAATAATGCAAATAATAAAAAAAAAAATATATTGATATGATTACGACTCTACTATTGTGATGATATCTATGCACCCAACACGTAACCCTTTTAGGAAAAAAGGAGAAAAATTTTTTTTGGTATTGGCGAGTCGCGAACCACAGACCTTGTACATCACAATCCAACACGCTGCCTAACACACTACGGCGAACAATTACGAAACTCGCCCTTAATTTTCGTAGTATTAACTGATGTTAATGGGGCATTTTTAGTGTAAGTTATAATACGAAAATCATGAAATACGCAACGCAAGATGGCGTATGCCAGAGAGACTTCTGGGCGTGGAATGTCACGTGACGTCTGCAAACGGTTGGTTTTCGTAAAATCAATGGAGGGTGTCAAATCTCCGTTATTTTTGCAAATATCTCTGCAACGATGCAAGATATGAAAAAAAAAAAAAAAAAAAAAAAAAAAAAAAAAACATAATAGAGCGAAGTTCTAGAGAATGTTCCCCTCTACCAATTAGGTTATTCAATTTTCGTGTCAGATGGACGGTTCGTTTGAAATTACAATTATATTACGAACGGCTATTTTGGTATTACTGCCGTATTTTTGTCCGAAAAATTTGAAAAAAGGGAGGTTCTAGTCTCTGGCGTCCTACAATTATGTCTGTAAAATTTGGTGCTGATCGGTTGAACGGTTCGTCTTAAAATGTGGGAACACGTTACGGACAGACAGACAGACAGACATACATCCCAAAATCACCGTTATTTTTGCAAATACCTCTGAAACGATACGAGATATGAAAAAAAAATAAGAGAGCAAAGTTGTAGAGAATGTTCTCCTCTATAAAATCGGTTGTTCGATTTTCGTGTCAGATGAATGTTTAAGCCGTTATTTTCATTTAAATTTCGAGCTGTCAAAAAACGATCGCAAAGGCCCATTTTTAGTGTTACTACCGTAACCTAAAGTGGGCCAAAAGAGACAGTCATCAATCTTTACTACAATGAAACCAAAGGGGGCATAGACAGCATTGATCAAATAACGCGACATCATTAAGTAAAACGAGGGACGAGAAGGTGGCCGTTATCTATTTTTTTTTCACCTTGATAGATATTGCTTGTCTCAATGCTGGAACATTTTTCATGATAAACAACCCAAACTGGAATAAGAAGAAGCATAATGTAAGAAGGCTGTAGCTGCTAGAATTAGGTCAGCAGCTCGTTAGGCCAGCTGTGGAAGAGAGAGCAAAGGACATCATGGGTTTACAAAAGCCTATCATCTCTGCAATGGAAAGCGTTCTAGGGGAAACGCTGCCAAGAATTACTGCAACTGTTCAAGCTGTTGACTTTTATTCAAGAGGAACATGTCACATCTGTTTGAAGACTAAAAACTCTAAATGGGAAAAGGATAAGATGACAAAAGTGTCTATTGTTTGTTGCAGGTGTTCCAAGTACGTGTGTTCCACTCAGTCTACAAAAATAATCCTAAGCACAAATTGTGAAATTGAAACTGAAAGTGAGAAGGAAGTAAATTTTGACTTTGATTTTCTGTTTTCATATTTGTGGTTTGCTGTTGTACGTTCTTTATGATTTCTTAATACAAGTGTGATGTATATCTAAGTGTTAGTTTCATGATAAAAATATAATAACATTCCTCATATTCATTACTTTATTTTTTGTGTTTGCATCTGTTATAATGTTCCTGATAACTATGGAGAGGGTGTTGCAACCTAATAAAGAGATTCCTAGTTCATTATATTATAATAAATAAATAAACAATCAAAAATAAATCGTTAAAAAGTGAAAAGAACGTGAGGGCAATTTTTGCCCCCTTTAGACAGCCAGTGACAGATCCGAGCTTAGTGGTGCTAGGGTTAACTTAGAGAGAGGCACCGTGTGGCAATCATATTAGTGAAACGGTCATTTCCGTTGCCGTCTAATAGGGTATGACACTGGAATATCGGTACGCTTGGATACGCGCGAGGCATGGACCGTATGATGTTCGCTCGTCTCTTCCTGATGTTACCCGTGGACGACCCTGGCCTTGCCTTCTTTTAACGGTTCCTGTTCTCTATAATCGCGTCCAGGTCCTGGAAATTACACTTTGGGACACTTCAATAGCTGCAGCCACCTCCATCTGTGTCTGCCTCACTTCCAACCTTCCTATGGCTCTCCATGTCACATCTTCAGGTAAGTCTCGCTGTTGTTGCATTGCTCTGCCTGCTCACTACATACCTCCGACGTGGAACGGCCGCACGCACTGTAGCAAGGCGCCTTAGTACGAACGACTATTCCGCCGCGGCTTGAAGGTTCGAGTCCTCCATCGTGCATGGGTGTGTGTGTTGTCCTTAGCATAAGTTAGTTTCAGTAGTTTGTAAGCCTAGGCACTGATGACGAGAATAGTTAAGTCCCATAGAGTTGTAAACATTCTTGGTGATTTATTGAAAATGTTTGTTACTGATTAGTGGACACTTTTTGAACTAAAGTGCTTTTCAGTCCTTTTATAGATCGGATTTTGTGCCTAGTATTGTACGTATGAGCTGAGCTGTTTGTTGGAAAAAGGGATATATTATTTACGATAAATTTCATTAAGGAATCAAATGTTCAAATGTTTGTAGAGTCTATGGGACTTAACTGTGGGGTCATCAGTCCCTAAACTTACAAACTACTTATGAACTACTTACAACTAAGGACGGCACAAATATCCATGCCCGAGGGGGGATTCGAACCCCCGACCGTAGTGGCCGTGAAGACCGTGACTGGAGCGCCTCAGTCCCCTCGGCCACCGCGGCCGGCTCATTAAGGAATAATTATACTGAGGGATAACAGTATATCCAGTTCTTTGAACAGGCGTCTCATGATATCCGTGAATTTGCTCCACAAATAATACGTGCTACACGCTGTTGGACTCTGAAAATTTTTGCTTGACTTGAAGAGTTGCAACAAAATGTTATACCATAAGACATTATGGAATGAAAGTATGCAAAGTGTGCAAACTTTATTATTTTTATGTCGACTACATCTCATAACACTGCAATTACAAATAAAGATTTGTTAAGACCTTACTGCAGTTCTGTGGTGTGCTCCTCTCAAATAAACTTATTATCGAGTTGTTGTACCAGAAATTTGATTCTTTCAACCTCTCCTATCTCTGTTCTTCATATTTTATGCATATAGTGGATGTAAAGCTTTTACATGTTCTGAACTGCATGTCGTGAGACTTTTCAAATGTCAATGAGTTGTTTTAAACCAGTTATCGGTAGAAGGCGATTTCAAAAAAAGTTGCTACTTTCGTCTGTCATTCCTATCACAGCAGCTTATCAGTGAGCAGGTCAGAAGTTGCTACTTTCGTCAGTCATTCCTATCACAGTGGATGTAAAGCTTTTACATGTTCTGAACTGCATGTCGTGAGACTTTTCAAATGTCAATGAGTTGTTTTAAACCAGTTATCGGTAGAAGGCGATTTCAAAAAAAAGTTGCTACTTTCGTCTGTCATTCCTATCACAGCAGCTTATCAGTGAGCAGGTCAGAAGTGGATAGCACTTCAATTTGCGATAATCAGTTGGAGATATTTACTGCGTGATAAAGGCCGTAGCATCAGAGTTATGCACACAAGAACATCTACTTCTTCTGACCACTGTTAACGGCTATGTACATATTTTTTGCGCATATCTGTGACACACAACGTTTCGAATTATATAAATTTATTTGACCCCATTGAATAATTAATATAAAAAATCGGTACTTCAATATTCATGTGCACGCATCACTATTGTGATTCAGAAGCTTCCTGGAGACGGAAACCTGAAAAGTATTCCGTGGTACCACACTCTCCTCTAACGTGATTAAAGCGTGGTATCCATCCGCATTTATAAAAGCATGGAAACTCCATAGAATGCGAAAGTTGCGTTGCCATACATTTTCCATTTTTATTTATTTAGGTACAGGGACACACTACTGGAAGCAGCTAGAGAATGTCTTGGAACAGTAGTGTGTAAAGGTAGGAAGAAGCAGGCAGCCTGGTGGAATGACACAGTCAAGGCAGCCTGTAAAAAGAAAAAGAAGGCATATCAAAAATGGCTCCATACAAGAAATCAGACAAAGAAAGTTATGTTGAAGAAAGAAACAAAGCCAAACGGATAATTGTAGAATCCAAGCAGAAATCATGGGAAGACTTTGGAAACAAGCTAGAAACTCTCGGGCAAGCCGCGGGAAAACCGTTTTGGAGCATAATTAGCAATCTTCGAAAGGGAGGGAAGAAAGAATTAACAAGTGTTTTCGACAGGTCAGGAAAGCTGCTAGTCAATCCTGTGGATGCCTTGGGCAGATGGAGGGAATATTTTGAAGAATTGCTCAATGTAGGTGAAACGTTCAATGATGTAACAGATTTTCAGGTAGAATGGGATAGGAACGACGACGGAAACAGGATCTCATTTCAGGAAGTGGAGAAAATGGTCAGTAGATTACAGTACAATAAAGCGGCTGGGGTGGATGAAATTAAGCCGGAACTCGTCAAATACAGTGGAATATCAGGTCTCAAATGGTTACACAGGATAATTGAAAAGGCGTGGGAATCGAGACAGGTTTCGTCAGACTGGACGAAAGCGGTAATCACGCCAATTTTCAAACATGGAAACAGGAAAGATTGCCACAACTATCGAGGTATGTCCTTAATTAGCGTTGTAGGCAAAATTTTCTCAGGAATTGTTGAAAGGAGAGTGCGAGTATTAATTGAGGACAAGTTAGATCAAAATCAGTGTGGGTTTAGGCCTCTTAGAGGTTGTCAGGACCAAATCTTTAGCTTACGGCAGGTAATGGAAAAGTGCTATGAGTGGAACAGGGAATTGTATCTATGTTTCATAGATCTGGAAAAGGCTTATGATCTTGTTCCTAGGAGGAAGCTACTGTCACTTCTTCAAGATTATGGTATAGGAGGCAAACTTCTGCAGGCAATTAAAGGGCTTTACGTAGACTGTCAGGCAGCTGTTAGAGTAGATGGTAAATTAAGCTCACGGTTCAGGGTAGTTTCAGGGGTAAGACAAGGCTGTAACCTGTCACCACTGTTGTTCATACTATTCATGGATCATATGTTGAAAACAGTACACTGGCAGGGCGGGATTAAAGTAGGTGAAAACAAAATGAGCAGTCGCGCATATGCGGATGACTTAGTTGTAATGGCCGATTCGATTGAAAGGTTGCAAACTAATATTTCAGAGCTCGATCAGAGGTGCAAGGATTATGATATGAATATCAGCATCTTCAAAACGAAAGTAATGTCAGTGGGAAAGAGATTCAGACAGATTGAGTGCCAAATAGGAAGAACAAAGTTAGAACAGGTAGGCAGATTCAAGTACTTGGGATGTATTTTCTCACAGGATGGCAACATAGCGAAAGAACTGGAATCGAGGTGCAGCAAAGCTAATGCAGTGAGTGCTCAGCTAAGATCTACTATCTTCTGCAAGAAGGAAGTAAGTACCAACACTAAATTAGCAGTGCACCGCTCTATCTTTCGACCTACTTTGTTGTATGGAAGTGAACGTTGGGTGGATACAGGTTACCTTATTCATAAGATAGAGGTTACAGATATGAAAGTAGCAATAATGATTGCAGGTAGCAATGGATGGGAACAATGGCAGGAGAGTGTCCATAATGAGGAAATCAAAGAAAAGCTGGGAATGAAACCCATAGATGAAGCAAGAGCGAACACACTGAGATGGTGGGGTCATGTTACACGCATGGGAGAAGCAACGTTACCTAATAGACTCATTAGCTCGTCAGTGGAGGGTAAGAGGAGTCGAGGTAGACCAAGAAGAAAGTACTTAGATTCGGTGCAGAATGATTTTGAAGTAAAAGGCATAACACCAGACGAAGCATCAATGTTAGCATTGAATAGGGTATCATGGAGGAATTTTATTAGAGGTACTATGCTCCAGACTGAATGCTGAAAGGCATAATCAGTCTCTAATGATGATGATGATGATGATGAAGATTTATGTATTTACTTTAATTAAACTGGAATCAGAGATTTTTAGTTGCTTTCTGTAAGAAATGACATAGGCAGTATTCTGTATCAAGCCATTCGCTGGCAGTCAGACGTGCTCAGATAAATATCTCCCCAAAGCAGTTGTCTCTGTTTTCAAGGGCCGTTTGTGATATCTGGTAGCTGCTGGTCAAGGCTGGCTTGCTGTGGAGAACTTCCTATTGTTTTGAAAGTAGCAGGCATGGTATTTACACGTTAGTTATTTACACAGAGGGAAAGTGAGCTGTACTAGTTAAACGTGAAGCAGTTGATCTGGAACGGTGGACTGCGTATTCGACATGAGGAGAGCGCGTTCTCCGGTGACTGACTCTGGGGACGGCGGCGCGTTGCTCTGCAAACAGCGCGTCTCAAGTGTGTTTACTCGCCGCTGCACAGTCTCACTAATTGGCGGCAGGTAGCGTTTCAGGACCGACTGCCGTCGCGGTACAGTACCTCACAACTGGGCGATATTGTGTACGGCCGTAACTGAGATTACGTTTCCATGAATTCTGCTGTGTGTTAAACATTACCAAACGTTTTAGACGCACTGCTTCTTGTTTTGAACGTACTGTCGTTGCAGGACATAACTCACAACTATTTACTGTATTACAAATAAGTGCTTAGAGGAGATGTTTTTGCTTATCTATATCTATACATGTGAATGTCTGTTCGGTGTACGTTTATCACGTCTTAACCACAAGATATAAAGAGCTAAAAATTTGTACAGTTACTAATGTCTGCCGGGGGAAGGTTTTACGGCGATCGGATAGTTATTTATCTATATATATATATTAATGTGAATATCTGTTCGGTGTATGCTTATCACGTCCGAACGACAAGACGCAGAGACTCAAATATTCGTACAGTTACAAATTTATACATGAGGAACGTTTCAGGCACGGTTTTATAGCGATCTGATAGATATTTAGTAATATAAAGAATATAACGCGAAATGCGGAACAATAATTACTCTTTGAAAATCATATTCACGCTTTGAAAACGGTTTTATTGGTTGCATTGTTGTTTGAGTGTTGATTATGAAATAAGGGTGGAGTGTATTGGGATGGAAAGTTATTGGTGTATATAAAATTCTACGTGTGTGTGTGTAAATATTTCGTTCTGCAGCGAAAACTACAGAACGCAAATGAAGGGTCTGTGTAATTGTTGTCTGTTGTACACCATAGCAGTTCCATGCAGATAGATATGAGGGGGTGGACGATATGGTGGTTGAAAGTAGTCAAATTAGAAAAATATTCGGACTGAAGGCCAGCGATGACGTTTGCGACTCTATAGCAAGGAGGTTATATACAGTGAAACGTGATGCCACAGACCATATATTTGGCTACAATGTCTTCAGCTCTCTCTCTGTAAGGATAAGCATACGAATAAGGAAATATAAGAATAAATGAATAAAGCCGTAAAAAACAAATTTCTTTTAATACATCTCTTTAAAAAAATCAATTTGACGTTTCGCGCATTATCTATCATGATCAACTAAAACGCGAACGAAGCCGTGGGTTTAAGCTAGTGTTTCTATATATCTTAATGTTTTGTTAACGAAATTTGTTGTAATGGCAGTTACGCCACAAGAACTTGGTGTATCTTTTAAAGATGTACCAGAATGAACATTGTTCCTGTCACAGCGAAAGGCGAATAAATTGACACCAGAGTAAACGATGTAAGGGAGAAGGTTCTGATTTTCTTCTTATCTGTCAGGTTCAAAAACTTTTAAAACATGTTGGCATATTCGCATAAACTAACATGATTCACAATGTATCACCATATAACAAGACACATCGCAAATTGTCACCCAAAAAGTCATTTCTGATGTCGTTCAGTAAGGCACCTCATGCTATTTAATTTTACGGTGCATGAATCCCGGTGATTAGAATGGTTTTCGATATAGAACGCGTTAACGTATGCTTTGGTTTATTTTTCACCCGTATCCATTTCTATAGTCTTCGGTCTGGACGTCTAAGTTCTAATTACATCTGCTTCCATGCACCGAACCATAAATTTAGAACGAAAGAGAAGTCTGAGACACAAACTGCTCTCGGGAATAACAAATTTGATCGCTGCAGCTGAAATTTTCATCTACATTTACATCTTCGTATGTAATTCTCAATCCAACGTAGTAGTGTACCACTACTAGGCATTTCCTTTCCTGTTCCACTTCGAAACAGAACGAGGGAAAAAAGAATGCCTATATGCCTACGTACGAGCCCTAATTTCTCTTATCTTGTCTTTGTGATATCTACGCGAAATGTAAGTAGGCGGCAGGAACACCGTTCTACACTCACCTACAAATTTCGGCCCTCTAAATTTCCTCAACAGAATTTCTCGAAAGAACGTCGTCTTTCCTCCAGCGATCGCCAGTTGAGTTCACAGAGAATTTTCGTGACACTCGCGCATTGGTCGAACCTACCACCAGTAACGAATCTAGCTGCTCGCCTCTGAACTGCTTCCATGTCTTCCCTTAAATTGATCTGCTGCGGGTCCCAAATACTTGAGCAATACTGAAGACGTGGTCGTACAAGCGTTTTATACGTTGTCTCCTTTACAGATGAAGTACATCTTCCCAAAATTCTCCCAATAATTCCAAGTCGACTGTCTGCTTTACAACTATCATTACATGTTCGTTCCATTTCATATTGCTCTGCAATGTTACGTCTAGATATTTGAACGACGCGACTGCATGAAGAAGCTCACTACTAATGCTGTATTCGAACATGATGGGATTGTTTCTGCTACTCATTTAGAGCTAGCTGCCATTCTTCACGCCAACTAGAAATTTTCCTCAGTCATCCTGTACGTATTACGATCAATTAATGACACCATCCTCTCATACACCACAGCATCATCAGCAAACAGCTGCAAATTAAGAGTTTCTCTGTCAATCAGATCATTAATATAGCTAGAAAATAATAGCATTAATGTAGATAGAAAATAATAGCGTCCTACAAGCCGGCTGCATTTGCAGAAGAGCTGCTTATTTTAGTCTTCAAGCTAACTAGCTGACTTTTGTAAAGAAAAGGAACTAATAAAACACACGGTTCCAGCAGCCCAAGAGAATAAGAAACACCTTGATTACACCGGGAGACAGAGCACGATACCAAATAGACTACATAATGGTAAGAGGAAGGTATCGCAACCAAGCTAAACAATGCAAAAGTTACCCTGGCGCTGATGTAGCCACTGATCACAATCTAGTTATGCTAAATTCTAATCTGAGATTAAGAAGAAAGATACAAAATACTAAAGGGTATCCCAAATATGATAAAAAGTTAGGGCAAGACAGTATTAAGGAAAGATAGGAACAGCAGGCAGAGCAGAAAGTTAAGGAAATACCAAATGGTATAGTAAGTGAGAAATGGATTGGACTGAAACACTCAATGCTTGAAGCAGCTGATCAAGAAATAGGAAACACCAAAAAACAAACAACACAACCGTGGATTAGTGATCACACACTTTAACTTATGGATGAAAGGAAAAAAGTTCAAGAATTCGAAGAGTGAAGAAAGAATAAAAAGCGCTAAAAGGCTCCGAAACATGGTCATCAGGGAATCAAAGAAAGATAAGGAAGGAAGTGGAAGAAAATCTAGAGAAAGGAAATGTAGAAACAGCGTATGAATTGATTAAGAAACAAATCAAGAAAGTCAATGGCCGAAGCAATAACTTACTAGATGAAAATGGAAAACTGCTCTTTGAGAACAAGGAAGTGGGAGTGAGGTGGAAATGTTATAATTAATCTTGAAAACGAAGAAAATATTACAAATGATCAGTTAGGGCCCTTATTAATAAAAGAAGAATACCTAAAACCTGTGAGAGAACTAAAAAAATAACAAAGCAGCTGGATGTGACGCATTAACTGAAGAAATGGTAAAAGGATAGGATGACGAAACAAATAACTATATCTTCAAACTAATCCAAAATAGGTATGAAACTGGAGAAATACCGGAAGATTTTAAAAAGGCTATCATAATTCCTATACCAAAGAAACCAGGCACTTTAAAATGTGAAGAACATCGCACCTTGAGCCTATTAACACATATGTCAAAAATATTAACAAAAATAATTATAACCAATTAAAAAGTAAAATTAAGTATAATCTGGATGAAGACAATTTGGATTTCGACAGAAGAGAAGCTATCTCAATGTTAAGACAAATCATGGACCTAAGAAGAGCACTATTCATGTTTTTGGACTTGGAAAAAGCCTCCGATAAAGTGGATTGGAATGTTCTGATGCAAATTATGACTACTGTTGGTCTAGATGTCAGAGTCAGACGGATAGTCCATGAACTCAACAAAAATCAAAGAGGGGTTATAAATATATATATAGCGAAGCGGAAGAGATTCACATACAGAAAGGAGTACGACAAGGATGCAGTTTATCACCAGTGCTCTTTAACTTGTATATTGAGGAGGGAATTAAGGAATGTAAAGAGTCTATGGAAGGAATTAAGATCAATGGAATAGAAATTAAAATGATAACGTTCGCTGATGACATAGCCATCATTAAAGAGAGCGAAGAAAATTTTCAAAAGCCGTTATCAAGAATAAATGAGATCCTTCCATATAAATGTAACATGAAAATCATTACAAGAAAGACAGAGACCATGGTATGCAGCCACGAACAAATTACAGCTGATATTAAGATTAATGGCGTACCATTGAAACAAGTTAATCCATTCACCTACTTAGGAAGTAAAATTAGACCAGATGGCAAAAGATCAGCAGACATAAAAATCATAATTGCGTAGGCTAAAAGAGCCTTCAGCAATAAATGGATGCTTCTTACATCAAGAAATATAAAAGAAGAGACCATAAAAACATTTATAAAATGCTACGTGTGAAGAGTGGCATTGTATGGTTCCGAAACTCCCATACTTGGCGTTTGCGACAAGAGAAGACTAGAAACATTTTGAAGTATGGTGTTGGAGGAGGATGCAGAAAATCCCTTGGACGGCAAAGATGACGAACGTGGAAGTTCTTAGAAGAATCGGCGAAAAAGGAGCACTTGTGAAAACGATAATGAGGAGAAGAGACAAGTTAATAAGTCAGGGAAGGACAGGCAGCACCGATATGACGTCAGCCCAGGCCTCTCTGCCGGCTCACTAGGAAGAGTAGTCGACCGTGTGACGTCACGCGCTCTGTTCTGCTGCCGCGGAGAAATAGAACGCAGCGTGTGGAGAGCAGCAGTTTAGGAAAGACAAATGTTCAAATGTTTGTATAGTCTATGGGACTTAACTACGGGGTCATCAGTCCGTAAACTTACAATCTACTTATGAACTAGCTAACACTAAGGACGGCACAAATATCCATGCCCGAGGGGGGATTCGAACCCCCGACCGTACATCTACATCTACATCTACATCTACATCTACATGGGATACTCTGCAAATCACATTTAAGTGCCTGGCAGAGGGTTCATCGAACCACAATTATACTATTTATCTCCCATTCCATTCTCGAATAGCGCGCGGGAAGAAAGAACACCTGAATCTCTCTGTTCGAGCTCTGATTTCTCTTATTTTATTCTGATGATCATTTCTACCTATGTAAGTGGGAGTCAACAATATATTTTCGCATTCGGAGGAGAATGTTGGCGATTGGAGTTTCGCAAGTAACCCACGCCTCAGCGATAAGCGCCGTTGTTGTAATGATTCCCATCCCAGATCCTGTATCATTTCCGTAACGCTGTCTCCCCTGTATCGTGACAATACGAAACGAGCTGCCCTTCTTTGGACACTTTCGATGTCCTCCGTCAAACCCACCTGATAAGGATCCCACACTGGGCTGCAATACTCCAAAAATGGACGGACAAGCGCAGTGTATGCAGTTTCTTTAGTAGTTCTGTTGCATCTTTTAAGGATTCTGCCAATAAAACGCAGTCTCTGGTTCGCCTTTCCCACGATATTATCTACGTGTTCTTTCCAGTTTAAGTCTGAAGTAATAGTAATTCCTATGTATTTTGTGGAGTTTACAGCCTTCACGTTTGATTGATTTATGTTGTAAACAAAGTTTAACGGATTTCTTTTCGTACTCATGTGGACGACTTCACACTTCTCATTATTTAGAGTCAATTGCCAATTTTTACACCATACTGATATCTTATTCAGATCGTTCTGCAGTTGGTTTTGATCTTCAGATGATTTTATTAGACGGTAAATGACGGCGTCATCTGCAAACAACCTAAGAGAGCTACTTCGATTTTCCCCTAAATCGTTTATGTAAATAAGGAATAGCAGAGGACCAATAACACTACCTTGTGGAACGCCCGATATCACCTCTGTTTTAGTCGATGCCTTACCATCGATTACTACGAACTGTGTCCTCTCTGACAAGAAATCCCCTATCCAATTGCAAATTTGGGGCGATATACCATAACCACGCAATTTGATTAAAAGCCGTTTGTGAGGTACGGTGTCAAAAGCTTTCTGGAAATCAAGAAATACGGAATCGATTTGCGAACCTTTGTCGATAGCACCCATCACTTCGTGTGAATATAGAGCTAGTTGTGTTTCGCATGAACGATATTTTCTAAATCCGTGTTGACCTTGGGTCAATAGATCGTTCTGTTCGAGATAATTCATAATATTTGAATACAGGATATGTTCCAAAACCCTGCTGCAAATTGACGTCAATGAAATAGGCCTGTAGTTTAGTGGGTTACTCCTGCTGCCTTTCTTGAATATAGGTGTGACCTGTGCAACTTTCCAATCTTTTGGTACAGATCCTTCTATGAGAGAGCGGTTGTATATGACTGTTAAGTAAGGAGCTATCGCTTCAGCATAATCAGATAGAAATTTAATGGGTATACAATCCGGACCAGAAGACTTGTTCTTATTAAGTGATTTTAGTTGCTGCACTACTCCGATGATATCTACTTCTATGTTACTCATTACGGCATCTGTTCGTAATTCGAAATCTGGAATATTGGTTTCGTCTTCTTTAGTGAATGAGTTTCTAAAAGCTAAGTTTAGTAACTCTGCTTTAGTAGCCCTGTCATCGGCAGGATCGCCATTACTATCACGTAGTGGCCGTGGCCGTGCAGACCGTGACTGGAGCGCCTCAGTCCCCTCGGCCACCGCGGCCGGCTAGGAAAGACAGGAACAGATCTGCTGTAAGAACACAGTGAGGTCTATGATATCCTAATTTTAAAACATACTGTTTTAATTAAATAGTAGACACATATTACAGAAAATTGTAGGCCTATATCGTCTCTATACCACGAGCACATTACAATGTAGGTGTAATTCAATGTGAGGATAGCAACGTTATAAAGTAAAGAGAATGGAACAAAATACAATTTTCTCTATAATTTATAACGAAGCTCTACACTACAATTGTGGATACATTTTCCATTTCGCTTTTCGTTGGTTAGTTTTCCAATGTTAGGATGCAATGTTTGAGATATTTTTAATCGAAGACTGCATGTTACGTTGTGATCTGACAAGGTGATTCGCTATTGGGAATTCGCTAATATCATATTCGAAAAGAATTGTTGACACACATACGTCGAACCGAACATACACAATATCCATGAAGCAAGGGCATTCAACCTCGGAAATCTTTATTGAGGAACATTCTCATAAAAATCTGCCAAGCCTTCATTGTCTTTATATTTTTCCTTCAATAAGTCGTCACACTGTAAATTGAACTGTTACATTTGAAATCTGGTAAGAACATTGTTAATATCCATTGAAAACCGTGTTGCAGAGAGCTGAAACATATTAGAGAGAATTTCCACATTTCAAACCTTGCTTCAAAGTGGTTGCGAAGAGCTTCCAAAATTTTCACATATTCTTCAGAGAAAGTAAGATCAGGAGTAAGCACACGTGATTACTTCGGAAAATGCACAGTGTTTTCAGCATGCAATTATTCATCCATAGATTAAGTGCCGTTTTGAATGCTTTAGTACATATCTGTTATGGGAAGTGTTGTGGCGCCACGTCAGCTCCACAAGCCAGACGCAAGAGAACGATCGTGGAGAAGGCAGCGGACAACCGGCAGCCAATCACACGCTAATGCCGCGCCTCTTGGAAGGAGTAACCGTAGACGCGCGCCCTCTACAAGCGGCTATATCTACGTCAACATGCGTCTGGACGCCTGTCAGAACTCAGCTACGAACTATGCAGTAACTAGGTCTCAGCGCAGCTAGCATCGTACAGAAGACGACGACGGGAGAAGAGAGAACAGACAGAAGTTGAGTATTTTATTCTTCAGTCAATAAAACTTGTAACACTCATCTCTATAGAACTGTTCTAGATATCTACGATTCCTGCACCGTATCTTTCCTGACAACTAGACCGGGACGAGTACTCAACAAATGGCAGTGAGGATGAATCAACAAGGAGAGCTTTATCTCGGAGTGAGGTATTTAAAACGTTTAAGTGGCCTGTAAAATCAGCTAGTAATGCAAAGTCACAAATCTACATTTATTCGTGCAACTGAGGAACAGGCTGATTTTGAACAGTCATGAATAATTCTATTTCATTTCTTAACTCAAAGAATTGGTCTAGCACCATACCCGTGCTTAATCAGAGCACATTACAAAAATAAGGAAGATCACCATAGTGAGTACAACATTCTTCAAAAAAACTTTCAAATTGTCTATGTCTCAGGCCTCGTAATCGGATGGAATTTGTGACTTGTACCACCGTATCCATAACATTTCTAATTTTCATATATTTTGCGCATATATTCTCTTAATGAAGTACGCAATAGTGAGTTCTTGTGTTGCACCAAAAACATGCTTCTTGCGTTCTTTCACCCGCGCTTTTAATCCCACATTAACTCCTATAGACGGAGTTCCATCTTTTGCTATAGAAACAAGCCTATTCCAACTCAGGCCAACGTTTTAAATAGTTTTTCAAAGCCTTTGGAAATGTCCAACCCAGTGGTGGTGCCCTTGGGAGGGGGATATCAAATCTAAAAATTCCTCTGTTATATTCAGCTTATCATCGACACCCCAAATGAAAATAGCTAACTGCAGTATGTGTTATATCAGTACTCTCACGAACAGCTAAAGAATAATGTATAAACTTCGGCGCTATAAAACCCAGTTCTTCTTGCACATCTGCAGCCATGTCCTGAATACGTCGCATAACAGTTTACGGAGACAGACTCACATTTACGAAGTCTTCTACCAAATGTGGACACATTTCTTCAGCGGCCATAACAATCGCTTCCTTCGAAAAGTCACCCTGAGTAAATGGTCTAACTTTCTTGGCTATATGTAGAGCTATTCTGCAGCTCAGACAGACAGAAGTTCGCTACTCTCACAGCCCTCTACACCAGCACGTTCCTTTAATTCTTCTCCATATTTCCCATACTCATTTGCGTGGCACAGGGAATAATGATGCTGTAAATTACTTTCTTCTATATACTTCGTACTTCTCTATTACACACTTTGCAACTTCACCGCATTGCACAAAAAGAAACAGATTTTCCTATACAGAAAGAAAAACCGATTGCTCCGCTTTGCTTGTATTCGCCATGCTAGTGTCGTCGAGAGCGCTATGGCTGAGCCCTCCAGCTCCGTACTCACAGCCTCGTTTACCTAGGCAACACTGTGATCACAGCTCTCGCATGACGTCATACGGATAGACGGCGCGGCCAACGGGAAATACAGGCCTGACGTAAGTAAGGTGGTTCCGAGTCGGAGCGATCGCTAGCTCAGTGGCTGCCCGCTATGCCGCAGTGGACAGTGCCCCAGCGGCCGGCCAATCGGCTAGCGATCTCGCCGGCTCGGAACTACCTTGCTTACGTGGAATGAAGTGCGCGCTCAGGCCTGTATTCGTCGCCGGCCACGGATTGACAGGCTTACTCTTCCTGCTCACACGTCACACTGTCCGAAGTTGTCTTCTTCTGTAATAGGTCATCTCTATTGAGTTTATACTCAATGTTATGGAAGGAATGGTAAAAGGAAAAAGAGGCAAAGGAAGACCCAGATTGCAGTACTTCAAACAGATTCAAAGAAGTGTGGAGGAGAAGAATTGCTGCCAACCAATCTTCCGATTGAGAACGAGAGAGAGAGAGAGAGAGAGAGAGAGAGAGAGAGAGCCATCTAGAGGTCAGAGTGTTGGACATTAGGCTGTGTGGGAGTGTAGGTCGAGATGAAGGCTTACAGTATAGTCACCGCTGTTGTATAAGGTCCGGGTTTGATTCCTGGCCCAGGCAAGCATTTTCCAAAGTCGCCATTGTACATTCAACGCCTGATGGTAAATCATTTCACTGACAGTTTCACTTATTCATCTTTGTGGATCATACGTGATTGGTGGTGTTGTGGTGATGGTGGCGGTGGTGGAAGCAACATTCAGACAGCGGTTATTGATTATTATGTTATTGTCGCCCTGGCAGCCACCTGCAGCTTTCTTGGTGATTTAGTTTTGGTGAACTTAGGACGGACCATTCATAGAGCTAGTCATGACTTTCTTCAGGCAATGCCTTGGTGGATGGCATTATCCTACACTAATATAATAATCCTGCGGCTTTTCTGAGCAGGTAGTGATCAATGGTCTTGCAACAGCCCGTTTTACCATCTTATGATCGTTGTAGCATGAATATTTATTGTTGATGATCCGTTTTGCAATTACTCTTGAGTGCGAGTGGTATGGGTTGCGGAGTCGATTGACTGGGATGAAAAAGTGGGGTCATGCTTTTATCGGTTAGTAATGTGGGTGACCTTGTGTTTTTAGCTTGATCATGACATGAGGTACGAGTGGTGTTGGAATGAATCACGCAATACACGAAAGCTGCAGGCAGCCGTATGAAACTGAAGTAGTCTGTTCTATGATCATTCGTCAGTGGTTCCAGTGTGGGCATTAAATACGACATAAACAATTATTTTGAGGTAAATCTTCCTGTCTGTGTTTGCTTAAATAAATGTTATATTTTTAATTGGTTTGGCCTACCTTGAGCAGAACATTGTGTTTCTCCTTCTTGTCACCCAGACATGTTTTGCCACATTTCCGCATCTTCAGTAGGCTATTATTAATTTTTAATTAATAACAGAAAATATTTTACAGTATGTACATCATATTTACATTTTGTGTGTGTGTGAGGGTAAGTGGGTGGGTGAGTGGGCGGATGGTTGGGTGGTTTTGTGGACTAGTTTTGTCTGACAGTTCTTTGATGGAACAGAATATAGTACCACTGTATACTTATTTTCCTTCGACTATGGCTTTCTGTATTTGATTGTTTTCTTCAATTATTAATTTTGTGGATGGCGGTTACTGCGTTTGTGGATCTACACGTCTTTTTCAATATCTGTTGGGCTATGTTTCATGTCCATTAGATGTTCGTCAAAGAGTGTCTCCTGTTACTTTTTAGTGCTCTCCACCTTTTTGTGTATCTTTTATTGAATTTGTTGCATGTCTGTGCAGTCTTGGCATGTCAGTTGATCAATACCAGATGTGTTGTGTTTGTGATTTTATTGGTTATTCTTATTTTTCTATGTACTGAGATGCCAGTTTTGTAGGGTATTTTTATTCCTTGTTTCTTTTTTTGTCTTTTCTTTAGTTTGTTGCCAATGATGTGGGTTTGTTTTTGTTGCTGTAGGAGAAATCGTACCATTTGTTTGTTATTGTGGGACATTTTTTTTTCTCTTTTGTTCAGGTCTTTGTGTGTACGTATTCTGTGTATAAGTGGATTCTTTGTGTGTACTGGTGGTTGGTACAATATGTCTATGTGAGGTGCCACCTTCATTTTCTTATTCTGCCGTTCAGTTTGTCTATATCGTTTGTGTCATATACATTCTTTATAGCAATTTGCTAGATTACTATTAACTCGTTTTTGCAAATGTCTACACTGAGTAGCATTTTATTCATGTTACGCAGTATTCACTGAGTGGAACTTTTTCTCAGTCCGTGTTACACATATTGCTTGAAATTTAAAGGCCGTAACTTTAAGGATTCGAAATATTGAAACGTCTCGTCCGTTTCAGGGCATTGAAATAAATTCAAGGGCAAAGTTGAAAATTTGTGTTGGATCGGGATTCGACCACTTCGGGCCAGCGGTGGCCTTAACCAATTAGGCTGTCCAGGAACGCTTTCCTTCCAACCCAATTTCTCACCTTATGACACACTACCAACATTGTGCCCCCTGCTCATTCGCTCTTCTTGCTCGCAGCCTATACTGGATTTCCGCAAGGGATCGCCCATTTTATGCTGATTGGTTAAGGTGGCCACTGGATCGAAGCAGGATGTTCGGGTTCGAATCCAAGTACAGCATAAATTTTCAGCGCCATGAAACGGTTGTGTTCGTATTCGTAATTACAAAATAGTCAATTATCTGAAACTAGGCGTTCAGATTATGTGGAAGATTCTATGATTTATACTGTATCTGGACAATGTTTGTTCAATGATTATCAATGAAATGCTAGAGTAAGAGAACTAAAGAGGTCACCCAAGAACAAATTCTGGAATGTGTAAGTAATAGACAACGTAGAGCGCTCATTTATTTCTGAAGTTTGGTGCATACAGCAGAACGAGTTTGCCTCTCTTTGTTCCTAGACAGTATGCATATGGAGGAGCGTGTCTGACGAGGTCATTCGATGTGTATGGGCCATCTATTGATCTCTATACCTTCTGCGTGTGGAACTAAAGGTCTCTAAGTGTGCCAGCCAAATATTTTCATGTCCTGTTTCTTGCCTAATTGCAACATGGCTACTATGAAGTATTACAAGGAAACCAAAAGAAAATATCGTTTTAATCCGTTCCGATACCAGTTCATAACATCGCATATTGACGTAAACTCGAAACAAGAGTTAATCAAGCAATTGTATGCCACGTAATAACTGATGGAAATTCGTTTGAATAATTACAATGTCAAATGTGAATTGCGGGAAATGTCAAATGGTCTAGAAAACATATGAAAGTGCAGGCACGCAACGGTTGTACGGCAGAGTTATACACCAATGTTATATAGAGATCACTTGGGCTACCGTACAGGCGATTGGGTTCCCCTATATTTTAAGACATGTCTAATATAACCTACATCATCATGCGCGAGTGTGGCGTTCAAAAGAATTGATGTACAGTTGAAATCCTTATAGGAGGGTTAATTTGAAGGAGAGGGGGTGTATATACTCACCGCCATTGCCAAAATAGTAAGTGGGATTAATATTTTAAACGATTATGAAAGTGTGTGCTTAGGGTAGAAAAAGGAATAATTTTGTTTTGTTAATACTATAATTGTTTTTTATCTTTTTAGTTTCACAGAAATAAGAAGCAGGTGCGTCTTAGGAGTAAAGCTTGTATTAACTGCATCCTGGATCAATGAATACGAGCTTGACGTGGAATTCAAGACCAATAACAAAAACACGAACAACCAACTTAGCCGTTTATTAGCCATAGATTGGCGTGAAACAAATTCAGTCTGACACAAGAAGACGCATGAAGAAAAATGAGGTAATAGTAGTATATATAGAACTCCTTTTTGAGGCAATCTAATATATAAAAGTAAATGTATGTTTGTTCATACTTTATGCGCTGCCGTACTGTTCATCTGATTGAGTTGAAACTTTGTCAACATATTTCTTCCACTTTCGCGAAGGTTAAAAACATAATTATATCACTGTACGACACATAGTTCAGGAGATTTGACTTAATGTGTGAAAAACTGACTCTTTATAAATGACGTTTAAATTTGTTATCTCTTTGTGAATCTATTCGGAACATATTTCGCATACATTATCCATTTATGCCAGTGACAATCCCTACAAAGGTATTTCACTGTACGACTTATAGTTTAGGAGATATGACGTCATAACCACGGAGAGGCGGGGCAAACGGCCGCCTCATGTTTGTTCGTGTTTTATGCTCTCCGTACCGTCCATCCGGTTTCGATGAGACTTTGCAAACTTGAACTGCAAAACAAGAGGAAAGGCACTGCCTACATAAAATTTTGTATCGTGCATGGCAGAGGGTACTTTACCGACGACATTCGATAAAATGTACAGTTTTATTCCGATCTTGATGAAATTTTGCACACTTAACCTTCAACACAAGATTTCATAGGGGCATGGCGAAGAGCACAATAAACTGCATGTAATGCAGCCCATATCGATTAAATTGTGAAGAAATTAAATGGCTTCATGATAGCAAGAAAAGCAGATGTATGAATTCAGATGGAAAACCAGTCCTAAACAAAAAAACAGAAATCTGAAAGATGGAAGGAATATATAGAGGGAGTGTAAAAAGGAAATAGACTTCAAGGTAGTATTCTAGAAATAGGAAACGAAGTGGAGGAAGAGGAGATAGGAGATTGGATACTGCGAGAAGAATTTGACAGAGCGCTGAAAGATTTGAGTCGAAACAAGACCTCTGGAGTAGATGATATACAGCCTGAACTGCTGATATCGTCAGGAGAGCCATTCATGAGGAAATTGTTCCATCTGGTATGCAAGATGTATGAGACGGGGGAAATACCCTCCGACTTCAAGACGAATATCGTAATTACAATTCCAAAGAAAGCAAGTGCAGATAAATGTGAAAATTACTGAACTATCAGTTTAATAAGTCACAGTTGCAAAATACTAACACGAATTATTTACAGACAAATGGGAAAACTTGTGGAATCCAACCTTGGGAAAGATCAGTTTAGATTTAGAGAAATGTAAGAACTCGCGAGGCAATACTCACATTATGACTTATCTTAGAAGATAGGCTAAGGAAAGACAAACCTACGTTTTTAGCACTTTTAGATTTAGAAAAAGTTTTTGACAATATCGACTGGAATAAACTCTTTCAAATTCTGAAGGTAACAGGGGTAAAATATAGGGGAGCGAAGAGTTATATTCAACTTATACGAAAATCAGGCAGCGGTTATTAGAGTCGAAGGGCATGAAAGGGACGCAAGAGGTTGGGAAGGGAGTAAGACAGGGTTGTAGCCTTTCCCCAATGTTCAATCTGTACATTGCGAAAACAGTGAAGGAATGCAACGTGAAATTTGGAGAGGGAATTCAGGCAGATGAAATAAAAACTTTGCGAATTGCCGATGATATAGTAATTCTGACAGAGACCGCAAGATATCTGGAAGAGCAATTGAATGGAACGGACAATTTCTTGAAAAGAGGGTATAAGATGAACATGGAAGGATAATGGAATGTAGCGTTAGAAATTCAGGCGATGCTGAAGGAATTAGATTAGGTAATTAGATAATAAAAGTAATAGACGAGTTTTGTTATGTGGGTAGCAAGATAAATTGTGATGACCGAAGTAAAGAAGATATAAAATGCAGAATGCCTATTGGATGAAAAGTATTTCTGAAGAAGCGAAACTTTTTTACATTCAATATTAATTTAAATTTTAGGAAGTCCTTTCTGAGAGCATTTGTCTTGAGTGTAGCATTGTATGGCAGTGAAATATGGATGATTCGGAGTTCAGACAAAAAGATGATAGAAGCTTTTGAAATATGGCGCTACAGAGGAATGATGAAAATTAGATGGGTAGATCACATAACTAATGAGGAGGTGCTTGACCGAATTGGGGAGAAAAGTAGTTTCTGGTATGTTATGACTAAGATAAGGGATAGATTGGTGGGACACATTATGAGACATCAAGGAATCGTCAACTTAGCATTAAAGGGAAGTGTGTGGGGTAAAATTCGTAGAGGGAGATTGAGGGACGAATACAGTAAGCAGATTCGAAAG
The DNA here is from genome assembly GCA_026315105.1 of Locusta migratoria. NCBI lineage: Eukaryota > Metazoa > Arthropoda > Insecta > Orthoptera > Acrididae > Locusta > Locusta migratoria. The sequence continues at coordinate 301,121,982 of CM048746.1, forward strand.
GATGTAAGTTCCCGAACTTATTCTCAGGTGAAGAGACTTGCACAGGTCAGGGTAGCGTGGAGAGCTGTATCAAACCGGTCTTTGCACTGAAGACCACAACAATAACATGATGGCTTTACAGCAGAAATTGTTATAATGGTTTTTATCATATTGTTATATATTACAATAAAAAGAAGGACTGAGCACGAGACGAAACTTTTTGAAGTAATGAATCATATTGGGAAGAAAAATAATTATAATTGTAAGAGTGCCCCAACTGGGCATTTTGAAAGTTGATGATGGACCTGGTGATGTCCGAACAGCTGCGGTGGAGTGATCGAGCGCCTTGCTGTGGAGCGCGTGGTTGCTCGTCGGCGGAGTTTAGAGTCCTCCCTAGGGTGTGTGTGTGTGTGTGTGTGTGTGTGTGTGTGTGTGTGTGTGTGTGTGTGTGTGTGTGTGTGTGTCTGTGTATTGTCCTTAGGTTAGTATTAGTTTGCGTAGTTTGTACGTCTAGAGACTGATGAGCATAGCAGTTTGGCCCAATAGGTTTACAAACATTCACATTCATAGCTGCAAAAATAGGATCCACGAAAATAGTACAACATATTTAATACTAGATGAAAACCCGGCGTCGAACGGGTACTTCTTTATTGCAGTCTTCAGTTAGTCCCTGTAAGCTTCCATTTTCTCTTTCTGTTCATCTCCTCCTAACCTCTCACTCTGCCCATCTCCACCTTCCCAATTCTGTGCGAATTTCTGTGGAACTCTTCAACCTCCACAATCCATTGCCTCCACCATTAGTGAAAAATTATTTAACTCTGTTAACTTTACACAGTGATCAGTGAAGTCTGCCTGTAAATCTATCGGACCAAACTGCGTGGTCATCAGTCCGTAGCTTACAAACTACTTAAATCTAGGTAAACTAACCTACGGACAAACACACACACCCATGTCCCAGGGAGGACTCGAACCTCCACGGCGAGCAACCGCGCGCTCCGCAGCGAGGCGCTTCAGACCGCTCGGCTACGCCACCGCGGCAATCCGTCAGTACACCCGTGGCCTCCTCGTTCAACATATACGCTGGGAGAAACTAAATAGTGTGTGATTTCAGTTTGTGACATATTCCCTGCCTTCTAAGTGTTCGAGTCACAATATTCACTGTGTGCATAATGGGAATGTTCGTATACAGATTCACGAAAGGCGTATCTTCTGTTATACGTACATCTTTGATTGTATTAACTAACAGTACTGTTTTTACTGGGTTATTGCTGTTCAAAATTATTATTTTTTCAGAGCCCGTAAACACTTTCAGATATTTTGCATAGAGGACCTTCTCTGCCATCCTCCTAGGGCTTAATCTGTTCCAGTTCATTGTGGACCTTAATCTGTGTTATTAATGTGTTTTCGGTTTAATTATTTTAAGAAGTTGTTTCACACCGGGAAATATTTTTGATCAGTTTCCGCTTAACATTTTCTGAATGTCATTCGTGTGGCCTCTATTTACAGTAGTATAACTCTTCTGGACTTTTTTTGTGTACATATTTTTAATGACCATAATGACCGCGCAGTCTTTGTTAACATTAATAACGCTCGTTTTGTTTTCTACAATTTCTTTATTTATGCCGTCTACTGTTGTTCTCATTACTATTCGAAGAATCAGCATTTCTAGCCTTCGTCTTTATAATTTGATTCACAGCAATTTCAATTTTGTTTTGTGCTGCTTTTGGCATTTTGCTCGCATCCACTGCATGAGATCGTTATAACTGTTGATTTTCTAATGATACTTAAGCGTTAAACTTTCTGTTCAGCTTGTGAAACAAGATTTATTTTTCAAGTTGTGTGCTAATAGAGCTACGAATACTACGAATATTAAAAATCTAATATTAAAGTTTTACTTTTCCTCACTTACTTTTCGAGGCTATCCCTGCGATTTGTTGATTTCTTGTGGTGTCAGATGTTCTGCTGGATATCAGCGTCGTTTATGCTCCACCATAGTTTGACAACATCACTCTTCGCCTTCATGACGTGCTACCTGAGACTACTAGTAAAGTGGGATGACTTTCGTCTCTGATAGGACTTGATAAACATAACGAGTCACGTTGTCGTAATGGTTTTCTGGAATAGTTTGTAAATTCGTATAGATACATTTGTATTAAACTCTTTGATCAATAATATTTCACCACCTAAACTAATCGATTCCAGTACAACATTATGCCTGAAAATAACACAAGATACTTTAATGCAATTCATAACAACTAGCCACTAGTGCGTGGCAACACATTCCCTAAACGTGCCATGCCAAGTAATTTTTTGCAGTTATTGTAAAATGAAAACGATAAAAAAGTGAGTGAGCTAGAAAGAATCATATGCAAAGTGCAAACAATTAAAATGTGGGTTGATTTACTGTTACTTAGTAATAACTCATGAAAAATCGTCTTTAAATACCACTTGCTATGATTTTCTAGTAAATTTAATACATGAAAATAGTGTCTTACAACAGGTATCTCTTGCTGATTTTTCAATTTTTTTAGGTAGTTGTAACGCTGTGCATAGTGGTTAACAGTTTTGAGATGATTAGTATATCGTATTATTTTACAGATTTTCATGATTGTGTGCAGGTCTTCTTGTTTTGTGCCAATCAGTCATTGGTTCTGTCGTATAGGGTTAAATTGTAAACTGTGGTTGAAGAAACATTTCTAGTGGACATTTTTGGTTGCCATGTGTTGAAAAATGTGGTCCTTTCACTTGAAAAAGTCCCGTGGTCTGCACAATGTGAAACCTTGCAACATCTTTTTTGTTGTTGTTGTGGTCTTCAGTCCGGAGACTGGTTTGATGCAGCTCTCCACAATACCCTATCCTGAGCAAGCCTCTTCATCTCCACATAAGAACGGCAACCTACATCTGTCTGAATCTGCTTACTGTATCCATCTCTTGGTCTTCCTCTGCGATTTTTACCCCACACACCTCCCTCCAATGCCAAATTCGCAATTCCTTGATGTCTAAGAATGTGTCCTACCAATCTATCCCTTCTTTTAGTCAAGGTATGCCAGAAATTTCTTTTCTCTCCAATTCTGTTCAATACCTCCTCATTAGTTATGCGATCCATCCACCTAATCTTCAGCATTCTTCTGTAGCACCATATTTCAAAAGCCTCAATCCTCTTCCTGTCCGCACTGTTTATCGTCCATGTCTCACTCCCATACAAGGCAACACTCCATACAAATGCCTTCAGAAAAGACTTCCTTAGGCTTAAATCAATATTCGATGTTAACAAATTTCTCTTTTTCAAGAACGCTTTTCTACCCATTGCCATTCTGCATTTTATATCCTCTGTACTGCGACAATCATTTGTTATTTTACTGCCCAAATAACAAAACTCATCTACCTCCTTTATTGCTTCGTTTCCCAATCTAATTCCTTCAGCATCACCTGATTTCCTTCCACTGCACTCCATTACCCTAGTTTTGCTATTGTTAATGTTCATCTTATATGCACCTTTCAGCACACTGTCCATTCCCTTCAACTGCTATTCCAGGTCTTTTGCTGTCTCTGAGATTATTACAATGTCGTCGGCAAAACGCAATGATTTTAATTCTTCACCCTGAACTTTACTTCCTTCTCCAAATTTCTCCTTGCTTTCCTTTATAGCTTGCTCAATGTACAAATTGAATAACAATGGAGAAAGACTACAACCCTGTCTTACTCCCTTTCCAACCACTGCATCCCTTTCATGCCCTTCAACTCTGATAACCGCTGTCTGTTTTTTGTACAAGTTGTAAATAACCTTACGTTCCCTATATTTTACTCCTGCTTGATTCAGAACTTGAAAGAGTTTATTCCAATCAACATTATCAAAAGCCTTCTCCAAATCTACAAAAGCTAGAAATGTAGGTTTGCCTTTTCTTAATCTATCTTCTAGGATAAGCCGTAACGTGAGTATTGCCTCCCGTGTTCCTACATTTCTCCTGAACCCAAACTGATCTTCCCCGAGGTCGGCTTCTACCACCTTTTCCATCCTTGTATATATAATTCGTGTTAAACATCTTTTTTAAAAAACATTAATTATGGAATTGTTAATAAACTGTTTGATTAAGAATTTGTATTACACAGTTTTAGGTGTTGTAGAGAGGACTATGCACAACATTTGGAATGAAACCCTTATCCGGCAATGCGCAGTTTCGACAGCAAACGACTTTGAACGGCACGAGACTATACCCAGAGAACGGTGTTTTGTGACATAAGATGTCTCAGTGACGTCGTGTGTCATCAAAGAATACTCAGAAATTATTGATATGGTGTCTGTTCTTACGGACATATCCGAAATAACAATTAATGTTTGTTGACATTAACGGTCGTAATTTTATTAAATCGAAATATTGAAACATTTTGATCGTTTCAGGCTGTTGAAATAAATTCAGCGTCGAAGTTGACAATTTATGCTGGACCGGGTTTCGAACCCGGATTTCCCGCTTCGGGCCAGCGGTCGCCTTAACCAATTAGGCTATCCAGGTACGCTTCCCTTCCAACCCAAATTCTCAACTTGTAGCCCACTGCCCACTGATCCCTCTTGCTCGCATCCTATACTAGATTCCCGCAAGGCATCGAGCGTTTGAATACGTCCGCATTCAAATTGTCATTGTCTGTTGGTGGCATATTTTACAATTACTGACATGGTGTCTGTTATTTTGGACATATATGTATGTGTTCCGGCCTGTAGATATGACAGATTTATCGTGTAAATGAACTTTAACATATTTCTTTTAGTCTTCCTGTCGATGAGTTCACACTTTTCATTATTCATGGTCAATTGCCAATATTTGCACCATGCAGATATTTTATCTAAAGCATTCTTTAGTTACTTTTGTTTTTCTTGTGGTGTCGCTCAAGTCTAAACTGCGCGCCACGTACTTACGCCGCGCGCCGCCGTGCACGCACGGCGCGGCGTTCTTACGACGTCAGCCACGAGCGCCGTCTGCTGCAACTCCGCTCGTGGCCACGACTGCTGCATCGGCCACTTGGGAATCAGATAGGCACCAGTTAAGACTTGGCTATCGGATAGGCACTAGGAATCATCAGTAGGCAGGCCTCTATCTAAACTATGTATCAACATTCTACTAGTCTGCTGCTCTCCAAGATAAGTATTGTACCATCTCTATGAAATATATATCTCGTTCTAATTTACTCTAGTGTTTCTAGTTTCTGCTGTCCCACTGGTTGGTCACCTCCGTACCTGCACACGCGTGCATCCTATTTCCATGTGTCGGTCTCTCTCTCTACTCGGCCACCGACACCCAGGATAACCGGCGAAACGAGACACAAAAGTGGCGCCTAGGATGGGATACAAAACTTAAGTGTCTTTACTAACCGATAAATGACAGCACGATCCGCGAGCAGTCTAAGAAAGCTGTTCAAAATATCTCGTTTATAAAATAATGGAAAAGTAAAGGCCCTATAACGCTTCCCTGGGGAACGTCAGATATCACTTCTGATTTAATCGATGATTTTCGGTCAATTACAACATATTGTATACTTTGTGACAGGAAATCACGAATCCAGTCGGAGCACTATGGTAATAGTCCTTAAGCATGTAATTTGATTAGAAGACACTACAACGTTTTTTTTTTTCGAAAGTTGAAAGGTTGAAAGTAAAATAAAATAGACGAAATAAAATAAAATTCGAAGACAGCGTTTCGTGCGATGAAACATGGGACGTACCAAGACTATTGGGGAAATGCAAACTGTTTTGGGAATGTGGTATCGAAGGAAACCATGAACGATAAGAAAAAGTCATAATGATGGAAACCGCTTCAGGTGTATGGTGTTCTTTTATTAACCAACTTGTTTCGTGGCATTAGAACCACATTATCAGGGTTATCTGTATACAAAGAAGAGCAAATGGCAGTAACAATCGCGTTATGCTATTTCACATTTGGGCTATAGATAAAAAAACTGTAGGTGAAAGTACTCACAAGTTATTTCTTATTTTTCTCTCTCAGTGGACTAGACGACCCAACTTTCTCTGGTCCTATTCCATAAAATGATAAATAAATCGGATTGCCTGTTCAAAAATTCAAATGATTGTAAATCTATCGGAACAAACTGCGTGGTAATCAGTCCGTAGCTTACAAACTACTTAAACCTTGGTAAACTAACCAAAGGACAACACACACACCCATGCACCAGGGAGGACTCGAACCTCCATGGCGAGCAACGCGCGCTCCGCAGCGAGGCGCTTTAGACCGCTCGGCTACTCCACTGCGGCTCGGATTGCCTGAATTGAAACAATGTGGAAATGGTGAGTAAGAGAAAATTAAGCGTACATACCGGTGGCGTTGCGCTGGGGCCGACCGTCGTCAACAACTGTATGTGGTGCTCGTGACAGAGCTGGTACGTACGTCACAAGTGCGCATGCGCGAAAATCAAATTGAGCATGAGGCGGTTAGCGCTTTGAAATAAGTGTTGTAGCAGAGAAGGTTGGGCTACGTCTTTACAGATTACAAAAATTGTTCTTAACGATATAGTACAGTTCATCACAATTGTACATCGTTAACAAGAAGCCGCCATATAAAGTGTAGATTTATTGAACACAAGTTTCAGTTTGGTAATAAAATGATATCATATGAATTATATCTTACATTACTCTATTAAATATTTATAATTTAAATAGTGCTTCAGTAGGCTCTCTTCGGGTATTCGACATGAAGAGTGTATGCCTTATGTGTTATTATTCAAACAATCAAAATTTGCTAAGCTGTGGCGATGGCGCAGCTGAAGTTGTCCGTTGAGTGCGTGCATTGGGAGACGTTTCTTGCATCTTAATATTTCGATCTCTTCCACAATATTGAGGTTTTATCGCTTTCTTTCCCTGTGGAGAATTTTTAAATTATTTTCTAAATTTGTAATGGAGTGTCCCTCTTGCTTTAGATGTTTGCTTAAGACAGACTTTGGAGTTAGTAAGATTCAAATGTTCAAATGTTTGTAAAGCTTATAGGACTTAACTACGGGGTTATCAGTCCCTAAACTTACAAACTACTTATGAACTAGCTAACACTATGGACGGCACAAATATCCATGTCCGAGGGGGGATTCGAACCCCGACCGTAGTGGCCGTGCAGACCGTGACTGGCGCGCCGCAGTCCCCTCGGCCACCGCGGCCGGCCTTAGCAAGATTCGTTTGTTCTTTAAACCTTGTGCAAAAACTTCTGCCTGTTTGTCCAATGTATCTCATGGGACAGATATCGCACATTATGCAATAGATCCCACCAGTATTGTATTTATTATTTATAGAAGTTTCTTTGTGCCCATACTTCTTCCCTAGATTATATCGTATGAAAAATGCTGGTTGTATATTTTATTACGTAATTGAGACCCAAATTTTTTCGAAATTTTACCAAAATACGGAATAAGGTGATACGTCATGTCTTGTGTGAGAGAATCTGCATTAGTCAGAGTAATTAAACAGTTGTACTTATTTGTCTGAGCATTGTTGAATTTTCTCAGAATTCCCTTGTTGATGTCGTCGTCGAAGTTTGCATCATATCCGTTAGAAAAGGCAATGTACTGAATTAGCTGGTACTCTCTATCTCTGGCTTTCTTGGAAAGGGGGACACTGTACATTCTATGCAGTAATGCCCTAAAGGCTGCCATTTTATTTGGCTAGGGGTGGTTAGAAGAAATATGGATACTATGTCTGTCGTTGTCGGTTTATAAATGCCATATTGGATGTTAGAACCTAATATGGTGATCGTGAGATCGAGAAATGGTAAAGCACCAACCACATTTTGTTGCATAGTAAATAGAATGTTGTTATGTAAGTTACTTACTTTTTCTACGAAGCTGAGACTTTCTTCTTTAGTGCCATTGTATAGCAGCAAAATGTCATCTATACCATATAATTATTTTGTTAGCCTCAGTTGGAAATTGGGCAAAGACGTCATATTCTACAACAGACATGAAGATGTTTGCCAAACAGTATGAAAGTGATGAACGCCTTGTCAGCCCATGTTTTTGAATAAAAGTGTGCTGTCCAAATTGAAAATAATTATATTTTAGAACTATGTCCAGTAATAAAAGAACATAATTTATTTAGTTTTGAGGCCTACCACATTTTGTACGCAAATTGTGTGCGACAATTTCCTGCACTTGATCTACAGGGATATTAGAATACATACTAGTAACGTCTAAAGATGCAATATATGTGTCAGTAGGAATGTTTATGGTTGACAGCTTATTGCTCTGATGTTCTCTCTTACGAATGGTGAGATCAGTGGGGTTTTGATAATATTTTTTTAAGTATTCCGCAAGGAATGGTTCGACATGATAGCCTGATCCACCTCTTGCATTTACCGCCGGTCTAAGTGGCAAACTTTGTTTATGTAGTTTGATTGTAGCTCTGAGTTTAGGGGCTGTTGGGTTCATTGGGATCATCGTCTTTTTCTCAAAATCGGTGAATATAGTATTGGTATTTTTAATTACCTTTTTTAAACTTACCTATATATTTGTTGGTGGCATCGAAATTACTTTCAGCTACAGTTTTCTTATCTATAGCCCAAATGTAAAATAGCATAAGAGCGATTGTTGCTGGCATTTGCTCTTCTTTGTATACAGATGATCCTGATGATGTGGCTCTAATGCCACGAAACTAGTTGGTTAATAAAAGAACACCATACAGCTGAAGCGGTTTCCTTCATTATGACTCAAGTCTACAGCTGCGAATGCCCAAAATACATAATTTGTTGCAGTAACAAAAAGGTGCGCGTCGAAAAATTTTATGGACAAAGTTTCGGAGTTTTTTGAACAGACCTCTTATGTTGTTTGTAGATAGATAAACACACGCCTTCAGCCTTTAGTGTTGTAAATACTTTATTTATTTACTAGTTAGATACCTCATTGTTACCATCTTCAGACCCTATACAAAACAACAATAATTACAGATATAACAACATACGTGTATAAAACAGAAGATTAAATTACATAGACAATATACGTGATAATTGTAGTAAACTGACACTAATGTCAGCCTATGTTCACGGGTATTCTAAAATTGGGAACTTACAGGGTGGTGACTATAATGAAGTACATATCTAGTATCATCTAATATTAAGAAATAATGTGTGAGGCTACATCTCATCTGTTATAGCTACACAGTTAATTATTTATTATTGAGAAGTAACAGATCGTAGTTCAACATAATTTCATAAGACAGACACGTGTCATGTATGTAGTACAAGCAAAGTGGACCTCTTTACCACACCGAAACGAACTTGTTCTATGTAGATCTCTTAACTGATGTCATTCTTTGAATAATGTACCCGAAAGTCTTCCTGTCTGTCATGTTTCAATAGTTTATATTTACTTGCCGAGATTAACCGTTTTGCAATTGGTGACATGACGTATTAAAGTGTCATAAACAAAAATACACTTAAAAACTAACACCCTGTACGTCTCATTACCATATTTATTGGTAAAATCGTATTACGAAAATAATCTTTAAAAAAAGTTGAAATAACACGTACCTGTCAAACGAAGTATCAACAGACGACAGTCAAACTGTGAAACTCAATGGGACAAAGATATAATCATTGTGGTAGCAAAGATGTTCATTATTATCGATAGTGGAGGTGAAGCATGTGTATACAAAACTGGCGCAATAAACTCGTGCTCCAGGAAAAGAGTAATAAATATTAGGAGAGTAATGCACACCATTCAACATAACAAAAGGGACGTTTACTGTGAGTGATGAAACGTGTTAGGTAATAAACAAGTATAAGAAAGTGTGTAATGCTGCACATTGTAAAATATCATAAAACATAGAATAAAAGAAGTAGTGGAATTTCTCGATTGTTTACAATACATGTGCTTCAAGTTCTATGTGCATACAAAACAACGAAATCAGTCAAAGAATGACGTGTTTTAGATTCTGTATCTTCATTTACTAGGCTGAACTGTTCTTTTTGTGCATGGATGTATAGTTCTAAATCCTCTAAAAAGTCTAAAGTGCCTCCTTTGTCTACAAAATGTAAGATCTCAAGATTTTTTCGATGCCTGTTACACTGTGTTTCGTCGTTTTTATGTGTTCTTCTAAGGTAGAATGTTTAATAGTGTGAAGAGACCCATGTTCTCTATATCTCTCTCTGAATCTCCTACCTGTTTGCCCAATATAAAAGGAGTCACAGTTACTGCATGCTTTTCTGTGTACACTTGACCTCTGCAATGAATGAAAATGTTCTACAAAAGTGTTAGCAATTTAGATTGTGTATTGTTGTTGTTGTTGTTTAGCCCTACATTTATATTAGCTTTACGGAATATATCTCCATGCCGTTAGATAAAGGCTCGATATAATTCAGGTTGGTGAAGAGTTTTTGCTTGCTTTTTTTGTCGTGCAAACGAGATTTCGTTTAATAAATCAGATTCTGTCTAAGAATTTTAGTATGTAGTTCAAACAGGTAAGTGTAGGTTGACGCACGGGCAACGTATCCTTTGACGTTTTTTCAAAGTTGTTCAGCTCCCAGATGACAAATTCCCGGTAAGGCGTTTATTACCAAATATTACTACCCTGAGGCTCCACTATAACACCTGTAACTGTGCAATACGAATAAACAGCGTTTGACTACAACAGCTGCTTTATACTGTTGAGTTGTTATCAAGTTGTGAAGTTGTGAATCAAGGAAAGGGAAGTTAAGGTGAAACAATTAATTCATAACATAGAAAATATCCGTTAGATATCCACTTTATTTGACTAAAATTTACTTCACATACATAAATGCAACATCATAGCCTCTTACAATGAATAAAGTTAAACATTTTGTACCTTTTAGTGAGAGAGAAACATTTAAGCATATCATATGAATATAAAGATTATTAATACGCACAAATAACATGTCTATATGAATGTGCTTACACATACATGTATATAATATTCTATAATTATATTTTCGACAAAAATGTAAAAAATGTAATTTGTTTGTCTGAGAAGCCCTCCCCGTAGTCATTCTAGATAACGACCTGACACATGTAAGAATTCTTATAAAAATATGAACGATGACTCCGGGAAGCTTAGGCGACTCAAAACAAAGGATATGTTTTCTTATGGTTCCATACCGCTACGTGCAGTAATTCTGTGTACGCTAGTACACAGTGAATAAAATATAAAACACAGCAAAGATATATATATATATATATATATATATAATATGTATGTATATATAACTCTTATTGCAACACCAAATATACGTGCTTAGTGAGTTCCGCGCTTTCAGGGTGCGAAGTCGCCCCCGCTTTCAAATACGACATTCTGTGCTGACTCTGAACAGCAATGTCGTGGTTGCCTCCTCGAGGGACTGAATGAATCTCCTGCCCGGATACACGAACAATAAACATCGCGACGAAATAATAGAGATAAAAAAATAGTGAAAACATGCAGACAAAATGTTTGATACAATAAAAATGGGTAATTATTGCACCAAAATTGACAACTTTACACGATAGACGCTGTAGATGAAGAAAGCTTTGGGCCAAGAAATTATGAGATTTTGTCGCATTATATACATGCCTCGTGCATAGATTTCTTGACTAGTAGACAGTCATGTAATATATAGAAAACTTAGGTAGTTATCAAACATAAGACTACCTAAGTTCCAACATGATTGCCGTACATTTGTGAGTGGAGACTGTTAGGAAAAACTACTAAGGAAGGGATGGTGAAAGTCACTGAACATTGACAAAATGCACACGAAGTATTACATGGGAAAGCAAATGACCAAGATTTCGAAACTATTACGGATATCAGACGGTGATGTATTTGCACTTAGCTTGGTTAGCGTCGAGCTTTGTATTACGTTTATGCTTGATCCACAGGGATGGCACTATCACGGAACTACTACAGTATTAATATAAGAACTCCGAAATGAGCTTCATCTAATTTTTGTGCGGTCCACTAAAAACTTGATTAGATAGCAACAAATGACAGTTTCTTTGCTGCTGGTAAATTTCAATAATCTCTGTGTTAAGCTGCAAAAGACTTTCCATAAGTGATTCTTCCGTCCTGGTCAAATGACGTCCCATATAAAACGAGCACATGCGGGTAGTGAAGATTGTTGGTACCAGGCAGGAAACGGCTGTGGAACTCACTGTGATTCCTTACATTCTACATTCATCCTGATACATATAACACTACAAATAATTATGTGTGGCCATGGTAATGTTCCCTATGCTGTGGTAAATGTTAGTCTCTTGGTGACGACTTGTCACGTTACACAGTCACAATACTAACGAATACGTCCTGACGATTGCTTCCTCAAAAAACAAACAAGAAATTAATTTGGTCACAGTCAAAGAGAAACACAATTCCCAATTTTTGTTTTCAAAGTCTGACAACATCACATATATTGCAGCCTGTTAGCTGACAGTTAAATAGTTTTCAGTCCACATTATGATACTCAGAAAACAAACATCTAAACTATTGATTTAGAAAATATACGATACTGTAGATGATATGCACGATTCATTCTTTTCTTTCCACAAATTTTTTGTTTGTTTGTTACAAGAGCTTAAGAAAACAGTGTAGAACAGCAAATAGATCTGTAACTGGCTACGCATAACAGTGGTACACTAACCCAGCAATCTTAGGAACAGTCTGATATGTATGACATTTCACAGATGGATCAGATCCTCGTGCATATGAGTAGTCAAGCGTAGCTGCTGGCGACCGCTGCGCGTCCCTTAGTATGACGCGCAGCTTTCGACAGCGGCCCAGCTAAGATATGTAAATTAAGGAGTCTTTAGTGTCAGCTAACGGTTCTCCGAAGCGCGAAAGAAAAGAATAGAAAAACAATACTCGCACGTTCGGAGACGCATGTTTTTTTTTTTAGCTGCCCGAACACTTCTCCGCACGAATCCGGCTCACGACCCGCTGTCTTCCTTACGTACGGTGAGCCACGAATTTACTGTGATTTATTAGAAGGTACATCAAGGTACAACTGAACAACAACGTTTTCCAGTATAGTTTAGTGTCACTTCAGTGTTCGAAGGCTGTCGTCAGTGATCTAATACACGTACATTAGTACGTGTCAGAGCCAAATTTCTCCTTTATTGCATTGGCTAGTTAGAGAAAGAGCTTTCTTTGAAAGTACATGCAAGGGCCGAACCCCGATTGTGAATATGAGAACTGAATCAGTCATCACATACATGCATATAGGACAACTGTTACGCATGTCTACAAGTTTAGACCCGACTGCGGTACATGAGTGCGTGGAGACTGATGGGATGGAACAAACACTTGTGAAAACCTACTAAGAAGATGCCGCTGAGGCTGATAACGGAAGATATTGTTTATCTGAGAAGATTATCACTCCAGGATCGTAAGTGAAGTAGGAAAATGCATGCTATCAATCGGACAATACTACAATGGGAAAAGGTAAAATTGGAAAGAGAAAATGTTATAGTTACTAGTGGGTAAATTACACATGGAAGTGGTGACGATGATATAATTATTATAAGATAATTGAGATGGAAACCTCATAGCGTCTAGAAATGTAAATACTGGCAGATTATTAGTGTCGAAAAATTGCACCTTGCTTGAAGGTACTATTATGGGTAACCACAAAAAAAAAAAAAAAAAAAAAAAAAAAAAAAAAAAAAAAAAAAAAAAAAAATGATAGAGATATTTCGAGCCTATCTGCATCGAAAGAAATATTTTAGATGCCTTAGAATACGAGACATTTATATGTGATTCGGAAGAAGGTATTGTTCTGTGGTATTTTGACGTGCTTACAAATAAGTGGTGATGATGATATAATTATTATAAGATAATTGAGATGGAAATCTCATAGCGTCTAGAAATGTAAATACTGGCAGATTATTAGTGTCGAAAAATTTCACCTTGCTTGAAGGTACCACTATGGGTAACAAAAAAAAAAAAAAAAAAAAAAAAAAAAAAAAAAAAAAAAAAAAAAAAAAAATTTAGTCATTTCGAGCTTATTTGCCTCGAAAAAAATATTTTAGATAGCTGACGATGCCTTAGAATACGAGACACTTATATGTGATTCGGAAGAACGTATTGTTCTGGCGTATTTTGACGTGCTTACAAATAACGAATGCAGATGGAAACCCAACTGAACATAAGAAGATCCAATTGCCCCGAGGCTGTAAGTTCGTACTTGCATTTCCTTACTGCCTCACCGATCGAAATACGGGTTTCCGACTGCAACAGTTGCGTCAGAGCTGGCGGGAAACCCAACGGAACATAAGAAGACCCAGTAACCCCGAGGCTATAAGTTCGTACTTGCATTTCCTTACAGCCTCACCGATCGAAATACGAGTTTCCGACTGCAACGGTTGCGTCAGAGCTGGCGGGAAGCGGACAGGTGGGTGGCGTGGCAGTCGTGCGCCGAGTCCGTACAGGGAAGCATCTGGCGCCTGAGGCCCTCCGGGCGGCGGCCACGCGCAGCGGCAGCGGCGGCTGCCGTGACGTCACCGGAGAACACTACACGCGCGGCAGCAGCAGCAGCAGCGCGCCGGCGAGCGCGGCCGGCGAGTGCGCATGCGCGCGCGGGCCGCCGCCCGTCATGGCCGTCTGGCCCATGTTCTTGCCGACGCAGCTCATCTTGTCGAGCGGCATGTTGCGGATGCTGTACTCGCGGTGCTCGTGCGGCATGGTGCACAGCGTGTGCTTGTTCTGCAGAGCCGCGTCGTCGCGGTCGCGCAGCTGCCGCAGCCAGTCGTTGTACCAGCGCAGCTCGCAGTCGCAGATCAGCGGGTTGTCTGCAACACAAACACACACGTAAACGTTCACAAAGCTGCAAATCGAATCACATTGGCAATTGAATCGCAGTGTTTATAATACACACACACTTTGGAACAGATCTAAAAGCGAACTTCTTTGGATAAATTAAATATTATGCGAACTCGGAAATTAAACATTTTTCTTGATTTAAAAAAAAAAAATAAATAAATAAATAAATAAAAAAAATAAAAAATAAAAAAATAGTAAACAAGAACATTATTCATTCATTTGCCATTTTATCAGATATAATAAATAAATAGTGTAGTAAAGACTGTACAAGTAATACGTAGTGTTACTATTCTTAGGATATAGAAATCCTGTTGTTGTTATGGTCTTCAGTCCGGAGACTGGTTTGATGCAGCTCTCCACCCTACTCTATCCTGAGCAAGCCTTTTCATCTCCTCATAAGAACGACAACCCACATCCACTTGAATCTGCTTACTATACGTGTCTCTTGGTCTCCCTCTGCGATTTTTACCCCACACACTTCCCTCCAATGCTAAATTTACGATTCCCTGATGTCTAAGAATGTGTTCTACCAAGCGATCCCTTCTTTTAGTCAGGGTATGCCAAAAATTCCTTTTCTCACCAATTCTGTTCAGTACTTCATCATTGGTTATGCTATCTACCCACCTAATCTTCAGCATTCTTCTGTAACATCACATTTCAAAAGCCTCTATTCTCTTCCTGTCCGCACTGCTTATCGTCCATGTTTCACTCCCGTACAAGGCAACACTCCACACAAATGCCTTCAGAAAAGACTTCCTTACATTTAAATTAATATTCGATGTTAGCAGATTTCTCTTTTTCAAAAATGCTTTTCTTCCCATTGCCATTCTGCATTTTATATCCTCTGTTCTGCGACCATCACATGTTATTTTACTACCCAAGTAACAAAACTCATCTACCACCTTCATTGTTTCGTTACCTAATCTAATTCCTTCAGCACCGCCTGATTTTCTAAGACCGCATTCCAAATCCTATGCTCTCATTTAAAAAAAAAAGCGTTCTGTCATTGTTTTTATTCTGTGCTTTTGTTTTTTAGTGATCGTGTCTTGCTCATATATATTTGTTGCCTCAAGAATCTAAAGTGAGAATATATTTGAGAAGTTATCTTAAAACCTGTGTTTCAAAAACTTATTAAAAAAGCCCTTTTCATTGTTGACATATTAGTATGTGTGTCGCCAGAGAAATTAATTGTGTCCAATGAACTGTTTTGCGTGTTCTATGAGATTTATAAGACAATTGAAATTATTTTATGTGGAAAGGATACTTCATAAAAGACATTTAGTAAACTTCCGTGGACGTTCTAAGTGAATATTTTACAATTAACAATATTTCGACCGATAAAAAAAAATCGAACAAACAGCCACAATCGATTTCGTCTTTTCTCATGAAAGAATTTGATTCCAGATACACAGAAAAATCGTCGGCTACGCCACGAAGTGTAGCATAATCATCAAGTAAGAACTGTAATATTATTTCGATAAATACTGTGCTTCTTTTCTTCTCTATACGAACCTGCATCTGTTATTACAAAGATTCCATTAGGCTCAATAAACGCGTTCTATTCAAATAATTATTTACAGCGGAAATGGGACTTAGACAGATATTTTTCAAGAGTTTGTTAATTTCAATTCATAATTTAAATTAACAGATCATTTATTACTGACTTTCTAAAAAAAGGGCATAATAATATATATAATTAATTTTTTTTATTAATTATTACATGTTGACTAGTGTAATGTGCTGCGAATGCGAATACATAGAAAGAAAGATCTTTTATCATTTAGCTACACCATAGCAGGCCAGCAACTCGAAGCAGTTAATTCCATAAATTATCTGGGAGTAGGCATTATGAGTGATTTAACACTTAGAGTGCCATGCCCGTAATATTTCGTTGCTGTCGTTCGTTCGAAGATTTCCGCGCCCGTAATATTACGTTCTCTGTGTCTTTGCGAGAACTGCCGCGCCCGTAATATTACGGACGGCAGTTCTCAAACGAATTCTAGCTTTCGCGCGCATCATTATCCGTGCGGCAGTTACCAGAAGGGAGGCAAACCCTTGTAGTAGACATCTCTGCCACTAGGAGGCGCCACAAAACTGTTCACTTTACGAAACAAGGGTTTGTGTCAGTTGACTGACTGTGAGACATCAGGGCGAGCGTTAGTCGCAACATGTCAAGCAGTAGGCCTTTGAGCGACGCAGAGACACTCAGGTGACACAGAAAAACATTTCTAGCAGCCAGTTTATTATTGCGGTATGCAAAGACTTGTCATCACCATGTGCTGCCGACTTTCAGCCTAGTACAAGTGGTGCTGCGCTTTCACGACTCGATGGAACTCATTTCCTGGAAAGAATACCCATTCCACCAGGGAAGAAGAAGGCACAAAAGACTTGTAGAGTGTGCTCAGAGAGTGGCAAGAAAGAAGCAGGAGTCGCCAGAAGGAAGGATACAATGTGGGGTTTTGTGTCCAGCCCTGCTTCCAGCTTTACCACTCAAAAAAGAACTATTTGCACTAAAAGCCGTTTGCTGATGTTTAATATTCATGATATTCGCGTGTAATCACATAAACATTGCCATGTTTATTAATAAATAGTTTATAATACGAAAAAATAATTTTTTACCTACCCAAAATCAGCATTTCTTGTTTTGATTGTTGTGATGAAGGTTTACAAAGCAGGGAAGTGTATGGGGCAAGTACTTGAAGAGGAAATAGTAAGGTTCATTCCTGACCAAGAAAAATATATTAATGATTATTCCTGAATCTGTACCAACAGGACGAAATACTGTAAAAATGGCCGGCACTGGGGGAAGGAGACTAAGAAAATGGGCTGGCACTGGGGGAAGTCGGTTCGCATATATGGCTGGCACTCAAAGTGTTAAAAAGAAACGACTATAAAAAATCAATCGTCAGTAAAGCATATGGCAGACTTAGATTCATTGGAAGAATCCTAAGGTAGTGCAGTCTGAAAACAAAGGAAGTAGGTTACAGTACACTTGTTCGGCCACTGCTTGAGCACTGCTCACCGCTGTGGGATCCATACCAGGTGGGGGTTGACAGAGGAGGTAGAGAAGATATAACGGAGAGCAGCGCACTTCGTTACAGGATCATTTGGTAATCGTGAAAGCGTTACGGAGATGACTGATAAACTCCAGTGCAAGACTCGGGCGGGCTTTTGTCGAAGTTTCGAGAACATGCCTTTACCGAGGAGTCTAGAAGTATATTGCTCCCTCCTATGTATATCTCGCGAAGAGATGATGGGGATAAAATCAGAGAGATTAGAGCCCACACACAGGCATACCGACAATCTTTCTTTCCGCGAACAAAACGTGACTGGAATAGGAGGGAGAACCGATAGTGGTTCTCAAGCTACCCTCCGCCACACACCGTCGGGTGGCTGGCGGAGTGTGGATGTAGATGTAGAATAATGATTTCTCAACTCTGCTGTTCGTATGTGGATGGTGCACACGTGCCCATATGGAAGCTTTGAATCCAGTCCAGTTAATTCAACCATATAGATGACATTTTCATCTTGGATCTCTTGATGGCCTGAAGATGGCACTAATGAGGTGCTGAAACTGGTTGTCAGTTAATCAAATCATTACTGTTACGGCAATTGGTTTTTATATTCGAGGCTTATTCCAAAAGCAAGGTCTGATTCGCCGTAAATATTTGAAAGCGGTGAGTAGGAAAAACACGCATGCGCGCCGACTTCTGGCATACCTTTCGCGTTAAACGCTGCCAGTATCGATGTTACTGTTGCTGTATAAAATCAATCGTCGGTAAAGGAGAATCCTAAGGAAATGCAGTCCGAAAACAAAGGAAGTAGCTTACAGTACACTTGTTCGCCCACTGCATGAATACTTCTCATCAGTGTGGGTTCCGTAACAGGTGGGGTTGATACAGGAGGTAGAGAAGATCCAACGGAGAGTAGCGAGGTTCCTTACAGCATCATCTAATAATCTCGAAAGCGTTACGATGATGATCGATAAACTCCAGTGGAAGACTCTGCGGGAGAGACGCCCTGTATCTACATCTACATCTACATAGATACTCTGCAAATCACATTCAAGTGCCTGGCAGAGGGTTCATTAACCACTTTCATAACTTTTCTCTACCCTTCCATTCTCTAATAGCGCGCGGGAAGAAAGAATACCTAAATCGTTCCGTTTTCGATCTGATTTCTCTTATTTTATTGGGATGGTCATGTCTCCCTAAGTAGGTGGGTGCAATCAAAATATTTTCCCATACAGAAGTAAAAGTCGGTGATTGAAACTTCGCAAACAGATCACGCCGCAATGAATAACGTCTTTCTTTTAATGATTTCCACCCCAATTCTTGCAACATTTCCGTGACGCTTTCCCCCCCGTAACGTGATAAAACAAAATGAGCTGCCCTTCTCTGTACCTTCTGAATGTCTTCCGTCAGTCCCACCTGGTAAGGGTTCCACAAGGGGCAACAGTACTCCATGAGAGGACGCACAAGTGTGATGTAGGCAGTCTCTTAGGTGGAGCTGGTGCATCTTCGAAGCGTTCTGCCAATGAAACGCAACCTTTGGTTCGTCTTCCCCACAATATTTTCTATGTGTTCTTACCAATCAAAGTTGTTCGTAACTGTAACTCCTAGGTATTTGGTAGAACGGGTTTTTGTCGAAGTTTCGGGAACATGCTTCTACCGAGAAGTCTAGCAGTATATTGCTCCCTTCTACGTATATCTCGCGAAGAAGACATACCGACAATCTTTAATTCCACGAAAAATACGTGACTGGAATAGGAGAACCGATAGTGGTACTCAAGGTATCCACCGCCACACACCATCAGGTGGCTTGCGGAGTATGGATGAACATGTAGACATTCACAACAGGATTCGCCTTATAGGCTGCGCAGACCTCTAGAGGCCAATTAAATATTTAAGTATTTTTGCTATCAGTCACTTTAATTGTTAGTGTTTAATAGAGTGCGACAGAAACATGATTTGCGGCCGAAATCAAAACTGTGACCGAATATTCAGCTCCTCTTTTAGTTTCGGCCGAAACCGAGACTTACTTAATTAATCCTCGCAATACCTAGCCATTTTCAGTAACGTGTACATCTATATCTACATGGGATATCTGCACATCACATTTAAGTGCCCGGCAGAGGGTTCATCGAATCACCTTTGATCTATTTATCTTCCATTCCATTCTCGAATAGCGCGCGGGAAGAAAGAACACCTGAATCTCTCCGTTCGAGCTCTGATTTCTCGTATTTTATTCTGATGATCATTTCTGCCTATGTAGGTGGGAGTCAATAATATATTTTCGCATTCGGAGGAGAATGTTGGTCATTGGAGTTTTCGTAAGTAGCTCACGCCGCTGCGATAAGCGCCGTTGTTGTAACGATTACCATCCCAGATCCTGTATCATTTCCGTAACGCTGTCTGCCCCGTATCGTGACAATAATAAACGAGCTGCTCTTCTTTGGAATCTTTCGATGTCCTCTGTCAAACCCACTTGATACGAATCCCACGCAAGACAGCAATACTCCAAAAAAGGACGAACAAGCGTAGTGTATGCAGTTTCTTTAGTAGTTCTGTTGCATGTTTTAAGGGTTCTGCCAATAAAACGCAGGCTCTGGGTCGCCTTTCCCACGACACTATCTACGTGTTCTTTTCAGTTTAAGTCTGAAGTAATAGTAATTCCTAGGTATTTTGCGGAGTTTACGACCTTCACTTTTGATTGATTTATCTTGTAAACACAGTTTAACGGATTTCTTTTCGTACTCATGTGGAAGACTTCACACTTCTTATTATTTAGACTCAGTTGCCAATTTTTGCACCATAGTGATATCTTATTTATATCATATATTTAGTTCTAATCGAATCGAATGCACACTCACAAAGACGGTTCGTCTTATAGGCTGTACAAACCGCTAAAGACTAAAAAAATATCATATTTCTCCTACTAGTCACTTCATTTGTTAGTTTGTTAAATTAGTTAACCGCTATTTGTCTGTATTATTTTATTACGTTTCGCCACAATCCGGACTTCCGCTGTATAGCCGTTTTCAAGTGTATACTGTAAAATTTACAACAGATTACATTATAAGTAATGGCACAGAAAAGTGTGAAATTATGTAGTGGCGCCAGTCATCCAGAAGTAGGAACGAAAGAGCAAGAAGGCGGTGGAGAGCCGCTAGCCTGTCACACAGTGGCAACACTCCCTCCACGCCGATAGCAAGTCGAGAGCGCCACCTATGAAGAGGATAGAAAAACGCCGGTCACTTCTGGAGAGGCCCACTTGTCCACTTCTGCACTTCACTTCTTGACGTCTTTCACACCTGGACGAGAGGCCGCGCAGATCAACGACGGGACCGAAAAGAAGCCGACGCAGCTGTCGACAAGCTAAAGGACGCGAGACAGCATACTCACAAGGACACCACATCGGTATCGCATTTTAGAATATTATGAGATTTACGGTACATGAAGTTCAGAACTCAAATAACAATCAGCCAAAGCCATTCTCGAGAAAATACTTTGAAGTTTTGCAAGCAAGCATAATACTAATCATGAAAGTGGTTGTAGCCGGTCGCGGTGGCCGAGTGGACTGCGGCGCGCCAGTCACGGTCTGCACGGCCACTACGGTCACAGATTCGAATCCCCCCTCGGGCATGGATATTTGTGCCGTCCTTAGGTAGTTCATAAGTAGTTTATAAGTTTAGGGACTGATGACCCCGTAGTTAAGTCCCATAAGCTATACAAACATCTGAACATTTGAAACATTTGAAAGCGGTTGTAGCGTTTGAAGGCGTAGGTTGGATGGTAACGTCGTGGCGTTACATCCTTAGGGTCGGTGGTTCGAATCCTGTCGTAACAGATTTTTTTTTAAGTGTCGAATACTTACACAATTTTGTTGTCTAATGGTAATTTTTACGAAAAGTGGACGCAATATTGTTTATTCGTAATTTTCTGTATTGTATAGAAGGTTGTTAATAATGATGGTTTCATTAAAAAAAAGTCAAGTTACATTTTTACAGTATTGGCTTCACTTTTAATTGACGAAGGTAGTCTTTGATTATTCAGTTTGTGAAGAGCTACGACACTGTTTTTGGAAAGTCGTGTCCGAAGCTACCAATGACTTTCCAAGCGCTAACCTACTCAACCATCGTTTTACGAGGTTTTCCGCTCGTCTACACACACACACACACACACACACACACACACACACACACACAAAGTGCAACAGTGGAATTAGAGATCCCAAAATGTTTTACGTAACTGAATTACAAAATTAAAAAATACCTACCATAGTGGGATTCGAACCACCGACTTTGTGGTTGTCAGACTAGAACGTTACCGCCAAAGCTACTGTTTTTATTATTGGTACTTACGTGTACTTTGCAAAACTTCAAGGTAGATTTTCTCGAGAGTTTTTGAGATTTACGTCGAATGGCTTTGGCTGATTGTTATTTAAGTTTTGAACTTCAGGTACCATAAATATAAAGAAATTCTAAAATCCGATACCCATGTGGTTTCCATGTCAGTCTTAGATAGCACCGACACTCTGTTAGTCAGGAGGTCACACCGACCTAGACAATTAGTGTTCTACAAAATAGTTAAGCATGGATGGCAGCTCACATCAAAGCTATGTAATTGTATATTTTTTCATATTAATGAATTTCGTGTTTAACTTTGTCTATAGTGATTTCAGCTTCCCGCGCAGACTGTCCTACGATGAATAAAGTTGTAGCCACAGAAAGCTACAACAAATCAGATACAATATTATTTACTTACATTATGACAATAGTATGGTACATTCTTGGGAGTAACAGTTCACATATAGGTCGTCAATCAGTAAAAGACCATGTCCCAATGCTTGTTGAAAATATTAATGTCAAATGCAATGTGTAAAGCATTCGAGTACCACTACACTGAGCACCAACTAAGTTCCTGAACTTTTGTAGTGGCATGTAATAATAAACACAGCAAAGTTCGTCCTTGTTAAAACTTTACATAATAAGGTTTTCTTATTTCTTATTTCTCCTATTTTACAACTATCTTTGGGAATTCATCTATATGGAGAATGTAAATATACCATGATTATAAATGACAAGCCTATATAGTTCAATACACAAATGAAATATAATTTCACACGTTTACAAATTCGCATGTTTATTCATTTATGAGAGTATAAAATATTCTATAATGATATTTAAAAAAATACAAAAATAAACGTAAAACTGCACATTGGAATTGTATCAAACTATAGTTCAAGGGTTAAATATGATAATTCGAAACAGGATAATCAATTCATTATGCCCAATATATACATGTAATATTTCGATGATGATGAGGAGCTCAACTTCTACACGTAGTTACAGTACTCACAATTTTTGATATTACTAGAAGGTAATACATGACTTTTTATTTGTCTGAATAAAATACAAATAGGTACGATTATAAATCAGTAAACAACCGCATGAATAATTTAAAATGTAGATGGTGAAATTAAATGGCAAGGTACTTCATGCCTATAACTATATAAATCTCAATACTAAATGGCTATCCGGATTGTGACGAAACATAATAAAATAATACAGTTAAATAGCGGTTAAATTATTTAACAAATATTGGGTGACTGTGGCTCATGAATACAAAAAAAAATATTTGTTAGTGCTTAATGTATCATCAGATGCTTTTTATACATACAGAAATGCTTATGTTACCGTACCTTTAATTGACTTATTTAAAGTTTATTTGCTATTATTGGTGGTCGGTGATAGTTTGGGGAGGGGAAAGGGGAGAGCAGTGGGTGACCATAAACTAAGATGTAGTGCTGTCTTCTGCTTGTCCCCCTGTGCGTTGCGACTTGTTTAAGCACGTGTGTGAGATGTAGACAGGAATCCATCAGGAGTTGTGATAGAATGGTCGTTTGATTTGCATCCCTGTCTACATCCCTCACAGATGGTGAAAGAAATCGCACCATGCCGGAAGACCAGCAGGAGAGCGTACCTCTTACAAGAAGACCACATGGTTACCGGATTTTGGAATTTATTTTTATGGTATATGTAGTTCAGCAATTAATTAACAATCAGTCAATGCCATTCGACGCAACTCCCAATACTTTTCGAGAAAATCTACTTTGAAGTTTTGCAAAGTGCATACAAGTGCCAATAATAAAAACGGTTACAGCATCTGCTGGTGTAGCTCAGGCGGTAGCGTTCTGGCCTAAAATCCATAGAGCCGGTGGTTCGAATCCCACTGTGATCTATGTCTTTTTTTTTCATTTTCGGACTTAATTATATAAAATATTTTGGGATCTCTAATTTCACGTGTTGAGTCAGTTTTTGTTTATGTCTATGTAGAGGAGCTGAAAAACTTATCTTCATGAAAAACGATGAATGAGTAGGTTAGCTGCTTGGAAAGTCATTAGTAGTTTCCCAAGTACAGTGTCGTAGTTCTTCGCAAACTGAACAATTAAAGTCTAGCGTCGTCAGTTAATAATGAAGGCAATACTGTAAAAAATGTAACATGTAACCATCATTATTAACAACCTTCTATAAAATATAGAAAATTACGAATAAAGAAAGCGTGCACTTTTCTTAAAAATTAGCATTAGATATTAAAATTGTGTAAGTATTGGAGCACACGTAAAATAATAATAATAAAAAAAAACTGTTATGACAGGATTCTAATCACCGACCCCAGAGTTGGAAGGCCACAACGTTATCAACTGAGGTACACCAACACATGCTACAACCGTTATAATTATTGGTACTTACATGTACTTTGCAAAACTTAAATTTTCTAGAGAATTTTTGAATGTTGCGTCGAATGGTTTTGGCGAGTTCTGAACTTCACGTACCATAAATACAAAAATATATGCATATAATCCGATACTCATTTGATCTCTTTGTTAGTTTAGGGCCATACACTGCCCTCGCAGCAAGAAGATAAATTACTTTTACCAACTTTCACTTCCAAATGCGAACATATTTTGTTTCAACTCACCTACATAGGGACACAGGACCATAGTAATAAAATAAGAGAAATCACATTGAAAACTGCTTTTTTCAGTGCACTATTAGAGAATGGAACGGTAGAGAAATATCATAACAATGGTTCGATGAACCTTCTGCCATGCACTTCAATGTGAGTTGCAGAGTTTTTATGTAGATGTGTGTTTATCATAGGAAGAGAAGTAGCCACTAGCTTACGAAAACGAAATGATAATGGGACAGAGTTACAATGGAAGTTATTGAAATTAATATAACGGAGAAAACACCATTAACAAGGACATAGACCATATCGAGGTTGAAGCGGATGCTGTGGACAGAGGACGAAGTAGCGAGTCCGAGGCAAGCGAGAAAACCGAATTTTTGTTAATATCATTTTTAATGTCTTCTTGCTCTATTTCACAGCTCCTCAATGTACAGATTGAATAACGGTGGGGAAAGGATAAAACCCTGTCTTACTACGTTCCAAACAACTGCGTCTTTCATGTTCTTTCGTCTCTTATAACTGCAGTCTGGTCTTTGAACGAGTTCTAAATAGATTTCCGTTTCGTTCCATAGCTACCTCCACAATTTTAAGGCGTGTATTCCAATTAATATTGTCAAAAGCTATTTCCAACTCTACAAAAGTTATAAACGTAGGTTAGTCTTTTATTTATCAATGGTTTTTAGATAAATGGCAAGGTGGAATTGTATCGTGATGAGTGGCTCTCTGAAAAATATCACCAGCTCAGAGTGAATATCATCTACTCCAGGAGCCAGGGAATAGGAAACGTGAATTAAGAAATCACTTTTTTTGAAAATCTGTTTCGTAAATTATGGTAATTTCAATGCAAGAATACAACAATGCCAAACTTTATGAATCATCAGCCCCCACCTCTTTTTTAATTACAGACTTTGAAACGCGAGGAAAAAGGAGTAGTGCAGTCGTCCATATTTGATGCAGTCTGCCGGAACTAAAGGCACATCAGAGCTTAATGACTCGTCGATATTGCGGTCGTGAAGACGAGGGCCTTCTCCTGTTGAACAGGGTATGGAGATGAAGCAGGCCTGGCGTGTTAAGACAGCATTCAGGAATTTGCCAGAAGTGATTTAGGCAAATCACGGAAGACATAAATCAGAAAGGTCTGACGGTGATTTGCGCACCATCTTGACGAAAACAGATCGATTGTTCTACCTACTGCGTCATCTCGTTGCTGTCCGACAGACCAATACTGGTGCATTAATCACTGTTCAAGTTTTCCGCTTTTAGCTTCCACGTCTTAACTCCAAATCCAATAAATGCACTGAACGCTCATTTAGAAGATGTTCGTCAACAAAATGTCGTCACATTGTAAATCCGCTCTTTATTTCAAGATACACAAAGTATTATTAATTCATGTAACAAGTCAGCCTAGGTCGCAATTTATTTTATTTCCCTGATAACCTGTTTCGGACACTTACATGACCACCATCAGACCACAACTGTTATGATATTTCCAAAAGTTAACTCAGTTTCAGCCGACCAGTTGCATAAAATAGTTTAAAAGCATAAACCTTTACCTAGGTTTCGGCAAAAGTAATTTTACCTTCTTCAGAAGTACACATAAAGCTCACATTAAAAAAGCTGTTAAATAAAATGTGGCTGACTCCATGTCAATAGACTAAAAAGTAAAATTTAAAACAATGTCACACCATAAAATTGTGGAGACGTCCACACGTCCACACACAGGTGGACGTGCTCCATAATTTTATGATGTGACATTGTTTTAAATTTTACTTTTTAGTCTACTGACATGGAGTCAGCCACATTTTATTTAACAGCTTTTTTAATGTGAGCTTTATGTGTACTTCTGAAGAAGGTAAAATTACTTTTGCCGAAACCTAGGTAAAGGTTTATGCTTTTAAACTATTTTATGCAACTGGTCGGCAGAAACTGTGTTGACTTTTGGATCGTGTTCCACCGTTGCTCAATTGCAGCCATGTTTAAAATTTTGGAGTTATGATGTTTAATATTAGAGGGCTAAATTATTTCTAAATTGAGTGTGTAAAATTAAGAATAAAATTTATCCGTAATTTTGCCCACCGGTTGTTTTCAGCTAACTGCTATAGAGGAAGGTGCAGTCGTCCTTTAAATACTGGGAGCTCCACCCTCTAATTCAAATGTTGGCCAATCGGGTGTAAGTTGTAACGGAAGTTATACAACAATTGATTTCGATATGCAACAAACCAAATCATTATGTAGAATGGTTAATCAGGTCGAAAATTTGAAAGGATTTAAAAGTACATTATATATGGCTATATAAAAGACATATGTAGCATATAGAAACATAAAAACCATTTGAGCCGCGGCGACGTGGCCGAGCGTATTGAGGCGCTATGCTCCGATGCGCGAGGCCATTCCCCGTTGGGGGTTCTAATCCCTCCTCGGACATGGATGTTTGTGCTGTCTTTAGTATAAGCTAGTTTATAACTAGTTTGTAAGTTTAGGGACTGATGACCCCGCAGTTAAGTCCCATAAGCTTTACAAACATTTGATTTGGAAACCAAGTGATGGTTTTGTTATAACTTGAAAAAAGAAAGAGTACTATTTTTAATTAATTTAATTTTACTTAATTTAATTAATTTGAAATACTCAATTTACAAATAATTTAGCTCTCTAATATTTTATTATACAGGGTGTTTCACTAAGTGTGTTTGCCTCTGTAACTTATAAAATAATAAGTGACGGGAAATTTTGATGCGGTAGGTCAACACAAGAAACGTTACACTTTCTGCGGAGCTATGAACATAGTTTATTGTATCATTTTCCAAAGAGTTACAGCAGAAACATGTAATTTTTTAAATGGAGCAACCAGCTGCGTCCAAATCAATTTAAACTACATTCCTATCACTGTTAGTTTGGGCGCTACAACCCTTCAAAGTTCCGGGGGCGGAGGCTGCGATAGCGTAGCTTACTGGCCGAGTGTCTATCCCCTGGGGCAAGGCCCACTATCACATGACCATCAGCCAGTCAGCTGCGCTGTCGTAGCCTCCGCCCCCTAAACTTTGAAGGGTTGTAGCTCCCAAACTAACAGTGATAGGAATGTAGTTTAAATTGATTTGGACGCAGCTGGTTTCAACGAATCCAATGCACGATAGAAAAAACTATTGTTCCATTTAAAAAATTATATCTTTGTGCTGTAACTCTTTGGAAAATGATACAATAAACTATGTTCATAGCTCCGCAGAAAGTGTAACATTTCTTGTGTTGACCTAACGCATTAAAATTTCCCGTCACCTATTATTGTATACGTTACAGAGGCAAACATACTTAGTGAACACCCTGTATATCATTCCAGTTGTAATCTGATGATGGTCATGTAAGTGACCATAACCGGTTACCAGGGAATAAAAGAAATTGCGTCGCGGCGGATTAGCCTTGCGCATTGGAGCGCCGTGTTGCGGTGCGCGCGGCAGTTCGCCGTCGGGGGTTCGAGTCCCCCTTCGGGCATGGATGTCTGTGTTGTCCTTAGGTTAGTTTACCTTAGTTTAAGTACTTTGTAAGCTACGGACTAATAACCCAGCATCTGAGTTCGATAGATTTACAAACAAACAAAGAAACCGCGATCTGGACTGCATTGTTACATGAATTAATAATTACTTATAAGATCAAAGTAATCCATAATGTTCTAAAAAATAATAAAGTGTTATGTTTATCTAATAGCTAGCAGTACATTCCATTAATATTAAATGCTATCATGTATTAGATAAAAAACTAACTTCAATTGTGATGCGCAATGTAGTACTGTTTAATGAAGCCAAAGTCAGTATAGCGGGTAAACTACAAATATTAATTTACCAGTGATACATTCATCTCGCTGGAAGAATGCTTAGATAATTTAAAAATAAATAAATAAATAAATAAATAAAGCCTAAAATTCGTTGTGCTGATTATCTTAAAGGTCTATAGCTGCTTAATGTGTCTAAAAGTGGCAACAGAAGACAATTTGATAGGTGAATGCAATCACAATACTAAATATTCTGCCCATTACTGTTAGCTTGATAGATCAGAATCGCTTCTTCGTGTCAGTAGCTGAATCGTCATGGCAAGGTTAAATTCTTCAGTGTTACTGGGAACCAAACGTGAAGTCTCTCGTAATCAGTACGGAGATTAGGGACGTGGAACAGAAATAGATAATCAGAGTGGGGGGGAAACTAACTTGGAACTTCACCATGTGTGAGTAAGCAAGCAGGGTGAATGTTCGGGAATATGTAGACGGCTCACAATAAAGCGATATGATTTTTTTCTGTTTTTCGGTTTTATTCATAAGAGCTTAAACACAGCCATAAGTGTAATTTAACAATGCAGGTAAAATCTTTGAAACTGCTACATATGATAGGTTGGTGTTCACCACAAAGACGTTCCAATGAGCCGCAGAAAGGCACACATACTAGATACAACTTACCACAAAGCTTTCAGTTGTAACAGCCTTCGTCAGAGAGAGAAATACACTCTCTCTCTCTCTCTCTCTCTCTCTCTCTCTCTCTCTCTTTCTCTCTCACACACACACACACACAAACTCACACAAACACGACCGCCGTTTCCGGCCGCTGTAACCGAATTGCGGGACCTAGGCCGGCCGATGTGAAACAATCGGTGGTGGGGTGAAGAGGCAGCAAGAAGAAGGAAGCAGGAAGGGAGGGGATGAATGCGCGGCGGTGATGGTCGAATACACCAGTGCTGTCTGACGTACAGGGAGGGACAAGGGGAGAGACTGGCAGAGGTACATGAGGCTTGAATGTGGGCAGGGAAGGGAATGGAAGGGGAGGGTGGTGGGGGGTACCAAGTGGCGAAGGTTTGGGCCTGGGGGATTGCGGGAGTGGAGGATATAATGCAGGGGGAGTTCCCCCTTGGGAAGTTCAGACAAGGTGGTCTTTGTGGGTAGGATCCATATGGTACATGCTGTGCAGCAGTCACTGAAGCGAGCCACATCATGCAGGGCTGCGTGTTCAGGAACACAATGTTCAAGCTGTCTCCTGGCGACGGACATTCATACAGACAGACAGCTTGTTACTGGTCATGAAAAGAAGGAAGGAAGATTAGTGTTTAACATCCCGTTGACAGCATGGTCATTAGAGACGGAGCTTACGCTCGGAGTGTTTGGGTAAGGATATGGAAAGAAATCGACTGTGCCCATTCAAAGGAACCATCCCCTCATTTGCCTGGGAAATCACGGAAAATCTAAATCTGGATGGCCAGAGGTGGATTTGAACCACCATCCTTCCGAATACGAGTCCACTGTGTTAACACTGTGCCACCTCGCTCGGTTTATTGGTCATACCCACATAGAAAGCTGCACATTGGTTGCAAGTCTGCTTGTAGACCACATTAGTGCTTTCACAGTTTGCCCTGACTTTTATGGGATATGAAATACATAGCACTGGAGTAGGTAGTCGTGGGATGGTGGATAGGACAGGTTTTGCATTGTTAGTTGTTCTTTTGCAGGGATATGAGTCATGGGGAAAGAGGAGGGATGTAGTAGGGATGGACAAGGATATTTTTGGTGGGTGGCGGAATACCACTGTAGGAGGGTTGGGAAGGGTATTGGGTAGGGTATTTGTCATCTAAAGGCAGAATGAAAGGTACTCGAGACCCTGGCAGATAATATAGTTTGTTCGAGTCCTGAGTGGTTCAAGAAGAGGGAGGGGGGCTTATTTCTGACTGGACGGTGGGTGTGAGGGAGATGATAGGTGACTGGACAGATAGGGCAAGTGACATCGGTGTGACATCGGTTTCTGGACAAGGTTGGGACTGCTCGAGAGGAACTGCTCATCACTGTAGATGAAATGACGATGGGTGGCTACGAGAGACTTTTTGATGTGGAATTGGTGGTACCTGTCAAAACCGATGTGTTGATGTTTGGTAGGTTTGATGCTGACGGAGGTACTGATGAGGCCATTCTTGAGGTGGATATCAATGTCGAGGAAGGTGGCTCATTGGGTTGAGTAGGAACAGGGAAGTTAAAGGGGGAGAAGGTGTTGAAGTTTTGGAGAAATGTGGATAGTAAGTTCTCACTGTCAGTCAAGATTATATGAAGCTGTCATCAGTAAATCTGAACCAGATGAGAGGTTTGGGTCTGAGTAGCCAGGAAGGATTGATGTAGATGGCCCACGAACAGGTTGGCATAGGAATGTGCCATACAGGTACTGTGCTGCGAATTTGTTTGCAGGTGATACCTTCAAAGGAGAATAAATTGTGTGTGAGGATGTAGTTGGTCATGGTGACGAGGAAGAAGGTTGCGGGCTTGGAGTCAGTCGGTCTTTGTAAAAGGTAGTGTTCAACAGTGGGATGCTGGTGTAGAGGGAGGTGGCATTTAGTGTGACGACTATGCTACCAGGTGGTAAAGGAGAATCGGTCGAAAAAGGGTTTCATACAAAATTTAACATTTTTGGGGTGTGTTTCACCCCTTAAACGTTACATTGGAGGAAAATACGTATTGCAATATTTTGATCCCTCGATAAGATCGTTTATTTACGGTGGAGAACGTTCCCTTGTGAGAGATGAAAAATTAGTGCGACAGAAAGGGTGAGCCAGAATGAAAATCAACGACAAGACGACAAATGACGCGTAAAACAGGTAATGTGCAAGTCTCGCTCATAGTGGACGCGATACCCACCCATGATGTCGACGACGCGCAGGGTGTCCATGATGGGCTCCATGACCTCCTCTGGGATGTGCGTCAGCTTGTTGTTCTGCAGGTTGAGAGTCTCCAGCGAGTTGAGGTTATCGAAAACCATGGCAGGCAGTGTCTTGATGCTGCAACACAAAAGTCAGCCATCAGTATATGCACTATGTTTGTTCACTGTGAGACATGAAATTTTTAGTTGTTCGTTAACAATTGCAATTTTACGCAATCAACAGCTTATTATTCAGGTGGCACATCAAATGTTTAAAAAAATAGAGCACATAGTAGCTGGTAAAAAATTATAACTACACGTTGAGCTAAAAGATAATAAATTGTTGGTGTATTAATAGTGAAAAAATATTAAAAAACAACCATTACCTCCAGCGTCCAGCCACACCCAAGTGTCTATTACATTTTGATGTGAGTCCATCTCCTCCCCCGACCCCTACGCATCGCCTTCTACCTCGCTCTCTGCCCATTTCAGTTTCGTTGTATAATTTTATATGATCAGATGATGGTGGCATAGCCCGCTGCAACCGATAGTCATAAAATAGCTATTTCGTGATCTTGGCTTTTCACTTTCTATCTGATAGCCCCCACAACCTGCGATGTCAGGTAATGTCACTAATGAGGTCATTTGCACTGAAAAATGTTACCTAAAACAATATTATTTTTCATGTACTTAGAGTGGAATGGTAAAAAACAGGCTGCGACACGTGTTGCGAATAGAATCGATTCCAAAACATAGTAAATTACTACGTCATGCGTGATGGGACGTTTCTCAAGCATGTCATAGTTTTCGACATCATATCTCCTGACATATGTTTCTGGCTGCAGGATGCCCAATAAAGGACCCCCTGATCTCAAAATTAAATATATCGAACTCGAAGATCGATAGACGACTGCAACAAAAGCAATTTTTATTTTGAAAGCTGTAAGAATGTCGTACAGACGTTCACAAAAAATTTCTGAAAAGATTCTGTGTGCATTTCCGTACTGTAGAGGGTCTAAATGCTTCTGCCAGCGATTTAACTGTCCAGTTATTTACAGTTTGCAATACGGTAGGCACTGCTGCAAGTTTGCACATCTTTTGTTGGTTCTATTAATGATAAGAACACAACCAATATTCGTGGACTTCGAACTTTATGATTTTTTAGTTCATGTATTCTACGCATATACATTGACTGACTGGCTCACACTGCACTGATTTATGACCCAACTCTAATGAACTAAACATTGTTTTCAAGGGTATTGTATGTGTCATACCTCTTCTGGTACGATACTAACTTTTCATAAAATTGCGGTCCTATCACAGTCCCCTGGGGCACGCCTGACGATACACTCGTCTCTGATGAACACTCGCCGTCGAGAATAACGAACGCACTGCGTTCCTTTACTTAGGAAGTTTTGCAGCCAGTCAGAAATCTGTGAACCTATTCCATACGCTCTTATTTTCGTTACAAGTCTTCAGCGGCACCATGTCAAATGCCTTTTTGACATCTAGAAAAATACAATCTGCCTCCTAATTCTGCAGGGAACTAATATCAACATATTGGCCTGTAATTATGTGAGTCAGTTCTTTTACCTTACTTTAAATGGGAGTCACTTGTGCTTCATTCCATTCACTAGAACCTTTCTACTGAATTAAAGATTCGCGATAAATGCAAGCTAAAAGGGACCAACGTCGCAGAATACTCTTTGTAAAACCGAACTGGTATTCCATTTAGACCAGAAGACTTTTTTTTGTATTCAACTCTCTCAGCTGTTTCTATACACCGGAAATACCTGTTAATATGTCCTCCATTTGGAACTTACTCCGTTGATCAAATGATGGTACGTTTGTATGGTTCTCCTCTTTAAATGATTTCTTAAAGGTTAAATTTCTTCTATTACTATTCCCGAATGATCAACGAGTGATTCTTCCAATGAATTCGACAGTGAGTCTAGCACATAGACATACAGAAAGGGCACACCAGGATGGACAGTCACGTAAATGTAGTAAGTGCACCGAACATGTAATGAAACTTGGTGACTTCCTGGACCTCTCTATCCTTGTTACTGATTACGTTCTTGATTAATGACTGCTCCGTTTATGAACAACGGACACGCATTCTGGAAGGAAACGGTCCAAATCGCCGTCCAGCCATCATTATTAACATTTTCCGTAATTTCCTAACTCCCTTACTGCGAATAGCGGGTGGTTTGTTTGGAAAGGAACAATCTATTTCTATTCTACTCCCAGGGGTCGTCACGGTTCTTTCGTACGTCCATGGCGAGCACAGGTCACAAACTAATGCAGTCTTTCTCCCTTCTTTCACCCCTGGAGTGCATTTCCTTTCCCCTCCCCTCCTCATTGGGGGACAGATGACCTTGGCAGTTTGGTTACCCTGTCATCAACAACCTTTCTTTTTCATCGTTCCTTAATCCAAGCTTTTGCTCCATGTGCAACGAGGACGCTGGCGATGAGACATTAGCTGTCCCTCACCTCCCTTTTTTTTTCTTTTTCTAACGTTCAGTACGTTGGATGTATTACACTGAGGTGAAGAAGTTGACACTGGAGAGGAATCATGCCAGATCGTATTAGAGCAGTCAGCAGACTGAGGGGCAAAAGTAGGAGACAGAGAGAGAGAGAGAGAGAGAGAGAGAGAGAGAGAGAGAGAGAGAGAGAGAGAGAGAGAGAGAGAGAGAGAGAGTAGAGGGAGGGAGGGAAGGGGCAGTGGACTTACACTCATACACCAGTTCCACTTGCCGTTCGGCCACCCGAATTAGGTCTCTGTGCTTTTCGTAAATCGCTTAAGGGGAGTGCCGAAGTGGATCCTTTGAAAGGACACTGCCGATTTCCATTCCTATAGGAGACACTTCTTCGTCTCTAATGACGTTCTAATCCTCCCGTCTTCCGTAGAGGAAAGAGAATTTCGATTTAGTAGCGTTTAGATTTCCATTTTACGTCGATCCTAGGGTGTAGTCGCCACTCGAGAAATCGATTGAAACCGGCAAGGACAGGGTGTAACCGAGGAATTCTTGCCGTTTAAAATAAGAAGTTTAAAATTCATAGACTCAAACCCAGGCTATTAAAGAAACTGTGTTTGCGAATTTCTCGAGATTCGGACACCATATATTTACCAAATTGGTAAAGGAGAGGAAGAAACTCTTACCAATGCAAAGAGTATTCAACAGTTTCCTGCTTTTACAAAGTTTTCTGCAGCTAACTGTTGTGATATACAAAATATTGCAACCCTAATACATGTTGTGACGGATTAATACTTGCATAATAATAGTCTTGGGAAAGAGTTGTATCAGAGTATATCTGGACCACACATTACTCGGCGTAGTGGCCGAGCGCATTGAGACTCTATGCTGCAATGCGCAAGGCCGTTCCCCGTCGGGGGTTGGAATCACCCCTCGGGCATGGATGTCTGTGCCGTCTTTAGTATAAAGTATGACCCCACAGTTAAGTCCCATAAGCTTAACAACCACTTGAATATTTTTTGTTTTCCGTGATTTCTCTAAAGCACTCCAAGTAAACACCGGGATGGTTCCTTTCAAAGGGCACGGACGATTTCCTTCACCACCCATGACAAAATCAGAGTGTGACATCCGTCTCTAAAGACCACGAAGTTGAGTGGACGTTAAACACTAACCTTTGTCCTGGTTTACTTTGCCGTGACTCTCTGACGTCACAAAACGCAAAGATTAAGACCCAAGATTTCATTATAGCCACTATGATTATACAATGGTGTAATAAATTTTGTTAGTGTAAAAGTCTGGAGGCACCAGTCTGACGACTGTAAATAAACAAAAAAATACACAAATAAATAGTAAAATAAATCTGTAAATGAATGTTTCATAACCCTACAGTACGTCCGAATTCGTATAGTTATTCAATACTTTTTTGGTTCAAATGATTTGCCAATTCCAAGCCACGGTAATACAGTTCCTAACATGTACTGACGTACAATCATTGTTTAATATTGGAAGTGGATATATCGCATTAATTTTCTCTCGTAATCGTTCTGAAATCGAAAACGCCAGTTTTTTATCAGCTTATTAAACTATCCCGTTCTAATGGCTGTCATTTCACAACTACTTCTCTGCATTTACTCATCATTTAAATTAACGAAATAGAAGTAAATATTTTCATTCAAACTGCGTGACACATTATGTTTTGGTCAGGAAGTTTTGTCAGTGCGCGCTCCGCTGAGAAGTGAAAATTCATCCTGTAAACACGTTCACTGTTCAGACGAAAACTCACTTAATGTGCAATACACACTCGAAAGACGTGTTTTAACAAACCAAATAGCTTGGTGAAACAGTTAATGTTTCGAACCGTTGCTAACTTCTGTTTGCATATTTTCGTTTTTGCCTCTCGCTTATTTCAACAGCACTCACGAGTCTTTTAATTATTCCTAGCGGAACTGTAAATTGCGCAGCAACAGGTTCGTCGATTAACCGAAGAACGCAAATAATGCAGAAATTGCAGTGCCAAATACCGTTACCGTTTACTTGTCAACTATCTGGCCAGCTATTTAGCACCACCGCAATTATTGTGCACTTCATTAATCATGATTATTTGCGATCAAAAACATATATGTGTTATAAAGGAATGAAATAATGTATTATTTTCTCCCGAACAATATAATTCGCGTCACACATTGCAGAAGATTAAAAAGCGATTTTTGTTTGTTTAAACAGCAGTTACGACAACATCAAAAGGAAGGAAGCTTGGAGTTCAACGTCCCATCGACAGCGTGGTCATTAGAGACGGAGTTTACGCTCCGAATGTTTGGGTAAGGATGTGAAGGAAATCGGCCGTGTTCTTTCAAAGGAACCATTCCGGCATTTGCCTGGAGTGATTTAGGGAAATAACGGAAAACCAAACATGGATGACCGGAGGTGGATTTGAACCACTATCCTTCCGAATGCGAGTCCAAAGAGAACTTTAGCAAGTAAGTGGTATACATGTTACAAACATTTATGTCATTCGTTACTGATATTTTAATCTAAGTACCTACTGAATCCGACCTGATGTATTAAGATGTTTTTAAGATGGCCCACGCATTTTAGTGGAGCGGTTCAAATCCCTGACGTCAGTATCAGGAAGAAAGTGAAGCCGCGCTGTTCTAGGCGCTTTGTCAGGGACAGCGAGGTCGCTCCCGCTAGAGGTTCAAGTCGTCACTCGGGCAAGGGTACGTGTATTGTCCTTTGGTTAGTTTAAGTTAAAGTACTTTGTAAGTCAGTAGACTGGTGACGTCAGTAGTATGGCCCCATTGATTTATAAACATTTGAACACTTGAAGAAAGCATTGTGGTCTGATCTGGTGGACTTCAACACCTTCTGTATAGCGCTTTAAATATAATTCAAACCGGGCAAACAGCTTAGTATTTTCTACATTTATATACTTCTTCCAGTGAAAAAAAAGGTAGTATTGAATTGAATTTTGAGTTTACTAGATCACATTGACAAGAATTTTGGAAGAAGACGCGTTTTAATTTCTAAAATATGAAAAAAAAAGAAACGTTTGGTCTACCACGTTTCTTGCACAGCGTGCATGTTA
Organism: Locusta migratoria; assembly: GCA_026315105.1. Classification (NCBI taxonomy): domain Eukaryota; kingdom Metazoa; phylum Arthropoda; class Insecta; order Orthoptera; family Acrididae; genus Locusta; species Locusta migratoria. The sequence goes on from CM048746.1 coordinate 301,158,938, forward strand.
AGGTAAAACATCTAGCAGATAAGTTTATACATCATTCTTCTATGTTTTCTTGTCTCCTTCTCCGCAGTTGCACTTATACAGTTTTTATAGGTTATCGACTTTTGCAACTGTAAATTAGCCTACTTTAGACCAGAAGCTTTTCGCTTTATCTTCAGTGGTCAAGATTTTTATGTTGCCCTCTTCATGTGGATTTGTAGCACTCACATTGCCACTTGCTGTCACTACTTACAATCACGCTTTTTTATAAAAACTCGCGATTTCTGTAACGGTTTACATCAATGTTCCTTCACGCATTCAGTATGCAACTTTGAGGTTGTTTCGCCCTCATTCACAAGCAAATTAACTTGACACCTCACACATTGGACAAAGGATTTATCCACTTCTGAGTTGTTGAAATTCGCATCGTTCATAGCCCACCACATAGGTAAGTGATCATCACTGATGCTTTTGTATGTGAAAAAGGACAAACTATTTCAAAATGTTCCATACCACATGAAAGAATGACTTTTTATGTAGAGTGCGTGTCTTTGGGCAGCATGGGTGCAGTAGTAATTTCCTATAGTAAGGCCGGTATTACATGATCATATTTATTGGTCAAAGTTGATATGTCAAATATTTACGTCAAAGAAACTTGATAGTGTAATGGGGAACTTTGACATATCTCGTCTTTCATCAAAGAAATATTATCAAATCGAGTGACTCTCCGTAGATTTGATCATAAAAGTCGTTTCTCTTTTGTTCACTGCAATGCGAAATATCACAGGTTTGAGCGGTGGCATTGTTGCAGTTATTTGAATGCTGTGTGTTTGCAAATACGGTTGAAAAGTTTAGTTGGTGTGATTAATCAACAACAAATTAATAGAAATGTAGGAAGCAGACAACGTGTTGTATAATGTGAGCCATTCTGATAACAAAAATAGGTTTAGAAAATTGAAGAGCTGTTGATGGCGGAGAACGCTTTAATTTTTCGTTTCAGTGTCGAACCCACTATCACGTTTTTTGTGTTAAGCTGTGGGACAGTATTTACGCAGAAGACAAACTGTGAAGGATAATGTCGTCAACGAAATGAAGGCTGTTTATGTATACTCCTCAGATGTGTATTTCTGGTGGATTTACAAGTCTAAAAATCTTACTTCAGTTTTGCTGTGTTTCCACTGTGAATTCTGCGCTATCCTGCTGAAGTATGATCGAAACTGTTGATTGGTATTCACATTCCTTCTCTCTACTGAAAGCCAGTCTTTTGTTCTCAGAAAACGCGAACGGAAAATGATCAGAGACGAAAATCAGCGCATCATAACGATGCTCGTCACCTTTCTCGATAGTAAAGGCAATATCCACAAAGAATTTCTCCTTTGGGAACGACGTTGAATACTGCAAGATACGTTGAAATGTTGACCCATTTCAGGCAGCGTCTATACAAGGTACAACCCCAGTAAACACAACAAGGTTCCTGAAAATTCCTGTCAGATTAAAATTGTGTGTCAGAACCGGGACTCGAACCTGGGACCTTTGCCTTTCGCGGGCAAGCGCTCTACCGACTGAGCTTTCCCGTCACGACTCACGATGCCGCCAGGACATGTATCACAGAGTTCAACTGTGCATAGTTACGGAAGGTGACTATTTCGAAGGACAGTATGGTAACTGTAGTGCATAATTCATCTACGTTAATGTCACAGAACTATTAACCGAACTATGACAGTGAAGCTAACATAAGAAAAGAGGGGATTCATGCTGCATAGAAGTCCGCTGGCATCAAACTTTGGCTTTAATTTGAGAAAGAAAATTCTAGCAATGTGGAACACGGCATTCTATAGAAGTGTATCATAGACAATGGAAAAATCATATTAGAACAGAATCGGTTTAAAGTATGGTGCTATGGAAGATTCTTGGGAATCAGATGAACCGAAGAGATAAGGAATGAGAAAAGGAACATGTGAGAAATACTGACAAGAAGAAGAGAAGTAGCATAAGGACGTGTTAAGACACCAGGGAGGAACTTTCATGCTATCGTATGGAGTTGTAGCGAAAATAGAAATTGTACTTTGTGAACAGTTGAGGGCTTAGGGTACAAATGCTACTCTGAAGCTTAGAACAGGCGAGGAATTAGTGCCAATACAAGAGATGACTAACTGTAACGAAGATGTGCTCATAGCTCTTGAGATATGCTGTTGAGAGCCGATGTTTGTTTTTTCTTGTATTGGTCTAAATGTTTCAAATGTTTGTATAGTCTATGGGACTTAACTACGGGGTCATCAGTCCCTAAACTTACAAACTACTTATGAACTACTTACGTACTAGGACGGCACAAATATCCATGCCCGAGGGGGGATTCGAACCCCCGACCGCAGTGGCCGTGGAGACCGTGACTGGAGCGTCTTAGTCCCCTCGGCCACCGCGGCCGGCCGTATTGGTCTACATCTACATGGGATACTAAGTGCATACTACTACATCTCAAAATATGAAATGCAAACAACATTCGGCATGAATTTACTTTCACGGTATCGATGATGAAGTGCTTATGTTTTTGAGTACTCATTTTATAGCTCATGTACACTAAATTTTTATGAGTCGAATGATCATTACTGTCAAGTCCCTGGATGCCATGTAGGTGACTGTATTATGTTTTAAGACGTTAGAGGGAGGATTCGAGGAGAAAATGTCCACAGAAGTGGAATACTAACGATACTCCAACGTGACAGTGCACAGCCGCACACTGTTTACATTTTTCAGGTATTTTTTTGCCAAATGAAGACTAAAGTCGCTACCCACGCACTGTGTTATGCAGACTTAGCTCCGTGCTCCTTTTTTTATCTCCCCTCAGATGAAAATCAAGTTGCATAGTTGAAGATTTGGTACAGTGGAGAACTACTTTGAAGGTGTAGTTGGAAAAGGAGATATAACTAAGACATAATAATTTCGATGAATGTACCTGGAAAGGTTTTGAAATCCACCATATCAGTGACTTCGAAATAGAGACTGTTCTTGAGAAGCCTGTCAGGTATTTTGCTACCGGAACTATGCAGGTCTTTCACTATTCACTAAAATCTGTTTCGTTTTCATTTTCGGTCTTAATTGCTCATTTTAAAGAAGAAAGTCAGGTTCTTCGATGCAATCTCTGCCAACGCAGGTTTCATAAGAAACGGTTTTACAAACTATACAGGTATCAGTGCAGGGAGAGTTAGTAAAACAACGTGAGTAGTAGGTGAATAATGGGCAACTACACCAACACCAGAGATATATCATGTTTATCTCGGAAGTTCTGGAGTGTAACACGGCTAAGCCCTGTTGTTCAGGGATTTGCAACTCCCTACTGTGGAGGTACACATTTGCACCGGAGTTTACCGCTCTCTAAGCCGGTGGCTCAGTAGAATATATTTGCATTAATTAACCCGCTGTTCAGACCGCTAATCTATCATCATCATCATCATCATCATCATCATCGAAGTGAGCAACGGGGAGGACACTGGCGCAGCCTGCATGTTGCTGTTCTTCACGTCTTTCATGTCACAGGATACACTTTATTTAGCAAACGCAATGTTTTTGTAGTGCTGTTTTCCCTAATGGGATATGCTTTTGAATATAATACATAGTAAAATTATCAACAGATGCTGCAGAAACCTTTTAAAAAGTGCTGTTTTAACAAGTGATTTAAAATACGTGTATTACTTACGTGTTTCTTTTTCTCCAAAATCGTGAAAGGAACAATATGCACCAGCATCGATAATACTTTTCAGCAGTAGCTCCTACACTGGAGCCAATATACGAGGATTGTAGCGCACTTTTTTTTTTTCAAATGTTCAAATGTTTGTTAAGCTTATGGGACTTAACTACGGGGTCATCAGTCCCTAAACTTACAAACTACTTATCAACTCCCTGATTCTAAGGACGGCACAAATATCCATTCCCGAGGGGGGATTCGAACCCCCGACCGTAGTGGCCGTGCAAACCGTGACTGGAGCGCCTCAGTCCCCTCGGCCACCGCGGCCGGCGCACTTTTTTCCCACAGACGAAAGCATTGGTTGAAGAGGCAGTAAGACAGGGCTGTAGCCTTTCCCCACTGTTATTCAATTTCTACTAGGAGCAAGCTGTGAAGGAAAGCAAGGAGAAATTTGGAGAATTAATAATGTTTAAGGTGATGAAATAAAAACTTTTCAATGAATAAAATAAATTGCAATTTGTGATGTTATGGCTTCACTGTATTCGGTTTAGATGGAATACCAAACTGTGGCGAATGAAAATTTGTGCCCGGTCGGGATTGGAACCCTGGATCTCCTGCTTACTAGGCAGACGCGTTGACCACTCCGCCACCGAGGACTGAGGGGCTCCAGTCACGGTCTGGACGGCCACTACGGTCGGGGGTTCGAATCCCCCCTCTGGCATGGATATTTGTGCCGTCCTTAGTATTAGCTAGTTTGTAAGTTAAGGGATTGATGACCCCGTAGTTAAGTCCCAAAGACTTTACAAACATTTGAACATTTGACACAGTGACCAGCCCAACTGGACTCTTCCCTGCACGTCTCCCGCCACACACAAATCTCCATTTGCCACGCTGTCTCTTTCCTATACCACAGCCTATTTATTCTATAACACTGCACAATACTGTATTCCCGCATCACGGAGAACAGGAGCCCAGCCTCGGCTTGTATACAATTATACATATATTTTTGTCTTTTATTTACTTTTATAGCTGATTAGAAACCAAAGGTCGAAACAGTTATTTGAATAGTAATTTCGGAATATGTGACGATTTCTGAGTGTGTGTTTAGGGGAATACTGTCCTAATAACAAACCATTGTAAATATATTAATCTTTTCTGATGGATAACATCACTTAACAAAGTACACTGAGAAGGATAGCCGGCCGCGGTGGCCGAGGTGACTGAGGCGCTCCAGTCACGGTCAGCACGGCCACTACGGTCGGGGGTTCGAATCCCCCCTAGGGCATGGATATTTGTGCCGTCCTAGTCCGTAAGTAGTTCATAAGTAGTTTGTAAGTTTAGGGACTGATGACCCCGTAGTTAAGTCCCATAAGCTTTACAAACATTTGAACTTTTTTTTTTTGAGAAGGATAAATATTTCTGTGTTTGAGACTTGATAGTAGACATTATTCATTGGTGGGATCATTAATAAAGAAAACGTTGCTACCGTAACTCAGGTCTGTCTGAGTAATATGGCAATCAAATATAAGCAGCTTTTTCTCCATCTGCAGAAAAGAAGCATTAAATGTCTAATGACACAGTGTGCGCAGCTACTGGACCTAGAAATTACAGAGGTTGTAAAGATGTGTCCCAAATTCTTATCTACTGTACATTTTAATTTTTATGTCCATTTGTTGACAATTGACATGTTGTTTGTTGGCATCTGTCTCGAGATTTTCTGTCGAAATTTGTGGTTTGTCAGACGTTTCGCCCAATATGAACTGCTGACATTGCCCAAATTTCACCCTCTAAGATCAATGAAGTATGAAACTTTAACAGTGCTAGCCAATCTGAGACTGGATTGGTGGTAGCGAAACGTCACTTGTAAAATCAAACAAACGGCTGAAAGCTCCGAGACAGAAGCCCGCAGGATTTGTGTACAACAAAACATGATTTAAAGAACGTCATTATTGAATATTTGTTTGGAAAAATAAGTAGTTGAATAGTCACTGAAAGATCCGTACTGTCTGTGAAACAGTTATTTTTCACACGGACAGTGAAGAAAATTAAGCAATACGTAAAGAAACACCAAACTACTTAGCGAGTAATTAACAGACTGAGGTAAACACTAACCGAGGTCAACGCCAACGAGTTTAAATTTAAGCTCGTTGGTCAACACAAAATATCATAATCGTCTGCCTTGTTTACATTCCAAGTTGTCACGTTGCGTTGCGTAGCCTACTCAAAGATCTTGAAGACACAGATACTATACTTCTGACTGCCAAATCAGAGGCACTTCCGGTTGGTATTTTTCCGCCGCTAACGTCATGTGGGGTACCTGGGTCAACTATCGCCATGATCAGAGATTAGAGATAAGATTAATACATATTCCATGTTTCCTGAATACGAGATTTCGTAGTGATGTGCAACGTGTCATTTCAGTAAAAGGATTCAATACGTGACACACAATATTTTTGTTTTTTATTTATTTTATTTGTTAACTGATTATTTTTTTAAATTACTAATTTATATATAAAAATTAATCTACTGATTAGTAGTAGTTGTAATTCAGAAATTATTTCAATTTGTTTTTAAATGCTAGAGGGCTATCTGTTAGAGATTTGATGTTATATGGTGAGTGACCATAGACTTTAGTGCCAGCATAACTCAACCCTTCTGTGTGAAAGTTAAAACATTGAATCATCCTTTCTCCTAGTGTTGTAGCTATGCACACTGCTATCATTAATCGAATATTCATATGTTTATTAATCTGTGGGACTTATCTATTAGGGTTATCAGTTCCTAGGCTTACAAACAACTTAAACTAACTTTAACTAATCTAAGGACAAAACACACACACACACACACACACACACACACACACACACACACACACACACACGCACACGCACACGCACACACATGCTCATGAGAGGACTCGAACCTCCGATGGCGAGCAAACACGCACTCCGAAGCAAGGTTAACAATTTTGACTTGGGTTATTAATAGTTAACTCATTAACTGAATATATACCGGGTGATGAAAAAGTCGGTATAAATTTGAAAACTTTATAAATCACGGACTAATGCAGATAGAGAGGAAACAATTGACACACATGATTGGAATGACATGGGATTTTATTAGAAAAAAAAGTATTGCTAGACGCGTGAAAGATCTCTTGCGTGCGTCGTTTGGTAATGATCGTGTGCTCAGCCGCCACTTTCGTCATGCTTGGCCTCCCAGGTCCCGAGACCTCAGTCCGTGCGATTATTGGCTTTGGGGTTACCTGAAGTCGCAAATGTATCGTGATCGACGGACATCTCCAGGGACGCTGAAAGACAACATTCAATGCCTCACCATAACTCTGGACATGCTTTACAGTGCTGTCCACAACATTGTTCCTCGACTACAGCTATTGTTGAGGAATGATGGTGAACATTTTGAGCATTCCCTGTAAAAAATATTATCTTTGTTTTTGTCTTAAATTGTTATAGTAATTATTGCTTTTCTGATCAGATGAAGCACCATCTGTCGGACCTTTTTTGAACCTTTTTTATTTTTTAGTTTTTGTTCTAATAAAACCTCATGTCACTCCAAGCACGTGTGTCAATTTTCACCTCTCTATGTACATTATTCCGAGATTTATTAAGTTTTGATATTTGTACTGACTTTTTGTTCATCTGGTATGTTGTGAAGCTACTGTGGTGATCCTTAGATCCTTAAATGACAGCAGGATGATCTTGGGTGGTTGGATGGTCTCCAGAAAATATTCTAATTGCTCGCTTAATGACACTTTTTTGCTAAATGATGAATTACCACAAAATATGAGGGCATATGAATGCAGTGAATGAAGAAAGGAATAATACGATAATTTACTGAGATGTTTGTCACCAAAATTTGCAAAACCCTAATATCATAGGTTGCTGAGGTCAAAAGTTTCAGTAGATCGTCAATGAACCGCCATTACTCAGTCGCTGCTGTACAGCCGGTTATTTTTCAAGTTTTATTGCCCTTCGTAAGATATCGATAAAAAGAGTTCGCACTACACTTATTTAGGGTTCCTCCGCCGAATGGGCAGTAAAAGAATTCCACTGTAATTTTGTTTGTAACTGGAAACGAACCATTGTTTTCCGTCGATAATGAGACTCGGATGAAAGACGCGAGGAGCAGTATTTGGTTGGACTGACTCACGCTGTACAATGAGATTGCAGTTATCTACCGAAATATCACCGAAAATGCGTCTGAAGAGAGGCATACAATAACTTTTTGTAGGTGATAACACTGACTTGAGATGAATGTTATTTTAACGAGGCCATAGGGTTTATATCGCTGTTTTAAATGACTTGTCATACATAATGCTTATCTGAAACTTGAAACCGGTTGTTATAAGGAAACATTTTCATCCACTTTGTGTGGAAAACATTTAACTTCCAGCCGAACGAGGAGGCGCAGTGATTAGCACACAGGACTCGCGTTCGTGTAGACGGCAGCTCGAATCTGCCACCAGCCATCCCGATTCAGGGTTTCTGTAATTTCTCTCAATCGTTTCAGGTAAATTCCGGGTTGGTTCCTTTCAAAGGACACGACCAGATTTCTTGGACACCGTTCTCAGAAACAGTCCGAACTAGTGCTTCAATAACCACGTTGTTGACGGGACGTTAAACCCTAATGTTCCTTCCTTTTCTCATACTACTTCCTGTAAGACGTGAAGACCTCCAAGCATCGCAGTCTTCAGACGTACTTTGCCATAATGATCAGTTACGTTTTACAGTGCCATCTTTTCACGTTTCATTAAAGGCGTAACGTGGGCCTTCACTTATTTCCATTGCTCACACTTACATTTGTAGAGAGTAACAGGGTAAGACGTCCGTTCAGTATCACGGCCAAGACATCTTACAGTACTTATTCTATATGCCACAGATCAGTCTGGGTACATAACTGTCCGTCCAGCTCCATTTTCATTTTAATTACACTCATAATTACAACTCTATCCATTCCACTGCTCCCCGTCTCTCGTACTGTCATCCATTGTATAGAACAATCCAAGTTTTTCTAATGTTACTCTCATTATAAATTAGTATCTCATTGCTGTTAGTGACAGCGGTTTTTTATGCGTCATCAGTTTGACCTTTCATACCTTGTTTAAGTATAAAAAGCAATTCAGACTACATTTATCTTTTTTGCTGATTTTTCAGTGAATCTCGGCAATTGCTTCAACCGCTCTAAAATGCATAAATTCATACTTTGCCTGTGTCACCAGTAGGCCTATCATCATTTTGATATTCTGGTTGCACATGGTTTATTTAAGTGATACTAAAACTGATTTTCGGACCTGCTATCAAGCTTTTTGTGTTGTTGTGGGAGAGTAGGGTCTATCTTCGCAGAAGACAAACTGTCGTCAACGGAACGAAGTCGACTTATGTATACTCCACCGATATGTATACCTTGTTCGTTTTTCTAGTCTAAGAATCTTACTCCAGTTTAGCTGTTTTTCCACTGTGAATTTTGCGCTATCCTGCTGAAGTCGGCTCCAAACTGTTGACTGGTGTTCATATTCCTTCTCTCTACTGAAAAACAGTCTTGGTTCTCAAAAAACGCGTAAAAGTGATCATGTAAATTCGTACAATGTAGATTTCCCTCTAGACTTGCGAATGACCCACATAAATACAATATTACTCGGCATGTTTACAAAAGTTTCCTCTACTTTGATTAATTAACTTTTCGTTTTAATGACTCTGAGATGTTTGTTTATAAGAAAGTGTGGTCGTTGTTGGATCCCACACGCCAGGAAGAATGAATGTTTATCTCGCTGTGATTGCAACGCGAACTGTTTAGAGAGCGCGTTATTAGGTCAGCTGCCTCAGATTCTTGTTTTGACATATTGCTGACGTTTAATTTTGTGTTTTTTTATCACTTCGCTAATGTTTTATTTGTTTTACTTGACAAATTTAAATGAAAAAAGGACATACGATTATGAACGTAATTAGTGTTAAACCGATTATTTATAGTCGAATTAACACAGAATGTCACCCGTTATGTGGCATTCGTAATATTACCGTTTCACCAGCATCAAACGCACAAAGCGAAGTGAAACACAGCAGCTGTCAAATTAGCCTCAGGCAGTCAACTCAGTAGCTGAACATTTAATTTATCCATAAAAAATGAGTAAACAAAGCCTCTGGAATCAATACATCATGTCACTCATCTGTGTTATTGTTATCAAATGTAGGATTACCAAAGTAAAGTAATAAGAAGACCGTTTGGGGTAACCATTGGTGTTATCTCCGTTTCCGAGACCTGAATCGAATACTCCTGGCGGAGTAACTGCGAAGGTCGGTGTGATGGTCAGCCTGCTTTTAGGTGGTTTTCCACATCCCACTAGCTGAATGCCGCGCTGCTGCCAGAGTCCCTTTTCACATCAAGGAATTGTCAACTTAGCATTAGAAGGAAGTGTGTGGCGCCTTCGGGGATTCGAATCCCCCCCTCCCCCCCCCTAGGGCATGGATGTTTGTGTTGTCTATAGTATAAGGTAGTCCCATAAGCTTAACAATCATTTGAACATTTTTAAGTATGTGGGGAGAGCGAGAGACGAATACAGTAAGCAGATTCAAAGGATGTAGGTTGCTGAACATATTCTCAGAGGAAAAGACTTAAACAGTACAGGGTAGCTGCGTTCCACAGGGTAGTGTTAATGGTCCTCTGCTGTTCCTTATTTACATAAACGATCTAGGGGAAAATCTAAGTAGCTCGCTTAGGTTGTTTGCAGATGACGCCGTCATTTACCTTCTAGAAAAATCATCTGAACATCAAAACCAACCGTAGAACAATCCGAATAAAATATCAGCATGGTGTAAAAATTGGCAATTGAATCTAAATAATGAGAAGTGTGAAGTCGTCCACATGAGTACGAAAAGAAATCCGTTAAACTTTGTTTACAACATAAATCAATCAAATATGAAGGCCGTAAACTCTACAAAATACCTAGGAATTACTATTACTCCAGACTTAAAGTGGAAAGAACGCATAGATAATCTCGTGGGAATGGCGAACCAGAGACTGTGTTTTATTGGCAGAACCGTTAAAAGATGTTACAGAACTACTAAAGAGACTGCATACACTACGCTTGTCCGTCCATTTTTGGAGTATTGCTGCCCAGTGTGGGATCCTTATCAGGTGAGTTTGACAGAGGACATCGAAAGAGTCCAGAGAAGGGTAGCTCGTTTCGTATTGTCACGATACAGGGGAGACAGCGTTACAGAAATGATACAGGATCTGGGATGGGAATCATTAAAACAACGGCGCTTATCGTTGCGGCGTGGGCTACTTACGAAACTCCAATCGACAACATTCTCCTCCGAATGCAAAAATATATTGTTGACTCCCACGTAAATAGGTAGAAATGATCATCAGAATAAAATACGAGAAATCAGAGCTCGAACGGAGAGATTCAAGTGTTCATTCTTCCCGCGCGCTATTCGAGAATGGAATGGGATATAAACAGTATAATGGTGACTCGATGAACCCTCTGCCAGGCACTTAAATGTGATTTGCAGAGAATCGCATGTAGATGTAGATGTAGAAACCAGTCTGCGGACTGAAGAACACAACAACAACACTGAAAAATTCAGTGTGGTGGCCGAGTAGAAAGACCGACACAGGAATAAAGGATGCACGCTTGTGCAGGTACGGAGGTGAGCAGCCAGTGGGACAGCAGAAACTTGAAACACTAGAGTAAATTATAACGAGATATATATTTCTTAGAGACTTAGTAATACTTAACTTTTACATAGCTCAGTACTGCAGAATGCTGATACATAGTTGAGCTAGAGGCCTGCCTAGTGCCTGTCCGATAGCCAAGACTTCACTGGTGCCTATCTGATTCCGAAGTGTTAGCTGGTTCCTATCTCAGTCCCAAGTGAACGATGTCGTTCAGTGGTGGCCACGAGCGGGATAGCAGCAAAGGGCGCTCGTGGCTGACGTCGTAAGAACGCCGCGCCATGCGTGCATGGCTGCGCGCGGCGAAAGTAGGTGGCGCGCACTTTAGACTTGTGCGACACCACAGTGACTGTCTCAGCTGTTGCATTTTATGTGTCACCGGCCTTTCTTAAAAGCTGGACAGATGATTTATGTCAATTTGTATTGCATGCAATGTTTTGTACCCGAAAACGGTGGCTCTGCAGGTGGGACTAATCTACCGCCCCCACACCCTCTTTTCAATGGCTGTACAGACAATACCATTCGCAAATTGTTGGCTTTATTAAATTGACCCGGGACGCGTCTTTTCAATGCAATATTACCCCCTAAACGTCCGACTCAGTTTAGAGGAGCACTGTGCTTCGGTGACCTCGGTGTACATCGCGCAAGACACCACAGAGTAACATATACAGAGGAGAAGCCCCCCCCCCCTAAACCACTGTCCTGCGCTCCCCTCGTAGTTCCGTAAGATGCTAGTAGGTGTCAGGCGGTTCGCTGGCTTAGGGTGCCTCTCATACGTCAGAGGGTAGCGTGGAGGGGAGGCTGAGGGGCGAGCTCGTGCCGTCTGCCGCGAGGCCACGGCAGTGTCCGGCTTACTGGCGTTTGAGGGGAGGTGATGGTGGGGACAGACGCTACCTGCCGCCTGCTCTGGCCAGTTTAAAGAGCTGCTTCTGACCGCAGCGCCATCATGGGACATCTTACGGAACTGCTGGAAACCCTCCCTCCTCGCACCCCGGAGCGTAGGACAGGGCCCTTACGGAGGTTTCCCGTCTGTATGTATTTGTGTGCGAAGACACGTCGTGCAGGAAGACAGAACTGCTGTAAGAGGATCCGGCCAGGGGGCTGCAGTGCAGCAATAAGGCGTGCTGAATGACGCCGTAATAACGAAGCGACGGTAATCGCGAGGCGCCAAATGAGGCCAGCGCGATGAGTTGCGTGCGAGGCGAGGCGAGACCGTCCCCCACAACGCCTGGGCCCGGCTAATTAACACGCCGGAAATATCCAGCTGCTGCCGTGGCTGTAATGAAGGGAGCCCAACACAGGGGGCCGGGGCTGTATAGAATACCAGGAGCTAATTATGATCCAAGTTTATTAAAATACGAGGGATATTTCAAAAGTGAGGTCCGGCCGAAACAAAAACGTCCAAAATCAAACCTGTTTCCAACGCAATTGCTTTATTGACATCCCTTCCGTCTTTCTCTATTTTTCTACATAATCTCCATACTTATTTAGACATATGTCATATCCAGAATGAAACTTTCACTCTGCAGCGGAGTGTGCGCTGATATGAAACTTCCTGGGACATTTGCCTTTCGCGGGCAAGTGCACTACCGACTGTCCTATCCCGACACGACTCACGATGCCGCCTCACAACTTTACTTCCGCCAGTACCTCGCCTCCTACTTTCCAAACTTCACAGAAGCTCTCCTGCGAACCATGCAAGACCAGCATCCGGTTCCGGCACGCAATTTTAATCTGCCAGGAAAGTTTCATATCAGCGCACACTCCGCTGCAGAGTGAGAGTTTCATTCTGGAAACATCCCTTAGGCTGTGGCTAAGCCATGTCTCCACCATATCCTTTCTTCCAGGAGTGCTAGTCTTGCATGGTTTGCAGGAGAGCTTTTGTGAAGTTTGGAAAGTAGGAGGCGAGGTACTGGCGGAAGTAAAGTTGTGAGGCGGAATCGTCAGTTGTGTCGGGATAGCACAGTCGGTAGTGCGCTTGCCCGCGAAAGGCAAAGGTCCCAGGTTCGTGTCCCGGTTCCGGCACGCAGTTTTAATCTGCCAGGAAGTTTCATATGTCATATCGTTCAACAAGCTTTTGAATGCCTAGATAGTGGAAATCGGCCGCCTGTAAGATAACCAGTCTTAAACAACTTCTTTCACTTCATGGAGTGGGATGAAATAATCCCTGCTACTACCTTTACGTCAGCTCAGTTTCGCAGGTAAAAGAACATGTTTATATATGTTGTTGTTAATAATGTTGACTCTTAATAAGTTTATTTCATTCTTAAAAGAAATGTGTGTTGTTTTTTATGTTTCATGTGCGGTGACAACGCAGCAACCTACGAAAATAGCATCTTCTCTGCTGGAGCCAAAGATGAGGTACCTGGCCACAAAACGTCGCGGGTCGACAGCTACACGCTCAGAGAAGATCCTGTTTGAAGACCTCCGTTGCCAACCGTTACAATGAAATAAATAGAAATAAATGAAAAAAATGTATTGTCATGAGTTGTTCAGTAACGTATGTTCAGAAAAGAAAGTGAGTCTTTTTGTTGAGCTCCTACTAGAGCGATCTGATTATATGTGTTGTATTACATGGACTTATAACTTTCGTAATAAAACGTAAACTTTTACTTCAAGTACTAGTGTGTGAAAAGTAATTATTACATTCAATAAGGAAAGAAGATATCTATATACTGAAATGAATTTATAATTTTGAAACCTTTGAAAAATGTTCAAATGTTTGTATAGCTTATGGGACTTAACTACGGGGTCATCAGTCCCTAAACTTACAAACTACTTATGAACTAGCTAATCCTAAGGACGGCACAAATATCCATACCCGAGGGGGGATTCGAACTCCCCGACCGTAGTGGCCGTGCAGACCGTGACTGGAGCGCCACAGTCCCCTCGGCCAACACGGCCGGCTTCGAACCTTTGAAAGAATTTCTCCGATTTATAGCGGTGTAGGGACTCAGAAACAATTTATTTAACTGGAATACGGTGAAATAACTCTCATTAATCGATATATTTTACGTCGTATTCAGTGAGCAATATTTGTGATGGAAAAAGATTATCTTAGGAATTTTCAACAAGACTTTTTTATTTTTTTATTTTTTGAGAATATTTAACGATAGTGCTTATTAGACATTGGACTTTTGCAGTATTTCTTCTGAACAGCTTTATTCTTTTAATATCTAGCACAAGATCCTTGCAGTGAACATTTAAAAGATTTTTTTTTTTTTACTCTGAATGGAATTTTTTTAAATTCGATTGTAGTGTAATGGTAGGGTCGAAGTTCGATTAAATCAAATTGGAACAAAAATTTACTCTTGAAGTTTAATATAAAGGAAGAATCGACTGTTCCACCGCATTCATCATCTCTATCGTCGTTCACCTCACATTCGGGAAATGCACTTCTAAACCTGAAATAGTGAATCATCGATCGTCACGAATTTTGTCGTCAACCGCATGAACCAACTCGTCTGAAATCACGGATGGTCGGACGAAGCGTGGTGCATCGTGCACATTTCCCAGTCCTTCATTAAAGGCTCGCACCTACTTGCGCACTTTACAGTCACTCATTATGTTTGGACCGTACACTTCAGTAATCTGCCGATGGATTTCTGCCGCTGAAATTATTCTTGCGGTTGTATCAGTGCCCTTACTTCACAGTCGGAGTGCTGATTGATTATCTTAAACATTCTGAACTGACACTGTCAACAGCACACAGCAACAGTAACTACGGAACTGGCGGCGTTTAATGCGCGAGGTATGTCAGAAGTCGGCGCGCATGCGTGTTTGCCCTTGACGCCACTTTCAAATATTTATGGCGAATCGGACCTTACTTTTGGAAAAAGCTTCGTATATAAAAACCAACAGCCGTAACAATAATTATTTGATTAACTGCCAACCAGTTTCAGCACCTCATTAGTGCCATCTTCAGGCCATCAAGACATCCATGATGAAAATGTCATCTATATGGTTGAATTAACTGGACTGGATTCAAAGATTACATATGGGCACGTCTGCACCATCCACATACGAACAGCAGAGTTGAAACTGGGAGCAAGTTAATAAAATCATTATTCTACATCTTCATCCACACTCCGCAAGCCGCCCGACGGTGTGTGGCGGAGGGTAGCTTGAGTACCACCATCGGTTCTCCCTCCTATTCCAGTCACGTATTGTTCGCGGAAAGAAAGATTGTCAGTATGCCTGTGTATGGGCTCTAATCTGTCTGATTTTATCCCCATGATCTCTTCGCGAGATATACGTAGGAAGGAGCAATATACTGCTAGACTCCTCGGTAAAGGTATGTTCTCGAAACTTCGACAAAAGCCTGTCCGAGTCTTGCACTGGAGTTTATCAGTCATCTCCGTAAGGCTTTCACGATTACCAAATGACCCTGTAACGAAGTGCGCTGCTCTCCGTTATATCTTCTCTACCTCCTCTGTCAACCCCCACCTGGTATGGATCCAACAGCGGTGAGCAGTGCTCAAGCGGCGAGCGAACAAGTGTACTGTAACCTACTTCCTTTGTTTTCAGACTGCACTACCTCAGGATTCTTCCAATGAACCTAAGTCTGCCATCTGCTTTACTGACGATTGATTTTATATGGTCGTTCCATTTTAAATCACTCCCCCAGATAATTTATGGAATTAACTGCTTCCAGTTGCTGGCCTGCTATGGTGTAGCTAAATGATAAAGGATCTTTCTTTCTATGTATTCGTAGCACATTACACTAGTCTACATTGAGATTCAATTGCCATTCTCTGCACCATGCGTCAATTTGATGCAGATCCTCCTGCATTTCAATTTTCCATTATTACACCCTCTCTATATACTACAGCATCATACGCTAATTCTCTGTGAACTTCAGATTTTATCCAGAAGGTCATTATATATATTGTGAATACAACGGACCCCCGACACTACCCTGTGTCACACCTGTCATCACTCTTACTTCGGAAGACTTCTCTCCATTGACAAAGACATGCTGCGTTCTGTTACCTAGGAACTCTCCAATACAATCACAAACTAGATCTGATAGACCATATGCTCTTACTTTGTTCATTAAACGACTGTGGGGAACTGCATCAAACGCCTTGCGGAAGTCAAGAAACACGGTGTCTACCTGAGAACCCGTGTCTATGGCCCTCTGAGTCTCGTCGTTCCAAGTGCTAGAGGTGAAATTTTACGTATACGTTACACTATGATGTTAGTATGTAACTATGGATTAAATACGCCGATGACTGTATAAGAATGGTATTCATTGTGTGTAATACTATTACGTAGAACATAGCAACCAATAAGGTACACACCACACACACACACACACACACACGCACACACACACACACACACACACACACACACACATGCATCGACTTTTATACAGGGTGGTCGTTAATTCTCGTTACAGACTTCAGCAGCTGTTGTGCCAGAACACCTGAAGGATAATTTGGAAAATATTTTGAGTCGATTTCCTTGATCATGTTATAGTTTTGGGAGGAAATTTTAATTTACCTGATATAGATTGGGACACTCAAACGTTTATTACAGGTGGCAGGGACAAAGAATCCAGTGAAATTGTTTTGAGTGCATTATCTGAAAACTACCTTGAGCAGTTAAACAGAGAACCAACTCGTGGTGACAACATATTAGACCTTCTGGTGACAAACAGACCCGAACTATTCGGAACAGTTAATGCAGAACAGGAAATCAACGATCATAAAGCAGTTACAGCATCGGTAATTTCAGCCGTAAATAGAAATATTAAAAAAGGTAGGAAGATTTTTCTGTTCTGAAAAAGTGACAAAAAGGGGATTTCAGAGTACCTGACGGCTCAGCACAGAAGTTTTATCTTAAGTACAAATGGTGTTGAGGAACAGTGGTCTAAGTTCAAAGCCATCGTACAACATGCATTAGCTGAGTATGTACCTAGCAAGGTCGTAAGAGATGGAAAGGAGTCACCGTGGTACAACAACCGAATTAGAAAGCTGCTACGGAAGCAAAGGGAACTTCACTGCAAACATAAACGTAGCCAAAGCCTTGAAGACAAACAAAAATTACACGAAGCGAAATGTAGCGTGAGGAGGGCTATGCAAGAGACGTTCAACGAATTCGAAAGTAGAGTTCTTTGTACTGACGTGGATGAGAATCCTAAGAAATTTTGGTCTTATGTCAAAGCGGTAGGTGGATCAAAACAATGTAAATTGCATTGAAACAGAGGATGACACTCTAAAGGCGGAATTACTAAATGTCTTTTTACAAAGCTGTTTCACAGAGGAAGATTGCACTGTAGTTCCTTCCCTAGATTGCCGCACAGATTAAAAAATGGCAGATATCGAAATAATTGACAGAGGAATTGAAAAACAATTAAAATCGCTCAAAAGAGGAAAGGCCGCAGGACCTGATGGGATACCAGTTCGTTTTTACACAGAGTACGCGAAGGAACTGGCCCCCCTTCTCGCAGTGGTGTATCGTAGGTCTCTAGAACAGCATATCGATCCGAAAGATTGGAAGATGGCTCAGGTCATCCCCGTTTTCAAGAAGGATCCTCGAACTATAGGCCTATATCTCTAACGTCGGTCAGTTGCAGAATTTTGGAACATGTATTATGTTCGAATATTATGACATTTCTCGAGACTAGGAATCTGCTCTGTAGTAATCAGCATGAGTTTCGAAGAAGGCGTTCGTGTGAAACCCAGCTTGCGCTATTCGTCCACGGGACTCAGAGGGACATAGACACCGCTTCTCAGGTAGATTCTGTGTTTCTCGACTTCCGCAGGGCGTTTGACACAGTTCCCGACAAACGTTTAATGAACAAAGTAAGAGCATATGGTCTATCAGACCAATCGTGTGATTGGTAACAATGGAGAATTGTATTGAGATGCAGGAGGATCTGCATCGAATTGACGCATGGTGCAGGTAATGGCAATTAAAGCTCAATGTAGACAAGTGTAATGTGCTGCAAATACACAGAAAGTTCCTTTATGATTTAGCTACACTATAGCAGGTCAGGAACTGGAAGCAGTTCATTCCATAAATTTTCTGGGAGTAGTCATTAGGAGAGATTTAAAATGAAACGACCATATAAAATCAATCGTCGGTAAAACAGATGCCAGACTTAGAAACATTGGGAGAATTCTAAGGAAATGTAATCTGAAAACAAAGGAAGTAGGTTACAGTACACTTGTTCGCCCACAGCTTGAATACATAGTCGTGTGGCTTGCGGAGTATGGTTGGAGATGTAGACGTAGATGATACATACCCTGCTCAATCCGAGATTCCTGCAACCGGCATACGAGCTGTCAGCCTATAATACCCAAATGACATGGCGGACGCCAGTTCAATTTGCCTCAAACATGGAGGATCTATCGCTACTTTATGGAATTTAAGCTCTTTGGTCATTGTCTTCTAGGCGGTGTTGGCTAGGGCCGGCTCTGGTAGACGGATCCGCCAAGTTGGAGCTTAGGGTAATGTCACAGACAAATATATACAGGCGGGAAACCAAGGAGGTTAGAGTCTCTGGAGATGCCCTAATACTGAAAAATGCACATTCCAGCATTTGTTTGTGCCCAAAACATTGGTCGTACTATGTGGTAAAGTACTTCTAGTCGGTGAAATGTATGTAATATGTACGTAAACACTCTGATATAACTACCAATTTAGTGCTTTAAGTAGAGAGGGCAATATTCACAAAGGATTTTAAATGAGAAATTCTTGTTTTGGGCACAAAAACATCGCCCCCTTGGCTTCAACCAGTGTCTGTTCTTAGCATAGATAACGCCACCTCCCTATATTCTAACCTCCTCGCGGGAAACCTCCGTAAGGGTCCGGTCCCACGCTCAGGGGTGCTGAAGCAGTTCCGTAAGATGTCCCACGATGGCGCTGTGGTCAGAAGCAGCCCTTTAAATTGGCCACGGCAGGCGGCAAGTAGCGGCTGTCCCCACCACCACCTCCGCTCAAACGCCAGCAAGCTGGACACAGCCGCGGCCTCGTGGTAGGCGGCACGAGCTCTCCCCTCAGCCTCCCCTCCACGCACCCTCAGAAGTGCCTCTAGTGTGGTCTACCGGTACTAAGCCAGGGAACTGCCTGACAGCTGCTAGCATCTTACGGAACTACGAGAGGAGTGTAGGACAGTGGTTTAGGGGGGGCTTCTCCTTTGTATATTTTACTCTGTGGTAATGTGTGGCTGCCAGATACCCGATGGCTGGGTGTCGGCGCTGGCAGCAGCGGGCTGGAGGGCGGCAACAAGTGCTGGCAGGCGGGCGCCACAAGTGGCCGCTCCAGCAGCGCCATAAACGATATCCCGCGGCCGACAGCTCGCCGTATGTCGGCCGCGCCACCCACCACTTCGCGTAACACTCCCAATACTGAAACAACGCCCACAGGCTTTCTGCGCGTCTCGCCAGGAGACAACTGCCGCCAGCGGAGCCAGTCTACACGACGAGAAATACGGCTCAAGTAGCTACTTGAGAGTGGCGGCGCCTCGTACTTGTTCACTGGTTCAGTGAACCGCCCGAAAAAAGCTCGTCGTGAGAAGATAGTAAATAAATAAATAAAATAATAAACTGTTTTTGAACTATCATTCATCTACATCTACATGGAATACTCTCTGCAAATCACATTTAAGTGTCTGACAGACGGTTCATCAAACCACCCTTATACTATTTACCTCGCATTCCATTCTGGAACAGCGCGCGGGAAGGAAGAACACCTGAATCTCTCCGTTCGAGATCTGATTTCTCGTATTTTACTCTGATGAATTTGCCTATCTATGTAAGTGGGAGTCAACAGTATATTTTCGCATTCGGACGAGAATATTGGTGACTGGAGTTTCGTAAGTAGCCCAAGCCACAGCGATAAGCGCCGTTGTAATGATTCCCATCCCAGATTTTGTATCATTTCCGTAACGCTGTCTCCCCTGTATCGCAACAACACGAAACGAGCTGCCCTTCTTTGGACTCTTTCGATGTCCTCCGTCAAACCCACCAGATAAGGATCCCACGCTGAGCAGCAATACTCCAAAAAAGGACGGATAAGCGTAGTTTATGCTATTTCTTTTGTAGTTCTGTTGCGTGTTTTAAGGGTTCTGCCAATAAAATGCAGTCTCTGGTTCGCCTTCCCCTTGACACTATCTACGTGTTCTTTCCAGTTTAAGTCTGAAGTAATAGTAATTCCTAGGTATTTTGTGGAGTTTACGGCCTTCACTTTTGATTGATTTATCTTGTAAACAAAGTTTAACGGATTTCTTTTCGTACTCATGTGGACGACTTCGCACTTCATTATTTGGAGTCAATTGCCACTTTTTACACCATACTGATATCTTATTTATTTCGTTCAGCAGTTGGTTTTGATCTTTAGATGATTTTACTAGACGGTAAATGTCGGCGTCATCTGCAAATAACCTAAGAGAGCTACTTAGATTTTCCCCTAAATCGTTTATGTAAATAAGGAACAGCAGAGGGCCAATGATACTACCCTGTGGAACGCCCGACATCACCTCTGTTTTACTCGATGCCTTACCATCAATTAGTACAAACTGTGTCCTCTCTGACAGAAAATCCCCTATCTAGTCTCAAATTTGGTGCGATATACCATAACCACGCAATTTGATTACGTTCTTAAATCAGATTATTTCGTATGCTCATTCAAAGCATTTTAACGCACGAGAAACGTTTTACTTCGCGGAGACAGCACGTATACGAGTCGTAGCGCGGCGCCGCGCCGCCACGGAGCAGCCGAGCGCTCGAGGCGCTATGCTGCGATGTGTGAGACCGTTCCCCGTCGGCGGTTCGAATCCCCCCTCGGGCATGGATGTTTGTGCTGTATTTAGTATAAGCTACTTCATAAGTAGTTTGTAAGTTTAGGGACTGATGACCCCGCATACAAAGCACCAGTGGTGGCTGGTAATACCTCAAGTTGCGTTTTGCACCCAAGTTTGAATGTTACATTTTGATATGAGATTCTTATAAGGGAGAAAATTCTTTATCTCGGCGTCTGGCCTCTTGACATTTGTCATGATATAAACATCTCTAGAATTCTTCGTGCATCAAGCATACAAAATTCAATGTTTACGGATGCAAGTTGCGATCCTGTGAAAAGTTCGGGAAATACTAGTGACAGAAAAATGTGTGTGGCAGAGCGCAATTTATCAGTAATCCTTGCGTTATAAGATACATTCCTAGACGCAATGAAATTCATTCTTCACTGAAAGATAGAAAATAAGAGCCATAAGAGATATTGGCCCTCCTATTTTTTGTCGCCGCGCGGTCTAAGGCATCATGCTACGGACCTGTCCGTCACTCCTGCTGGAGGTTCAAATGGTCAAATGTTTGTAAGTCTGTGGGTCTTAACTGCTGTGGTTATCAGTCCCTACGCTTACAAGCCACTTAAAGTAACTTGAGGACAACACAGACACCAATACCTGAGGCAGTACTCGAACTTTCGACTGGGAACAACCGCGAGCTCCGGAGCACAGCACCTTCGAGCCCTCCGCCATTTCACAGCGGCGCCGAAGGCTCGAGTCCTCCCTTACGCTTGGCTATGCGTGTTGTCCTTAGTCTATGTTAATTTAAGTAGTTTGTAAGTCTAGGACCTTATGAACATAGCAGTTTGGTCCAATAGGTTTATTTGAACATTGTTTATTTTTTATCCATGCAAATTTATCAGTTACCTGATCTCCATCGCAAAATCACTTTCAATGGAAAGAATCGCCAAGTAAGACAAATTTCCTGGAGCATAGAGTTGCGGAAGTTTTTTTTTTTTTCCAAACTTGAGAAGCAGTCAAATTACAAAAATTTGATTCAACAGGTTAGTGAACGTCATTCATAGGTTGTTGTCTTAAGAAGGCTAACAGCACCAGATAATGATCTATGTTGGTAGATAGGTTGTAACTGAAACAAAATTATTGAGACTGCTGTTGAAATGTCAATATTGGGTGGCACAATGACAAACCCGGGAAGAAAGAATGCTAGGAGAACCTTGGGGAGAAGAAATGTCCGTTACAGCGGTGCTATCTGGTGGAGCAGTTGGAACTGCTTCTAACCAGAATGTCTGCAGGCAGTCTGCCACCCTCTCTGATGTCACTGGCGCGTATGCGAGAAAGACCAACACCGCCCAGAAGACAAGGCCTCACAACTAGCCGTGCCTACGTCACTCCTAAAGACCGCGAACGCAAGCTGACTGGTCAGCGGCTACAAGGTGGTGGGCGTGCCCCAGCAGTCAGCCAGTGAGTTGGCGGCCGCGGCCTTTGGGTGTGATGTAGACACAGCCAGTTGTGAGGCCTCGTCTTCTAGGTGATGTTGGAAAGACAGGCCGTAGCGCGTACGTCACGACACTTCATCAGACATGGCCTGAGAGAACGCTGTCCCCAGCTGACTGGCTGGCCACTGGGTCACTGCCCACTGTCTCATAGTGGCCAGGCATTCAGACAGCGATCCCGTTATCTCAAGCCTTTGTGATGACGTGTCGTAAGTACGCGCCATGCTCTGTGTCACCGGCGGTCAGGCCTGTCCAACACCTCCTAGCGGCCAATCCTCACAACAAGCCTGGGTCACGTCACACCGAGAGGACGCGATCGCTAACTGACTGCTGGCCGCTACCAGGCCGCTGTGTTCTAGCGATCGCGGGCTGTTGTTGTGTCGTGACCCAGACTTGTTGTGAGGCCTTGTCTCTAGGAGGTATTGCCTGGATTCGCCGCTGCTACAGATATAAAGGGCCGAGCTATCCGCGAGGAAGTTGCAGCAGGAATGCAAACCCCCTCAGATGGTCAAGAGACAAGCAGAGTTTTTCGGTGCGTCATGGGGCAACAATATGTTGTACGACCAAAAGTAGTTGATCATAACATATTTTATGATATAGGAGATGTGCAACACTGCAACAATACTACGCAACACAACTGCAGTTATTTGACAGAATTTTGTAGAGAATATTTCCACAAGAGAGATGATACGCAAGGAGTTACTAAATATGTGGGAAAGCTCCAAGAATTCGATAGACCTTTCAACAAGCAGAATATGTACCTTACACAAATGGTTTATTTGCTTTCGTTACCGTGTTATAGACATTTGTTGTAAGGTACATAACACGGACCACTTCACTATGCTGGTTGGTCATTTGTGTTGATACAGTGCAATTTACTACGTACAGTTTTCTACAGAAGGTGCTCAAAATAGCCACCACGAACTGTAATTCAGGCGTCTATGAGCCGCATAACTGACTGCCTCAGTCTTTTCCATATTCCTGTGTCTGTTGTATCTGCTGACACCCTTGTTCTATGTTCTAATCAATGTTATGAACAAGTGTGGCATTCACATTGGACATCAAATGACTCTATAAGTAGAAGTCTAATGGAGTGAGGTCGGGAGAACGAAAAGGCCACAGTGTTGGTCCCTGACGACCTAGCCGTTTGTTATGTGGCCGACGGAGACATCCAATGACACGGCGCACAGACGCCTGCAGTGCAGCTCGTAGTAGCCATTTTCTTCACCTTGTGTAAAGATGTACACGTAGTAAATTACATCGTATGAACACAAATTACCTACCTCCATAGTGAGCGGTCTGCACGGCCGCTACGGTCGAGGGTTCGAATCCCCCCTCGGGCATGGATGTGTGTGTGTGTCATCTTTAGTATAAGGTAGTACATAAGTAGTTTGTAACTTTAGGGACTGACGACCCCGCAGTTAAGTCCCTTAATCTTAACAAAAATTTGATAATGTTATAAAAATAACATGTTTTAGAGAAAAAAAAGATGTACAGAGAGAGAAGGGATAATAGAAGTACCAAAGGCTTGAATAAATAAATAAATAGCTGGGCAAGCCGGGTTTTCAGCTAATAAGTTTATAAAAGAGGATATGATTCGTAGTTGTGATGGTAAGAAGTGGAAAATAAATAATGTTATTCAGAAAACTGTGAAAGGATAATAGTGCAAAAGACTATTTCGAAGGATAGTAAGGTAGTTGTAATTCATAGTTAACATATGTTAATATCTCATGACTTCACAGAACTTTATTGTCAAAGGTTGTTTATAATAAGAAATACTCAATTGCCGGGAATGATTTCATCAGAAATAAAAATCCTTATTCATTTTCTCCCTATTCTGAGTGTGGGATCCTAACTCATGGTGTGAAATACCGCTCTGTAATGTCATCGGTCTACAAACGGTTTAAGGTGACCACACGCGTTTCCACATACTTGAGAGTCACGCTTGCGCAAGCGTGTCTGGACGAGCAAACCTGAGCGAGTGTAGGATAAAGTGGTTTAAGTATCAGGTTTATGCAAGCACATTGATGATTGACAGAATGTGGATTATGCATGCAAGCGTTCGAGTATGTGTCCGCTTTAGCATGTATCCCAAGAACAGGAGGGCTTGTACAAGTCTTAGTATTATGTGACTGATATGATTTCATTTTTGATACTCATAAATTACATTATATATAAATATTCTACTGAAATGTACAGCACGTCAAAGAAAACAATATTACGTCATGCAAACAACAAGAAAACTATTTCATTCATTAAAATAGAAGATTTCGAAAAGCCTGTAATTGTTTAATTTGTTATTTAAATAATTGAACACTGCCTCATTCACTTATTTTTCACGTTTTAAACGATGCTTTTCGAGAATTTATTCCAATTGCCACTTATAAGTATTTACGGGAGTATTTTTTATTAGTATTCTTCCGCCTCTCTTGCACTGTTGCGTTTTCGAGATTGTATAACATTTACCAATCGCACACAAAAAATCTTTAAACGTTTCCACATGCTAATGATAGAAATTGTATTTTTCCCCTGTCAGCTTACATGTATCTGCACTACACCTCTTGCATTACGCTAGCAATAAATTAATAAATAAAAAAAAATGAAAATAAAAAATAATTGCGATTCTTCGATTATATTATAAAGAGCGTTCTTATGCTTGTAAACCTGTCGGATGGTCGTCAGTCCTTAGACTTACACAGTTACACTAAGGATAATACACACACACACACACACACGTGTGTCCGAGGGAGGACTCGAGCGTCCGGCGGGAGCGGCAGCCCAGTCTGTAGTTTGATGCCGCAGACCCTGTGGCTACTCCCGCTCGGCGTTATAACTTCCAAAAGACGACTGCAACGCAAGAAAGGCATAGCTAAACACTTGCACACTTAGGTAATTTTTGTACTTGACATCCTACACACGAGGAAATCCGTAACTGACGCAGTATTTCATTATTTGAATCGGAAAAACAGCAGCATGTGAAAATATTATTTCCCGTTGTTTATACACTCTATACACCACGATCACATTTCCTCTTCCATTATTTATTTTCATTTTTACATAATACAAACAAAAAATTACCAAAACCAACTAACCGAAGTTTGAGCTCATTTTCTGGAAAACGAACTGATGCTGTTACAAACATGCATAAACCGTTTGAAGGAGCGAGGAAGTTGTGCTTGCTCGTGTAAGCACGCCTGGGCCAGCGAGTTTCAAATGTTCAAAGGTTTGTAAAGCTTATGGGACTTAACAACGGGGTCATCAGTCCCTAAACTTACAAACTACTTATGAACTACTTACGAACTAGGACGGCACAAATATCCATGCCCGAGGGGGGATTCGAACCCCCGACCGTAGTGGCCGTGCAGACCGTGACTGGGGCGCCTCAGTCTCCTCGGCCACTGCGGCCGGCTCCAACGAGTTTGTGAAGCATGTTGTTACGTATTTGCGGTCACCTTTAAACGTATAATATGGTCTACGAACTCGGCAAACTACAGCCTGTGATTCTCAGCCGTATTTTATTACAATACGCAAACAAATCCGAAAGTGTCGACAAACGTTAAGAACTTCTGTATTAGGTCGGTTTGTATTGGCGTGCCTGCAGTTGTTCCTCTACGCAGCCACATAAGTCAACAGTCGAACTGGGCAGCCTCATCAGGGTGAAGTGTCGTCGATGGATTGATTAGTCAGGTAGCATCAAGCGACTAGTGCGCATTCATTCCAAGTTACCCTGACAGACCCAATCTGCTGCCACTGCTTCTGTGATGGCGCCGCTCCCGTGACATCTGGTGTTCAGTGTCGTATTAGATCGGACATTTGATCAGATAGCGCGGTCGCATGGAATGGCCATATGGCCCTAAATAGGTCTTTATCCATTGGTACACGTCAAATTTTATCAAGGTTGTTTTAAATTGGCGATGTACAGCAGCAATGTATTTCGAAAAAAAAAAAAAAAAAAAAAAAAATCATCATTTTGCCAACAGCTGTACAATGTTTTTTTAATTTATTAGACCCTACCTGTTTCGACTCTTCCTACTTTAAACAGGATACTGAAAAGATAACCCACATCAATTAGTACAAGAGTTCGTTTCTGCGGTATTTGGCAAAAATTAACTGCTGTAATAATTAATGTGCGATACCTTTTCAATCTTCTGATGATGACAGAAAGAACCGAAACACGTAGGGTCTAATAAATAAAAAAAACTTTGTACAGCTGTTGGCAAAAGGTTGATTTTTTTCATGTTTATCGTCCAAATTCCACTATGTGAAAAAATAACACATTCTAAAACTTACATTAATATTTATGTCAAGAAGTTTCTCTACAGAAATTCTTTTCTTCATAAAGCTATTACGCATTTTATATCTTCTGTATTTCAGCCATCATAAGTTATTTTCAGAATGAAATTTTTCACTCTGCAGTGGAGTTTGAATTGATATGAAACTTCCTGGTAAATTAAAATTGTGTTCCGGAACCGGGACTCAAACCTGGGACCTTTGCCTTTCGCGGGCAAGCGTTCTACCGACTGAGCTATCCCGGCACGCTTCATGGTCTGTCCTGACAACTTTACCTCTGCCAGTACCTCGCCTCCTACTTTCCAGACTTCACACAAGTTCTTCTGTGAACTCCTGGAGACATGGCTTAGCCACAGTCGAAGGGGTGTTTCCAATTTGCGAGGAAGTATCAGAAGTTATTTTGTTACCCAAATAGCAAAACTCTTGTACTATATTTATTGTCTCGTTTACTAATTTAATTCCCTCAACATTGCCTGCGTTTCTTTAACTACATTCCATTACCCTTGTTTCTCTCTTTTTAATGTTCTTCTTATAACCTCCTTTCAAGACACTGACGATTGTTTTTTGCTGCTCTTCCAGGTTCTCTGCTGTCAAGTGGTCGTTTCTTCTCCCTGAACTTTAATTCCTTCCCCAAATTTCTCCTTGGTTTCTTCACAACTTGGTTATTGTACAAATTGAATAACGCTGGGGAAACGCTACAGCCCTGTCTTTGTTGCTTTTCAACCACTGCGTCCATTTCATGCCTTTGACTCTGATAACTGCTGTCTTCCTTCTGTACGAGCTGTACGTAACTTCTTGTATTTTACCCTTGTTGACTTCAGACTTTGAAACTTACTCATCAAGTAATAGTCAATTTATTATTGGAGGTGGGGAGTAATAATCGCAAAAGCACTCCAAGGGATGAGTACAGTAAGAAAATTAAAAGGCTGCCGTTTATATTAAAAAATGAAGAGGTTTGCATAGGATAGGGTTGCATAGAGAGCTGCATCGAACCAGTCTTTGGACTGAAGACAACAACATATCAAATGTCACATCATGATGAATGTACTTACCCCACTTGGGCTCAACCACTTAGAAATGTACTAAATTTTGAAACATTTCGACCGTTTCGTGGCGCTGAAATAAATTCAACGGCGAAGTTGAAAATTGGTGCTGGACCGGGATTCGAACCAGATTTCCCGCTTCGCACCAGCGGTCATGTGAATCAATTAGGCTATCCAGGCATGCTTCCCTTCCAGCTCAAATTCTCAATTCTAGTCTCCTGCCCATTGATTTTTCTTGCTTACAGCCTATACTGGCATAACTGAAGACCGGGATACCACTCATCAGCTTTGACCCATGACATCATTAACATGTCGGAAAATTGTATAATAATAATAATAATAATAATAATAATAATAATAATAATAATAATAATAATAATAATATGGTTTTCTGTTCCGCGGGACCTAATCGAGGAGTAAGACTCCATGGACAATACATGAAGTTTAACACAAGGACGATAATAGAATTTTTTTAAGTAGTCCTATGCACACGACACTCTTAAGTGAAAAGAATAAATGAAGAGAGAATTGTTCAGCTTAATTGCTTAATTTTTCTAGAAGTTCCTCGACAGAGTAAAAGGAGTGAGCCATGAGGTAACTCTTCAATTTAGATTTGAAAGCATGTGGGTTAGTGATAAGATTCTTTAGCTCTTGTGGCAGCTTATTGAAAGTGGATGCTGCAGAATACTGCAAATGTAGATTCGACTTCTGTCTAGTATTCACCGAGTGAAACCTACTAACTCGTGGGAATAAGCTGATTTTATTAACAACAAACGACATTAAAGAAAAAAACATATTGTGTCGCCAGTGTCAAAATTCCCAGACTACTGAAAAGTGGTCGACATGAAGTTCGTAAACTTACACCACATATTGTTCGAACCGCCAGTTTCTGAGCCAAAAATATCCTTTTTGTTTCAGTCGAGTTACCCCAAAAAATAACGCCGTACGTCAAATGTGAGTGAACGCAAGCGTAGTAGTCTACTTTTCGTGTTGACAAATCGCTTATTTCGGAAATTGTTCTAATGGTAAATAAAGCAGAATTTAGTTTCGGAACAAGCTCCTGAACATGGGCTTTCAACGACAGCTTACTGTCTACCTGAACACGTAGAAATTTAAACTGTTCAGTCTCACTTATCATGTGCCCATTATGTGAAATCAAAATGTCAGATTTCGTCAAATCATGTGTTAGAAATTGTAAAAACTGAGTTTTACTGTGATTTAACATCAACTTGTTATCTACAAGCCATGAAATTATCTCTTGAACTGCATTATTTGATACCTTTTCAATATTACGAACAACATCCTTCCCTACCAAGCTGGTATCATCAGCAAACAAAAATATTTTACAATTACCTGTTATACTCGAAGGCGTATCATTTACATAAATAAGAAACATCAGTGGTACAAAACAGAACCCTGGGGCACCCCATACTTTAACTGTGCCCCATTGCGATTGTACTTCATAGCTATTTTCATCATTGCGGAGAATTACCTTTTGTTGTCTATTATTAAAGTAAGTATACGGGGTAATATGTTAATACTCACGTATTGTAGATAATAAATAATCCATAATTATCCTCGTAAATTACAGATTAAAACAACAGAATGCAGAATGTAGCATCGATCATAGGTCTCAGCCCAAAATTTGCGCCTTCGATTCTCAGTTGCGAAAAAAATTAAAAAAGTAAAAGACCCCTCTCTCTTAACCGATAACTCACTATTAGGGTGAAGCTAAACACAAAACCTTACTGTATAATCTCTGTTCTGCTTGTAAACAAACGTCTTTAACACAACCACGACATAATTACGCCACCTATAAATACGCATGCATACAAAAAACCGCCGATGTCACGGGTCAAAGCCAGCGGGAGGTATCCTCATCTTCACATGAGCCCCTATACTGGATTCGCGCAAGTTAATAAATGTTCAAATGTTTGTAATTCTATGGGACCAAACTTCTTGGTCATCAGTCCTTAGTCTTACATACTACTTTAACTAAGTTAAATTAACCTAAGGACAACATTCACATACATGTCCGATGGAGGATTCGAACCTCCGACGCGGGAGGCCGCGCGATCCGTAACGCGGCGCTCCAGACCGCACTGCTACTCCCTCGGGACTTCCGCAAGTGATACAGAGTTTGAATGCGTCCGCATTGAAATTGTCAATTGCCTGTTGGCGGCATATTTTACAATTATTGATATGGTGTCTGTTCCTTTGTGCATGACCTAAAGATCAGACACCATATCAATAATTGTATATTTAGAAATGTGCCACTTACAATGCTGATGTTCTCCATAATAAGAGAAATAATTTTAACGTCTGGAACAATTCGTGTTGAAGCTAGGAATAGAACTGGCAGTAAAAATAGACGTGGGCTAACAATGCGATAAAAAATGAGATGTTAGTGAACTATACTCCCTAGTCGCCCCACAGTGCGTGACGGAGACGGGTTCTGCAGTTACGAACAGGAGTTTTCTGAATATGACGAACTGCAGAGACTGTCTGCTGCCACTCGTAAAACGAATGTTCGTTTTATTAACCTTTTGCAGCGTCGTAACTGCCGCCATCTTAGCGGGGCCATAAAGCGAGCGGATGTGAAACCGTAAACAACGTTTCACTTGGCACGTTCCCCACCTGCGCCCTAATGGTACCGCTCGGATGGCCAAGTTCCTGACGGACGCGCACAACGCCTCTCATCACCGTCGAACAAATTTCTGCCGTAATTAACCGAGTTTTTACGTAATTTATATAATTAAGTCAAATGCCCGTTGTCCGACTGATAGAGTTCGCAGGACTAAAATCTGATTCAGCTGTAGCGCTGTCATAAGAAAGACCTTAATGTACCAACTCAATCAGTTTGTTTAATTTACTTTTCTGATGATGATTCGTAACCGAAACCGGTACAGTTATAAACAGCTGATAGTTGGCAATATGCATTTTAAAGTATATTACGCCTGTTACCACACATCGCAGTAAATATTGGAACATTATAAGTCGTTAGATACTCTATAAGTCAGTTCATGATCTGTTCAAATCAAATGTATGTAAATCTATGGGACTTAACTGCTTGGTTATTAGTCCCTAGCTAATAAACTACTTATAAAAGTTAAACTAACCTAAGGACAACACATACACCCGTGCCCGAGGGAGGAATCGAACCTCCGACAACTAACGGCCGCGCGCACCGCTGCACGGTGGCCCAGTGCGCACGGCTATTCCGCCGCGGCTTACGCTCTGTTCTACACCTTTATGCCTGACGAAAATAAGCTGAAACTACTTAGTTGCATAATTTACGTCTTAGGAGAGTTTTAGAAATATACGAAGTAAGTTACCTAAAAGTTGCATCCCTTTTATTTTGTGAACGATTGCAGATATGAAAACGTTTTAGGCTAACAATAGTGCGCTAAGGGGCACGTATATCGCAAAGGATCATAACTCTTGTAACGATGGAGATATTGTAAGATGTTTTGTTTCTTGTAACGAAACCATATAGGGGAGACCGGGGCAAGTTGACGATGTTAACGATTAAACATTTTTTAATAACTCATTTTTAGAGGAAAGTATTTTTACATTGCAAATATTATTATACTAATCTTTTATTGCAGTCTTCGTAATTATATGCAATTTTAATTTCATGGGTCAGTGTTTTCTTAATTTTAGAAAGTAATGCAAAACTGTCATCTTGCCCCAGTACCGTAACAAGATGATTTTGACCTCGGGTTAAGATGAGACATAAGAAAACTGCAATGATTTTTTTATTGTTGTAAGTATTACTACATTGTTGTACATACATCAACAGAAGACCCATACAAATGTCTCTCCTCCACAGTTTGAGCAGTCTTTGTGCCACCATTTAAGGCACATCCAACACTGTATCCAGTCTTTTGACGGCTGGTATTCACAGATCTCAGCACATACAGGGCACAACCAAACTTTCTTCGGAAGCATCGGTTCATGTCACAACACTAGCTGTTTTTCTTTTAGTAAGAAGAGGAAGCGTTAGTTTCTTAGTAAAACTTCCATTTCTTGCATCCCCACCCTATCGTCTTTTTTGCTTTAGACGTTGTTGCTCCATCTTCTGCGCTTCTTTCTGCTGTAAAGTAAATTCCATAGGCGTACTAGTTAAGAAATTTCCACAGAGTTCTGATTTTCCTTATGTTTGGTTTTTTCTTTTGGCAATGATTTAAAGTGAAGAATACTTCTGCATATTTTTGGTTTATCCGGATGGCCATTCCTTGAAGATCCTTCTTCTTCATTCACCTCATTTGAGGGCTGGACGTTAGGGTCTTCACTCAGATTTTTATGTTCAGTAGGATTTTGTATAGCAAGAGCATAGTTTGTGGGTCGCTAACTTGTCCCTTACAGCTTGCCCCATATGATAATATTTTAAACTTTCCATTAATGCGGTAGTTTAGAAAAGAATGACATACAAGTAAACACTCTTTATGAAAAGCACATTGTGTAAGTTACTCGTGTGTGACAAAGTGCAATACAATATCTTCTCTATTACTGTGCGAAGTCTTAATTCCCAGGGGTACAAAATTACAGTACGTCACAGAGAATTCTCGATCAGAGTATTGCAAGGATATTCATCTTGTCTCGCTCTCACCTACTTCTAATAACTTCATTCAATAGCTCTTGGAAAGTTAGGTATCGTGGTACTTGGTGACACTGACGATGAAAATTTTCAAGAAAAAATCGAGAAATGTATAACTGCAAAGAAATACGGACGGAGTCGGCAACTGACGTGTACAAATCGCCAACCTCCGAGGGGGAGCGGCCGCGCAATTCGTAGCACGGCGACTTGGACCACGCGGGCATTCCCGTAGTACCCTGCTTCAGAGATAAGTTGTCCCATGTAAACAGAAAGGAGACGTAATGTTGAAGGCAGATGATTCGAGTGATGCGATCTGCAATGAATCTATAGGTTGATTAGATGTGGTTAACGAAGGTACTCCATTTTATCCAACTGTGTGTGAGGCAGCCACGATTGGGCCGACTGTTCAAGCGACAACAAGTAGTTCTGAAGGTTGACTTAGGGCGTATAAAGACGTGAAACTGGTCTACAAAGACACGAAGTTAACAGGACTATGCAAGAATAGAGGAGGACAAGAACTTCTTTGACATTTCTGTGCCCATTAGTGCACCTGTTACTAAACTAAGCAAAGTCTGAACGACGAACGGGAGCTGAAACAGAGAAAAATTATGCGGATCGATTCATTTCTTTTCGAACAGATGTCATATGGGCTGAAATTAATACTCAAATAAAGGTACGATTTTTATGTGCTGCGCTCGGATTTTACGCAGATTGTACAACACGGTTCAAAATTTCGACAAAATCAAATAAGTGTATAAATTAAAACGATATTTTATCGAATACCCATTATCCCTTGTCGAGAGCTGACAGTTTAAAGTCGAACTAAATTTAGTACGTTGGACATACCAACAATGGTAGACTTAAAATTTGATTGAATTTATGTAGGTTATTTATCGTTCCGTTAATTGAACGTGAAAGTATTCAGTTATTAAAATAAGCAATATCGCAGGCAGTTGAGATCTGCAAATGTAAGTTAAAATGCTCACTGCTGCTCTAAATTACTTTATGAGTGGCTAAAGTACATGTGTAACACAAATTTCTAACTGGTCTCTCCTTAAGGGAGCAGCCAACGTTTTAACAGACACAAACTCAATGTTACAGAAATAAATGAATAGATAGTTAAACATGGGATGGTAGGCATGAAATGATAAAGCAGAGCTTTGATACTTTAAAATCATAATGTATTCAGAAAAATAACAAGAAAATAAATGTTGGGAGACCAAATTAAGCACACACCTTGTACAAAAGTGTATTAAATCATATAGTTACTGCCCGTATTAAAATTGTTTTTGCCCTTTATGAATGTGGAGGTAATGAGGGAGGAAATTGCAAACACACAATGTGTGTGAAAGCATATTCATTCATTCACAGACATTTGCTTAATGCTTAGCAATACATCACTCTCTGGGAACACTTGAAAGCAGTGGCAAAACGAGGCGTCGGTGGCGTCTTGACGAGATGGC
Source organism: Locusta migratoria (assembly GCA_026315105.1). Taxonomy (NCBI): domain Eukaryota; kingdom Metazoa; phylum Arthropoda; class Insecta; order Orthoptera; family Acrididae; genus Locusta; species Locusta migratoria. Next base: position 301,192,937 of record CM048746.1, read on the forward strand.
AGGTGTCTTGATCACTAATTTTAAGTACACTGTTCACTAGACGAACTCATATTCAGGGAGACAGCGCCATACTATTCTTAAGTACCACATTGTGTGCAACCACACCGAATCTCATAGCATTTACAAACAGAAATGAATTTAGAATTTGTATAAAAGAAAGCTAGTATTCACAAAAGAATGACTGAAGGCCGAAGTAACGACCATTACGAAAGCATGAGGTGCAATCGGTCATACAAGACAGTAAAGACGGAATCAAGCTAGAAAATCTGAGAAAGTATTTAGCCTACACGCAGATACAGAAATAATGCAAAAGCGTTAGTTAAAAAACACGAAGGAAATTCAAACGTATTAAGTTTACAGAAAGGCTGAAGGCCACACACATATATTCTAACTTGAGCAAAACTGGACACACAATGATCACTGGAATGAAAATGCAAATGATAAATTTACACTACATTTACTCGAGTTCTGTAAATTAAGAAACACTTCGCCTCGCATAGCGAAAGAATTACTCAAAAGGACTATCATTGAAAAACCAAAACTGCCCGATCACAAATAAATCAAAGTCCTATCAGCATGCCTTCTCCTCAGCATGATTCAGCAGAGTACTTACTTCCACAGTCGTCGGAGCCAGAATGAAGAGTGCACACCAAAACTCTAAGGCCTTGGAATAACCTCCCCTCGCCAAACATCGGATGCAGAGCGCGCTAAAAACGACGCAGAGTGTGTACACAGACTAGTGTTTACCAACCCTTGCTACCTGGCCAAGACAATTCCCTCTACAACCGCTCCAAGAGAGGTCTCCTGTCACCTCGTTCGACGAAGATTAGGTTGGTACCACACTAACAACACGGCCACCTTACCAAGCAAGCTTGTCTCTGGTCATCCAGCAGACGCCAGTGCAGACGACAAACGAAGCCATGCGTTCTTAACTTCAGCAAAACGAGGCCTAAAGCGGGAGGCGGCGACTGTAAGCCATTGCGCGGCAGTCAGTCAATACTAAGAACACACATTCAATTTCACAAGAGCACACAACTTCAATCACATGGTTGTAAACGTTTATAAATATGGGGCAAACGTTTATAAACATGGTGCATTTGTCATCAATAAAAAGAATAAAATGATTAACTCACAGATAGATAACATTAATGGTGTAGAAACACTTTAGGTTAATGAATAAATCAAAATGGAACAGGAGCACACATTCAGTGGACGTGGTTCAAACGTAACAGTTGTAAGTTTTGAGTAAGTGCAATACAATAATCATAAAGATGGGATTGGCAAAATTTTACGTGTAGAAATTGTGAAGACTTCCTGATTCACAACGCCTGTAGACTATGACAGCTGTTAAACTATGGTGGAATAAAAATTGGAGAGAGAGAGAGAGAGAGAGAGAGAGAGAGAGAGAGAGAGAGAGAGAGAGAGAGAGATATTCCATGACAGCAAAAACGAGAAGGTTTAGCTCCAAATTTATATGGCAGCTCCAAAAATATTTCAAGTATCGCTGAATGGGGATGCATGCCTCCTAAACCTCAGTGGCATGCTGTGTCATACAGCATGATATGATAAATTCCACGTTGGATGACAGTATCCTATCTGCCGTTGTGGTACATCATTAGGGAAGTGTCAGAATACTATAAAAACAACTTTCTCAAGCCAACCCATCCAACACGCAAGTCAGCGCCTTCCATCTTCGCTTCTGGTAAGTTATTCGTAATCTTAACGTCTCTTGGAGAAATACCACACTGGAACATATCCAACAAACCAACATACCTGGACTTGGTATTCGATAGATCTCTGACTTATAGGTACCATTGCGAAAAGACGCGCATAAAGGTAACTGCCAGAAATAATATTCGATGGAAACTAGCTAATAGAAAATGGGGTACTCGTTCTTCTATATTAAGAACCACCGCATAAGCATTATGTTTCTCTATAGCTGAATACGCCTTCGCAGTGTGATCCAGATCAAGCCATGCAAAGAAGGTCGACATAAGTCTGCATGAAACATGCCGATTAACAACGAAATGCATGAAACCTACTTAATTACCAAAACTATACAGAGCGGTCGTATTTGCGAATTCCAACTCCCGGAGAACAAACATAACATGAATTCACAGAGAGGCTCAGACAAACCACCGAGGATCGGCATCCTCTTTCTAGCAGTGAGTGTAAGCCAGGGCGACTGAAATCCCCTAAAGTTTCTTAGTCACGAGAATAGAGGAGGTGCCTAGCGCATTCACCACGAACTGGGAGACATGGAGGACACTAAACTGAATAAGGTCGGGGGGGGGGGTGTTGACCCAGTGAAGACAGACATGATTAGGTGGAGTCTCGGAACCACGGATGATATGTGTGACTGCGGTGCTGTGCAGGATATGCAGCACCTGCTCGCCTGCCCCAACTGCCTATGTATGTGCCGAACAAGTAAGAAGCTTTAGACGTGGCCCCAGTGGCGGACTAAGGCTGTTGGAGGCCCGGGGTGGAGGCGAAACAAAATGAGGCCCAACCCTCCAGTCCACTTGGAAATATATTACTATGAAACAGTAACTTTTGAGATTTGGAAGCTCCACAGGATGAGAGACATGGGCCAGTCTAAAAAGAATGACTTTCGAGATTTGGGGGCCCCGGCAGAAAGAGATGCCAAGCGCTAAAATAATAATAATAATAAAAACATTGCTTTCGAGGCATTTGCCAGTGTACACTTCCGACTTCTGACACAAAATACCTGCTAAGCACGCTTCTGATTTTGTTTTCTGCCCAGCCTCCTTTTGTAGAACTGATGTTCTTGTGTGGAACATCACCTACGATTTAAAGCCGTTATATTTTTTTTTCGTACTGGCGAAATCGTGTAATCACCGCGATTTGAAAGCGTACCGTTTTTTTTTTCCGTACGGACGAAATCGTGTAGTATGAAAGAGGCCTTACGCTTGCTCGCACAATGCTGCGTCCACGGCGCTTGTCAAGAACGCCACGTCTCATTACTGGGCTGCTGGGGGGGCGTATCTCACACACTGATCTCACATTTGTCACGCAACAAACTCCTTAACGTGAACTTTGGCCTGGACTCTCGCGTGACTCCGAGAGCCGTACACTTGGCGCACGCCGCCAGTTCCACATATCACGAAACCGCTTGAATAGACGCAACGCTTTTTCGTGAGACCAGTAATGGAGAAGATAACTAGGCGCCCTATAAACCGGAAAGGAATTATGAATGAAATACACGAGATAACTGTGACATAGTCTGCAAATTTATTGGTTTACGAACCGGTTTTCGGCTGTTATACCATCATCAGGTAAACATTACCAATTGTAATGTTTACCTGATGATGGCGAAATAGCCGAAAACCGGTTTGTAAACCAATAAAATTGCAGAATATCTCACAGTTATCTTATGTATTTCATTCATAATGTAACAAATATTCTGTCAAAAAACCGACGGAACAGTCAGTGAATACGGAAAGGAATTGTTTTGTAACACTACACGCGATTTATCCGTAACCGATACTTAAAGTCTTCTCAGCTTTCGTTTAAAGAGGCTTGCAAGGAGACCACATGGGTATCGGATTTTAGGATTTCTTTTTTTATGGTACGTCAAGTTCAGAACTTAAATAACAGTCAGCCAAAGCCATTCGACGCAATTCTAAAACTTTTTCGAGAAAATCTACTTTGAAGTTTTGCAAGTACACGAAAGTACCAGTAATGAAAAGAGAAACAGCACGTGTCAGTGTAGCTCAGTTGGTAGCGTAGGTAGGTGGTTAGCCGTAGCGGTAAAAGTCGTGATCAGCCTAATGTATTTACTTGTCGTGAAGCGGCAGTGTTGGCAACAGTCGCTGTGGATGCTGGGATGAATTGCGGCACTCAATTCTTTACAAGAAGTGAAAAAAATGTTCAGATGTTTGTAGAGCTTATGGGACTTAACTACGGGGTCATCAGTCCCTAAACTTACGAACTAGCTAATACTAAGAACAGCACAAATACCCATGCCCGAGGGGCGATTCGAACCCCCGACCGTAGTGGCCGTGCAGACAGTGACTGGCGCGCCTCAATCCCCTCGGCCAAGAAGTGAAAATGAATGTGTTAACATCACGTTTGTATGATTTTATTTTCGAAATGAATCACAGCGTTGAATGTAGAAGATCGCACACTACAAAATTACGTTTCTCCACAACACTTTGTTTTTATGTAAAGCGAAATAGGTGTGTGTCTGTCTCTCAAATGATATGAATTACAATATTTTTTTCAATGTTCATAACTTGGTAAAACGCTTGCAACAATTTAATCTGTACTCTTCGGTTCCTGCCTAACCACATACTTTAAAACCATGACATATTCGTAAAAATCGTAACATTCGCTCACAAAAATTGAATCTGTACTCTTAGGTTCCTGCCTAACCACAACCCTTAGAATCATGACATATTTGAAAGAATAATAATATTCGTCGATGTACCCTTGTACTGTCAGTAATTGAATTATTGTACACGCCATTGGCTACTCGAAATGTTCTACGTTGCCAACATAACAGTGCTACGGACGCACCGCGACGCTACCCATGCCACTGATAGAGACTTTAGCCATAGCGTTCTGTCCTCGCAGCCCTTGTGTCGGTGGTTCAAGCCCTGCTATGATCCACATTTTTCCCGTTGTTTTCTAATTCCGTTATATAATACATTATCGATCTCTAATTGCACGTGTAATGTCAGTTTTTGTTTATGTGTATGTAAACGAACTGAACACCTTGTCGTCACGTAAAACAATGGTTGAGTAGGTTAGCTGCTTGGAAAGCCATTAGTAGCTATGGAATTGTATTTCAAAAAACAGCGTCGTAGGTCTTGACAAATTGAACAATCAACGACTACCGTCGTCAAATGATAGTGAAGGCAATACTGAAAAAAATGTTACTTTTTTTAAAATCAAATCATCATTAATAACAACCTCTTATAAAATATAAAAAATTACGAAGCAATAAAAGCACGTGCATCTTTCGTAAAAATTACCATTCGATATTAAAATTGGGTAAGTATTCGAACACAAAAAATAATAAAAAAAATAAATAAATAAAAAAAAAAATAAAAAAAAATAAATAAATAAAAAAAATAAAATAAATATGTTACAGCAGCATTCGAACGATCGACTTAATGCTTGTCAGGCTAGAACTCTACCACGCAGCTACGTCGACAGCCGCTGAATACATTTTTATTACCGGTACTTATGCGTACTTACGAAACTTCAAAGTCGATTTTCTCGAGAATTTTTGAGAGTTGTGTCGAATGGCTTTGGTTGATTGTTATTTGTGCTCTGAATTTCACGCACCATAAATATAAATAAAATTCTAAAATCCGATGCCCATGTAGTCTCCTTGATGGATGAAATCCTACAAACTATTTAATTTTTGCCTAATATGCTCTTGCGCCGTTATGACTACATAAGTCACTCCTTTGCTCTTACAACAGCGTCTTGCAAAGTAGAGCACGTTGGAAGGAAATCTTTGAGTGAAAGCTGATAAATTGGTACTAATTAATAAGCTGGCAACGTAGGGTGAAAGAACTCCATCCAGTAAACAAAATATATAACATCCAGGTAGGGGTCTTTGGGTCTCCTTGCAAAATCATACGTTTTACAAGGACACTCCCAATCGGAGAATTAACAGACATGAGGAGAGAGAGAGAGAGAGAGAGAGAGAGAGAGAGAGAGAGAGAGAGAGAGTGAGAGGGAGGGCGGGGGGGGGGTAGGGGTTGGGCAGATGGAGATCCAATTCAAGCCTAAAAAACGTTTCGGACTACAGTCAATCAGTGTAACATTTTACCAGTAAGGTCCTCTTTATACCACTCTTTTTGTATAATCGCAATAGTGTGGATACTGTGTTACGGAATTGATGCACGAGTTGGGGTGGAAATCCTTAAAAGAAAGGCATTATTCGTTGTGGCGAGATCTATTTGCGTTTTTTTGTTTTTTTTGTTTTTTTTTTTTTTTTTTCACCAACTTTTTCCTCCGAAAACGAAACTGATGTTGTTAGCAGCTACCTACATAGGGAGACATTACCATTATAATTAAATTAGTGAAATTCGCGAGCTCTTAGAGAATGAGCCATAGATATATATCACGAAAACGGTTCGATAAACGCTCTGCCTGGCACTTAAAATGATTTCCATAGTAATTATGTAGATGTAATTGTAGATAGCACCGAGCTTAAAAACCCTTATGGCTCTACAACATCCACACGATCTGATTACATGGCCTTAGGTGCGGCATTCGTTCAGTTACGATTATTTAGAACTTCGGTTATTCTTAGCTTGTTCCATTACTTCCCCGATTAACAACATCTCTGTGCTTAGTTTCTTATCTTTCAGCCCAACACGTTACAAAAGGTGTCTTCAGCGTATCTTCGCAAGGGCTCACAAAATAAGTTTTTAATACTACCACAGTAGTATGCTACGAGCCAACAGTTTGGGTATGTTCTTAGTTATATCTAAATACGAGGTATGTCCAGAAAGTAAGTTACGTTTGGTTATATAAAACAAACGTGTACAGATGCAGAAAAAATATTTATTGTACAAAAATCTACAACTGTTAAACTACTTTTCTACATAGCTGCCGAAATTTTGTAGGCACTTGTCATAGCGTGGCAAAAGGTTGTGTGTGCCTTCTTCATAGAAGGTTGCCGCCTGTGTATTCAGCCATGTGGTAGCATGTTCTTTCAGCTTGTCATCGTTGAAGTGTTGACAGGACAAATTTTAGGTGTAAGAAGATGATTTCCATTAATAGGTGGTGTTTGTTTCACCGATAGTACCCGAATGTGACCAAACAACTCTTACGGGAATTTCACTGGGACGTGTTTGATCATCATCCGTACAGCCCGGGCCTCGCTCCTAGCAACCTTCACCTCTTCTTACACCTAAAAATCTGTCCTTGGTGGTCAACATTTCAACGTTGATGACGAGCTGAAAGAACATGCTACCACATGGCTGAATAGACAGGCGGCAACTTTCTATTAAGAAGGGATACAGAAACTTGAGCCACGCTATGACAAGTGCCTACAAAATTTCGGTAGCTATGTAGAAAAGTAGTTTAACAGTTGCAGATTTTTGTACAATAAATATTTTTTCTGTATCTGTACACGTTTGTTTTATATAACCAAACGGAACTTACTTTCTGGACGTACCCCGTACATGTGTTTCTTGATTAGACTATTGGATTCTACAGGTTTTACGGACTAAATTTAAATGGTAATTTGATTATATGGGCACGAACCTAATCACGCATTCTCCGCCATACCCTTTGCCGAAACACTTCCTCATACATAGATCCTTCGGTTCTACGTACCAAGTCAACTGACGGTTGCATCGTAATGTAAGCTCAACAGCGTACAACACATTACTCACCACAGTGGTCACGCACAGATAAATCGTTAGACATTTATGGGAGATCGAGCCACGTGCGCTAACGCCCGCACACGATCTCTACGTGAGCGGTGCGGTGGCAAATTTATGACTCAAGAGGACATTGTACGTAAATGTGGATAAACGTGAGGAGCGTGCCACAGAGGCATGGTATTCTACACCTACATAAATACTCTGCAAGTGACAGTGAAGTGCATGGCAGGGGGTTCACCGAACCGCTTGTACATTTCTCCACATTCTCTAATAGCTCGTGGGAAAAAGGAATATTTAAACCTTTTCGTTTTCTAGCTGATTTCTCCTATTTTATTATGATGGTCACGTGTCCCTATGTAGGTGGGTGCTAAGAAAATACGATCGCATTCCGAAGAGAAAGTTGGTGAAAGAACCTTTTGCAAATAGATCTCTGCGCAACGAATAACGCCTTGATTTTAATTATTTCCACCCCAACTCGTGCGTCATTTCCGTGACACACACTCCCCTTTACCGTGATAATATAAAACGAGCTGCCCTTCTCTGATCTTCCCACAATCCGCAGATATACTCCAAAATAGGAATCATAAATGTAGTGTAGGCAGATTCTTTAGTAGAAGGAAATAGCTAATTAACATGACAGTGTAAATTCGTCGCCGGAACGTGCGACAGAGCCCCCGTGCACCTCCTAGCGGCGTGAGTTGTGAACTAAAGCTGGGAGAGAACGGCCGACTAACACTGTGAGGACACTGAACATCATTCGTCGGCGTACTTTATAGAAGCAGGAAATGGCTGGAAGATGGAGTGTATGTGCTACGTGCTGCTGTAACAGCTAACTACAAATAGCGATGCACTCCGAAATCTTTCTTCAGAATCTCGAAATATAGAGAATTCATAATATGTTAGTTTGCGAAGGCTATTATTAGGCTTTACTTTTAATAAACAGAGTCTTAACTATATTCCCATACACACAACAACCAGAACGATGTACTAAATGAACAAACCGAACTTAAACATAAAAAATACATCGAAAATTTTATTCACATTATAAACAAACAAGAGAATGGATAAACACCAAAGATTCCAATCCATAGTAAAACTTCAATACAAAAACCAATAAACCAAAGATATTAATGTATAAATTACTGGTAACCATGTAAACTTATAATATCGTTGGATGCTGCCACCACAGACTGCCACTATGGAAAACTGATAAAAAATCTAATCATATAACTAGTGCTGCTGCACATATACAGATAAGCATTACATCAGCTTCTATAATCAACTGGGCAGCAAATAAACAACAATATTATAAATAATGTAAGTAAAACTTTGTAAAAATTTACGTAATTATGTTATAAGAATATATGTAACAACTCTTCTATATTACTTGTATTACAGAACACCTGATGATGGCCTAAGGCCGAAATAAGCATATAGTGAGTTAATGAAGTTTAAATCAGTGTTAAAATAATTTATCATTATTGTGGTATTGAACATTTCAGTCAAATACATACTCCACACTACGGGCCCCAGAGAACGAAAAAGAGTCTTTAATGCTTCGATTTACTGTTTTTCATAAGTTTTTATAAATACAGGCAGTGGGCTATGCGTAAGCGAAGAGATGACTTGCATAAAATGTTGAGAAATTAGGGCCCAGAGCATTTGAATAAAAGCTATGTATTATGCCCAGACAAATTTGTGGAGAAAGATTTCAGAAATAAGATTTTGTAAAGTCCAGAGCAAATGTAATTTGTTATAATTATTATTATTGTATTTTTAGTGCGCCTCGGTAGCACAGTGGTAGAGTGCCAGACTACAAATCCAGAGGTCGCGGGTTCGATCCCCGCCAGGTCCTTGGATTATTAGCTGTCACTTTCCACTTTCTTCCCCTCTGGTAGTATTGCTCATGTGAAAAATACCGAGTAGCACCGTGGTTCGGAACCCACGTTAAACTGTAGGTCCCCATATAACTGGTTGGGTCGGAGGAAGGCAACTGCATACCACATCCAAACAGGACCATGCCTAGTAAAGCATTGTGGTGTTCAAGCCAGTCTTCGGATTATTGACTGCTTTACCTTTTTTAACGTATTATAACAATAAATATATAACAGAAAGTTTCAAATGTTTGTAGAACGTATGGGACTTAACTACGGGGTCATCAGTCCCTAAGCTTACAAACTACTTATGAACTAGCTACGACTAAGGACGGCACAAATATCCATGCCCGAGGGGGGATTCGAACCCCAGACCGTAGTGACCGTGCAGACCGTGACTGGAGCGCCTCAGTCTCCTCGGCCACCGCGGCCGGCTATATAACAGAAAGTTTTATTTGAATCCTTTCATTTAAAGCGTAGAAGATGCTTTAGAAACATCAACACAGTACTTTCATTGTCAGTTGCTTGTATTTAAGCAAAAATTATATTTTATGTAACATAAGACTAAACAGAAATTTAAAATAATGTCTTACACTTTGGTTGTCAATTCCAGTACTTGGGGTGATTCACCGCACTCTGTTCTGGTGCCCAGTTGCTCATGGAAACTGCGCTCATGTATACGGTTAAAACTTACGTCATGCATTGTGTTATTTTCAGTTCGGATTCTATCCAAATAAGAGTATTATTTTTCCGTCTGCGCAACTACAGTAAGTGCGATCGTTTTTCACTAGACGCCTTTCGTTTCACTGAATATAAAATATCAGTTGTCTGAAATGAGAGCTTACCTAAATTTTGATTTGTTTTCATAGATCGAAAACAGTTCAAAATTTGTAAAATGTTGATTTGTTTTACTTGGAAATTTTTTCTTACATCTTCGCCTGACATCTTTGAGCGCCATGGTGGTGCACAGTTCTTGGCAGAACGATTACTTCAGTCTCTTCTGCCCTACACTTTAAAAAAAATTATAATATAGCATACTATCTTAAATTACGTAACAAATGTAAATCTTGTAAAGTAATTTCGGTACGCAGCGAAATAAAATACTTTATCGCAGATGTTAAAGCAAGTATAGCCTACAACTCGAACTAACACTTGCATCTTCTACGTGTTCTGCTCATGAAACCTACTCATATTCGTATGATGTCTGAAATAGTGGCATTTATTGGTGTTTTGCGGCGGATCGTTCAACATGTCTACAAACAGCCAAAAGGGATGGAACGGTGACCCGTTTCAAGGCTCCAGAATCAAATCCGTTTACAAATTTGACAGGTACCCCCGGAATTAAATGGTATTAAAGGATACTTGCATGATATCTCTAGGTAACTTTTCCTCCCTTCACGGTAGATTGGGTAATGGTGGCCGTGCCATAGTAGATACACCAGTTCCCGCTAGGTCAGCGAAGTTTAGCATTGTCGGGCCTAGCTAGTAATTAGATGGGGCCGTCTGCAGTGGCTGAGCGGTCTACGACGCGTCAGTCACGTTCTGCACGGCCACTACAGTCGGAGGTTCGAATCAAAAATGTTCAAATGTTTGTAAAGCTTATGGGACTTAACTACGGGGTCATCAGTCCCTAAACTTACAAACTACTTATGAACTACTTACGAACTAGGACGGCACAAATATCCATGCCCGAGGGGGGATTCGAACCCCCGACCGTAGTGGCCGTGCAGACCGTGACTGAAGCGCCTCAGTCCCCTCGGCCACCGCGGCCGGAAGGTTCGAATACCCCCTCCGGTATGGATATTTGTACCGTCCTTAGCTAGTTCATAAGCAGTTTGTAAGTTTAAGGACTGATGACCCCTTAGTTAAGTTCCATAAGCTTAACAAACAATTCATTTTCAGCGTCCCTGATCTGCCGAGCCTTCCTGACAGGCGTGGTGGGTCTACACCACCTAGAAGACAAGGCCTCTCAGCTGGCCGTGCTTACGTCACACCGAGAGGCCGCGAACGCAAGATGACTGGCCGGCCGCTACGAGGCGGTGGGCGTCTACCAACACCGCCGAAAGAGAAGGCCGCGGCGCGCTAGTGCCACGTCACGCAGAGCAGGTCGCTACCGCGTATCTCAGTGGCTGGCCGGTGGGGCACGACGCACCACGCCCTAGCGGCCAGCCATTCAGGTACGCGAGAGTGACCTGCTCTGCGTGACGTGGCACTAGTGCGCCGCGGCCTTCTCTTCCGGTGGTGTTGCGTCTACCCAGTCAGCTGGCGGCCGCGGCCTGTCGGCGTGACGTAGGCACGGCCAGCTGAGAGGCCTTGTCTTCTAGCTGGTGTAGGGTGGGTGCACTCAGCCAACGCCACCTAGATACAAGGCGGCGTTGACTTAATCCTTGTGAGGGCAATTCAGAAGCTGCTTGATCGAAAAGTAGCGACTCCGATCACTGAAAACCGAGACAACACCAGGGAGTGCGGGGCGCTGAACACGCCTACCTCCGTACCACATCTTTGACGCCCTTGGTAGGAGGATGACATGGCGACCGGTCGGTACCTAGTAGGCCTCTCTAGGCCTTTGTGACGGAATTTAGTTTTCGTGCTTAGAGTGATCCTTGATCTCAGTAAAAGAGGGAAATTGTTTGCATATATCAAAATGAATCTTTACTGATAAATTTGTCTAATTTCTCTACTTTTCTTACTCATATAAATTTTTCTTTATCTTTTCTTGCTAATTTCCATTCCTAGCCCACTTTAACATCGGGGGCGGTAATTTCGTAGGAATTGTCTACGTCGAAATGAAAGGGCAGTGCGATGATATATACCGGACGTTCGACTCTCTCTCCGCTAGCGGTGATGGGAATCTAAGATGACGGAACAGCTGATTTGTGTAGCTGATACCGGTGTTGATTCTTGACGTGATAATTAGACGAAATTTCTTGGCCAATACATATTGCAAACACATCGTGAATCGGAAAAGTACGTCGAGAACCAGTCACTACATGCTTGTAACAGTTTGTTTTACGCAATGTAAATTGACCGTAATCACTCAATAAACAACTTATATTTGTTTTCAGTGAAAACGCAGTTTTCAGCCAAAGCTATGTAATTGAAACAAATTATAGATACCGAAACGATAGGTATCGAAGAAGAGAATGTTATGATTTTTACTACCATGTCATGATTTTAAAGAATGTAGTTAGGCAGGAACCTAGGAGTACAGCTCGTTCACTCGTGACAATTTTAAAAACTGTACTCTCAGGTTCCAGCCTAACGACATAATTTAGTATCATGAAATATTTGCAAAAATAATAACATTCGCTTTTCACTCGCAACAATTTAAGCTGCACTCTTTTTAAGTTCCCGCCCAACCACATCCTTTAAAATCATGACATTCGTAAAAATCACAACATTCGCTTGTTCGATACCTATCCTCTCGATTTTTTTTATTATTATTGTTTTTCTTTTAATCTTTTCATTCTCTACCCTGAAGGGGTTAGGACGGGCTGCTAGAGGGCTTATTGTTTGCCCTATTCAGCCATTTTGTTGATTTTTACTTTTTTTCTTCCTTTCGATATGAAGCGCCGTCTGATATATATTGATTGCATTGCCGTTTCATTCCATGTTCACAGCTGCTAGGAAATTACCTCGGGGGCATTGCCATAAGTTTGTCTCAGTTTAGTTACGATCCACCTGTTATCACCGGACAGTTAGTTTCCTCTATTTTCCACATATCCTCTTAAACAATAATGTATCCAGGAATGCACACCACAACAACAACACAGGGCACTACGCAACTGCCTATTACGTTGCTCAGCAACAGTTTCAGACGAAACGACCGGTGAGCAACGTGACTGCGTCCAACTCCGGTGAGAGAGATTTTAAGAAAACCGTGGAATGCAGTAAGAAGTCCTAAGGTAAGCTAGCTGAGGTTTGCCAATTCAAGGCATCCAAAACACAGACGTCATGTGGATTGCACACTACTGCAGATACGTAAATGGATTCTCTCATGCTTGTACATTCAATGAACACAAGATCTTAGGCACGGAAGTTTGTGTTGGAATTCCAGGAAGATCGGAATACTACAAATTTTATATTTTACCTTCAATGTTTCTATGCCTATTGATCAGTGTTCGATCGCACAGTCGATGCTCGGTAAGTCGAAAGTGTAACCGCAGCGACATAAAACAACGTTTTTGAAAGGGCATGAGATAAGTAATAATACATTCATAAGAATTTTTTATTAGTTTTATTACTGAATTTGAAAAAGTAAACCTTAATTTTTGCTAGTAAACGAATTTACCTTACAAATTCCAAGTAACTTATAAATGAAGTGAAATGTGATTTTAAATGTTGTTATGCCTCCTGCTTACGTGTACCTAGCCGGCCGCGGTGGCCGAGGGGACTGAGGCGCTCCAGTCACGGTCTGCACGGCCACTACGGTCGGGGGTTTGAATCCCCCCTCGGGCATGGATATTTGTGCCGTCCTTAGTCTTAGTTAGTTCATAAGTAGTTTGTAAGTTTAGGGACTGATGACCCCGTAGTTAAGTCCCATAAGCTTAACAAACATTTGAACATTTTGAACATTTGTACGTGTACCTACTTAAATAGGAAATGACATATTTTATCTTTATGCCTCTGCGATTGACGTCCTCAAGCCTTGTATATGTAATGTTAAATATGATTGAGTTAGTACACGGCTTTTATTTAATAGTAGTATGAGATTGTGTCAAGAACTGGGTTTACCTGTCATTTTATCTGATTGAATAGTGTTTATTCAAATTTTCTCAAATCTTACGTATTTATTTCACGTTACCTGACTTTTCAGTGAAAAGTATCTATTGATAAGTCTGTTTTTATGTGTTTATTCGCTTTTGTAAGTGCCTCAGTGTTTATTTCGTGCAATAGATTTTGTTTGAGTTGTCTTTCCAGAGATAAGAAACTGTTTAGGCATCCCTTCGCAGCATTGTAATTTATCTTTTTAGAGCTTACGGAATTTATTTTTCATACTGAAAGTAAATCGTGAAGTTTGCAGAGCAGATTATAGAGTTTATTTATTCTTCTCCTTTACTTTTTTTGCGTAAATAAAACAAGAAGCTGATAAGGTACTGCGGCAATGTTGAATACGGATTTCTCGACTTCCCCTATCGGGTGAAAACGTACAGGGATTTCCACAATACATCAAGCGTGCACTACACACAGAAAGTACTTACGAGGATAGCGGAGTACCCTGCACGGTCCTTCGTTTTAGGTTAGAGCAACACCCGTCCCCATCTCTTTCTTTGATCAGCGATGAATTGTCTAGCGAAATCGAAGAGATATCAGCCACATTACACTCAGAGGACTTTCGTTCTTGCATATTCGAAATAGAAAAGACCGTGTAATTTTTCTCGAGCATCGCGGCATTTAATGCTTCGCTTAGTAATCTCACATATTTCCTCGTGCTTTTCTACGATTGTACGTGGCTAATATTTCTATGCTATTGGCAGCAAAACTTAGTACTACGGAAACAAGCAGATCTTTTTAATTTAATTTTTTTTTAATTTGCTAGTTTCAAACTTTACGAAAGGAGCAATTGATTGCACACTACTTTCACAAAGAGCACCTTTACAAGTATTTCTTGTCTTTACTAATACATTGCAAAACCTTGTTCCAGAAATACGCCTTACGGGAACGACGTTGTCAACAGGGAATACAATTCTTAGTTGTTTGCTGGTACACTCATGTGGACATAGAAACTATTCACGATAATTTTCATCATTAACTGTTAAAATCTAGCGTCAAAAAGTAATGTTAAAATGCCAAGAGGACATTGCGGTCGATGTAACAGTCTCAATACATTTCGTACAGCGTCCGAATGTCGACGACTGCTGGCCCGAATTTAGCTCGTAGAACATTGTCGAGGGGTTAATATGATATTAGTGAACTATAAGAAAGGTGTTGGAATTAGTATTGCTTATTGGTGCTACTGGTACCGGCCAACAAGAACTGCTTCGTGGTCCTATATATCTTCCTTGCTGTAAACTGAACGTTGGTTTCGATATACCTTCACGTATGAATGGAGCTGGATGGTTTAAACTGCAGTTGTTCGCTGTGAAAATGCGTCTCTTGGTGGACTGACTCTTTCGCCGACAGAGATGTTATAGCCTTCGAATGTTGGCATTGTGGTGCGGACGGTCCCAACTCATCGAAAGCTAATCATATACATTCAAATATGCCCATTACTCATTCTTGTCGTGAAGTTTCTAAAGATGAGAAAGTACATGTTTGGGTAAAGGGTTATGGACAGCTTTAGAATAATAAATTTTGTCGCAACTGGAAAAAGAATAGCAAAGAAACCCTAAAGGTAGATGGAGATATTTATCGAAAGTATAGGTTAGACGTCATGGTGGTGATAGATTTATTGTAGTAAAAAATTCAGTAATATCTAGTGAGGTTAATACGGATCCTTAATATGAAATAATCTGTGTGAATTTTAGCATCAAAATTGAGTTATACGTGGTAGACCACATACATCGTGCCTGTGGCGGCAAAGCCCTTTAGTTAGAGCTTGCAGAATTTCGTTAAAAAGTTCCCTTCCCACGTTACTGTAATATGATTATACATTAAATTGTCAGTTACAGAATGGGGGAGTCTTGCAACCAAAAATGTTGGCACAGAGGATGATTTTTGTGACATTCGGAATATCTTCTCTGCAAATTATTCGCGCAGTTAATAGAATCATCTCGTTACATTAACTTCCTAGTAGCCCTAACAGCAAACACATTTCTGCTCTTCAAGTCAGATAACGTAGATGTGTGTATCAGAGATCATGAGGCTGTGACAGGATCATTGGCTTCGACAGTTACAAGGGCTGTTAAGAAAAGTAATAAATTTTTCTTGCATAGTAGAAGTGGCAGGATAAAAACTGCAGAGTAGTATCTAGTAATCAAGATGCAGTATTCAGATGTGAGGAACATGTGAACGAAATTAAGAAATATCTTTCAGTACGTCATACAGTTGCTTCGAGTAGGCTTTTGAGGGAGTATTTGAGAACCATGTTAGAGAGTATTTTCACAAATAGAAACGTTTAATCATGATTTTAAGAGAAGTCAAAATCTATTTCACAAACAGAACTTGCACAAATTAAAAGAAGATAATCAGAGTAATGGCTTTAAAACTCAAATTTTGCGAATTGGGCCGACTTATGAAACATAAAAAATTTCGGTTATGGCAAAAATAGAAGGCGGACTGAATTATTTACCAACTCACTTAGTGACCACTGAAACTGAATATGACAGAGAGAAGGCCGAAATGCTGATTCAACTTTCAGAAACTGTTTGACCATGGTATTTCTTATACCGTTTATCGTTTCAATCATCATTCGAACGCCGACATGGTATAAACTGAGATTAGTCATCTCGGAAAGAAAAGAAAAACCAAAATCTTGTAGTAGTAGTAAGGCATATGGACGAAATGGTATACCCGCAAAAGAACTTGATTCGTATATCTCTAAACTGCAATGATTATTTTATTGAAGCGATATATTTTACGTAGCTGATTTGAAAATATCACTCATTTTTAACGTTCCTTGATTCTTTTATCCTTTTGGGGAACATGGTCCCCGACAATAACAGACTACAGAACAATAGCCCTGCTTTAAATGAGAATGAGGTGCACAATTGCACGTACGTGTGCAGCAGAAACATTTTACCTGCTACGCTTATGTCTGCCAACGAAACTGAACGATACATATTTTTAATCCCATATGAAGAGACCGATAGCAAATGTCGTATCGTTTGCTCATTTTAAATGATTTTTGTGTGCCTTTTATAAGTTCAGGAAATGATTTATTACTTCTGAAATTAAAAACTGCCCTCATTATAATACGCATTATTAACACACACACACACACACACACACACACACACACACACACACAATTTTGCGCTTACCAGCAATCAACATCGGCAGCGATTTATTAAGATAGAGCACGGCATCGTTTTCTACGAATTTTAGGTACGGAATGTAATGAACGTAGCGGTTAAGTTGCGATATTAAGCAAGATCCATTGTATATTTCTTTGAAATTAAACTGTTAATATTACGGTAATAGTTACATTTACATCGGTAGCATTTTCTCAGAAGTATAAGAGCAATTTATTCAAACGGATGAAGTGACGCGTTCGCCGTAATGAGTTTCATATTTACGCAACGTACGAAATATTTGTTGTATATTTTACTTTGTCCGACATTTAATTGGTCCTGTGCTGGAAGATTGACATTTTTCCTCCGTTCTGTTATAGATAACTCTTTTTGAATAACAAAGTGATTAGACATAAACTATCCAGGTCGGCAATGGTTTCCAAATGGGAAATATTGATGGGAATTTGATATACGCTCCTGTCTCATTCTCCACCTCTCTTTCCATCTGCGCCTCTCCTCTTTCTGTTCATCTTCTCCTCTCTCTCACTCTATCCATCTTTTCTTTTTTTTTCTCTTTGAACCTGACCCTTGTTCAGTGTTATTACAAAAGTAATCTTGTTTGGAAATTGAACCCGCTGAAAATGAATGGGTCGATCAGCTGAGTTCACTCTTATTCTGTGTATGAGAGATCTGTGCAGATGCTATGGCTGTGACGATATTAGCTTCAATAACAGTACTTCTAAAGTTTCAATTAGCGAACAGGTAGGATTACGAAGTTCTGTACGATGCAGATACAATAGCAGTGTTCTTACCCGCTACGGCAGTGTGTGCCCGCGTGGTCTGGGGCATCATTTCACGGATTGCGTGACCACTCCCGTCGGAGCTTCAAGTCCTCCCTCGGGCAAGGGCGTGTGTCTTGTCCTTAGCATAAGTTAGTTCAAGTAGTTTGTAAGTCTAGCGACCGGAAACTTTGGCCCCTTAAGTTTACAAATTATGCCAGTGGAACATTTTGAGCGAATGTGTTTGCTGTTAAAATCGGATGTAAATAAGAAATTGTACGTTTTCAAAATAAAGCATTATTTTCAATGATGTCACTTTTAACAGAAAACGTATACAATATTATTTTATTCCAGTCTGCAAGAATTTGTATTCTATTGATGAACAAAGTACATGTACTAGTTTCTGAGGTGTTGTTGTTGTGGTCCTTAGTTCGAATACTGGTTTGATGCATCTTTTCAAGCTATTCTCCGTTGTGCAAGCCCTTTTCCTGCTCCAAATTACGATTCTCACAACCATTTGAATCTACTTACCACGCACAGTTCGTGGTTTACCCTTCACACTTCTCTCTAATACTAAAATCGCTACTCCTTGATGTTTCTCCGCCGTGGAGTGGCCGATCGATCCAGGGCGCCTAGCTGCGGAGCGTGCCGCTGCTTCTCGTCGGAGGTTCGGGTCCTCCCTGGGACATGGGTGTATTTGTTGTCCTTAGCATAAGTTAGTTTAAGTAGTTTGTAAGCCTAGGGACTGATGACCAGAGTAGTTAAGTCCCATAGATTCATAAACATTTGAACATTTCATGTTTGAGAATGGATGGTATAATCGATCCCTTCTTTTACTCAAGTTATGTCATAAATTTCATTTCTCTCATTCTTTCCAGTACCTGTTCATTAGATACGCGATATAACCATCTAATAATCAGCAGTCTTCTGTAGCACTACATTTTAAAAGCTTATACCCTCGTCTTGTCTGAGGTCGCTGTAACATGTTAAGCTCAATCGAAATTCGAATCAGGCACTACCCCCTAAGTACGATAGTAAAATGTTCTGCCATCTAAAAAACGAATCGTTGTTCAACAAATATTAACATTCATCGCCACCACCACAAAAACATTAAGAAAACCTAAATATCAGCAAACACCTGATATTTTCGCACATACGCAACACAAAACACAACACACACGCATATGTATAGGAACATACGAAATGTAAACATGAAAAACACCCATCCACTATACTGATTCACATCCCCCTATCAACAGACAAATGCAACACGACACTAACAGTAAATTACAGTAAACACTGGTATTTCGCGTGCAACTCTCTAAAACAAAACACCCAGAGAACAAATGAACTGCTTTCAGTCGTATGCATACGCCAAATATTACTACTGGCGTAATGTATACCAGGAACAAAACAAAGTTGAAAGAAAGAAATTTACAGTTTCTTATGCTTTTCAGATGACAAGTTTGTAAAAATAAATAAATAAATAAAAATAAACCCTTTCATCACAACAAGTAATAAGAATAAGCAGTCTTCTTAGTGATTTTATACGTTGTCTAATGTAAAGGTACGTAAAGAACTGTGATACTCGTATATCTAGGACCTATTTCACATAACTAAAATAGTTATATTTTGCCTGATAATATAAGCGAAATTCATAGTGAATGAATTCATAGTGTATCTTGATAGACAATACTGCACAGTACACTATAATTTTTCAGATAAAAAATTAGCTACCTCACTGATGATATAGAAAATGTGCTGAAACATCTTTTGGGAAGATAATTAAAATTGTCTTGCGTATGGCGAAATATCCTCA
Organism: Locusta migratoria; assembly: GCA_026315105.1. NCBI lineage: Eukaryota > Metazoa > Arthropoda > Insecta > Orthoptera > Acrididae > Locusta > Locusta migratoria. The sequence goes on from CM048746.1 coordinate 301,212,674, forward strand.
CCATTTGTTTAAGGAAGCACGGAAGAAAGAAGAGAAGCAACACCAAAAAGATGAATAGTTGGACTCTGAGAAAATGTTGATATTTGTAGTAATTACGGTGTTTCTAGAGTGGACAGTAACAGTTAAAGATTCCCCATATAACAAGAAGAAAGAAACGTTTTCATTAACATGGATCCATAAATGCATTATTACAGATTTATTTGATCTGTAAACCCTATAAACTGTGCTGTATGACTGTAGCGCCAGTTAGCACACTGGGGTTACAGACGAGAGGAAGTGTTTGAAGCGACCTCCTCTAACCTGGAAACACGCATCCATTGGTCACGGGATGAGCAGGCAATCTCTCCACCTCTACCTATACGGTGCTCAGGAAAACGTGCATCAGGTACTTCTGGGCACACACATCTAAATCTGTCGGTGCAGCGTAGAGCAGAAAATAAACCTGTTTACTGGTTGTGAGTAGTGTATTTGATAAGTACCAGGCAATTCAATACGCAAGAAATATGTGTACTTCTATACGTTTCCTCTGTCAAACAAATCTTTCCAGTGTCAACTACGTTATCAATAATATGCTTGAATAAATCGGTAGCCTGAACTTATAAACCCTTGTTGGCCTAGCCTTATTTTCCTTTTTTTAGGTGAGGCATCCATTCCTGAAGTATCGCCGCGAAATTAAAAATATCCTCTTTGTCAAAGAAGGTTGTTTTCAACTGAATGTTAATATTCGTATTTTGTGCATACTCATCCACAAAATAATACACCATATGATATGCACTCCGTTCAGTTTCAGCTTCATTGTCTCTAGTTTATCGATACATGACGTTGAACTTGTGGTTACTAGACATCACGTTTACAGAAGAGCACGGAGGTGTGGGTAAAATTACTTTCAGTTTTTTTCATATCAGTCATATGGAAGTACCGGGTGATCAAAAAATCAGTATAAATTTGAAAACTTAATAAATCACGGAATAATGTAGATAGAGAGGTAAAAATTGACACACATGCTTGCAATGACGTGGTGTTTTATTAGGGGGGAAAACGTTTTGCTAGACGCGTGAAAGATCTCTTGCGCGCTTCGTTTGGTGATGATCGTGTGCTCAGCCGCCACTTTCATCATGATTGGCCTCTCAGATCCCCGACCTCAGCCCGTGCGATTAGTATATCGTAATCGACCGACATCTCTAGGGATGCTGAAAGACAACATCCAACGCCAATGCCTCACCATAACTCCGGATGTACTTTACAGTGCTTTTCACAACATTATACCTCAGGTATTTATGATCAGATGAAGCGCCATCTGTCGGACATTTTTTACCTTTTTTTTTCTTTGATCTAATAAAACCCCATGTCATTGAAATCCTGTGTGTATTTTTACCTCTTTATCTCCGTGATTTATTAAGTTTTCAAATTTATACTGACTTTTTGATCGCCCGGTAATCCCCAAGAAATACTGGAATCATTTGTGTGTTGTTCCTTGTATTCAAAGTGGCACAAGACGAACGATAGTCTGCTCATATACTGTTCAGTCTATATCACGAAGAAGCTTTTGAAGGAAAGCTGTAGAACCGCGGCAGACTAGCCGTGCGCACTACGGCGCCTTGCCGCGGTGCGCGAAGCCGTTCGCCGTTGGTTCCAGTCTTCCCTCGGCCATGGGCGTGTGTTTTGTTCTTAGGATAGTTTAAGTAGTTTGTACGCGTGGTGTCGCACGGCGCGACGTTCTTACGTCAGCCATGAGCGCCCTCTGCTGCAACTCCACTCGTGACCACGACTACTGCATCGTTCACTTGGGAATCAGATAGGCACCAGTTAAGACTTGGCTATCGTATAGGCACTAGGAATCATCATTAGGCAGGCCTCTATCTACTTCAACTATTTATCAGCATTCTGCAGTTAAGTATTAGAACGTTTCTATGAAATATATATATATTGTTCTAATTTAGTCTAGAGTTTCTAGTTTCTTCTGTCTCACTGGCTGTCACCTCCGTACCTGCACACGCGTGCATCATTTATTCCTGTGTCGGTCTCTTTCTACTCGGCCGCCGACACCTACGACAACCGGCGGAAACGTTTAGTCACCGGTGGCCACTGCACTTTATAAACATTTGAAAGCTATAGATTTTTTCAACATATTCTAATTTCTAATATAGTAAATTTCCTTCGGGCGAAAAAGCTTCTGCCCATGCATCACCACGGCTTTACGAAGCGTCGATCGTGCGAAACTCAGCCTGCCCTTTTCTCTCATGAAATCTTACCAGGCCTCACCGCCCTACATCGATACCTCTCCTCGGTGCAACACTCTGAGAAGAATGGGCTGCCATTCACCAAGAAACCTTCCAGCACCTGATCGATCGTTTGCCTGCGAGAGCTGACGCTGTCATTACGGCTAACAGTAGGGCAACACCATACTGAATTCCAGCGTTACCGATGGAGGTTCCCTCGAAGTTGTCTTTTTCAGCCAGGTGTCCAGATCACATAGTGTACTTTTGTATGGTTTTGAAGTAATTTTGTGTTATCAATAGTACCATACTATAAGAGTTTATAATACAGAGCCACTCTGCTTCGCACTGGTTGAAACAAGTCTATACTGCTCGACGACGTAACTTGCGTAATAATTACAGACACAGACCTTCCACGCTAATCAGTCTGTTTACAGTGAAACCATATCAAAGTTCCGACAGTAATTCCTGGGATTAGCCTTAGCGTGCAGAAATAAAAACTCGGCATGCAACTGTAATTTACAGTACGTACGATCTGTGGTAAGCCACGTATCCTCGGTAGATAAGCAGCTCTTAGCGACTTTCACTGCCACGATATGTCACTCAGAAAATCATTTAAATTTTTAAATAGACATACACACGGTGTTTCACGTATGAGTTGTCAGTTGCACGTTCTCTGGTGTTTTGTCAGGGATTTGCAGTTTTGTTTTGGAAACGTATAGCTGCAACCAGACTAAACAAATACCAGTCTCGCATCAGTATCTTTTCCTGTTACAAAAATAATAAGTTTTATTCCCGTTCTACGTACTCATTCAAGACGGCAAACAATACGGTATTAATAATGATGTTGGAAATAAATTACGATTTTTCTTAAACGCTTTGATTAAAGTTTACCTCTGAAACCATTTTTGAGATAAAAAAAAGTAAATAAGATTTATTTCATTCTACGATTTTTCAAGTGGAGAAATAGTCCTTCCCATTCCTTTTCTTATGGAGCTAAAATCGCTGGTGTTTCTTAAGCAAAGAAACAACGAAATTTGAAAAGTGGGAATATCGCTAACAGTCATGTTTTAGTTTTGGACAAAATCGTAATATTTGTGTAAAATTTCTTATACTTGTTACGTATCGAGACATGCTACTCGCGTCCGACTGCAGCGGAAAGTCAAGTTGCACGCATTCCATACCAGGGGCGTGGCCAACGGTCGCCGAGTGTGCAAAGTGTGCTGTGATTGGTCAGCTCATCACTAAAAGGGCACCAACCTACGAACTCGGGGCAGTCTACGATCTGGAGTCAACTACGATGTTATGTTGTTTGGTAGAGTTGTGTCAGTCAGTCAGTCAGTATTCTGTTATTCTGGACACTGTGATTGTGCTACCACTTATGTGTTATACAGGTATGTATTCTCATGTCTGTCGACCAGAAGTATTATTATATTGAGGAATTATGTACAAACAGAACTGGCACTCACTTGAATACAGTCCTCAAAGAAAAGTTAAATTCTTGTCTTTGTGTATATGAATTTATGTGTCATACTAATAAATGTACATACTGTTTAGAAACTTGCATCTGTGTCGGCGCCCATGCAATTCTGCAAATAGAAGCTGCCAGTAGACAGAATCTGAGCTACCTATTGTAACTATGTGCTGCCTAACTGTTCATATATTTTTGGGACGAGTCACAAAAAACAATAGAAAAAGAAACATGATTAATTTTTTTCCTAAAATCAAGCAGATGAATCTAAAAGAGTGTAAGAATAAAAAATAAATTTGCCTTGCGATACGTATGTGTTAATCAGACGATCAAAACGACGGAGATGAAAGTAGATTTTCCTCTTTGTTGTCCGAAAATATTTAAATATTAGATACAATATTATGAAAGGTATAAATCATTAGTCGTGGGTGCTTGAGAGAATACAGTGAGAAAAGACTACGAGATTTGGAGAATAGTTTTACTCGAAATGAGAACAGGCGACGAAGTAATAACAATAATAATAATAATAAAGGAATGGCAGCTTGATAATGAGCTAGGAGTATATAAAACTTAAATATGCAAATAATAGTCATAATATGTAATAATTTGTTTACGCCAATAAATACCACAAAATTGAAGATTAGGGTTGAAGACCTATCGCCAGAAATGCTACACTTTTTCAGCATTGTAATAAATTGCACTCCCGTAAAACAGAGTTTTTGAAAAATGTGTCCGAAACTTTGCAAACTACACCTGTCACGAATTTAACGCAAGAAGTAGAATAGCATCTTTCATAAGACGTAATTTGCACAGTGGGAAATCGATGTGTATTTCAATTAGCGCCACGACTAGAATGTGACATACACACTATGGCTGCAATATCGTATTAAGCAGAAGACTGTCGATTATCTCAGTAAAGCGGTTTCTCAATTCCACAATCTATTTTCGTGCCAAGGTAAGCGCAACCGTTTTTGAAAAGTGCTTTACTTGTCAGGTTACCCTTTCTTGTTAAGAGTTTTGCGCTGATATGGACAGAGAAACATTTTCTGCAGTGGAAATTAAATATAAATATTAGCCAAAGCATGAGTCTGTGAATTTAGGTAAAGAAAAATAGCGATTGTGGTTACTAAATCAGTAATTGAGACAGCCGTTTCCCAGCCGCCTTACTGAGTGGGCCGCCGGCCGCGGTGGCCGAGGGGACTGAGGCGCTCCAGTCACGGTCTGCACGGCCACTACGGTCGGGGGTTCGAATCCCCCCTCGGGCATGGATATTTCTGCCGTCCTTAATATAAGGTAGTTCGTAAGTAGTTTGTAAGTTTAGGGACTGATGACCCCGTAGTTAAGTCCCATAAGCTTTACAAACATTTGAACATTTGAATTTGAACTGAGTGGGCCAGGAAATCCGCTTCCGGCTATAGGCCTGCATCTACATGGGATACTCTGGATATCACGTTTAAGTGCCTGGCAAAGGGTTTATCGAACCACCATTATACTATTTATCTCCCATTCCATTCTTGAATAGGCGCGGGAAGAAAGAACACCTGAATCTCTCCGTTCGAGCTCTGATTTCTCGTATTTTATTCTGATGATCATTTCTACCTATGTAAGTGGGAGACAACAATATATTTTCGCATTCGGAGGAGAACGTTGGCGTTTGGAGTTTCGCAAGCAGCCACGCCGCAGCGATAAGCGCCGTTGTTGTAACGATGTAATTTTTATTTTTTTTTTATTTTTTTTTTATTTTTTTATTTTTTTTTTTTTTTTTTAGCTTATGAGACTTAACTACTGGGTTATCAGTCCCTAAACTTACAAACTACTTATGAACTAGCTAATCCTAAGGACGGCACAAATATCCATGCCCGAGGGGGGATTCGAACCCCCGATCGTGAAAGCTTCCCATCCCAGATCCTGTATCGTTTCCGTAACGCTGTCTCCCCTGCATCGTGACAATACGAAACGAGCTGCCCTTCTCTGGACTGTTTTGATGTCCTCCGTCAAAACCACCTGATAAGGATCCCACACTGGACAGCAATACTTCAAAATTGGACGGACAAGCGTAGTGTATGCAGTTTCTTTTGTAGTTCTGTTGTATGTTTTAAGGGTTCTGCCAATAAAACGCAGTCTCTGTTTCGCCTTTCCCACGATATTATCTACTTGTTCTTTCCAGTTTAAGTCTGAAGTAAAACTAATTCCTAGGTATTCTGTGGAATTTACGGCCTTCACTTTTGATTGATTTATCTTGTAAACAGAGTTTAACGGATTTCTTTTCGTACTTATGTGGACGACTTCACACTTCTCATTGTCAAAAGTCAGTTGACAATTTTTACACCATAGTGATATTTAGATCGTCCTGCAGTTGGTTTTGATCTTCAGATGATTTCAATAGACGGTAAATGACGGCGTCATGTAAACACGACAGCGAAAATCGGTTCACGAATTCGGCTTTCGTCATCCGGAAGATGTGTTGCATGTAAACGTAGTGTATGTGGAAGGGGGCATGGGTAGGAAAATGCGTTGTTATAATCGAACAATATGTGTTGAGGATATTTGAAGTCGTTAATATGATGTAGAAAAATAAATGAAATAATTTTTTAAAAATCCCGAATTTTTTTCGTAGTAGACGCTTCATGTGTTAAAAACAGAAATGTTTCAGCAAAATAAATCCTTTCTATTTTTTGTGGGAGAGGGAGGAGGGGGGTTCTGACCCCCATGACCCTTCCCTTTGATCCTCCACTGCCTTTTACCTTTCTTTGGCTCTGACAGGCCTTTGGTAATTAGGAAAAGAGGGGTCAGTTTGCTGCATGAAGTCAAGTACACAGTAATTCCAAGTAGGCAAAGTCTAGAGCACTTTGTGTAAAAGATAAAGGGGTCACTGGCCATAAAGTGGTCTTGAAAGAGGTCAGACCAGTATCTGCGTACGCGGCATTCGCGTGTGCATGTTCAGAATCTCTGAGTGCACTTGAGCAGTCACATGAGGGCCAGAAGCGATGAAGCCTTGCGTGACGGTCCAGCTCCATAAAACCTCATTCGGTGGTAATAACAGGTAACGCTTCAGGAAACGGCCATCATATTCACAGTGGCTGGCGAGTCGTAAATGGAAATCCAGTGAAGACAGTGTGCAGAAGCTCACGTGTACCCAGGCGGCGGTTGAGGCTCGTCTCGTCGCAAATTAATTCTAGTTTTCTGAATGCAGACCTGTAAGAAATATCTCCAGCAAAATTTTACGCATAAATAATTAATGGTTGTGATGCGATGTCTCGTGGTTTCTATTTGTCGCTTAATATGTCGCTATCTCTGCATTCACTGATAATTTGAACCACAAAAATGTATGACTCCCAGATCGTATATGATTACAAGAATCGATGGAGCACTCAAAAATAATTAACAATTAATGTTTCTGCCATTTATGTGTGGGTCTCACAATACCAAGAAATTCTCGGAAAAGAACGCTCGACTGGCAACAGAATGGTTGCAAGTCCGATACCCCGTCCGGATGACAGAATTTTTCAGTCTTCGTTTTAACCCATCCTTCACCTCACAACAATGTGACGAGTTGCCAGAAACGACTCGTGGTTAGGATTCCACGTTAAGCTGCAGGTCCCCTTTCCCCTCTTGGATAACTGGGGTAGGCTAGGGACACGCAAGTCGCCGAAGTGGCGTCCAATCGAAAGACTTGGACCAGGCCAATGAGCTACACGAAATTATTATTAACAAATTCTCTAGTGGATGAACGGCAAATGACCAGACTCTTAGCCAGTAATCTATCCACAAGAAATTATTTAAAAGTTTAGAAATGAACAGACACTTCAGTGAAGTGTTAATAATATTAAAATCTAATTATGCTACTGCTTAGACTAAGGTAGTTTCAGTTCATTTTCTTCTCTCTCCAAAAACCGTAATATTTATTCAGATGCGTCTTCCAATTCTGGTGCCTCCCTTTACACTCGGGAAAGCTTACCTCCTCAGCCCCCTTAGATACGTCACTGTATGTAGAAGTAAAGAAATAAAATAAAAATAATAAAAACTGACGGAACCTAGGGAACGTAATAAATCCAGAAATTCACATTAAATTAAATATATGATGGTGTCTGTGCTTGTATAAAATAAAAATCTATAAAATCACTAAAATTTCAATGGTACGTACTTGAAATGAGATAAATTTCTATATTTTATGCTTTTGTACATAGTTTAAGAAAATCAGGCAGTGCTGAAGGAGTTAGCCTAGGCAAAGAGACAATCATAGTAGTGGATGAGGTTTGTTATTTGAGTAGGAAAATAACTTCAGAAGAAATAGATTGCAGGATGGCTATGAGAAGAAAAGCAGTCTGAAGAACACGGAAGTTTTTCGACATCCAACCTCAGTTTAAATGTTACGCACAGTAGTCCGTTCTGAAAGCATTGGAGTGCAAGATTGTACGGAAGTGAAACGGAAATGATAAAGAATCAGACCGAAAGATGATGATAGAAGCTTTTGAAATGTGGTTTTACAGACGAATGATGAAGATTCTGTAGGTAGATCTCGTACGTAGTGAGGAGGTACTGAACTGAATTATTACGGAGAAAAGAAAGTCCTCCATTAAAAAAGGGATCGCTGGATATATGCATTCAGCGACGTTAAATATCGTCAATTTAGCAATGAAGAGATGTTTGCGGGGTAAAAAAATCATCATCATCATTAGAGACTGATTATGCCTTTCAGCTTACAGTCTGGAGCATAGTACCTCTAATAAAATTCCTCCATGATCCCCTATTCAATGCTAACATTGATGCCTCGTCTGATGTTATGCCTTTTACTTCAAAATCATTCTGCACCTAATCTAAGTACTTTCTTCTTGGTCTACCTCGACTCCTCTTATCTCCGCTGTCGTGCTCATGAGTCTCTTAGGTAACCTTGCTTCCCTCATGCGTGTAAAATGACCCCACCATCTCAGTCTGTTCGCTCTAACTGCTTCATCTATGGTGTTCATTCCCAGTTTTTCTTTGATTTCCTCATTATGGAAACCCTCCTGCCATTGTTCAAATCTATTAGTACCTGCAATCATTCTTGCTACTTTCATATCTGTAACCTCTACCTTATGAATAAGGTAACCTGTATCCACCCAACTTTCACTTCCATACAACAAAGTTGGTCGAAAGATAGAGCGGTGCACTGCTAACTTAGTCTTGGTACTTACTTCCTTCTTGCAGAAGATAGTAGATCTTAGCTGAGCACTCAATGCATTAGCTTTGCTGTACCTCGATTCCAGTTCTTTCAATATGTTGCTATCCCGTGAGAAAATACATCCCAGGTACTTGAAACCTGTTCTAAATTTGTTCCTCCTATTTAACATTCAATCTGTTTAAATCTTTTTCCCACAGGCATTACTTTTGTTTTGGAGATGCTGATCTTCATATCATAATCCTTGCACCTCTGATCGAGCCCTGAAATATTAGTTTGCAACCTTTCAATCGAATCGGCCATTACAACTAAGTCATCCGCATATGCGAGACTGCTATTTTTTTTTTATTTTTTTACCTATTTTAATCCCGCCCTGCCAGTCTACTGTTTTCAACATATGATCGATGAACAGTATGAACAGCAGTGGTGACAGGTTACAGCCTTGTCTTACCCCTGAAACTACCTGAACCATGAGCTTAATTTTCCATCTACTCTAACTGCTGCCTGACAGTCTACGTAAAGCCCTTTAATTGCTTGCAGAAGATTGCCTCCTATACCATAATCTTGAAGAACTGACAGTAGCTTCCTCCTAGGAACACGGTCATAAGCCTTTTCCATGAAACAGAGATACAATTCCCTGTTCTACTCATAGCACTTTTCCATTACCTGCCGTAAGCTAAATATCTGGTCCTGACAGCCTCTAAGAGGCCTAAACCCACACTTATTTTCATGTAACTTGTCTTCAATTAATATTCGCACTCTCCTTTCAACAATACCTGAAAATATTTTGCCTGTAACGCTAATTAAAGAGATACCTCGATAGTTGTTGCAATCTTTTCTGTGTCCATGTTTGAAAATAGGGGTGATTACCGCTTTCGTCCCGTCAGACGGAACCTGTCCCGATTCCCGCGCCTTTTCAATTATCTTGTGTAACCAATTGAGGAAAAAAAAAAAAAAAAAAAAAAAAAAAAAAAAAAAAAAAAAAAAAAAAAAAAAAAAAAAGAGGAGAACCGAAAGACGAATTCAGTAACAGTTTTAAATGCCGTTCTTATTCTGAGATGAGTAGCGTTGTGCAAGTCAGGGTACCTTTAGATTTGCATGAAACCAATTTTCTGACTAATGACTACTACAGAAACTGCGTATTTGTAAATATATTGTTTTCTTCCTTTATTGATAATTTCAGTGTCGCCTTATTGGGGATGGGGTGGCGGGCTTGCAGCAGCGTGTAAGCTGCTCTTCAGCCAGAGGTTTAACTTAAACTATTAATATATGTGTAAATGAAACAATAAGAGAAAGACATAGAAACAGAAACGAAGGCAGTAATGGCAGTGAAAACACGCTGTGGGACATAAAAATCATAAATCATACATAGTTAAAAGAAATCGGTATTGATACATGGTACGGAAGATTTGAGATACAATAAAAACGAAAAGACAAAAAGGAGAAAACGTACAGATAAAAATGAATACTAAATGGAGGTTTAAAACAAATATGAAGATTTAAAACGTAGTCAGCGACCACACGAAGTTGAAAAGATCCAAAGCAGTGGGCCGCGTTATTAAAAAACGCATAAGACTGGTGAAACGCCCACAGAACACAAGGTTAAAATTGCATTGGGACCACTTCACTCCATTGTAGCTTAATTGGGAATGAGATGGGCTGCCGGATTTATTGCTTTTTTTCCCTTTATTGCGTTTTAAAGCCCGTATGGGCAGGCTGGCAACAGCTCGCTACGCTGTTCTTAAGCCGATAGCATTTGCACATAAGAGACGGGAGATAAAAACAGTCATGGAGAATAAATCAGCGATTTTAAAATTTAAAAAAAAGATGAATGTAAGGAAAGTACATAAAAGCACACATGAGAAGCTGTTGAAATCCACATGTAAGAGAATAAAAAGAGTCACGGTGTACATTCATTGCTTTTCTACGTCAAGTTATATGCTGGAGGCGCGAATTCGAAAAGAATTTCAGTAACTGCTATCTTCTAAGCCTATACAGGTTGCATCTCGCTTAAAGGTAATTACTTAATGACCTCCAAAGATGTGCTGCATAATAGTACAGAATGGCACGGCAGGTAGCTCTAAATTACGTGCCGCAGCCTCTCTACAGGGTGTAAATTTTAAGTTGCCATGCCAGAATAACTATAAAAATAAGCTTCACACGAAAAAGAAAGGAAAAAAAAAATGTGTAGAATCCAAAGTTGTTTATTTTTGAAGGGGACATCTGCTGGTGCTAAAATTAGCCAGCCACCCCAGTTCCCTGGGGGTGGGGCGGGAAGCAACCTGAAAATTTCAAATGGGAGCCCACATTTTTTATTGGAGAATCAAATTCTACATAAAAAAACTGCGTACATTTTGTCCTAAACATTTGTTTCAATTCTTGGTAGTTAGCGCTGTAATAAGAAAAAATAAATAAATAAATAAATAAAAAATAAAAAAATAAATAAATTCTAGAATGAAATTCTGGAAACATCCCTTAGGCTGTGGCTAAGACATGTCTCCACCACAACCTTTCTTCCAGGAGTCCTAGTTTTGCAAGTTTCGCAGGAGAGCTTCTGTGAAGTTTGGAAAGTAGGAGGCGAGGTACTGGCGGAAGTAAAGTTGTGAGGCGCCATCGTGAGTCGTATCGGGATAGCACAATCGGTAGTGTGCTTGCCCGCGAAAGGCAAAGGTCCCAGGTTGAAGTCCCGGTTCCTGCACACAATTTTAATCTGCCAGGAAGTTACAAGAATTTGTTTACTTCGTAAATTTTGATTTACAGCACGAGTAAAAAATGCATCGAAGTTGGACCTCATCGCTTTGAAAATGTGATTTCATAAAACGCTGAGATGCAAAGTATTTACGGACAACAAGCAGGCCGAAAGTGTGAGGCGAGGGGATTCACTGGAAATTCTTTTACTTCTAAGTATTTGCAAAGATTCAACAATTAAAGGAAACCAATCGTTCCTTTTCACGACCACCAAACCTTAAACGGGAACACGTTCATCTTTAGTTAGCGCGTGAGTTAGTGCTTTCCTCAGTTAGACTTTTATTTTGTTTATTCTATTAGTTAATGTGTTCACTCGATAGTAAGCAGGATGTTAGGTTAGTTAGCTACTCAGATGGTCAGTTTGATAATTAAATGTTGTTGTTTGTTTCGTGGTCATGACGCCACACATTTATCCGAATCTGCCCACCCTTTGGGGAGAGAGGGAGAGTTTTAGTTTTAGCGAATTAAAATTTACGAAGTAAATAAGTATTTTTTATTTATCCGTAACTATTTTCCACGCAAAAATGAGAACATGAATTTTCTTGAATTACAGTGCCAACTACGGAGAATTAAAACAAATGATTAAGGCAAAATGTACAGTTTTTTGGATGTAGAATCTGATTCTGCAATAAAAAATGGAGATTCCTCTTTTAAATTTGAAAGTTGCCTCCCACGCCACCCCGAGGGAGCTGGGATGGCTGCCTAATTTTAGCAGTATAAGATGTCCCATTCGAAAATAATTAGCTTAGGATTCTACACATTTTTTCATGTGGAGCTTATTTTTCGAGTTATTCTGGTTTGTCAACTTAAAATTTACACCCTGTACTCTGTCAAAGTTGATTACGACGAGACATCTACCGGTAAATTCGAAGGCAAAGTTTACCTCTGAAAGCAGCAGTTCTTCTCGCGTATGTAAATATAAAAGGCTCGACCACTGGTCACAGTTCGATGTATCGACTGTGTCGAGAGTCGGCATGTCCTTTTCCGACCTAAACAAGCGGCGGTCGACTGCGGCCGGGCGGGTCAGTGATGGATTCGCGGGAACCGGATTTAGAGTATCGATTATTAACCTGTGGCGGCGAGCTAGGTGACGCGGCGGGGTCGCGGCGGCAGGTCGATAGTGGCGCTGCACGGCGCTGCGCGGCGCGGCGCAGGTCGCAGGTAGCGGCATCCATTATTCAGGCGGCGGCCATTCAGGCCTGGCGGGGCTCGCCCGGGAGGGCAGCGGCATGCACAGCGCGGCCAGACGCCCTGGAGGCCCATTGTGCTCGCTGCTCGCTGCTCGCCGTGTTTTCCCGCCGCGCTGGACCGCCGCCGCCTGCTGCTCGCCAGGCGCATCGATAACGCGTCTCGCGGGAGACGGCAAACATGGACCGTTCCCATCAGGGAGATCAGGCTGTTGACCTTTGCCACGGCCTGCAGGGACATACGATATACTCAGCGAGCCAAGGAAATTGGTACATCTGCCTAACGTCGTGTAGGGGCCCCCCGTGAGCAACAGGACGTGACATGGACTCAACTAAAGTCTGAAACAGTGCGGGAGGGAACTGACACCATGCATCGTGAGCCGCGGTGGAGTAGCCGAGCGGGCTAAAGCACCTCGCTGCGGAGCACGCGGTTGCTCGCCGTGGAGGTTCGAATCCTCCCTGGGGCATGGGTGTGTGTGTTTGTTCTTAGGTTAGTTTACCTAGGTTTAAGTAGTTTGTAAGCTACGGACTGATGACCACGCAGTTTGGTCTGATAGATTTACAGACATTTGAACTTTTTTTTTTTTTTTTTTTTTTTTTTTCATCGTGAAGGCCTGACTCTAAATCTGTTAAGATTTACATACAAGGCAACAATCCTTAGAAATGCTTTCATAAAGGACTTCCTTACGCTTAAATTAATATTCGATGCCACACAAATTTCTCGTTTTCAAAAACGCATTTGTTCCCATTGCAATTCTGCATTTTATATCCTCTGTACTGAGACCATCATAAGTTATTTTACTGCCCAAGTAACAAAACTCATTCACCACTTTTATTGATTCGTTACCTAAATTAATTCCTTCAGCGTCGCGTGATTTTCTAAGACTGCATTCCATTACTCTTGATTTGCTCTTGTTAATGTTCATCTTGTCTGCTCCTTTCAACACACTGTCCAATACGTTCAATTGCTCCTCCAGGTCCATTGCTGTCTCTGAGAGAATTAAATATCATCAGCAAAACGAAAGGCTGTTATTTCTTCACCGTGAACTTTTCCTTCTCCCAATTTCTCCTTGCTTTCCCTCATAGCTTGGTCACTGTACGAATTGAATAACATTGGGGAAAGGCTACAACCCTGTCTTACATTCTTTCCAACCTCTGCATCCGATAACTGCTGTCTGGTTTTTGTACAAGTTGTAAATAACGTTTCGTTACTCATGCTGATTTCAGAATTTGAAAGAGTGGATTCCAATCAATATTGTCAAAAGCTTTTTTTTCAGATCTACAAAAGCTAGAAATGTAGGTTTGCCGTTCCTTAATCTGTCTTCGAAGATAAGACGTAAAGTGAGTATTGCCTCCCTTGTTCCTTCATTTCTCCTGAATCCAAACTGGTCTTCCCTAAGGTAGGCTTCTAGCAGCTTTTCCATCCTTCTGTAAATAATTCGTGTTAAAATTTTGCAACCTTGACTTATAAAACTGATGATTCTGTAATTTTCACACCTGTCTGAACCTACTTTCTTGTCATACCTCCTGTAATATCTATAAAGATATCATTAATGTAAGTAGCTCAGCCTCAAAAAATTGTCAGATGTCATAATATTAAAACGCCTTTATGTCATTAAAAGATGAAATATTAAAAAATGCCACCGATGATGAAGAAACTTCTCCGAAACATGTTTGTGTGAATAGAAATCAAAAATTGTGTTTGCTTTTGGGGTAGGAAATTGGTGAAAAGAGGCCGAGCATGTGCGGCAATTTTTACTTCTCTATCTACATTATTCCGTGATTTATTAAGTTTTCAAATTTATACTGACTTTTTGATCACCCGGTATATACATTCCCAATTCAGAATGCGTTATGACAGTACTGATAAGAGAAACGTGTACTTCCTCTTTTCTTCCCTCTCGATTTAATCTGCAACAAGCCAAAGCAGCGCGAGGCCGGGAACAGTTAGTAAAAAAAAAAAAAAAAAAAAAAAAAAAAAAAAAAAATATGTATCGCATACGTTCTGGTGGGGCAGGCGTGTCTCGGTACACGTGGCATCTGTAGGCGAGCGTGCGACACGACTAGTTTTGCATGCTGTGCGGCTGTGTCAGGACGCGCTGCAGAGATAGCGCGAGGCTAACAGGGAGCCCGCACGCCAACCAGTGTGAAATCAGGGGCGGCCGACGCTACCTGGCGTGCCGTGTGCCGCACGCACGCCACGCGGGGGCTCGACGGAGAGCGGAAGGTTCTTCCTGTGTGTGCCAGCAGCCGCTCCCGCCACCAGCCAGGCCACACGTGCCTCTGATTATCCACAGCAAGGATTTACAATGTTTTGCAACTCGCGACCCCATTTACGAGTAAAATGTCTGGCAACCCCCAAGCCTGTAATATAGCTATGCCAGTG
The DNA here is from genome assembly GCA_026315105.1 of Locusta migratoria. Taxonomy (NCBI): domain Eukaryota; kingdom Metazoa; phylum Arthropoda; class Insecta; order Orthoptera; family Acrididae; genus Locusta; species Locusta migratoria. The sequence goes on from CM048746.1 coordinate 301,227,840, forward strand.
ATTCCTATCATCTTCATCATCACCATCATCATCATCATTAGAGACTGATTATGCCTTTCAGCGTTCACATATTCAAAATGTTCAAATGTTTGTACAGCTTATGGGACTTAACGACGGGGTCATCAGTCCCTAAACTTACAAACTACTTATGAACTACTTACGAACTAGGACGGCACAGCCGGCCGCGGTGGCCGAGGGGACTAAGGCGCTCCAGTCACGGTCTGCGCGGCCACTACGGTCGGGGGTTCGAATCCCCCCTCGGGCATGGATATTTGTGCCGTCCTAGTTCGTAAGTAGTTCATAAGTAGTTTGTAAGTTTAGGGACTGATGACCCCGCAGTTAAGTCCCATAGACTATACAAACAAACAAACAAGGACGGCACAAATATCCATGCCCGAGGGGGGATTCGAAACCCCGACCGCAGTGGCCGTGCAGACCGTGACTGAAGCGCCTCAGTCCCCTCCGCCACCGCGGCCGGCTTTCAGCGTTCAGTCTGGAGCATAGTACCTGTAATAAAATACCTCCATGAACCCCTATTCAATGCTAACATTTCGTAAATTTTGATTTTCAGCGCGAGTAAAAAATTCATCGAAGTTGGAGGTCATCACTTTGTACATTTGATTTCATAAAACGGTGAGATGCAAGGGATTTACTAACAACAAGCAAGTCGTAAGTGAGAGGCGGGGGGACTCACTGGAAATTCAAATACTTACAAGTATTTGCAAAGATCAACAATTAAACGAAACCAATCGTTCCTTTTCACGAACACCAAATCTTAAACGGAAATACGTTCATCTCTAGTTAGCGACTGAGTTAGTGTTTTCCTCAGTTAGACTTTTATGTTGCTTATTCTATTAGTTAATGAGATGGCAACTACGGTCGGGGGTTCGAATCCCCCCTCTGGCATGGATATTTGTGCCGTCCTTAGTATTAAGTAGTTCATAAGTAGTTTGTAAGCTTAGGGACTGATGACCCCGCAGTTAAGTCCCATAAGACTTACAAACATTTGAATATTTGAGTTAATGAGTTCAGTCGTTAGTAAGAAGGATGTTAGGTTAGTTAGCTAGTCAGATGATCAGTTTGATGATTAAATGTTGTGTGGTCTAATGACCACGAAAGAAACAAAATTTGTCCGAATCTGCGAAAAAAATAATATCTGGGCCACCATTTGTAAAACTCTTAATTCCCCTCTCTCAAACCCCATGCTTTGTGGAGAAAGGGAGAGTTTTAGATTTAGCGAATCAAAATTTACGAAATAAATATATATTTTTTAATTTATCCATAACCATTTTCTACGCAAAAAGGAGAACATGAATTTTCTTGAATTACAGTGCCAACTACCAAGAATGCTAACATTGATGCCTCGTCTGATGTTATGCCATTTACTTCAAAATCATTCTGCATTGAATCTAAGTACTTTCTTCTTGGTCTACCTCCTCTTACCCTCCGCTGCCGAGCTCATGAGTCTCTTAGGTAACCTTGTTTCTCCCATCCCTATAGCATCATCCCACCTTCTCAGTGTGTTCGCTCTAACTGCTTCATCTATGGTGTTCATTCCCAGTTTTACTTTGATTTCGCCGGCCGCGGTGGCCGAGCTGCATGCGGCGCGCCCGTCACAGTCTGCACGGCCACCACGGTTGGGGATTCGAATCCCCCCTCGGGCATGGATATTTGTGCCGTCCTTAGTATTAGCTAGTTTGTAAGTTTAGGGACTGATGACCCTGTAGTTAAGTCCCATGAGCTCTACAAACATTTGAACTTTTTTTTTCTTTGATTTCCTCATTATGGGCCTCCCTGGGGCATGGGTGTGTGTGTGTGTCCGTAGGTTAGTTTACCTAGGTTTAAGTAGTTTGTAAGCTACGGACTGATGACCACGCAGTTTGGTCCGATAGATTTACAGACATTTGAACATTTGAAGACCTGTTGTCGAGTATCAGCAGCAGCTCTGCGCATGCCTAAGCCTAATAATTAATAAATGCTCGCAATCTAACTCACACTTTAAGAATCACATATGACACATGCTTCAAAAGATATTACGTCTTAACCAATAGAAATCGCAAAAAATGCCATATAATGCAGTGAGACTTTCGAAATACACTGTATGAGAATGACAGTACTTAGCGACTTGCAACAAACAAACATAATTTCAAACCTTTATTAAACATTTTCTCGCTGGCAACCATTAAAATGATGAAAGGAAAAAATTTTCTCGCTTACCACTTTTCCGCTGTTTATGGAAGAAAACTACGGCTCTCGGTATGACGTTACAATTTATAATTTGAACACTAGAAATTGTAGCTACAGGAAATTTTACATACAGTATACAAACATATACTTGAATGTACCTTCTAAATTGTATGACAATACGACACGTAGTTCATAAGATATGAGCACATAAACAGTAACGTTCCGCTGTTCATAGACTGCAACTATGGTTTTCGGTATGACGTTACAATTTGTAATTTATTCACTACAAATTGTAGCCGCAGGACATTTTACCGAAGTATAAATGCATATAGCTAAGTGTACCTTCTAAATTGTATCACAGCACGACACGTAGTTCATGAGATATGAGCACATAAACAGTAACATTCATGGAAAACGGCCCCATCACGCATCAAGTTTTAATATATTAGTTCTTTACTACTAACTGTATTTCCAAGAGATTTTACAGCCATAAAGCCCTTATACAATTGAATATATACCTGAAAATGGCAGGAATAAGTATATAACTACCCGGGAAAAGCCTGGTTTCCAGCTAGTTATAAAAATTATTTCAGCTGTTCTCTTAGCCGGCCGCGGTGGCCGAGGGGACTGCGGCGCGTCAGTCACGGTCTACACGGCCACTACGGTCGGGAGTTCGAATTCCGCCTCGGGCATGGATATTTGTGCCGACCTAAGTGTTAGCTAGTTCATAAGTAGTTTGTAAGTTTAGTTAGTTAAGTCCCATAAGCTATACAAACATTTGAACACTTTGTTCTCTTAGGTTCCTTTCCAGACACACCTTCGCTAGCTCCAATATAGTCGGGAATAATGACAACAATATTTGTGGTAAGTAAGCATATTAATGTCATTGCTGCTTCCAATATCTGCTGCTCCCAAAATCTGCTGCAAATGCGAAGATGAGAGAGAATGTTTTTTATTTTTAAAAGCGGGACAGGAACCATCGATCATCACTTCCCGATGAACAACTGACGCCTTACACCACACGGCCATCCTGAACAGCGCTGTTCTGTTTATTGCACTTTGGTTCTCGATGGCTTTTAGCGCCAATGCATCATTCATTGACATTTAATTACAAAAAACTCTATCAACGATGACGTATTTTTAATAAATTCTCTGTGCGTCAGAAACAACGCTTAGGTGTCGTTATTTGAGATCGAGAGAGCAGGCATTAGTGCCTCGTGCAGGTGAACGGGTGCTATCACCTAGTGGGTATGAACGCCCTGAACTGTACTTGTTACCTATTAGATTCGTATCAATGAACCCACAAGGCAATGGCATCGTGACAGTTGCGCATACGCAAAAGCTCCTAACCCTGTAGCCTGTATTTATAGAGTTTAAGTGAGTAGCAATGTAGAACAGCGTGTTAGATTTAAGGATCGTATATTTAAGATTCCCGCATATACAGTATATTACGTTTAACAGCATTCAAAACAAAGTAATAAGTTAATTCAAACTGTGTCAGAAATTAGGTTGTCCACTTCCTCTTGTGCTAGGAGCCGCCGCAGATATTAAATAATTTACACTGCATATATTCCGTTATTCCTATGCTTATCCTTACAGAGAAAGAGCTGAAGACATTGTAGCACGCACAGACCAAAGATATGGTCTGTGCCATCACCTTTCGCTGTATGTAACCTCCTTGCTGTAGAGTCGCAAACGTCATAGCTGGACTTCACTCCCATTTTTTTTATATAATTTGACGACTTTCAACCACCATATCTTCCACCGTCTTATAGCTATCGGCATGGAATTGCTATGGTGTACAAAGGGAGACTTCGGACAACAATTACATACAGACTACTCGTTTGCGTTCTGTAGTTTTCGCTACAGAGCTAAATATTAACACACACACATACGTAGAATTTTATATACACCGATAACTTTCCATCCCAATATACTCCACCCTTTTATCATTATCAACCGGGGACTGATGACCTAGCTGTTTAGTCCCCTCAAAAACCAACAACAACAACATTATCAACCCTCAAGCAACAATGCAACCAATAAACCATTTTCAAAGAGTAAATATAATTTTCAAAGAGTAATTATTGTTCCGCATTTCGCACTCAGGAACAACACAACGTATCAAAACCAAGCATCAAACCTCGCGCCACAGTTACAGAAACACTCTCGCGAGATATGACATCTCGCGAGTCGCGACAAACGCAAGTAACAAAAATGGTGTAAGTTTAAAATCACTACCATAAGCGGCATATGTATTACTGATGTGATTTAGATTTTAAAATATGCGCAGCCGATTACCGGTACCCTCATAAACTGCAATAACAGCAATAAACAAAACAGAGGTTGTAAATACACTGAAATAAGGTTGCCCACAATAGCCACTCTTGCTAAAAGCAGCCACTCATACTGCTGTAAGCCGAAAGAGAGAGAGAGAGAGAGAGAGAGAGAGAGAGAGAGAGAGAGAGAGAAAGGGCAACAAACATTATGGAGTGTACAATAGCTTAATGACATAAAGGTACCAAATTGAATGTTTACACATTGATGCAGCGATAAAAGTGAATACCTTATATCACAATATTTCACAGCTTTGTAACCATGTTACTTCTGCATTCTTTTAGAATATTTACAAAACCCACTAATGATAGCGGAATTTCTGCCGAAATTAGTATGGGTACGTAAATAAATTTTTTGCATCAAAGTGGATCGGTAAACCCACATTTCTACCCCGAGTCACGTGAATGAATTTATATCACTACGAGCAACAATTATGCTCATTTATATCTGAAATAAAAAACAGATCTCAACAATGACAAGAGTTCTCATATTCCCATTCTACTTCTAGTAGCAGAGGTAATACAAATTCTCAAAATTTATTAATACTACTATTACCTGTGTTCGAAATCCGATAAATTGTGTATGCAAAGTAACGATACTAAAAAGGCTTTAAATTTAATTGGAATTTATTGGTACAAAAATTGTCCGTATTTGTTACGATATATGTGAGTGAAAATACGCAGGAACCTAAAAAGGAGCTTTAAGTTGCTGTGACTGAATGATATTTATAATCGTCCTTCTCACATAGACGTAGTTGGCTTCCTATTTCGAATTGTCGATTGTCGATTTCCGAGTGTGTACTTGCGTAGAAACCTAAGAAAATGTTTAAATTACCAAAACAACCTTAAACGAGTAACTCTTAGCTGTAATTTGCTGCTCTTCCTGGGGCAGCACATCATAGTTGGGGTTGTACACCCTGCATACTTCTTTCCATGCCTCAGCTTTCTTGTTTTTATTTGAATAATCTGCTTCCGAGGAATCCCATATCACTGCTCGTGTCTGAATTTCACTTAAAAATTGTTCTACATGAAACACAGAAACGAGTGTCTCCATTTTTGTTCGGCGCGACTACACTCTGCCAGCTGAACAACGTAGACTATCAAAGGACGCCCAGACACACCTGTTCGGCTCATGCGCGCTCGTCTGCAAGCACCCGTTTGACCCTGTGTATCGCGAGTTACAGGCGATTCACTTGACAGCGAGCGTGTCAGCTGCAGAGAGCCGAAGCACTCGCTCACTCTCTCCCGTCTAAACGCTCTGATTTGACTCCGTGTAACGGAAACTGCCTCAGCTCACTGCAGCCGGCTCGCGGTCTCCCGTGTAGAATGGTCCTATCATTCCATTTCAAAAATATTGCCGGCTGTTTATTATCAAATACTAGCTGTTTTGTGTCCCAGCCTCGTCGCCGCTTTTGTGTCTCGTTTCCGTCGTAGGTGTCGGTGGCCGAGTAGAATGAGACCGACACAGGAATAAAGGAAGCACGCTTGTGCAGGTACGGAGGTGAGCAGCCAGTGGGACAGCAGAAACTAGAAACACTAGAGTAAATTAGAACGAGATATATATTGCACAGAATGTATACAATACTTAACTTTTACAAAGTTCAGTACGGCAGAATGCTGATACATAGTTGAGCTAGGGTCCTGCCTAGTGCCTATCCGATAGCCAAGTCTTCACTGGTGCCTATCTGATTCCGAAGGTCTTAACTGGTTCCTATCTCAGTCCCAAGTGAACGATGTCGTTCAGTGGTGGCCACGAGCGGAGTTGCAGCAGAGGGCGCTCGTGGCTGACGTCGTAAGAACGCCGCGCCGTGCGTGCATGGCGGCGCGCGGCGAAAGTAGGTGGCGCGCACTTTGGACTTGTGCGACACCATAAGCTGAAAACCCGGCTTTGCCCAAGTATTTATTTATTCCTGCTTTGAGTTAGTACTTCTGCTATCGCTTCTCTCTCTGTCAATCTCCTTTTTTCTAAAAACATGCTGTATTTATCGGAGAATAAATGTACAAAATTATAAGTATCCAAACAAAGAAATATAGAAATCAAAATACAAATGACATATAAAATGCTCACGATCTCATATTTATTGAGTTATGTGTTGTACAATTGCATAATTTTGCAGGCGAGTATTCATTTGTATAAGTGCTGTATGTCTGTATTAAAAGAAATTTCTTTTTTACTGCTTTATTTATTCTTATATTTCCTTATTCGTTTGGTTATCCTTACAGAGAAAGAGCTGAAGACATTGTAGCACGTATATACCAAAGATATGGTCTGTGGCATCACGTTTCGCTGCATGTAACCTCCTTGCTATAGAGTCGTAAACGTTATCGCTGGCCTTTAGCACGATTTTTTTTTCACGACTTTCAACCACTATATCTTCCATCCCCTTATAGCTGTCGGCATGGAACTGCTATGGTGTACAACGGGAGACTTCGGACAACAATTATACACAGACCATTCGTTTGCGTTCTGTAGTTTTCGCTGCAGAGCGAAATATTAACACACACACACACACACACACACACGTAGAATTTTATATACACCGATAACTTTCCATCCCAATATACTCCACCCTTTTATCATTATCAACCCTCAAGCAACAATGCAACCAATAAAACCATTTTCAAAGAGTAAATATAATTTTCAAAGAGTAATTATTGTTCCGCATTTCTTGATATATTCTTCAAATTACTAAATATCTATCAGATCGCTATAAAACCGTGCCTAAAACGTTCCTCAGGTATAAATTAGAAACTGTACAAATATTTAGGTCTCTGCGTCTCGTCGTTCGGACGTGATAAGCGTCCACCGAACAGACATTCACATTAATATATATGGATAAATGGCTATTCGGTCGCCATAAAACCGTGCCTAAAGTCTTCCCCGGGTAGACATTAGTAACTGTAGAGATTTTTAGCTCTTTATGTCGTGTGGTTCGGACGTGATAAACGTACACCGAACAGACATTCACATTTATAGATATAGATGTATCGATTTCCGAGTTTGTTGATAAAGAAGTACCTAGGAGAACAATTGCGAGTGAATCGAGTTGCAACAAGCCACATTCGTCCACATCACAAAAATCGTCGTCTGTTTTTTTACGAATATGTTGTGATCGAGGTACCGCCTATCACGGAAATACACATCTCTTTCTGAGAGGAAGCCGTCAGCCCCTAACGCCTACTGGGGGCCACACGCAGCCAGAGTTACCTTTGGTGTCTGGCAGCAGGCACTGGCGAACAAGACGGGAAGCCAGAAGAGTTTGGGAAGTTTCTCGTTGCGCCCCCTCGCTGGCCGGACACGGTGTTCCGGTGGAACCCCCCCCCCCCCTGCCGTGCAACCGACAGGTGAGGAAGTGTGGCGCGCTGGCTATCGACCGACCGGAAGCGGCGGCTGCCACCTCGGGCCGCAAACACGCAGACCGCCGCCAGCCGTAAACAAGACGCGGTGCTTCGTCTGCAGCCGCAGCTGCAGTGGCTGCTCTGCTCTGCTCTACACGCAGACAGGCGCCGCGTAAATCTCCCGCACGCCGCGCCGCGCACACTTCCGTTTTGTGTCTCGCGGCAGGATAAGGGCGCGCTCTGCGGGGTGTAATGTATCGTTTACGAGCCACAGGGGAACTGCTTTTCGCAGCTGTGAATCTCGCGGTCTGGTCCTGTAAGTGGGGCGCCGAACACGGACAGTACGAGTGTAATTTTTCTGACGGGGAATCGCTTCCCCACTAAGGTCGGGGGTTCGAATCCCCCCCTCGGGCATCGATATTTATGCCGTCCTTAGTATAAGGTAGTTGATACGTAGTTTGTAAGTTTAGGGACTGCTGACGCCGTAGTTAAGTCCTATAAGCTTAACAAACATTTGAACTTATATACGAACATTTGATTAGCCGGCCTCGGTGGCAGAGGGGACTGAGGCGCTCCAGTCACGGTCTGCACGGCCACTACGGTCGGGGGTTCGAATCCCCCCTCGGGCATGGATATTTGTGACGTCTTTAGTATAAGGTAGTTGATAAGTAGTTTGTAAGTTTAGGGACTGCTGACCCCGTAGTTAAGTCCCATAAGCTTAACAAACATTTGAACTTTTATACGAACATTTGATTAGCCGGCCTCGGTGGCAGAGGGGACTGAGGCGCTCCAGTCACGGTCTGCACGGCCACTACGGTCGGGGGTTCGAATCCCCCCTCGGGCATGGATATTTGTGACGTCTTTAGTATAAGGTAGTTGATAAGTAGTTTGTAAGTTTAGGGACTGCTGACCCCGTAGTTAAGTCCCATAAGCTTAACAAACATTTGAACTTTTATACGAACATTTGATTAGCCGGTCTCGGTGGCAGAGGGGACTGAGGCGCTCCAGTCACGGTCTGCACGGCCACTACGGTCGGGGGTTCGAATCCCCCCTCGGGCATGGATATTTGTGACGTCCTTAGTCTTAGCTAGTTCATAAGTAGTTAGTAAGCTTAGGAACTGATGACCCCGTAGTTAAGTCCAAAAGTTCTACAAACATTTGAACATTTGAATCGCTTCCAACACTCTTATTTTTGTGCAGGTACGCTCGTGTTGGTGCAATCAAAATCTTCAAATGTTTGTATAGCTTATGGGACTTGACTACAGGGTCATCAGTCCCTAAACTTACAAACTACTTATGAACTACAAATTAATGTTAAAGGAGAGGAAGGAACAAGTATTAGGAAGGAAAGGATTGACAGTGTCTGCTTTAGGGCATTGACATTAAACAATGGCGACAAGTGGAAATGTGAGCCGGACCGGGAATCGAACCCGGGTCTCCAGCTTTGGGCATGTCCGAGAGAACAGACACCACACCAAAATAATACTTATGAACTAACTAATACTAAGGACGGGGCAAATATCCATGCCCGAGGGGGGATTCGAACCCCCGACCATAGTGGCCGTGCAGACCGTGACTGGAGCGCCTCAGTCCCCTCGGCCACCGACGCTGGCTTGGTGGAATCATTGTGTTATTTATGTAGTAGGCTATGTTGTAGCGAGTTAATTTTACTGAGTGGACAGGGTGTACGATGTAAAACTTAAAGCTTTCCCAGCGTGCTGATTGCTCTATCAAATTACGTTTGGAGCTCCCTCATCCACGAATCTATAGAAATAGATTGTCAGACAACGAGACCCTTATAAATCGTGATGGTGGTTTCCAGTTAAACACTGCGTTAAATTTTACGTTTACTTGCATACTTTTTACGGATTATATGACGCACAACAGCCGCTGTGGAACTAGTAAGCGCTTAGATCTAGAACATCTGCAGTTACACGGAATCATGTTTAAAGTAACATCCCATCACAAAAGTAACTGTGGTACGATTCATATACATCCAAAACGTTGCGTTCTACCATGAGTAACATATTAATAGACAGAAACAAAGTAACAGTACACTGATATCACAGGAAGGAAATTATACGAATTCAGTGTGACATACTAGCATTAAACATTCAATCAATAGTGCCAAAAACCTCTGCTTCAAGTAATTATAAAAGCGGAAAACACGTATCCTTCATATGTAACACTACTTACATTCACTTCAAAGTGCTAATTAAGGATACCGATGAAGTGGTTAAAACAAAGTGGAAGAAAACAACCTGCACACCACACTGAATTCAAAATCACATTCCCATTGAAACAGTACAATATCAAAAGCCATACTAATTACACGTTCAAAGGAGATATGGCTATTTCAATGTCATAACCGAACTTTGCCAAAAATATTGCGATATAACTTCATACGAAAGCGCATAATATTGCTTCTAAATCAAATGATGAAATAACGATCATATATCTGGACACTTTGTTTTACCTACTTCACTGAAATGCTACATCTGCACTTCATGCCAATATAATTACTATGAGGTGTGTAGGATACGTGCGTTTTCCGACGTTTTATTTGCATCCAGCAAAGGGTTTTTTATACTCTAGAGTCACTACCCGACAGCAAGGCTGATGACAGTTCTGCCAAAGCAGATTTTCTGCACAAAGCTTTTCGAATTTCCTTCGCCAAAGAAGACGAAGCAAATACTCCAGAATTCGAATCTAGGAGATTTGCCAGCATGCATAATTTAGAATTAGATACCTCTGGAGTATTAAAGTAACTTAATTAACTAAACTAAAGGAAATCTCCCGGTCCAAATTGTATACCAATTAGGTTCATTTACGATTATGCTGATGCAATAGCATACTTACATAACCAGTCGCTCAGCGAAATAGCCGTACCCTAAGACTGGAAAGTTGCACAGGTCACTAAAATATTTAAGAGACGCGATGAGAGCGGTCGGCAAAATTTTAGACCTATATTATTGACGTCGGTTTGCTGCAGCATATACTTTTCTTAATCATTATGAACAACCTAGAAAAGAAGGACCTATTTACCCATTATCAACACGGATTCAGAAAGTTCCATTCTTGTGATAAACAGATGTTTACTCACACGAAGTGTCGAGTGCTATCGACAAGGGAACTAAAACTGATTCCATTCTACTAATTTCGGGAGACTTTTGACACGGTACCTCACGAACGGCTTCTAATCAAACTGCGTGCTTATTGAACAGTTGTGCGATTGGATTCGTGATTTTCTGTCAGAAAGGACACAGTACGTTGTATTTAACGGAAAGGCATCAAGTAAAACAGAAGTAATATCTGGCGTTTCTCAGGGAATTGTAGGGTTCCTTCTGTTCTTTATTTTTGTAAACGATATAGGAGACAATTTGAGCAGCTCTTTTTGACTGTGGGCGGGATATGCTGTCGTTTATCGGTTTGTAAAGTCACCAGAAGATCAATAGTAACTACAAAATAATTTTGATAAGATATCTGCATGCTGCGAAAATTGGCAGTTGACCCTAAACAATGATAAGAATAAAATCATCCGTATGAGCACTAAAACAAATGCGTTAAGGTTCATTTATACGATAAATCAGTCAAGTTTACAGGCCGTAAATTCAACTATAAACCTAGCAAATATAGCTAGGAACAATGTTAGTTGGAAAGAACACATAAAAAATATCGTAAAGAAGGTGAACCAAAGGTTACGCTTCAGTGGCAGAAAATTTAGAAGATGCAACAGTTCTACTACTATACACTTGTGCGTCATAATTTGGAGTACTGCTGTGCATCTGTGTGACCCCTACCAAATGGGACTGATGAAGGATACATTGAAAATTCAGAGAACGACAGCATAAGCATCGTCGTTTCACTTAGTATAAAACTGCTTGCACTTCACATTTTTCCTTCTCCTGCTTCGACCTCACCATCGGTAATGATTAATTTTTAAGACATGTGTTGTGATCTTTTTAATATGTGTTGGAAAAACAGAGTTTGATATATTAATCCTGTGTCGCCTCAGTAATTTATCCCGAACATGATTATCATTGATATGTAGTGAGAAACTGTTAACTTCATAGAGATTATTTAACTGTGACATGGAAACGAAAATTTCTGCCAGAAACTTAGTATGTAACGTATTAATTGAATAATTAAATCATCATCATCATCATCATCATCATCATTAGAGACTGATTATGCCTTTCAGCGTTCAGTCTGGAGCATAGTACCTCTAATAAAATTCCTCCATGATCCCCTATTCAATGATAACATTGATGCCTCGTCTGATGTTATGCCTTTTACTTCAAAATCATTCTGCACCGAATCTAAGTACTTTCTTCTTGGTCTACCTCGACTCCTCTTACCCTCTGCTGCCGAGCTCATGAGTCTCTTAGGTAACCTTGCTTCTCCCATGCGTGTAACATGACCCCACCATCTCAGTCTGTTTTCTCTAACTGCTTCATCTATGGTATTCATTCCCAGCTTTCCTTTGATTTCCTCATTATAGGCACCCTCCTGCCATTGTTCCCATCTATTGGTACCTGCAATCATTCTTGCTATTTTCATATCTGTAACCTCTACCTTGTGAATAAGGTAACCAGTATCCACCCAACTTTCACTTCCATACAACAAAGTTGGTCGAAAGATAGAGCGGTGCACTGCTAACTTAGTCTTGGTACTTACTTCCTTCTTGCAGAAGAGAGTAGATCTTAGCTGAGCACTCACTGCATTAGCTTTGCTGCACCTCGATTCCAGTTCTTTCGCTATGTTGCCATCCTGTGAGAAAATACATCCCAGGTACTTGAAACTGTCTACCTGTTCTAACTTTGTTCCTCGTAGAATAATTAAATAAATAAATAAAATAATTACAAATGTTGGTTAGTGTGAGTGTGAACTTTTACCTTAATTGACTGTCTTTGTTATTTGGAAGAAACTTTTAAATATTTATTTGACACTATTGCTGCACGAAAAAAATAGGTCAGCGATGCTAATAGTTAGATAGAAAACGGTTTTATGTCTGATATCAACAATAACTCTTCTGCTAGCCGAAAAATACCGAGCGAGGCGGCGCAGTGGTAACGCAATGGACTCGCATTCAGGAGCAGCGTGGTTCAAATCCACCTCCAGCCATTGAGATTCAGGTTTTCCGTGGTTTCCCTAAATCAAACCAAGCAAATGTCGGGATGCTCCCTTTCAAAGGGCACGACCACTTTTCTTCCCCAAAACTCCTAGTGGTAGCTCCATCTCTAATGACCAAGCTGTCGACGGGACGTTAAACCCTAAGCTTCCTTTCTTCCCCCTTCCTAGCCGAACAGTTATCTTTTCTTCTTTTGCCCTGAAATAAATCTCTAAAAGACCTACAAAGAAGAAATGCCAATGATATTGGACCGCGAACATTAATATTTTCAGTCGTTAAAAGTGGTGTAAATATGTTCCTTTTTTTTCTATCGGACCAAACTGCGTGGTCACCAGTCCGTAGCTTACAAACTACTTAAACCTAGGTAAACTAACCTAACGACAACACACACACCCATGCCCCAGGGAGGACTCGAACCTCCACGGCGAGCAACCGCGCGCTCCGCAGCGAGACGCTTTAGACCGCTCGGCTACTCCACCGCGGCTATGTTACTGGTTAAGATGACGGCGGCCAACTTAACTCATTGGTTGTAGATAAAAATTCATAATAATAACCAATAGTAAGTTTTCCTAGGATGCCTGGTATGAGGTGCCTTCCCCACAATAATAAAGACATCAGAATTACATTAAATATGTAGTCAGCGGCGTCGATCCTACGTACTACAAGAAGGAAAGAAGAATGGAAGGCACGCCACGCATTGAAACAGACGAGATGAGAATATAAGGCGAGACAAAAATGTCATCCTTCTGTATCAATATTCGTGAAATATTAATCACTGAAAAGAAACAGGAAAAGGGGCATGACTGCTTCGTTCTGAAACAGACCATCAAACGAAAAGCAAAGTCACTGCTGTGGAGAGGAGTAAGATTGAAGCACACTGCCAATTAAGGAAAGTAGACCACAGTTGCCTGGAGTCGCGGCGCGCCACGCCGATACGGAAGCAGGGCGAATAACAAGTGTGGTGTCATTAAGGAAGACGAGAACTCTGTGGTCCGGTGACTGTGAAGTTCCAAGAAACAGGATCGTTTCAAGTGCAGTGTGGCAGAGGGAGGAAATTAATCCCTTGGATGTCTGTTGCCATTGCATAGGAGCAGTGTTTTCCAAACTCTTTGAATTCGCGACACTGTTCCAACTAAAAATATTTTGGCGACCCCCAAACCCTGCCTAAACCATGACACAACGATGTGTGTAATTTTAAAGACAACCAATTTAATATTCTCCTGTTGTAAAAACTTTTTTGTAAAAACAATAAAAATACAGTATTGTACATTATAGGATAAATTTTAGTCCATTTTTCTGAATGGAACATATCCTACTTTACGTAAATTCCGACAGAAAAATATGTTTTATAACGAGGTTTCGTAATGCAGGTAAAACTCAGGAGTGCATTATGCTCATTGAGCTAGGTCCCACTGTATTAATCAATTTGTAAACAATTGAATTTCTCAAAATTACTTATTGTATCTTGTAAATTTATCTACAGCCTGGTAACTGAAAACAATTTACAGGCTTTTCGTTTATTAATTGATAAGACGGTGTATTTATTATAAAACAACCTTTGTTATAAAATTGTCCACGGGTTCCAGCCGGATCATTCTGTCATCTGACACACAATATTTCTGCGGTCCAACTGGCCGCCATCATCAGGTGAGGAAGCTAAGCAGCTCTCGCCGTGACTGACTGAAAGTGTGGAACGGCTGGCTCTATATACGCAACGAAAGTACAAAGGCGCGTACGATAAGTACAGAGGGCGTGAGTTTACTCGTAGCTGCTGACCCCTGGCGCGGGAGATGATGTAGCGCCTCCAATGGTGGGTAATGTCAAAACCGATAGATTCTTATAGACTGTCATTCATTGCTATTTGATGCAGATGTCGATGTTTTTTCAGGTCTGATAACACAGGATTCCAGGATTTTCTCATAAAACAACCACTTTCACGATTGTGTTATCTGTTAGTCTGATTTCAGTTGATTCTTTCAAAACACAATCCCAGTAACGTAAGGTGTTAGCAACAACTTGTGTCTCATCGTATAGTATCCTGTGTCCCTCTGAGAGATACTGTTCAGCCACCGCGGATTTTTCAGGCTGCATCAATCGCGTATGGCGGTGATGTTCAACACATCTGTCACTGACGGTACGAACAGCCTGACCTACGTATGTTTTACCGCACTCATAATATATTTTATAAACGCCAGGCTTTCTTAGGCCTAAATCATTTTTAACAGAGCCAAGACGAGGGGACTGAGGCGCTCCAGTCACGGTCTGCACGACCACTGCGGTCGGGGGTTCGAATCCCTCCTCGGGCATGGATATTTGTGCCGTCCTTAGTCTTAGCTAGTTCATAAGTAGTTTGTAAGCTTAGGGACTGATGACCCCGTAGTTAAGTCCCATAAGTTCTACAAACATTTGAACATTTGAGCCAAGAAATGCTGTAGTCTTAGCTAGCGGCGAAAAATACAATATATTTCTTGCTTCTTTAAAATCCTTCCTATCTTGACAGACACATTACCAGCATAAGGAAGGAAAGCAACAGAATTGGAAGTGTTTTAGGACCACCATGTGAACCAGCTGAAAACAGCTTCTTGACTTGAGGCGTTTGGTACAGTTTGGCATCCATGTAATAGGTGACGTTGGTTCAAAAATGTTCAAATGTTTGTAGAAGTTATGGGACTTAACTACGGCGTCATCAGTCCCTAAACTTACAAACTACTTATGAACTAGCTAAGACTACAGACGGCACAAATATCCATGCCCGAGGGGGGATTCGAACCCCCGACCGTAGTGGCCGTGCAGACCGTGACTGAAGCGCCTCAGTCCCCTCGGCCAGCGCGGCCGGCAGGTGACGTTGGTCTTGAAGCTGTTTTGATCGTGTGATTCTGCTCCGTACTGAGCGTCGGACCTTCGGTACAAAGATTCCTGATAATGACTACAGATGTTCAACTCTTGTACATTTAAGACAGTCTGTGATATGCCTACTCAGGACAGGGTCCAGTTTGTTTGCAACATGACCGTTTCCCACACAGGACTTGCAAACTCGGCAGCAGAGTAACAGAGCGCCATTGCTGTGGTGCGTTAAACTTGGGGGACACAGAAAGTGCTTCCACGAAGAATGAGAAATTTCCACTCGGGTGTCCCCTGGGCAACAGCAGCCTGCCGGCTAATCTTTCTACCCATCGACTGCAAACCTCATGAGAGAGCGCGAAAAATGAGTAAGCACAAAAGGTTCTTTCAGAGCCAACGTTGACAATTACCTCAATCAATACAGAAGGTCTGTCTCATGAAAAAAAAAAGAGCTCATTTCAAATATGTGCAAGGATTATAGTAGCGATGTTCTGTGCCTCCAAGAAACGCACAGAGGCCCGGACCAGTAAGGCCAAAAATAACTGGCATGGAGCTAATTTAAAGAAAATCCCCATAACTAATATAGAAGTGAATTTTCGTCAAGAATGACATCAAAGTCCAGTGATAATTAACAGGTTTTACATTACATTATGTGGTTTTTCTGCGGTATTAAGCTGAAGAACAATTAATAACCAGTTTTTCCTACGCTATGTGGTACGATTTTACCGCTAACAGTACCACGAGTTATGTTCAAATGTTCAAATGTTTGTAAACCTATCGGACCAAACTGCGTGGTCATCAGTCCGTAGCTTACAAACTACTTAAACCTAGGTAAACTAACCTAAGGACAACACAAACACCCATGCCCCAGGGAGGACTCGAACCTCCACGGCGAGCAACCGCGCGCTCCGCAGCGAGACGCTTTAGACCGCTCGGCTACTCCACCACGAGTTATGCTTGACGTTGGCGTCATTTGTCGGCATTCACTTTCCTTATGCCGCTTAAAGCGCGATTTTTTGTGTATGACATTCCGTTACACCCTTCATCAAATATGTTCGGTTCAAATCTGCAGTGATTCTGCTCCGAGATTCTTTTGTACAACATTTTGAAAGTGGGACGTGGCGGCGAGGTGCGACAGGCACATACAAAAGACACACACATACAACACTTTCAGCTATCGGCCATGGCCTTCTTCAAGAAATAGAACACTCACGCAATCACACAGGCACACAACACAGTCATACAACCATCACCTCCGGCTGCCGCACTTCGAATTCGAATGTATTGTATGTGCCTGTCGCAGCTCGTCGCCACGTCTTTGCGGTGAGTTGTAAACTGTCCTTACTATATTATTATTAATTGCAACCTGGACTTTCCATATATAAATTTGGTTGAGGCAAAAGTCATGGTATTCGTTTTCCTGTTTTCCTTCCCGTAGATATGTGAACGGATCACAAACGTATATGTGTAGCGTGGAAGATCTGCGGGCATCCCCAACCCGATTGGGGAATTTAAAAATAAATAAATAAATAAATTCAGCAAGCGTAGTGTGTATGCAGAACAACATGCAAGCTTCCCCTACCCTACTCGTAGTACAGTTATTAGAAGCTACAACGAAAGTCATTAATATTATTTCCTATCAGACCCTGCATCATCTAATGTCTTACGTCCAACAATGACTAGGATTTTTCAATAGAGAAATGCAGTCTAATTTGACGTGATCACATATTTATTAAAAAAAATCTTTCACACGCATACAAAACCAATTTCACAAAGGGATTGAATATCATACTGTGTGCCACTAATTATTAAAATGTACAGCTTATTTGAGTGAGCTCATAAAACGCTATGACTGTTCAGCTTAATACCTTTCAATAGCTTGTACGCAACTGCTGACGCTCAACCAATGAACTACTGCTGCCGCACACCAGAGATGATATATGTCCTAAGACATTACTATGTATGTTAGAAAAGACATTACTCTATATACAATGATATCTTACAAACAGATGGCTCTGTGGTAGCTGCTAGAAGGGCAGTGACGGCTGTGAAATCACTCAGTTGCTGAGTGTCATGTGAGATGGAAGTAATCCGTGTTGATCAGCACACTGACATCAAATACCCGTTCTCCGAGGGAGAAATGCGATAGAAGGTCACAGTAAATTATTGGAAGCCCTTGGGAATAACGCCCTACCATACCGTACAGTATAACTGAAACAGCTGTAAGATACGTCATAAAGTGGATGTTATTAACCATCAGATGTTTTTTTGATCATTTACATCGAGCGGTTTCTTACCATCATCACATACTGGAAGCTAAACAAACAGATTAAACGGATACATCAGCTGACATCTTCATCAACGCTTAGAGGCAAGTCAAACCAATAAAATCCACAAGATGTCTCTTGACAGCTACTCTTGACCCAAAAATATCAAGACTATATGTCAAGTGACACGTTATGGATTTTACTGATTCTCCTTGCTTGTAAGCTTCGATGAGGATGTCAGCTGATGTATTCACTTAATCTACATCTAAATCTACATGGGATACTCTGCAAATCACATTTAAGTGCCTGGCAGAGAGTTCATCGAACCACCGTAATACTATTTTATCTCCCATCCCATTCTCGAATAGCGCGCGGGAAGAATGAACACCTGAATCTCTCCGTTCAGGCTCTGATTTCTCGTATTTTATTTTGATGATAATTTCTACCTATGTTAGTAGGAGTCAACAGTATATTTTCGCATTCGGAGGAGGATGTTGGCGATTGTAGTTTCGTAAGTAGCCCACGCCGCAGCGATAAGCGCCGTTGTTGTAATGATTTCCATCCCAGATCCTGTATCATTTCCGTAACGCTGTCTCCCCTGTATCGTGACAATACGAAACGAGCTGCCCTTCTTTGGACTCTTTCGATGTCCTCCGTGAAACCCACCTGATAAGATTTCCACACTGGGCAGCAATACTCTATAAAAGGACGGACAAGCGTAGTGTTTGCAGTTCTTTAGTAGTTCTGTTGCATCTTTTAAGGGTTCTGCCAATAAAACGCAGTCTCTGGTTCGCCTTTCCTACGACATTATCTACGTGTTCTTTCCAGTTTAATTCTGAAGTAATAGTAATTCCTAGGTATTTTGTGGAGTTTACGGCCTTCACATTTGATTGATTTCTCATGTAAACAAAGTTGTTTAGCTTTCAGTACGTGATGATGGCTTAAAACCGAAACCGGTTAATGTATAAAAGCAAAATAACCTGCTGATGATTAATAAGGTGCACTTCCTAAAGTAAGTTATTGTACTTTCACTTAGTACCTCTTAGAGCAAATTGATAGAGAAAGGCCCTTTTCTTACAGAGATGAAATTTACGTTAGACACGCTGTAAGCGACGGATTCTGCCTACATGGCAGCTACACATAGGTCACTCAATGTAGATGAGAATGTAAAGAAAAACGCGGGAGGATTTGTTGTGAAACTCCGCTACGTATTTCTCCATATCTCTAACAAGCGAGATGAGCATGTTGATAATGCCTGCTGAACACGTCTACGAACGACATTATGCTGATAAAGCAACGAATTTGTTTTAGTTGAAGTGTTTGCCGATAACGTATGAGGAAAAGATCCGACACACATGTGCGCCGTTGATAAATTACAGATTAGATAAGATCGCCAATGAAATGATACCGGCGCGAACGCGACCTGTCAGGAATGTCAAGTTCACCGCCATGTGCACCGCCGTTACAAATGTTTTGTTTCTGAAAGTCTTGCTGCTGGCACACGTCCTAAGTGCCTGTACAAATATACATTCTGCTATTGCAAACGATTTGCAAGCTAGAAACACTAGCTGCTTACATCTTATTTATAATAGCTACAGCTCCATACTATCCTAGCACCATCAGGTTTAGAATCATTCTCTTACCGTAGCTTCATGTCATGAATAGTTTTGAAAAACGCTAAAGATAAGTGTAAAATCCACTTGCTATATTTTAGAAGGTAAATAAACGTCTTCCAGTTATCATGAGCATAACACATTTTGAAGTATAGACCAAAAACATGAAAGTTATGATGAAATCTAGAAACATAACAGAACATTAATATTCATTTGTAACGATGTGTTTTAAAACAGTTGTAAACCATTAATTAAATGATGTTACTTTGGAAGTATTTTTTTCAGCACTCTTTCTTATTCCATAAACAGTTTCAAAAATTTCTTTCAGTAGATGACTGCATTTTATGAGACGCTTCTAATCAGAAATTGTTGTTTTTCTTGCCATTGTGCGCTATTGTGAAAATATCCAAACAAAAAATATTTATAAAGCAAGTGAAGGGAAATGTGTTATGGAAATTGAAAACTGCTATTTATCAGAAATCTCTTACACTAATGTAGACAAGTATACTTTCCCTTTACAGCATTTTTGTAGTAATCAGTACTTGCAAAATCGTTAACGGCAGACGTAAGCCAAAATGCACACTGACATTTAAAATTTGACATCTCCTACAATGTTATAGTAACAAATTTAAAACTTGGCTCTATTGTGTAGTATATAATTCACAATATTCTGTGCAAAAAAAAAGAAAAAAAACGTGAGAAACGAAGTAAAACCAGCAATGAAGCTTTGTCCGAAGTAAGAACATCTGCTGAAAGTGTGAACTCGTCTCGTAATAGCTCCGAGCGAAAAATTAGTAAGGTGAATGGTGCATACCACAGTGATGAATCTCAGTTTCTGGCCGATCGTGCACTTCTCAAAAAGTGTGTTTATGACAAAATCCAGAATCCAAATGAGTCTCTAAATTCACTCACATGAAACGATGCCCAAAACTACATTTGCATCTTATTTTAGACTGAAAGTCTTGGTAGAGGTATGCAACCTTCACGATAAAATTTATTTAAATTATTTTAAAATCGCTTAGAGGTTGCTTCAATAATCACTTAGATGTTGTTAGTACATTACTTACTTTCAAAACATAACATGTATCGGGCTTAGCCCATCATATTGTGACCTGTCAGTGCATATACAGCCAGTATGTATATACACAAAATTATTTACAATTATGATTAAAATATAAAATATTTTCATATATAGCAAATAATTTTACATAGTTTGGAATTACAAACCGATATTATATATTGAGCTTTGATGCATTGTTTTGACTTTGTACCTAGAAGCAATAACTTCCATGTTACTCACATGATAATGTTCCATAAAACCTTTATTTTATAATCTATATATCTTTATTTTTTATAAATATTATCTTAATAACAATTGGTGTTTATTCTTGTTTGGCAATACAAAACAACAGTATTTTAAATGACAAATTTGAATGCATCAAAGCTCAATATATATTATCGGTATGTAATTCCAAGTTATGTAAAATTATTTGCTATATATGAAAATATTTTATATTTTAATTATAATTGTAAATAATTTTGTGTATATACTTATTGGCTGTATATTTATCTTACTAACAGGTCACTGGATGGTGGGCTAAGACCGAAACATGTTATGTTTTGACAATAAATAATCTACTAACAACATCTAAGTGATTATTGAAGAAACCTCTAAACAATTTTAGAATATTATTGATAGAGCTGAAGCATTGAATTAAAATTTGTGGTGCGGCCGGGAATCGAACCCGGACCTCCATGATTACTAGGCAGACGTCTTAACCGTTAGACTACCACACCACTAACGGTTAAGGCGCCTCGGAATAGTCTATGTACGATTTCCCTCCACAACACAAACTTTAATTCAGCTTCTTTGTTCCAAAGATAATTGCCACTACTGCCAAGGCTCTCCATGCAGCGGAATAGCACCTCAGCAATGGACATGGTGGAACAATCCTGTTATGGTGATATAAATATCAATGAAAGAATCCCTGAGACGGATTTTCGTCTCAAATATGTCAAAGACATTATTGATAGAGCTGAAGCATTGAATTAAAATTTGTGGTGCGGCCGGGAATCGAACCCGGACCTCCATGCTTACTAGGCAGACGTCTTAACCGTTAGACTACCACACCACTAACGGTTAAGGCGCCTCGGAATAGTCTATGTACGATTTCCCATATTTATATCACCATAACAGGATTGTTCCACCATGTCCATTGCTGAGGTGCTATTCCGCTGCATGGAGAGCCTTGGCAGTAGTGGCAATTATCTTTGGAACAAAGAAGCTGAATTAAAGTTTGTGTTGTGGAGGGAAATCGTACATAGACTATTCCGAGGCGCCTTAACCGTTAGTGGTGTGGTAGTCTAACGGTTAAGACGTCTGCCTAGTAATCATGGAGGTCCGGGTTCGATTCCCGGCCGCACCACAAATTTTAATTCAATGCTTCAGCTCTATCAATAATGTCTTTGACATATTTGAGACGAAAATCCGTCTCAGGGATTCTTTCATTGTATTTAATTAATTTTAGAATAATTTAAATAAATTTTAAATTTACATCTGCTACAGTTGTCAGAATTGCAACTTATAATGAAGATTTTGAGTTTAATGATGGGAACGTCGGGAGAATGAAGGCATTAGAAAGAATGGGCTTCAAGATAGGAAATGTTACTCAAGACATCCTGAGAAAAATAGATCTACACCGTGTCTCTGCAGCTGAAAACTCAATTGAAGACGTGGTAAATGAAAGAAGACAGACAACAAGAAACCAGAAGAGAAGCCTTGAAGGGAAAGATGACCCGGAGTACAAATGTGGTGGCTTCTGAAGAAGTGACATAAGGGAAAATGTTAGGTTGAACTTTAAATGGCGTTTCCTGAAAATTTTATTTTAATTTTTTTAACCTTTTCCTCAGATTCTATGAAATTTTGTACACATATTTCTTTAAAACTAGTAAACGATGTCTCAAGAGGAAATTTGGAAATTCTGATTCCAAGCTGAGATATGAGCCTTCATGCATCATTGCATTTGATTATCTTGAAGGGGAGGAATATCCAATTTAGCATGGTATCAGTACAGTAAAAAAACTTCATCTTTCGAATTTTCTTTAATTTTTTTATATTTTTATTTTTCAAAAAAGCAAGTGTATTTCGAGTGGCAGGGCTGCAAACCCTTAACCGGTCGGGAGGGGTGAAAGAGGAGGAACTGTCTTCGCCACTGGTGGGAGTTATTTACTGGAAAACTCAAAGCTACATCTTACTGTAAAAGGGAGTGTGCTAAAAACGTGAAAAGAAGACAATGCCAGAGTTGGATATAAAAAAGTGTCAGTTTGTTAAAAAATGCAGCTTCCGCCAAAACATTTGTAGGCGAGATACAGAAAGTTGTATCGTCATTAATTTAATTTGAACAATGACCAGTCTGTATCTGAAGAGTAAAAGCATATGAACACTGGAAATTAGAGGTATAAAGAGAGTGGTTGTGATAATGCATATACAATTATATATACTGTTAATTTGGATGCTAAAACGACTAAAATATTATCTATTGTGCGGAGAGACGATGGAGGTACCTTGCTGCAATGGTTCGTTGTCGTGTGAGCGATCTCGCAAACGCAGCAGTGAATATTTTCTTCAGACTAATCTTGAGTGGGAAAAGGGTCGTACGAGAATTAAAGGTACGGTATAGTAACTGATTTTGGACAAAAAAAATAATAGTCCTCTTGCTTTTGCTTAATTAACGTCTGTGTATAAAAGTATAAAAAGAGCAAACTATTCCCCCCGCCCCTCCCCGGAAAAAAGTGTGACATTGATTTTCTTCTTCTTTTTTTCGGTGTTTATAAAACATATTATCACACAAGCTGCAGATACGCTATACATCTACATATACACTCTGCCAACTACATTTAAGAGTCTGACAGAGGATTTACCGCACCACTTTCATAATACGAGGTATGTCCACAAAGTAAGTTCCGTTTGGTTACATAAAATAAACGTGTACAGATACAGAAAAAAAATTATTGTAGAAAAATATATAGCTATTAAACTACTTTTCTACATATCTTCCGAAATTTTGTAGGCATTTCTCATAGCGTGGCAAAAGTTTTTGTATGCCTTCTTCGTAGAAGGTTGCCGCCTGTGTATTCAACCATGTGGTAACATATTCTTTCAGCTCTTCATCAACGCTGAAGTGTTGACCACCATGGACAGGTTTTAGGGGCAAGAAGAAAGTCGCTAGGAGCGAGACTGTACGGAGGATGATCAGACACGTCCCAGTGAAATTCCCGTAAGAAGTTGTCTGGTCACATTCGCCTTGTGAGGTCGGGCGGCAACGTGAGGGGAAGAAGAAGACTCCTTTCATCTCTTCTTACACCTAAAATCTGTCCTTGGTGGTCAACATTTCAGCGATGATGAGCTGAAAGAACATGTTTGCCACGTGGTTGAATACACAGGCGGCAACCTTCTATGAAGAAGGCACACAAAAACTTGTCCCATGCTATAACAAGTGCCTACAAAATTTCGGAAGTTATGTAGAAAAGTAGTTGAACAGTTGCAGATTTTTATACAATAAATATTTTTTCTGTATCTGTTATCGTTTGGAACTTACTTTGTGGAAATACCTCGTATTTATCTACCGTCCATTCTCTAGTAGAGCTCTGGCAAAAAGGAACACCATTTTCGCCCTGAGTTCTCTTATTTCCTTGTGATCCTGCCTCCATGTATAGGTGGATGCTAAAAATGTATTTCCGGATTTGGAGGAGAAACCTGTCGAAAGAAATTTCGCAAATAGGTAACACCTTTCTTTTAATTATTTCCACCGCAACTCATGCACCATTGTGTGGATCCCAGTCTACGCAGCAATTCTCCGAAATAGGACAGACAAGCGTAATGTAGGCAGTTTCTTTAGTAGAACTCTTGCATCTTGTGTTGTGCCAATGAAACGTAGCCTTCGGTTGCCTTCCCCACGAATTTTTTACATGTTGTTTCCAATTAAAGTTCCAGAATGAAACTTACACTCTGCAACGGAGTGTGCGCGGGTATGAAACGTCCTAGCAGATTAAAACTGTGTGCCGGAACCGGGACTCGAACCTCAGACCTTTCCCTGTTGCTGGGAAGCAGTCTACCGACTGGGCTATCCCGCGCGCTTGACGGACCGTCCTCATAATTTTACTTCTGCCAGTACCTCTCCTCCTAGTTTCCAATTAAGGTTATAATTGTAGTTCTAGGTATGTAGTTAAAGTTGCGGCCTTTAGATTTCAATTATTTATCGTGTAAATGAATTTTAACAGATTTTTTTATTAGTGCTTATATGAATGACTGCACACTTTTTATTTTAGGGTCTATTGCCAGTTTCGCACCAAGCAGATAACTTATGGAAACCGTTTTGCAGCCACTTTTGATCTTCTGGTGACGTTACTAGACGATAAAGGACAGCATAATGCGAGAACAGTGTAAGAGAGCTGCAGAGACTGTCTCCTAAATCTTTTATAAAGACAAGAAACATTAGGGGTTCTACAGCACTTCCTTGGGGAACGCCAGATATCACGTATTGTTTATTCGATGACTTTCCTTCATTTGCTACGTACTGTATTCTTACTGATAGGAAACCACGAAGTCAGTGGTACAACCGAGACGGTGTTCAATAAGCACGCAGTTTGATTAAATGGCTCTTATGACATATAGTGTCAAAAGCCTCCCGGAAATCTAAAAATATGGAGCCGATTTGAGATCCCTTGTCGGTAGCACTCATCACATAATGTGAGTACATAGGTAACTATGCTTCACAAGAACGATAGTTTCTGAATACATGTTGACCGTGGTAGTTATTGTGGTAGTTATTAATGTTCCAAAAAGGTATATTTTTCAAAATCGAAATCGGTCTTTGGCCTTCAGTTTCTTTAGAGCGGGCAAATCGGAAAAGAACAGACACCATATAAATAATTATATACCTGCCTCAACAGGCAATGACAATTTCAATGTGGACGCATTAATAAGCTCGATCACTTGCAGGAATCCAGTATAGGCTGCGAGCAAGAGGAATCAAATGGGCAGGGGCACTACAATCGTGGTGTGCTACAAGGTGAGAATTTGGGTTGGAAGGGAAGCGTGCCTGGATAGCCTAATTGGTTAAGGCGACATATAAGAAAAATTCCAGACTTAAAAGAGGTAATTACAACAAAACCTATTACAAGCACAAAACCGAAATTCAAGTATACTACGCAGGCAAGAACAATCGCTCAAAAAACATCAAAACCTTTTACCAAATCTGGGCCCAACTATGACGCCAATAATGGAAAATAGAACAATACCCCTGCACCTTGACGAAAGACAAAATTAATACTGGAAATATGACAACTAAAGTGTACCAAACAAAATGTGCATAAAGAATATGTACGAACATGGAATATATATATGAATGTACGCAATTATCTACAAATAACAGCTGTAATTTTAACCATCCAGAATACTGGAATACATAATTGTAAAACAAAAAAATAATTGTATGTCAAAAACATATATGTACAATTGTGAATGATATGTATTGTAATAAAGATAATAAACGGTGTAAACCCAATGGCTGAAAAGTGCACCAAGACGCACTAAAACAGCCCGCCTTCGTCCACCAGAGGATCAAATGAAGAGCCCAATCTATATCTATAAATGTGAATGTCTGTTCGGTGTACGTTTATCACGTCTGAACCACAAGACATAAAGAGCTAAAAATTTGTACAGTTACTAATGTCTACCCGGGGAAGGCTTTAGACACGGTTTTATGGCGATCGGATAGCTATTTATCTATATATATTTATGTGAATATCTGTTCGGTGTACGCTTATCACGTCCGAACGACAAGACGCAGAGACTAAAATATTTGTACAGTTACTAATTTATACCTGTGGAAGGTTTTAGGCACGGTTTTACAGCGATCTGATAGATTTTTAGTAATTTGAAAAATATAACGCGAAATGCGGAACAATAATTACTCTTTGAAAATTATATTTACTCTTTGAAAATGATTTTATTGGTTGCATTGTTGCTTGAGGGTTGAAATGATAAAAGGGTGGAGTATATTGGGATGGAAAGTTATCGGTGTATATGGAATTGAACGTGCGTGTGTGTGTGTGTGTGTGTTAATATTTCGCTCTGCAGCGAAAACTACAGGACGCAAACGAATGGTCTGCCTTTAATTGTTATCCGAAGTCTCCTGTTGTACACCATAGCAGTTCCATGCCGATTGCTATGAGGGGGTGGAAGATATGGTGGTTGAAATCGTCAAATTATATATATATATATATATATATATATATATATATATATATATATATATATATATATATATATATATAAATCGGGCTGAAGGCTAGGGATGACGTTTGCGACTCTATAGCAAGGAAATTACATACAGTGAAACATGATGCCACAGACCATATCTTTGGTCTATGCGTGCTACAATGTCTTCAGTTCTTTCTCTGTAAGGATAAGCATACGAATAAGGAAATATGAGAATAAACAAATAAAGCAGTAAAAAAGAAACTTCTTTTAATACATAATTTTATTTTTTTATTTAAATGTTGATTAAAAATGTTTGTTTCTGAAGAAGGTATTGTATTTCATTTCATCCTTCAAAACCAGTCTCATAGCACACTAATGAAAGATAGCTTATCTATCATAATCAACCAACACGCGAGCGGAGCCGCGGGTTTAAGCTAGTAAATAAATAAAATGAATGTTTGTAACACCATCAGGGATTCATTCTGGAGATTTACACGGAAATGTCGCTACAGTGTGACGCTGTGTTATGTTATAAAACTATCAGTGCGTTTTCCAGTAGGGCTTTCATTAAACTTCGTGATCCTGCGACACTGCTATATATCTACTGTTTTGGCCTATGGTGGTTATATATCTTTCGTACCACTGGCCTCGCGCAAACCGAAAATCCCTGTTATAAACTGAAATACACGGCGGGTTAATAAGGAACAGTAGAGCGCTGCTGCAATTCCGTACGAGCCACGAATAGAGCAAAGGGTGGTGGGAGGGATAGTTGCTGCTCTCGTAGGGGAGTAGGCTGAGATGAATGCACCTACTAACGAGCGCTTACAGTCGGCAGTTTTTCGCATTGCAGCGAATTTTACCGCTGGGGACAATGAAGTGAATAACAGAACGCGCACACCACGTGGTCCGGGACAACTGGCGGTGTGAATAACGCCGAGGCGTTCCTGAGCGGACAAAACCTGCGGGGACAAAAGGCACCGCCGCGCAGCCCGACAACAGCGACGCGACGCCATGACTCTGCATCCGTCACAGTGGCCCAGCAGCCCGCCAGTGCTGCCGCGTTCTGCCACGCGAACCTCATCACTCGTCGCTTCCAAGCTAATCCTACACCCTCACGTCGAATTAACACGTTCGCTGCCGTTCACGCTCTGGCGCGTGTAAACGTTACTTGAGTCAGGTGCCGCTCACGCTGTGTCGCGTGTTGCGACCTACCATCCTATTATGGGATGTTGTAAACTGGCGTCGTCTAATAAAGCTGTATAATCTCACTCTTTCACGCTACCCCTCACTCTTCCACGCTACCCCTCACTCTTGGAAGCTACCTCTCACCCTTGCTCACTACCCCTCTTTCACGCTACCACTCACCCTTTCACGTTACACCTCACAATTTCACGCTACACCTCACAATTTCACGCTACCCCTCACCCTTTCACGCTACACCTCACTCACCTCACTCTTTCACGCTACTCTTCACTCTTTCACACTACTCTTCACTCTTTCACGCTACCCCTCACACTTGCACTCTACCCCTCGCTCTTTCAAGCTACCCCTCACTCTTTCACGCTACCCCTCACTCTTTCACGCTACCCCTCACTCTTTCACGCTACCCCTCACTCTTTCACGCTACCCCTCACTCTTTCACGCTACCCCTCACTCTTTCACGCTACCCCTCACTCTTTCACGCTACCCCTCACTCTTTCACGCTACCCCTCACTCTTTCACGCTACCCCTCACTCTTTCACGCTACCCCTCACTCTTTCACGCTACCCCTCACTCTTTCACGCTACCCCTCACTCTTTCACGCTACCCCTCACTCTTTCACGCTACCCCTCACTCTTTCACGCTACCCCTCACTCTTTCACGCTACCCCTCACTCTTTCACGCTACCCCTCACTCTTTCACGCTACCCCTCACTCTTTCACGCTACCCCTCACTCTTTCACGCTACCCCTCACTCTTTCACGCTACCCCTCACTCTTTCACGCTACCCCTCACTCTTTCACGCTACCCCTCACTCTTTCACGCTACCCCTCACTCTTTCACGCTACCCCTCACTCTTTCACGCTACCCCTCACTCTTTCACGCTACCCCTCACTCTTTCACGCTACCCCTCACTCTTTCACGCTACCCCTCACTCTTTCACGCTACCCCTCACTCTTTCACGCTACCCCTCACTCTTTCACGCTACCCCTCACTCTTTCACGCTACCCCTCACTCTTTCACGCTACCCCTCACTCTTTCACGCTACCCCTCACTCTTTCACGCTACCCCTCACTCTTTCACGCTACCCCTCACTCTTTCACGCTACCCCTCACTCTTTCACGCTACCCCTCACTCTTTCACGCTACCCCTCACTCTTTCAAGCTACCCCTCACTCTTTCACGCTACCCCTCACTCTTTCACGCTACCCCTCACTCTTTCACGCTACCCCTCACTCTTTCACGCTACCCCTCACTCTTTCACGCTACCCCTCACTCTTTCACGCTACCCCTCACTCTTTCACGCTACCCCTCACTCTTTCACGCTACCCCTCACTCTTTCACGCTACCCCTCACTCTTTCACGCTACCCCTCACTCTTTCACGCTACCCCTCACTCTTTCACGCTACCCCTCACTCTTTCACGCTACCCCTCACTCTTTCACGCTACCCCTCACTCTTTCACGCTACCCCTCACTCTTTCACGCTACCCCTCACTCTTTCACGCTACCCCTCACTCTTTCACGCTACCCCTCACTCTTTCACGCTACCCCTCACTCTTTCACGCTACCCCTCACTCTTTCACGCTACCCCTCACTCTTTCACGCTACCCCTCACTCTTTCACGCTACCCCTCACTCTTTCACGCTACCCCTCACTCTTTCACGCTACCCCTCACTCTTTCACGCTACCCCTCACTCTTTCACGCTACCCCTCACTCTTTCACGCTACCCCTCACTCTTTCACGCTACCCCTCACTCTTTCACGCTACCCCTCACTCTTTCACGCTACCCCTCACTCTTTCACGCTACCCCTCACTCTTTCACGCTACCCCTCACTCTTTCACGCTACCCCTCACTCTTTCACGCTACCCCTCACTCTTTCACGCTACCCCTCACTCTTTCACGCTACCCCTCACTCTTTCACGCTACCCCTCACTCTTTCACGCTACCCCTCACTCTTTCACGCTACCCCTCACTCTTTCACGCTACCCCTCACTCTTTCACGCTACCCCTCACTCTTTCACGCTACCCCTCACTCTTTCACGCTACCCCTCACTCTTTCACGCTACCCCTCACTCTTTCACGCTACCCCTCACTCTTTCACGCTACCCCTCACTCTTTCACGCTACCCCTCACTCTTTCACGCTACCCCTCACTCTTTCACGCTACCCCTCACTCTTTCACGCTACCCCTCACTCTTTCACGCTACCCCTCACTCTTTCACGCTACCCCTCACACTTGCACGCTACCAGTGATATGCACGGCCACTACGGTCGGGGGTTCGAATCCCCCCTCGGGCATGGATATTTGTGCCGTCTTTAGTATAAGGTAGTTTATAAGTAGTTTGTAAGTTTAGGGACTGATGACCCCATAGTTAAGTCCCATAAGTTATACAAACATTTGAACATTTGAACATTTGACTGTTCCGTGTACGCTTATCACGTCCGAACGACAAGGCGCAGAGACTTAAATATTTGTACAGTTAGTAATTTATACCTGAGGAAGGTTTTAGGCATGGATTTATAGCGATCTGATGGATATTTAGCAATTTGAAGAATATAACGCGAAATGCGGAACAATAATTACTCTTTGAAAATTATTCTTATTCTTTGAAAATGGTTTTATTGGTTGCATTTTTGCTTGAGGGTTGATAATGATAAAAGGGTGGAGTACATTGGGATGGAAAGTTATCTGCCTATATAAAATTCTACGTGTGTGTGTGTGTGTGTGTGTGTGTGTGTGTGTGTGTTAATATTTACCTATGTAGCGGAAACTACAGAACCGAATGGTCTGTGTGTAATTGTTGTCCGAAGTCTCCCGTTGTACACCATAGCAGTTCCATGCCGATAGCTATAAGGGGATGGAAGATATGGTGGTTGAAATCGTCAAATTATATATATATATATATATAAATCGGGCTGAAGGCCAGGGATGACGTTTGCGACTCTATATCAAGGAAATTACATACAGTGAAACATGATGCCACAGACCATATCTTTGGTCTATGCGTGCTACAATGTCTTCAGCAGTTTCTCTGTAAGGACAAGCATACGAATAAGGAAATACAAGAATAAATAACTAAAGCAGTAAAAAAGAAATTGCTTTTAATACTTCTCTTTAAAAAAAATCGATTTGACGTTTCGCGCATTACATCTCTTTAGATATGCCGTTTCAGTTCAAAAGACTTCAGTTTCCAGTTCGTCTAGCTTTTGCCATGCCAATTAACAAAGCTGAAGGACAATCATTAAACGTCACATGAATTCATTTACAGCCCTGATGTTTTTCAGATGCTCAATTATACGTCGCTTGCTCAAGGGTGGGCAACCCAAAAAATCTCTACATTTACGCTCCAAACAAGACTACAAATAACTTAGTTTACCAGAATGTCCTAAAATGAAATTAAAATGAATTTGAATATTACTCTCACCATACGTGTTGAGGTATTGCAACACAGACTATAAGGAATATTGTATGTATTATTTATTATAAATCATTAAGCACTTCATATAATTTTTTAAATTTGAATTTTGATTAAAAATGTTTGTTTTTAAAGAAGGTATTGTATTTCATTTCATCAAAAATGTTCAAATGTTTGTTAAGCTTATGGGACCTAACTACGGGGTCATCAGTCCCTAAACTTACAAACTACTTATGAACTACCTTATACTAAAGACAACACAAACATCCATGCCCGAGGGGGGATTCGAACCCCCGACCGTAGTGGCCGTGCAGACCGTGACTGGAGCGCCTCAGTCCCCTCGGCCACCGCGGCCGGTTTCATTTCATCCTTCACTACTGAAAGATAGCTTATCTATCATAATCAACCAACACGCGGGCGAAGCTGCGGCTTTAATCTAGTAGAAGAATAAAAAAAAAAATGTTTCCACAGTCGTCATTTGACAATGGCCAAGGAGATCTAGTTCGAAAGCTCCTAGATTTCAAACCAGTTGACGCGGCTGGAAGCAGACGAGAGAATTTTATCAATTACGAGAGACGTTCGGAATGTTATCAACCCCTCAAAGGTTCTTAACACATTCGCTGCCGTTCAGGCTCTGGCGCGATGATGCTAGGTGCCACTTCACGCTCCGGCACGGAACAGTCATTCACATTAATATATATAGATAAATAGCTATCCGATCGCCATAAAACCGCGCCTAAAGTCTTCCCCGGGTAGACATTAGTAACTGTAAAACTTTTTAGCTCTTTATGTCTTTTGGTTTAGACGTGATAAACGTACTTCGAACAGACATTCACATTTATAGATATAGATTAAGATTATTAGTGTTTTAATCAAACTTGACCGCAACAAATACTAGCACTCTCCTTTCAACAATACATACGAATATTTTCCCCACAATAATATACTGAGAATTTTCGTTCTCTGGGGCCCGCAGTGTGGAGTATGTCTTTGATTGACATGTTCAATATCACAATAATTATACATTATTTTAACATTGCTTTAAACAATTTAAAATAATTTATAATTATTTTGATATTGAACTGTACAGAGAGAAGAATTTGACTGAGTCCTGAAAGACCTAGGTCGGAACAAAGCCCCAGGAGTAGATGACATTCCCTCAGAGCTACTAAAGTCTCTGGGAGAGCCGGCCATAACAAAACTGTTTCACCTGGTGTGTAGGATGTATGAGACAGGCGAAATACCCTCAGACTTTAGGAAAAATGTAATAAGCCCCATTCCAAAGAAATCAGGTGCAGACAGGTGTGAAAATTACAGAATCATCAGTTTGATAAGTCATGGTTGCAAAATTTTAACACGAATTATCTACAGGAGAATGGAAATGTTGGTGGAAGCTGACCTTGGGGCAGATCTGTTTGGATTCAGGAGGAACGTAGGAACCCGGGACGCATTACTCACTTTACGGCTTATCTTAGAAGGTTGATTGAAGAAAGGCAAACCTACATTTTTAGCTTTTGTATATACTGAGAAAGCTTTTGACAATGTTCATTGGAATACACTCTTTCAAATTCTGAAGTCAGTAGGAGTAAAATACAGGGAAAGTAGAGTTATTTACAACTTGTACAAAAGCCAGACCGCAGTTATTAGACTAGAAGGGCATGAAAAAGAAGCATTAGTTGCAAAGGGGTTGTAGCCTTTCTCCGATGTTATTCAATTTGTACATCGAGCAGGTGGTGAAGGAAAGCGAGGAAAAATTTGGAATAGGGATTAACATTGCGTTTTACTGATGAAACTGTAATTCTGTCAAAGGACCTGGAAGAGTTGAATGGAATGGACAGTGTGTTGAAGAGAGCGTATAAAGTGAACATTAACAAGAGCAAAACAAAGATAATGGAATGCAGTCTTTGAAAATCAGCCGATGGTGAAGGAATTAGATTAGGTAACGAAACAATGAAGGTGGTAGATGAGTTTTCTTACTTGGGTAGTAAAATAACATATGGTTGTCGCAGTACAGAGGATATAAAATGCAGAATGGCAATGGGAAGAAAAGCATTTTTGAAAAAGAGAATTTTGCTAACATCGAATATCAAGTGTAAGAAAGTCTTTTCTGAAGGCATTTGTGTGGAGTGTTGCCTTGTACGGGATTGAAACATTGACGATAAACTATGCGGTCACGAAGAGAACAGAGGCTTCTGAAATGTGGTGCTACAGAAGACTGCTAAAGATTAGGTGGGTAGATCGCATAACTAATGGGGAGGTACTGAACAGAATTGGCGAGAAAATGAATTTTTGGCATACCTGTACTAAAAGAAGGGATCGTTTGGTAGGAAACATTCTTAGACATCGAGGAATCGTAAATATTGCGTTGGAGGGAAGTGCAGAAGGAGACCAAGAGACGCATGTAGTAAGCACATTCAAATGAACATGGGTTGTCGTTCTTATGAGGAGACGTAAAGGCTTGCTCAGGATACAGTAGGAGGGAGAGCTGCATCAAACCAGTCTCCGGACCGAAGACCATAACAACAACATGCTAATTAAAGAGATACCTCGGCATTTGTTGCAATCTTTTCTGTTTCTATGTTTGAAAATTGGCGTGAATACCGCTTTCGTCTAGTCAGACGGAACCTGTTCCGACCAGTGTTGCGGTTTAGGCCTCTTAGAGGAAAAAAATGTACAAATGTTTTTAATACTATGGGACCAAACTACTCTGGTTATAAGTCCACTCGACTTCCTAAGTAAGTTAAACTAACCTAAGGACAAATGACACACATCCATGCCTGAGGGAGGACTCGAATCCCCGACGCAGGAGGCCGCGCGATCGGCATCGTGGCGCTCCAGACTACGTGCCTACTCCCACGCAGCCCTCTTAGAGACTGTCAGAACCAGATCTTTAGCTTACTGCAGATAATGGAGAAGTGCTATGAGTGCAACAGGGGACTGTATCTGTCTTTTATAGATCTAGAAGAGACTGATGTGTTAAGTCCTGCGATCTGCAGGAATGACAACAACTCCTAAAAATTGCTAACAAGTTTATTAAACAAAATAACCTTCTGGACGTACAACAACACGACGTCAAGTAAACAGATGGTCAGTCACGTAGGGATAACAAACAACAAGTATAATAGTGAAAACATACACACGGACAATAAATTATTACACGTGGCGCTAGGCCAAAGCAAAACAACTACAGTACTTCGAAAACTATGCTGAGTGCGGCTGCAGCTGTATCCAGCGTAGGAGCGGCCGGTGGCTAAGTATGCACTGCGTTCCACACTCCGTCGGTGCGCTTATGAAGCCGGCATCTGCGGACAGCTACAATTGGTACTCTGTTGTGATTGGCTGGGCACTGTCACTTGGCTGACCGTAATGTAGTGCCTCCGCACAACGCCGTTTCTTCTGTCGTTGGTCGTTGTTTATGTTTATGTTATTACGTGAGAGCGCCTACGAAAGGGAGCTCAGCAGCCCGCCTTGGCTGCTCGTCATGCGGGCACTCTGCACGGTCAGGGGCTGCCATAGCAGATGACCGTGTTCCTAGGAGCAAGCTATAGTCAGTTCCACAAGATTATGGAACAGGAGGCAAATTTCTGAATGCAATTAAAGGTGTTTACCTCGACTGTCAGTCAGCAGTTAAGAGTACATGGAAAA
Organism: Locusta migratoria; assembly: GCA_026315105.1. Classification (NCBI taxonomy): domain Eukaryota; kingdom Metazoa; phylum Arthropoda; class Insecta; order Orthoptera; family Acrididae; genus Locusta; species Locusta migratoria. The sequence continues at coordinate 301,263,079 of CM048746.1, forward strand.
TTAAGTTCAAGGTGCAGGGTAGTTTCATGGGTAAGGCAAGGCTGTAACCTGTCACCACTGTTGTTCATACTATTCATGGATCATATGTTGAAAACAGTAGACTGTCAGGGCGGGATTAAAATAAGTGAAAACAAAATAAGCGGTCTCGCATATGCATATGACTTTGGTGTGATGGTAGAATCGATTGAAAGGTTGCGATCCAATATTTTAGACCTCGAACAGAGGTCTACGGATTATAATATGAAGATCAGCATCTCCCAACCGAAAGTAATGTATGTCAGAATGAGATTGAAACAGATTGAGTGCCAAATAAGAGCAACAAAGTTAGAACAGGTAGACAGTTTCAAGTGCCAATGATTTATTGTTTCACAGGACAACCAACTTTTTTGTATGGGAGTGAAAGCTGGGTGGATACAGGTTAACTTACTCATAAAGTTGAGGTTACAGATATGAAAGTAGCAAGAATGATTGCAGGTATTGGTAGATGGGAACAATGGCATGAGGATGTCCACAATGAGGAAAAGAAAAAAACGGGGAATGAACGCCATAGATGAAGCAGTTAGAGTAGACAGACTGAAATGTTTATTTTGGTTATGGCTTATAAAATTATTATTATTATTTGAATAAAGGATATTGTTGATTATCTTATATCTATATTTTATAAATCCCATTGTTGCATGCAGTGGCTGTTTTCTACCATTTTTAATTTGGCTTCATCTTTTTGATTCGTTTTTTGTCCTATGTCTGGTTGTGGTCTCTTCTGGTTCTTGTTGCTTCACGTGTTTCGTTGACGTGTGTTGATGTCTCTTCATTTTGTGTGAGCGACAGCATTCTGACAGGTCGGGGTAGATTTTGGTGGTGTTCTGGGCAATTGTTCGATTGGGGTGTATGTATTTGTATTGGGATTTACAGGTTCTTGGTGTTCTGGTTGTTAAGATGTCTTCGTGGTCTGGTCTGTGCTGTATTGTTCGTTTGCCGCATTTTGCTCTAAGTGATATTAGCCGCGTCTGTAAGGGGATGGTTTTTGCTGTTGCATATACTTGCGCTTTCGGTGAGTGCTCTATTGTCCATCCTCATGAAGCGACGAAGGAGTCTCCTTTCTGCCGAGAACATTTTGTTTGCTGTTATGGGATTCATTCCTGGTATTGCAGGTGATGAATTTTATAGGAGTGGTCTGATGAACACTTTGTAAGTTTGTACTATTGTCTTGTTGTTGCTGCCCTCGAATCTACCTTGTACTTGGCGTACTAAACCTTGTATTTTTCTTATTTTGTTTAGTGTTTCTTGTAAGTGGGTTTTCCAATTTATGTACTTGTCATAGTGTACTCCCAGGTATTTCGGCGTGTCGTCTCGTCCTTTTTTTCCTTCGTTGTGAGGTTTCTATGCATTAACAGTACCATCTGCGTTTCGTTTGGGTTTGGTGTTTTTTTCTGTTCTTTGCCATCCAAGATTCTAATTGGTTTGTGTCTCTATGCATCCTTTCTATGTTGAAATCTGTTAACCAGTATACGGCGTCACCCGCGTATAAAGCTACTGCCTCTTTGTTTGTGTTTGGCATAGGGAAGTCTGTCATGTATAACGTGTACAGCGTTTGTTGGCAGAACCCTTAAAAGATGCAACAGAACTACTAAAGAGACTGCATACACTACGCTTGTCCGTCCTTTTTTGGAGTATTGCTGCCCAGTGTGGGATCCTTATCAGATGGGTTTGACGGAGGACATCGGAAGAGTTCAAAGAAGGGCAGCTCGTTTTGTATTGTCACGATACCGAGGAGTCAGCGTCACGGAAATGATACAGGATCTGGGATGGGACTCATTACAACAACGTCGCTTATCGCTGCGGCGTGGGCTACTTACGAAACTCCAATCACCAACATTCTCCTCCGAGTGCGAAAATATGTTGTTGACTCCCACCTACATAGGTAGAAATGATCATCAGAATAAAATACGAGAAATCAGCGCTCGAACGGAGAGATTCAGATGTTCCTTCTTCTCGCGCGCTATTCGAGAATGGAATAGGAGATGAACAATATAAAGGTGGTTCGATGAGCCCTCTGACAGTCACTTAAATGTGATTTCCAGAATATCCCATGTAGATGTAATGTTGATAGAATTCGACTCTGCAGAACACCGGCTTGTGAGGTGAAGCTATCTGATGATCCAACACCTACATGTATCTTGCACTGTCTCTGCCTGTCGAGCCATTGCTGCCGTCGTCTTTATATAGCTGCGCAGCTTCCTGTGACGTCACTGGTGATCGCAGCGACGTCGAAAGCTCGTGTATTTCAAACCACCTGACAGAGAAAATTTCTATCACTAAAACCCGCCGCGAAACTATGCATTCGTTTCTCGTAATTAATTTGAATAACGCTATCTGTATATACAATGAGGTGACATTCGTCATGCGACAATTAAAGATAATCAATACTCGCAATTAAACGAGGAATACTTCAAGACTCTGCACTTGGGCCTTTCATTGTTTACGTCGATGAACTTCCGAATTATATACGCTGTAAGACAATGCGACATGCTAGTGATATGACATTAATAAGCAAGGAGAGAGTTTACAGAGTGTGATAGCTAACAACACAAAAATGATCAAATGACTGGGCATCGGAGCCAGACCAATCAGTTCTGCATAAAACACTCAAAAAGAGAACAAGTTATTTTTGACCTAAAGAAAAGTAAGAATGATAATGAAGCTGTGAAATTACTTGGACTGATCAAAGACCAAATTTCTGTTGGGAATGACACACCAATTACCTGTGCAGTAAAGTATCTCGGGTACTTTGCCTATTGTATGAATTAAAGAGCAGCGCGAGCAAACAGTTATTAGTCCACTTGTTCATATTATTTTTCTCGCCAAGTAAAAACATGACTGCTATGAAGTACAACAAGAAAACGAGAAGAAAATACTTTTCTATTCCTATCCCATAGCTGCCTATAATATTCCTTACTGATATAATTATCAAATCAGGAGGTAAGCAAGCAATAAGCTATTCTTTATATACATGTGGCGTCTGTTCCGAAAGAACAGACGTCACTTCTGATCTTGCAGTTGTTATTATTTAATATTCACAGAATATATGACATCAACTGCGATTGGGCAAAGCTGAAAATGTGTACCCAGCCGGGATTTGAACCCGGGTCTCCTGCTTTCTAGGCAGTTGCGCTGACCCCTACACCACTGGGGACACAGTGATCACCGCACCTGCAAGGACTACCTAAGCACGCCTCCCGTCAGATACAAATTCCCAGCTTCGCCCTGCCCACAGTACTCAAACTCGTAGTTATGAAACTAATTCCCGTAAGAGTAAGGGCCTCAAACTTTCACACCCCTCCCCACTAACGATAGGATCATTGCCCGTCACCGGCATATTACGTATATACATGTGACGACTGTTCCGAAAGAACAGACGTCACTTCTGATCCTGCAGTTGTTATTATTTAATATTCACAGAATATATGACATCAACTGCGATTGGGCAAAGCTGAAAATGTGTACCCAGCCTGTTCTTTCGGAACAGATGCCACATGTATATATATATAATATGCCGGTGACGGGCAATGATCCTATCGTTAGTGGGGAGGGGTGGGCAAGTTTGAGGCCCTTACTCTTACGGGAATTAGTTTCATAACTACGAGTTTCAGAACTGTGGTCAGGGCGAAGCTGGGAATTTGTATATGACGGGAGGCGTGCTTAGGTAGTCCTTGCAGGGGTGGTGATCACTGTGTCCCCAGTGGTGTAGGGGTCAGCGCAACTGCCTAGAAAGGAGACCCGGGTTCGAATCCCGGCTGGGTACACATTTTCAGCTTTGCCCAATCGCAGTTGATGTCATATATTCTGTGAATATTAAGCAATTCTTTGTCACGTAATAAGTGATGAAATTTCATTTGCCAAATTAAAATTGGAGGGAAATGGTAGTTCGTGTACTAAACATTTGAATGTGCGGTTCCTTGCTCAGAGATAGAGTCGTACAACTAGGTTTTTAATATATCATTGACTTTGACAGAAAATGTCCACTGGCTGGTGAAATGCACACGTATTGTTTCTTGTAGTTTGTTCAAGCTGTCACCGTAAATATTTCGCTGACCTCGCCTATACGCCAGGAATAATATCAATCTTGTGAATTTTTGAAATGCGTGGCGTATCTGGAAAAGAAGAACTAGATAAATGCCAGGAAAATTATTGCGATCTAACCATCAGGCTCGAGTTCCATTCGCTGTCTGGCATGCAATAGATTAAAGATATAAGAGAATAGCTAATATTATTATTATGGAGTCGAAGGCGTCATAAACTGCGTGGGAAGATATAGATTGAAATCCACACATTGAAAATCACAGTATTGTCGATTAATTCAAGACATTTCAAAATAATATGTTTCCATTTCCATAGGATTGGTCCATTCTTACTCAAATGCAAGTATTCCAGTGTGACAAAACTCATAGTCACTACAGTCATCGGCCTAACGTCCCGCCAACGGTCTTTGCCCTTCAGTTTCTTTACAGCGGATAAGTCGGCAAAGAACAGGACCTATATAAATAAATGTATACGTGCCCCAACAGGCAATGACAATTTCAGTGCGAACGCATTAATACGCTCGATCCCTTGCGGGAATCCAGTATAGGCTGCGACCAAGTGGAATCAAATGGGCAGTAGGCACTACAATTGGAGTGTGCTACAAGGTGAGAATTTGCGTTCGAAAGAAAGCCTAATTGGTTAAGGCGAACGCTGGCCCAATGTGGGAAATCCGGGTTCGAATCTCGGTCCAGCACAAATTTGCTATTGGATTTATTTCAATGCAGTGAATCGGTCGAAATATTCAAATATTTCTAATTCGTGAAGTTACGGTCGTTAATGTCAATAAATAGTGTCTGTTCTTTACGACATGTACGAAATGAACAGACACCATATAAATAACTTTTTATTTACTTTTCATATTACTACAGCTCTTTACTGAAGAAACTACAAAATGTTTAGTAGTAAAATTGTGAACATAATTTCTTCTCCATTTAAAACGAAGTTTTTCAGAATAAGGATGAAATATTCCATTTAAATTCTAAAATACTGACTGAATACCACCTGTAATCATACAATATTAACCTCATGTTGAATTGTTTTTGGGGAATAGTTTCTGAGCAACAGGTCTCATAATGCTATGGCTTTCTTAAATTAGTCTACGACCATAAAAGAACGTGCATCCTCTAATTTATTACAACTGAGAGTTTGGAAAGGTATTATCTCAACGTTACAGGAAAATGGAACCCTATAAAACATGCATGGTTTCCTTCTGTCCGATTTCAAAAATGAAATAACATGAGTTGGATAAAACTGCGTGTGCCGACATTTGTTTGTTTTTATTTATTTATTTTTATTTTATTTAGGAAGAAATGTAAATGTTTTATATTGCATGCAGGGCCCGCAGCGCACTGAAGGTCAGCAAGTGACATCATAATAATTAACCATATCGCTGCTATTTAGTATTATTTATTTGTACAGGACAGTCCCGTTACGGCTTAAACTGCCATTTTCAAGTGACCTGCGTAACAAAGTGGGTGGTATTTAGGTTGAATAAATTATTGCTTTATAGAATAGTATTACGTTAAAGAGTTTAACATTCACTTATGTATATGTCTAGACGGTCTGACATACATAGGACATGTAAGGCTTCCGTATATTGACTGTCAAAACTGGTTTGTAATTTTAATTCTGTTTTGGTAGTTTGACATTTGCAGCCACGATTTCAAATATTTAGAAAGCATGTAAACGTCATATTCACGTTATTTGAAGTTGTATAATCCTTGGAAATGTTTTAAGTGTGTGCTAATATAATAAATATCCATTGATAACCCAAGCTAACAGTTAAGTGAATATCTATCCCTATGCCCTCTTTGGAAACAAGACTTAGGAAAATCGATTATAAAAATTAACAGAAAAACGTATAAAATTAATATATACGTATAAAACAACAAAAACGCATCCCTGTTATTAGCACCTATATATTCTTAGCACACACTTAAAAATCTTCAAGAGATTATTCAAATTCTAATAACGTAAATATGACGTTTACATGCTTTGCAAACATACGCCATCGTGGCTGCAACTGTCAAACTACCAAATCAGAATTAAAATTACCATCCAATTTTGTCAGTCGATACACAGAAAACATTAGATGTCTCGTGTATGTCAAACCATCTAGACATATGCGTGATTGAATGTTAAGCTCTATATTGTAATACTATACTATAACGCCATAATTTATTCAACCTAAATAACACCCACTTTGTTGAAATGTTCAAATATTTGTAAATCTATCGGACCAAACTGCGTGTTCATCAGTCCGTACCTTGAAACTACTTAGGTTAGTTTACCTAGATTTAAGAACAAACACACACACCCATGCCCCAGGGAGGACTCGAACCTCCACGGCGAGCAACCGCGCGCTCCGCAGCGAGACGCCTTAGACCGCTCGGCTACTCCACCGCGGCACCAACTTTGTAACGCAAGTCACTTGAAAGTGGCAGTTTAAGCGAAAACGGGACTCTCGTGTTAGAATGAATAATATTAAATACTAGCGATTTGATTAATTATTATTATTATTATTATTAATGTAAATGTCCCCTAAGGACTCAGGTCTTTAAGTTGCAGAGAAAGGCATGAGGTACAGGCTATTATACAAGGTGTTAGTAACACGGGAAACTAGTTTAGAACAGTGTTATAGATTTGGTACCCCCGCCTACTTGTATAAGTTACGGAGTGGTCGACGAATGCACAACAAGCAGGGCGAATGCAGCGCTCTTGTAAAAGGGGGTGGGGAGTCACGGATTTACTTCAAACTTCGTACACTTTTAAAGTCCATTAGGGCAGCGTAATGTGCAAGTAGTAAGCCGAACTACTTCGCAACGTTGAAAACAGCGCAAGAGACGTTTTACGCATCCATTTTGTATCGGTGCGTTGCAATTTTCAGCATAAGCTGCCAGCAATCCTGTGGTTAGAGTTGAAGCTCCGTAATCGGTGGGTCAGTCCACGAATCGTTATTCTTATATGATTATTTTTTATTTATTTATTCTTTGTCCTATATAGGGTGACCCGGGATAGACGGCCATACGGGAGAGATGGCTGACGCCTGTAATTCCTCCATAATCCGCTGTACAGCGCTGTCGGTCAGTTGGTAGTGAGTACGTAACGTCACACTTTGTTGCACTTCTACATGAGTCTTTACATTAATTAAAAATAAGTAACTTCCATTATTTAATCTTTACAGTATATCTTGGAATTATGCGGGATGACATAACCTTTCGATTTAAACATAACTTAGGTTGTGAGTAGCGACGGAACTTTACATGTAAGAGTTGTTTCGCTCTAACTGCATACCGCTCAGTGGTCCAGAATCTTGAAAAAGTGGCTAAAAGAGAGAAAAATAGGTTCTACATGGTAATTTTGGATTATCAGGTTGGCTGCAGTAATACTGGAACCACTGGATGCCATCTGTGCGGGCGAACAGATGTTCATTTTCAAGTAAAACTTCGAGGCTCATAAGCCGTGGTTGATTAATAAAACTTTCCCCTAACGTTTCATCTTCGGCTGCGGAAGACATCTTCAGAGGTAGAGTGGCAAACTGCGATGAGAACTTGAGGGAACGCCGTATATATAGGCAATGTAGAGGGCACCACAAGACATCACGTGACGTCGGCTACGACACTATCTCTGTTATTGCCAACATTTTTGGCAGAGAAGAATCGATTGTCATTCCGCTGGTGTAAAGCAGAAGTCCAAATTCTGTCTAATTTAACAGCTTCCTCTTTCCTGTTAAAATTATTGCGATGTTTATAGATTTCGATTGCTTCTCTATATGTGCGCGCATGATAGTGCGAAGTTTTTGAGATGACACTAGTATCATTAAATTTAATTTCATGGTTGCCTTCTTGGTATACATGATCCGCTACGGCCGATTTCTCCGTGTGCCCTAGACGGCAATTCCTTTTATGTTCTACCAGACGAGTATTGACGCTTCTTTTTGTAGTTCCGATGTAGACTGAACCACAGCTGCAGGGAATTTTATGTACACCTGGTGTATTCAACGCATGTCGTACATCTTTTGCAGATCTTAAATATTATTTTATCTTCCTTGTAGGTCTGAAAATGGTTTCCACCCCATACTTGTCCAGCACTTTTCCAATACGGTCTGTAACTTTATTTATGAACGGAAGAAAAACTTTCACATGAAGTTGTCGGCGGCCGTGAAAGCTTACATTGTATGATCAGATGTTCATTTGTTCGGTTATATCTCAGATTAAATGTGGCAGTTCATTCTTAGCATACGTGTAGCTGGCCAGGCTGTTGTCCAAGAAAGTTATCTGTGTCTTGTGCAGGTGAAACCAATACGTTCAATGTGGAAGGTATTTCAGGAGATATGTACTAATGAAAAACATCTATATCACTATTAAATCGTCAATTATGCATCTTTATTTTTCAATGAACGTACTACAGGAAAATGGACGAAAAAATTGTAAAATACGGTCAAACTGGAGGTAAGTTACGAATTCCACGACATACTGCTTTCTTTTGCACTGTGACCGTAAGTATATACTGTTACCTTAGTATATTAAGCTTCAAATCCTGCTATGCTACTAGTTGCTTCTCTGTTTGATCCTTTCTTCGAACGTTCCACTTTTTGGGTATATATTTTAACCATTAAGAACAACTCCTAAATACGGACTTTTATATAAATACTAGCTGAAAACCCGACGTTGCCCGGGTATTTATTTATTTATTCCTGCCCTTTTAAAAAAAAATCATGTTATATTTAACGGGTAATATGTAAGAAATAATGCTGTCTTGCGTAATGTACAAAATTATAAGTGCAGTATCCAAACAAAGAGAGATAGCAGTCAAAAAACAAATGACATATAAAATTCGTACGATCTCACATTTATTGAATTATATGTTGTACAATTTAAAAATTTTCAGGTATATATTCATTTCTATAGGTGCTCTATGTCAGTAAAATCTCTTTGTAGTAAAGAAGTAATAGATTAAAACTTGGTGCATGATGGGGCGGTTTTCCAGGAGTCACTCATGAACAACGTGTCGTACTGTGATAAAATTTAGAAGGTATATTCAAATATACATGTGTATACCGTCTGTAAAATTTCCTGCGGCTACAATTTGTAGTGTAGAAATTATAAATTGTAACGACATACCGAATGAAGTAGTTTTAGGTCATGAACAGGGGAAAAGTAGTAAGCGAGGAACATTTTTCCTTTCATAATTTTGCTATGGTTGTCAGCAAGAAATAGTTCAATAAAGGTTTGAAATTATTTTTAAAGTTTGTTGTAAGTCGCTAAGTAGTCTCGTTTTCATATACTGTATTCATAAATACCCGTCACATTATGTGACAGTTTCTTGCAACTCCTGCTGTTTATGACCTTATATCTCCTGAACCATGTGTCGCATGTCGTTCTTACCATTACAGAATTGGTACCTCACGGTAAGGAAAATGTGTACCAAATTTGGTTGAAATCGATCCAGTTGTTTGGAAGGAAATGTGCATAAATGACGCATAAATCTGGGTATTCTCAAGCGGTGCCCTCTCCTTATTTATGACGTCATACCTCCTGAGCTATGTGTGGTGCTCTTTTGTTTTTGGGCCAGGAACCTTCGTGGGCATACGGTGAACACTTCACCAAAGTTTTATTATAATAGAACGAATGGGTTATGAACGCATAGAGGACATACAGACAAACATTCATTTTATAAGTATATATATAGACAATAAAAAATGTAAATAAATGAAAAAACATCAAATTTTGATCGCCGCCTTGGATGCACCTTTTTTCTAATTTTTGAACTCGTCTTTCATCAGCAAATTCGATAATTCCCTAAAAATTACTTTTATAGGAATGAACTGACAGTGGTGTACATAGATCCCGCCATCTTGGATCCCCATTTTATTTTTTTCACTTTTTGATATGATATTTTTAATCAGAAACTTCGTTAACTCTTACATACTACATTTGGTATAAATTCAACAACTACTTACGTTACATACTACGTTTGGTACAAATTGAACAACTACTTATATTTTGACCACCTTTAGTTTGCGTCCCCCATGTTTTACTACGTGCGAAGGCCATCTCTCCCAGCCGATCGAAAGAGACGCCCATACTATCATCAGGACAGATGAACACCCTGAAAGAGCTCAGTTACCAAACCGCGATCCATAGCTTGATCGACAGACTCCACTTCAGAAACAAAGAAACGTAGAAATAAAAAGCTATAAACTAAACGTCAAAAGAAAATATTAAAAAGTTCAAATTGAAAAGTTATGATAAAGGAAAAGGAAATAGGACTATATCAAAAAAATGGAAAATGTTTGGGTCCGGAAGGTTAAATAACCTCCAGGCAGACTCGCAGATGAATTTAATACATACATTCCTCACCGTGAGGTAACAGTTGCTACAAGGTTAAGATCACATGCGACACACGGTACAGGAGATATGACGTCATAAGCAACATGAATCGCAAAAAACTGCCACATTATGCGACGAGAGTTCATTCATAAATTGTATGAGAATGAGAATACTTAGCCACTTGCAACAAACTTTAAAGATCATTTCAAACACTTATTATATTTCTTCTCGCTCCCAACCATAGTAAAATGATGAAAGGAAAAAAAAAATCTCGCTTACTACTTTTCCGCTGTTCAAGGACTAAAACTACGGCATTCAGTATGACGCAACAATTTATAATTTCTACACTACAAATAGTAACCGCAGGAAAATTTTACAGACAGTATATACACATATCACAGTATGACACTTAGTTCATGAGATATGAGCACACAAACAGTAACGTTCATGGAATACCCCCCCCCCCCTTATCGCGCATGTAGTTTTAAACTATTACTTCTTTATTACTAATTGTATTCGCAGCAGATTATACACACATACAGTACTTATACAAATGAACATATATCTGAAAAATTATACAGTTTTACAACATACAACACAATAAATATGAGTTCGTACGAATTTTATGTGTCATTTGTATTTTTATTACTATCTTTCTTTGTTTGGGTATTGTACTTATAATTTTGTACATTATGCAAGGCAGCCTTCTTTCTTATATATTTAAATAAAAGCGGATGGACAGAAAGAGAAGGGATAGGATAAGAACTAGATCAAGGCAGGAATAAATAAATAAATAACTACCTGGGAAACACCCGGTTTTCAGCTGATATATATATATATAAGGATTCAAATGGTTGTACAGATATTGTACAATTAGCAGTCGTCATTTGTCCACAGATTTACAAAATACTTAAAATTAACTTATGCTAACGACAGCAGACACACCCATGCCGCAGGGAGGACTCGAACCTCCGACGGGGAGCACACGGTCTCTCCGCAGCAAGGCGCATTGTAGCATACGGCCACTCCCCCAGCAGCTATGTAGCCCATTTATGGTACGTGGCACTCGGAAAACTTACATCTGAACTGATTAACACCTATCATATAAACAGGAAAGTGAACGTAGTATTAAGACTTTCGCCTTCCACAAATGGTGTCGCTTATAAACGCGACCACAGACAGGTGGTGTGTGAGTGCGCTCCAGTTCCAGAGCACATCCCACAACTATTGCTCGCTGGCTGCTTTTCATGATGCGACACGCCGCTGCTGCCACCGTGTCGAGGTCACCATTTCGCTTTGGCTCGTAATGCTTTGGCCTGCATTCGTGTGTGAATATATGGCGCTGTGCGCTCTCACATTTCCATTTTTTGCGGACGTGCTTTCGTCTCTCTGCTCGCCCGTTACGTTGGAACTCGGTGCTTGTTCACCGGTGACACCACTGCGGTACTCTGCGCTCATTCCTGGCGTTTTTGTTAACGCCGTCGCAGCACTACGTATAACGTAAAGAGCAGGAAAAGTGGTAAAACGGTGAACTATCTATTTCATTGCTCTGTCTTGTGTTATCAGTTAAAAAGGCAATTCTTTGGCAGTAACTGAACAACAAAGACATTAGAAATGTGTTGCATTTTTATGCACATAAATATGCAACTTAATCTCTATTTCCAAAAAAGGAAATAAATAAAAATAATAAAAAAATAAAAAAAAATTGTATTTTAATATTAATTACTGAAAAACTGGTAGCATACACTGATGACAAAAGCCATGGGAGAGTGACATGCATTGATACATTTACATCAACTTATCTCAAAAATCTGTTTCAATCTTTTTAACACAGCCATTTTTAACTTTGAGGATTACCGCTTTTCTCTGTCTCACAATTTACATCGAAAAGTCGAGCTGAATATAATATATAACCTGAGAAGTCACATTCAAATAGATTCTGTAAATTTTTAATAATTTAACAGTCACATTTAGGATGCTTAAATTTAATTTTTAGATCTGAAAATAGCCTTCTGTGGCGGCGAAAATGACCGGATCAGTATTCAATAGTAGCATGTAACAATTTCTTGTATACAAAACAAGATATTTCCCGCTTGGTGGTTCGATATGAATATTTATTAAAAAAATTTTACATATCGATTTCGTTCCTATGACAATTTTAAACTCGTAACATGTACTGGAAGGCCTCTTCACTTATTTTATGGATCTGACAAATGATTGTTTTACGCGGAATACACGACTCATCGCGACTCGAAATCTGCATCGAAGATGTTCCACCAGGAGAACGAAATCAATATGTAAAAATAAATAAATAAATAAATAAATAAAAATTAAAAAAAATCAATAAATAAAAAAGTAAAAAAAAATCACATCCCTCCACCAAGTGGGAAATTTCTTGTTGTTTGATGAGCTGGCACAATCTCCATTACGGAGTCGACTTACAATTTCTTGCTCTCATTCCATCGTGTTGTTGGTCCAGGTGTTCCGTGGCCACGTAACGTCTGTCCATTGTCACCCGAAACCCGGCCCTCCAGCTGTCACACAAACAATAACGGACATTTTTCACGGCCGCAACAGCCTTGTTGCTGGCAGCTCTTGGCAGCGAGAGAAACCGTTTTACACGTGAGTTCCCTACGTTGAACACCGCCCTGTTAAAGGTGGATTCTACAATCATCTATCCAGTGTTCCCAACATGTGGTCTCTAACAGCAAAAGTATGGTCGGTGAAAGATGTAGAGGTGTATTCTTTGGCCACTTTAAAAATGTTCAAATGTTTGTTAAGCTTAAGGGACTTAACTGCGGGGTCATCAGTCCCTAAACTTACTTATGAACTACCTTACACTAAAGACGGCACAAACACCCATGCCCGAGGGGGGATTCTAACCCTCGACCGTAGTGGCCGTGCAGACTGTCACTGGCGCGCCGCAGACCGCTCGGCCACTGGGCCACTTTAAACTTCGCTTTTTAGTGTAAGTAGTAAGACATCAGACTCGCGTTCGGAAGGATGGCGGTATAACGATTCAAAGCTGCTTCCGGTCAGCCAGATTTATGTTTTCCGTTATTTATTGAGTTTGGAGAACATTCTTTCCTTTTGGAAGACAGCATACTGATGTAATGTTTTAATATGAAAAGATAAGGGTAGTTCGCAGAAATAATAAACTTTAATTTACAAAATGTTGACCGGGTGACCGGTTTCGATATTATAATCAGATCATCCTCGGACCGATTTCCCTCAAGGTGGTGCTAAGACGCCACACGATCATTTTGTCAGCACCAACTTGAGACAAATCACTCCAAGTAAATACGGTGATAGTACCTTTCAAAGGACACGCCACGAACCCTGACGAAAACTACACTACCCGAGTTCCCCCCCCCCCTCTCTCTCTCTCTCTCTGTGTGTGTGTGTATTTTAGGGATTTTATAACATAATTTTAGTCGAAGTTTGATAAATTTGCCACTTTTACACTACTGTACACACTTGACTCATAAAATTTTAGTACGAACGCTAAGGGGCCCTGCCACCATGGCATCCAAACCATCATCTGCCACCATTATTTTGCTGAACCAAGTCATATTTCAATTAACAATTACAGCATCTGTTCTTTCGGACATGTCTCAGAGAATACACGACGCTATGTATATCTTTCTTTCATCCATCGTTAGAAGAATTAACTCAGTTACCAACTATTTCTTTGCTTAAATTGATATTATACCTACATTTTTGTCTCTAAATTCTTTTCTGGTCCTATGCAGAAATGTCAATCACTATGGGCATGAAATTTATACTGTCAGGTACAATATCACAGTGAGTAAAGCCTCAAAAAAGCTTCGAGAGCAAATGATAATAATAATGATGGATTTTGTGGTGTGATTGATTTTCCACCAATTTAAGAATTTCCGACGAAATGAATATCTCATTTCTAAGTAAATTCGATGAGATTTGCATAGAACCCATATAAATGTTGTGCTGTCCCGTTGGAGTGTTGCTACAATACTCATTGTATTTATAACAATGGTGGCAGTACTCTCCAGTAACCAATCTAAGTCGATACTTTACCTTAATGTGCAGGTTCTTCTTTCCCTGTCGTCTTATGTCTTATTTGAAGAATGTGAATCCCGTTAACCCGCCTCCTCAGACTTAACTTGCCATAGTTTCGTCTCCTCCTCTGCAGGGGAGGTACTTTATGTAGAAAAAACTTCTGAAACTACTCAAATGAACAATTCCAGGCTTCTGATTACATATGTATTTAAAATACTTTCAACTGGGTCAAGTAATAAAACTTGTACACTTAATCATCAACATATACCATGAAGTTCATTAGATTGGGCAGTTCGTTCCGAGTTTCTCTCAAGAGTCTTTACTCTTAGAACTATACATGTTGAATAAACAAAAAACCATCGAACTTAATCTCGGGGTCCCACTTATAATTGCTTATTATTTAACGCTGCATTATTGTGTCACTGCTCCTCAGCAAATAGTATTAAACGTTTTTTTATTCATGCGTATTCTCGCGTGCACCCTGCAGACTTTTATATAAGTAGGAAAGATCTGCTGAGTGTTCCGAAAAGTATGCCCTTATAGAACAATTTACAAGCAAATAATTTCAGCGGAGTCATTAAAGCGTGTGTATTGTTCTGATCTTTAACTGATGAACTTCCTGCAAAGACTGACTTCCACAAAATACGTATGGAAGTAAAAAAATTAAAAATAAAATAAATGTTCCAATTTATAAATCTATGGGAGTTAACTATTGGGTATATCAATACCTAGGTCCAAACTTCTTAAACTAACCTAAAGATACTGCAAACCTGTTCCCGAGAGAGGACTCGGACCTGCAACGGTGATCTTCCGCGCGCTCCGCAGCACGCGCCTTAGAGCGCTCGGCCATTTCAAAGCGGCTATGGAGGTAAAAATAAATATTGTGAGACGATCAGTGAGAAGTATGCAAAGGCTAGTGTAACTACCGTAATGGCATACTCTTGTAAAGTGCGCGTCGACGTTTTGCTTAGTTTTGCAGGGTGAGTGGTAGTCTACAGACGGGAAGAGGCCGCGACCTAGCCGTTTGCCATGCAGTCGTGTGTACACGTGGTGCCGTTTGCCCTCTTTAGAGCTACAGGGCCGGTATTTCCTTCGGTGACACTGAAATGGAAATACCGGCGTATTCTAGACGGCGCGGCAGCGGGAGACTGTTTCGGTAACTGTGGCTGCCGGGACCCAGAAATAACTCCCGCCAACAGACTGCTACTGCTGCTTCTGTAAATAGGCCCGCGGGCGAGGACGGAATGCCGGCGCCGCTTCCATTATGCAGTTTTCACATTCAGAGAGCCAGACGTCTGCTGGAGGAAGCAGCCGCTTTCATTCTTATTATTGTACTGTGCGGTTGCGGCAACAGTGTTGGCTAGGTAGCAGCTATTTCAATTTCATGTTTCTAAATACTCTGATAATAAATGAATCGAATGGCATCATTATAGTCCTTTAGTTTCAAATGTACACATTGTCTGCTAATAAGAAAAATGCGAAATATAACTTGACTAGGTCCATTACTCTTCCTCGTGTTTATAAACGATTTAGGAGACAATCTGAATAGCTCCCTTAGACTGTTCGCGGATGATGCTGTCGTTTATCGTTTAGTGAAGTCAACAGAGGATCAAAAGCAACTGCAAAGCGATTTAGATAAAATTTCTGCATGGCGAGAAAATTGTCAATTGACACTAAATAAAGAAAAGTGTGAAGTAATACACATGACCACTAAAATAAATCCGCTGAACTTTAATTACGCGATAAAACAGTCAAACCTTAAGGTCGTAGATTGTACCAAATACCTAGGAGTTACAATTAGGAACAACTTTGACTGGAGAGAACACATAGAAAATATTGTGGGGAAGGCGAACCAAAGGTTAAGTTTCAACGGCAGAACGCTTCGAAGATGCACCAGCTCCACCAAAGAGACTGCCTACATCACACTTGTGCGTCCTCTCCTGGAGTACTGTTGCCCCTCGTGGGACCCTCACCATGTGGAACTGACGGAAGACATTGAGAAGGTTCAGAGAAGGGCAGCTCGTTTTGTTTTATCACGTTACGGGGGGGGGGGGGGGAAGCGTCACGGAAATGTTGCAAGAATTGGGGTGGAAATGATTAAAAGAAAGACGTTATTCATTGCGGCGTGATCTGTTTGCGAAGTTTCAATCACCGACTTTTAGTTCTGAATGTGAAAATATTTTGCTAGCACCCACCTATTTAGGGAGACATGAGCATCCCAATAAAATAAAAATCAGTACGAAAACGGAACGATTTAGGTGTTCTTTCTTCCCGCGCGCTATTAGAGAATGGAACGGTAGAGAAAAGTTATGAAAGTGGTTAATTAACCCTCTGCCAGGCACTTTAATGTGATTTGCAGAGTATCTATGTAGATGTAGATGTAGACTAGCTTAACGCCCGCTGCTTCGCATGCGTAGGCTCGTTGGTTTGCACTAGTTGTTTCTCCCTCTTAATATAAATGTTCTTAGAATTAGCTTAAGTACTGTCATAATGAAATGTTGTGATACTACTTGTAGCCGCGGCAGAATGATCGTTCGTATTGAGACGCCATGCTGTGGTGCGCGCTGCCGTCGGGGGTTCAATTCGCCCCTCGGGCATGGGTGTTTGTGTTGTCCTTAGCGTAAATTAGTCCAAGTTGGTTTAATTAGTTTGTACGCTTTAGGGACAGATAACCCCGTAGTTAAGCCTCTTAAGATTTACAAACATTTGAACATTTGATTTTACTACTTGTAACCCCCTCTGGCACACCTTAATAGTTGAATTTCGAAAAATGGCACAAAATGTGTCTTTTTAATTCCAACCAAGTATGAAAATATAATTTTTTGTAATTCTGAGTTCAAAATTGGCTTAGTAGCAACGTATTTTCAAAAAAATGTCTCATCTCCTATTTTACCCCCTAAATGATTAATTTTCTGAACATACCGAAACACATATCTCTTTAACTCTGACCAAGAAAACATATACCAATTTATGTAGTTGTAGCTTCAAAATTGCCTTAATAGCGAAAGATTTTCGAAAAACATCCCTTCTCCAATTAAACTCCCTTGATGGTTGAATTTCCAAGAATACCAAAACAAGAATTTTTAAAATTCTAACGAACAATACAAATACCAATTTTTGCACCTCTAGCTTCAAAATTGTCTTGACAGCAACTAGTTTTCGAAAAGAACTTTTGATCCCCTATTTTACCCCCTTAGTTGTTGAATTTCCAAAAATACCGAAACTCGTCTCTTTTTATTCCTAACCAAGAGTCCATATCCTAACTTTCGTAGTTATAGCTTGAAATTTGAGTTAACAGCAACATATTTTTGAAAATTAATTTTTGCATCCCGTATTTCACACCCTTAATGGTCGAATTTCCAAAAAATAACAAAACACGTGTCTTTTAAATTCGAACCCCGAATCCAAATCCGAAAATTTGTAGTTCTATCTTCAAAATTATCTAAATAGCAACAGATTTTTGAAAAATATTCCCTCTCCAATTTAACTTCCTTATGGTTGAATTTCCAAAAATACCGAAACACGTATTTTTTAAATTCTAACCATCATTATAAATATTAATTTTTGCAGCTCTAGTTTCATAATCGTCTTAATAGCAACGTGTTTTCAAAAAGAATTTTTGATCTCCTATTTTACCCTCTTACTTGTTGAATTACCAAAAATACTGAAACTCATGTTTTTTTCTTTGTTTTTTATTTTTAATGCTGTCCAAGATTCCATATCCGAAGATTCGTAGTTGTAGCTTAAAATTCGAGTTAACAGCAACATATTTTTGAAAATCAATTTTTTACGTCCCCTATTTTACCCCATTACTTGTTGAATTTCAAAAGATACCGAAACACGTCTCTTTTTAATTCGAACCCTGAATTAAAATCCGAAATTTTGTATTTCTAGCTGGGCGTCAGTCATTCAGTCGGGACATTGCCTTTTATGTAGAGAGATTAAAGTCTGTTTCAAGAAGGAAGTAAAATGAGCGAGCGCTGTTTTAAGGAGGAATAAAGAACTGGATAATATTTAGAAAAACCTTTTATTTTATACAGGGTAGGTCAAAAGCCGTAGTATGTCGTTTTATTCCAAAACTCTGCAGGAATTGGAAACGTAAATATTCGAGTAAGGTGAGGTATTTTTTTTTTTTATCTTTTACGGCAGTGTTTTTTAACCTGTTGGTACCAAAGTCTTGTTCGGAAGGTCGCCGTCACATGAGGAAGTAGTTGCATCATAAAATAACCAGGGGTTCATAATCTAAAACTGTGTGCCTGAGTGAAATTTTTTAATGTTAAAATTACGGGGTTGCTTGTGTAACGTTCGTTCATTAAAAAGTGTATTGCTGCAGAAGTCATACAGTCATTTGTCAGTGTACGAATTAAGGCTAACGCTTGATAATGGTAAACTAACCAGAGCAGGTAGCTTTGAGATAAAAAATAAACAGCTATGATCAATATGTCGTTCTGCAATAATGTCAAAGCTGTTATGCCTCACCTGTTCACCTTTCTAAGAAATAAACAATATTCCAGTCAAATGGCTGTGAATTCTTAAAAAAGTTTTTAGATGACAGATGCCCAAGATTCATACAAAATCGCAACTTTTCATATCAGTTCAAAGGTTCCTAATTTAAATTACAGTCGATAAAACACGAACCCCTAGCCGCCCGCGGTGGTCGAGGGGACTGAGGCGCTCCAGTCACGGTCAGCACGGCCACTACGGTCGGGGGTTCGAATCCCCCCTCGGGCATGCATATTTGTGCCGTCCTTAGTCTTAGCTAGTTCATAAGTAGTTTGTAAGTTTAGGGACTGCTGATCCCGTAGTTAAGTCCCATACGCTTAACAAACATTTGAACTTTTATACGAACATTTGATTAGCCGGCCTCGGTGGCAGAGGGGACTGAGGCGCTGAAAGACCTAGTTCGCAACCACGATCTGGGCAGCTCGTAAAAGACAGATGAAATTCAAATGTTCAAATGTTTGTATCGCTTATGGTACTTACCTACGAGGTCATCAGTCCCTAAGCTTACAAACTACTTATGAACTAGCTAAGACTAAGGACGGCACAAATATGCATGCCCGAGGGGGGATTCGAACCCCCGACCGTAGTGGCCGTGCTGACCGTGACTGGAGCGCCTTAGTCACCTCGGCCACCGCGGCCGGCACAGATGAAATTCAGAAAAAAATCAAGAACGTAATTAGCTGCCAGAGAAAGTTGTGGTCAGTGATAAGCATCGTAAATACATTATTTATCGAATGAAAATTTTTTATGTAATATCACAAGCCAATGAAAACCGAACCTTACCGCCGCGGCAACATGCAAATAAGAATTTTTGACGTTGGAAATTAAATATGCGGTAATGCGTTTTATAGACGAAAGCACGCGATGGTTACAAGATGTGAAGATTAACGTCTTATCATGAAGTTTCAATTATTTTATTTTCGAAATCACTTCATTATGCTATCAGACAGATGATTAAAAAAAATAGAACATGCTATACCTGCTTTGTGGTTTACAGGATCTTGTATGTACCCTTGACCGGTCAGTAACATTAATTGGCCTCGTAAAATGAAGATTTAGAATTAGTTGATGACTGTTTCGTATAGATTACAGGGTAAATAAAACATGCTATACCTGCTCTATGGTTGACAGGGTCTTGTATGTACCCTTGTCCGGTTAGTAACAGTTATTGGCCTCATAAAATAAAGATTTAGAATTAGTTGGCGACTGTGTCGTACAGATAATAGGATAAATAAAACAAACTACTTGTGAACTACTTACGAACTAGGACGGCACAAATATCCATGCCCGAGGGGGGATTCGAACCCCCGTCCGTAGTGGCCGTGCAGACCGTGACTGGAGCGCCTCAATCCCCTGGGCCACCGCGGCCGGCACGGCAGTATGCTGCGGCGCTAGATGGAGCCGTCAGCAGTGAGGGACAGAGGGAGGCAGGCGGACGCGGCCGTCTTCCGGGAATTAGGGCGAAAATATTTGCGGCGCGAGGCAGGCGCGGCGCGCCTGGGCCAGTAATTCATCCCCCGCTCCCCTCCCTGGGGAGTTAATCCGGCTTTATCGGCGCTGCTTGGCGACGTGACGACCGTAAACGCCTCCGCCTCCCCGGCACGCGGTTTTACGGCCGCCCCTCGCAGAGCCGCCGCAATGGCCCCGCCCCCGCCCCCGCGGCAGACCACTAATCCACACGGCACACCGCACCCCTCTTACCTGCGCTCGCCACAGGCTCACCAGCAGCAGCAGCAGGAAGGCGCAGAGCACTTCCGTCGCCGTGATTCCGCAAGCATCTACACCTAAGGCTGCATCCACACATTGGACCCAACGTTGGCGCCAACAGTGTTCGTCCAATGTGTGGATCGGTGAAATAGCGTTGGAACCAACGTTGGCGCCAACAGTGTTCGTCCAATGTGTGGATCGGTGAAATAGCGTTGGAACCAACGTTGGCGCCAACAGTGTTCGTCCAATGTGTGGATCGGTGAAATAGCGTTGAAAACCAACGTTGGCGCCAACAGTGTTCGTCCAATGTGTGGATCGGTGAAATAGCGTTGGAACCAACGTTGGCGCCAACAGTGTTCGTCCAATGTGTGGATCGGTGAAATAGCGTTGGAACCAACGTTGGCGCCAACAGTGTTCGTCCTATGTGTGGATCGGTGAAATAGCGTTGGAACCAACGTTGGCGCCAACAGTGTTCGTCCAATGTGTGGATCGGTGAAATAGCGTTGGAACCAACGTTGGCGCCAACAGTGTTCGTCCAATGTGTGGATCGGTGAAATAGCGTTGGAACCAACGTTGGCGCCAACAGTGTTCGTCCAATGTGTGGATCGGTGAAATAGCGTTGGAACCAACGTTGGCGCCAACAGTGTTCGTCCAATGTGTGGATCGGTGAAATAGCGTTGGAACCAACGTTGGCGCCAACAGTGTTCGTCCAATGTGTGGATCGGTGAAATAGCGTTGGAACCAACGTTGGCGCCAACAGTGTTCGTCCAATGTGTGGATCGGTGAAATAGCGTTGGAACCAACGTTGGCGCCAACAGTGTTCGTCCAATGTGTGGATCGGTGAAATAGCGTTGGAACCAACGTTGGCGCCAACAGTGTTCGTCCAATGTGTGGATCGGTGAAATAGCGTTGGAACCAACGTTGGCGCCAACAGTGTTCGTCCAATGTGTGGATCGGTGAAATAGCGTTGGAACCAACGTTGGCGCCAACAGTGTTCGTCCAATGTGTGGATCGGTGAAATAGCGTTGGAACCAACGTTGGCGCCAACAGTGTTCGTCCAATGTGTGGATCGGTGAAATAGCGTTGGAACCAACGTTGGCGCCAACAGTGTTCGTCCAATGTGTGGATCGGTGAAATAGCGTTGGAACCAACGTTGGCGCCAACAGTGTTCGTCCAATGTGTGGATCGGTGAAATAGCGTTGGAACCAACGTTGGCGCCAACAGTGTTCGTCCAATGTGTGGATCGGTGAAATAGCGTTGGAACCAACGTTGGCGCCAACAGTGTTCGTCCAATGTGTGGATCGGTGAAATAGCATTGGAACCAACGTTGGCGCCAACAGTGTTCGTCCAATGTGTGGATCGGTGAAATAGCGTTGGAACCAACGTTGGCGCCAACAGTGTTCGTCCAATGTGTGGATCGGTGAAATAGCGTTGGAACCAACGGTGGCGCCAACAGTGTTCGTCCAATGTGTGGATCGGTGAAATAGCGTTGGAACCAACGTTGGCGCCAACAGTGTTCGTCAAATGTGTGGATCGGTGAAATAGCGTTGGAACCAACGTTGGCGCCAACAGTGTTCGTCCAATGTGTGGATCGGTGAAATAGCGTTGGAACCAACGTTGGCGCCAACAGTGTTCGTCCAATGTGTGGATCGGTGAAATAGCGTTCGAACCAACGTTGGCGCCAACGTTGGTTCGGCTCCGTTGCCTGTAGGTATTTCGACCAAACATCAAAGGACATTGGGCCAATATGGGTACGTCGTACACATATTGGCGCCAACGTTTCATTCTGTCTTTGTCGTCTGCTCATCTCGAAACTGTTTCTTTCTTCGTCGCCGTTTTAGAGTTTCGAAATGTCTTTGTAAATATTAGAACTGTATCAGAAAGTGATTTATTTGTGAAAGAAACCTCAAAAAACGAAATGCCACAGCAAAACTTAGGCATGAACTGTGAAATTAAAAACTTTTTAGACTTTCGACACACTCCATTACTGAATTTAATTTTTAAAATTAACAGTACAGTACTTAATATTTCCTGTCAAGTTTTAAATATTGTTTTGCAAATTTCAATGTGATATCAATTATATGGTTATTTTAAAAGGGAAGTGAAGGCTTCTAAAACTGTCTTCTTTAGCAATAAATCGAAGCTTAATACCAAAAGAATGGCATCCCTCCAAAACATCTTTCTTTTTTATTTTTATTTCAATCATTTAAAGTAGCAGGTCAACGTTTTAATAATGTATCGTTTACTTTTAAATGTTTCAAATCTTTGTTAAGCTTATGGGACTTAACTACGGGGTCATCAGTCCCTAAACTTACAAACTACTTATGAACTAGCTTATACTAAAGACGGCACAAATACCCATGCCCGAGGGGGGATTCGAAAAAAAAATGTTCAAATGTTTGTATAGTCTATGGGACTTAACTACGGGGTCATCAGTCCCTAAACTTACAAACTACTTATGAACTAGCTTATACTAAAGACGGCACAAATATCCATGCCCGAGGGGGGATTCGAACCCCCGACCGTAGTGGCCGTGCAGACCGCGACTGAAGCGCCTCAGTCTCCTCGGCCACCGTGGCCGGCGTTTACTTTTAGCATATTTTAAAAATTAATGATTTTGTACCGTAATTAATGTTTGGTAGAAAGTGATGCAACACCCCATCATCTTTTACGTATGTTTCCCATTTTGGTTTACAATGAAAAAATGTAATTATTCACACTCAAAAGCGTTAACGCATTGGCCACGATTTGAGCGTCAGATATGTTTACGTTGACTCTCGACGAATTCAACTGAATGTTGGCTCCAATGTGTGGTCGCTGCCTCAAAAATATTGGCCAATGTTGGCGCCAGCGTTGGTGCCAATGTGTGGACGCGGGGTAAAGCTCTGTATAGGAATCTTTAATCTATTAATTTACATTATGAATTAAAATCATCACAGTGCAAGAACCGAAGTTCGCTTCTGATCTCCTAGTTTTCTCTGACGTCTTTCATCAGTCAGACTGTTCACCCTTCTGCATTTATAATATTTAATGAAAGACTATAATGTTTGCCTCTCTTCTTCTCTTCTTAAGAACACCCAAAAGTACAACACTGTGGCATTATTCAAACCCAAACATACGAATATTCACAAGGTTTCTCATGGCAGGCAAGCAACGTATAGGACCAAGATGGCGGAAAGAACCACGTGACTCGATTTCAACCAATCACGAGCTGTAGACGGCGGCAAGCGGCGCGGAAAAGGATGGCCATACTTTCCCTATACAGAGCTTTAACCTACACCGCTTGACAAAAGACACCGCCGCACCCAATACTTATACTTGGGAATGAATGAAGCTACATGAGTGATCAAGACTCTGTAATACATTACCCAATAAATCCTGAATGCTGCTTTAAATATAATTATTCTTAGAATGAAACTTTCACTCTGCAGCGGAGTGTGCGCTGATATGAAACTTCCTGGCAGATTAAAATTGTGTGACGGAACCGGGACTCGAACCTGGGACCTTTGCCTTTCGCAGGCAAGCGCACTACCGACTGTGCTATCCCGACACGACTCACGATGCCGCCTCACAACTGTACTTCCGCCAGTACCTCGCCTCCTACTTTCCAAACTTCATAGAAGCTCTCCTGCGAACCATGCAAGACTAGCACTCCTGGAAGAAAGGATATGGTGGAGATATGGCTTAGCCACAGCCTAAGGGATGTTTCCAGAATGAAACTTTTCACTCTGCAGCGGAGTGTGCGCTGATAGGAAACTTCCTGGCAGATTAAAATTGTGTGCCGGAACCGGGACTCAAACCTGGGACCTTTGCCTTTCGCGGGCAAGCGCATTACCGACTGTGCTCTCCCGACACGACTCACGATGCCGCCTCACAACTGTACTTCCGCCAGTACCTCGCCTCCTACTTTCCAAACTTCACAGAAGCTCTCCTGCGTACCATGCAAGACTAGCACTCATGGAAGAAAGGATATGGTGCAGACATGGCTTAGCCACAGCCTAAGGGATGTTTCCAGAATGAAACTCTCACTCTGCAGCGAGTGTGCGCTGATATGAAACTTCCTGGCAGATTAAGGAGAGCTTCTGTGAAGTTTGGAAAGTAGGAGGTGAGGTACTGGCGGAAGTAGAGTTGTGAGGCGGCATCGTAGTCGTGTCGGGATAGCACAGTCGGTAGTGCGCTTGCCCGCGGAAGGCAAATGTCCTAGGTTCGAATCCCGGTTCCGGCACACAATTTTAATCTACCAGGAAGTTTCATAATTATTAGTATTACACTATAGGCCTATTTCGGCTTATAGCGCCATCGTCAGGTGATCTGCGAAAAATGTTACATTATAAATACATCAAATTTTATGATTATCGTAATTGTAAATACTATTACCAAATATTACATACGCCTGTTGGTCCTGACATCCATAGACATCGGCCGGCAGCATTGGCCGAGGGGACTGAGGCGCTTCAGTCACGGTCTGCACGGCCACTACGACTCCCCCTTGGGCATGGATATTTGTGCCGTCCTTAGTCTTAGTTAGTTCATAAGTAGTTTGTAAGTTTAGGCACTGATGACCCCGTACTTAAGTCCCATAGACTATACAAACATTTGAACATATACATCGTTGGTTTTATTGCTGTCAGTCATTTATTTATTGCTTTGAATTTTAATTATTGCAATATTTCTGATGACTTATCTACACCTACATCCACATACATACTCCGCAATTCACCGTAAGGTGCGTGGCGGAGGGTACACTGTACCACTACTAGGCATTTCCTTTTCTATTCCACTCCCAAATAGAACGAGGAAAAAAAGAATGACTATAAGCCTTCGTACGAGACCTAATTTCTCTTATCTTGTCTTTGCGACATTCACGTGAAATGTAAGTAGGCGGCTGCAAGATCGTACTACACTCTGCTTCAAATCACGGCCTTCTAAATTTACTGAACAGAAATTCACGAAATGAACGTCGTCTTTCCTCCACCGATCCCCAATTGAGTTGCCGGAGCATTTCCGTGACACTCGCGCATTGGTCGAACCTACCGGTAACAAACCTAGCTGCTCGCCTCTGAACCGCCTCTATGTCTTCCTTTAAACTGATCTGCTGCGGGTCCCAAACACTTGAGCAATACTCAAGACGTGGTCGTACAAGCGTTTTATACGCGGTCTCCTTTACAGGTGAAGTACATCTTCCCAAAATTCTCCCAATAAACCGAAGTCGGCTGTCCGCCTTACTCACAACTGTCCTTACATGTTCGTTCCATTTCATATCGCTCTGCAATGTTACGCTTAGATATTTGAACGATGCGACAGCATCAAGAAGCTCACTACTGATGCTGTATTCGAAAATTGTAGAATTGTTTTTCCTACTCATGCGGATCACCTTACATTTTTCTACATTGAGAGCTAGCTGCCATTCTTCGCACCAACTTGAAATTTTATCTAAGCCATCCTGTATGCTGTTACAGTCAGTTACAGACGACACCCTCCCATACACCACAGCATCGTCAGAAAACAGCCGCAAATTACAACTTACTCTCCATCAGATCATTTATATAGATAGAAAATAATAGCTGTCCTATTACGA
The DNA here is from genome assembly GCA_026315105.1 of Locusta migratoria. Classification (NCBI taxonomy): domain Eukaryota; kingdom Metazoa; phylum Arthropoda; class Insecta; order Orthoptera; family Acrididae; genus Locusta; species Locusta migratoria. Next base: position 301,289,317 of record CM048746.1, read on the forward strand.
TCCCCTGGGGCACGCCTGACGATACACTCGTCTCTGATGAACACTTGCCGTCGAAAACAACCTACTGCGTTCTATTACTTAGGAAGTCTTCCAGCCAGTCACAAATCTGTGAACCTATTCCATAAGCTCGTATCTTCGTTAGCAGTCTCTAGTGTGGCACCGCGTCGAACGCCTTTTTGAATTCGAGAAAAACACAATCAGTCAGTTGCCCTTCATCCATGGCTCGCAAGATGTCATGTGAGAAAAGGACAAGCTGAGTTTCACATGAACGATGTTTCCTAAACCCGTGCTGATTCATGGATAGAAGCTTTTCCGATTCAAGGAAATTTACTATATTCGAACTGAGAATATGCTATACAATTCTACATGAAACTGATGTCAACGATATTAGCCTGCAATTGTGTGGGTCAGTTCTCATTCCTTTCTTATAAACGGCAATGAATGAAGCTATACGAGTGATAAGGACTCTGTAGTACACTCTTCTACATCTTCATCTACATGGGATACTCTGAAAATCACATTTAAGTGCCTGGCAGAGGATTCATCGAACCACCTTTATACTATTCATCTCCCATTCCACTCTCGAATAGCGCGCGGGAAGAAAGAACACCTAAATCGTTCCATTTTCGATCTGATTTCTCTTTTTTTTATTGGGATGGTCATGTCTCTCTAAGTAGGTGGGTGCTAGCAAAATATTTTCGCATTCAGAAGTAAAAGTCGGTGATTGCAACTTCGCAAACAGATCACGCCGTAATAATTAACCTCTTTCTTTTAATGATTTCCACCCCAATACGTGCAACATTTCGGTGACGCTTTCTCCCCAGTAACGTGATAGAAGAAAACGAGCTGCCCTTCTCTGAACCTTCTCAATGTCTTCCGTCAGTCCCATCCGGTAAGGGTCCCACAGGGGCAACAGAACTCCAGGAGAGGACGCACAAGTGTGATGTAGGCAATGTCTTTGGTGGAGCTGGTGCATCTTCGAAGCGTTCTGCCACTGAAACGTAACCTTTGTTTCGCCTTACCCACAATATTTTCTGTGTGTTCCCTCCAGTCAAAGTTCTTCGTAATTGTAACTCCTATGTATTTGGTAGAAATTACGACCTTAAGGTTTGACTGATTTATCGAGTAATTGAAGTTCAGCGGATTTCTTTTAGTGGTCATGTGCATTACTTCACACTTTTCTTTACTTAGTGTCAATTGCCAATTTTCGCTCCATGTAGAAATTTTGTCTAAATCGCTTTGCAGTTGATTTTGATCCTCTGTTGACTTCACTAACCGATAAACGACAGCATCATCCGCGAACAGTCTAAGGGAGCTATTCAGATTGCCTCCAAAATCGTTTATAAACACGAGGAAGAGTAGGGGACCTATAACGCTTCCCTGTGGAACGCCAGATATCACTTCTGTTTTACTCGATGACTTACCGTCAATTACAACGAACTGTGTCCTTTCTGACAGGAAATCGTGAATCCAATCGCACAATTGGGAGGATATTCCATAAGCACGCAATTTCATAAGAAGCCGCTTTTGGGGTACAGTGTCAAAAGCCTTCCTGAAATCCAGAAATATGGAATCGATTTGAGATCCCTTGTCAATGGCACTTAACACTTAATGTGAATAAAGGGCAAGCTGTGTTTCGCAAGAGTGATACTTTCTGAATCCGTGTTGACTACTAGATAATAGGTCGTTCTCTTCGAGGTAGTTCATAATATTCGAACAAAGTATATGTTCCAAAATCCTACTTCAAATCGACGTCAATGAGATTAGCCTGTAATTTTGGGCATTACTCCTATTGCCATTCTTGAATATTGGAGTAACTTGGGCAACTTTCCAGTCTTTGGGTACGGATCTTTCGCTGAGTGATCGGTTGTAAATTATAGCTAAGTACGCAGCTATTGCATCAGCATACTCTGAGAGGAATCTAGTTGGCATACAATCTGGCCCGGAAGATTTGTTTTTCTTTACTGACTTAAGTTGTTTTACTACTCCAGGAACATCTACTTCTAAGTTTCGCATGCCGGCAGCTGTTCTTGGATTGAATACTGGAGTGTTCACTTCGTCTTCTTTGGTGAACGAATTTCGGAATGCTGTGTATAGTAATTCTGCCTTAGCAGTACTGTCATCGGTAGTATTACCATTGCTATCGCGTAGTGAAGGTATTGTTTGTGTTTTGCCGCTAGTGTACTTCACATATGACCAGAATTCCTGAAAAGTATCCTACACTGGGCAGCAATACTCCGAAAAAGGACGGACAAGCGTAGTGTATGCAGACTCTTTAGTGGTTCTGTTGCATCTTTTAAGGGTTCTTCCAATAAAACGCAGTCTCTGGTTCGCCTTTCCCACGCCATTATCTACGTGTTCTCTCCAGTTTAAGTTCCTAGATAGTTTGTGGACTTAACGGCCTTCACGTTTGATTGATTGATCTTGAAAACAAAGCTTAACGGATTTCTTTTCATACTCGTGTTGACGACTTCACACTTCGCATTATTTAGAGTCAATTGCCAATTTTTACACCATAGTGATTTCTTATTTAGATCGTTCTGCAGTTGGTCAAAACAATTACAGGATCTAAGCACTTCGTGTTGGAACTGTTAATTTTAATCAAAATATTTTAGTGTGTCACAGTTTCTAGTTCATAGCTAAAATTTACGTCAACCTTTTCCACCACCCTCCTGTAGATACATTTATAGCGTAATTTCTGTAGTGTCGCACAAGTCCAAAGTGCGCGCCACCTACTTTCGCCGCGCGCCGCCATGCACGCACGGCGCGGCGTTCTTACGACGACAGCCACGAGCGCCCTCTGCGGCAACTCCGCTCGTGGCCACCAGTGAACGACATCGTTCACTTGGGACTGAGATAGCAACCAGTTAGGACCTTCGTAATCAGATAGGCACCAGTGAAGACTTGGCTATCGTACAGGCACTAGGCAGGACTCTAGCTCAACTATGTATCAACATTCTGCAGTACTATGTAAAAGTTAAGTATTGTATAAATTCTGTGCAATATATATCTCGTTCTAATTTACTCTAGTGTTTCTAGTTTCTGGCTGCTCCTCTCCGTACCTGCACCAGCGTGCTATCTTTATTCCTGTGTCGGTCTCATTTCACTCGGCCACTGACACCTACGACGGAAAAGAGACACCAAAAGCGGCGACGAGGCTGGGACACAAAAGTGGCGACGAGGATGGGATAGAACCGTGGACCAGCCCGCTTGCAGCAGCCAGACAGCAGCAGTCGGAGCACGCAGAAATTGCTCCCGCCCACCCACCCTTATTATAAGATTTTTGGGGGAACATTTTCAGTTACATGTTTTGTGGACTTTTTTGTTGAAGAGCGTCCTCTTTCATATTGCATTTGTGTTTTGTTATAAGTTACTTGTATACGCGGCGCCTAATCGGTCAGCATGGCCATTACCCCGAACCCAAACTTAATGGAAATTATTCAGTTACAGACGGCGCAAATAACACAAATTCTCCAGGCAGTGGCGCAGTTGACAACTCAACAACAGCCGCCGCTTCAGCAGCCCACACCTGCCGCCGCAACGCTTCCTACGTTCCGCCAGTACAACGAACGTGAGGAAGAATGGAGCGACTACTTCGCTCAGTTTCAAGAACTCGTCGCGGTTCATCAAATTACAGGTCAGAAAGTGAAGCATCTGCTATTATCTGTGGTGGGAACCAACACCTTCGTGTTACTGAAAAACTTTTCCCCGACGTATCTCCTCGTGATGTAGACTTTGAACAAATAGTAGAGGCACTAAATGCTCATTATGAGAGAAAAGTTCTAGTAGCTGCAGCACGGTACCGATTTTTCAGACTTAAAAAATCACCCGAGCAGTCACACCAGGAATGGATCACTGAATTGAAGGGCTTAACCCGCAAATGTAAATTTACTTGCTCTTGTGGACTTTCTTATAGTGACGTGATGTTGAGGGATGCGATTACGCAGGACATTCAGGACCCCCGAATTAGGGCAGCAATTCTAAAACAGTCAGACCCTTCATTAGACAGTGTACTGCAGCTTATAGATGCGCATGATACTTTTGACTTAGCAGATGTAGAAATGCAAAGCCACAGTGTTAATTCAGTGCGCCGCAACGGACGCTTTCCTAGTCGTAGTTCTCAGTGTAGCACTAGTGATTCTTTAAATTCTACCGGCCGTGCTGAACAGACAGTGAACAGTAGCCAGTGTAAAAGTGCGACACAAAGGTCGCCCCGTCGTGTTAGAAACAGTAATTTGAATAACGGGCGCCAACGCCCATTTCAGAAAAATGTTCGTAAGTCTTGCCCCCAGTGTTTATCTCGCCACAAACGTGCACAGTGCCCAAGTCGCAACGCAACCTGTTACCAATGTGGCAAATCAGGACATGTACAGTCTGTGTGTATGCAAATTAAAAACTCAAAGAACGGTACCGTTAGAAACAGTGCTTCGCAGACTGCGAGAACAGTTCATTCTGTAAATGTTATACGGGCTGTGGAATTGAACAGTGCTTTCCTTCGATCTCAATTGCAAGAAAGTAGTTCTGCGCCTATGGCAAAACTATATAGTGCACCACGTAGCAAGCGCCGACGAGCGCGTAAAACAGTGCAACGGAAAAGGTTTCGGGACAAGCAAAATGACTATGAACAGTGCATTCCTGTAGTGAAAATAGTGCCTTCTGCAACTGCTCCTTGTAATAGTGCCCAGTACTGTGTAGCTAGTGACAGTAGACATCAAGTAGCTACTCAAAAGTGTAGTGAGATAGTTAGTACATCTGGAGTAGCTTCGCATGCTTGCGCGGACGCCGATCCGGCGGTAGTGCCATCTAGTGACAGTGTTGTTAATCCGCTGCGTGCCGAGTCTGCGCCGCTTACTTCACTACGCGGCCCGCGCCAGCGCAGTAAACAAACCGTAGCAGACGTTGCACACATTCGCGCACCTGTCGAGCGCCGCAAGCAAAAACTGTTTGTGACTCTCTTCATAGAAAATAAGACGGTGCAATTTCAGCTTGATACTGGTTCCGCTGTCACATTAATAAATAAAGACACTTAAGAACTTCTGGGTTCGCCAAAATTGTCGCCGTCACAGCAAGTGTTAACAGCTTATACAGGTCAAAATATTCCCGTGCTAGGAACGTGTAGCCTGCCCGCCTCTTTTCAAGGTGTAACAAAAACAGTTGCTTTTGTAGTTCTTCAGGCCAAATCGACACAGAACATTTTTGGACTAGATGCTTTTGACTTGTTTGGTTTATCAATTCAAAGAGATGTGCTTCAAATTTCGTCAATAGTGCCTCAGGATAAAATCAATGCATTGTGTGACAAATATAGTGACTTGTTTTTGCCGGAACTAGGTTGTGCAAAAGACTTCGTGGCACATGTAACTTTAAAAGAATCTGCAGTTCCAAAATTTCGTAAAGCTAGACCAGTGCCTATCGCCTTGCGTGATACAGTTGCCGAAGAACTTAAACGTTGGCAAGATAGTGGGGTGATTTCTCCTGTTTCTGCGAGTCAGTGGGCCTCGCCTATAGCAATTATACCGAAGCCGTCAGGAAAACTTCGTCTCTGTGCGGACTTCAAATCAACAGTGAATGGTCAAACAATTGTAGACACTTATCCCCTGCCCAGACCTGACGAACTAATTGACAAATTAGGACAGTCTCGCTTCTTTTCCAAGATTGATTTAGCAGAGGCATACTTAGATTCCGCTTGATGACGAGTCAAAAATGTTTTTCGTCATTAATACTCACATGGGCCTTTTTCAATTTCAACGCCTACCCTTTGGCAGTTCTTCCGCTCCCGCTATTTTTCAGCGCTTTTTGGAACAGCTGACAGTTTCTGTACCGTGTTGCTCCAACTATTTAGATGACATTAGATGACATTGTGGTATCCGGACGTACAGTTGAAGAACATTTAGCAAACCTGGAGTGCCTTTTCAAAGTGTTGACTGCAGCAGGTCTACGTTGTAATAAAGCAAAGTGTTCGTTTTTTCAAACTGAAATAGAGTACCTAGGCCATGTGATTAATGCCCAAGGAATCCATCCCTTACAGTCACATCTTCGAGCAATCAAAGACTTGCCTCCTCCTAAGAATGTGCATGAATTGCAAGCAGTAATGGGAAAGCTTAATTATTATTTCAGATTTATTCCCAATGCCTCTCAGATTGCAGCTCCACTGCATCACTTACGTAGGAAGAATGTTCCTTTTGTATGGTCTAATGATTGCCAGGTTGCCTTTGACAAATTAAAGTCTGCACTACTCAGTGATGCATGTTTGATTCCCTTTGACCCACAGAAGCCTGTAGTGTTAGCAGTTGGTGCCTCGTCGTACGGTCTGGGTGCAGTTTTATCGCATCGTATTGGATGTCACGATCGACCTATTGCCTTTGCGTCCAAGCTTCTGACGCCAACGCAACAGAATTACAGTCAGATAGAAAAGGAGGCCTTAGCAATCATTTACGGCGTTACAAAGTTTCATCATTATCTCTATGGCAGAAAATTCTATTTGTTGACTGACCACAAGCCTCTCACGTCCTTGTTCTCACCCACAAAGCCAATTCCGCCACGAACGGCACAAAAGCTTCAGAGATGGTCATTGATATTGTCTAATTATCAGTATGAGAATTTATACCGACCTACCACTAAACACGCCAACGCGGACACACTTTCTCGGCTTCCGGTTAGCCAGGATGTATCATTTGATTCTTCGGAAATGGCATGTTATCAGATAGACACCAGAGATGCTTTCGCTGTCGCAGACTTTCCTTTGAACTCTCGTCGGGTTGCACAGGAAACAGCTGCGGATGCAGACCTAAGTGTGGTAGCACGTTTTGTTCGCTTTGGTTGGCCTGCCAGAGCCAAAGACATTGAGCGGCCTCTGATTCGACGTTATTTTGCACAACGTCATGCATTATGTTTAAGTCAGGGTGTTCTGTTGTTACATACGGACAACGACCAAACAATAGTGATTGTTCCTCGTTCCCTGCAACGTGAAGTGTTACGCCTCCTGCATCAAGGACATTGGGGTATTGTTAGGAAAAAGCAACTGGCCAGACGTCATTGTACCTGGGTTGGTATGGACGCTCAGATAGAGAACATGACGTCACAGTGTACAGTTTGTGCGGAGCATCAGGCGGCTCCTCCGCAACGTTTCTCAGACTGGCCACGCCCCAAGGGACCATGGCAACGTTTACACATTTACTTTGCCGGACCTTTCTGGAATACGCGCTGGTTAATCGTTGTAGACGCTTTCAGCAAGTTTCCTTTTGTGATTGCCATGAACACAACGACAGCGTCTAGTACAATCAGTGCCTTAACATCTGTGTTTTGCATCGAAGGTTTGCCTGAAACTATCGTCAGTGACAATGGACCACAGTTTGTTAGTGCGGAATTTCAACAGTTTTGTCGTGTGAATGGCATTCAGCATATCACCACCCCACCTTTTCACCCTCAGTCCAATGATGAAGCAGAATGTTTCGTTCCAACATTCAAGTCTCACATGGAGAAGATGAAAGGTCAGCACTCCAGGCAGCAAGCTCTTCAAATTTTCCTGTCTACGTATCGATGCATGCCACGTGACGGCCCGTCTCCTGCCGAGCTGCTACACGGCCGCCGTCACCGCACTCTCCTTCAGCTGCTGCAGCCTCCCACGCACCGAGTCGGTTCGTATGGCGCTACGCGTTTTCAGGTTTCCACGCCGGTGCTGTACAGGGTGTTTGCTGGAAACAAGAAGAAACTATGGATGCCGGGCATCATTCAGCGCGTGCTCGGTCGCAATATGTATGTTGTACGTTCTTCCACAGGGTCGGAGCTGCGGCGCCACGCAAACCAATTGCGCCTGCATAGGCCGCGCGATCCTGTCTCCGGTTTCTTGATTCCAGACCCAGTTCACCGCCAGGGAGCACAACCACATCGTTCGTCCCCGGACTACGAGATCCCTATGGACGTCGACGTACCTCCGACGCAGTCGTCGCCGCCGCTGTCGCCGCCGCAGATGACAGCGTCACCGAGAGGGACTCCGGGACCGTGCGGGCCCCGACAGCTTGGGCCACGCACCTCAGAAGATGACCTGCTCCCTCTGGGCGGGGGTGTGCGCCCTTCCTCAGGTTTCGCCGGGTTTCCTGGAGGGTCGCAAGGCGGATGCCGGGGCGCGGACGGCGTCTCGATCCCAGCCTCAGCTACGACGCCCGACCCACCAGTAACGCCCCCGCCCAGGCCCTCCTCCCAGTGCCGTCGCCGTGGCCCTCAGCCCTACGCCACGACGGCGCGGCGGTTTGGGGGGGGGGGGGGGGAGGGTTGTGGTGTCGCACAAGTCCAAAGTGCGCGCCACCTACTTTCGCCGCGCGCCGCCATGCACGCACGGCGCGGCGTTCTTACGACGACAGCCACGAGCGCCCTCTGCGGCAACGCCGCTCGTGACCACCCGTGAACGACATCGTTCACTTGGGACTGAGATAGCAACCAGTTAGGACCTTCGTAATCAGATAGGCACCAGTGAAGACTTGGCTATCGTACAGGCACCAGGCAGGACTCTAGCTCAACTATGTATCAACATTCTGCAGTACTATGTAAAAGTTAAGTATTGTATAAATTCTGTGCAATATATATCTCGTTCTAATTTTCTCTAGTGTTTCTAGTTTCTGGCTGCTCCTCTCCGTACCTGCACCAGCGTGCTATCTTTATTCCTGTGTCGGTCTCATTTTACTCGGCCACCGACACCTACGACGGAAAAGAGACACCAAAAGCGGCGACGAGGCTGGGACACAAAAATTTCATGTTCTCAATTCGGGTTCGTACACTATAGTCATGTCTTGGTGCCTGTGTTTTGAAAAATTTTTTGTTGTCAGAATAGGTCTACTTGTAGTTGATGCTACTTTAAGTAACCAGGGCTTACAACTACAAAAGTTAACATTCATACAAAATAATATAAATTTTGACTTAGCCTTTCATTTATTTGTATAACTAATAGATCAAAGTCAGACAGTCACAGTTTCAATATTAATTCTAAAAACGAATTCCTTGTTTAGCTTCCCAGTCCCACACTCCTGTGTATTTATTTATTATGTTTTATTTCTAAGTTTTGAAAAATTGGTCCCAGTGTAGATTACCACATTATATCCATTTTCAGTTACCTGAATTTTTAGAATACTAATTTTATTAGACAGGTCTATTTTATTTTAATCTAATCCACTAACTATTCCACACTGTAATTCATTTTAAGTTCTTGATGCCATTCCAAAACTGGCCTCACAATTGTCATATGTAACACCTATCTTAAATTATCGCCCAAAATTATTATCAAGGTACTTATTTATATATATTTATTAGCATTATCAGTTTGTTTATAATAGTAGGTAGTTACAGTTCCCAGGTTATGTTGAAATGTATTCCTTGTTTTATCCTCCACACATTGTATATTTATTATTACTGTTTAGTTTTCAAGTTGCCAATTGTAAGAACACAATGTCAAATGATTGTTTTACTATGTATGTCTATATATGTGTAGACATTTGTCATCTCTTCCAATACTGTATCAAAACATTGTAGCCTTTTTGACACAGCAGTCAATACTTTGAAGATGGCCTCATAAGCCAAAAACCTGTGAAGTAAACAAAAATAAACTCGTAGAACTCACAACAAATTTTGTTTTTTCCTTTTATTTGCTGATGTTCTACCGAGAAGCGACGGAAGAATCAGTCAAAATAATTAGGGGTAGTTAAGATATCTAGGTTCAGAAGTACTGTCATCGGCAGAATGATCTTCAATGGTTTGACATCATTCTATCGGTTCGACGGAGTGGCGACAACAACATTATGGTAACCGAGATAGTGGTAATAACACAAGATTTGCAACAGAGCGGGTTGTTTTTGACTTGGGTTTACATTACCAAACGAATTATACAAGAGTAGGGTTCAACTAGATTAGTGGGAAGATAGTGCAATGATACAACAACGAGACATACCCAAAGCTATGGCCATACGAAGGTTGGAAGCTGGACAGACAAGGGGGGCTGTAGGTGTTGCAGTCTCACAGAGTGTAATTTACAGCACCTAGACACGATACCAGACGATAGGAAACGCTAAATGAAGGCAAGGCCGAGATCATTCTCGGGTAATATCACCAAGAGATGGGCTTTATCTCCAGTTAACTGCCACTCGCGACAGGAGGCTGAATGAAACTCAGCTCCTACACACCGTCCAGCAGAATAAAAAATCTGTATCGTTTTCACTCTCCACACAGAGGATTGGAGCGGGCTGTGAGATCCGATCCATAAATATTCGCGTTTTTATTCAGCCAATTATTAGACAACCTCATAGTAGGACAAAGGGGGATCCCAATTGGGAAAAGTGCAGGGGCTTACTAGTTACGGCATATCCATTACAACCAACGAAAACTTCCCGAAAACCTTGGACGGAGTCGGGGGATTTAGACCAATTTAATCTATTTCTGGGGCCTAGCCCAGGACGAAAACACATTATCAGAAGAGCTCCAGTGCACTCTTGACAATCAAAACTCGGACACCCGAGTTACTCTCGTACACTCGCAGAGATCAAACACGGCCAAACTAGAGTGGAAAAGCGTTTCCCACCACGGTGATAACGAATACTTGCGGAGGAGGAGGAGGAGGGGGGGGTCTCCGTTAAAGGAGGAATTAGTTGTAGCAGAAAATAACCAGACCAGACAGTGTCTGAATACTATTGATTCCGTAATACAAAAACATAGGTCTGATACGTGATTTTTTTGTTGTTGCTGTTAAAATTATGTAATTCGTTCCAGAATGAAACTTTCACTCTGCAGCGGACTGTGCGCTGATATGAAACTTCCTGGCAGATTAAAATTTTGTTTCGGAACCGGCGACCTTTGCCTTTCGCGGGCAAGCGCTCTACCGCCTGACATACACAGGCACGCTTTACGGTCGCATCCCTTAGGTGTGGCTAAGCCATGTCTGCACCATATCTTTTGTTCCAGAAGTGCTACTCCTGCAAGTTCCGCAGGAAGTTTGGAAGGTAGGAAGCCAGGTACTGACAGAAGTAAAGTTATGAGGACGGACCGTGAGCCGTACCTGGATAGCTCAGACGGTACAGTGCTTGCCCGCGAAAGGCAAAGGTCCTAGCTACGAATCCCGGTTTTCAGTACACAATTTTAATCCGCCAGGAAATTCATGTAATTCCTTGTTTATCATTAATTCTGAATTCAATAGAATGTAATTTTTTTTATATTACAGTGTGGTAACTATGAATAACAGTTAAGCCTGAAACCTATTTTTAAAAACCAATCTGTAGGTAAATGTAAATTCTGCAATACAAAATTCAGAAAAAGTAAATAAATAAATATACTTCTTTAAACACGTCTATGTAGTGGGACCTTAATCAGCATAATTCGGTTCTTAATCTTCCCTGAAGCACGGAAGTATCGTTATGCAAAATATATATTTATATCGAAAAGCATGTAAATTACAACAATGCCATTAAATCCGAACAATACAGATTGAAAACAACGTCCAAAAATTTACAAGAAAGGTGCATCAACGGAAAGAACATTACATTCGTTGCCTTTGAGGTAACAAACATAGTTACTTAGACTTCGTGTTAGGGGATAGAGGGCAGGGGGCAGGGGTGTCGCTAGAATTTTTCCTTGGAGGGGTCACAGGAATATATTTAGCTGGAATATTTCGTATATTTGACGTATTGGGGGTGGCATTATCAAGGACCACGGTACTCCACTGGTTGTCGTAGAAGGCAATCAAAAGGCTATACGGTACAGTGATGACATTCTCCGACGAATAGTGCAACCAATCCGGCAGCATTACAGTGAGGAATTCGTCTTAATGGACGACAATTCAAGCACTCACCGTGCACATCTTGTGAATGCGTTCCTTCATGATAGCGAATCCCCAACATGTTCTCCAGACATGAACCCTATCGATCATGCATGGAATACAACGAAAAGAGCCGCTTTTTGACGAGACGAACCCCAGCCAATCTGAGAGATCTAAGCCGAATCGTGAATCAGGAGTGGTACAATCTGGATCAACAGTTGCTAGACGATCTAGTGGAGAGGATACCTTGATGAATTCAGGTATTCATCAGTGCAAGAGCACGTGTTAACGGGTATTAGGGATACTGTGTACGTTGCAGTGCGGAACATACTTTCAGACTGTATAAGTTATTGTCGTACACCATGCCAGTTTCTGTTTTCATAAGCAATAAAGAGGACCGAAAAATTGTTCTTGTATATCTTTACACCATTTTTGTGTAAAGTGCTATGAACACCTACAATCTTGATGATGGAACACTTTTCTGATGTGTGAATATCCTAGGATGATTAGACCCTGTAAGGACTCTTTGCAGTGACTTCAACGTTGAATTAGGTGATAGAATTTTGCATAATGAAATTCATTGTATTGTTCATAACAAACCCTTTTAATCCGTTATACCAGCCTATACTTAAATACACCTGTCAATCGGCTGGCTACGACATTCTCATGCATTTTACTGCATTCATGATTGTGATTCAAGAGACAGTTGATTCAGCTGCGCAGAAATGTTACACTGCAGATTTTGTAGATACTGCTTCTGCCAAAGTGCCTATTGTGATTCTGCCTTTTGATTCATGCGTTTTTCAGATGAACCTCAAATACATTTTTTAAAGTATGATATCGAGCAAAAATAAAATATATTCAAGCTAATGCTTTTCCCATCCGAATAATTCCAGAAGCCGGCCGCGGTGACCGCGGGGACTGAGGGGCTTCAGTCACGGTCTGCACGGCCTCTACGGTCGGGGGTTCGAATCCCCCCTCGGGCATGGATATTTGTGCCGTCCTTCGTCTTAGTTAGTTCATAAGTAGTTTGTAAGTTTAGGGACTGATGACCCCGTAGTTAAGTCCCATAGACTATAAAAACATTTGAACATTTTTAATTCCAGAAATTAGAGCTTATAAATAAAAACTGAACGCCGAAACACAGTTAGACGCGAGAAGGAAGCTTAGGGTTTATCGTCCCGTCGACAGCTTTGGTTATTGGAAACGGAGGTCAAGCTCGGTTTTGTGGGAAGGAAATCGGCCGTGCCCTTTCAACGGAACCATCCCGGCATTCCCCATTTAGGGAAATGACAGGAAACCAAAATATGGATGGCCGAAGGTGGATTTGAACCACCGTACTACCGAATGCAAGTCTAGTGTCTTATCACTGCGCCACCTCGTTCGGTGTTAGACCCGAGAGACTCTCCTTGTGTATATAGTAGTGGGTCTGTGTGTGAATACTTATTTTTCATGAAAGTCGGTGTTACGCGGTGCTGGTAAGACTTGGGGATACTATATTTAATATCAGAAAATAGTGGTAGTTAATTATATGGATCCTGATTTTAAATGTATGGGTAAATTTACAGGACCTGTATATGAGTATCAGGTTTTCGAGTTTGAGCAGTATATAATATTTAATTTCTTTATATCATAGCTTTCCATACGTTGAAGTAACCATTTCTCATCAACAATCACAAGATTATTTAGTGTAATATCACGCATTAGGGCGGTTATCCCTTACTTGATTATTATCACCATTTAAATGTGTATCGATCATCCCGTTGAATTATATGCTGCTTCAGTAACTGCTTCCTTCTCTTATTCGTTTTAGAATCTATTCATTTCGTCAATTCTGTGTACAGTTACTATTTTACAATTTTTGTAACGTCATGTATCAAATGCTTCTGGTTGACTCTTTCGTGAACTTTCATATTGCATGTTTCGTTCCATCCAATGTTGTGCTCTAGGGGAATACGATTCAAACCAAGGGAAAAAATATATATCTAAAAGGCTTGTGACGATAGATTATGTGACCTAGGTGGATAAAATTGTTGCATGTTTCATACAAATGATAAAACCGCGATTTCGGCAACCCTGCAAGCTGTTACTGAGAAATGAAATGCTATTGATTCATTACGACTGGCAGGTTTTGGCGTTTTACATGTGATATGAGGATTCTGCCGAAATACGCCAGATGTCATTATCTTGGGAAACACGATACATCGCATATCAGCTACGCATGTCAATTTGTATTGGGTGTGTCAGCTGTCTCGATTGTCACATTCGAAATACTGTATGATTCTGGTCTGCGTGAGGCTTCAAAACTGAATGGATTGTACGGAGTTGGACACGTTATTTTGCTTTTCAGACTATTTACTCTTAATTTTATTTCAGATTATATTAACGGATAATTCAGTGCATTTCAATAATTTTATAATCGTTTCCGTTTTCAAGCACCGTTAGGCCGCGAAGAAAATTCATTTTTCACGAGTGTTATTAATAACCCCATAATTCTTATAGTTCGTGGTTACTTACCAGTATTCATTAGTAATATGTAGGAAGTTAATAATGTTTTCCATGTTCAGTTACACTCATTTCAAGACGAAAAAAAGAAGACATTTTAATGAACATTAATAGACGTGAAATAACATAGAAAAACAGACGAAACTTCACGACGTACTTAAATACATTGAATAAGAGTATATGGTTGGCTAAATGTTGAAAAGACACTACACTCAAAATTTTAGAAGTGTGGGTGAATTGAATACTTCAGCTATAGTAAGATTAAAAGATCCAAAAAATCGCTTTCGTAAATTTGTATTTTCGGTACTGCAGTTAGAATATGCTGGAGATAAAACACTATCTGATATATGCTTGCTTTTAAGTCCATCATCAGAACAGCGCCAGAACAGCGAGTGTCACATACATGATGAGCAAGTCACAAATAAAACCTGTTTGGCCTCATCCAACTGCAATAAAATAAAATGATCAGATGCATCATATGGATGAACATTTTATTTTATAACAGTTGGATGTGGCAATACACGTTTTATTTGTGAGTGATTAAGCATGTACGCAACACACGCTGTTAACGCACTAGTCTGGTGATGGACATAAAATCTTAAATCGGTAAAAAGTATCGAGAAAAAACGTAATTAGCAGCTGTAACGGACAGTAAAATAAACAAATTAAGTAAAGTACCTGATCCTGTTCCACACAACGGAAATAGCTAAACAAGTGAACGTATAAATTTGACGCAGGAGCACTACATACTGTCTGTCTGAGAAGTACATAAACTGCATCGATGTATTTGTTTTCGTGAGTGAAACAGCCATTCTCTTGTTGCAGTCCTTTTATTGCGTCGAGATGCGTTTGGACCTGTATTTTAGAACATCATCAGTGGATTCTATATCTGGAAATTACATTTTTGCTTACTGATGTAGCCTCAACAGATCATACAAATGTATTTTCCAGATATGTAATCCACCAATGATGCCCTAAAATACAGGCCGAAACTGATATGGAGGAAATAAAGATATTGCAGCAAGAGAACCACTCTTTCATTTCTAAAAGCAAATATTTCTCTACTTGCTGCGACAGATGGTCACACAAACAAACTTGAAATTATGTACTCGCACAGAGTGAAGCGTAGAATGAACATTTATGCAGTAGCAGGGATTCCAGCCCGGGTGTCCTGTTCATGAGGCAGTTATGCTCACCACTATGCCACTCTGGCACGGTGCCTTCACAGAACCACCTCGGAACAAATTTTCATTAGATGTTTAACCTGCAGTATAGAGATGTTTGAGACGAAGGTAAAGGTTTCATATGTGTAGGCATAATTTCTCCGAACATAATTACGACGTACCTTACCTTGAAATACATGTTTTGCAAATGTCTTTAAAGCGCCGTTACATTTAAGCTGCCAACTTTCGTAATATTGAAGTATAAATACAAAATCCACCAAGTACGGCACCTTTGCTTCCGATCGCCGGAATTCGAGGCTACGCGACGCAAAGTTTATTTGTTGCAGACCACGTGATTGTCGTCAGCCAATGGTAACAAAACCTTACCGCCGCGCAACATACAAATAAGAATTTTTGATGTTGGAAATTAAATATGCGGTAATGTTTTTATACACGAAACCGCACAATGTTAACAAGATGTGAAAATTAACTTGTTAACATGAAGTTTTAATTATTTTATTTTCGAAATCACTCGATTACACTTTCAGACAGACGAAAAAATAAATAAAACATGCTATACCAGCACTATGGTTGACATGTTCTTCTATGTACCCTTGTCCGGTCAGTAACAGTTAATGGTCTCATAAAATGAAGATTTGGAATTAGTTGATGACTGTTTCTTACATATAAATTAATAAAACCTGCTATAGTACTACATAGCCGACAGGATAAAGTGATTCTAAATTTTTATTTTCCGAGGCCAATTACTTTTACTGATCAGACGAGGGTACATACAAGAATCTGTCAACCATAGAGCAGGTATAGCATGTTTTCTTTACCCTATTATCTGTACGACACAGTCGCCAACTAATTCTAAATCTTTATTTTATGAGGCCAATAACTGTTACTAACCGGACAAGGGTACATACAAGACCCTGTCAACCATAGAGCAGGTATAGCATGTTTTATTTACCCTGTAATCTATACGATACAGTCATCAACTAATTCTAAATCTTCATTTTACGAGGCCAATTACTGTTACTGACCGGTCAAGGGTACATACAAGATCCTGTCAACCACAAAGCAGGTATAGCATGTTCTATTTTTTTTTAATCATCTGTCTGATAGCATAATGAAGTGATTTCGAAAATAAAATAATTGAAACTTCATGATAAGACGTTAATCTTCACATCTTGTAACCATCGCGTGCTTTCGTCTATAAAACGCATTACCGCATATTTAATTTCCAACGTCAAAAATTCTTATTTGCATGTTGCCGCGGCGGTAAGGTTCGGTTTTCATTGGCTTGTGATATTACATAAAAAATTTTCATTCGATAAATAATGTATTTACGATGCTTATCACTGACCACAGCTTTCTCTGGCAGCTAATTACGTTCTTGATTTTTTTCTGAATTTCATCTGTGCCGGCCGCGGTGGCCGAGGTGACTAAGGCGCTCCAGTCACGGTCAGCACGGCCACTACGGCCGGGGTTTCGAATCCCCCCTCGGGCATGGATGTTTGTGCCGTCCTAGTTCGTAAGTAGTTCATAAGTAATTTGTAAGTTTAGGGACTGATGACCCCGTAGTTAAGTCCCATAAGCTTAACAAACATTTGAACATTTGAATTTCATCTGTCTTTTACGAGCTGCCCAGATCGTGGTTGCGAACTAGGTCTTTCATCTTTCTTACCTCATTGGGAACTGTCGCACGTCAGGGACTTCTACATTATTAATTGTAAGTGTGTGTGAGATCGTTTTTCTTATGAAGTATGATGAAAAATGTATTTAGTTACGTATAAATCTTTTACTTATTTCAAATGATCCACCTTTAATAATTCATGAAGTGTTTCTATTTTTCCAGCAGTAATCTTGATTATGTAATATGATGCTTGGAGCCATTGTTGGACTTGTATCTATAATTTATTAGATTTACTTCGAGATCTCATTATTTGTAATTTTCATGAATGTGACTTTCTAGTAATGCCTGCAAAGAAATCTTCGGAATTAAACGAAATCCGATCGATTTAAAGAGCCTTTTATCACGAAAGTTAACTTAACATTTTTTTTAAACGGTCATTCAGTTAGTCCAATCTACTCCAAGACAACCAAGCATCATTTTACACAATGCCGCAAGAGTTTTTACAGCTTCATCTGCTACATCCAGTCAATATAATCATCATGGTAAGAAAGGTCATCGCGGAATCTGCTAGTTTCTTTGTGTAATGTTGTGCTCAGGTGTCGCTTTCATTCGAAATTACTACTGCCGCTATACTTGCAAGTCAGGTTCCGCTTCCTTTTTTTGATTCTTCTAATTATAAAGTTACCTAAATGTGTCAGATCCACCAAATTATTTTCTTGTATTATTGTACCGTTCGTGAACTTTAATAGCGGCTACGAACAGTAACTACTACTCCAACACCTGATCGGAAGAAAGAAAACGCAATATTACAAGCTGACGACATAATCACGTGGTCTGCAACAAATAAACTTCGCGTTGAGTAGCATCCAATTCAGGCGATCGGAAGCAAATGTGCCGTACTTGGCGTATAACGTATTTATACTTCAATATTACGAAAGTTGGCAGATTAAATGTAACGGCGCTTGAAAGACATTTGCAAAACACGAATTTCAAGGTAAGGTACGTCGTAATTAAGTACGGAGAAATTATGCCTACACGTATAAAACCAAAATTACTAAAAATTTCCGGGCTGTTATGCCGTGGTCTAGTGGATTTATTATTAAAACCCAAAGTTTCGTCCCCGACTGCGGAGGACATTCTCAAGGGGGATCATGGCACTTTTGGATGTCCGATTCACACCGTGGCTCGCTACTGACTGAAACCAAATTCCTTTTACAAGGGCTCGCGCGTAGTGGTGTGACTTCAGATGTTTTTGACATGCGCGCGCAATTCGTCGTTGCCGATTGCCTCCGTCCGTTAATGTCGTCCCATGGTGGAAGACTGTTCCGTTTCTTCTTCAAAACCGGAATGCAGATATAATTTAGTTTCACGCCCTCCTCCGTCCTATTGAAATTATTGGGGTGTTTTACAATTTCTAAAGCCTCTCTATACAGTCTTTCGTGGTATCCACTGCATAACAGTCCAAACATTTGTAGTAATTTTGACCATTCCAGCCGTGAAAGTTTACATTTCACGTATAAAACCTTTACCGAGACGAAAATCAATGAAAACAGTCGAACCTGAAGAAACTAAAATGGCCAGTTGTGTACTCACTCATTCTTCTGGAGGTTGAGGAACGTGATGGTGTCCCCAAAGCCGAAGAAGGCGTCGTCAGAGATGGAGCTGATGTTGTTGGCGCGCAGGTCCAGGTGGCGGAGGCGGTGCAGGCGGCGCAGCGCGTCGCTGGGCACCGTGTGGATGTTGTTGTCGCCCAGGCGCAGGTACTGCAGGTTCTCTGCAACGCCACAACAACAACAACGTCACGCTGTGCGGGTACTCCGGAAAAAAGAACCAAAGCTTAGAGTGGTTGTTGTTGTCTCCCAACTCGCAGGTACTGGGGGTTTACCACAATGCACGGTGGGACGGAAAGCCCCAAACGTGGCCAAAACCCCAAGAAGACGTTTTATGCACACAAAACTCATCTGAGGTCGCTGATGACGATTTTGATGGTAAAAATTGTCCAATCAAAATGGTGAAGCAACGTGATCCACGAACATCCATAATACACTACTGGCCATTAAAATTGCTCCACCAAGAAGAAATGCAGATGAGAAACGGGTATTCATTGGACAAACATACTATACTAGGACTGACATGTGGTTACATTTTCACGCAATATGGGTGCATAGATCCTGAGAAATCAGTACCCAGAACAACCACCTCTGGCCGTAATAACGGCCTTGATTCGCCTGGGCATTGAGTCAAACAGAGTTTGGATGGCGTGTACGGGTACAGATGTCCATGCAGCTTCAACAAGATACCACAGTTCATCAAGAGTACTGACTGGCGTATTGTGACGAGCCAGTTACTCGGTCACTATTGACTAGACGTTTTCAGTTGATGAGAGATCTGGAGAATGTGCTGGCCACGGCAGCAGTCGAACATTTTCCGTATTCAGCAAGGTTCGTAAAGGACTTGTAACATGCGGTCGTGTATTATCCTGCTGAAATGTAGGGTTTCGCGGGAATCGAATGGATGGTAGACCCACGGGTCGTAACACATCTGAAATGTAACGGCCACTGTCCAAAGTGCCGTCGATGCGAACAAGAGGTGACCGAGACGTGTAACCAATGGCACCCCATACCATCACGCCGGGCGATACGCCAGTATGGCGAAGTAAGCTTCCAATGTGCAAACACCGCGATGTCGTCAAACACGGATGCGACCATCATGATGCTGTGAACACATCTTGGATTCACCCGAAAACATGATGTTTTGCCATTTGTGAACCCAGGTTCGTCGTTGCGTACACCATCGCAGACGGTCCTGTCTGTGATGGGCCGCGGTGGAGTAGCCGAGCGGTCTAAAGCGTCTCGCTGCGGAGCGCGCGGTTGCTCGCCGTGGAGGTTCGAGTCCTCCATGGGACCTGGGTGTGTGTGTTGTCCTTAGGTTAGTTTACCTAGGTTTAAGTAGTTTGTAAGCTACGGACTGATGACTACGCAGTTTGGTCTGATAGATTTACAAACATTTGATTTTGTCTGTGATGCAGCGTCAAGAGTAACCGCAGCCATGGTCTCCGAGCTGATAGTCCATGCTGCTGCAAATGTCGTCGAACTGTTAGTTCAGTTTGTTGTTGTCTTGCAAACGGCCCCATTTGTTGACTCAGGGTTCGAGACGTGCCTGCAAGATCCGTTACAGCCATGCGGATAAGACGCCTGTCATCTCCACTGCTAGTGATACGAGGCCGTTGGGATTCAGCACGGCGTTCCATATTGCCCTCCTGAACCCACCGATTCTATATTCTGGTAACAGTCATGGGATTGCTACCAACGCGAGCAGCAATGTCGCGATACGATAAACCGCAATCGCGATAGGCTACAATCCGACATGTATCAAAGTCGGAAACGTGAGGGTACGCATTTCTTCTCCTTACACAAGGCATCGCAACAACGTTTCACCAGGCAACACCGGTCAACTGCTGTTTGCTTAAGAGATATTGGTTGGAAACTTTCCTCGTGTCAGAACGTTGTAGGTGTCACCACCGGCGCCAACCTTGCGTGAATGTTCTGAAAAGCTAATCATTTGAATATTACAACATCATCTTCCTGTCGGTTAAATTTTGCGTCTGTAGCATGTCATCTTCGTGGTGTACCAGTTTTAATGACCAAGAGTGTAATTTATTAATAATAGTTCTACAGATAGTATTTAGACACTAATAATTAATAGACTGCCAACGTAATTTTTTTATTATAACAAAATAACAGAATATTTGTCGAAAATATATCGGGAATAAAATTCTTCGATAGCACCCACACTGTAATTGAATAATATAATGAAACAATCTTCAAAGTCGGTGACAGAACACAAATAATAAATGTAACAGTATAATCATCGATAGAAGTAATAAGTGTAGCTAATAAAGGCAATCGTTCTTGACATCCAAAAATACATCGAGCATGTTGTGTTACGAAATGTCGGCCGCTCGGGCACTTGTGAATATTCATTATACAAGAAAAATGGCAGTTTTTGGCAGCTGATTCTTGTCAATTCCAAATGTTCAAATGTTTGTAAATCTATCGGACCAAACTGCGTGGTCATCAGTCCGTAGCTTACAAACTACTTTAAACCTATGTAAACTAACCTAAGGACAAGCACACACACCCATGCCCCAGGGAGGACTCGAACCTCCACGGCGAGCAACCGCGCGCTCCGCAGCGAGGCGCCTTAGACCGCTCGGCTACTCCACCGCGGCTTGTCAGTTCCATCAGATAACTAACCAGTCTATAGTCTGGGAGTTGTAATTCTGCGATATATTGCGGTATATGCCACTTTTGTTTAAATTGAAAATACAAGTTCGACAAAGCATGGTCGTTTTGCACAGGCCCCGGAAAAAAAAACATAATATAATTAGGAAAACCATAAAATGTATACCAATTCAGCGTATGAACATTTTGTACATACGTGTACCAAACATTTCCATCTAGTAGAACTGAAATTCTTCACTTCACTACCAAAATATTCACTCACAATCCGAGAGTAAACTTGCTTTGCTTTCACAGAGCCGCGTGTGCTCTCGACGGAGGTCACTTTTGCACGGACGTTCAAATGTTCAAATTTTTGTATAGCTTATGGTACTTTACTACGTGGTCATCAGTCCCTAAACTTACAAACTACTTATGAACTAACTAATTCTAAGGACGGCACAAATATCCATGCCCGAGGGGGGATTCGAACCCCCGACCGTAGTGGCCGTGCAGACCGTGACTGGCGACCGGCTGCACGGACGTAACTGGACAGGTATCGAAGATGGTGACCTCTCCTTCTGGAATGAGATGCACCAATCCTTCCCCTGTTCAACCCACCTATCAAATTTCCGAGAACAGAAAACTGATTTTTCGGGGTTTTTGGCCACGTTTTGGGGATTCCGTCCCACTGTGCAATGCGACAACACAAACAACATCACGTGGTGCGGGTTCTTTGTTGTTGTCTTACAGACCCATGTACTGCAGGTTCTCTGGAACGTAACAACACAAACATCGCCTAACATCCAGACTGCTGTGCGGGTACTCTGGAGAAAAGAAGCACAACGTGTAGTGGTGGTTGCCTCTCGCGCAATGACAGTACACTGTGCGAAACACACTCAGAAAAATAAATAGTAGGCTTGGAAAGACGACTTTGATTTTGATCCGATGATTGCAGATGCCACCTGGGGGATAGTACGTGCACTCATAATGGTTTCAACGTCGTCTACCAGCAGATAGCACAGATTGACGTCTGCGTGTACTTTGCAACAAAGAATGTTTCCGGCCATTAGGCTCAGTGTGGTATCGACGGGTGAAGGAAACGGGCGCCATGCCACGAAGATGCACTCATGCTTCGTGTAGACCAGTGTTATTCTACCTGCGGGTCACCGTCACAGGAGGACGTAAAAGGTTAAAGAACTTGATACAATAAGTAATTCTGAAAAGTTCGAAAGAAGAAAGATCTACTTCTTTAGAAAGTTTCTCTGCAGTGGGAACATTCTTAATGAGCATAATACGCTTCTGAGTCTTGCATGATATGTGAGACAGTCTTTAAGCGATATATATATATATATATATATATATATATATATATATATATATATTGTCGGAACTCATGTAAAAATGGAATAATGTGTGTCATTCCGAGCCGCGGCTCGAATATGTCAAAGATCTGAAGCATTGAATTAAAATTTGTGATGCGACCGGGAATCGAACTCGGACCTCCATGCTTACTAGGCAGACGTCTTACCGCTAGACCACCGACCACTAGCGATTAAGGCACCTCATAATATTCTAAGCACGATTTCCTTCACGTCACAAACTTTAATTCCGGGATCGACTTCCGGTCGCATCACAAATTTTAATTCAATGCTTCAGATTTATCATTAAGTAGTTTGTAAGCTACGGACTAATAACCCAGCAGTTGAGTCCGACAGATTTACAAACATTTGAACATTTTGTTTCATTCCGGAAAAATAAAAAGGATTTCATCCAAGAACTAGCTAAAGGAAAGGAAAGAAGGTTACGTTTGTTTCCTTTAAGATAACCTAGTTTTGTTACGGTTCGTAAGGGGGGGGGGGGGTCACCAGAATGCTTTTACTTGGAAGGGGTCGCATATTCGAAGAGGTTGAATAACACTGGTGTAGACAACTGAACGAGTATGAATGGGATCAAATCGTGGCGTTCTTAGTGGCTGGATGGTCCGTCGGAGAATTTTCACACAACTAGGACTTGGTGCGTCACTTCTGCAACGATGCTGGTTGCAATGGTCTCGTGAACATTCTCGGACCCGTAAATTCTGGACGTACATGCAGCATAGACGTCCGCCTAGGTCGTCGTTATTTAAGAGCAGCTGTGGCAAATTGTACAGCTACCCTAGCACAGGAACAGTGTTTATAAACCCAGAGGAGACAAAACGAACTATTCCGAACGGGTTACTAGCAGTGGCATTACGTTGTTTGATTGTTCGTAAATCTAAGGGACTTTACTTCTGGAGTTATTAGTCCCTAGGGACTGATGACCTAGCTGTTTAGTCCCCTTAAAACCAACAACAACAACAACAACAACAACAATAACATTAGTCCCTAGACTTACAAACTACTTAAACTAAACTAACTTAAGAAGGAGAACACATACACCCATGCCCGAGCGAGGACTCGAACCTCCAACGGCGAGTAACCGCGTGTTCCGCAGCATGACGCCTTAGGTCGCTCGGCCACTCCACCGCGGCTAGTGGCATTACCGACACGCACACCTCTGCTCCGTCTACCGCTAGCGCCACAGCAAGTACGGTTGCACTGGTGCCGTCAGAGGATCGATTGGAAGCTTGACTGGCGGGTCATGGTCTTCAGCGATGAAAGCAGATTCTGCCTGTATACAAGCAGCTGTATGAATATAAAGAACTCAGATGGAAAACCAGTTCTTAGCAAATAAGGGAAAGCTGAAAGGTGGATTATATAGAGGGGCTCTACAAAGGACATGAACTTAGAGACAATATTGTAGGAAGGGAAGAGGACATAGATGAAGATGAAATAGGAGATACTATACTGAGAGAAGAATTTCTCAGAGCACTGAAAGACTTAAGTCGAAACAAGGCCCCTGGAGTGGCGACATTCCTTCAGAACTACTGAAGTCTGTGGGAGAGCAAGCCATGACAAAACTATTTCATCTGGT
Source organism: Locusta migratoria (assembly GCA_026315105.1). Taxonomy (NCBI): domain Eukaryota; kingdom Metazoa; phylum Arthropoda; class Insecta; order Orthoptera; family Acrididae; genus Locusta; species Locusta migratoria. The sequence continues at coordinate 301,313,590 of CM048746.1, forward strand.
GTGTAAGATGAATGAGACAAGGGAAACACCATCAGACTTTCAGAAACATATAATAATCTCCATTCCAAAGACAGCAGGTGCAGACAAGCGTGAAATTTACAGAACCATCAGTTTAATAAATCATGGCTGCAAAATTTTAACACGAATTATTTGCAGAAGGATGGAAAAGCTGGTAGAAGCCGACCTCGGGGAAGATCAGTTTGGATTCAGAAGAAATGTAGGAACACGGGAGGCAATACTCACTTTACAGCTTATCCTAGAAGATAGATTAAGGAAAGGTAAACCTACATTTCTAGCATTTGTGGATTTGGAGAAGGCTTTTGACAGTGTTGACTGGAATAAACTCTTTCAAGTTCTGAAGGAAGCAGGAGTAAAATATAGGGAGCGTAAGGTTATTTACAACTTGTACAAAAACCAGACAACAGTTATCAGAGTTGAAGGGCATGAAAGGGATGCAGAGGTTGGGAAGGGAGTAAGACAGAGTTGTAGTCTTTCCCCAATGTTATTCAATTTGTACATTGAGCACACTATAAAGGAAAGCAAGGAGACATTTGGAGAAGGAATTTAAGTTTAGGGTGAAGAAATAAAGAAGCCGGAGGAGCAGTTGAACGGAATGGACAGTTTGTTGAAAGAAACTGTGAACGTGAACATTAACAAGAGCAAAACAAAGATAATGGAATGCAGTCTTAGAAAATCAGGCGATTGTGTCAGATTGGTAGGACACATTCTTAGACATCAATGAAGTTTGAATTTAGCATTGGAGGGAAACGTGTGGGATAAAAATCGCAGACGGCGACCAAGAGATGAATATAGTAAGCAAATTCAACTGGATATAGGTTGCCGTTCTTATGAGGAGATGAAGAGGCTTGCTCAGGACAGAGTAGGGAGGAGAGCTGCATCAAATCAGTCTTCGGACTGAAGACCACAACACACAGAACTGATGGTCGTTTATACGCACGGCGTAGATCTGGTGAGCGCTCATCCCTACAGTCAGTCCGCCTAGAAGAAAAGTCCTCACAACTGACCGTGCCTACGTCACACCGAGAGGCTGCGACCGCCAGGTGAGTGGCTGGCCGCTGGGGCACGCCCACCGCCTCATAACGGCCGGCCAGTCAGCTCGAGTTCGCGGCCTCTCAGTGTGACGTAGGCACGGCCAGCTGTGAGGCCTCGTCTTCTAGGTGGTGTTGCCCCAACTCAGGTCTCATCGCCTATGGTGCGATAAGCTACAACTCTCGTTCACCTTTGCTCTTTGTGGAGAGAACGCTAACTTGTGCTCAGTACGTGCAGAGTGTAGTAAGATCCGTTATTTTGTCATTCTTGCAATAGGAAGGTAATGTTGCAACAGGCTAATGGAGCCCTAACAGCGCGAAACTCAATGTGTTTTTGAAGACGAGCAACAACTCCCACGGCGAACACGATATCTCGACTTGTCTGTAAAGTACTACGTGTGGGACGTGACGGGACGACAACTGACTCGCGCGAGTCGGCAACCCACAACTCAACATACCGGTATACATAAATCTACATAAATACGCCCCTAATCACATTTAAGTCTGTAGCGCACGGGTGTGAAATATTGTACCTCAAGACAGTGTTCGTCATCTGTATGATCGAATGAATGCCGCAATCCTCGCTTAATGTCGACGTCATTGAATCTTAATTGCGATGTAAAACAAACATGTAAGAGGTGGTCAGCAGGTATGGTTTGTCTAGGTTACACACATTAAACCTTTCGAATCACATTGAGACACGTGAAAGTGGGACCACAACCGAGTAAATTGAAACAGGAGAGCAACGTATATTTCTTGTATTCCGGTCGTGAACACCGTGTACCGCATAAGAGAAACAAACCTCATAATAATTATTCAAGCGACGACTGTCATCTCAAAGCATTTATTACGGTCAATTTCCATGCCACCAACATCGGTGGTCACCAACAACAATTATCTGTCAATCAATGGATGAAAATTGTCCACCATCACCAAATAGGACCTTTTGTGCTGCCCTTCCGTTTCCCTTCAACATGACGGTGGACCGCCTTAAATCGATGTTAATATACGAGAGCAGTTGATAAATGCGTTGTCATCATCGTTAGATTGGAAGGGGAGGCCCTGTTCCATGGCCAGAGGTATCACCGCATCTCACACCTCTGGTACTTTTTCTTAACATTCTCCAGAAACGTCCACGAGGATAAAAGTTAAGAGATTAGTCATACTTATAATCTTACTCTCCCGCGAATTACGGCGCTGGAAAAGGATAAGGAAGAAGTGACAGCTGTACACCCTCGGCCACACAGCATAAGGTGACTTACAGAGTTTGAGTATACACTGTTCAAAACAATTAGGGGATTAGGAGAGATATCGTACTTTATATACATATGGTAACGTATCTTATTCAGATATTGGTTACAATTATTGTAACCAGTGAACAAGCTGGCCATTCCATTCGTTCAGTTTGCTGAGCTTCAAGCATGTTGTCCACCTGTGCACCTCTGTGGGGACGAGCGTTATTGTCCACCAGAAGGAACCCATCTCCTATGGCACCAGCGGAGGGCACAACGAAAGGTCGAAGCATCAGTATACTTCTGAGTAGTCAAAGCGCCAAACTAAACGACAATGAGGTCCGTACGTGCGCCATTACTGTCTCCTGCCCACACCATTCGTTCATCACCATGATGTGCTGATGTATCCTGCACATGAGCAGTATCGTTCCGAGTTCCACTTTCTCTCCAGATGAGGGAACGACGATTGTCCGACTGAACACAAAATCTTGACTCATCTGTGAACAGAACCTGGCGCCATTCGATACTACTGGTATCCTGATGTTCCTCCTCCAGCTAAATGGTGACGTGGTTTGAATGGGACACATAAAAGCCTCCGTGTGTAGAGGCCATATTCCCGAAGGCGATTTAGGAGTGTTTGTGTTGATAATGCGCGTCCTGTTGCTGCCTGGAGGGTGCGTTGCAGCTGAGTTGCATTCAGACTCCTGGCTCGACGGGCTGTTAACCGGAGATAATGGTAAACTCTTGCTGATGTTACCCGGGGAAGACATTGGCCTTGCATTCTTTCAACGGTTCCTGTTGTTTGAAATCGCGTTGAAAAATTACTTTCTCGAACAGTCCAATAGCAGCAGCCACCTTTCTCTGTGCCTGTCCCGCTTCCAACACTGTTATGGCCCTCCATGCTATAGCTTCACGCAAGTCACGTTGTTGTTGGATTGCACCACCTGCTGACCACACTATTTGAACCCAACTGCTTCTGTAATTCCGTTGGTAGAGTAAACACAAGTCAACACCAACCCTTTCTGCAGCAACTTTCTGTTATTAACACTTTATCGGTTGCCTTAATGTCTGTAACTCCACTTCGTGGAACCGACAGAAAAACGTCGCACCATTTCAGTTCATTCTTCCGATGACAGTACTTCAGAAAGTAGATATCTAAACTGACCAGTGTAGGTCAGTATTAGCAGCAAACAAAAATGACTGAAGAGTGCCAGTGTGAATCACCTCGACAGGATTAAATGTTTATGGAAAGTAAAGACTACGAATAACTACAGATTTACGGAATGTTCGGCAATTAACTACACTAAAAACTCTCTAGTTCACAATTAGGCACTAGAATAATGTCAACGAGAAAGTTTAGCTTTCAAAATAAGTTGTTCGAAGCCGGTGGAGAGCTGTTCAGTGAATTGTCGGGTGGTACGTTCCCTAGGGTACAGTGAGCCTTCAAGTTCACGTCTCTGAGGGCACGCCCCTTCCTCACGCAAGGCTGCAATCAATCCAGTCAGTCAGGTCTTAGCAGTCGATACCTCTTGCCTTCGATTGCTCCGGAGCGTCGCTGTCCTCTCCTCTGCCGAGGGACCGTTCCTCAACTTTCTTTGCTGGGGGTCAGGTTTCTTACCGGTGAGACGGGCGGCGTGTTCCGGATCTGCAACGTCTTATTTATAGCCCCATTACGCAGAAGACGGGGAGGCAAAGTGTTTCCGGACGGCGACTCCTCAATCAGCTGGCGATGGGAGGGGTAGGGGGTGGATTTGGCGCTGCTCACGCTGAGACGTGTCGAGTAATTAGTCCGCCGGTGAGCAGCGAGCGCGGATCAGGCGCCTGGGATCAGCCGCGCGCCGCCTGCGATTAATTCGAGTTAGTCGGGAGCCGTCAGGGTAAGATCCCCGCGGGACGCATACATCGCCGCCGCCGCCGTATGTCACTCGGAGAGGTCTGCCACCTAATGCCTGCCGCAGATGGAACAGCTCGTTACCAGTAAACTCCCCACTCTTCAGAGACTCCAATTCCCGCTCCACCTCAGCACGTGTGATTACATTCAAGCAAAGGTGGCCCGTCCTGTGTGTTCACAGGTTCAGTTAAAGTATCTTCTTCTTCAAAAAAATGTTTGTGCAGCTTATGGGACTTAACTACGGGGTCATCAGTCCCTAAACTTACAAACTACCTATGGAATACTTACGGACTAGGACGGCACAAATATCCATGCCCGAGGGGGGATTCGAACCCCCGACGGTAGTGGCCGTGCAGACCGTGACTGAAGCGCCTTAGTCCCCCCGGCCACCGCGGCCGGCTCTCCTTCTTCTTTGGGTAGGTTTGTCCTCATGCATATAAGTAACAATCCGTAAATGAGGTTCAATCAGTGCTGTAGAAAGTATTTCGAAAAATAAGGTCACACTTCCGACTAACAGTATGAATGTTGTCAGTATAAATTTACGCAAACTGAACAGGCAAAGCTGTGTATCACATGATCAATGTTTTGTAAACCCAAATTAGTTATTAAAAAACTTCTCGCTTTCAAGAAAACACGTTAATAAAACTTTTCAGCGTAACTGTATAATTACCCGTTCCATTACGCACAATACAGGATGAGTTAAATTGTAACTAATTTAGTATAAGAGTATCACTATAAGAAATGTTTGCGTTATATTAACAACAAAATACCTTTCTTTCTTCAGGTCAGTCAGCATTCCAAATCTTCTTCTTTCTCTCCCTCTTCTACATCTACATATATACTCTGCAAATCACATTTAAGTGCCTGGCAGAGGGTTCATTAACCACTCTCATAACTTTTATCTACCGTTCCATTCTCTAATAGCGCGCGGGAAGAAAGAACACCTAAATCGTTCCGTTTTCGATCTGATTACTCTTATTTTATTGGGATGGTCATGTCTCCCTAAGTAGGTGGGCGCTGGCAAAATATTTTCACATTCAGAAGTAACAGTCGGTGATTGAAACTTCGCAAATAGATAACGACGCAACGAGTAACGTCTTTCTTTTAACGATTTCCACCACAATTCGTGCAACATTTCCGTGACGCTCCCCCCCCCCCCCCCCCCGTAATGTGATAGAACAAAACGAGCTGCCCTTCTCTGAACCTTCTCAATGTCTTCCGTCAGTCCCACGTGGTGAGAGTCCCACAAGGGGCAACAGTACTCCAGGAGAGGACGTACAGGGACTGATAACCTAGCTGTTTAGTCCCCTTAAAACAACCAACAACAACCAACAAGAGGACGTACAAGTGTGATGTAGGCAGTCTCTTTGGTGGAGCTGGTGCATCTTCGAAGCGTTCTGCCAATGAAACGTAACCTCTGGTTCGCCTTCCCCACAATATTGGCCCACTTTAGGTTACGGTAGTAACACTAAAAGTGGGCCTTTGCGATCGTCTTTTGACAGCTAGAAATTTAAATAAAAATAACGGCTTAACCATTCACGTGACACTAAAATTGAGTAACTGAATATGTGTAGGAGAAAATTCTCTACAACTTTGCTCTCTAATGTTTTTTTTCATACCTCGTATCGTTTCAGAGATATTTGCAAAAATAACGGCGATTTTGGGATGTATGTCTGTCCGTAACGTGTTCCCTGTTTTTAAGACGAACCGTTCAACCGATCAGCACCAAATTTTACAGACATAATTGTAGGACGTCAGAGACCAGAACCTCCATTTTTCAAATTTTTCGGACAAAATATACGGTAGTAATACAAAAAACAGTCGTTTATAATGTAATTGTAATTGCAAACAAACCGTTCATCTGTCACGAAAATTGAATAGCCTACTTGGTAGAGGGGAAAAGTCTCTACAACGTTGCTCTATTATGTTTTTTTTTCATATGTTGCAACGTTGCAGAGATATTTGCAAAAATAACGGCGCTTTGACGATGTCTGTCTGGCTGTAACGTGTTCCCACTTTTTAGGTCGAACCGTTCAAGCGATCGGCACCAAATTTTACAGACATAATTGTTGGCTACCAGAGACCAGAACCTCACTTTTTGAAATATTTCGGACAATAAATACGTCAGTAATAAAAAAAGCAGTTTGTAATGTAATTTTAATTGCAAATAAACCGTACATCTGACGCGAAAATTGAATAAACGAATTTGTAGAGGAGGAAATTCTCTACAGCTTTGTTCCCTAATGTTTTTTCTTTTTTTCATATCTCGTGTCGTTTGACAGATATTTGCAAAAAAACGAAGTTTTAACACCCTCCATTGAATTAACGAAAACCAGTCGTTGGCAGATGTCACGTGACATTCCTCGCCCAGAACACTACGTGACATACGCCATCTTGCGTTGCGTATTTGATGATTTTCTTATTGTAACTTACACGTTGTCATTTCGGAGCAATGGCGCACTGAAGAATTAACAAAAACACGTTGTTATTCGTACGATAAATGATAATCTAGTGTGTACAAATGCCCGATTAACATCAGTTAACAACGGCCATCAATAATATGAGATTAAAGAACGCAACTCTTGCCTGTTAGCTGTAGCGTAGTGGGTAAAGTTTTGGACTGTCACTCTGAAGGACACTGAGTCGGAACCCGCTACTACCAATTTTTTTTTCCTAAAAGGGTTTAAGACACTCTTATTAATTAATTTTTTATTATTTAGATTATTATTTTGGTCCAAAATGTTTGCAAAAATTGACAAAACTACAAATATAAAGTGGGCCGTAAAACACGCCAGTGCGATTTTTTTCTATGTGTTCTCTCCAGTCTAAGTTGTTCGTAATTGTAACTCCTAGGTATTTGGAAGAATTTACGACCTTAAGGTTTGACTGATTTATCGCGTAATTGAAGTTCAGCGGATTTCTTTTAGTGGTCATGTGTATTACTTCACACTTATCTTTATTTAGTGTCAATTGCCAATTTTCGTAGCATGTAGAAATTTTGTCTAAATCGCTTTGCAGTTGCTTTTGATCCTCTGTTGACTTCACTAACCGATAGCCGGCCGCGGTGGCCGAGGGGACTGAGGCGCTCCAGTCACGGTCTGCACGGCCACTACGATCGGGGGTTCGAATCCCCCTTCGGGCATGGATATTTATGCGGTCCTTAGGATAAGCTGGTTCATAAGTAGTTTGTAAGTTTAGGGACGATGACCCCGTAGTTAAGTCCCATAAGCTTAACAAACATTTGAAGTAACCGATAAACGACAGTATCATCCGCGAACAGTCTAAGGGAGCTATTCAGATTGTCTCCTCAATCTTTTATAAACACAAGGAAGAGTAGGGGACCTATAACGCTTCCCTAGGGAACACCAGATATCACTTCTGTTTTCCTCGATGACTTACCGTCAATTTCAACGAACTGTGTCCTTTCTGATAGGAAATCGTGAATCCAGTCGCACAATTGGGGCGATATTCCATAAGCACGCAATTTCATTAGAAGCCGGTTGTGGGGTACAGTGTCAAAAGCATTCCCGAAATCCACAAATATGGAATCGATTTCAGATCCCTTGACGATGGCAGTTATCACTTCATGTGAATAAAGGGCAAGCTGTGTTTCGCAAGAGCGATACTTTCTGAATCCGTGTTGATTATTGGTTAATAGGTAGTTCATATTATTCGAACAAAGTATATGTTCCAAAATCCTACTGCAAATCGACGTCAATGAGATAGGCCTGTAATTTTGGGGATCACTCCTATTGCCTTTCTTGAATATTGGAGTAACTTGGGCAACTTTCCAGTCCTTGGGTACGGATCTTTCGCTGAATGATCGGTTGTAAATTATAGCTAAGTACGGAGCTATTGCATCAGCATACTCTGAGGAATCTAGTTGGTATACAATCTACCTTGCACTTTTCCTTCAATTATTCTCAGCAGCAGACAATTATTACGTAATATGTGCCCCAACCAAGATGTTTTCCTCTTCTGTTTTGTCGTAATGAAGGTCCTTTCCTCTCCTACCCAGCTCAACACCTCCTCATTTTTCATTCTGTCGATCCTTTTTTCTTTTTCCATTCTTCTCCACAGCCAAATTTCAGAACTTTCTAAATATTTTTGTTCTTTCTGTCTGATTGCCCACGTTTAAGAACCATATGACACCACGCTCCACTCAAAAAATTTCGCGAACCTCTTCCTTAGAGTAATGGGAATACTTTTGGTTGTTAGCAAATCTTTTACTTTCCTGAAAGCTTTCTTTCCCATAGAGATTCTTCGCCTTACTTCCTCTGTGCAACTTCCACTGGTTGTTAACATGCTTCACAAAATTTTGAAACGATTGCACCAGTTCCAATACTCTTCCCTCTAATGATAATTTGATTGTGTCGTCTTCTTTTCCAATTTTCATGAATTTGGTCTTATCAATGTTTAATCTCATTCCAAAATCTTTACCCACCCTTACAATATTTTCCATCATTTCCTTGAGGGATTATTCTGTTTCTGCTAATACAATCATATCATCTGCATGTTTTAGAGTTTTTATTTTTTCTCCTCCCATTACAAGTCCTTTTTCTTCTTCCAAGGCCTCATCAATTAGCTTTCCAGTGTTTTTAAACTATCATTCTTCTTTTCGTTCTTCTATCCAATCATTTTATATGCACATTCAAAGTACTTTAATCGCATGAGAAACGTTTTATGTCGCGGAGACAGAACGTATACGATTCGTAGCGCGGCAATCTAATGTAGGCGGCAGTGGCCATATCGTTGCAATGCGCATGCGTGGCGGAGGTTCAATTTCTCTTCTGAACCCCCTGGAGGCAGCATATGGGCGCTACCGCGGCAGGGAGGGGCGAGGGCCAACGCCGCTTTTAACATTGACGTTGGAGTTGGCAAGGACACCAACTCCTGGCCACTCGACTTCTGGCGGATTACGCACGAATGGTCCCAAAGCAAGTCAATGATGATACTGCGCACCTCGCCTTGCGCATGGGCAAATCCTCAATTAAAGCAGCATCCGCCCTTCATATTTCTTTTGGCAAATTGAAGATTTATCAAATTGCAAACTTTGGTAAAATATCTTAAAACTACAAATTAAAGACGTATCAACAGTAAAAAGCAGTAGATCCCATTATCAATAATAATATCACTACTCTCCATATAGCAAGAATAGTCATGAGGACACGTGCGAATACTTTGCACCGTTAGTGGAATGAGAAAAATGTTGGGGAAAAATGGAAGTAAGTTGCAATATTCACGCATAGCTTTTTTTCAGAATCAATCAATGCATCGATTGATTCTGAAAAAAGCTATGCGTGAATATTCCAACTTACTTCCATAAGTTGGAATATTCACGCATAGCTTTTTTCAGAATCAATCAATGCAAGTGTTTAAAAGCGCAAATGAAAGAGCTTGATCCGCTGAGTGTTGTTAGGTCAAAAAGAACTGCGTACCTCAATTAGAACAGAAGATACCGTAAAACAAACCGTTGAAAATATTATATCCAAGGACAGAAGGATATAGCTTTTCAATAAAAATTACATTTTGAACAGAGGCAGCTTATTCCCTCATTAATACATGGGAAACCTTTCGTAACCCACCGCACGGTAAGTGGTAGAGGTAACCTTACTGTGTGTTAATATGTTTGCTCCTCCTTCACAATGAAGGGGATGGAATGTTTTGAATGAAATTTTAAATGCAGGTAGCTTATATCCTAACATAACGCATGAGGTAGCGTTAGGAAGCCACCATACGGTGCGTGTTGGAGGGTACCTTATGGTGGGTTAACGAGTTTGTCCTCTTCACGCTGAAACGGCTGAATGGTATTGAATGAAATTTAGAATGAAGTAACTTATAACCCGAATTAATACTTGAGCTACCTTTCGTAAGGCTCCGGAGGTGCATGGCGGAGGGTATGTGTAACATCCCTGAGTATCGATTTCCGCATCGGTTACGCGAAGATCGTTGTAGCACGCGCTCTGGCGGCAGTCTGACGCAATGTGCGCACGTGAAAAAACGACGGAGCGATACTCACTCTCATGCGGCAGCCTCCCTCAGACCTGTCAACATCTCTCCATCTTCCTCTGACTGCAGAGGCAGTTACGTTTGTATATACTAGCCTGTATTCATTATGCCTGTATTCATATTGCCTCGATACTTGAATGTACACTACTGACCATTACAATTGCTGCACCAAGAAATTCGCATAATATGCGGCTATTCATTGGGCAAATATATTATACTAGAACTGACATGCGATTACATTTTCACGCATTTTGGGTGCATAGATCCTGAGAAATCAATACGCCGAACAACCACCTCTGCCGTAATAACGGCCTTGATACGCCTGGGCATTGAGTCAAACAGAGGTAGGATGGCGTGTACAGCTACAGATGCCAATGCAGCTTCAACACGATACCACAGTTCATCAAGAGTAGTGACTGGCGTATTGTGACGAGCCAGTTGCTCGGTCACCATTGACCAGACGTTTTCAGTTGGTGAGAGATCTGGAGAATGTGCTGGCCAGAGCAACATTCGAACATTCCAGAAAGGCCCGCACGGGACCTGCAACATGCGGTTGTGCATTATCCTGCTGAAATGTAAGGTTTCGCAGGGATCGAATGAAGGGTAGACGCACGGCTCGTAACACATCTGAAGTGTAACGGCTCAAAGTGCCGTCGATGAAAACAAGAGGTGACCGAGACGTGTAACCAATGGCACCCCATACCATCACGCTGGGTGATACACCAATACGGCGATGACGAATACATGCTTCCAATGTGCGTTCACCGCAATGTCGCTAAACACGGACGCGAACATAATCATGCTGTAAACAGATCCTGGATTCATCCGAAAAAAATGACGTTTTGCCATTCGTGCACCCATGTTCGTCGTTGCGTACACCATCGCAGGCGCTCCTGTGATGCAGCGTCAAGGGTAACCGCAGCCATGGCCTCCGAGCTGATAGTCCATGCTACTGCAAATGTCGTCGGACTGTTCGTGCAGATGGCTGTTGTCTTGCAAACGTCCCCATCTATTGACTCAAGGATCGAGACGTGGCTGCACGATCCGTTACAGCCATGCGGATAAGGTGCCTTTCATTTCGACTGCTAGTGATTCGAGGTCGTTGGGATCCAGCACGGAGTTCCGCATTGCCCTCCTGAATCCTCCTCCTACTAACAGTCATTGGATCGCGAACAACGCGAGCAGCAATGTCGCGATACGATGAACCACAATAGCGATTGGCTACAATTCGACCTTTATCAAAGTCGTAAACGTGATGGTACGCATTTCTCCTCCTTACACGAGGCATCACAACAACGTTTCACCAGGCAACGCCGGTCAACTGCTGTTTTTGTATGAGAAATCGGTTGGAAACTTTCCTCATGTCACAACGTTGTAGGTGTCGCCACCGGCGCCAACCTTGTGTGAATGCTATGAAAAGCTAATCATTTGGATATCACAGCATCTTCTTCTTGTCGGTTAAATTTCGCGTCTGTAGCAATTTTAATGGCTAGGATTGTACATCTTTCGTAATATATTCAATCATTTAAAATCAAACACAGTACTTTTCCCTTTTCGGGGACGCTTCCTCCTATCACCGATCGTTCGGAACTTATCCTGCAGCCGTAATCCGAACCTGCATTTTTCCATCCAGTCCGCAGGAGGCAGTGAGTCTAAAATAGGACGAAGATTAAAAAGTGAGAAATGGGCATAGTATATATGTTACAAGAAACTTTCAAATTGTTTGACCAGTCCCCATGAATGTCAGCACATAAATTGCAAACGTTATTGGCACGATTATGTCTTCTGCAGCAATGCGACGGGTACCAGCTTGTGTACTATAATAACGGCAGTGCTCAAACCAAAGATTGTAAAAATCACCTAAGGAGGATAATTCACAATAATCACACTTTCTAATAATTGCACTCCTCATACCAGTATATTATACCCCATACTGAGAAAGCTCACAAAGAAATGTAAGTAAGGAATTCTTTGTTACGTATAAAATGATGAAAATTTGTTTTCCAAATTAAAACATGGCGAACCATGTAAAACCATGTGTAAAATAAATGAATATGCAGGCATGCCACAGTTCTAAGCTCACATTCCAGAGTTATACATCCAGGTTGTATACAGATAAGTGCGTGACATCTTCCGTGTGTCAAAGACAAAACAAGGTACGTTTTCATATGATCAGAGTCGAGAAAGTGAACTTTCGGCAAATTTGAAGATAATACTCATATGAAGTAATCATTAACACATGGCGTGAGGTGTGTAATGTAATCACATAAACAAAGTAGCAAGTGCCTAGTGCTGGAAAGAAACATCCCAGTTACTTAAAGGAAGAAAGAAAGACAGTGAAGATAGGCAACAACACATGTAGAACAACATCTATCAGAACTGCCACGCAAGATGCCTTGGACATAAAGGCAAAACGGGCTTGTGCAAGAAACGCTTGTTTTATTTCAGTTACATAGACGGTTCATATGGCAAAAATCGGCATATTAACATAAGAAACAACTTAGAAAAGGACAGCAAACAACAAACAATGTTAGCAGTTTATAGTATATTTGGTGGCTGTTTTTTCGCACATGTCCGAAAGAGTTAAAGGAAGATATACAGTAGAAGCAATTGAAAGTTCTGCTGCGGGACTTATAAGTATAATATATAGCGCTTAATTTCAGTTGAAATGAAAAAATAAAAAAAATAAAGGCGGCCCCAAGGAAAATAAATCACCATTGGATCGTCACTAGTGTATTCAATGATGAATATAACTGGTAATTTTTGTTAAAAATGTTTCAGTCCAGTGAATGGAGTATTATTCAGAAAATTAGTACACTTGACACTTGTCAATGGAAGTATACAAAATGAACGGACACTCTGATATTTCATCTTTAAAATTCGCAATTTCTCGTGAAACGATCGTTGCTAGATCCATGCAATTCAGATCCATAATATGAGATTTCTGAATGAGGTTCTAATCAATATGCGCATCCATGAATTTTGAGCATTCAGTTTTACATATTTCCTTCACTCTGTGCCCTATTGTTACTGGTTAGTGGCGTCATATTCAAAATACGACTTCATTAAATCCACATTCATCTGATTTCTTTGTTTCCGAAGCGCGAAAGTTTTCTAAATACTGTTTAACACTCGCAGACTAATATGTAACGATAAGTACATCGATGAGCTTAATTTGCATCTAAATACATTCTCTTCAAACAATTGCATGGTGCAAAGTAGAGGCAACGTTTACCACATCTATTCCTTTTAGTCATTTCGTTTCATTTTTCACTCAGGATAGAGTGAGGAAGAAACAACGGCGTATATGACTCCGTACAAGACCTCTTTTTTTCTTTCCTTGTCATAGTGGTCCTTATGCGAATTTTGCGTTAAACGCAGGATAATCTTTGTTCAGTCAACTTCAAATGACACTTCCCTAAATATTCTCTATCGCGTTTTACAAAGAACGTGGTCTTCCTTCTAGGAATTCTCATTTGAGCTCACAAAACACTTCCGTAATAACTTCCTTGCAAGTTGATCGAGATTGCAGTTGAAAGTCTTGCAGTCCACTTTTGAATTGCTTCTACATCTTCCTGTGACTCGAGCTAATGGATGTCTCAAATACTCGAGCAGGATTCAAGACTGATTCCCATTAGTATTCTATGCGTGTCCTCCCTTGCAGATGTTGCACACTTTCATAAATATCTCCCAAAAAAACAACCGATAGGTTAACGAAGGATCAGTACCCGAGGATTGAAAATATGCACGGGTCACACCAATACACGAGGAAGGAAATCGGAATAATGTGCTAAACAACACAGCTACATCATTGACGTCGATGTGAATTCGACTTTTGGAACATATGCTATGTCCCAACATTATGAATTACCCCTAAGAAAACGATCTAGTGATTCATAGTCAACACGCATTTAGAAAATACCGTTCTTATGAAACACAACGAAGTTTTTATTCACAACAACAGATGAGAGCTGTCAACGAGGCTGCACGGCCACTACGGTCGGGGGTTCGATTCCCCCCTCGGGCATGGATATTTGTGCCGTCCTTATTATAAGGTAGTTCGTAAGTAGTTTGTAAGTTTAGGGACTGATGACCCCGTAGTTAAGTCCCATAAGCTTAACAAACATTTGAACATTTTGTCAACGAGGGGTATAAATTCGATTTATACTTTTACATTTCTACCTCGTCGCACAACGAACAACTTTCAATGAAATTGCGTACTTATGGAATATTATGTCGCGTGAGATAATAGTAGGAGTTCCCCGAGGGAATGTTTTAGGTTTCCTGCTATTCGTTATCTTCATTGTTTTGGGAGAATATGTAACTATCCATCTTCATCTGTTTGCAGGTCATGTTGTCATTTATCGTCTGGTAAAGTCAGCGGAAGGTTAAAATCAACTGCAATACGATTTAGATAAGATACCTGCAATGCATAGAAATTGCAAATAGCCCTTAAATAATAAAAAGTGTGAGGTCATACACAGAAATCCGTTTAAGTTCGTATAAAATCTAAAAAAAAAAGGTAGTACATTCAGTTAAATGCCTATGTATTGCAATTAGGGCCGAACTGAATTGGAAAAATCACATAGAATACGTGTGGGAGTTGAACCAAGGGCGGTGATTTATTGGCAGAACAGTTAGAATACGCAACAGAACTAATAAATGAGAGTGTCTGTACTATACTTGTCAATCCTCTTTCTAAGTATTGGTGTGATTATGTTCTGTTCTTGTCAGATAGGATTGATGGAAAACACAGAACAAGTACAAGGAATGGCATTACGCAAGGAAGAGAGGATCACCGAAATGATACATGACTTCGCATGGAAATGATAACAACATGGCGATGAAATCTACTTTTTAAATTTCGATCACCAACTTCCTCCTCCGAAAGAGAAAATATAGTGTTAGCTGCCACCTACATAGGGGAAGTATGGAAAATTAAGAGAAATCACAATCCGAAGGGAGAGGTTTACTTGTTATTTCTTCCCGCACGGTATGCGAGAATTAAAATGGTTCGAAGAACCCTCTTGTCAGTCACTTAAGTGTGAAAGGCAGGGTACCGATGTAGATGTGGACCATTCGTTTTCACTGCGGACCAGAAAGTTTGTCCAAAGTAGTGATTTTGTGTGGCATTGGTTAGAAAAGTCCTGGTAGGATCTTTAATGAAGAAATCATGACCTTGTACATCCTCCACATTGTTTTCTATGTCTACATAAATATTCTGCAACTCACATTGAAGTGCATGGCGGAAGGTTAATCAAACTCCACCGTTCCATTTTCTAATAGCGCGCGGAAAAAAGGAACACCGACATCTTTCAGTTTTCGATTGATTTCTCTTATTTTATGATGATGAGCTCCCTAAGTTGGTGGGTGCTAACAAAATATGTCCGTATTCGAAAGAGAAAGTCGGTGGAACAATTTTCTGAAATACAGCTCGCCGCAACGAATAACGCCTTTCTTTTAACGATTTCCAACCCAACTCGTGAATCATTTACGTGGCACTCTCTACCATATATCGCCATAGTGCAAAACGAGCTGCCCTTTTCTGTACTTTCTCTATATCATCCATCAGTTCCACTTGGTGGGGATCCCACAATGTGCAGCAATGTTTCACAATAGGATGCACAAATGTGATGTTGGCAGTTCCTTTAGTAGAACTGTTGCATTTTCTAAATATTCTGCCAATGAAATAAACACTTCGCCTCCGCTACTATATTTTCGTGGTTGTAATTCCTAGGTATTTAGTTGAATTGATGGCCTTTGTATTTGACTGCTTAACATTTCAATGAATTTTAACGCATTTATTCTAGTTCCCATATGAATGACTTCACACTTTTCCTTGTTTAGTGGCAATCGCCAATTTTCTCACCATGCAGATATTTTTCCAAACTCATTTTTCACTTGCTTTTGACTCTCTGGTGACTTCACTAACCAATAAGTGAGAGCATCATCTACGAACAGTCTAAGAGAGCTGCTCACATTGTCTCCTAAATCTGTACTGTACGTTTTCTCCCCGGACGGAAAGACAAAAAATATCGTTCATCAACAATCGTTACAATGAACGCAACACATAGAATTCCGAAACGTTTTTGTATTTTAGTTACTTATTATGTTTCATAAGGACTTTCTATCATTAAAGTACGATCATGCTATAATTACTCTTCTTTCAACTCACAGGCTCTCAAGAAGGTATAAACAAGTTATAAAAAGCATTTCTGTTCTGCTCGCTGCGAGAAAAACTTGCTAAGCTGTGCTGTAAAAATGTGCGGTTTTGTTTTCCTTTTTCCAGTCATTTTTAACATGAAACAGGAAACTTTTTTATCTTTAAATGTATAATCACGCATGTTCGTACAATAAAATCCTTAAAAGTACGGCCACTAAAGCTACTAACCTCACAGAGAGAGCAACTCGAAAGGCTTCTCTAATTACCCGTTTCCAATTGGTTTATCCATCCATTTTGCCTTATATTACCAATCAGGGTCCCAATAACAATAAATAAGATGAGAGAGAGGTGGAGGAGGAGATTGAGATTGGGAATGAAATGCATTTAAAAAGGGGGGATGATATAGACGCAGAGAGGAGGTGGAGGATATGGATATGGTGTGGGGTAAGAGGGAGTGGTGTGAAGGTGATGGAAAAAACACAGGGGGAGGAGGCGATGTGAAAGGGATGTGGAAGGGATAGACATAAGGAGAAGAAGAAGAAGAAGAAGAAGAAGAGAGATTGGAGAGATTGGGATATATAACCCATACACATTAGCTACTGCGAAGTGTTGTCGGGTTTGGTAGTGATTTATAAAAATTAGGAAGAGTAGGGGCCCTATAACACTTCCTTGCGGACTGCCAGATATCACATCTGTTTTACACGATGAGTTTCTGTCAATTAAAAAGCACTGAGTTCTTTTTGACAGGAAATCTCGAATCCAGTCATACAAATGTGGCGATAGTCCATAAGCAAACAATTTGATTAAATATGCTTGTGACGTACTGTGCCTAAAGCGAAGAAGGTGAAACAATAGTTGCGTTTCATTGGCAGAACAGTTAGAAGACGTAACAGTTCTAATAAAGAAAAAACCTGCACAGCTCGTTTTGTATTATTGTGATGTAGGGGAGAGAGAGTGTCACTAGAATAATCCACGAGTTGGGGTGCAAATTATTAAAAGAAAGACGTTATTCATTGCGTCGAGATTTATTTGAGAAACTTCTTTCATGAACTTTCTCTTCCGAATGCAAACATATTTCGTTAGTACCCACCTACACAGGGAGACAAGAGCACCATAAAAAACAAGAGAAATCAGATCGGAAACGGAAAGATTCAGGGTTTCCTTTCTTCCGCGCGCTATTAGAGAATGGAACGGCAAAAATATATCATAAAAGTGGTTCGATGAATCTTCCGCCATGCACTTAAATGTGAATAGCGGAGTATTTGTGTAAATGTAGATCGAAATTCCGCATGTGCACGCCAAGGACTAATACAAGCATTATCAGGCATGGAGGATATGTGTGTTTTGCGCTGTTATGATTACTTTAAGCAGAGGGTTTCTGGCACTGTTAATTGAAACTGATATATTGACACCATTGGAACAGATATCTTGTTCTTCCATGTCTCTCTATTATGATGTTACTTGTGGTAGAATGCAACGTTTTGCATGAATAGGAAACAGACCACCGTTTTATGTTGTTCTGCGCATACCTCAGGGCGTTTCCGAGCCTTCAAGGTCAAATGACTGTATTGTCAGTAGCGCTCAGACGCACAATTACGTGCAAACACTTGATGAAAAAAATTCGTTGCTCTACGGAAAAGATCCTACTAGTGACACGCAGAAACTCTACTTCAAAGTACGTGTTGAGGATAAACTCATATCAAGTAAGCATAAGGGTGAGCTTTTCCATATTAACGCATTGTCATGGTGTCGCGGAAAACATCCAGAATGCAACTCGTGGCTATTGATAAGTTTTCAACGGCAGCTCGTGTTCGTGACAGTCATGTCCATCTATTGTGAGATTCCATTACTCCGCAGTTTGATTTCATACGATGAGTCCGTCATGTAGCACAACTTTGATGCAATAGCGTCGCTTTCAGTTCTGCATGCGGGTGGACATGAATAGAGGGGCAACGAGTGGTAATGGCTGTTGAAACATACAGTGTTATTTATCTGCCGAGAAAATACGTGACTCTACAAAATTTACAAAACTCATCGGCCCGCTTTTTTTGTCAGTCTCGTATTCTATCTCTGAAAGCAGTTTTCAGTCTGTTTCTTAAACCTCTGCTCTAACTTTCCTTGCGTGGAAATCATTTTCGTCTCTCCAAATTCACTACTTATTTAATTTGCTTCTACATGCTTCAAATAATATAAAAATCCGATTTTCAGAAACTACAGCACCTTTAGTCCACTGTTCGTTCTCGTCTTTTAACAGGGCAATCCTGACTTTCTTAACTTTTAAATTTCAGTCTTTAACAACGCTCACGTGTAAGTCTTTTCCCACAAACAGACTGAATCGTCCCTGCATTGATACCACTGATACTAGTATAATCTTTAATGAAAGACTCAGAATAAGGGTTCTTTTCGCCAGAATAATATTACATTAAATTAATAACCGATAATAGAAAAAGTACAGAAAGGTTGAATTTTGTAGTCTTGATCATTAGAAGAGGAGCAGTAACAGGTTTAGGAAAGAATAGAAAACGGAAGTAAGTGTTGTCTTACTTGAGGACCATATTCAACATAGCTCTCTCATCTGATGTAGGGAATGGTTGCACGCCGTACAGAGAGGCAAACGTTAGGAATTACTAGGATAGACAGGGGAGTAAACAAGTGAAACCACATTCTCTCATGGTGTGTATTTTTTCGCAATTTCATTGTATGTAGTCAATCAATACAATTAATTTTGAAACATTTGCCTGTTATGCAAGTACTACTAACTAATAATCAAAATAGTAAGTAATTTTGGAACAAACGTTTATTTAAGCTACAATTATTCCAACATCAGCGCCAATTAGATTTGTATTATTTCAGCTGTACAGTGTGGGACAAATAAAAGTGTCCCGAGATCAGAGTTCCAGGGTACAATGAAACACAGCAGAGGAGAGAAAATACGAGTCTCGGTCCGGCAAAACATTTTCGTATGTCACCCTTAAAACATACATTTGATGTTGATTCATATTCGCAATTGCGAATACTTTTCTTGTATAACTATTTGATACACATACTCCAGAATTCTTATCAAGAACAGATTCCACCATGCGAAGTTTAGAAGTAAATATCCCTGGAGTATTAAAACAACTTAAGTCACTTAACAAAAGTAACACTCTCGGTCCGACCGTATAGCAATTAAGTTCCCTTCAGCGTATGCTGATGCCATAGCCTGTTATATACATCCGCTCGCTTAGCGAAAGACTGGATAGTAGCACAATTCACTCCAATATTGAAGAAAGGCAATAGGAGTGACCTGCAAAATTACAGGTCTATATTATTGACGTCGGTTTGCAGCAGGACTTTGGAACATATACTTTCCTCAAATATTATGAACTACCTCAAAGAGAACGACCTATTGTCCCATAATCAACAGGGATTCAGAAAGTATCATTCCTGTGAAACACAGGTAGGTCTTTACTCACAAGATGTGATGAGTGCTACTGACAAGGATTGTTAAATAGATTCCGTATTTCTAGATTTGCAAAAGGCTTTCTGAGCGTTGTCTAATCAAATTGCGTACTTGTGGAAAACCGTCACAGTTGTGCGTTTGCATTCCTGATTTCCTTTCAGAAAGGACACAGTACGTTGTAACTGACAGTAAGTGGTCAAGTAGAACAGAAGTGATGTCTGCCGTTCCCCAGGGAAGTGTTATAGGGCCCCTACTGTTCCTTATTTTTATAAATGATGTAGGAGACAATCTGAGTAGCTCTCTCAGACTTTTCGCGGGTGATGCTGTCATTTATCGGTCAGTAAAGTCACCAGAAGATCAGAAGCTACTGTAAAATGATTTAGATAAGCTATCTGCATGGTGCAAAAATAGGCAATTGACCTTTAATGATGATAAGCGAGAAATCATTCAGCCGCGGTGGAGTAGCCGAGCGGTCTAAGGCACTTCGCTGCGGAGCGCGCGGTTGCTGGCCGTGGAGGTTCGAGTCCTCCCTGGGGAATGGGAGTGTGTGTTTGTCCGTAGGTTAGTTTACCTAGGTTTAAGTAGTTTGTAAGCTACGGACTGATGACCACGCAGTTTGGTCCGATAGATTTACAGACTTTGGACATTTTTTGAAGTCATCCATAGAACGACAGCAGTTGGCGCCTGCTCCAGCCACCGCCACCGTCCACCAACAAGGTGCCAAAGGCCTGAAGATGGTACTATAGAACGAAACCGGTTGCCAGCAATAAACGTAACAAATTGCTATCTAGACTGCCTTACTTTAATTATTAAAATAAATCCGTTAAACTTCATTTACACAGAAAATCTGTCAAACATAGAGGCCGTAAATTCAATTACTTACCTAGTAGTAACAATTACGAACAACTTAAATTGAAAAGAACACATAGAAAATATTTTGTGGAAGGCGAACCAAAGACTACGTTTCATTGGCAGAACACTTAGAAGATGCAAAAGTTCTACTAAAGAAACTGCCTAAACTTGTGCGTCCTATTTTGGTGTATTGCTGCGTATTGTGTGATCCACATACGGTGGTACTGACAGACGATTTAGAGAAAGTTCAGAGAAGGGCAGCTCGTATTATCGCGATATAGGGGAGAGAGTGTCACGGAAATGATGCACGAATTGGGGTGGAAATCATTAAAAGAAAGGCTTTATGTTTTGCGACGTGATCTATTTGCGAAACTCTCTCACCAACTTTCTCTTCAGAATGCGACGATATATTGTTAGCGCCCACCTACATAGGGAGAGACGACCATCTCAGACCGTAAACAGAAAGAAAGATTTAGGTGTTACATTTTGCCGCGAGCCATGAGAGAATGGAACGGTAGATAAATATCATAAAGTGGTTCGATGAACCCTTGCCATGAACTTCAATGTGATTTGCAGAGTATCCAGGTAGAAGTAGATGTAGAAATGCTGATTCTCCTTTACCAGATCGTCGTAAAGAAAAGATGACGTTTGGACAAGCTTTGGCTCCCTTGCGTAAGACTGTAGGTTCGTTTGAAGAGCTGCATTCATGCTGCAGCGCATGCGCAGTACGAAAAGTCGTGTTTGAAGAGCTGCAGGCGCCGCTCCTGCAGTCTGCCGGCTGTTCGAAGAGCTGCAGACCTGCAGCTCATGCAGGCAGGAGCTGCAGGAAGAAATTCTCCCTGCAGCTCATGCAGCCAGACTCGCGCATGCGCATAACTCTCGGGCTTGTAGTGGGGGTATAAGAAGCGCCTTTCTTCAAAGTTTTCGGAAGTCCACAGCGTTGTAGTATATAAGTGTACTACATGTTACTTCTGTCGTTCTGCGTTTCTTCTACTGTTTGTTAAAGGAAGTTCGTTATTTGTTTGTGTATATTGATGTATTAGTATTTTATTTTATAAGTATTATTTTTGTTTGTATGAAATCACCTCTAAAAATTAGAAGAGCAAAATTGTCTATAATAGGTAATTCGTCTTATGCAGACTGAAATTAAAGACATTTGTTTTACACCAGACGTGTTTCGCTTTTTATTTTAAAAGCATCTTCAGTGGACTGTAAATGATATAAAGGTTGTGCAGTTTGTATTGTATGCGTAGATTAAAACCAGTTTTAAAAAACAACTTTGTGCACGTTAGTCCTATGCGTTTTTAAATTGATATTCGATCTACTCAAGGTGTTGTCTCTTCTTTACATCTCACTACTGTTTTCCGTCTTGTTGTCTGATGTTGTTTGGTTCCTGACGTGCATTTTCCGGTAGTGTACGGAACTTTTCGCCTGTTTTAACTGAAGTGATAATAAATGAAACGGAAGAAACGCCACAAAAACAGGCGAAAAGTGCCGTACAAACCGAAAAACACACGTCAGGAACTAACCAACCCAGCCAACAAGTCGGAAAAACAGCAATGAGATGTAAAGAAGAGACAACACCGTGAGTAGACCGTATATAAATTTAAAAACACATAGGCCTAATGTGCATACACTTTTTTAAAAACTATCTTCAGTCTATGAATATAAACAAACCTTTACATCATTTACAGACCACAGAAGATGCTTTTAAAATAAAAATCGAAACGCGTCTAGCGTAAAACAAATGTCTTTAATTGCAGTCAGCATAAGCTGGATTACGTAATATGCTCGATTTTAATAGCTGCTGCGGAAGATGGCCACACAACCAAATATAGTTACAAGAGCATTTGCCAATTCCATTTGTTCCAAATGTTGAGCGATTCAGATTTTGTCTCCAGTGATGACGATTTCGATGAAATTTTGCGCCGAAATATAAGGCAGAAAAGTGAATATGTGGTTCCGCAGTATTCGGAAGATGAATTTGTAGAACATTTTCAGGTGTTTCTTTATTATTCTCGTAAAAATCTATTAACGCTAATGTGGCGTCCGTGCTACACACCGATTCCTGTGTAGGTGGTTCCTATTCTTTTGCAGGTAACTGTGCAGGTACAAGAGTAGGTGCGGATTCGGGAGGTTGGAACTTTAAAAATTCCGCGCCTGCAAATAAAGGAAGACTTAGCATGGAAATTTTCAAACTGGATTACACGGAAATAAACAAAACTATTACACGAACACTTCAATTCCTTAAACGTAAGACAGTAATTTACTTTTAGACGCTGGCACAATACATCGCTCTCTTATGCTACACAGAACAAGTGAGCACACACGTGATACGCAAACTGCAGGCTGCAGTTTAGTATTCGAAGAGCTCCGGCAGCATGCACAGCATGTGACGTCATCCTCGCAGCGCATGCGCAGTAGTGCCTGCATTGCTGCTGCAGGATCTGCATCCATGCAGCTCTTCGAACGAACCTTGTGTAGCGGTTTTTCGGGCCGCTTGGCCGCCTCTCCTGGCTGTGGTCAGTCGCAGTCGTGGTCGATGCTTCCCGCGACGGCGTCGGCGGTGGCGGTGGCGTGTTCATCCCGCCGTAGCCTGCTCAGCAGGTACTAACCTGAGGCCACCCGCAGAGACACCAGGTCGATGCGGGGCTCGTTTAAAGCGAATTACAGTCGGCGGAAATCCTTACCTCTGACTGCTGTGTTCGCCGATCTAAACAACAGCCACGGACGTCTCGGCCGCTTGCTCCTGTTCCACGTCACCGCCTTTAGTTACCGTAGAGTTCTTCAGAAAGGCAAGGGAGGCCAGACTCGACATAAAATTTGATTGGAAGACGCTCTGAAAGCCTTTTGCAAATCTAGAAATACGGAATCGATTTAAGATTCCTTGTTAGTAGAACTCATCACATCCTGTGAGTAAAGACCTACCTGTGTTTCACAGGAACGATACTTTCTCAAGCCTTGTTGATTATGGAACAATAGATCGTTCTCTTTGAGGTAGTTCATAATATTTGAGGAAGGTATATGTTCCAAAATCCTGCTGCAAACCGACTTCAATGATATAGGCCTGTAATTTTTCAGGTCACTCCTATTGCCTTTCTTCAATATTGGAGTGAATTGTGCAACTGCCCCGTCTTTGGGTACGCAACGTTCGCTAAGAGAGTGGATGTATATAGCAGGTATGGGGCTATTGCATCAGCATACTCTGAAAGGAACTTAATTGCTGTACGGCCGTACCGAGAGAGTTACTTTTGTTAAGTGATATAAGTTGTTCTAATACTCCAGGGATATATACTTCTAAACTGCGCATTGTGGAAGCTGTTCTTGATAGGAATTCTGGAGTATGTGCATCAAATAGTTATACAAGAAAAGTATTCGCAATTGCGAATATGAAATCAACACCTGGTCGTGAAATTTTTGTAGGTTCAAAGGTTTTAAAGTACTGCCACTACAGAGTATTACATTTTGTGTCCCAAAAGTATAGTTGCTGATATTTGTGGATGTTACAATTCTTGGCATTTTCGAACTTGCTAAGATATTCGTGTGGGAGTGGCCGTGCGCTCTAAAGCGCCTTGCTGCGGAGTGCGCGGGCGCTCCTGCCGGAGGGTCGAGTCCTCCCTCGGGTATGGGTGTGTATGTGTATACGTTTTCCTTGACATAAGTTAGTTTATATAAAATGATTTCCAGTCCATGGTGTACAGCAGTCAGTGAGAATAAATATTCCTTCAGTAAAAAAAAACCGTCTTGATTGCAAATTGTTTTATTCCTTATTTAATGACGCGTTTTGCCCTTTAGCAGGGCATCTTCAGATTATAATGCGCTCTCCGTGGTGTGACACCGTAAGTTGTTTTGCGGTGTTCTATGTTTTTGAATTTCCTTGTAGTTCTTAATATAAACGCTGGTCTCTAATGATACAAGATAAGCCTACGTTTACAATTGCGCTCAAAATTTCGCGACTATGTCGGTGTAATTATTTGTTTATTTTGCATCCCTACGTATTTCCTTTACATCCAAATAACATTTTCATAATTTTGTACTCGGATTTCCTCAGAATTAACATTTGCTGTTTTTCTCTGTATTCGATTTTATATTTGCTATTAGCGTTTGAAGCTTAACCCATTACTGGCTATTGTTCCATTTTTGGGACGCAAATATTTTATTTAATTCTACATGATCAATGTAACTTTTAGCTTTGGTTGTGGTACCTGAAGGATGAATTGACTTGTATAATGTCTGGAAATAGGAAATAAATCTATTTTTTTCTTTATTTAGGTTTACCAAAGGACTTAATTTACCTACTTTCTGTACAGTCTCTTAGTTACACTTTTTGTCTGCTGCACAACAATGAATTTTTATTTGGTGGTTTGGGTGTGTTTATGAGTATACGGACATCCATGTAAAATTACTTATTTTCCACATATCCTGAAGTAAATGCAATATTAATTTATTTTGTGTGCACAAATAAGTGGTTCGGAACCCATGCTAAACTTTAGGTCCCCCTATGGCTGGCTGGGTAAGTCGGTTCGAAGGTCGGAGGAAGGCAACGGCATACCACCTCCAAACAGGACCATGCCTAGTAAAGCACTGTGGTGTTCAAACCAATCTTTGGATTGTTGACTGCTTTACCCTTTTTACCCAAATAATGGGACTATAGCATGTTACATTATCAGTGTTTCGTTGAAGTGAGTTGTTAGGGTATAAACGTCTTATATACAAAAATTACTGTATGCATTCTTGAGATCTGATTTGTTATTACTGTATGAGATTTTCTCTTATCCACATTTTACGATTCCAGGAGTATCAAAATACGCCGCATGGGCTTGTATTTGAAGAAATATTAGCAGAACTGCATAAAGAGGAAGTGAGTGAATATGAAGTTAATAAGTTAAAAGTAGTGTTTATTCCTTTCAAAGCAGATAAAATATCAGATGAAGAAGATATTGACAAAAACGTCTCAAAAATTTGACGGTCTGTAATTTTTGTTCTTTATTTATTTATTTTATGGCCTTCATTGGACCACTTTAGTCAATTTTACAAAGGTTATTACAATTTGTTGTTATGCATTAACACAATTTAGTTCAAAAATAAATATGACAATTTAATAATACAGTGGTTAATTTATTTATTACTTTTATGGTCAACATAAATATTATGAATTAGGTTCATCTGTTATTTTTCATTTTTATTTATTTTTTTGTTGGCCCAATACTTTTTCATACTTTCAGATCGTGCCCTTCTCTCCTCATCCGAAGTCACCCTTCCCAGTCTCTGTTTGTTAATTTTTATTGGTAGTGGGGCGTGTTTTGTTCTAGTTCACTGAAATTTATTAAAACAAGTTTTTCTTTCATTTGCCACCAAAGGTATAATATTAATGTAAAAAGAAGGGTGCAAAAAATTACTCAAAACGTTTTGGCAGGTAATTGGTTAAGTATTCGTTCTCGTTTCCTTAGAATGTTGTCTCGCTCATGCTTGTAAGAAACTGTTGCTGTCAGTTGTGAGACAGGAAGCTCGCATGGCTCGTGACGGCTTAGCAGATTGTCGGCTCTTGGCCTGTCTGGAGCGCAGTGTTTGTATTATGCGGTGCGGGGTAGGGGGTGGTGGGCTGGAAGAGCTATGAGGGGTTGGGGGAAGGGGGAGGGGGTGTGAGCCCGTCGGCGGTGTTACCCGTTAGTCTGGTGCTGGTGCCAGAGGCCAAATATTTGCCCGCCGCCCCCCAGAGTTCGATCGGACATTAATTACGATGTTAACCCTAATGAACGATATGTTTTCCATCAGCGGTAACCGCTGCAGCGCTATTAGCGGGTATGAAATTATCGACTGGTGTCCCGATGCTCGACATTTCGATGCGTATCCAGTAAATTGTGCGCCCTGGAAAAAAAAAAAAACCTGTATGCATGGCCTCGTCGTATAGGAAAACTGTTACGAAGTATATGCCGTCACCAGTGCGAACTTCAGACCAGAAAAAGGAAGAACCCTAAGCTCATGAGAATATGTCCACTATTCAGGAATCAGTGTATATGGTGAAGAAAATAAGTGAATAAACGATGATGTAACAGACTACAAAAAAAAAAAAAAAAAAAAAAAAAAAAAAAAAAAAAAAAAAAAAAAAAAAAAAAAAACTTGAATAAAGAAAGAGCGGTTTTGTTTCAGCAAACCGCAAGACATGCTGTCGAGAATCGTCGTTAACCTTAAAAGTCGACCACTGTACGAAACAAGAGCTTTGATTTATCACTAAAATTAGCAAATGAGGTCCGTGTGAACTACTGGTTACTCCCTGCGATAAAGCCTTGTTCCCTGGCCCAAACTAAGAACTGACTCGTTTCAAATTACTTCAATAACAGGAAGTTAATACTTCAGTGGTCAATATACATGGCAGCTCACACGTTATTACACACAGACATTAATAAGCAAGCCACCACAATTAAAGTTATCTTAGAAAGGTGGCTAAGAAGACATTTATGGCGCAACGGAATTTAGATATGAGAAGAAATTGAATCTGAACTAGTTCTCAGCAATTGTGTAGAACAATATTAAATAAAAGAGGGAAGGGGCTCTAAAACTACAATTTATAGCAACGTACGGCTTATGCTGAATTTCAACTTGTTTATTCAGATAGAAAACAAGCAAAATAGGGAACCAATTTTGTTAATACAATAAAATGCATCTCTTACATGGATTAATGCGGACGGTGCCCAGCCTTAATTATACATGATTTAACGTTACTAGAGGGAAGGATTCACAAACAACACTCATTCTCTCTCACACACATGCAATGCCACAGCGAAACTCACCAAAATCAGCGTACTGAGAAGAGGCGGAAGCAGGCACCGCTATCGTAGGCGAAATTCAGCAAGTCGGAGGTAGGCACAAAACACAATATACAAAAACACTTTGAAGCTGGCTCTGATCTGTCGTGCCTCTTTTGAGATGGTGCGCGTGTATACCGAAGTTAAATTACATCTGAATTGGACGGTGAGCAAACACGCTATCGGCGACGCACGGCTACGTTACATGAACGCACTCTACTAAAGATGAAGTGGTGGAAATCGGATTCATTACAGAACATCACGGTGGATTCTTAAGTTGCAGTCTGTTAAAAATCGATCTAGGTTCTGGTTTTATATGAGAAGTGGCGTGAATTCCGGCAACTGGCTGCAAACCTCGGAAGTCGGAGCTCGGACCCACGTGGTTCCAAAAACCGATAAAATTGAATATATTCAGCTTCCGAAAAATAAGAAAATTAACTACAGCATGCAACCCATAGAAATTTTTAGAGTTACATAAGGAAGGTATTGAAGGAGGTTGTAAAAGGCTCAGAGAGAATTACTGACGAAGACAGAGTGTGTACTACCAGTCAGAGAAGAGACAGAAAAATTAAAATAGGCCGGTAGAGAAGATAGCGAAATATTAGTGGAAATCAGAAGGATACCAGAGTAGTTACTTTCCTGATTTGCAAGGAACAAACAGGAGTGAAAGATGAAGGCTTTGTTCTATGAACCAACCACGTGGAACACATATCACTCACGGAAGGAAACGATGAGAAGATTTTTAATGCACTGCACAAAAATAAACATATCACCTATTAGATATCGGGCCCCGCAAAGCTAGAAAGTATTTACACAGAATTCATACACCGCCACATGATCACAAAATGTTTTAACATATCAGGCCGTTATGAAACTGCAACTAGAATCACACACACCACGTTTATCTATTGGAAATCACTGAATTGAAAAACGAAAACACATTTCCGCACACGATGGGAGAAAATATATAAAAAAAATGATTCTAAGTTCACGAATCTAAGTTAAACGTGCTAGTCAATGAAACACTACCATATCCAAAAGCAAGAGCAGAACCAACCTTACCTCACCAGACGACCAGCCCAGAATGACCAGACCGAGTGGGCACAAGACTCGGGAAGCCACCGGAAGCCGAAAAAACCTAGATGACTGGTGGTGGGGACAGAGAGACTCGCCCTAAAGAAGGATCGCTGACTGGACTGTAACCAAAGGGTGTAGAAACCTCTTTGGTAGCCTCAGCAGCTATCGACTCTGAGCCAGAGAGAACGATGCAAAGCGAGCTATCGCTCCCCACATTCAGACAGCCATAGATTCTCGCACCCACTTAAAAGTAAAAGAACTGCACATTCTCACAAGGACAGTGGCGTAGCGGAGAAGCCGTACTTATGCCACATTGATTGACATAATAATAAATTATTAACTTAAAAAAAGAAAAACCTAGCAAAATTAACTAGTATTTTAACACATGAAATAAACGTGCTATTCCTCGAGCCTTGAAAAGAGTGGGGTTCAACTTTTAACAAAATGATTATCTAGAGACCTAAAATATATTATAACTTTACAGAAATATACAAAAAATAAATGGAAGACGACAGACGCTTGTCTTTCAACCTGCAGGTCGACTATCAATCGCTAACATTCATAATATTCACGGTTCCAATTTCTACTCCCAAGATATCGTCGCGAGAAGTTCTTAGTGTCTTAAACTATTTTAAGACAAATTGGTGGCATTTTAGGTGGATATAAAAGGTCATAAAAGGAAAATTCTATCGAGTAGTACTTGAGTTCATGTCAACATCGTCTTTTTACGGCATTCGCTGTTCAGTTTGGCAAAATGACTTTGTTAAGTAAGCTGTTACGAAAATAATTAAATACTGACAGGGAGACGGCATGACCGTGGGGTCGAGGATTTGTCCGAAATTTTGTGTGGTGAAAGAGGACTCCTAACATTTCAAGTAGTTAAAATATTAGGACGCACTACTCGTAAAAACCCGAGAAAAATAGATCCGAAGTTTCTTAGGTACCTTATGAGTATAAAATGTTAGTCCATTGCCGAACCGCCGTCTGGCCTAGATGGATAGGGCTCGGACTCGATTCCTCCTACGGCATTTTTTTTCCGTCTGTTTCATTTTCTTTTGTTATTCCACCAAATATTCAAAAAGTTTCTCAAATCAACATTATTCTTAAAACATTATTTTAGCTCAAGAACATAAGGTTTTTCAATCACTGAAAAATATTCGTGCTCTTTGTTCTATTTCGCTTTATGGGGTTTCAAGGCTTAAAGGGGCTTTGTAAGGACTCCCTTAGGATTACAGTCACCTGCGCATAGGATTGTGCGCGAGCCGTGAGAAGTAAACGGCAGTCTGTTTTCCGATTTCGTCGTGAACAGACGTGCCTGTTTCAAATTTCAACGTGTTATTCCGATCCGAGGTTAAACATGTCGACTGAAGAAGTTGTTGGCTCATCTGGAATGGGAGAAGAAATTCCTGAAGAAACCATTCATAGTGATCGATCAAAATTACGATTGAAGGACGCATTGGTGTATTATGAAAAGCTGTTGACGGAAAATAATTTAATTGCATCGACAACTGCGGAAGAAATCTCTAGCAATGCTATGTTATTGGCCGGAGAACTTTATAATAATACACTGGAACTTTTGGATGAAAAAGCATTCGTAACTAAAGAGGAATAAATTCACGCTCATGAGGATTGCGAAGAATTTAAGGATTCGTCTCCAGACGAATATATACGGTCACCGAAAAGATTTAAAAGTAACATGATTTTCATTGCCAACAAAGTCACAGTTGTGAATATTGCTAAAGCGCAGCCCACATGGTCCTTGGCGACATTGCAAAGAAAAAGGATGCCGCCATTTGAAGAGACAAGAATACCTTTCACAATGGGAGAAAGATATTAAAAGTGGTGGTACGCGAATGGATAAATCTGAGGCGATAGATTCGTGGACCTACGACCGTTTTGTAGAAACAAGACAGCAGTATCAGCAAGTCGCGACAAGAAATTTACAGCAATGGGCATTGGATGCGGCAGCACGATTCGTCGATTTTAAATTCAAGGTGTCTGATCGATGGGTCACGGCATTTAAACAGAAGCACAGAATTTCACTACGCAAGATCACGAAACTGGTTTCGAAAACAGAAGCAGCGTCAATGGAAGACATCCAGGCGTCTGCGGAGACCTTTCGTCGGCAGATGTCTCGTTTAATCCCTCAATACAATATGGATTGTGTCATAAATACTGACCAAACAGTTAAATAAATGTTTTCTGCTTACAAAATGTTTTTACCGATGTAAAATATATCAATTCTATTTAATTATAGAAAAAGATATTTACATACACATTCGAATATTGTTTAATATTAAAAATACTATCGTTTCAGGATGCCAATATCAATCTGTTTTCAACAGGACATTCACTGAAAAAGTGAAAAAGTGGGATTTGAATAAAGTGACACATTCGTACAGCGCACAGTGTTCAATAACAGTATCCGGAAAACTGCTCCCACATGTTTTCATATGCTTATAAGAAGTGACCGGTCATTTCGGACCTCGTATTCACAAATTAATAGATGGCTATTCCAATACTTATACGAACGCCATCGTAACATCATCGAAGTTGGGAAAATTAACAACAGTTTTGAACGAGGATTTTTTCCGGAAATGTTTATATCAAAGAAGGTGTCTTGAATAAAGTGGATTTTCTCTCTAGTTTATTACGAATTAACATTAGTCGTAATTTTTTTAAATTAATAATTTTAACACCGCTGCTGTGGCAACCCGTAATTCATAAACAAATCGCAATGGAGTGTTTTACGGCCCACTTTTGATTTTTCTGTAGTTTTATTTTTTTGCTAACATTTCGGACAAAAATAATAAAAAAAATTATAGACGATACGATTACGACTCTAGTATTGTGATATAGGCAATGCACTCAACACGTGATATTCTCTGTGTATTTACCTAACAGCAAAAATTATTTGATACTTGAGTTTCACTTTGTCAAAGACAATCTTTTATAACTTTTTCCCCTTCAAACTATTATTTTAAAATTTCTCCCATATTTGTATTATCTTTTTCCGTTAACAATATTATCACCTGTCTTGCCGTGGCAGTTTGTCCTCCTTTTGAAGTTTATTTTCTTTACCTGTAATAGTTTACGTAAAATAAAGTGATATGGTGAAATCGCCTATATTTTTGCAAATATCTCTGAAATGATGAGAGATATGTAAAAAAAAAGAAAAAAAAATGGCAAAGTTGTAGAGAGTTTTCTCCTCTACAAATTCGTTTATTCAATTTTCGTCTCAGATGAACGGTTAAGCAGTTATTTTCATTTAAATTTCAAGATGTCAAAAGGCGAACGCAAATGCCCACTTTTAGTGTTACTACCGTAATCTAAAGTGGCCAATAACCGTATCACTATTAATCAATCCATCTCCTTGCATGAAAATACTGAGAGACAGTTACTGCAAATATTAGGGATCAACTTCAAACGATTCGGTTATGGAGATGTCATTAACCCACTAATTATGTGGCATTACGATGGTTATCTCTTCACATGACTAAAGTTTTAATTGGTCCCGTGGAATGGAATCCGTGACCTGTGCTTTGGCAGCCACCTCACTTCAGACGATAGGGCCGAGAGCGTCAGGCAGGTATACGAGGCTCGTCTCCTCTTTCCACCGGGTTCCGTTTCGGCTGCCAGAGATCTTCTTTGCCGATCTGCAGCAAGTCATCGTGGATGCCTTCCCTCCACCTCTGCTTTGATCTACCGTTAGCTCTTCTTCCACCGGGAGAGTCCGCTCCCGTAGCCTAGTGGACGACCCACTAACTGCCGTGCAGGGACACGGGTTCGATATCCGGCAAAGAACTGGGTGTTGTGTATTTGTACTGACCATCATATCGTCATCATATACACACAAGCCGTCCAAGACGTGAAACAAATTATAGATATTTGCATCAGGTGGCCGAATAGCTCTACTTAGTATTGAATATCAAGAGACCCCCTTGAAATAAAATCTGTGTTGTGACCGGGATTCGAACCCGGGGCCTTCTGCTTACTACACCCCCAAATGGACATATCAACAATAATTCAGTTCCTTGAGACAAACATTGTCCCATTATACCAAATGTATTGAATATTAAGAAAGGCGTTGAATTAAAATTTGTGCTGTGGCCGGGATTCTAAAAAATGTTCAAATGTTTGTAAATCTATCGGACCAAACTACGTGGTCATCAGTCCGTAGCTTATAAACTACTTAAACCTACGTAAACTAACCTAACGACAAACACACACACCCATGGCCCAGGAAGGACTCGAACCTCCACGGCGAGCAACCGCGCGCTCCGCAGCGATACGCTTTAGACCGCTCGGCTACTCCACCGCGATCGGGATTCGAACCCGGGACCCCAGCTGTGTTAGCTAAGCAGTTTGTCTTTCGAATACGATTATTTTTTGCGTATGTTTTTAATCCTCATGTACAAAAGGTGTTTTTTTTTTTTTTTGTTTTTTTTTTTTTTTTTTTTTTTTTTTACGAAATATGAAGAAATATTCGCTTACAGAGATGGGTACAGCCGTCATAGTATGACGGGTACGCCCGTCACAGCACTGTAGATGCAGCACTCGACTCTTTTGCAGGTCTGTGCAGTACTTGTACGTTTGCCTATTATCAAAGACGGACATCCGTCGTTTGCCAGAAACTGAAATAAACGCAATTTTTTATTGCGGAACGTAGAGCTAATACATTTATAAGCTGATTTCAGTATTATCAACTTTAATACTCGAGGATTTATAGCCGGAAGTGGCTAATATTTTGATTACTCAAGCATCTTCAAATTGTGTTTGAAAACACAGATGTCCGTCTTTGAAACCAAAACGTGTAGATGTCCGCTTTTGATGCGAACACGCATTCAGATGTCCGTTTTTGATACACAGAGATTCGCTTACTGCTGACGCGAATCTTTTACATGTGTATAATCTGGGAATTTATAGGAATATCGATATAAAGTGGAAAAATATGAAATTCTGAACTCTATTACTTATTTGAAAAAAGAAAACTACAATGATCATAATAATCTTTTTAATTTTATATACAAAATAAAATGTTACGGCACTGAATCTCTAAAATTATTAGCATAAGGTCTGTTGAAACTGTCTCCATATTTTTCCGTAAACATCCTTACGTCATTTCTGACACCGAACGTCTTTCCAACAAGTGATACTTTCGTTCAACACACCTTACAATAGTACAGTGTAGTTTACAAGCTACTCTTACCTTTGTTTCTTTTCAATGTTTATTTTCCTCTTTTCAAGTTGACTCAACCGCCTCCTAGCTTTTCCTTTGGACGTTGGTGATATATTATGTTCTATTTTATTCGCTTTAAGATGGTTATTAGTAATAATACTATTAAAATTACTGTAAAGCGTAAGTACGGGCTAATATGTGTTAGTACCTGGCACATACTGTCGCCATGTCTGATTTTCGGGGTTATGTGATCATATACTGTGTTCCCATTGGTGCACTCTGCTTTATTCAACAAGTGTCCGAATTTGATATCAAGCTCTTATGCAGGTGTCCGCTTTTGATGTGAACAGTCAAATTTAACGTGTGATTTATCACATTTACGTCAATCTTTGGAAAACAACGGAATTTCACCAATGAAAAGAGCGGAAAAACTTCCTTTAGTATCGACTGCTAACTAAATTTTGACCATTAGGTCAGATGTCCAGGTTTGGTATTAGGCTACTCATATACGCTCTCGAGTTTGTGAAACTGAAGCAATAATTCTACCTTAGTCTGTGATTGGTTAGCTGACTGAGTGACTCTATCCCTGACCCCTACGAAGCAGGCGCCGCGAGGATTCGGCGTTCCTTTGAAGATAAACGCGGCATCTGCGGCATTCCGCACTCCGTGCAGGCGTGGTGACCGCTGTGTTCCCAGTGGTGTAGCGGGCAGCGCAGCCTAGATACCAGGAGGCCCGATTCGGATCCCGGCTGGCTACACATTTGCAACTTTGCCCATTCGCAGTTAATGTCATACATTCTGTGAATATGAATAGATTTCTTTACTAATCAGTGTGGTAAATATGAATAACAGCAATGCCTGAAAACTTTTCAGGAACCACTCTATACATGGTGACTCTAAAATCGCGCACTCGGGCTTCGCAACGCGATTCCTCACATGCTAGCAACAAAAAAATGTCTCTCACATAATTTCGTCCTGCGCATGTTCCGGCAGTAAATGGACGTCGAAGATTGAGATGGGTGTGTGTCCCATACGTCAGTGTGTTTCAAAATTACACTACTACACCAACAAACTTCTAGGGGATGTGGGAAGTGTCTTGAGCAATAAAACATCACAGAAACCCATGCCCGGAAACGTCATCCAATGACGCTACAGAGCGTCGAAGTTGCTGGAGGGGATGTCTAGCGGCAGGAGCTGGTGCCTGTAACTAGGACTCTCCGTAGCGTCGTTGAATGGCGTTTCCGAACATTGGCTTCTATGCTCACTTGTTCCTCAAGACACCTCCCACATCCCCCAGGTTTGTTGGTGTACTAGTGTAATTCTGAAACACACTGACGTATGGGACACACACGCCCATCTCAATCTACGACGTTCATTTACTGCCGGAAATATACGCAGGACGAAATTTTGTGAAAGACATTTTTTTGTTGCTAGCATGTGAGGAATGGCGCTGCGAAGCCCGAGTCCGCGAATTTAGATTCACCCTGTATGTTAATGAACATGATGCAATATCTCCATCTGAAAACGTAATATATATAATTGTATACAGTGGGACCTTAGTTAATCATCATAATTCGGTTCTGAATCTTGCCTAAAGTAAGAAACAATCGTTATTCGAAATATATATTTCTATCGAAAATCATGTAATAATACAACAATGCTATCCATTCCGAAAAGTACACATTGTAAACAACGTCCAAAAATATACAATAAATCTGTATTAACCGGAAAGAATGTCACAATCCTTGCCTTTGAGATAACAAACATAGTTTATTTAGACTTCGTGGTTGGGGGGGGGGGGGAGGAGGGGGGCGAAGGTGATCTCGAGAATATTTTTATTTGGAGGGGTCGCTGGAATATATTGAGTTGAAACGGGGTCCTATACTTGAGAAGGTTGAAAATCACTGGTCTAGGTTATTGTCGTACAACTTTTCAATTCCTTTATTTATTTATTTATTTATTTTTTTCATGAGCAATAAAGGTTAACTGAAAATTATTTTAATTTTTTTTTTTAATTTGACTTGCCCTATTACATAGTAATATTACATATTTGAAGGTTATATTCAGGCGGCTACATCACGTATTTTGGCAAACACAACACAGTACATAAGATTAAAGGATTTAAGAAAGAAGACATTTCAGCGATATAAGATTTATCACCTTACATAAAGAACCAAACGACCTTTTCACAGCAGGAAATCTTATTGAATTGCAGAAGTTGTAGAAGTCTGTTGTGAATTTATCTACCAAATCAGATTTACTGACAGGGCATCCTCCACCTTCTACATCTACATCTACATGGGATACTCTGCAAATCACATTTAAGTGCCTGGCAGAGGGTTCATCGAACCACCGTTGTACTATTTCATCTCCCATTCCATTCTAAAATAGCGCGCGGGAAGAATGAACACCTGAATCTCCTCGTTCGGGCTTTGATTTTTCGTATTTTATTCTGATGATCATTTCTACCTATGTAAGTGGGAGTCAACAATATATTTTCGCATTCGGAGGAGAATGTTGGCGATTGGAGTTTCGCAAGTAGCCCACGCCGCAGCGATAAGCGCCGTTGTTGTAATGATTCCCATCCCAGATCCTGTATCATTTCCGTAACGCTGTCTCCCCTGTATCGTGACAATACGAAACGAGCTGCCCTCCTTTGGACTCTCTCGATGTCCTCCGTCAAACCCACCTGATAAGGATTCCACACTGGGCAGCAATACTCCAAAAATGGACGGACAAGCGTAGTGTATGCAGTTTCTTTAGTAGCTCTTTTGCATCTTTTAAGGGTTCTGCCAATAAAACGCAGCCTCTGATTCGCCTTTCCCACGACATTATCTACGTGTTCTTTCCAATTTAAGTCAGAAGTAATTGTAATTCCTAGGTATTTTGTGGAGTTTACGACCTTCACATTTGATCGATTTATCATGTAAATAAAATTTAACACCTGAGTACGACTTCACACTTCTCATTATTTAGAGTCAACTGCCAATTTCTACACCATACTGATATCTTATTCAAATCGTTCTGCAGTTGGTTTTGATCTTCAGATGATTTTACTAGACGGTAAATGACGGTGTCATCTGCAAACAACCTAAGAGAGCTACTCAGATTTTCCCCTAAATCGTTTATGTAAATAAGGAAAAGCAGAGGGCCAATAGCACTACCCTGTGCAACGCCCGATATCACTTCTGTTTTTGTCGATCACTACGAACTGTGTCCTCTCTGACAGGAAATCTCCTATCCAGTCGCAAATTACGGCGATATGCCGTAACAACGCAATTTGATTAAAAGCCATTTGTGAGGTACGGTGTCAAAAGCCTTCTCGAAACCAAGGAATACGGAATCAATTTGTGAACCCTTGTCGATAGCACACATCACTTCGTGTGAGTAAAGAGCTAGTTGTGTTTTCTCTTCAGATTGTCCCTCTCCTTCAGTAAGTTACAACACAAATCAGGTGGTCAGCAGTTTGGATATCGTAATTGAAATGTTGTTTTTGTATATCTCTATTCCATTTTTCATGTAATAGGCCGTTAACCCCCAGAATTTTCTGATGTTTGAATGATTATTTGAAGAAATCTTGTGCTGCCGGAGCAATTACTTCCGTAATATGGGGTTACTGTGTCATCTGGCATAGTAGCTCAAGACATGTAACGTGTTGTTTTTTAATTACTTTTTTTAAAATTATTTTTATTACTATTTCTGTGTCGTTTACCAGTAATGACTGGACAGACTGCGTCAAGATTATATATATATCTTGCCTCATGCTGAACTCCCCTTGGTTTTCTTTTATGCGGATGAGGCATAAACACACATACTGGCTAAAGATCGTCATAATACCTAACCGTTTGAATAATGGCTTGCAGTGATCTAATATTTTGCTTGTTTAACAAAACCTGGTCCTCTGTTTTAGGTGACCTCTCGCTAGGCCCTGAAATACGCCGACAGACTGCGCGTTCACTTGTTGACAATTAGATGCAATGGGCCGACAGGATCGGTAAATGGCTGTGTGCGGCCGTCGACACGGAACGGGCGGTATCGGGTGCATCAGTTGGAGCCGGGGCACACGTTTACTGCCCTCCGCGGACCAATTAGTGGCCGCGGCCACGCGGAACGCTGTACCGTGCTGCGGCCGTGATGGAGCCACTTTCCTCAATCACCTGTTTACACACCGCATGCAACTTAATAAGCCCATCGGCTCGACGAATTAAATTCCTGCGGTATCGTAGCAAGTGCATCCGGTGACCGGACTGTTAAAACCTTAAATGTTCAAATATTTGTATAGGTTATGGAACTTAACTACGGGTCATCAGTCCCTAAACTTACAAACTACTTATGAACTGAAACTTTCCTGGCAGATTAAAATTGTGTGCCGGAACCGGGACTCGAACCTGGGACCTTTGCCTTTCGCGGGCAAGCGCACTACCGACTTTTTTATCCCGACACTATTCATGATGCCGCCTCACAACTTTACTTCCGCCAGTACCTCGCATCCTACTTTCCAAACTTCACAGAAGCTCTCCTGCGAACCATGCAAGACTAGCACTCCTGGAAGAAAGGATATGGTGGAGACATGGCTTAGTCACAGCCTAAGGGATGTTTCCAGAATGAAACTTTCACTCTGCAGCGGAGTGTGCGCCGATATGAAACTTTCCTGGCAGATTAAAATTGTGTGCCGGAACCGGGACTAGAACCTGGCACCTTTGCCTTTCGCGGGCAAGCGCACTACCGACTGTGCTATCCCGACACGACTCACGATGCCGCCTCACTTACTTATGAACTAGCTAACACTAAGGACGGCACAAATATCCATGCCCGAGGGGGAATTCGAATCCCCGACCGTAGTGGCCGTGCAGACCGTAACTGGCGCGCCCCAGTCCCCTCGGCCACCGCGGCCGGCCTGTTAAAACCCAAGTTATTCGCTGGATGCGTGTGAGTCGCTGCTGTCAGGAGCTTCGTACTGATAAATTTGCAGCAGCAAGTCTTGTTGTCAGGTATATTATTAATCGTTTAGCGAACGGTCACAACAGACAACCAGTGTCTTAATGGTAAATTGGCGTCCCTAGTCGCCACAAACACATGCTACAGATTTCTACTCATTATGATGCTTCTTCCTTTAGGGTGTTACATTTTGGGCGGCCCGCAGTGTGGTATTCTGATTATAATTAGTCATAAGCGAACTGCAGAGTAAGGGAGAATTAGAAAAGGCGTGTTTTACATTTATTTTGAAATACTTCTTCATTGGTAGTTCTGTAAAGTTACACTGCCTCACCAATCAGTTAAAGCAGCTTGAAGTATTGTGTTAGTTTGATTTAGAACTCTGACACGTTAAAGCAATGAGTCTGGTTTACAGATTCAGTCATCGGTGACGATGCTATTGGGTCTGTTAGGTTAAGAAGACTCAATGAATTACTTGGTACTCAAGTCGGAGCAATTCTGATGCGTCGGACGCATATAATCTTATTCAAAAAATGTTCAAATGTTTGTATCGCTTATGGGACTTACCTACGAGGTCATCAGTCCCTAAACTTACAAACTGCTTATGAACTATCTTACACTAAGGACGGCACAAACATCCATGCCCGAGGGGGGATTCGAACCCCCGACCGTAGTGGCCGTGCAGACCGTGACTGGCGCGCCGCAGTCCACTCGGCCACCGCGGCAGGCTATAATCTTATTAAACCTCGCAGAACAATAGAAGAAATAGATGACGGTCATGTTCCTAATCGTATGCTTATGGCACCACTTGGTTACCGTTTGTAATCTTTCTGGCTTGCAGTCATCCTATTCAGACTTGAGCATCGATTCCGGAGAGCGAGTTAGAACCAATAGCAGACAGAGCGACCGAGCGCATTGAGGCGCTAAATTGCGATGCTCGAGGCCGTTTCCTGTCGGGGGTTCGAATCCCTCCTCGGCCATGGATGATTGTGCTGTCTTTAGTATAAGTTAGTTCATAAATAGTTTGTTAGTTAGGGATTGATGACCCGACACCTAAGTCCCATAAGCTTTACAAATATTTGAGCAGCAGATGATACAAGTAGTGCGAGAAGCGTAACAGATGTTCCTAGTAGGTTTGGTTCCTGTTGGAAGGAATGTAGAAAAAGTCCCGAGGTGCCTGTATCTCATGCTTATTGGCCGATGTATACGACGGTCGCCCACCTAAACGCGATCATATTTTAATTAATACCAGGGTTGGAACTTAGATAATGGCAACTATTTATTCACAATCGATACAAAAGCGCTATATGTTAGCACCTGTTACTGTTCTTTAAAGCCGTCCGCGGTGGCCGAGGGGACTGAGGCGCTCCAGTCACGGTCTGCACGACCACTACGGTCGGGGTCGAATCCCCTCTCGGGCGTGGATATTTGTGCCGTCCTTAGTATTAGCAAGTTCATAAGTAGTTTGTAAGTTTAGGGACTGACGACCCCATAGTTAAGTTTCATAAGCTATACAAACATTTCGACATTTGATTTTGTCCTTCAAAGTAGTCCCCAGCGTTGTGTATAACCCGTGGAAGACGTAGTATACCGTTATCAGAACCTGTTCTGGTGACGGAGTGAATGAAGCAGTACGAACAGTAATACTGTGCATTGACGGTCTGCCGTGGAAGAACATAATCCCTTAGGATAACACCATCACAAACGTACACAAGAATCATTATAACTTCTACCATACTGGGTCTCTGACGCACTTTCGCCTGTTGGAGCATCACTTGCGACCAGCTTTCCGAAAGAAGCGGCAATACTTTCTTTACAAGCCACCCATCATTTTGCTCGACAATGCGCGGCCGCATACAGCGCAAGC
Source organism: Locusta migratoria (assembly GCA_026315105.1). Taxonomy (NCBI): domain Eukaryota; kingdom Metazoa; phylum Arthropoda; class Insecta; order Orthoptera; family Acrididae; genus Locusta; species Locusta migratoria. Next base: position 301,354,092 of record CM048746.1, read on the forward strand.
TGTGGCTGCTCTGTTCGGTCGATGGGATGGGAAGTACTGTACCATCCACCACACTCCCCTTACTTGTGACTATGACTTGATTCGGAAGATGAAGAATCCACTGAAACACGCTTTTTATGGTCCTTAGGGTCAGGCAACCGTTTCGAGTGAAAGGTGAGGCCAAGAAATCTGTATTAAAAATTAATAACAGTGTTCCTCTTCTTCAATTCAGTTAACTTTAGCCGCGGTGGAGTAGCCGAGCGGTCTAAAGCGTCTCGCTGCGGACGCGCGGTTGCTCGCCGTGGAGGTTCGAGTCCTCCCTGGGGCATGGTTGTGTGTGTTGATCTTCGGTTAGTTTACCTCGGTTTAAGTAGTTTGTAAGCTACGGACTGATGACCACGCAGTTTGGTCCGATAGATTTACAAACATTTGAACATTTTGAGTTAACTTTAAAACACAATGGAAACGGTTAAAAAGAATACTCTCACTTCTCAGTTCAAAATTTAAAACCAGTTCCCTCTGACCATTCATCCAAAACTCGAATAATCAGTTGCAACTGTTGTGTTGTTGAAAGGCTGGAAGAATAACAAAATTCAACAAACTAATTACACTGGACAGGACATTTAACTACTGAAATATTACTGATGATAGCTATTGCAAAGACAGTCACACTTGAAATATATATTCACGGACACCGTTCTTCAGATTTAAAAAAAAAAAAAAAAAAAAAAAAAAAAAAAAAAAAAAAAACGAAAGAAAAAAAAAAAAAAAACACAGAGAGACAGAGAGGACATCACCGACTCGACATCGAAAATGACATGGCGAAAGGAAGGACTGAATAAAAATGGGAAGATATCAACGAAAATTCCACTTATGGAGATGGCTGAGCCGGCCGCGGTGGCCTAGGGGACTGAGGCGCTCCAGTCACGGTCTGCACGGCCACTGCGGTCAGGGGTTCGAATCCCCCCTCGGGCATGGATATTTGTGACGTCCTTAGTCTTAGCTAGGTCATAAGTAGTTTGTAAGCTTAGGGACTGATGACTCCGTAGTTAAGTCCCATAAGTTCTACAAACATTTGAACATTTGATTTTGAGATGGCTGAATATTAAATGGGGTAAGGTTGTACAAATTCGATACAGGTACAATTCCGAACAACATAAGTTTTCGCGCCATTTGTCTGTCTCGTAGTGACTCGTTGTGTCGCTTTGTAGAGTAGCAGGTTTCTACAGCTCCTCCTGTCTTTTCCAAGAATACACCTTTTTGCGGTAAGGAGATATAAATTTTTCCCCTTTAAAGAGGTAAGTGAAGCTACTTAGTCTAACGCGCTCTTATAAATCATCTAGTAGTTAAGGGTGCCTGGATTCGCTGCCAAAAATGCAATGTTTGGTACCACGAAGTATGCGTTGGTGCGTGGCAGAAAAAGTGCTTTTTATGTGGAAGATGCTCGCAATCAAAATTGTACGAGGAAGTGATCACAATTGTATCTAGTGTGGTACATTTTCGATCGATTTTTCTCAATTCCGTAACCATTTTTTTGTGTTTATACCAACATTTGTAACTGTATAATATTTGTGTTACATATTCATTAAAGATCCACGAACAAGTGCCATAGTTAAAATTATTCCTTTTATCAATTTATTTCCAGTTATAACATTTGTCTGAAATGATCGAAACTGTACCACCTTACCCTACCAGGAAGTTGTATCGTAGGCCTTCTCAAGGAAAATAATATCCAGAAGATGAAACCGTTCCTGAATAGCCTGTTGTACAGCCGCCTCCAGGAAGGCCCAAACGTAGAGCGATACTTACTGAATCGGCACTGAAAGCGAATGACAAACTGCCTGGATACTATGGTAGCGGTTGACCATCCGTAACAAGGCCTTTCTAATGCAGCTTATGAGGGGAACACTATTATAACTATTCAGTCTAGTGCAGTCTTTCCCTGGTTCTAAAGGAGGAATTAAAATTGCCTCTCCTCATGGGTCCGAGACGTGACCTGACGCCGAAATGCAATTAAAAATGGCGAGGATTTCTCTGCTTCAATCTGTGAGGTGTTGCAGCATCCTGCAGTGCATTCCATCATGACGAGCTCCTACATGTTAAAACGTTAGTTGTACTCTTCATCAATGGCGCACCTGATGTCCAAATTGTTCCTCTTTGCAGCAAATCTTTGGGAGCGAAAAGCAGGTGGCGGTAGCAGTAACAGTGGCAAAATAGGCTGTCAATACTGATGAATGTCGCTCATGATGGATTGCTTACATCTACATCTACATACATACTCCGCAATTCACCGTAAGGTGCGTGGTGGAGGGTACACTATACCACTACTAGGCATTTCCTATGCCACTCCCAAATGGAACGAGGAAAAAAAGAATGCCTATATGCCTCCGTATGAGCCCTAATTTCTCTTATCTTGTCTTTGTGATCTTTACGCGAAATGTAAGTAGTGCGGCAGCAAAATCGTACTACACTCAGCTTCAAATTCCGGCCCTCAACATTTACTCAACAGAAATTCACGAAAAGAACGTCGTCTTTCTTCCAGCGGTCCCCAATTGAGTTGCCGGAGCATTTCCGTGACACTCGCGTATTGGTCGAACCTACCGGTAACAAATCTAGCTGCTCGCCTCTGAACCGCCTCTATGTCTTCCTTTAAACTGATCTGCTGCGGGTCCCAAATACTTGAGCAATGCTCAAGACGTGGTCGTACAAGCGTTTTATACGCGGTCTCCTTTACAGGTGAAGTACATCTTCCCAAAATTCTCCCAATAAACCGAAGTCGGCTGTCCGCCTTACTCACAACTGTCCTTACATGTTCGTTCCATTTCATATCGCTCTGCAATGTTACGCCTAGATATTTGAACGACGCGACAGCATCAAGAAGCTCACTACTAATGCTGTATTCGAACATTATAGGATTGTTTTTTCTACTCATGCGCATCACCTTACATTTTTCTACATTGAGAGCCAGCTGCCATTCTTCGCACCAAGTAGAAATTTTTAAGTCATCCTGTATGCTATTACAGTCAGTTACAGACGAAACCCTCCCATACACCACAGCATCATCAGCTTAGTTGTGTTCCTGATGGTGTCCCAAATACTAGTATATTTTGTGGATCGATTAATGTTGTTCAGGAACTGTTGTCACGATCTATTCTTAATCTCTAGAATAATCCGGCGATATTTTGCCCTAGCTACCCGAAAAACTACGAGGTTCTCTGCAGTTGGCCCGCAATTGAGCCGCACAAATTGTCCTCATTACAGAACAGCAATCTTCACTCCATCAAGAGACAGGTTGCCTCTCCAGTTGTCCTGAATACTGTGAATGGCTGCGTCATCGGCTTTCTGGATCATTTGTGTAATACGATCCACCCACTCTTGGGCGCTGTCGATATGTTCAAGTTCAGCAGGTCACCTGGAGAGTGTCCATTCTGCTCTACAAAGCACCCATAGTGACAATTTTCGTTTGAGTATAACACTGTCAGACAGGTGAATCCATATCGGAAAGTGATCACTTTTGCAGCACGTCATCGACCACTCTCCATGGAGCAGTGTGGCAAAGGGCTGGCGAGCAAAGCGAGGAATCATTAGCAGAGGACGACTCTGTTGCAGTGCAAACCTGTGTGCTTTGACCTGTATTCAGCAAATGCACATAGCAGAAAAGAGAGGCCTCTCAGTTGCCCTTTCACGGGGGCAGGTTATTGCAGAGCGCCAAAGCACGCAGTGTGCATTGTAATCACCACGGAGGATTATCGGCTACTGGAAATTATTAAGCAGGTCACAGAGGAACTATTCGTGCAGCGCATCACCTGGGAGCAGGTAGAGTGACTACATATTCGACCTGTGACGCACATGCACCAACACTGGTACTGCTTGTGGGCTTGTGATGAGGAAGAGGGGGCGAGGAGTGACAGGTTGAGTTGACGAAAATAGCCACTCTACCTTTAACGTATTTCCTTTCTATTTAGAACATAGCCACTTAAGTTAGCGGAGTCAGATTGTTTAAAGTTTATCTCTTGGAGCCATATGCGCGTAGGTATGCTCTGATACAGTTGTGGCGTCGCACAAGTCTAAGGTGCGCGCCGCGTACTTTCGCCGCGCGCCGCCATGCACGCACGGCGCGGCGTTCTTACGACGTCAGCCACGAGCGCCCTCTGCTACAACGCCGCACGTGGCCACCACTGCTGCATCGACCACTTGGGAATCAGATAGGCACCAGTTAAGACTTGGCTATCAGATAGGCACTAGGAATCATCAGTAGGCAGGCCTCTATCTAAACTATGTATCAACATTCTACTAGTCTGCTGCTCTCCAAGATAAGTATTGTACCATCTCTATGAAATATATATCTCGTTCTAATTTACTCTAGTGTTTCTAGTTTCTGCTGTCCCACTGGCTGGTCACCTCCGTACCTGCACACGCGTGCATCCTATTTCCTGTGTCGGTCTCTCTCTACTCGGCCACCGACACCCAGGATAACTGGCGGAAACGAGACACAAAAACAGTGGACGTAGTTCTTGCGTTTGTATCGTTACTCCATGCATTACAGGAAGAAGTCAGAGGCTACGCAATACGGAGACCGTGGAACCCAGCTGAGGCATGCTAAGTCGTCAGCGCCTTGACGACCAATCCAACGGGTCGGTAGAGTTTCATTGAGTGAATCCAGTGAGGGGTTGAAAAATGAAGTGTAGCCTCGGAAACGAGCAGTTTTGTATCATTGCGAGATACTGCTGACCGTTAACCGTGTTTCTATCAAAGAAGAAGGGGTAGTAATCAGATGATCGGGATACCAGACAAAACACATTGAGCCGGCCGCGGTGGCCGAGGGGACTGAGGCGCTCCAGTCACGGTCGGGGTTCGAATCCCCCCTCGGGCATGGATATTTGTGCCGTCTTTAGTCTTAGCTAGTTCATAAGTAGTTTGTGAGCTTAGGGACTGATAACCCCGTAGTTAAGTCCCATAAGTTGTACAAACATTTGAACATTTGAAACACATTGACTTTTGGCGAATATCGTACATGTTGAATGACTACATATGGTCTTGTAGGCCCAAAATTTGAACATCGTGTTTGTTTAACTGACCAGTAACACGAAAAGTCCGTTCATTCAAATGTTCAAATGTCTGTAAATCTATCGGACCAAACTGCGTGGTCATCAGTCCGTAGCTTACAACTACTTCTACATCTACATATCTACATAGATACTCTGCAAATCACATTTAAGTGCCTGGCAGAGGGTTCATTAACCACTTTCATAACTTTTCTCTACCGTTCCATTCTCTAATAGCGCGCGGGAAGAAGGAACACCTAAATCGTTCCGTTTTCGATCTGATTTCTCTTATTTTATTGGGATGGTCATGTCTCCCTAAGTAGGTGGGTGCTAGAAAAATATTTTCACATTCAGAACTAAAAGTCGGTGATTGAAAAATCGCAAACAGATCACGCCGCAATGAATAACGCCTTTCTTTTAATGATTTCCACCCCAATTCGTGCAACATTTCCGTGACGCTCCCCCCCCCCCCCCCCCCCCGTAACGTGATAAAACAAAACGAGCTGCCCTTATTTGAACCTTCTCAATATCTTCCGTCAGTCCCACCTGGTGAGGGTCCCACAAGGGGCAACAGTACTCCAGGAGAGGACGCACAAGTGTGATGTAGGCAGTCTCTTTGGTGGAGCTGGTTAAACCTGGTTAAACCTAGGTAAACTAACCTACGGACAAACACCCACACCCATGCCCCAGGGAGGACTCGAACCTCCACGGCGAGCAACTGCGCGCTCCGCAGGAAGGCGCTTTAGACCGCTCGGCCACTCCACCGCGGCAATTCGTTCATCACTGAACACAATGCATTGTGCGGAAGTATTAGAATTTTCAATAACTTTAAGACTCTCGTTACAAAATGCCATACATTTGCGTTTGTCACCCGGACGCATAGTTTGTAACAGCTGTAGCCTGCACGGCTTCATAACCAACCGACGTCTCAAAACTCGCTAAATTCTTGTAGGCAGTTGTAACTCCCGACTAGCACGAAGAGTTGATTTTGAAAAACTACTTTGGAAAGCAGTTTGAATTTGTGTAACATTTTCTTCAGGAACACAAGGGCAGCAGGACTCTTTCCTTTACATACACATCCTATATCTACAAACTATTGATAGCATCTGCGAATGTCCCACCCGTTCGTAGTATCAATTTGGTACCTCAATCTGAAACGTCTTTGCACTGTAATCACAGAGTAGCACTTCACAAACACGAGAATACAAAATGTTTTTTGCTGTGGAGTAGACATCTGAAACATTTGACGGTTACCACGCAAAGCCGAAGACAAAATACATATATTATTATTATTACATGATTAATCAATACAAATATTAATCAATAACAGCATCTTGTCGTAATCCTGTTATCCTACGCCAAGCCTCTTTATCCAGCGCATCTTACTTGTCGATGCTGCGATATTCCATTACTCCATTTATCTGGTCTGTTCAGGAACGTCGTTACCTTCCGCGCTTACGTCTGCCGGCTGGTTTCCATACATAAACCTTCTTTGGCCACCGATGATCTGGAATTCTCATCGTATGTCTGTACCATTTCAGTAATTTTCTATCACTGTATCATTTGTCTCTATTCTACCTTTCACTTCATTATTAGTTTTTCTTTTGATTCTTGATAATATAGCACTCCTATGCAAATAGTCCGTTTCCACAGCTAATAGTCCTCTTTCGAGATCCGCATTTAATATCCATAGTTATGATCCATACCGTAGCACTGATTCAACCATTATGTTACCTAATCGTTTTTCCTTATTGTTGTTGGAAATATTCTGTATTTTAATTCTGTATGGCTCAATCCATTTTTATCACTATGTGTCCCGAAATATTTAAATTTCTCTATCTGTCTCATAACTGCCTTGTCATTGATGTCTACTTTAAATTTAGTATCACTATTCACCACCAGATATTTTGTTTTTTGTTAGACTTATTTGTAGTCCCCATCTGTTGTATTCGTGAAAAAATCGTAGTATCTTGAACTCAAGGTCATAATCATCTTGTGCTATAATCGCTTGATCGTCAGCAAAACTTAATTAAAATACCTGTACATCGTTGACAGTGATTCCAATTCCTCTGCTGCGGCTGTTAATATAAAGTAGGCTATGCATTCGTTTCTCCAATACTCGAGCCGAGGCGCAACGATAGATAGTTTGGACAAAATAATATTTTGTAATACTTATATTCCTTTGGAAACATCCTGTATGTCCATTGATACTAACAAGCAGACCACATGGGTATTGGACTTTAGAATTTCTTTATATTTATGGCACTTGAAGTCCAGAACTTAAATAACAATCAGCCAAAGCCATTCGACGCAACGCTCAAAAATTCTCGAGAAAATCGAATTTGAAATTTTGTAAGTACATAGAAGAACCAGTAATTAAAGCAATTGTAGTATCTTTCTGTGTAGCTTAGGTGGTAGCGTCCTTGCCTTTCATTCCTTGGGTCTGTGGTTTGATTCCCGCTCCGACAGATTTTATTTTACCTTTATTCGTTGTGTTCGAATACTTACACAATCTTAGTATCTAATGGTATTTTTTAACAATGCATGTAATTTTGCTTATTCGTAATTTTCCATATTTTATAAAAGGTTGTAAATAATTATGATTTAAATTAGAAAGAATATAAAACAAGAAACAAGGTAAATATTATATTTGTGGCAATACTGAAACAAAAAATCGTTCATTGTAATGTGGTCTCACACATGCCATGGTGATAAGCATCGTAAAATATGGAAAACAATAATTTTCATGGCATCGAGGGCGGGGAGTAGCTTCATGAAAGGTGTAAACAAATTTACACTATTTCAAATTCAGTTATACAAAACATTTTGGGATCTCTAATCACACGTGTTATGTCAGTTTTCCAAATGTTCAAATGTTTGTTAAGCTTAAGGGACTTAACTGCGGTGTCATCAGTCCCTAAACTTAAAAACTATTTATCAACTAACTTATACAAAAGACAGCACAACCACCCATGCCCGAGGGGGGATTCGAACCCCCGATGGCGAACGGCCTCGCGCATCGTAGCACAGCGCCTCAATGCGCTCGACTGCTCTGCCGCGGCTGTCAGTCTTTGTTTACATATATATGGACAAACTGAACAGCTTCTCTTCACCTCAAACGATGGTTGATTTGCTGCAATTTTCGTAAAAATTATCATAATATATTAAAATTGTGTGAGTGTCCGAATATAACGAATAAAGAAAAAAAATCTGTTGTGGCGGGATGCTAACTACGGACCCCGAGGTTGAAAGGCAGCATAAACTACACGGACAGATGATACAATTGTTTAATGACTGGTACTTCAATGTACGTACAAAATTTCAAATTCTGTTTTCTGGGAGTTTTTAAGAGTTGCGTCGAATGGCTTTGGCTAATTGTTATTTAAGTTCTGAAATTAATGTACCATAAGTATAAAAAAAATCGCACTGACGTGTTTTATGGCCCACTTTAGATTTGTAGTTTTATAAGTTTTTGCAAACATTTTCCACCACAATAATAATCTAAATAATAACAAATTTATTAATAAGAATGTCTGAAATCCTTTTAGGAAAAAAAAATAGACAGTGGCGGGTTTCGAACCAGTTACCTTCGGTGCCAGAGTCCAACGCATTGCCCACTTTTTTTTTTTTTTTTTTTTTTTTTTTTTTTCGGGTTCCTTCCTCCCCTTCAACCCGTCCTTCCGCTCACCAATTTCGCCTTCATCGGCGTCGGCTTCATCGGCCTTTGGTAAAACAATTTTCCTTTCTTCTGCAGGTAAAAATTAATGGATCTCTTCCACGATGAAAAACAAATTTTTCTTCCATAAAAAGACTAAAATAAAACTTCGTTTCTCCATCGAAGCCATTTTCTTTCCTAGCTCTCTGACCGATTCCGAGTTCGTCTTCTCGAAAATTGAGTGTTACCGTTTAGTTTCCATCGTTTTACAATTCAATTAAATTCTTTGTCTCTTCTCTTTATTTATCTGCTCTTAACTCGCGAACCGTGAGCTGCCAGGTGCTGTATTTTTATTATTACCCATGTTAACACACAAGGGAATGCTGAGTACATAATTAAAAGAAAGGCGTCTTCTCGCCGTTTAAATGTGGAACTTATGGGATAAAAATATTGGAAATAACAGAAAAATAAATGGATTAAAATTGTTCTTGTTCCAAAGATATCAAACTACATTCAATCTTCGTGTTCCTGGTTTTTAAATGTCTGGGGTGCTCAGTGGTTTCTAAGTTCTTCTCTGAAAACTGCTTCTAGAAAGTTTGCATAGTTTCGCTTGTAATGTTTTTTTCTTGATAACTTGTGAAGTTCCTGAACTATATACATGGAGAAATCCTCTTTGCTTTTAGCTGTACTGGACATTAAATAGTGAACGAAGTGTCCTTTCAGCCAGTTAACAGAGTTCCTCTTGGTTTTAGGGTACGGAACAGTATCTGGGTGCAAGATATCATCAGGTGTAATATGAAGAGCCGATGTTCTTGTCATGATTGCAAGCTTCTTCCGAATAAAGTTCTATACGTCCTGGACCTTGGAGCACACAAAAAGATGTTCGTCGCTGTCCAATGAGTTGCACGTTGCGCACAATGGTGAGTCCGCCAAGTGTATGGAATATAGCCTGGAGTTGTTGTGCACTTTCCGGTTCACTAAGCGATACCAGGAGGCTCTGACCGCAGTTGTCAAATCACGGCAGTGGATGTTCTTCCAGATGATTGGCTATCTGTGATTAGGATATTTTTGTTCAATTATGTTCCGGTTCTTGGTTTCCATTAGCTTCTTATAAACTTTATGCACCGTCATAAGCTCATCATCTTGCATGTTTATCTGCAGGTAGCTCAACTCAATTATAAAGGTTTGGAAATGGAACATAGCGCTCGGAATATGTTTGACGTTAATTGGAGGCTGCAGACTGGTAGGCGCTATCTCGTGTAACAGGTGGGTTGTTAAACTGTTAGGTAAGTTCTTCCATATCTTATATGTATTACACACGTACAGCGCCCGTGTCTTAGTTTCAACATGTGTAAGGTTTAATCCGCCGTCCCAAACAGCCAAAGTGAGCGTGTCGTATTTCACTTTAAAGATGTACCCTCGAGTGACGAAGTGGCCCAGGGCGGACATAATTCGTTGCATTGTCCCGTGTGGCATCGGTAATACTAGTGCAACATAGTTCATCTGCGATGTTACGTAAACATTAGCGAGGGTAACCCTTTGTAAGTCATCAAGCTTCCTGATGTAATGGCTCTGTATGCATGCACGCAGACGTGCGAGAAGATTGCGGTAATTGACAGCGATCGTGTGCCTTATGTCACTCCGGTATTCGATGCCTAAGCATGTCAGTTTGGAGACTGGAGTTAAGTATTCATGGTGCTGCACTGCAATCCCACTTCCTATGTTCATTAAACCACACTTTCGTTCATTTAACTTCGCCCCGGAGGCAAGTTCGTATTGCTTAACGATGAGGAGTGCTGCTCCTAACTCCTGTTCGTCCATGACTAAGAAACCCACGTCATCCGCGTAGGCATTGCAGGCAATCTTGAGTCCACTGATTGTCAATCCTCGTAGACGTTGGTGCAGTGTAGCAAGCAGGGGTTCTATGGCGATAGCAAAAAGAGCCATTGACAAAGGGCAGCCTTGTCTCACCGAACTCTTTAATTTAACTTCTTTTGTGAGCTGTCCATTCACTAATGCTCTTGTAACACCTTTACTGAGGATTTCACTGATGAAGTTCGTGAAGCGCTGCGGGAAGCCCATAGCACGCATGGTGCTCAAGAGGTACTGGTGGTTCACTTTATCAAATGTCTTCGCAAAATCAAGTGATACTAGGGCACATTGAATTTTGCAAGCCTCTGCTGTAGCAATCACGTCTCTGTATTCGCATAAATTTTGTTGGATTTTCCTGTCAAGACCCACGCACGTCTGGTATCTGCCTATTACTGAATTCAGCAAAAGTTTCAATCTATGGGCAATTACTCGTGCCACGATTTTGTAGTCACAATTTAGTAGCGTCAGAGGTCTAAAATCGTCAATAAGTCTGCTTCCCGGATGTTTAGGGACGAAAACTGCTATTCCTTCTACCAGCTCTTTAGGCAGATTAAAATGTGGCTGGAACAATTCATTACACATAGCTAGTAATTTTGGCTGCAGTTGTTTACGAAAAATATAATAAAATTCCGCGGTGAGACCGTCAGGGCCCGGTGACTTGTTTTTGGGGCTTCGTTGGATGGCATATTCTAGTTCCTCATCATCAATTTCTGTAAGGAGATTCTCAGCTTGTGCGTCACTTAATGTCCCTTGAAGGTTGTGTAACAACTCCTGTTGCATTATTGCATCGTTGCTTCCCGTTGCCAGCAGCTCTTCCAGGTGAGTGTGGATTGCATTTTTTATTTCGTGTTGCTGCACCAGGGTGGTCCCATCACGTAACCGGAGTTGTGTGATAATTTTTCTTTTTCCTCTCTTATTCTCTCGAATGACATGGAACATAGAAGGTTCTTCCTGCTCTATCAGGTTATCAGACCTAGACCGGACTTTGTACCCATCACACTGTTGCCGTTTAAGTTTTAGAAGTTTAGCTTTAATTCGCTTTATTTGTACATAATTGTCGATTATCGTCGCGTCCGATTTATGTAACTCTCGTAGGCAGGAGAAATAAAATTCTGTAGTCTTCTTTTGCCAGTAATACTTTTGTCTTGCATAAGTTTGAAACATTCTCCGTATCCTTGGTTTGGCATGTTTGAGCCACCATTCCGTCACTGAATTGTACTGTGATACTTTACGTTCACATTCCCTCCATGTTTCGTTAAATGCACGCTGGCATTCTGCATCATGGAGAATGGAGTTGTTCAGTTTCCACGTGCCTCTGGCACGGTATGTGCCCTGTTTGCTCATGTTAACAGTACATATATATGCAGCATGGTCTGATAAAATTGTCGGCCAAATTTCGGAATGTAGGACGGAAGAAGTGAGTTGTTCGGTGACATATATTCTGTCCAGCCGACTTGCAGAATGGCTCGTGACATAAGTGAAACCTTGTAACATGCCGTGCAGGTGTTCCCAAGTGTCAATTAAACGTAGTTCATTAACGATACGTTTCAGCTCCATCGATGTATTGAAATTGGGCGTCTGGTCTTTGCGGTGCAGCACACAATTAAAGTCACCTGCAAGTATTAGATGATCATAATTCCGACCAAATAGCGGCACTATTTCACTAGTAAAGAATTCTGCTCTGCGTCGCCGATTGCTATTGCCGGATGGCGCATACACGTTAATTATGCGAGTTCGGTAAACTGTGACTGCAATTCCCCTGCTATTCGGTAATTTTTCCACATCAGTCATTATGATGCCTTCTTTTGCCAAAACAGCTGTTCCGAGATCCTCTCCACTTCCCGGATTGGTGATAGCAGTATATCCGACAATGTGTTCGAGTTCTATGGCGGCCACTTCCTGTAGCAATATGATGTCAATATCGGAAGCACGTAACAGATCCTGTAACATGGACAGCCGCATACCCGACCGGATCTTATTGATGTTGAGGGTGGCTATTTTATATGCTTGCGACTGATTCATGGCTTTAGGGTTGCTATTAGTTAGTTTGTCCTGTTAGGATGACTGGGAATAGAGGCCTCATGTTCCTCAATCGGGGCTTCCATAGTGGCATCTTTTGTAGTTGTGAGCTGCTCCTTCAAGGTGGTTGAGGATTCCGTCCCCAATTCCTGGACCACGGCCGTGTCAGCGTCCTCCTCTGCTTGTTCCATTTCCTCTGCCCATGATTTTGGACATGTGGACTGGTGCAAATCCTCTGTTTGTTGTACCTCTGCAGAGGAATCCAGTGCTAGCAGTGTAGACGGGATAGAGGTTGTGTCACCACTGGACTCTTGGTGTGAAATTGATCCGGAAGAGGCAGACATCTCGACATCCATTTCTCCCGAGACCGGCTTATTCACATCAGCAGTCACAGAATTTTCATTACGGATCTTGTTAATAATCTTCTTTGCTTTCTCCCTCAGTAAAGGTGCGACTTGATTAGCGCCCTGGTGGGCTCGTCTCCTTTTGTTTGTCTTCTTTGTCGAAGACGACTCCGTTGATGATTTCGAACCATTAGTATCAGAGGTTCGTTTTTCCGTCGAGTGGTTCTCGTCAATAGATCCAAGATCCATCAACTCTCGTATTTCATTAGGTCCGGGTGTAGGGACGGGTTTACCCAAATCTGTTAGTTCACGGTCTGGTTCACTCGGCGCTGCTTCATCACTCATTTCCATGTGTGTGTCAGAAAGAATCTGCGCAGTCGATAGTACATCAACGTTTGAGCTAGCAGGTACGCTTGTTGTGACTGTCGGCGCAACAGCACGTTGATCATTGCGTTCTGGTGGAGGGACATCTAAAGGTGGAGTCGCGGTTTGCACTGCAGCTAGCACCGACGAGTAAGTCAGGGGCAGCGCCGTTGTCACGGAAGGACGTGCGGACTCCCCGGCTGGTATCTGCGCCACGCGGCGTTGTAAACATTGCGCTCTGACGTGGCCTGTCGCGCCGCAGCCAGCTCAAGTCTTCGGCTGCCCATCATAAATTACAATTCCACGGTGTCCGCCTACAGTGATGTAAGAGGGGATGTGTTTTGTTAAATCTATCTTAACCTGTCGCACTCCGCTTAACACAGGGAATTTGTGACTCTGAGAAAACTTTTCTGCAAAATTGTTTAACACCCTGCCATACGGCACTAGGACCGCATTAATTTGTTCCGCTGTTGTTTCAAAGGGCAGTTCAAATATCCGCACTGTTCGGATACCAAGTCCCGCGTGCGTGACAGTCACATCTCCGACAGCACCGTCCCTGTATTTAAATTTCAAGGCCCCTCCACTGCTTGCTACTACTCTATCACATACGTCTGAATTTATCACTTTAAGAAAGACCACACTCGTCACGATAGAGAAATGAATTCCAATGACTTCATCGGCAGATATCTTAGCGGTTTCTTCTAACCAGTTTTCTACTTCAAAAGAGCTCGGTCTAGGGAGAGTCGTGTCAAAGGTGAACTTCAGTGTATCTATTCTCTTAGTTTGATTCATGGTTCCATGGTATTCTACACTGCTAAAACTACGCTGTATGCACGCGACTCACCGCGTAGAAGTAAACAAACTCGCCACGGCGCGCTGCTCCGCCGGAGGTCCGCACACCGCCCACTATGCTACAGCTGACCGTTAGATGTTGTGTACTGTAATTTCGTACTAGTCATGATCGTTGTTAACTGATGCTAATATGGCACTTGTAGACACTAGATTATCACATATCGTACGAAGGACGACGTCTTTTGTTACTTCTTCAGTGCGCCATTGCTCTGAAATAACAACGTGTAAGTTACAGTAAGAAAATCATCAAATACGCAACATAAGATGGCGTATGCCACAGAGTTCTGGGTGAGAAATGTCACGTGACATCTGCGAACGGCTGGTTTTCGTTAATTCATTGGAGGGTGTCAAAACTGCTTTATTTTTGCCAATATCTCTCAAACGATACGAGAAGGGAACAAAGTTGTAGAGAATTTTCTCCTCTACAAATTCGTTTATTCAATTTTCGCGTCAGATGAACGGTTTATTTGCAATTAAAATTAAATTATAAACAGCTTTTTTTGGTATTACTAAGATATTTCTTGTCCGAAATGTTTCAAAAAGCAAAGTTCTGGTCTCTGGTAGCCAACAATTATGTCTGTAAAATTTGGTGTCGATCGGTTGAACGGTTCGACCTAAAAAGTGGAAAAACATTACAGCCAGACAGACATCGTCAAATCGCCGTTATTTTTCCGAATATCTCTGCAACGATGCAAGATATGAAGAAAAAAACATAATAGAGCTAAGTTGTAGAGAAATTTCCCCTCTTACCAATTAGGCTATTCAATTATCGTGTCAGATGAAAGGTTCGCTGGTAATTACAATTATATTAAAAACGGCTTTTTTGGTATTACAACCGTATTTTTTGTCCGAAAAATTTGAAAAAGGGAGGTTCTGGTCCCTGGCGGCCTAAAATTATGTATGAAAAATTTGATGCTGATTGGTTGAGCGGTTCGTGTTAAAACAGGGAACACGTTACGGACAGACAGACGGACAAACAGACAGACATACATCCCAAAATCGCCGTTATTTTTGCAAATATCTCTGAAACGATACGAGATGTGAAAAAAAC
This sequence comes from Locusta migratoria, assembly GCA_026315105.1. Classification (NCBI taxonomy): domain Eukaryota; kingdom Metazoa; phylum Arthropoda; class Insecta; order Orthoptera; family Acrididae; genus Locusta; species Locusta migratoria. The sequence continues at coordinate 301,369,272 of CM048746.1, forward strand.
ATAACAGAGCAAAGTTGTAGAGAATTTTCTCCTCTACAAATTCGGTTATTCAGTTTTCGTCGCACTGGCGTGTTTTACGTCCCACTTTTGATCTTTCTGTAGTTTTATTTTTTGCAAACATTTCGGACAAAAACAATAAAAAATTATAGACTATACGATTACGACTCTAGTATTGTGAGCCGGCCGCGGTGGCCGAGGGGACTGAGGCGCTCCAGTCACGGTCTGAATGGCCACTACGGTCGGGGGTTCGAATCCCCCCTCGGGCATGTGCCGTCCTTAGGATTAGCTAGTTCATAAGTAGTTTGTAAGTTTAGGGACTGATGACCCCGTAGTTAAGTCCCATAAGCTATACAGACATTTGAACATTTAGCATTGTGATATTCGCAATGCACTCAACACGTGATATTCTCTGTGTATTTACCTAACAGCAAAAATTATTTGATACTTGAGTTTCACTTTGTCAAAGATACTCTTTTATATTTTTTCCCCTTCAAACTATTATTTCAACATCTCTCCCATATTTGTATTATCTTTTTCCGTTAACAATATTATCACCTGTCTTGCCGTGGCAGTTTGTACTCCTTTTGAAGTTTATTTTCTTTACCTGTAATAGTTTACGTAAAATAAAGTGATATGGTGAAATCGCCAATATTTTTGCAAATATCTCTGAAACTATGACAGATATGTTAAAAGAAAAGAGCAAAGTTGTAGAGAGTTTTCTCCTCTACAAATTCGTTTATTCAATTTTCGTCTCCGGTGAATGGTTAAGCCGTTATTTTCATTTAAATTTCGATCTGTCAAAAGACGATCACAAAGGCCCACTTTTAGTGTTACTACCGTAACCTAAAGGGGGCCAAAATTCTAAAATCTCCTTGTAAGACTGAAATGCTACAGTATTCTGTTCTTCACCAATAAATGTCCACACAAATAGGCAACCTCCACTTCCTTTCGTAACGACGACAAAAGGACGCGTGTGGGCTACCGTAAACTGCCGATCGGTGTCCTTCGCCGGCAGCGACCATTGCGCGGAGCTGCAGGCACACGGCTACGCCCACAGTCGGACGCTTATGGCAGTAATATTGCATGTCCGGCCTCGCCGACAGGGGGCTGTTCGGTATGCGGTACTCTAGCAAATGGACGCAGATCGGCGCGGGCCTTACGTAACAGCCGTCCGCGACTGGGCTGTAGCTGGACGTGTAAGAGCAGCGCTGACACGGCCCACGCGTGGGCACTAATCACCTGTAATGGCCGCCCCCTGTACCCAACTCCAGGCCACACCGGGGCACGGAATCCCCAAAACGCCAACAACACGTTTAATTCACACAAAACTCAGCACAGGGGGGTTTTTGAGGTCGCTGATTACGACTTTGATGGTAAAAATTATCTAAACAAAATGGAGGAGCCAATTCAGCAACGTGACCCACGAAAATCCATGATAATTTATGAATAATAGCTTATGTATAGTATTTAGACGCTAATAATTAATACATTGCCAACATGATTTGTTGGTTATAACAAAATAACAGAATATTTGTCGGAAATATATCGGAAAAACTCATGACACGGGGATTTTTGAGGGTGCTGATTACTATTTTGAAGGTAAAAATTGTCTAAACAAAAGGAAGGAGCTAATACAGCAACGTGACTTATGAAAATCCATGATAATTTATGAATAACAGCATATGTATAGTATTTAAACGCTAATAATTAATACATTGCCAGCAGGATTTGTTTGTTATAACAGAATAACAGAATATTTGTCGGAAATATATCGGAAAAACTCATGACACGGGGATTTTTGAGGGTGCTGATTACTATTTTGAAGGTAAAAATTATCTAGACTAAATGGCGAAGCTAATACAGAAACGTGACCCATGAAAATCCATAATAATTTATGAATAATAACTTATGTTTGGAATTAGACGCTAATAATTAATACACTGCCAACATGATTTGTTTGTTATAACAAAATCACAATATTTGTCGGAAATATATCGGAAAAACTCACGACACGGGGATTTTTGAGATCGCTGATTACGAATTTGATGGTAAAAATTATCTAAACAAAATGACGAAGCCAATTCAGCAACGTGACCAATGAAAATCCAAAATAATTTATGAATAATAGCTTATGTTTGGAATTAGACGCTAATAATTAATACACTGCCAACATGGTTTGTTTGTTATGACAAAAAAACAGAATATTTGTCGGAAATATATCGTAAAAAACTCATGACACGGGACTTTTTGAGATCGCTGATTACGAATTTGATGGTAAAAATTATCTAAACAAAATGCCGAAGCCAATTCAGTAACGTGACCCATGAAAATCCATAATAATTTATGAATAATAGCTTATGTATAGTATTTAGACGCTAATAATTAATACACGGCCAACATGATTTGTTTGTTACAACAGAATAACAGAATATTTGTCGGAAATATATCGGAAAAACTCATGACACGGCGATTTTTGAGGGTGCTGATTACTATTTTGAAGGTAAAAATTGTCTAAACAAAATGGCGGAGATAATACAGCAACGTGACCCATGAAAATCCATAATAATTTATGAATAATTATTAGTATTTAAACACTAATAATTAAGAAACTGCCAACGTGTTTTTTTATTATAACAAAATATCGGAATATTTGTCGAAGATATATCGGAGAAACTTATCACAAGAGAGTTTTTGAGGTCGATGATTACAAATTTGATGGTAAAAATTGTCTAAACAAAATGGAGGAGCTAATACAGCAACGTGACCAATGAAAATCCATAACAAATTATTAATAATAGCTTATAATATATAGTATTTAGACGCTAATAATTAATACACTGCCAACATGTTTTGTTTGTTATAACAAAATAACAGAATATTTGTCGGAAATATATCGGGAAAACTCATGATAGGGGGATTTTAGAGGGTGCTGATTACGATTTTGAAGGTAAAAATTGTCTAAACAATAGGAAGGAGCTAATACAGCAACGTGACTTATGAATATCCATGATAATTTATGAATAATAGCATATGTATAGTATTTAAACGCTAATAATTAATACATTGCCAACATGATTTGTTGGTTATAACAAAATAACAGAATATTTGTCGAAAATATATCAGTAAAACTCATGACACGGGGATTTTTGAGATCGCTGACTACGAGTTTGATGGTAAAAATTGTCTAAACAAAATGGCGGAGCTAATACAGCAACGTGACCCATAACAATTTATTAATAATATCTTATGTATAGTATTTAGACGCTAATAACTAATACACTACCAATGCGATTTGTTTATTATAACGAGGTAACAGAATACTTGTCGAAAATATATCGGAAAACCTCATCACACGGGTGTTTTCGAGGTCGATGATTAAGAATTTGATGGTCAATATTAATAATAACTTATATATAGTATTTAGATACCAATAATTAATACACTGCCAGCATGATTTGTTTGTTATAACAAAATAACAGAATATTTATCGGAAATATATCGGAAAAACTCATGATACGGGGATTTTAGAAGGTGCTGATTACGATTTTGAAGGTAAAAATGGTCTAAACAAAATGGAGGAGCTAATACAGAAAAGTGATCCGTGAAAATCCATAATAATAGCTTATATATAGTATTTAGACACTAATAATTAAGACACTGCTAACGTGATTTTTTTACTATAACAAAATAACAGAATATTTGTCGAAGATATATCGGAAAAACTTATCACACGGGGGTTCTTGAGGTCGATGATTACGAGTTTGATGGTAAAAATTGTCTAAACAAAATGGCGAAGCCAATTCAGCAACGTGACCCATGAAAATCCATAATATTTATTAATAGTAGCTTATATATATATATATTATTTAGACGCTAATAATTAATACACTGCCAACATGATTTGTTTGTTATAACAAAATAACAGAATATTTGTCGAAAATATATCGGGAAAAAATTATTCCATACCATACACATTGTAATTCAATAATATAATGAAACAATCTAAAAGTCGGTGAAAGAAGACAAATAAAAAATGTAATAATATAATCAATGATGGAAGTAATAAGTGTAGATTAGTTGCGTAGCCTACTGCGCAGTGCGCTGCATCCACCACGTTGTACTACAAAATGTCAGCCGCAGGGGAACTTAAAAATATTCATTATACAAGAGAAATGGCAGTTTTTGGCAGTTGATTCTTGTCGATTCCATCAGATAATTAATCAATAATTAGTCTGGGAGTTGAAATTCCGCGGTATATGCTACTTTTGCTCTAGTTGAAAATGAAAGATCGAGAAAGCATGGTCGTTTTGCACAGGCATCGCAAAAAATGTAATATAAATCGGATAACCATGAAATTTACGCCGATTTAGTGTACGAACATTCTGTGCATATCTGTAACAACCGTTTCCATCTTGTAGAACCGAAATTCTTCACTGCACTACCAACATAGTCACAAACCGAGAGTCACTTTTGAACTGACGTAACTCGACAGGTATCTAAGGTGGACACCAATCCTCCTGGAATGAGATGCACCAGTCCTTCCCCTACCCAACCCACCCATTAAAATTACGAGAAGCGACAATTTATTGTTCGTGCTTTTGGCCACGTTTTGGGGATTCCGTCCCATTGCGCGGCGGACTAGGTCGCTGGAACTCTCCAGCGACATGTGCATCAGCTGAGCGTTTTTTTTTTTTTAAGTTAACGGACGTGAAACAAATTCATAAACAAGGAGTATTTGACATTAACTCTTAGTGGACATTGAAATAATTCAATGGAGAAAGTAGAAAGTTTGTGCCCAGCCGTGATTCGAACCCGGGTCCTCTTGCTTAGTGACCATTCGCGCTTGACAACTACGCCATGTTCTTAAAACGATCACCGTAGTATATTTACAACAATAGAAAACGTATAGTTGTGCCGCGCATTGATAATGAAGTCACGGCATGACGCACAACAACGTATTTCGCAAATGGTGGCTCCCATTTTTGCCATTGATCCCTCCTCGTTGTCTACTCTTACACGCAACCCGTTAGACACAAATTCTCAATTTCTCCATATAGCGCTGACGTAGTGTCCGCAAGTATTATCACTAAATACTACTGTCGGTGGATTCGAATCTCCCCTCGGGCATAGATATTTGTGCCGTCCTTAGTATTAGCTAGTTCATAAGTAGTTCGTAAGTTTATGGACTGATCATCCCTTTGTCAAGTCTCATAAGCTTTACAAACAAACAAAACTAAACACTAGCGGCATGTAGCTCTTTCCAGTAAGAGTTAGGGCGTGGTGTTTATCCGCACTGAAGAAAAGATCATATACGGTGTCCCACTCAACTTGTTCACCGAAAATAACTATGGTACTGCAATACATACTGACAACCGACTCCCCCGGCCATGAACGTACGATAGGGGCTTATGAAAGCAGCAACTACCATGAGACAGTCTACAACGTATACAGATTTTATTTTCAACACAAACTTACCGTTTTTTGAAATGGATACCTCATGTAGTTTCTTATGTAATCAATAGGATGAAAATTCACAAAAATAGTAGCGATGTTTGCATTGCAATACACCAATTATATCGGGAGAAAATGCGCAGTGAAGATAACGTTTGAAATAGATGCATAGTGTAGCTTTAGCGTCCGGAGACTCACCTTAAGTAAAAAATGTTCAACTGTTTGTAAATGTATGGGACTTAACTACTGAGGTTATCAGTTCTTACGTTTACAAACTACTTAAAATGACCTAAGGACAACACAAACACATTGTGAGATATGTTCTTGTTTTGTTTCTATCGAAATAGGCGTCTTCTATCAATTTGTGTGTGATGTTCTGACTATATTGTGTGTGTGTGTTTATAAATATGATTTTAGTTCAAATAACGAAGGTGTGTCTGTGTGTGTGTGTGTGTGTATGGCGTTGTTGATTTATTATGTGATCATCTCACAATGCTACCCAAAGAACTTATAAGCAAGTAACACACATACAGAGGAAAGCCAAAACAAAACAAAACAAAAATGCAGCCCGTCAGGCTGCAGACATGGTGAGTTTTAGCCAACTTTTGTGAAAAAGTGTAATTTAAAATAGTGACACCAAGTGGCAACATAAGTGCTACAAATTAACACATGCAGAGGGTAACATATTATTCAGAACAAAATAAACCCTTAGCATGAGAACTGTTCTCAAGTTTAGTAAAGGCGACAAAAAATAAATAAATAAATAAATAAATAAATAAATTCCTGTTCAGTTGACAACTGAAGATGCCTTGAAATGTCTGGTCTGAATTAGACTAATTTACTGTTGCAAAAGACGGTAACCTAACCTATACAAACTGAAAAAGTGATAAAATCAAGAATGAAATACACAAACTGTGGTGAAGCTGCTGGTGTTCAACTAGTGACCGAGTGGGAAGAACACCACAAAAATCGTGAGAGAAATAAAACACAAGTAGCCTATATTTATTTCAATGAAACTAAACTGAAATGTTTGCAATCTGTTTGGCTCCATCAGTAAGCAAAAATATAATTTCAAGCTACAGGTTCCACTGATGATGCCGTAAAATAGACGAAACGCGTATTGAGGAAATAAAAGGATTGCAGCAGAAAAACGGCTGTTTCATTTGCAAAAAACAAATTTATATGCAATGTCTATTATTTCAGACCTGTAAAATAAGAAAAAAGGACGCTATGAAAATCTCTGTGAATGTAAACAATCGGAATGACACATGTAATGTTTGACTTCAACAAATGAAAGGGCTCTCTGTGTAAATATTGTTTGCCTAACAAACAATCCTTCAAAATTAATTTTCTGATCTTTATTCTGGATAATATTCTACTGGTGCTCTTTGCGGCTCACGAAAAGGCGTGCTACAAAAATGGTAACACTATTGCGGAAAGCGAATTTATAATGCATCTGTAGTTACTACGCAACTTGACTCTTTGTCATTGATTGGAAGATTAATATCAAGAAAATTAATCCAGTCATCGATACGAAAAATGCTGATAAGTAAATTTTGTTAAAATACACAGGTTTAACATAAATGTATTTTTCACAGGCTGAAATTAATCAGCCAATCAGTTCCAAGTGAGGGTTTAGTTGATACACTTGGCCTAGGTTTGGACAGACGTTAATTCTGTCTTCTTCATATGAACCCGGTTATTTCATACATACATTAAACGTTTTAAAGAATCATGGACCGCAGAATGGAAAAGAGTGGGAAAGCATAATATATTGCTATAATTTATCCGTACTCGATTTCTGCATTACTCAATGAGTGAAAATAAGAAGCAGTATTATAATAACTAACTTTGGTCGTTCTGCGTCAGAGGATCTGCACATAGCTACACGGGAGGTGTTACAACACGTTTATACAACGAAGTGTTCTCACAGTCTGATGTTACTTGTGAGTGCATTTTGTCTTTTCTGATTTGTATCATATTACTCCAAACCATTGTGATAAAAAACACAGTAAGTATTTACAATAGAAATACAACAGAAGTTTCAATAGTTTTCATGTAAACCTAGGCAACAGCACGGAAAAATGTGCGCGAAGTCATCTGTTTCCGAAGCAATGCGCGATAAAGACATTCAATCTCTGATTACGAGAGGTTAGCCTGTCGTGAAGTAATACCTCGGAAACTGTAGAGGGCAGGTACCGAAACGCACCAGAAGGCTCTTGGTACAAAAACTGACCTATGAAAAATTAATGAAAGTAAAGACTTAGTTGTACTCTCAAGTACTGTCAGGCAACTAAGTGTTAATAGTAATTTGTCGACCTACCTACAGTTTCATCAGCTTCTTCTAGAGATTATGTTAAATCTGAGTTTCTTTTACTCTAATTTATCATTGTAAACTGGAACAGCTACCACCATGTTTGGGTTCGTATAAAACGGCAGGAAACGAAAGTTCCGACAGAAGATTATCCCAGACCGCTATGAACATCCTCCATCACACCCACAAAATACATAAAATAAAAATGTAACACCAGAAATAACCGATAACGTAGTTGTTTGCCATGAAAGCTAACATACGACTCCGACAGAGAGTAAGCAGTAGTTGATAACAGTCGAGAATATACCTGAAATGACAGGAAGTTACGTTGATACACAAGGATGCACAGGAGCCTACCTTCAAGTCCAGCGAAGGCGTCGGGGTCGATGTGAGTGATTTGGTTGCCGTCCAGTTCCAGCGAGTTGAGCAGCGTCAGGTGGGAGAAGACGCGCGCCGGCACCTCCTTCAGCATGTTGTGTGCCAGCCCCAGGGAGTCCAGGCTCCGCAGTCCTGCGAGAGCAGTGCAGAAACCAGAAGTGAGCTCATGTTGTGCGGTCACAAAGGCGCTGCGGTCGAGTGTATGCACTTAAAGGTATTTGCATCTAAACTTAACTCACTAGCGCACAGTGGAAAATGTAACTGGGATGAAATGTGTTTGTTAACTACGTAGACCACTCTGACAAGAAAAACGATAATGGGAAACTCGAACTAACTTTCTTTTCCAAGTAAAATTGCGTATATTTCAGATAAGTCTCTATCGAATTTTCACGAAGTACGTATTCGTCGGTTACGTAGGAATGACATGTCTGTCTGAACTGCTCTTTTCTTGTCGCAGTATTGCTACTATGGGCAGCTAAGCAGCAGACAGTTTTGCAGTACGTGATCGCGAGAAGGCGTGGTTAGAAATGGTCTCCGAAAAAGCGCATTAAATGTGGGCTCAAATGTTCAAATGTTTGTAATTCTTATGGGACCAAACTACTTTGGTCATAAGTCCCTAGACTTACAAACTACTTAAACTAAGTTAAACTAACCTAAGGACAACATACACATCCATGCCCGAGGGGGGATTCGAACCCTCGACGGGGGAGGCCGCGCGATCCGTAACGTGGCACTCCCGACCGTTCCGCTACTCCCGCGCGGCAAAATTTGGGCTATAGAAATGTGGAGGGACATTTATGGACACTTTGTTTGATGTTTTTCATAATATGATTCAGGGCTTTTATTTTTTTTTCCCCTTGATGAGAAGATTGAGACTGAATGACGCTTTGACGTTGACAAGGTAAGAAAGGTTTTCGCTTCGTAGAATTTCTCAGACAGCTATTTTTAACAGCAAGTGCAGGTCTCTCAATAATTTTGCTCTCCAGACAAAAACGTACCTAAGTGATTAGGTTAGGACATTTTTTTTTTTGATAATGTAAATTATGGAACATCTCTTGGTTGAATATTTATGGTATCACTTCATATGGAATTGAAGGAGTTGTTGGTGTTTCGTGCGAACTCTTATGTCACGATAGTACAATTAATGTCGTAAAGTCAAACCCATTCAGTGTAGGGTACATGTTTTACTTCCGTGCCAATTTTTTTATGATTTATTGCCACTCGATCTTTTAGAAAACACTAGTGTTAACAATTTCAGAGTGCACATTAGTGAGCTTAGTAGTTAGATTTGGCTTGCAGCTTTGATCTGTTTTGGAGTAGCATCGCTGCTCTGCAGTTGTTACGACCCAATTACTCTTACAGCTTGCAGGCAGTTAAATGATTAAAATAGTTGTATGTAATTGAAACCAGTGTCAGTTACAGATAAACGGTACATATGCTGCCAATATTTATACTAATTAACCAATATTTATTTTTTGTTGTTCATCAGATAATTACACTAAAACAGGGGTAATAAAACCAATTGACAACAGATCAATACGTCTGCAGACAGTTACACGTGTTCTACCGTTTGCAGTCATTTTCATATAGGTGAAGAGTTTCACATATTTGATTTCTCATCATAATTGTGACAGGCTGAACAGAGTGCATTTACACCATAAACTTTCTACAAGAAAAAAAAAGGGAAAAAAACAGCTACTCAAATTTCTATGTGAAAGTACATTACGAACCATTGTTTTATACAAACTGTGTGTAACGGTATATAATTATTTATAAAATTTTCATTAAGTAATTTGTTTTCGTAAATTTACAGGCCATTATTTACATTATTCTGAAAGACAAAACAGTTTTACTGCAGAGGAATCAGAACTCTTCATAGGGATTTTTTAAAATGAAAATCACTTCGCCAGTTAATATCATATACGTATAGAAAACTTTCATATTTAAGTATAATTTCACTTCATTCCATTCTCATATAGTTTTCGAAATCCCGCTGACGTCAGAAAAAGTGATTTAGTTTCAGGCACAATAAATGTACGTACTGTGTAAGTAAAATCATGGTCTAATTTTAACCGACCGAAGAAATACAATGAAAGAAGACGAAAATGTGAAACACTCACCAAATGAAAGAAAAACTCTCAAAGTTTGCATATATGTTCAGTGCAGCACGTGTGTAAGCGATATTCTAGTTCATTCGACACATCACGAAGGACAACAGATGTAAAGGAGTGAATAATTGATTCTCTCCTGTATATTGTTGGCGTTGTTGATATGTCTACTGTACACATGGTTGCTTCATACAGCCCACAACAAAAGTCTCGGAACGTCAAGTCCGAGGATCGTGGTGGTAATGCCTTAAATCCACGCTTTCCTATCCATCACTGGGGAAATATATTCAGAAACTCCCGAACATGTGTGGTCCAGTATGGAGGAGCGCCGTGTAGTTGGAAGATGACGCCTTCACCTTCATCCAGTGGCGGCTCGTACAAAATTTGACCAGTGTGCTACAATATTACAAAAATAAACAGGAAACAAAATATACTAAAATAAAAAGCGTGACTGACAATGGAAATAACGGAGCTTAGCAATATCCCCACCACGTCATCTGCGTTTTACATAAGTGACCAATGAAACTGCTTGGCTGAAAAGCGCAGTTTCACTCGCATGTTGGCTATACATTACTAATGTTGTTTGTGATTGAAGTTTTATTTACAGAAATTAAAAATTTGGACTCAGAGGTATTTGAATTCGAGCCTCACGCAAGTAGGTTTGAGAGACAACGCGCAAGACGCCTGAGGCAGCGCGCTATTTGACTCTGTATGTTGCAATATTCGTCATATACTATTCTTCCGCAACCGTTACACGCAGTGCGAAGAGAAATATTGATCTGGTGCTGCAGTCGTTCTCAGCACACATGAATCGCCAGGCCTGACGTCACGTCTGCGCATGCGCACTAGCGAATAGACGACTGCGCCGCCTCTCTGCGCACGTACCAGCGCGGCTGAATCCCACTTCAGCACACGGAGCTGCTTTCCAGCTATCGCGGCGAGAGCGCTCCAAAATGCGTTTTCATCCTTATTACTAGCATTGTAATTCGTATTTGAAGGGAATTGGCATAATTTTATTGTGATATCTGGATCGCATTCCAAGAGAAAGGATGTAATTTTACTGCGATTTCTCGCTTGCTTTCGAATGGAAATGGCATAATTTTAGTAATATATTTACAGTGTGCTGCAGCACATTAGCACATTATCACCAACCGCCACTGCCTTCATCTTGAATTCATGGCGCTATATAAAACTGCAATATGCCAAGGTTGTTGTTGAATGTCACAGTTTCCTGCAAAAAGAAATACGGGCCTATAGCTTTATCATACAAGAGGAATCATCAGGCGTTAACCTTAAAGTGGAGTTACGTTGGCCCTCAGTCTACGCATTCGTATATTCAGCAGTCGATATTCCTACGTTAAAGCGATCAACACGACTACATGCATGGAATGTGACCTCGACATTAAGGAATATTCACTTTTGGAATTGTTCACCGTAGCCAAATTACATGAAACACATGGATGAAGAACATGTAACAACTGCAGTCAGTTACCCATAAAGCGAAGATGTTCTCAAAAAACTTTATGGAATGTAGTCTTCTATAATACCGAGTTTCTGGGATCCTTAGCTAGGTGTCCCGTGTAACTTTCACAGTTTTGTCAGTAACCGAAGTCTTACCAGAACGGTTTCAAAGTAGCTGACATTTTCCTTCAACTGTTCATCCCTTCGAGCAATGTGATTTCTCTGAAGCAGGACTTTATTGTGTAGACGATGATATTGACTCTGAACACGAGTCACAAATTCAAATTTAGAAAGCCACGGCACACACTGAACTTTTCTCAGCAGATAGTGATTAAAACGGCCTGATCTGCTGCAGCTACGTAATTCATTCCATTGTTCTGTCACTAGCGCGCTCTCAATACTGAAAATTATGCGACATGAGCTCGGGGAGTTTTTCTTTCATTTGCAGAGATGTCACTTATTTGCGTCAGGTACAAGCTGTGTTCTGTTCTTGTGCTGGAAGAACGTGTTACTGAAATGTATTAATGCGTGTGTACATTGTAATTTCTTCGATTCGCTATGACTCGAAAGCGTGTAGACATTACTGACGATTTCTGCTCAGTCTCCGAAAGGCTACGTTGAAATCACAAAGGGGACTCATAATGCAATATTTTGGCTACGTCGAGTGTGTTAGGCGTCGCCCTCGTCAAGTCTCTCGTGGTGCTTGCAGCTGGAGATGCAGCGCACTGCAGTAGATGGCTATTGCACTGCACAGAACCACACGCGCAGAGAAATGAAAGGCTCCACTTCTGGAGGTTGGTTTTGCATCTCGTGGTACTGGAGCGTAGCGTGTTGAGAGTCTTCCATGTTGTCCACTTCTCTGAGTGGCCAGGGCGAAGCTCTTCCATCGGCATCACCCACTCCTCCAAATACTGACATCTTTCCCGCCACTTTGAAATCCTGTCTTGTTGTGGTGTCCCTATCAGTGCGTCTGTAGTTGCCAGAAAGCTCTTTCTTGAATTCAGCCGACGTTGTACTGGCTGGCTGTAATGGCTGTACCGGTCTTCAGAGTAGTCATTGTGGTGTCGCACAAGTCTGAAGTGCGCGCCACCTACTTTCGCCGCGCGCCGCCATGTACGCACGGCGCGGCGTTCTTACGACGTCAGCCACGAGCGCCCTCTGCTGCTATCCTGCTCGTGGTCACCACTGAACAATATCGTTCACTTGGGACTGAGATAGGAACCAGTTAACACTTGGGAATCAGATAGGCATTAGTTAAGACTTGGCTATCGGATAGGCACTAGAAATCATCAGTAGGCAGGTCTCTGTCTAAACTATGTATCAGCATTCTGCAATCATGAACTATGTAAAAGTTAAGTATTTCTAAGTCTCTATGAAATATATATATCTCGTTCTAATTTACTCTAGTGTTTCTAGTTTCTGCTGTCCCACTGGCTGCTCACCTTCGTACCTGCACAAGCGTGCATCCTTTATTCCTGTGTCGGTCTCTTTCTACTCGGCCACCGACACCGACACCTACGACGGAAACGAGACACAAAAGCGGCGACGAGGCTGGGACACAAAAGTCATAGCCTTGCTTTACTCGCGCATAGCTGCTCTCTCTCGTCAGGGGGGAGGGGGGCTATGGAAGCGAGGAAGTGGAGCTTACCTGTGGGCGTAGGTGTTAAGCAGCCCGTGATGATGCGACAGGTCTCACTAAGCGCCACATCTATGTTTCTGGCATGACTAGACTTGCACCATGCCGGACATGCATATTTAGCACTGGAGTAACACAGTGCTCAGGCGCTGGATCTAACATTGCAAGGATGGTCTCCCCATGCGGTACCCGTCAGCTTCCTCAATAAGTTATTTCTGGCAGATACTTCCTGTACATTGAGTATACAGTGAAGGAATGGAAGGAGAAATTTGGAGGGGGCATTAAAGTGCAGGGAGAAGAAATAAAAACATTGCGGTTTGCCGATGACATAGTAATTCTGTCAGAGACCGCAAAAGATCTGGAAGAGCAATTTAAGGTAATGGACAGTGTCTTGAAAGGAAGATGTAAGATGGACATTAACAAGAGTAAAACGAAGGTAATGGAATGCAATGTCAAAAAATCAGGCGATGCTGAAGGAATTAGATTAGGTAATGAGACAATAAAAGTAGTAGATAAATTTTGTCATTCGGGTACCAAGATGACTTCTGATGGCCGAAGTAAAGAAGATATAAAATGCAGAATGGCTTTGGGAAGAAAAGCGTTTCTGAAGAAGCGAAATTTGTTGACATCCAATATTAATTTAAATGTTAGGAAGACCTTTCTGAAAGCTTTGTTTGGAGTGTAGCATTGTATGGGAGTGAAGGGTGGACGGCAAGGAGTTCAGATAGAAAGATGATAGAAGCTTTTGAAATGTGGTGCTACAGACGAATGATGAAAATAAGATGGGTAGATCACGTAACTAATGAGGAGGTGCTTAACCGAATCGGGGAGAAAAGGAATTTCTGGCATATCCTGACTAAGAGAAGGGATAGATTGGTTGGACACATTCTGAGACATCAAGGAATTGTCAACTTAGCATCAGAAGGAAGCGTGTGGGGTAAAATCGTAGAGGGAGACCGAGGGACGAATACAATAAGCAGATTCAAAAGGATGTAGGTTGCCGAACGTATTATCAGATGAAGAGACTTGCACAGGACAGGGTAGTGTGGAGAGCTGTATCAAAACAGTCTGCGGACTGAAGACCACAACACTAACAACTTCCTGTTTAGGCAGTGTTTCTTATATGAAAGTGTGCTATCTAGAGTCACTCCTAAGTATTTTGGAGTTGGACAGTGTTCGAGCTCAGTTCCTTCCGAGATGCTTTGGAGGGTTTTTCCTGATTGTTTGTTCCTGAGATCGAATACACAGGTCTGAGTATTAAAAAATTAAAAAAAAAAAAAAATGACCGCATATCTCTGTAACGACCCCACCTAGCAACAAGAAGTCAACGTCATATTCTGACTCCCGTTGTCCGTGCAACTTTTCTCCTCCGACTATTCAGCTCCTGTCATACTTTCGGAGTTATTCTTGGTGGTAATATTTAGTGATTCAAAAATGTTCAAATGTTTGTTAAGCTTATGGGACTTAACTACGGGGTCATCAGTCCCTAAACTTACAAACTACTTATGAACTACTTACGAACTAGGACGGCACAAATATCCATGCCCGAGGGGGGATTCGAACCCCCGACCGTAGTGGCCGTGCTGACCGTGACTGGAGCGCCTCAGTCACCTCGGCCACCGCGGCCGGTATGTATGTAAAGGTGGTATTATGGGCCAGTGGTTGCAATATTGGGAAGCTTAATATCTGACTCACAAGCCAGAAATTCTAGCGGCAACCTCAGTAAATAGTAATAGCTAGTTCGTAGAAACGCCACAGAATGCGCTGCCGCAGTCAGTTACGTGGAATGTTAGTGGTGAGCAGTTTCGTGATTTTTCTCATTTCAAAACTTTGGAAGGTAAGCAATTACAGTTATATTAGACGTACTGCCAATGTGTAGTTAGCTGTTAACGTCTTAACTACATATTATGTAAATATTGAGCTCTCTAATGCTCCTGAAATTGGTTAATTAAAGTTTGTTTATAACGGATAGCGACTTTTCACTTTACAAGAGGGCTACGGTGGTAATATGGACAATCGCTGTGGTGATTATATGGGCTACCCACTGGAGTAACCTATATTACCACCCCTCCAAATACTGTGTGGTTTTCTGTTTCAGATGCCTTGTTAAGTGCTGAATCCGCAAAAGAAAAATAAATCTAGGCAATGTTGGAATCGGGATAACATGACATCTGCGATTAAAACAGTTTCAGAAAAGACAATGGGGTTTTTAAAAGCTTCAAAACAGTTTTCTGTATCACGAACGACTTTGGAAAGGCTAGTTCATCTTGGCTTACCAACTGAAGAAGCTGCGTCTAGGAAGTTGGGGAGGAAACCAATTATGTCTAGCGAAATGGAAAATGAAAAGAAAGGAGGAAAAATAAGTGGACAAAAAAAAAAAAAAAAAAAAAAGATCGAAAGTGATGTAACAGGGAATAGGAAGAATGTGAGATGTTAGCCAGGTGTTGACAAAAGAAAGAAACAAGGAATAAAAAGCAAAACTCCATCAGTGAAGCGAAAATTGACCGACCTACAATCATCATCCGAGCGTTCAGAGGAGGGATCGATAGATTCTGGGGAGTCAGTTCAAGAGCCCAGTGTTGGTGGAGATGACGATGCTACCTGCCTTTTTTGTGAGGAGTTAATTCCCAAGACACTAAAGGAGGGCTATGGATCCGGTGCCTAATGTGCGAGATGCGGGCGCACAACGAGTGTGCTGGCTGTGAAACGGACCATTATATTTGTGATGAATAACTTATGATAAACATGTCCCAGTATAATAAGTTTGCTATTTTACAATTACTCTAAAAAATCTACAGGAAATAATGTTGACTTATTTATGTGTTTATAGGGTAGCCCATATTACCACCACATTTACATTTTTTCACAATATGTCAATTTTGTAAACATGTTTAAATATTAAAGCTGCATAATGATTTAAACTAAAACATATGTGTTGGTCTTTTTTATAACATCATAAAGATTATTTTTTGAGGTTTTCTGCAAATTTCACTGACAATTTTGGAATTTATGGTTTAAAAATAAAGTGGTAGCCCATAATACCACCTTTTCCTCTACATGTTGAGTTAGGAAGTCATTTCTGAAAGTATTTATGGGCGGTATACTTTTGTACAGAAGGAAAGCGACAGGCGTCTTTGGCACCGACGTTGGCCTCGTCTTACAGGCGACCGCAGCCGGCACGTTCGATAACCGCAGGCGAGGCGTCCTCTCCACTTCCAGGGCGAGGCGCTTCGGCAAACATGCCGAGTGCACAACGGAGGCCTTTCCAACCCTGAACGCTATTTCCCTAGAGGGCTGCATAGTGCCCCAAACGCTGAAGCTCCCAATAACTAACAACCCCCTTTCCCTCTCTCTGTGCCTGCAGGGACCCTGCACACTCACGGGAATCTACACTCCGAGCCAACCTAAAGACGACTGACCGCAGCCGAAAGCGCCTTCAGCTACTACTACCCCTCTGACAACTTCTCCTGCGTCTACACACATCACCCCTCCCCATCCTACTACTATTAGTGCAAAAATTAAACCGTCGAAACAAATATAAATTCGAAGCGTGCGACACTATATTGAAACGAAGATATAAGATGAACATTAACAAGAGTAAAACGAGAGTAATGGAATGTAATGTCGGAAAATCAGGCGATGCTGAAGGAATTAGCTTAGGTAATGAGACAATAAAAGTAGTAGATGAGTTTTGTTATTTGGGTAGCAAAATAACTTCTGATGGCCGAAGTAGATAAGATATAAAATGCAGAATGGCTATGGGAAGAAAAGCGTTTCTAAAGAAGCGAAACTTGTTAACATTCAATATTAATTCAAATGCTAGGAAGTCTTTTCTCAAAGCATTTGTCTGGAGTGTAGCATTGTATGGGAGTGAAACGTGGACGATAAGGAGTTCAGACAAAAAGATGATAGAAGCTTTTGAAATGTGGTGCTACAGACGAATGATGAAAATTAGATGGGTAGATCACGTAACTAATGAGGAGGTGCTTAACAGAATTGAGAAGAAAAGGAGTTTCTGGCATGTCGTGACTAAGAGAAGGGATAGATTGGTAGGACACATTCTGAGACATCAAGGAATTGTCAACATAGAATTAGAAGGAAGTGTGTGGGGTAAAAACCATAGAGGGAGACCGAGGGACGAATACAGCAAGCAGATACAAAAGGACGTAGGCTGCCGTTCTTATTCTCAGATGAAGAGGCTTACACAGGACAGGGTAGCGTGGAAATCGTGTGGGAAAAAAAATCGCTGGTGGGAAAAGAGTTCGCTCGCGAATTCAGTATCCTACATCGTGGTAGAAGACCTCTAAAATACAAGGTACGCAAAGGATTTAAGAATTCTTCTTTTTCAGTGTTCGACCCTGAGGTTGGTTTGCAGGAGAGCGTCATTCCTCTCTTCTGTCTGCCTTCCTCTTCATTTCCACATACGTGTTACATCGAACATCCCTCATGATATGTTGCATATATGATATTATTGGTCGCCCCCGTCGGTTTCTTCACTCAATAGCTCCTTCTGCTATTGTTCCGATGATGTTATTGTGTCTGAGGATGTGCCCTATAAGTTTGTCTCATCTTGTTTGGATGTGCCTCCACAGAGATCTGTTTTCCTATACTCTCCTAAGCACTTGATTTGTCACTCACTCTTTCCAGCTGATCTTCATCATCCTTCTATAACACCACATCTCCAGGGCCTGTAGCCGTCTTCTCTCCTCTCCTTTAAGAATTAAACTGTGACAAATACGTGATTTTGGCCCACTTTAGGTTACGGTAGTAACACTAAAAGTGGGCCTTTGCGATCGTCTTTTGACAGCTCGAAATTTATATGAAAATAACGGCTTAACTATTCATCTGACACGAAAATTGAATAACCTAATTTTTAGAGGAGAAAATCCTCTACAATTTTGCTCTTTTGTTCTTTTCATATCTCGTAACGTTTCAAAGATATTTGTAACAATAACGGCGATTTTGGGATGTCCGTCTGTGTGTCTGTCCATAACGTATTCCCTGTTTTTAAGACGAACCGTTCAACCGATCAGCACCAAATTTTACAGACATGATTGTAGGCCGCCAGAGACCAGAATCTCCCTGTTTCAAATTTTGCAGAGGAAAAATACGGTAGTAATACTTAAAAAAGCCGTTTTTAATATAATTGTAATTTCAAAGGAACCGTTCATCTGAGACGAAAATTGAATAACCTAATTGGTAGAGGGGAAAATTCTCTACAACTTAGCTCACTTATGTTTTTTTTCATATCTCGTATAGTTTGAGACATATTTGCAAAAATAACGGAGATTCGACACCCTCCATTGAATTAACGAAAACCCGCCGTTAGGAGATGTCACGTGACATTCCTCGCGCAGAACTCTCTGTGGCATACGCCATCTTGGGCATATTTGATGATTTTCTTATTGTAATTTACACGTTGTCATTTCAAAGCAATGGCGCACTGAAGAATTAACAAAAACATATAGTTATTCGTACGATAAATGATAATCTAGTGTCTACAAATGCCTTATTAGCATCAGTTAACGACGGCCATCAATAGTATGAGATTATATGACTCATCTTCTGATTGATAGCCGTAGCATAGTGGGCAAGTCGTTAGACTATGATGCCAAAGGTGGTTCGGCACCCCTCACTACCTACATTTTTTCCCCTAAAAGTGTTTCAGACACTCTTATTAATTAATTTTTATTATGTAGATTATTATTTTGGTCCAAAAGTTTGCAAAAACTTATAAAACTACAAATCTAAACTGGGCCGTAAACACTTCAGTGCGATTTTTTTTTCACTGGGGCTTCACCAAAGGCGCCGGATAACACTACCGCATTTCTTCTTGCACGTATATTTTTTTACGAGAAACTGAATCATATATTCTCATACGTTTTTCGTATAAATTTTAAGATCTAGACGTTTAGAAAGATAAAACTCTAAACTAAACTATGTCCCACACAAACTTCAAAGGTCCAATGGGTACCGACTGGCCGCCGTATCATCCTTCACCCGAAGGCATCACTGGATGCGGTATGGAGGGGGGCGTGGTCAGCGCCCCGCACTCCCGGCCGTTGTATGGGTTGTCCAGACCAGAGCCGCTACTTGTCAATCAAGCAGCTCCTCAATTCGCCACACATGGACTCAGTGCATCCCACGTCCCAACAGCGCTCGGCAGACCCGGATGGTTACGCATCCAATGTGCTAGCCAAGCCCGACAGTGCTTATCTTCGCTTATCTAACGACAACTGGTGTTTCCACTGCGGCACGGCCTTTGGCGTATACATACATACACTGGTCTGAACAATTAGGGTAGCAGTTGCGATATCTAGGTTCTGAAGTATTGTTCAAATGTTCAAATGTTTGTAGAACTTATGGGACTTAACTATGGGGTCATCAGTCCCTAAGCTTACAGACTACTTACGAACTAGCTAAGACTAAGGACGGCCCAAATATCCATGCCCGAGGGGGGATTCGAACCCCCGACCTTAGTGGCCGTGCAGACCGTGACTGGAGCGCCTCAGTCCCCTCGGTCTGAAGTATTGTCATCGGCAGAATGAACTAATATGGTTCGTCGTCTTTCTGTCGGTTCTCCGGAGTAGGGACAACATTAAGGCAACCGAGAAAGTGATAATAACAAAGTTGCTGAAGAGGAGGTTGATGTGGACTTCTCTTTACACGACGAAACGAATTATACAAGCACTTGGGTTCAGGTAGTGTTGTGAGTAGTAAGTGCAATGCAACAACAACGTGCTTATCCCAAGCTATGGCAAGGAGAGCCGTAGGAAGGTTGGAAGCGGGGTAGACACACAGGGGGGTGGCTGCAGCTATTGGAGTGTACCAAAGTGTAATTTCGAGGACCTGGACGCGATTTCAGACAACAAACCCATTATAAGAATGCAAGTCCAGTGTTGTCCACAGGTAACATCAGCAAAAGATGACCGTTATCTCCGGTTAACAGTCGTCTAGACAGGAGGCTGAATACTATTTAGCTGCAAGACAAATATAGGCAGCAGCAATTTGCTAAATATCAACACAAAAACTCCGAAATAGGCTTCGGGAATGAGACCTCTACGAACGGAGGTCTATGGTGTTCAATTATATATTTCTGCCGACGTTGTAGCGTTCAATTAATGAAATAAATCGCAATTTGCGATCAGTTATGGCTTCACTGTACTAGGTTTAGATAGAATACTAAAGTGCGGCGAATGAAAATTTGTGCCCGCCCGGGATTCGAACCCGGGATCTCCTGCTCACTAGGCTGACCACTCCGCCACTGAGGACACAATGATCAGCCCCACTGCAGAGGGCTCTTTCCTGCACGTCTCAAAAATATATAATTGTATACAAGCCGAGGCTGTGCTCCTGAATACAATTAATTGTGTCTCGATACCTCATGGTCTGTTCTCTCTGATGTGGGAATACATTATTGTCGCGAGCATTACAGAACAAATAGGCTGTAGTAATAAGAAAGAGAGAGCGAAGCGAATGGAGATTTGTGTGTGGCGGGAGATGTGCTGGGAAGAGTCCTCTGCAGTCGGGCTGATCACTGTGTCCTCGCTGGTGGAGTTGTCAACGCGTCTGCCTAGTAAGCAGGCGACCCCGGGTTCGAATCCCGGCCAGACACAAATTTTCATTCGCCGCACTTTGGTATTCCATCTAAACCTAGCACAGCGAAGCTACAACTGATCGCAAATTACGATTCATTTCATTCATTGAACGCTGTAACGACGTCAAAAATATATAATAATTACATAATTTTTTGTTATATTTATCAGTGGCGCTGCATAACTCCCTGCATGTATTAAAAACTAAGTATGTATTACATATATTTTTGTTTAGGAAGCCTAACCTGTACCACTGAATATTCTGTAATCAAATACTTTTGTTTTTATGACGCACTCTTGTCCCGTAATTCGCCGAACACTGCTGCCGGCCTCCTAACCAACAAAGCAACATTCGCGACGCCCCAGAAATATGACCACTACCGGTAACATACCGAAACAGCTTTTTCAATTTATTTTGTCGTGTTGCGCACACGCCGACCGATGTTTCGATGCCTCAGTGGTGACATTTTTCTTTCTAAAGAAATAAACCAATAATTGAATGTTTGCAACACACCAGATTTTCGCGAAGTGGGATTAATTCAATCCTTTCTACCAGTGCTTCCAATACAACAAAGATAGCATCACCACCGATAACACACTGAAATGTCCCTTTTAGTTGTATCGTTTTCTCAAAATATCGATATTAAACTAGGATTCTGTTACTGTTACGAAAACATGCGAGAGCAGAACTGACAAATCAAACTGCACATTTTTAAAAGAAAATAGTAGACTTCGGAACTGGCAAACATTTCTGGTATTGAGATTTTCATATCGAAGTACCACCGAATTTCACTACTTTCGATTTTCAAGAAATGTTCTTACATACGAACCTTGTCGTAGCAATTTAGAGCACAACAACAAAAACAAGAAACGTTTTTCATCCGTTCTAAAGTGATGGTCTTTCATCCATGTGGCAATCGATTTTTATAACCTTCTGTTGGTTCGTGCCCTCTTCCCCTCTTCCCTCCTCACTTTGTCTGTCTTGTAGGCTAAAATATTTCTCCGTCGAAACACAAATCATACATGTGCAAAATTTCACAGTGATCGGTAAACGAAAATGAAATCTACTGATCAGTCAAATGGCATCGAGGTCTCTTGCAAAGTACTCTCTCCCATGCACCACACGATGGGTTGTGGAGTAAAGAAATCTTCTCGATGAAAAAAGTACAGAAATGTGCCAATCTAATACTGATGGGTCAAATAAAAAATATGATTCATTGTGCTTACAAATATTATTGATTTTGCACTTTTCGGACTTTCCTTTGTAACTGTAATGCTTTCCTGTTTTGGAAACTTCTCCAGACACGAGGAACAAAAATAAATAAATAAATAAATTTACCCCTCTCTATCGTGCGAAAAATGAGTTATAGT
This sequence comes from Locusta migratoria, assembly GCA_026315105.1. Lineage (NCBI taxonomy): Eukaryota > Metazoa > Arthropoda > Insecta > Orthoptera > Acrididae > Locusta > Locusta migratoria. The sequence goes on from CM048746.1 coordinate 301,391,586, forward strand.
GTAGTAGTGGTCACTTATAAACGTACTCAAATGTTCAAATGTTTGTATAGCTTATGGGACTTAACAACGGGGTCATTAGTCCCTAAACTTACAAACTACTTATGGACTAGTTAATCCTAAGGACGACACAAATATCCATGCCCAAGGGGGGATACGAACCCCCGACTGTAGTGGCCGTGCACACCGTGACTGGAGCGCCTCAGTCCCCTCGGCCACCGTGGCCGGCTATAAACGTACTGAGAAACGTTTTTCTCAATTATTCAATTTTTTCAGTTTTCCTCAATTTTTTAATTTCCGGTAGTTTTTCCAAACATTTCTGTCATAAAAACCTTGCCCTGAGAATTACGATCACAATAAAAAAAGACAGCCATATCGGTTAAAGCAGAGGTGGGCACAAATCGGCTCAATGAGCAGCGCTCCGGCTCAGGCCGGAAAAAGAGCAGCGTTCGCGCTCGGCCGGTTGCCGCTAGAGGTCTGCATGCTTGCTGGCGCACGTACTTCGCTCTTTATATTTGCCGGCTTGACTGCATGCGCTGGACGTTTTAGAGAAGAGTTTCAGGTATTATAAGTTATTTATTTATAAACATAATAGCATTTTTCAGGAGATACCCCTAGCAGTGGAATCTGTTCATTCGAGTTGAATACTAAAGAGTTTGCACTATTATCTTTACAAGTTATTTTATAACGCACTCAGCCAGGTACATTTCTGCGGCTACGTTAGCGCGTTGGCTGCGCATAACGCCATCTAGTCTTTTCAGCAGGAACTACGTGATGGACGCCAGCTGCTCGCGGCTCTGCTCCCACTCAGGCAGGTGGCTCCGAGAGCGCGGCTCGCTCATTGCCCACCTCTAGGTTAAACTGTCCTCAAGTGATGCCCTTACATACACGCCGTAATTCATTTTTATTTTTATACATGTGAATCAATTGACAAATGTAGCTCTGGAAAAAGTCACCTGGGGCGCAGCTTACAAAACAGCGAAGCTCGTCAGTAATATTGTCGCAAACTCTGTTGCTACCATACGTACGTCTAAACAATAAACGAAAAATATTTACGTTGTGTATAATTCCCGCGCAGAATCGAAGAAGGTTATAATAAAGAAATAAAGATACGTATCAACATTTGATGATCTAAGTGATTCTGTAGCTGTACAAGTATCCCAAGGAAAAATCAAGTAAAATACGCACTGCACCATCGAAAGTAACAGTCTCTTGAATGTAGACAACCGCAGCAGAGTGGCCGAGCGCATTGAGGCGCTATGCTCCGATGCGCGAGGCCGTTCCTCGTTGGGGGTTCCAATCCTCCCTCGGGCATGGATGTTTGTGCTGTCTTTAGTATAAGTTAATTCATAAGTAGTTTCTAAGTTCAGGGACTGATGACCCCGCAGTCAAGTTCCATAAGCTCCACATACATTGCAACATTTGAATGTATACACTGTGGTTACGCTGTGTTTACATGTGGAAAATGCATGGTATTCTTCCTTTACCACCACCTATCCTTTGGATCTCCTACTACTAATATTTATACTGCAACACTCGCTCCTCTATTTTTTCCTTTTCTTTTTTGACTGTAATCTTTATTTATTTATTTTTCTCTCGTTAAATCAATTAAATAATTCTCAGTCTCTTTTGCAGTATACTCCAATTACGTGTTTCGCGCTGTTACCGCATCCTCAGACTGGGAACAGACAAATGTTTTATTACTCTCCGTATACCTGGCGGGCAGCGAATCTAAGGTGAGTAAATTTTGAAAAGTGAGACTTACTTGGGGCGGAGATGAAGCCGCAGAACTATCTAAAGCTGAGGTGGAGATATCTTAACAATTTGTGTTCTGTCATTGGGCCCCTGCATAGAGGTAAACGTATAAAGTCCGTAACGTCTATTTGAAGCACTAAAGGGGCACAGTATGGAAATTAATAGAACGCCCCTTTAGTCTCTAGTTATTCTACTTCAAATAGGCCCAATGACAAAAACACAAATTGTTAAGCTACCTCCACCACAGCTTTAGATAGTTCTATGGCTCCATCTCCGCCCAAGTATCTCTGACTTTTCAAAATTTACTCACCTTAGCCTCATTAGATTTGCTGCCCGCCAGGTACACGGACTGTAATAAAACATTTGTCTGTTTCAAGTCTGATAATGCGCTAACAACGCGAAACGCGTAATTGGAGTAATAAAGAATACTGCATCAGGGATTGAGAATTTAATTATTCAACATGCTGCTGCACCAGCCGCCACCACCACCATCATGGAATGGAATGAAAGGTAGTTAAAATCAATATTTATAAAACCTAGAGTAGCACGTAGTGACGTCTGTTCTTTGTAATTGATTCTAACGTGTTTGAATTCAGACTGTTGACAGTTTCAGAATCAGTCCGTTCGTGGGTGAAACATACAGCATCTTCATCATTCAGCGACACGTATATATGTGGGAGATATCACTTACATCTTATCTCAGTGCATTTATTCGAATCATGTTGTGACACTATCAGAAACCTCCTAACGGCTGGAGAAAGCTGCGAGATTTATGTTGTGGCGATGTGTTTTCTCCGAGAATTGACACACTTTCGGTTACAGCATTTCCAATCTAGCGAACAGAGCCCGGAACGACTTTGTGCGACCGGCCTTAAGTCCGCCAGGGAATTTAATCTTACCAGTTGTGCCGAATCTCCGTCCTCTGAAATTGCATTCTGCTTCGGAAATAAGACGAAGTCCACAGAGAGCAGGCCTCTAGAATCGACGGGCTGATGAGATACTTTATACCCCGTTGTGGCCGCGAAAGCTGTGGATCCGAGTGGAGTCGGAAGTGTCGTTTGAATATTTAGTTCCACTCGGGGATAAGGAGAATTGTAAATATAGGCATACTTTTTTCTACCCCCACATATTCGAGTCGTTGTAGTAAGGTACTTTTTTCGTGCACACGGATGAAGTTGTAAACATGTCTAAGTTGTTTACACCCAGAATAACATAACTTCTTTCTTAGATGCCGAGTTGAATTCAATGCTTCTTGAAAGAATCAAACATCAAAATGACTAATAGGACTTGTTCCTTTTTCTTTTAAAATCCTTATATTTTGTAGAACGTAGTGTGGAAGATGTTTATTCGCCCTATGGGCTAACAACGAAATAATTTAAAACTTTTTCTCAGTTTTGTGAATGAAGAGCAGAATTCAGATCACTTACAAATATTTATTTGTTACTGCATATCTAGATTTCGGTTACTGTGCGACCATTACCTATGCTTAAAAACGTGGTTTAAAATGTCTAGCCGGCCGCGGTGGCCGAGGGGTCTGAGGCGCTCCAGTCACGGTTACTCGGCCACTGCGGTAAGGGGTTCGAATCCCCCCTCGGGCATGGATATTTGTGCCGTCCTTAGGACTAGCTAGTTCATAAGTAGTTTGTACGTTTAGGGACTGATGACCCCGTAGTTAAGTCCCATAATCTATACAAACATTTGAACATTTTTTTAAATGTCTAAACTTTATCCATCTTGTTGGTGAATATGATGTAAGAGGATGTATAATAACTAGGGGGAAAATAGGTACCGACTACAGGAAAATAAAAGTGACATTTGAAGATAAGAAAAGTAGCCGTATGAATATCAAGAACTCATATGGAAAACCAGTTCTGAGCAAAGAAGGGAAATCGGAAAGGTGGAAAGAGAATATAGAGGGGCTCTACAAAGGAAATGAACTTTGAGACAATATTGTAGGAAGGGAAGAGGAAATAGATGAAAATGAAATAAGAAATACTATACTGAGACATGAATTTGACATACCACTGAAAGACCTGAATCGAAACAAGGTCCATGGAATAGGTGACATTCCCTCAGATCAACTGAAGTCTCTGGGAGAACCAGCCATGACAAAACTGTTTCAGCTGGTTCAAATGTTCAAATGTTTGTAAACCTATCGAACTGCGTGATTATTGAGAGTTTGTAGAGCTTATGGAATTTAACTACGGAGTCATCAGTTCCTAAACGTACAAACTACTTATGAACTAGCTAATACTAAGGACAGCACAAATATCCATGCCCGAGGAGGGATTCGAACTCCCAACCGTATTGGACGTGCAGAACGTGACTGACGCACCGCAGACCGCTCAACCACTGCGGCCGGCGCGTGATTATTAATCCGTAGCTTACATACTGCTTAAACTAAGGTAAACTAACCAAAGGACAACACAAACACCCATGCCCGAGGGAGGACTCGAACCACCAACGGCGAACGGCCGTGCGCACCACAGCACGGCGCTCCAGTGCACACGGCTAGTCCACCGCGGCCGTTTCTGCTGGTGAGTAGACGAATGAGGCAGGCGAAATACCCTCATACTTTTGTTTTCCGTAGAAAAAAGTCGGTTCCTTTCGACTTCGTTGGTGTGATGTCATCGACAAAAATAAACTGGTTACGAACAACACCTTTTATCAAGTGCTTGTGGAAATCACTGGAAAACTGCGTAATACGGCATACGGGATGAATCCACAACGGTGTGCCATTGTGGCATGTCACTTGAGTCGTAGCTGCGACCCTACAGGAAAAATCGTGAAGGTCGTGGGCTATAATAAACAATGTTCGTCATATATCCTAGTTGGTTAATGTGTGTTCAGACGTTTGAGTTGTGCTGTTTTTGTTTTATGTTGCATCGTATCTACTGATACAGCGATTTCTTGTGTGTGTTGTGCTGTGCCGAAGGTGGTACAAGTAAACTTTTTAGAACTCCACTGTCACTTGAGATTCTATCTCTCCCAGTGTAGAAACTTCCACGAATGTTTCGGCCGCGACAGAGCGGCCGAGCGCATTGAGGCGTTATGCTACGATGCGCGAGGCCATTCCCCGTCATTGGTTTGAATCCCACCTAGGGAATGGATGTTTGTGCTGTCTTTTATATAAGTTAGTTCATAAGTTGTTTGTAAGTTTGGGGACTGATGACCCCGCAGTTAAATCCCTTAAGCTTAAGAAAAATTTGAACATTTTGAAAGTTTCAAGAAATAGGGAAAATGATTTCATTAGGCTTAGATGAAAACATCAAAACTTGGCCTTTTTAACTTTCTTAATATGCACACTCACCGAAATATCTTAACCTGCACTCTTAGTGTAAATTTTGATTGTAGAAACTGTTTTCACAATTTTGAATATTCCTCATTCACTTATTCCCCTCGGACCCCTTCCTAACTGCCCCGCCCGACTCACAAATATCATGTGGCATTACTCTTTGTCATATTCAAATGTTGGAACATCTGCATTCCACACACACAAAAAAAAAAAAAAAAAAAAAAAAAAAAAAAAAAAAAAAAAAAAAAAAAAAAACTGTGGCATATGAGCTCTTTCAACACAAAACAGGTTCAATCGCTTTATCCAGTCTTTCCTGTAATGAAGTTTACGTTCATAGCATACTCTTTCACTGTTACTGTCTAAATTTGTGTCTCTCCAAACGTTTTCTATTTCTCTGATTGACACATTCTGCTAATCTCTCTCCAACAATCACTCACTTCAGCCCTACCTCTCGAACTTCCTTATTACTTTCTTCGACACTTGTAATCTTTGCTGTCCTAGTCTACATCCCATTCCATTTCTTGCACACTATCACTATCTCAATCTTTCTCATACTCTTCTGTGTATTCAGTCTCCATTTTTCCCTCTCTACGCATGTTTTTGCGGATAGATTGGTGGGGATTGTAAATCCTAGACCGAGACATTTTTCACTCGCTTATAAGGGGAATAGAGAAACGTCGACATTTTTGTTCTTAAATTTAGCCGATATAAGAGTCAAAACCCCCAAAGCTTATATATGTTCTCCATTCATCTCTCTTCCTCATTGCAATGTCTCCTCTCTGTTTTGATACCATTGCTAGTATCTCCATTCATTCAACCTTTTCTACTGCCACCGTGTCTTTCATACCTTGACTGCGTTCTCCCTTTCTTTCCCAGTAGTACTCTCTCCAATATCTTCCACTGTCTACATCTACATCTACGTGGATACTCTTTGAGTTACACTGAAGTGTAGAGAGTTCTTCGAATCACTATAGTGATATTTATCTGTAGTTCCATACTCTAATAGCTCGCGGGAAACAGGAACATTTAAATCTTTCTGTTATTGACGTGATATCTTCTTATTTTATTATGGTGGTCATGTCTCCCTACGTAGGTGCGTGGTAACAGTATATGCTCGCATTCTGAAGGGAAAGTTGGTGAAAGAAATTTCGCAAATAGATCTCGTCGCAACGAATAACGCCTTTATTTTAACGATTTCCATCCCAACTCGTGCATCATTTCCATGACACTCTCTCCCATATAATAATAATAATGATAATAATAATAATAATAATAATAATAATAATAATAATAATAATAAATTCGTTTGGCTCATCGGCCTGGTATCGCGATAATACAAAACGAGCTGCCCTACTTTGAATCTTCTCTAAATCGTCCGTCAGTGTGTTCCCATAACACGCAGCAATATTCCAATATAGGGCGCGCAAGTGTTATGTTGGCAGTTTCTTTAGTATAACTATTGCATCTTCTGCGTGTTCTGCCAATTAAACGTTGTCTTTGGTTCGCCTCCACTATAATATTTTCTATGTGTTGTTTCCAATTGAAGTTGTTCCTGATTGTTACTCCTAAATATTTAGTAGAATTAATGGCCAGTAGGTATGATTGATTTATCGTGGAACTGAAATTTAAAGGATTTCTTTTTGTAGTCATATGGATGACCTCAAACCTATCATTATTAAGTGTCAATTCCCAATTTTTACGCTATGCTGACACATCTAAATCTGTCACTTTCTGTTATTCTTTTTCAGCACAAAAAGAGCAAATATGTTTGCTTGCCAAAATGATTGGTTAGGAAAGCGTAATGTGGACTGAGAGAACTGGTTTGCCACTTTTCTGTCAGTCTTTCAAAGAGGAACAAATCTGACTTTCATGTGCTACAACAAGAGTGTTTTTCAGGTAGTTCCTTTCTCTTATTTGCCGTAGCAGGATGCGTATCTAGCACAGATTCTATAGACCTGTAAAAATTTGATACTTTTATAAATGCTTCAAGGAATTTGTGTACAGCGTATGACCCGTGACAGAAATAAATTGTCAGTTGTTCGGCCGGCCTTCGAGAGCCCCTGGAAGGCCGACAGCCCAACACCGAAGAGTTCCGGGCAACCTGCACACCCGGCGAACAGTACTGCATACTAGAAAAAATCCATAACAATACGCAGCAATTGGTACGATGTACACTACATGTCGTATGATTTCTTTCCGTTAAAAATGACAAGATCTGATACCATTGCGTGCAAATCCCCCATCCAATCATACAGCTTGTCAAACATTCCGTACCGTCGTATTTCGCTCATAATTGACGGTAAGTCATCGAGTAAAAAAGACGTGATATTTGGCGTTCCACAGGGAAGCGTTATAGGTCTCCTACTCTTCCTCGTGTTTATAAACGATTTAGGAGACAATCTGAATAGCTCCCCTAGACTGTTCGCGGATGATGCTGTCGTTTATCGGTTAGTGAAGTCAACAGAGGATCAAAAGCAATTGCAAAGCGATTTAGACAAAATTTCTACATGGTGGGAAAATTGGCAATTGACACTAAATAAAGAAAAGTGTGAAGTAATACACATGACCACTAAAAGAAATCCGCATGAATTGGGGTGGAAATCATTAAAATTAAGACGTTATTCATTGCGGCGTGATCTGTATGCGAAGTTACAATCACCGACTTTTAGTTCTGAAGGTGAAAATATTTTGCTAGCACCCACCTACATAGGTAGACATGACCATCCCAATAAAATAAGAGAAATCAGATCGAAGACGGAACGATTTAGGTATTCTTTCTTCTCGCGCGATATTAGAGAATGGAACGGTAGAGAAAAGTTAAGAAATTTGTTAATGAAACCTCTGCCATGCACTTAAATGTGATTTGCAGAGTATCTATGTAGATGTAGATGTAGATTTTACCACAATGCAGGCTTACTTTAATTTTTCGGGATGTCGTGTATTACAGCATCAATAATAGCGTAAGTATTTGCAGCTGGGAAGTGGACGAGGTGAGAGAATTGCTATTTTTGCGTAAACCATGTCGAATTTTAGTCTCCGGAACGCTTATAAGTATTAGTTGTATATTTTGAAATAACGAACTGTGTTTGTTGCCCCAAAGTGCAGTTTGTTTCAAAGACAATATTTCTATATCTCTTACATAAATAGTACTCGGTTTATCGAAGTTCGAAAAGCAAAGAAAGATTACTATCATTATTAAACTAGACGGTGAAACATTGTGGGTCACGAATAGCGGGAATCTTGGCGCATTCTCTCCGTCTGTCTCCCTCTTCCCCCTTCTAATTATTTGTGTCTTCCATTCCATTATTCTCTGTCCTCAGCCTCAAGTTGTGTTGCGTGCCCTCCTACTGGATGGATACTGTGTCAAATCTGTCGTTAGCGGGCTTCATTTGGGACATTTGCGGCGCCTGTGGGGTATGAACCAGACTGTATAACTAGACCTATTACACGAAACTGTCTGGAAATTAAATGGTTGAATTATAACAAGTTCACACAACATGCCCGGAAGGGAAAAAATATAAATAACCAACTATGATAAGCCGGATGGATAGTTCATCATGAGATAGTATAGTGTAAAGGTCTGAAAGGATAAATAGTAACAGGGCACATGTGCAACAAAATTAATTGTTAATAGCGAGAAGATAGGAAAGTCATTTGAGACGCTGGTACCGTTTTGCACGAAGTATTAATCTGAATCAGTTCCTTGAGACTCGGTATCCAAATTTAGTTCGTCACGGCATTGTTCAAACTACAAAGGTGATGTTCTATGAAATGCAGTTATTTGGGTTGAATAGTAGACATCAAAGAGAAACACAAGAACATAGTTTCAGCATTGGTACTGTGTCATAAAGATGGTTTTATAAAGGTTGAAAGCATTCAGTTTTAAGATAAATAGTAATTTTGTTGTAAATCTTTATTATAACGAACTTCGACACATGAGTGATATGTTACTTTTCGACTACCAGAGGTGGTAATGAGGGGATGTCGCCTGACTGTCTGACGGTGGCAGTGGAAGGACTTGGTGCATTGTTAGGCTGGAAAGGAAAAAGAGGTCATAACACACAGCATTTAATGAAGATTTTCAATACAGCTGCTGATATTTTCATTCATCTACATAAACAAAGTGTTCGTTACGTCTGTAATATGTTCATGTAAAGTCATAATATTTAAATAAAAGAAACAGTAACAGAAAATACCGTAAGGTGGAAGGTTCATTGGATACAATTTTACGCTGTAACTAAGAGAAATAATTTTGTATAAACGTTGCTCGAACGAATTTTATGTATTTATTTTCTAACTGAGCTCTGGCACAGTGCTTTGCTACAATTATTAGTGAAAGGACGTCGCTTGAAAGTTGATGTATAAGGAGCCTGTCTCCAAAATAAATAATACATTAGCACAGTTCCCAAACGCGCATTCCTGCGGAATGTGTGGCTGCTCCCCGTTTGAGGCTTCAATCCTCCATCAGGCATAGGTGTGTGTTTTGTCGTTAGTTAGTTTAGTAAGTCTAGGGACTGATGGCCACTGTATTTTTGTCCCACAGTTGTAAAAAACATTTGATTATTTTGAATGCTTTTACTTCGTATGTTAGTAATACCCTTCCACTTTATGCGATACAAATATTGACGGAAACAAAAGCTAAAATTTAGTTTGCATTGAGGTCTGTAGTTGATGCTTGTTCGATAGCGAGTGTAATCATTTTCCCCCTGTAACACACATCAATGTTTCGGGATGTGACGTCCATCGTTATTTCCTCCGTGCTGCGACAACGAGTTATCAACAGCGTTATGGCGCTGTTTTTGAGTGTCGAAACAGAATGTGCTGTAATATCATTTTACATATTGCATTTCCCATTTTGCTTGCGTCATACCTCCGACAACTTCCAACACGAATTGGAAGTCGGCTGCCATACTGTCGTATACGAGTGCATGAAACAGAAATTCTGCACGTTACCCCAGCGACATCGGCTCGGCGTCAGGTAACGTCACGGTACGCTGCTGTTCGTAATGGTTTTCGCGCCCGCGTTATGGCCAACTGGTCCAGTCGCAGAGTGCCGCCGCTAGTTCCTCATATTGCCGCTTGGCGGCAGTAGCGCCGCAGCTGCTTATTGCTCTCGCCTCTGTTATTGCGTCTTCCCATCATCACATTCACCCTCTCCCTACAAGCCTGTTCGCACTCGTGTCGCATGGTTGTGTAATCCGTACATATATGACTAAAACTTTTTCTGTGGGCCATAACCTCCCACGCTGTATAAATGAAAAACGTCAGATTAGTAGTTTGTAATATTCTATATTAATTGTGCGATTGACTGATTCGGATGTTTAAGTTTTTTTCAAACTTCGTAATATAAAACATACCAACGTAGACAACCTATTGTTTTACCCCCTAACTATGATGTTGTCCACATGTGCTGATCTAAATCGCAATAAAATTAATTAAAATTTCAACAATAGGACTAAACACACACACACACACACACACACACACACACACACACATATATATATATATATATATACTCTGTCCGTGTGTTTGTTACTAAACTCCCCCTAAACGTCTGGACCGATTTTCATGATAATTTTTCTGTGTGTTTAAGGGGATTCGAGAATGGTTTAGATTCACCATTTGTCCCACTGCAAAATGATTTTTTAATTATTTTTTATTTGTAAGTAGTTGTTGATTTTGGAATGTTTTACATTGGATCCGGCAGACTGCGCTACTATCGCAGTATCAAATGTTCAGTAATATACTATTTTAATTTTTGGTTTGTCCCGACAGTTAGTGCTGTGATCATATTGAGAAAATAATTCGTAATATCTTTATCATATTTACGTGTATTCCAAACCGGGATGAAATTAAAAATTTGCTGTTGTCAGGTCAAACGTCGATGCATCGCCATGATATGACTGCACGTATCTTCAAACAAAGTATAAAATCTTTGATCAATTTAATTACACATCACTCGGTCTTTGGTGAAACACGTTGTTGGCTCTACTCTGTAGAGTGGCAAAAACGAAGTATACCTCATGTACATATTTTGATTTGGTTGGTGGGCAAAGCACGGCCAGAAGAAATTTAGTGCGGAATCGAAGTCAGTATATTTTATTATGTTTTAAAATTAAATTTACCCGTGTGTTGATTAACAACCACCCTATTTCATCTTCGATATATTAGTTGTGTATTATTTTTAGTATGCCACGCCTTTGTGGAAGAGCAAGAAATATTGGTCGACCTACTCGGAACGCGCATTTGGTCCATGATCGTCGATTTAAAAAAAAAAAAAATAATAATAATAATAAAATTTTCGAATTAAAGATGTGTGTACAGGACAACGTCTGCCGGGTCTGCTAGTATATATATATGTGGGGCGTCAGAAAAGTCCATGAGATGGCACCACGGGTACGTATCGACGTGATGTTTAATTACTGGCATCTTTGGAAAGAACGCACACCAAGGTTCAGTCACATTAGTCTATATTTTTGTGTTTGGATTTCGTGTGAGTCGAGTGGTTGTCAATGAATGAACGAAAAAGAATTTCGTCTGGCGATTAAACATTACTTTATGAAAGGCAAAACGTCTCAAGAGACTAAAGAGAAGCTTGTTAAACATTATGGTAACTCTGCACCTTTGATTAGAATAGTTTATAACTGGTTTCAAAATTTTTAGAGGGGACATATGGGCACAAGTGACGCTGAACTTTCTGGATGCCCTGTGCAGCCTACGAGACCAGAAATCAATCATAAAATCCATAATATCGTGATGGATGAAAGAAGAGTTAAGGTGCGTGGGATTGCTAATGCTGTGTGCACCTCGAATGAATGGGTACCTAATATTTTGCATGAACATTTGCACATGAGAAAGATATCCGCAAGATGGGTGCCATGATTGCTCACGCTTGACCCAAAACGGAATTGTGTGAAGGGTTACGAGGAAGGTTTGCAGCTGTTCAGGAAGAATCCGCAGGACTTCAAGCGTCGTTTCGTCACTGTGGATGAAACATGGATACATTCCTTTACTCTGGAGACCAAAGAACAATCTGAACGCTGGGTTACAAAGGGAGAATCTGTACCAAAAAAGCGAAGACCGGTCCTTCGGCCGGAAAGGTTACGGCGACGGTCTTTTAGGATTCGAAGGGATTAATGCTCATCGACCTTCTGGAACAGGGTGAAACAGGCATGTTATTCAGTGTTATTGAACCGATTTTGTTTTATCCGAGGTGCAAGAAAAACGCCGGCAATTGGCCAAAAAATGTCCTTTTCCATCACGACAATGCAACAGCACACACTTCAGCAGTTGTGGTCACAAAATTAATGGAAATAGGATTCCAAATCGTTTCACATTCCCCTTCTTATCCAGACTTGGTTTCCTCGGACTATTATTTGTTCCCCAATTTGAAGAAATGGCTGGCGGGACGAAGATTTCATTCAAACGAGGAGGTGATTGTAGAAACTAATAGTTATTTTGCAGGTTTGGACAATACGTATTATTCGGAAGGGATTGAAAAATTAGAACAGCATTGGACGAAGTGTATAAGTCTAAAAGGAGAGTATGTCGATAAAAAAAATGTTTTTCCCCGAACACGTTAGTAGTTTTTATTTTTTCACGGACTTTTCAATATATATTAGGGATATCACACCGAATGAAGACGTAGAAAAATTAACTATTCATACAAGGAATATTAAATACGTATACTTTAGAGTTAATATCATATCCACATGCACAAACTACTTGATTGTTTTAAGTGTTCTTTTTTACATAGTAAAGAATCTTATATGATTTTGAACATACAACCCCACAAATTGCTTTGAAATAAAAACATTTTATCCAGATTTTAACACCATTTAAGGCTGTCTTTATCAGAAAATCTTGTAGCTCACTGTATACAGAGCATATTACTGTATCCAAAATTATTTTGGTAAGGACCTAACAAAGTGTTCGTTACGTCTGTAATATGTTCATTTTAAGTCTTATGTTTAAATAAAAGTAACAGCAGCAAAAAAATACCGCATTGTGGAAATTACATTGAATACAATTTGATGCTGTAACTGAGAGAAAAATTTTGATGTAGACGCTACTCGAACAAATTTATTTTATTTATTTATTTCTGAGTTCTGATATAGTGCAGAGATCGTGCTATCTGTCCTTAGCCTCGTTGAACGCGATTACAGCGTTGACGGAACTTCTTTTCTAAATTTCATTTTATTGAACATATTGGCAGGACAAGGCTTTACTAGACATGCTTTCCTTTGCGGTATTTAATTCCGCTATAAAGGTTAAGGATGGTCACATTATATTATTGTTCACTGATGAGTGACCTCATACTTTCAATCAGGTGTTTGTTTCCCTATTTTCTCTCGGACTTCGTCCTCCTAATAACCAAAGAGTTACATATTTACATAAATATTAAATTTTCCTACAACTTCAGGTACTCGCTTAGGCAAGTTAGAAAATTTGAAAAGAGAAATCGATAGGTTCAAGTTAGATATGGTAGGGATTAGTGAAGTTCGGCGGCAGGAGGAACAGGATTTCTGGTCAGGTGAGTACACGATTATCAATACAAAATCAGTTGGTGGTAACGCAGGAGTGGGTCTGATAATGAATAAGAGAAAAGCGTTTCTAAAGAAGCGAAACTTGTTAACATCCAATATTAATTTAAATGTTAGGAAGTCCTTTTTGAAAGCATTTGTCTTGAGTGTAGTATTGTATGGCAGTGAAACGTGGACGATAAGGAGTTCAAGCAAAAAATTATAGCTTTTGAAATGTGATGCTGAGACGAATGATGAAGGTTAGATGGGTAAATCACGTGACTAATGAGGAGGTGCTTAACCGAATTGGGGAGAAACGGAGTTTCTGGCATATCCTGACTAAGAGAAGGGATAGATTGGTAGGACACGTTCTGAGACATCAAGGAATTGTCAGGATTAGAAGGTAGTGTGTGGGGTAAAAATCGTAGAGACTTGCACAGAACAGGGTAGCGTGCAGAGCTGCGTCAAACCAGTCTGCGGCCTGAAGACCACAACAACAACAGGTACTCTCGTTTTAATGTTAATTGCCGGCCGCGGTGGCCGAGGGGACTGAGGCGCTCCAGTCACGGTCTGCACGGCCACTACGGTCGGGTGTTCGAATCCCCCCCTCGGGCATGGATATTTGTGCCGTCTTTAGTCTTAGCTAGATCATAAGTAGTTTGTAAGTTAAGTCCCATAAGCTATACAAACATTTGAACATTTTTCATGTCAATTACAGTCAGCGTCGCCTAGAAGACAGCCCAGTTTTCAGCAGTCCTGCGCATGCCCCCTCCATTAGCGCAATGCAGACAATAATGTTCATTCCGTAGGCGCGTGACTGGCCGCGAGTTACGCAGTCTCACTCACGTGGTCTCACTGCTACTAACTGGTTCACAACGGTTCGTGTTGACGCTTCTGGGCCCATTGATCCTCTTAACTGTGCTGTGGTAACTGTATGAGCTGGCATTGCTGCCTGTGGAATACGACGATGCTGGCGTATGTCTGTGGTGTGTGGACGTCCAGAACTGCTTGTACATGTGTGCGAATGTTCAACTGACCACTGCATCCAGCATCGTGGAACAAATGTCGCAGCACGCCCGACTTCGAAAAAAGCATCCCGCCACCAGGAAAGTCACAGTTTGACCCCTTTTATACTCGATCTGTTGGCTGTAGGCAGCACGAGCGTCTTTCCATAGTATGGCGCCTGCTTGCTTCACATATTGATATCATACTATTAATACACTTCTGCAAAATGAAAAGAGAACACCATGAATTCGTAGACCCAGACGAGGTTAAATTTTATTACATTGTTGTTGAGGATGTATACAACACACGATCACACAGGCAGAGCCATCCGCACGTGAGTTCAGTCACCAGAGCGTCCGCAATGTTGGCGTTAGAACTGTGTATACCCTCGTTTTGCAGCAATGCAAGCTGTGATTCTTTCACGGAAACAATTGTAGACGTTTAGAATGTGGTTATGTGGAATGGACTGCCATGCAATTTCCACCTGGTGCCTCAGTTGGGCCAGATTTCGTGCCGCTCATGCAGACCGCGCAACATGACGTTTCATCCGGTCCTAAACATGCGCAATGGAGGAGAGATCTGGGGATCGTTCTAGCCATGTGGATCTGTATTGTCCTTTTGGAAAAGCATATCACCTTGTTGTGCATGAGTGGTAGCAAGACGGGTTCAATGATGGTTTCAATGTACCGTACACTGTTCAGTGTTCTTTTGACGATCACTAGAGGAGAATGGCGAGTGTAAAATATCGCTTCCCTCACAATGATGCACGATCATGGGCGCCGTTAGCACGTCCTCCGCTTACGCCCCAACATAGTTCAGCCCGCCTCCAATGGTGTCATGGTAGACGCTTATGAAGGGACGAATGAAGACATGTCGTCTTTAGTGATGAGAGTCGTCGCTGTCCCGGTGTCAATTATGGAAGTACGCGTGTGTGGTGTCGTGTAGGGGAGCGCGAAAATCTGGACTGGACGCGACAGAGGCAAACGGGGTCGACACCTTTGTCGGAAGCCATATCCTACACTGGCCGTTCTCCTCTGATGATCGTGTAGGGAACACTGAACCGTGCATGGTACATTAAAACCATCATTTAACCAGTCTTGCCACCGTTCATGTACCAACAAGACGATGTGCTATTCCAACTGTGAAAAGCACGTCTACACGTATCCCGTACTACCTAACGTGTTCTTCTATGTGTACGTCAACTAGCGTGCCCATCATTATCCCCACATCTGTCCCCCATTGAACATGTCTGAGACCGGATGAAACCATCTTGGCGCGGTCTACACGATCGGCACGTGATCTGGTTCAACTGAGCCATCAGGTGGAAATTGCATGGCGTGCCATACCGTAAGACTTCATTCGGCACCTCTACGATCGTCTTCATGAGGAAGTTGTACCCTGCATTGCTGAGGCTATACACGGTACTAGCGTCATCATTGTGAACTCTCTGGTGATTGTACTGACGTGCGTATGGTTCTGACTGCGTGATCGTGTGTTGTATGCACCCTCAAGAATGTGCCAATAAAATTTCGGTCTGCTAGGTAGACGAATTCATGATGTTCTTCTTTCATTTTCCAGGAGTGTACAAAGGAATTTACGACTGCAGCTGCCGGTGAGCAGCGAAATAAATGAATAGGTAAAGGTAGGGGCATTCATTATGGAACACGTCTTGGTGCGGTTATTGTTCTGGGATTTGTACGATGAAAACAGCTGAAGCACTCAGCTACTAGCAATTACCCCGAAAGTTGTTAGATATGCGTAATTTTTTTTTTATCCATAGGATAAAGTACCGTGTATACACTCCTTTGGCAGCAGTTCAAGCTGCAATTCCCCATAGCAACGATTATAAAGGGGCTGAATATAGTCTTATGGAATGGCCTGCCACACAATTTCCACCTGGTGCCTCAGTTGGGCCAGATATCGTGCGAGTTGTGCCGAGCCGGCGGCGGTGGCCGAGGGGACTGAGGCGCTCCAGTCACGGTCTGCTCGGCCACTACGGTCAGGGGTTCGAATCCCCCCTCGGGCATGGATAATTGTGCCGTACTAGTTCGTAAGTAGTTCATATGCAGATTGTAAGTTTAGGGACTGATGACCGCTTAGTTAAGTCTCATAGACTACACAAACATTTGAGTTGTGCAGACCGCACTAGATGTCGTTTCATCGGTTCCCAAAAATGCTCAATGGGAAACATATCTGGGGATCGTTCTGACCAGGTTAGTAGACGACATTTTGAAGTTCGTTTTGGGTTGTACGGGAAACATATGGCGTGCATTGTCCTGTTGGAAAAGCATATCGCCTTGTTGGCAGCAACACGGGTTAAATGGTGATTCCAGTGTTCCTTGCACATTACAATGTTCCTTCTACGAGGGAACGGACAGGGCTCCCCAGACCATGACGCCGGCTGTCGGCCATGCGTGCCTCTGTCGTATACACTCCTAACCTCCGCGCACCCCTGCACGACGCCACACGCATGTACGGCCATCGTTGGCAAGGAGGCAGAAGGGACTCTCATCACTGAAGACGACACGTCTGCATTCGTCCTTCCATAAGATCCCATCGCTACACCACTGGAGTTGGCCTGAACAATGGTGGGACCGTGAGCGGAAAACACACTAACAGCACGCATGATCGTGTCCCATGGTGTGGGGAACCATATCTACAGTTACCGTTCTCCAACGGGGATCGTCGAAGGAACATTGAACAGCGCACAATACAATGCAACCATCATTCAACCCATATTACTACCGTTTTTGCACCAAAAAGGCGATATGCTTTTCTAACAGGACAATGCATCTCCACATGTTTCAAATACCACCCAACATGTCTTCAAGGTGTACGTCAACTACCCTAGCCAGAACGATCCCCAGATATGTCCCCCATTGCGCATGTATGGGACTTGATGAAGCGTCATCTTGCGCGGTCTGTACAACTGGCACGAAATCTGGCCCAACTGAGGCACCAGGTGGAAATTGCGTGGCCGGCCATTTCGGAAGACTACATTCGGCCCTCTGCGATCGTCTCCATGGGAGTATTGCAGCTTACATTGCTGCAAAATGAGGGTATACACGGTTCTAGCGTCAACGTTGCGGGCGCTCTGGTGACTATACTCACGTGCCTATGGTTCTGTTTGAGTGATCGCGTGCTGTATACATCCTCAACAATGTGGCAATAAAATTTACGTCTGTTGGGTCGACGAATACGAGGTGTTTATTTTTCATTTTCAAGGAGGAAAGGTGTCGCTATCCAATCTACTATCCCCGAGATGGCCCCTGCAGTCATTGGATCAAAGTAGACGTCGTCTTCCCATGTTTACCAATTATTTTTCCGGAAGTTTACTGATGGGACATTCATTACAAAGTGTGGTGATGTACCATCATGCTGATGCGGTGGCTGTCACTCAACACCTAATGCAAAGTTTTATAATTAGACTGCATCGTAAAGAAACTTAAAATACCTTCTCAGGCAATAGGAAAGGGCTCAACAGCACTCCTCCCATGAATCCGGTGTACGGGTTTGTACCAAAGCTAGTATGAAAGCCACGTGAGCCGACTGTACACGGCATTATCACAGTAGGAGCTGGAAATGATTTCGCCGCGGCGGAGCGACCGAGCGCATTGAGGCGGTATGCTACGATGCGCGAGGCAGTTCCCGTCGGGGGTTCGAATGCCCCCTCGGGCATGGATGTGTGTGTTGTCTTTAGTATTAGCTGGTTCATAGGTAGTTTGTAAGTTTAGGGACTGATGACCTCGCAGTTAAGTCCCACAAGCCAGTTTCAAGTGTAAACGAATGCAGATATTTGTTATCGCTGTCTTAAGTTAATGTATTGTCTTTGGCTTAGTTTGATAAACAAATGTTTTAGCCGCACCCCAAATGGAGGAGACAAATCAGGTGAACGAGGGGTCCAGAGATTATTTGTAATTATTTTGTGTCCAAAGATTACATCTAAAAGTCGCAGGGATTGGAGTGCTGTATGAGCAGTAGCGTTGGATTGCTAGAGAAATGAATGACTGATCTCATCTTCATTCATCAGCGCAATAAATTGATAAATTATCTGCGAACAATAATATAGTGTTACTACCCTTAACCTTTATAACGGCATTAAATATCGCAAAGGAAAGCATATCTAGTAAAACCTTGTCCTGCCAATAAGTTTAATAAAATGAAATTTAGAAAAGAAGTTGTGTCAACGCTGTAACCGCGTTCAACGAGGCTAAGGACAGATAGCACGATCTCTGCACTGTGCCAGAACTCAGTTAGAAAAAAAAAATAATAATAATAATTGTTCGAGTTGCGTTTACATCAAAATTTATCTCTCAGTTACAGCATTAAACATTAAATTGTATTCAATGTAATTTCCACAGTGCGGTATTTTCTGCTATTGTTACTTTTATTTAAGCATTAAGACTTAACACGAATATATTACAGACGTAACGAACACTTTGTTTAGCCCTTACCACTAATAATTGTGGATACAGTAATATGCTCTGTATACAGTGAGCTACAAGATTTTATGATGAAGGCAGCCTTAAATGGTGTTAAAATCTGAATAAAGTGTTTTTATTTCAAAGCAACTTGTAGGGTTGTATGTTCAAAATCATATAAGGTTCTTTACTATGTAAAAAAGAACACTTAAAATAATCAAGTACTCAGTGTATGTGGATATGAAATTAACTCTAAAGCATATGTATTTAATAGCGGCGTTTGAAAAGTCCGTGAAAAAATAAAAGCTACTAACGTGTTTGGGGAAAAACATTTTTAGTTTTCGACATACTCTCCTTTTAGACTTATACACTTCGTCCAGTGCTGTTCTAATTTGTTAATCGCTTTCGAATAATAGGAATTGTCCAAGCCTGCAAAATAACTATTAGTTTCTCCAATCACCTCCTCGTTTGAATGAAATCTTCGTCCCGCCTGCGAACAATAGATTTCGGAGGTGATGGTAGTTCCGAATGATATCGTCCCTATAATTTTATACCGGTACAACCCCAGTACTTTGGTTAAGGACTTATGTCCTGTCGTACGACAGACTTTAACCTCTTGTGATAATTTCCTTACTGATTTTGTTGGACTTCGCAACATGATGTCCGAAATGTCGTCGAGCTTCCGTTCTCTTAAAACCAAGGGCCTACCAGTTCGTGGTACATCACGAACTGAACCTGTTGTCCGGAATTTGCGAATTAAATCACGCACAGTGTTGCGATGTGGACACCTCGACGTGCCAGCCGCGATGGCCGAGGGAACTGAGGCGCTCCAGTCACGGTCTGCACGGCCACTACGGTCGGGGGTTCGAATCCCCCCTCGGGCTCGGATATTTGTGTCGTCCTAGTTCGTAAGTAGTTCATAAGTAGTTTGTAAGTTTAGGGACTGATGACCCCGTAGTTAATTCCTATAATCTATACAAACATTTGAACATTTTGAACACCTCAACGTAAGAAAACACTATCTAAATTGTCGCCTCACATACTCCGTGAAGTTTACTCCTGCCCGGGAAACCTCTACCACTACAAAGGCTTTCTCTGCAACAGGAAGCATGCTCACTACACTCAGCGTATACAAGAACAAGAGAACAACACAAGTAACAGCTGTAGCCACACGCAACACTACCCCCACCCTGCTACCATTGCAGGTCCACGGAACACGTGCAGGTGCGCTTTGCCCATGCTGCCAACCTTACACACAGCGCAACGCGAATACGCGGAGATCGCCACTGCGGAGAGACTTTGCGGAGACACTCTATTAAACTAGCATTTAATATGAAGAAGAAGTTATTATTACTGCGAATGTTTGGTGAGTAAAGCTTTCGAAACCTGTGAAAGAAACATGTATAACTTTTTTTTATCTCGAACAGAAGATGGTTTTATACAAAATTAAATGGTAAACTCGATGAGATTTGTGGTTGTATTTAGTCTCGCTGTTAATTTTACATTCTTAATTTTCTGGATTGAAACTTGTTAGTTTTAGACGTAAGCATCGAAAGTCCTTTTTACAAAAACCAAACTCTAAAATGCACGCTCACAGGTTGTTGTGAATCCCATTAATTTCTTCGATATGGGCGTTTCAGTCCACAATCCATGTGCCCATTGTGAAATGAATTGAGAATATAAATGTGGTAATAAATAAAACGAACCGCCATTATAAACAAGGATACACATGCTAAACAGCAAGAAAATAAGGTACGAGCTCTCGGTCAGAGAAAAAATAACTCACTGGGAGGTTACTCACTTTGAAAGTGGAAGTGGACGTGGTGTTTCCATGTCGGAATTAAGAACGAATGCTACAGCTGCGTTGTTCTCGTATCCCGGTGAGGACGTGATTGGCCACATTGGTTTCTTGTTTAGAACAGGCCTTATACGTAACTTACCACGTTATAAAAGTTTGCTCTTGAAATAGCCTTGGAAAAAATGTTCTAATTTTTGTAAAGATATGGGATCTAACTGCAGAGGTCAACGGTCAGTAAACTTACAAACTACTTAAGCTAACCTATCGTAAGGACAACCCACACACCTCGAGAGAGTACTCGAACCTCTGACGGCAAACGGCAGCGTGCCGCAGCAAGGCGCCTTAGCACGCACGACCGTTCCGCCGCGGCAGAAATAGACTTTCGTATTTTTTTGATTCGGTAAGATATTTTCGCCAGATATTTTTGTCCTGCGATGCATCTGAGTGCGACCCACAGTTTGCCAATAAATGGTATAGAATGATCAAATAGCTTGACAACTCTGGGTTTCAGCTAGTGATAGTAACTAGAGACTCAAAACTGGAACTCTTTGGGATATCCAGAACCACACACAAAAATAGTGAGGTAAATATAGGAGAGGTTGGGGAAATGCCAGCCGACTACATTATAACGCCATACTACTTCAACAAGCCTTTAAATATAACAATTGGAAGTAGGGAGCAGTGGGAGAAAATAGTTCGACACCGTACGGGGGATATTGTCTGGTTCACTGACGGGTCGAAATCAGACCAACGCGTTGGGGCCGGGGTATACGGGGTGCAGCCAAGACTGGAGGGTGTCATCTCTCTAGGTAAACAGGCCTCAGTATTCCCGACCGAAATCACTGCCATCAGGGCGTGTGTGGAGGAGAATTTGCGTAGATGCTACAAAGACCGTAGCATCTACATCTATTCAGAAAGCCAGGTAGCCCTGAGATCACTGGCAGCTCCTGCAATAAGATCTAAAATTGTTGCAGAATGTCACAGGTTCTGATGGAGCTAGGGGAAAGTAATAGGGTAAACCTATTGTGGGTCCCTGGCCACTCGGGTATCAGTGGCAAAGAACATGCCGACAGATTAGCCAGGATGGGGGCAGAGACTCCATTTACTGGACCGGAACCTGTCCTGACAATCACCAAGGCAATGATCAAATTGGAGCTACGTAAGTGGCTCATAAGACAGCACGTAGAACATTGGACCAAAGTCTATCAACAAAAACATGGCAAGGTAATGATGCCAAAGCCATGTTTTAAAAGAAGCTCTGCAATCCTGGGCCTGAACAGGAGAGAGATTAGACTCATGGTTGGATTGCTGACAGGCCATGGGAATTTCAAAAAACACCTACATACAATGGGAATAACAAGAAGAGGATCCTAAATGTAAGTTCTTTGATGACGGTGATGAAACTGCAACACATCTAATCTTCGAATTCATTGCATTGGAGAGTAAAAGGCACAGAACATTTGGGACAACCAGACCCGAAGAAATTGTGTCTAATAAAGAACTGTTAAAGGGTCTCCTTGCACTTTTCAAGGGCATTGGTTGACTTTACTAGATATACAGGGAGCGATACCGCACAATAAACTTAGTTTCGGTGCGGGCAGTGGCAGGTTGGACCAAGACTGTTTTGGCTTCCCTGAGAAAATCAATCAATCAAGTATAGTAACAGGTGAGGGTGTACGTCAGCGACAAGCTACACTAGGGGGCAGTGAGGCGGTAGCGTGGCCCGCTCACCAGCAAAGTCGCCCTCGGAGATCTCGGTGATGCGGTTCTCCTGCATCTCGAGCTTCTTCAGGGTGTCCAGGATGTTGAGCGCGTGCACCGGCACCGCCGTCAGCTCGTTGCCGCCCAAATTCAGCCGCTTCAGCTTCCTGAAACAAATAACAACGGAAACTACTTAGCATGGCCAGGTTATTAGCTAGAGGACCTCTCTTACATCTGACCAGGAAACAACACATACAGAAGATTTTTAAACAAAATTATAAGAAATTAGATTAATAATGATGATGATTTCGTGTGACATTTTTGGCCACTGGCTGGGATCGTGTTCGGCCTGCCCGGTGCAAATCTTTAGGTGACGCCACACGGGCGAGTTTCGCGTCGGTGATGAATTTATGATGAGGACGACACAACACCCTGTCCCCAAGTGGGGAAAATTTCCAACATGACCGGGATGGAATAGTAAAATAATATTTGACGATTGTAACAAAATAATGGTAGGTCTAATAATATTACAGTGCACTTAAAATGATACACCTGAAGTAACACACTGCTGAAACCAATTAGGGGCTCAGGTGAGACATCATACAAAATGCACATGTAATAACGTGATTTATTCAGATATTGGCTAATTGTAATTTGTGTGTGATACAGAATGTCTCAGTCACTTTACTTTTGGTTTACATGGCGTTTACGTAGAGCGCGGCACCATGCGGTACCATAATAGTGTAAAAGTCATTCCCGTTACCTCTCTAATATGGTGTGTAATCACCTCGGACGGCTAGTACAGTCGCACACCTGCGCGAAATGCACATTGGTTATCAGGTTGAACACAAAATCTTAACTGATCAATGAACAGAACCCGACGCCATTCGTTAAAACTCGAATCCTAATGTTCCTCAGCCCAGTTTCTCCGGCCCAAAAATGGGGTCGCGAATTTTTTTAAATTTATTTATTTATTTTTGGAACACACACCATAACCCTCCGTGCTTAGAGGCCACATTCGCGAAAGCGATTTCGGCGTTGATATTGCGCGTGTTGAGCTACTTGGAGGTTCATTTCAGCTGAGTTGCATTCAACCTATTTCGACGGGCTGTTAACGGGATGTAACGGACATTTATTACTGATGTTACCCGTAGACGACCTTGGCCTTGTCTTCTTTTAACTGTTCTTGTTGTCTGAAATCGCGTACAAGTCCTGGAATTTACACACTGTAACATTCCAATAGCTGCAGCCACCTCCCTCTGTCTCTGACGCGTTTACAACCTTTCTATAGCTCTCCGTGCCACAGCTTTGGATAAGTCGCGTCATTGTTTCGTTGCACTGCACTATCTGAACCCAGCTGCTTCTATTACTCGAACAGTAGAGTAAACAGAAGTCAACACCAACCAACTCCGCTGCAACTTTCTGTTATTACCATCTCAGTTCCCATAATGTTGTTCTCTCCACTACGTAGAACCGAAAGGAAGACGTCAAACCATTTTAGTTCGCCATCGATAACACGAGGAAGGTAAGAATAATAAGAAGGGTCTTGTAAAGAAACAACGTTTCATTTTAAATCACCGATGACAGTATATCATTAGCTGGATATCTCAACTGATCCCCTGATTGTTTTGAGCAGTGTATTTGGTGTTGTGTAAACGGAGAGAGAGATAAATAAAGACAATGGAGAAATAAATGACAGTGGCAGAGGCGCTTAGTTAAGAGTGGAATATACAGAGGCTTTGCCGACACCGGCGGTAAGAATTTTTGAGGGGTAGTGGGAACCGATATGAGTGAGCTGCCGACAGATTGTTACTGTGATAGCAGGTGGCGCATTAGTTGTCTTTTGAGGATTGGGAGGACTCTGATTTTTCTGATATTATGAGGAAGGTTGTTCCATAGTCGGGTTCCTGATACAGAAAAAGACTCAGAAAACAAGGCAGTATTGTGCGATGACAAAGAGGGGAGTTTGATTTGTTGATAACGGGTAGTTCTGTTGTGTTGCTCAGATAGCAGATTTAAAGTTGAAGATAAATAAAAGGCGTTCGTATATAATGTATCAAAAATGTTCAAATGTTTGTAGAGCTTATGGGACTTAACTACGGGGTCATAGGACGGCCCAAATATCCATGCCCGAGGGGGGATTCGAACACCAGACCGTAGTGGCCGTGCAGACCGTGAATGGAGCGCTGCAGTCCCCTTGGCCACCGTGGCCGGCCATAATGTATCCAGCGACAGTTCTAGCCTGCGTTATTTACACACAAGAGGAATCTACCTATATTAATAAAAATGAATTGCCACATGTATGAAAGCGCATCACTTGAGAATCGCTTCGCCGATTTGGCTGATCTTTTCTTTCTTCTGTTCGTAAGTCTCAGGACAAGGTTCGTATGAAAGAAAATTTTTGAAAAATCTACCCCAAAATATCAGAATTTGAGAAAAACTGAAATTACGCGTCCAGCTGTGATTATTTTCTAGATTCTCCAACAGTCAGCTTACTCATTCGCTACTCACCTACCGACATGTTACAGAGCGAATAAATACACCAATGAGGTTAGAATAAAGGGAGATGACGTTATGCACACAAGGTTAAAACAGCCACAGTGATTTAAAATGAAACGTTGTTTCTTTACAAGACCCTTCTTATTATTCTTACCTTCCTCGTGTTATCGGTGGCGATCATATCTTTGAAGCGTTGCAAATTATTTAGGGTTACAAACAAATTGTGGTTAATTTTTTTAGAGCAATATCTCAACTGAGGCGTCGTAATATCGATCGGCATATGCGCAACGCAATCTTACTGCGTGATCATGGAAGTTAATGACCGACGAAGAACGTACACAGCGCTTGGAGGTAAATCGAGAGCCGTGGTGGAGTAGCCGAGCGGTCTAAAGCGTCTCGCTGCGGAGCGCGCGGTTGCTCGTCGTGGAGGTTAGAGTCCTCCCTGGGGCATGGGTGTGTGTGTTGTCCTTAAGTTAGTTTACCTAGGTTTAAGTAGTTTGTAAGCTACGGACTGATGACCACGCAGTTTGGTCCGATAGATTTACAGACATTTGAACATTTGTAAATCGAGAAATTCTCAAGCGCGATCCGTTATGACTCTGGAACAACGGGTACAGTCGAGTTCCATTCGCTCAGTTGCAGCTTACGCACAAAATAATTTGGATCGTCGACTAAACAGACTGCCACATCTGACGATTAGAACTGAATGTTTGGCGTTCGAATACGATCCAGCAGTCGATTACGCAGTTGGCTTCGGAACAAACTGTCGCCATCTAAAATATCATTGACTATCTGAAGCTTTGCCACGATTGGACGGCTTCATTCCCACGATCCAACAGCTGTTGCCAAAATAGCATGTGTCGCGTATTGTAAAATTTTTCTGATATGTAGCAATGTTGTTAATCATGTTTCAATTAGATTCCTAATAAGACAAAAATGAACATAAAGACTTTCGAAACGTTGTATTTTCATTGCACTTATTTTGTTTCAATTAATTTTTTGTTCCATATGTAATTTCTATAATTAAATTGTGATCATGCTACGATTATTTTGTATTCAATTCAAAAACTCTCAAGAAGATACAAAAATGTTATATATACATTTCTATTCTGCTCGCTACAAGAAAAGCCTGCTAAGCTGTGCTGTAAACATGCGCGGTTTGGTTTTCCCCTTCCGAGTCATTTTTAACATAAGAAAGGAAAGTTGTTATTATGCCAAAATATATAATCATACCTGTTCGTAAAATACAACCATTAAAATTGCGGCCATTAAAGCTACTAACGTCACAGATAGACCAGCTCGAAAGATCTGTCTAATAACCCCTTTCCAACTGAATTACCCATCCATTTTGACAGCCAGGGTCCCAATAACAATAAATAAGATCAGAGAGAAGGGGAGGAGGATATAGAGAATGGGAGAAAGAAATGGATTTAAAAATGGGGATGGTATACTAGACGCAGAGAGGAGGGGGGGGGAGGAGATGGATGTGGTGTGAGATAAGAGGGAGTGGTGTGAAGAGGAGGAGATGGGCAAAGGAAGGGGAAGGAAGGGATAGACATAGGGAGAAGAAGAGAAAAGATTAGTGTATATATCCCATACACATTAGGTACTGCGAAGCGTTGCCGGGTTTGCTAGTATATAATAAAAAATGGGGGTTCCTATTTAAAAAAAGGAGTTGATATCCATTTGACCTATGACAGCGCCATCTAGCGGGCCAACTATAGCGCCATTTGTTTTCTCCTTTCATGCTAGAAACATTTTGTTTTTGGTTTGATGCTTATTTCGTGAGATATTTGACTCGGTCACTATCAATGGATCATCTTGTATATAAGCCAACTTTTTTATGTCGTAGTGTCGTACAAGACTGATGCATAGAGCATGTTTGTTAGGTTCAAAGGTAGCCTACTTCGTGGTCAATGAACAATAACTGAATTGTCACATGTACGATAATGTTCATAAGTTATAGAATATGTAGCTTTTCCTAAGAATATTTATTGCTCTCTTTCGCGGATTTTGCTCGCCACTTTCACCCAGTGCCACGCAACTCACGGAAATATACACCTAAACCTTCTTCATGAATCACGACGTCCATTGGTGATAACCGTATGAAAATGCGTTCAGCGAGTTTGAGTTTATCGAGGACCGACGAAGACAGACGCGGCGGGACGACATTGTTTTATAACAATTTTATCAGGCCTTTTATTCAATCAGTCACCCAGATATGTTCGCGGCTCTAGAATAACAAGGAATAGAACAGGGCTATATTAAAATCTTACATAACATTTACAAAACCTTCACAGCCTTTGTAAGCACTGTCGAAGAAACTGATGAATTTCCCATTGAAAAGGATGTAAAGCAAGGTGATTATAAACCTCCCAGACTACTTTCAGCAGTTTTAGAAAAAGCTTTTTATAAACTGAATTTGGAAGAATAGGGAATTCAAGATCATAGAAAAAGACTGAACAACATGAGATTCACAGATGATATTGCTGCCGGCCGCTGTGGTCCAGCGGTCTGTGGCGCGCTAGTCAGTCTGCACGGCCGCTACGGTCGGGAGTTCGAATCCCCCCTAGAACATGGATGTTTGTGTCGTCTTTAGTATAAGGTAGTTCATAAGTAGTTTGTAAGTTTAGGGACTGATGACCCCGCAGTTAAGTCCCTTAAAGCTTAACAAACATTTGATGATATTGTTCTATTCGAAAATGACATAGAACTATAATTATTAGGTAATGAACTTGCATTAGTATGCTCTGACGTTGGGCTAAAAATTAACATTTATGAGAACAAGATCATGATAAATGAGAGGACACCTGAGGGAAATATATCGCTTGGAAGTGCACAACTGCAAAGAGTGGCAGAATATGTCTATCTGGGAAAACTGATAAACATGAAAGGAGAAATATTACGACGAATTGAATTGGGCTGGCATGCTTACGGGATACATTCTTCAATTTTGAAATCTAAGATGTCGGTTGAGCTGAAGAAAACCATTTTTGATCAATGTTTACTGCCAGTAATAACTTATGGCTGTGAAACATGGGCTTTAAATGAGTTCATTCTTAGGAAACTAACAGTAGCCCAAAGAGGAATGGAAAGATCAATGCTGGGTTACACGAAAAAAGACAGAAAGAAAGCAGTCGAGATAAGACGAACAACAAAGGTCACCGACATTATGGAAAGGGTGACTACACTGAAATGGCAGTGGTCTGGTCATATTGCTAGAGTTAAAGGTGGTAGACGGTCTAGGCAAGTCCTAGACTGGAGCCCAGTTTACCAGAAAAGACATAGAGGAAGACTACCACACACATGGGACAGAAACCTAAGGGGACTGAGGCGCTCCAGTCACGGTCTGCACGGCCACTACAGCCGGGGCTTCGAATCCCCCATCGGGCATGGATATTTGTGCCGTCCTTAGTCTTAGCAAGTTCATAAGTAGTTTGTAAGTTTAGGGTCTGATGACCCCGCAATTAAGTCCCATAAGCTTTACAAACATTTGAACATTTTGAACAGAAACCTAATGAATGCAGCAGGACTCAGTTGGCAACGGGAAGCTGAAGATCGGAAAAAAATGGATAGAACCAAGTGAAAGAACTGGTTGATGATGATGATTATAGAGGAACATTACGTTGATCACACCGTATGTAAATTTGTAATTCATTAGCCTAACGTAAATACATTTTACGATCACCTGAGTACAAACTAACGTAATTAGTGAGAGTGTATCAGAATGTTTCATGAAACCAATTGTAATTAAGACTAATCGGTTCAGATGCGTGTTGTTCGCCGTTAAGACTGGCAACCGTATTCTTCTGCAATTTAATTACCATTTCCCTGAACTACGAATATTGATGAGACATACTTCTAGCGGCAGGGCTTCTGCGTAATTACGTTATACTTAAAATTTCCTTAATTAATTAATCTATACGAAAAGACATTGCCGTTCTCGTGAATAAAGGTACCCTTTACCATATCATATACGATGAAATAGTTCGGAACCGATAGCTTCTTTCGACATATTTGAGAGAGATAATCACAGTTTAATTAATTAAGCCAAGCGGAGTGAGAGCCGCCTACAAACGCCATCTGTTCCGCGGAATCCCTTCCACGAAGCGTAGCCACGTTAATCATTAGGAAAGGCTGCGCTACTCGCCAGTGGTTGGCTAGGAGAGGCTAATTGAATTGCTCATCGGTGTTCCGCGGTTGTTCAAAGACCGCTGCGCGCTCGTAACGGCAGCTCTCGCTCTATCCTACTAATCCCGTGCATTTCGTAATGTCTCTCCGATATGCCGCGCGACTCGTACAGCCAGACACGTTGCGTAGGACGGAGCCCACCCATTAGCGAGCATATACATACATATTAACAGAGTCTACGTTCACGAAGATGCTAAGCTAGTACTTTTTGCTGACGATACAAGTATAGCTATCACACCTGACAAACAGGAATTAACTGATGAAATCGTAAATGATATCTTCCAGAAAGTTATTAAGTGGTTCTCTACAAATGGACTCTCATTAAACTTTGATAAAACAAAGTATATACAGTTTCATACAGTAAATGGCATGACACATTTAAAGACTGAACTAATGGGAAATAATCTATATCTATAAATGTGAATGTCTGTTCGGTGTACGTTTATCACGTCTGAACCACAAGACATACAGACCTAAAAATTTGTACAGTTACTAATGTCTACCCGGGGAAGGCTTTAAGCACGGTTTTATGGCGATCGGAAAGCTATATATATATATATATATATATATATATATATATATTAATGTGAATGTCTGTTCGGTGTACGCTTATCACGTCCAAACGATAAGATGCAGGGACTTAAATACAGTACAGTTACTAATTTATACCTGAGGAAGGTTTTAGGCACGGTTTGTTAGCGATCTGGTAGATATTTAGTAATTTGAAGAATGTAACGCGAAATGCGGAACGATAATTACTCTTTGAAAACTAAATTTTCTCTTTGAAAGTGGTTTTATTGGTTGCATTGTTGCCGGACGCCCTGCGTTCTTTCCGTTCCTAAACTGTAAGTAGCAGGTAGCATAGTTAATGATTTAATAAATGGCAGGACGCTTCAAGTTCGCGTCTCCGCAAAGTGAAATCTGTCTGGCACAGCAGGACAGTGTCGCCAGCAGCAGTAAAAATAGGCGCCAAGATGCCGACTAGTGATAATTCGCAGAGAATTTCCTGGTATTGCACGGGTGTACGTGACTTGCCGTAAGAAAGTTGTGTGTGTTGGGAGTAGGTTAAAGAGCTGCCGGCAAACTCCGCGATTGGCTGTCGATGCTACTTTTTCTCATTTTTGTTGTATGCAACTCCTGGCCATGTATTCTGATTGGGAAGGCCATTAGTGGGTCGATGAGATTGGCTCTTGGACGAGTAAGGCGTGGCCGCCTGCTCGGATGGATCTGGGCTGTGGAGATGAGTTTTAGTTGGGCTGAACGGGACTCGGTGAGGCTCCGCCTCTGCTCTTGCCCGCATCGTATCGTTTTCAAGTTGGACACTGCAGTTGCGGTTTGCGTGTGTCTGTGTTTTCAGAGTTTTGTTTCGCTGGGTGCGACCACACTTCGGCAATTTTTTGTTGCTTTATTATTATCGTGAATTTGCCTGCAGTGTGCTGTTCTCGTGAGCTCACACTATCTAGTTATTTCTGTGTTCAGGTTGCGGAGGTGGTGTTTGCGTAGGAGAAAGAAGGAGGCTTCTCGCTTTTGCGACATTACCTCTTCTGTTGCTTGACACAAGAAATGCGTCAGTTGTTCACTGCTACTGATTCGCATCAGTACTTCCGATACCCTCTGATATTGTCAGGCTACCGATTGTGCTGGCCGCGGTGGCCGAGGGGACTGAGGCGCTCCAGTCACGGTCTGCACGGCCACTACGGTCGGGGGTTCGAATCCCCCCTCGGGCATGCATATTTGTGCCGTCCTAGTTTGTAAGTAGTTCATAAGTAGTTTGTAAGCTTAGGGACTGATGACCCCGTAGTTAAGTCCCATAGACTATACAAACATTTGAACATTTTGAACTAAATACCGCCGCATATCTGCTTGGCGAAGTGATAGTATTTTCGCAGATAGAATCCACAGCTGCTGCACCAGACTTCTGACATCGACGCCGCCGCTGCACGACCGTCACCCAGTGTATTGTATAGTATTTGCTTGCGCTGCTCCAGTCCTGGTTAGGATTCAGCTCTTCGTTTCTAATGGGATCATTTGCTGTAGCTACCTTCTTTCGTTTCACTCGGAGTGGGATAAGATAACGAGGTCTATTTCTATATTGACTTTCAGTGTTGGACTCCTAAACGATATAGCCAGACATTTGAATTAATTTTCAATTATATTTGTATGAGTGTACATTCATTTTTAGAGGTACTTGGAGAACTCTTTTTATTAAAGTTTTGTAATCAGAGTGTGACACTTAGTCACATACATTTGTATTTCGTTAGGTTGTATATTTTTGCCAATATATGTCATTTTTACCAATTTTGTATAACCTTATTTCTCTAACCGCAGTCACCATTTTGGAGGGAAAGTAGTTTGTTTCTATTGGCAGTTTGGGGAATGATCTGATTATCTTTTCATAAATTGATTCATGATAGAATTTTTTATTATTATTATTTCTTGGCCTTGTTCTGGTACGCCACTGTTCAGTTAGGTCAGGAATATATTTTCTATGTTTTGTAAAACATAGTGGCGACCCAAATTTATCAAATGTTCAAATGTTTGTAAAGCTTATGGGACTTAACTACGGGGTCATCAGTCCCTACAAATTTATCAGATCTATAAATATATAGTTTATTCTATCTCATATCATTTGCATATTTAATTAATTAGATATGTGTACTTGGCCATTAAATTCATATATATATATATATATATATATATATATATATATATATATATATATATATATATATATATATATATGCTACAAATGGCTCAAGTCACGTTGGCTCTACGATACATCGATACATCTCACAATATGTGTTACTGTAGCTATGTTGGAAGGTGGTAACACCACATTTTGTTGTTGTCGGTCTCTGATCAGAGAGGTTGCTTGCAGTGAGTAGTGAGATGGCAGTGTCGAGTTGTAGTAGGCATAAAGTCTGTACGCAGTCTACGCGTGGAGTAGACAGGAGAGAGAGCAGATTATTTGCAGTTGCTAACTTCGGTCTTATTTTTTTTGTAATAGCGATGGTGTTATAATAACAATAATTTATAATTTTTGTTCTTTCATTTAAACCAGCCATGATCATTTTAATCACCATTTTTTGATGATAGCTTCATTTCCTTTTTGAAATGAAAGATCTCAGTATTATTAGTAAGCACTCTTAGGCGACCAGCTTTCACAGTAATGGTTGGGTAGATATAAGTTTTGACTTTACTAAGTATAATTTCTGAAGAGAGGCTGATATCAACAGAAAGCAGGTGAGTGAATTTAAATTTATTTATTATTGGCATTTTGAGTAGGAAGGCAGGTTTTTGCGTGTCTGTTTAACGTTTCCCACGTAGTTAGTACACAGGATTTTTATGCTCTTACATTTTTGTTAAAGAAATCGTAATCAACTATTTTATCAGGTGCTACCAGTATTCCTTGCCGACCGTGGAAAGCGCTCTATATAGGAAATGAATTACACCACTTGCTTATTGTTCATTTTTGTTATGCTCACACAATCAGTGGTAGAAATCGTAACCAACTAATTTGTCAGGTAGCTGCTACTATTCCTGCCTATCGAGGGAAGCGTTTTTTCACAAAAATATTAATTACGCCACTTGCTGACAACACAATAATTCGTTTGTTAGTAAAATTAAGTCTCATTATCAGAAGTTGTCGGTACACAAAATAATTAATGCTAAGGTCCCAACAAAATCCATACTTAGTCCTTTTTTTTTTTCTTTTTTTTTTTTTTTCTTTTTTTTAAGCTAAACTTTGATCTTTACTTTAAATAATTAATCAATTACACAATTGTCGACTTACGCGTTTCCACACTACGCTACATTGTACAAGTTCTTTTGTTGCTATCAGATTCTCTGTTATTCTACGCTTGTTCACATTTCTGTTCGGAATTACTCGGTTTTCACTCTACATATTTAATGAACTATTTTGACAACACAACAGTTTGTTTGTTAATGAAGTTGGTCTTTACTCAACACGTGTCGTTATACGTAACAACCATTACTAAGGTCGCAGCAGAAGTCATGTTCAGTCTGTGTCACAATAGTAATGTAAACTTTGATCTTTAATTAATTAACGTATATATAATTGACAACACTAGCGTTTTTACTGTGCCATACCCTTACATGGTACTCTGCTGTTATCTCTCACTCTTATAAATTATCTGTTACTCCATACATGACCACATTTAATTTCGACATCACATTCGTGTCAAATATTGGTCTGTATATTGTTTAAATTATGAGCTATTTGTTTGTCTAAGTAACGAATCCCACTTTGAACTACAACCGGACTTGTCACTCATTATTTAACCAGACTCATGTTATGGATAGTTCAAGCCACACACATTGCTATCAGTCGATGCCACGCTGATTAATTATAATACTCTGATTTGAAATACAGACATACCAGTTTTTATATTCACCGCGCTGTACCAGTCTAGATAGGGACTGTTGCATCTGCATACTAACAAAAGCACAGGAGCACACACACACAGACACACACATACACACAAACACACACACTACAGTTTCCGATCATAATTTTAATTTTATTTTATTTAAACACATGTTTCAATGTTGCAGTGTGTAATCAAAGTCTGAACGACGAACCGCAGTTGGTGTCGCGGTAAATTATTAGAATCGGTTAATTAATTTTTCGAAAGATTTCAATTAGGCTGTAATTAATGCTCAGCTAATGGCTGTATTATTATGCGCACCGCTCGAGTATTACCTTCAGAAACAGTTTTCGTTGGAGCTTTTCGAAAAGCGTCCCTTTTATCCATTAAACTTGTACGAGTCGGTTCAAACTCCGGACGATAGTAGATAATTGTATAAAATAAAAAAAAAACATTTTTTCTGTTCAGTAAACATTATTAATCGCCGAAATATCGTGCTCTAAATTCCAGTTAAATTTAGCACGTCGCTGGATGTCTAGATATTAGATCGACTTAAAAGTTGTTACTACTGGTGTTTAATTATCGTTTCGCCGATTATACGTTAACTGCAACAAACTTTTAAGTAAGTACAACAAGAAAATCATAAAAATTAAGCTTCTTTAAATTTTAAGACCTAATTTACAACCACAATCTGTCTACTAGCCCAATTAATCAACAATGGTAGAAGAAAATTTAGGAAGCAGACTGGAAATTACTCCCACCACAGCAAACAAAAGGCGAATATTTACTGACGAAAGTGAAAAATGTCAAAGAGGAGAACAAGCTTCTTGACTTGTCTAGCAACTTCGAAAGCATGAAAATAAAAAGAAGAATCAGAAAAAAGGAGAAAAGTTAAAAGAAACCTTGACATATTCGCGCTCTCTTCGGAGATAACCCTGATTCTTCAGCGCTGTGAGATCCCGGTGAGAATGCGTCTATAACAGCAAGTGGCGATTCATGCAGCCGACGTTTACACAGCACGTAGTCTCTTGCTGCACGACCTCACAAATGCCATGTTGGATGACATTATGTAATGAGCCACGTTATACGACAGAACCTTATGTATACTGGTACTTCACATGTGCGCGAATATGTCAAGCCCTTTTGATTAAAATGTTATGAAGCTGCCAGGTAAGTAGAGAAATAACTTTCATTCTTTTACGTGTTTCACTGTGCCCAAACATATTCCCTTTTTGTTGTGTTATGACAAGAGACTTTTTTAGTCTTGTCTTCAGTGGATTCCAAATCTTGTGATACACTCTCACTTACAAGGTGATTCAAGGAGATATGCAAATATTTTAATACATTATTCAACAATAAAATTAAAGAAAAAGCTCATATAAACATAGGTCGGCATATGTTTAGTTATGGAGTTACGGCTAATAAGAGATTTTGGATGAAATTTAGTAACCACGCTAAACGAATCATCCTCTGACCCAGTCTTCTCCACGCAACTTTTCTTTGAAAATAGGAACAGTTCTTCCCTCCCTATCTAAGTACTTTATGCTAACAGTCTCAACTCCTTCAGTGTCAAAGGACAACCCCAGGGAACAGACTGGAAAGACCGTCTACCAGAGGATCTTATTCGTAGTAAAATATATTAATAAGTAGATACCATTTTCGACAGGCACTTAAGTACGTGTATTACGATATTTCAGTATTTCAGAATTTCAATTTCGTAGTAAAAATAACGAATAGAACATTAACATACCTCAAACGAATAAATTCAAGGACGTCCTAGTTTTTCCTCTGTGATTTTATTTTTTCAAGTTTGTCCGGGAGAGTGGCCTTCGTATTTCAACCATTTCAGAAAATTGTCGTATTGATAATTTTCCTTTGAATCTCCCTTAGACCATTTTGTAAATAAATCTGTTGTAATTACAATATGCGCGCCCTTTTAATATATATATATTTGTGATGGCCGAAGTTACTCGGAAGATTCACACTCACGTTGTTAAAATTAAGTCTACCGATCATCAATTGTTGATTACACTTTTTGTGTATTTATATTAAGAAATATTTACGTCATAGATCTGTTGAGAAGTTATTGGCTTAAAAAACGAAATCTCGACTACGCAAAAGTTTGTTTTCACACTACAAAAAGACGCCATTCTGAACGAACTCGAAACCCACAACAGCTATAAATATTTTTCGCGCGGAAAATTGACTGAGACAATTAGATTGTCAGAGACCTCTACTGCTACACATTACAGCCGTCGAAGCAGTTAAACGGAATTTACCGCAGGTGGTCGAAGCTAGACCAGTTTATGGTAATTCTCTAAAACAGTCCGCACTGGAACTTGGTACTCAATGAGTATTCAAACCAAATGCACTGAATAAGTTAAAGGAGTAGGTCCTCCAAATGACGATTTAACAAAATTAATAGAGTTGTAACGGAGCTGAAATTAAACTGTTATTCCTCTAAAAAGTGATGTAGGGCTAATTTAGTTAAGCAACATAAACAAAGAATTTGACTGACATAGTTTGTATAAATCATGATGTAGTTACTACCGTATATTTCCGCAGATAAGACGACCTTCAGATAACAAGAGGTACAAATTTCTATAAAAAATTTATAGTTTAAGCACATATCTGGCCTACAAGACGATCCCCAAGTTACCGTATTTACCCCAATGCATGCGGCACTTTTTTCAGTTTTCGGGATCTAAAAATACGCCTGCTTCTTAGATTCAGAGGCAAAGCTTCAGGAGGTTCCGAAAAGTGCCATTAGAAGCCACCATAAGTATTTTTCTTAATTGTTGCACCTGGATTTTACCCTTTGTTGCTGTGTTTGCGGTCTGCTTTTGAACTTTCCTGCTTGTAGTGCTACGTTGTATCCGGTCGAAAAGAAGCATTTTTATTATTATTTTTTTAATTTTATTTTTTACACCGCCGATACGCCATTTAATCGGCCGATGCACATATTATGCGGGTGAAAACACACGAAATTTCCCGAGAACAGAAGATAAAGGATTTCGAAGGATGCCGCAATTGTTGCGTATAGCTCCGAAATATTTTAACCCATTCACTGCTCCGTATGTAAAAATACTCTAATCGTTTCAGTGCGACTCTGAACACCTATATCGAGAAATTCTTTTTGACAAGTGAAACTGTAAAATAATTAATTCTATACCTGCTTTATGGCATATAGGTTGTCGTATGTACCATTGTCCACTCAGTAAAGTAAATAAAGCTCGAAAAATAAATATTCTTTTAAAAAATTGCGCAAACCTTTGTTTTAGTAAATCTTTTCTCCTCGATGTAAATTTCATCAGAGTAATAACGCAGATGTGCTGCATGGTGCGGCTATAGCGAGACTTCGACCTCCAAACG
Source organism: Locusta migratoria (assembly GCA_026315105.1). Taxonomy (NCBI): domain Eukaryota; kingdom Metazoa; phylum Arthropoda; class Insecta; order Orthoptera; family Acrididae; genus Locusta; species Locusta migratoria. Next base: position 301,428,533 of record CM048746.1, read on the forward strand.
ATATATATCGAATCGATACGTTTCGAAACGATACGTATGGAATAGGCGAATGTTTCTCAACTCGAGATTCGCGCACTACGCGCCCCCACGTACTAAATAAAAAATTTCTTGTTTGTCCTACACTTAACCTAACTTTCACTTTAAAAACGTCATCTGTAGCGCAGCCTTAAGAAGGTCAGGTATAGGTTAAATAATTTTTTTTTTTTTTTTTTTTTTTTTTTTTTTTTTTTTTTTTTTTTTTTTTTTTTTTTTTTTACGCGAGGGCGCGTAGTGTCCGAATCTACGCTTCAGAAACACTAAATCTATTTACAGTTGTACGTTCGATATATATCATTTCAGGCCGAGCTACTTCGAGTGTAAGCTTTCTTGTAAATTACCCAGAAAGCTGTACTCTTTAGGTTCCTGCGTAACCACATCCTTTAAAATCACGACATATTTATAAAAATCATAATATTCACCTGTTCGATACTTATCGTTTCCATACTTAACCGCTTCGATGTACAGGGTGTCCCAGCTGTCTTGTCCACCCAAATTATCTCTGGAACAATAACAGCTATTGGAAAACGACTTTCACCGGTATCAATGTACGGATGGGGCCCATGAATGTACATATTTGGGAACATTCTAAAACGAAAGCAAATGTGTTTTTAACACAAACTTATGTTTTTTTAAAATGGACACCTTATATTTTTACTTCAGCAACCCATAGCATGACAAATCACATAAACAATGGCGTTGATTGCATCGCAATATTCCAATTACATCCCGAGATACTGCGACGCGAAGTTGACGCTTGAATTTCGCGAAACGCGCGGCTAGCCACGTCCTGAGACTCAGGCGAGAACCTCATGCTGCTCAGGACGTGCGCTAGCCGCGCGTTTCGCGTATTCAAGCGTCAACTTCGCGTCGCAATATTTCGGGATGTAACTGGAATATTACGATGCAATGAACGCCATTGTTTATGTGATTTGTCATGCTATGGGTTGCTGGAGAAAAAATATTGGGTGTCCATTTAAAAAAAACACAAGTTTGTGTTAAAAACACATTTGATTTCGTTTTAGAATGTGTCCAAATATGTACATTCATGGGCCCCAGCCGTACATTGATACCGGTGAAAGTCGTTTTCCAATAGCTGTTATTGTTCCAGAGATATTTTGGGTGGACAAGATAGCTGGGAAACCTTGTATATCGTTTGGAGATCGAAGCCGCGCTATGCAGCACACCTGCTAAATTACGAATTTCAGACTAAATTTCAATCTAATTTTTTTTGTACCGCCGTATAAGACGACCTCGGATTTTGGGGCATTTTTATATGATTCAGCCATCGTCTTATCTGCTGGAAATGTATACGGTGTCTTCAGACACTTGTTAATGGATGAGTGAGCTAGAAAAAAAGTAATTAAAAGGATAAACTAGTGTAGAGTGCCGTCGCTTTGGAACTCTGGCAGGGAACTGCTGGGCGCGAAGTACATTGTGTGGTAGGAGCAGGCGGCGCCGCGACTGAGACGGAAGCCCATTGAAGGCTCGCGCCGCGAGTATAAACGGGCCGCGGACTGCGGAGCCAACAGCGAAGGATGGCGACAAGGAAAACCTCTCCGCTAAGCCAACACAACGGACTCTGCCAACGACGGCCGCAGCAATACATCTGTGCCGGCAGTTGGAGTTTCCTGGTAGCGGCGGGGGCTGTTCGCGTCACCTCGGCGCATGTCGACCTCAGAGTCGTCACGCTACCTTTAACACGAGAGCGGAATTCAATGCAACGACACCGTGACAGCTGGTGCAACATTACTTTCCAACTAGCGTCAGTTACCGGGTGTGGATTTGTTCCATTCTGTGTTATTCCATCTTCTTCTTTCCCATCTGTTCATCACCTTCTGCTCCACACTGTTCCATTTCACTTTCGTTTCCGTTGTAAGATACCTGTTAGTATTATGTGTCATATTTGTTAACGATGTGATTGTAGATGAAATATTTTGTTTTGTTATAAATTAATTATTTGTTATAAATTAGCGGGCCGCGGTGGCCGAGGGGCCTGAGGCGCTCCAGTCACGGTCTAAACGGCCTCTACGGTCGGGGGTTCGAACCCCCCTCGGGCATGGATATTTGTGCCGTCCTTAGTATTAGCTAGTTCGTAAGTAGTTTGTAAGTTTAGGGACTGATGACCCCGTAGTTAATTCCCATAAGCTATACAAACTTTTGAACATTTTTTGTTATAAATTAATTCGACATAGTAATTCTGTCAGAGACAGCCGGCCGCGGTGGCCGAGGAGACTGAGGAGCTTCAGTCACGGTCTGCACGGCCACTACGGTCGGGGGTTCGAATCCCCCCTCGGGCATGGATATTTGTGCCGTCTTTAGTATAAGGTAGTTTATAAGTAGTTTGTAAGTTTAGGGACTGATGACCCCGTAGTTAAGTCCCATAAGCTTAACAAACATTTGAACATTCTGTCAGAGACAGCAAGGAACCTGGAAGAGCAGTTGAACGGAATGGACAGTGTGCTGAAAGGTGCATATAAGATGAACATTAACAAGGGCGAAAATAGGGTAATGGAGTGCAGTGTAAGAAAATCAGGTGATGCTGAAGGAATTGGGTTAGGTAACGAATCAATAAAGGAGGTAGATGAGTTTTGTTACTTTGGAAGTAAAATAACAAATGATGGTCGCAGTAAAGAGGATATAAAATGCAGAATGGCAATGGGTAGAAAAGGGTTCTTGAAAAAGAGAAATTTCTTAGCATCGAATATTGATTTAAGCCTAAGGAAGTCCTTTCTGAAGGCATTTGTATGGAGTGTTGCATTGTATGGGAGTGAGACATGGACGATAAACAGTGCGGACAGGAAGAGGATTGAAGCTTTTGAAATGTGGTGCTACAGAAGAATGCTGAAGATTAGGTGGGTGGATCGTGTAACTAATGAGGAGGTACTGAACAGAATTGGGGAGAAAAGAAATTTCTGCCATACCTTGACTAAAAGAAGGGGTAGATTGGTAGGACACATTCTTAGACATCAACGAATTTTGAATTTGGCGTTGGAGGGAAGTGTGTGGGATAAAAACCGCATAGGAAGACCAAGAGATGGATACAGTAAGCAGATTCAGACAGATGTAGGTTGCCATTCTTATGTGGAGTTGAAGAGGCTTGCTCAGGATAGGGCATTGTGGAGAGTTGCATCAAACCAGTCTCCGGACTGAAGACCACAACAACAACATAAATTAATTTCAAGGCTAATTAGAATGTTTTCTGTATTTAATACTAGCCTAAACCCGCGGCTCCGCTCGCGTGTTTGTTGATTATGATAGATAAGCTATCTTTCAGTAGTGTGCTATGAGACATGTTTTGAAGGATGAACTAAAATACAATATCTTCTTTAGAAACAAGCATTTTTAATCAACATTCAAATAAAAAAATAAAATTATGTGATGTGCTTAATGATTTACAATAAATAATACATACATTATTCCTTATAGCCTGTGTTGCAATATCTCAACACGAATGGTAAGAGTAATGTCGAAATTCATTTTAATTTCATTTTAGGGCATTCTGGTAAACTACGTTATTTGTAGTATTGTTTGGAGCGTAAATGTAGAGATTGTTTGGTTTGCCCACCCTTAAGCAAGCTACGTATAATTGACCATGTGAAAAACATGAGGGCTGTAAATGGATTCCTTGCTATAGAGTCGCAAATGTCATCGCTGGCCTTCAGTCCGAATTTTTATAATTTAACGACTTTCAACCACCATACCTTCCACCCCCTTATAGCTATCGGCATGGAACTGCTATGGTGTACAACGGGAGGGTTCGGACAACAATTACACACAGACCATTTGTTTGCATTCTGTAGTTTTCGTTGCAGAGCGAAATATTAACACACACACCCACACACACACACATACACACACACACACACACACACACACACACACACACACACACGTAAAATTTTATACACACCGATAACTTTCCATCCCAATATACTCCACCCTTTTATCATTATCAACCCTCAGGCAACCATTTTCAAAGATTTTACATACGGGACTTTATTTGAAGCTAATTATAAAATTGACTGCTATATTAGACACAGATACTCCTGGCAATTCCAGATTGGGTAGTTAATTTTGCATATGGTACATAGAGACCTTATGTTATCCAAGAAATTAAATTAAAAATTTTACAGGTTCACACATCATTGCAGATCATGAAGCAAGAAATTACGAGCTGCATCGACACCACAAAGTCTAGCCTGTGGTGTTAAGAAATAAATAAAATTGTTCCTTTTCAGGAATTTCGCAGCATCTTACCAGAAACTGACCAGGACTTTTATAGAGACATTTAAATCAGAATAATTATATCAGACGTAATGAATATCAATATATAATATATAATTATTTTTCACCGTGCAGCCCAGTCCTTTTGACACCACATCTTCTGAACAATGTGTCCTACAGCAATATAATTTACCAGGTGCTTAGATTGGAAAATGTTGAGATTTTTGTAAATCTGAGGGACGTAACTACGTTGGTCATTGGTCCCTAGGTTTAAAAACCACTTCCATTAACTTAAATTGACTTATGTTAAGGACAACACAAACAACCATGCCCGAGAGAGGACTCGAACCCCCGACAGCGAACGGCCACGCGCACCGTAGCAATGAGCCTCAGTGCGCACGGCCATTCTATCCTGACACTTACAAGGGGAACAACAGGTGTGGTACCAATGAACTTTGATGAGTCGCAGGTATAGTGTGCGGGAACTCCTCCAGACCACCAAGCGGTGGAGTAGCCCAGAACACGTAGAACCAAAACGAACAAACACGATCAGCGTCCGCAAGGACAAGAACTACCCACAGAGAGAGAAAAAAAAAAATGCGGAGTGCGCGGTTGCTTGCTGTGGTGGAGGTTCGAGTCCTCCCTGGGGAATGGGTGTGTGTGTTGTCCTTAGGTTAGTTTACCTAGGTTTAAGTAGTTTGTAAGCAACGGACTGATGACCACGCTTTTTGATCCGATAGGTTTACAAACATTTGAGGTTTTTTTTTTTTTTTTTTTTTTTTTGGTGAGCTAGCGTGGTGTAATTAGCAAGGCGCATATGACCCGAGTTCAAATCCTATTTGGATCTTTTTTTCTTTACACTTGGCAGGCGATTGACTGTGTATAATTATATTCCTTATTTATTATTGGAAAGATAAAGTTATGTAAGGTAACTAGCTGAAAACCTGGCGTTACCCGGATATTTATTTATTTATTCTTATATTTCCTTATTCGTATGCTTATCCTTACAGAGAAAAGGCTGAAGACATTGTAGCATAGACCAAAGATATGATCTGTGGCATCACGTTTCGCTGTATGTAACCTCCTTGCTATAGAGTCGAAAACATCATCGCTGGTCTTCAGTCCGAATTTTTATATAATTTGAAGACTTTCAATCACCTTATCTTCCACCACCCTTATAGCTATCGGCATGGAACTGCTATGATGTGCAACGGGAGACTTCGGACAACAATTACACACAGACCATTCGTTTGCGTTCTGTAGTTTTCGCTGAGAACATTACTAAATAGCTATCAGATCGCTATAAAACCGTGCCTAAAACCTTCCTCGGGTATAAATTAGTAACTGGACAAATATTTAAGCCTCTGCGTCTTGTCATTCGGACGTGATAAGCGTACACCGAAAAGACATTAACAGTAATGTATATAGATAAATAGCTATCAGATCGCCATAAAACCGTGCTTAAAGCCTTCCCCATGTAGGCATTAGTAACTGTACAAATTTTTAGCTCTTTATGTCTTGTGGTTCAGACGTGATAAACGTACATCGAACAGATATTCACATTTACAGATATAGATTACAATTACATGTGAACGATACGCTACGAATGACTACTCGCCTGGCCGCAGCATAATAAGCCGCTGGGACGCGTCAAGTGGACACACACTGCATTCGACGGTGTAACAACACTGGGGCCGGGGACTGTAGACGCAGTTAGCAAATGCTGCACAAATGTTACAGCTGATAACTACAGACGGTTTACTGATCTTTCAGTCGCCGTAAAACTATGTTTCGAAATAACGAAGAAAATAATCGTGCGCAATACATAACATATTGAGCAATTAACATAAGCTATTACCACGGCCAATTACTCAAGCATTAACATAAGAGTATGTATTAAAGCATATAATTACGCACAATCAATCGTCAACCAAGTGAATAAAATTTGGTATCAAGTAGGATTTGAACTCGGGTCGTATGCGCGACACTTTAGCGCCTTGCTAATTACACCACGCTGCCTCACGTGTTCCTTGTGACTCAGTAAAGGTCACGCGATTTTCGTGGAAACCAAGGCGCATTGGAGCAAATCCTTTTAGCTTGGTGGTCTGGAGAAGTTCCCGCACAATATACCTGCGACTCATCAAAATTAGTTGGTACCATACTTGTTGTTCCCCTTGTTAGAGTGGAACATTAAGATCATCATCATTGCAGCCTGATTATAAAGGGCGCGGCATAGTTCATGGTATGTTATTAAAAACACACCATCACCTCTTATGACAATTAATAGTTACAGGTGTGCCATTTACTAATGTGTAAATCATTGTCCATTGCGCGGATTACTTTCTGAATATGACTCCTGTCAAATTGTACCACCTCTGCCCAACACTTTCATCTAGGCGGCGTTGGAAGCTTTCCATAATGCGGCGTAACGTAGTCTCTGGGACACTGCCGACGGCAGTTCTGATGCGATCCTTCAACTCAGGAACACTTCTTGCTTCAGGTAGACCCAAAGGAAAAAGTCTGCTCATGAAACGTCAGGTAAGCGAGGCGGCCAGGAAACGTCACCAAAACGGGAAATTACCGGGAAATGTCTGTCGCAAGAAATCCTTACAAATTCTAGGTGTATGCGAGGTCGCTCCGTCTTGTTGAAACCATAATTTTTACACAGCCACATCAACAATACCTAATTGGGAAAGAACGAAGTCTTGCAGCACCTTTAGGTAGCGTTCACCAGTGGCAGTAACAGCCACACCGGTGTTATCCTAAAAAAAACTAAGGGCCAGTAATCCAAAAGGAACTCCACACCACACTGTGACACAAGAACGGTGCAAGGGCGTGAGGTGCAGTTCAAGCGGAATTACATCACTTCAATAACGCATATTCTCTTTATTCAGTGAACCACATAACTCAAATTAGCTTCTTCTGTCATGGAGGATAGTTCCCCTAAAAACTTTCCCCAAGGTTCTCTATTCAATGCTTACATTGATTCCTCATCTGACATTATGCCTGTTACTTCAAAATCATTCTTGACTGAAACCAAGTACTTTCTCCTCGGTCTACCTCAACTCCTCCTACCCTCTAGTGCTGAACCCAAGAGGCTCTTAGGTAACCTTGCTTCTCCCATACCTGTAGCATCATCCCACTATCAGTCTCTTCGCTCTAACTGCTTCATCTATGGCTTCACTCCCAGTTTTTCTTTGATTTCCTCATTATCGACACCCTCCTGCCATTGTTCCCATCTGTTAGTACCTGCAATCATCCTTCCTAATTTCATATCTGTAACCTTAACCTTATTAATAAGGTAACCTATATCCACCAAGCTTTCACTCCCAGCTTTCATCGAGAGATGGAACGACACACTGCTAACTTAGTATCTGTACTGACTTCCTTCTTGCTGAAGAACATAGATCGTTGCTGAGCACTCACTGCATTAGCTTTGCCACACCTTGGTTCCAGATTTTTCACTATGTTGGCATCCTAATAAAATATACAATCGAAATACGTGTAACTGTCCACCTGTTCTTACTTTGTTCCTCCAATTTGGTACTTAGTCCGTTTAAATCTCTTTCCACAGACATTACTTTCGTTTTGGAGATGCTGATCTTCATACCATAAAATCTTACACCTGGGATCTAACTCTTAAATATTTGTTTGCCGTCTTTTAATAGAGTCTGCCATCACAACTAAGTCATCTGCATATGCGAGACTATTAATTTCGTTCTCAATTATTTTTATCCCACCCTGCCACTGTATTGTTTCGAGTATATGATCCATGAATAGTATGAACGACAGTCGTAACTACCCGTGAACCATGAACTCAATTTACCGTCAACTCTAACTGCTACCTGACAGTCTACGTAAAGACCTTTAATTGCCGGCAGAATTTTGCCTCCTATTCCACAATCTTGTAGAGCTAACTAAAACTTCTTCCTAGGAAAACGGTCATATGCCTTTTCTAGATCTATAAAACACACATATAATTCCCTGTACCACTTACTTATAGCACTCCATTATCTGCTGTAAGCTAAAGATCAGGAACTGACAGCCTCTAAGAGGCCTAAACCCACAATGATTTCCTTCTAATTTGTATTCACCTAATACTCGCACTCTCCTTTCAACAACACCATAGAAAATTTTGTCCACAACGCTAATTAAAGAAATACCTCTGTAATGGTTATAATCTTTTCTGTTTCGACGCTTGAAAATTGGCGTGATTACTGCTTTAGTCGATCAAAAGGAACATGTCCCGACTCCCACGCCATTTCAATTATTCTTTTTAACCATTTGAGAGCTGACATCTAATGGTATTTGCTAAGTTGCGACTTAACTGATAAAATTCTTCTGGGTACTGGACCGCATCGTCACTACATTAGATTGCACCGACGTTTCGGCTATTATTGCAAGCGACCTTCTTCTGGACGTCACGTTTACATTTCCAGTAGTGAGCGAAACGTCGATGCAATCTGATATATTTACGATGCGGTCCAATTCCCAGAAAAATTTTATCAACAAAGACAACTTCCGTGGAAGCCATCGTATACAAGTTTCTACTTAATTTCATGTATCCCAGCCGCTTTATTTTTCTGAAAAATCTGTCTGAAACATATGCTGGGAATAGATTTGATAGTGTATATGTAATAAATTACAATATCATGCGTGATGTGAAGAGTTTTCACACATTTCGTTGTTTATGTTGTCATATCTCCTTAACTACGTGTCATAGTATGATATAATATCGAAGGTAAATTCAGTGGGTGGTATATGTGATAATGATTGCAAAATAAAATGTTCAAATGTTTGTATCGCTTATGGGACTTAACTACGGGGTCATCAGTCCCTAAACTTACAAACTACCTATGAACGACCTAAGACTAAGGACGGCACAAATATCCATGCCCGAGGGGGGATTCGAACCCCCGACCGTAGTGGCCGTGCAGACCGTGACTGGAGTGCCTCAGTCCCCTCGGCCACCGCGGCCGGCGATTGCAAAATAAGTCGCGAACAGAGTTAATAGATACAACGGTCGAGGTTTTTCATGAAAGTTATTGTTTAGACATCATAATTTAGAAGGTATGCAATTTGCATGTGTATGTGTATCGAACGACTTCTTCAAAATTCGTTTATCTCATCTGTTTAGTGTGGCTGTCGTCAGAAAACAGATGTAAATCTGATGATGCAGATGTTCGAAACGCGTCATTAAAGTCATACTATGTGTGCAGTGAAAGCTGTAAACTTTTTGCGAACTAGTCAGCTCTTCTGCAGCACTGCCCCTGAATTTCACCTGCCTTTTTCAAGGTTTCATGTCACATTTACCATGAAAAAAGATGCCTCCCTGTGGCTCCTGCAAAGTCAAGTGTCAGACCAGGTTGTACGAAACAGACCACACAACTCTGCACTCTAGACGCCCATTGGGACAATTCTGCACCACGATATAGGTGGGCTAAAATAGTCGCAAGGTTCTCTTCACAGATGAATGCTGAGTGTGTCTGAAACCAGATGACATGTATGGGAAGAAACTGATAATGCTGCAAGCCAGGTGGATACCATAAATTGGGAACGCAAAGGTGGCGGATCAGTGTTGGTCTTGGCTTGTATCATGTGGGCGTTTCCGAATCCAATGCTGCCCGTAAAGAACAAGCTAAAGGCTCCAGAATACAGGAATATCCTTCAACCCATCGTCGAACTGTTTCTTTAGCATTTCAGGGAGGAATTAAAGCTTATGAGCGACAACTCTTGAAGCCATCTTTCAGCCATGTCAACAATTTCACCAATTCGTTTCGGTATTGCAGGACTGAATTGTCCTTCATGTTCCCCCCGATATGAACCCAACTGAACATTAGAACTTGCTCGTACAGCTTATCGAATCAACCATTAAATCTATGGGAATTTAGCAAGATTGGTACTGATGAATGATATTATTTGGACCAGCAGTCTTATGAACAGCTAGGCAGCATGTCACATTGCGGATATGAACTGAATGAGGTTGCTGCACAATGGAATTACCTCAAGACTGGTTTTAGGTTTTCTTTGACTACAAAAGGAGTAAATGTTGGATTTTGTTTGTCAATAAATAGGAAAAATGAATTAATTACGCTGATTTGCGGAAATTGTGTGACTTGTGTGTACAATGGTGGAACAAACTCAGTGCAGCGACCTACCAATGCATGCATCTATGACGAGTCGCCTCAGTTATCCATGTCCTAGGTGGACATGAAGACTCTTAGGTGAATGGTCACAATGTTTTGGTTGAAAAGTCTATATACAGGGTGTCCCAGCTATCTTGTCCTCCCAAAATATCCCTGGAACAATAACAGCTATTGGAAAATGACTTTCATCGGTATCAATGTACGGCTGGGGCCCATGAATGTACATATCTGGAAACATTCTAAAACGAAAGCAAATGTGTTTTTAACACAAATTTGTGTTTTTTACATGGACACCCTATATTTTTTTCTTCAGCAATCCATAGCATGACAAATCACATAAACAATGGCGTTGATTTCATCACAATATTCCAATTACATCCCGAGATATTACGACGCGAATTTGACGCTTGAAATACGCGAAACGCGCGGCTAGCGTGTCCTGAGACTCAGGCGTGAACCCGATGCTGCTCAGGACGTGCGTCAATTTCCAGAGATATTTTGGGTGAACAAGATAGTTGGAACACCCTGTATATGCCATTTCACAAATACCGCTGAATACCTCAGTACTTTTGTTTGGTGGATGATGCAATATTGTTTTTATGTGTGTAGGTGCACGATAAATCTCCGTATGGAAATTTGTACCGTGGCCATGCCAGTGCGCCATTTCTGTGTGGCAAGTACTTTTTAGTTGGTGGGGGGGGGGGGGAGGGAGTCCCGTCCTGCTATGTTGGGCGTCGTACTTATTTGGTGTAGGGAACATGAAAGACAGCGACTTTCAACAAGTACAGATAACTGTGACTACACCGCGTGGGAATGGCCGTGTGATTTAAGGGAGCATACTACCGATAGTTCGACCGCTACTCGTACACCATACGTGCACAAAATACACTCCTGGCCATTAAAATTGCTACACCACGAAGATGACGTGCTACAGACGCGAAATTTAACCGAGAGGAAGAAGATACTGTGATATGCAAATGATTAGCTTCTCAGAGCATTCACATACGGTTGGCGCCGTTGGCGACACCTACAACGTGCTAACATGAGGAAAGTTTCCAACCGACTTCACATACACAAACAGCAGTTGACTGGCGTTGTCTGGTGAAACGTGTAAGAAGGAGAAATGCATACCATCACGTTTCCGACTTAATAAAGGTCGGATTTGTAGCCTATTGCGATTGCGGTTTATGGTATCGCTACATTGCTGCTCGCGTTGGTCGCGACCCCATGACTGTTAGCAGAATATGGAATCGGTGGGTTCAGGAGGGCATTACGGAACGCCCTGCTGGATCCCAAGGTCCTCGTATCACAAGCAGTCGACATGACAGGCATCTTATCCGCATGGTTGTAACGGATCGTGCAGCCACGTCTCTTATCCCTGAGTCAAGAGATGTTTGTTTGTCGTTTACAAGACAACAACCATCTGCACGAACAGTTCGACGACGTTTGCAGCAGCATGCACTATCAGCTCGGAGACCATGGCTGGGGTTACCCTTGACGCTGCATCACAGACAGGAACGCCTGCGATAGTGTACGCAACGACGAACCTGGGTGCACGAATGGCAATACGTCATTTTTTTCGGATGAATCCAGGTTTTGTTTACAGCTTCGTGACGGTCGCATCGGTGTTTGGCGACATAGCGGTCAACGGAGATTACAAACGTGTATTCGTCATCGCTATACTGGCGTATCACCCGGTGTGATGATATGGGGTGCAATTGGCTACACCTCTCTGTCACCTCTTGTTCGCATCGACGGCACTGTTACATTTCAGATGTGTTACGACCCGTGGCTCTACCCTTCTTTCGATCGCCGCGAAACCCTACATTTCAGCAGGATAATGCACGACCGTATGTTGCAGGTCCTGTACGGGTCTTTCTGGATGTTCGTCTGCTGCCCTGGCCAGCACATTCTCCAGACCTCTCAGCAATTGAAAACGCCTGGTGAATGGTGGCCGAGCATCTGGCTCGTCACAACACGCCAGTCACTACTCCTGATGAACTGTGGTATCGTGTTGAAGCAGCATGGGCATCTGTACCTGAACACGCCAGCAAAGCTCTATTTGACTCAATGCCCAAGCATATCAAAACCGTCATTACGGCCAGAGGTGGTTGTTCTGGGTACTGATTTCTCAGGATCTCTGCACCCAAATTGCGTGTAAATGTAATCACATGTCATTTCTAGTCAGATCTAAACCATGACGAATAATTTGTAGGTTTCAGTGTTAACTGTACAATGACGTTCACTCCCTTGCGGTAATAGTGTAAAGGTGTGAGGGAATAGTCGTGGTTTTCAGTTAGGTGGGATTAGATTAATACTTGTTCCATAGATCATAAATAGGACATTTCGAAATGTTGTGGAATGTGTCATTTTAATAGATATTGTGTTTACATGACATTCAAATTTTAAGTTTTTATTTTATTGTTGATTTCTTATGTATTTTTTAGCGAAATTACTAAGTTTTATCTAAAATTTTACCTATAGTATAGGCGTTAATTTCTTTTTAAATACTAGTGGGCTATCTGTTAGACTTTTGATGCTACTTTGTAAGTGACCAAAGACTTTTGTGGTAGCATAATTCACCCTTTTGTGTGCCAAAGCTGTATTGAACCTTCAATAGTGAATCTTCAGCTAGTGTTGTAACTATACACACGGCTATTACTTTTGAATTGGGTCAGATTGTTAATAACAAATTTCATGAGTGAATACATCTATTGTGAAGCTACAGTGAAGATCGCTACATCCTTCAATAAATGTTTGCAGGGTGATATTGCGTGGACTTCAGCAATTATTCTGATTACACGCTTTTGTGTAATGAATACTTTTTTACTCAATGTCGAATTTCCCTAGAAATCTCATACGAAAGCAGTGAATGAAATCAGGCATAGGAAGCTAATTTACTGAGGTATCACCTAATTTTGCAGTGAGTAGCTAAAATCAAACGTTTCAGCCGATCTTCAATGTGTTTCTTCCAATTCAATCCCACGTCAATGCAAACAACTAAAAATACTGAATATTATACCTTAGCTACAGATTTCTGTTCAAAGTCTAAATTCATTAATGGTGTCATGCCATTTACTGTATATACTTGGTATTATCAAAGCTTAATGAGAGTCCATTTATAGAGTACAACTAAATAATTTTCTAAAAGACATCATTTACAATTTCATCAATTTATTTCTGTGAAAGCTATACTTGTATCGTCAGCAAAAAAGAACTAGCTTAGGATCATCGTGATTACAAACTGGCAAGTCATTAATATATATTAACAACAGCAAAGGACTCAAGACCTAACCTTATGGGACTCCATTTTCGATAGATCCCCAGTTACAGGGATTAGATGTTTCTTGGATATTATGTGAACTGATTATTTTAACTTTTTGCACTATTCCAGTTAAGTATGATTTAAACCATTTGTGCAATGTCTCGTTCACACACAATACTTAAGCTTATGTAGAAAAAGAAACTATGATTTACATAATCACAAGCCTCTGAGAGATCATAAAATCCCAATGGGTGATGTCCAGTTATTCAGAGCAGGTGAGTGACTGCGCGACCGCAACCACCGGAGGTACGAGTCCTCCTTCCTGCAATGGAGTGTGTGTGTGTGTGTGGGGGGGGGTGGGGGGTGGGTGGGTGTCTATTGTTCTTATCATAAGTTAGTTTTAGTTGTTTGAATCATGGATCGATGACCTCAGCAGTTTGGCAGTTTAGTCCCTTTGGTTTACAAACATTTGAACGTTTGAATTGTGACGCCACATGGCAGCGTCAGTAAATGTAAAGCACCCTCACCATCGCACTGGCCTGACTACCAGTGCACACTTTAGTGCTTCAGTAGGAAGGAACGTTGAATATTTGTGAACAGTAACTTTAGATCCTAAATTGCTGGAGACAACTGGCAGTCATTTTATGGTGGCTCAATACACATCGTCCACGGAGAAGTTCACACAGCCGGTATTACATTCTTGAGTAGTCTTATTTGGCTAATGGAAGACCATGCTATTTGTCAATACATGGTGACATGAAGACTGCCGCGTTGAAAGGTTAAAAACCGGGCGCAAAATAAGTTTCATTTAAAGGCGTACGTCTGTTGGTTTCCTCAATTTAGTGGCATTTCAACGCGGCTGATCGTAATCATCGGCATATGTATTAAGGCGAATACCTAGATAATTTCTTGTTGGGATAGCCAGTAGCATTTATGATGTCGAAATACGACGGTTTACTAAATACGTCCAAGTAGCTGCAAATCTTTTTCTTTCCTTGTATTATAATATTTAGCACGAGAAACCTGCTTGTTTGGGCTTACTGCCATTTTCAAATGCGCCTGTAGGGGTTCATAATAATGCCTATCATTTACGTACTATTGAAATGCAATAATATTACAACTGTAATTTACATCATTGCTTTAGGTGTGATTGACGGACATATGGCATCTATTGACCTACTGTCAACTTTCAGTCCTTTTAATATATCAGTTACGTATTTTTATATAATTAATAGGAATATTTCGTGCTTATTCATTTTGACAGTCAATAGTGCGCCTCGGTTGCACAGTCGTAGAGTGCCAGACTGCAAATCCGAAGGTCGCGGGTTCGATCCCCGTCAGGTCCTAGGATTTTTATCTGTCACTTCCCACTTCTTTCACCTCTGGCAGTATTGCTCATGTGAAAAATACCGAGTAGCACTGGAAACCACGTTAAACTGTAGATCCCCCTATAACTGGCTGGGTAAGTCAGTTCGAAGGTCGGAGGAAGGCACCGGCATACCACCTCCAAACAGGAACTTGCCTAGTAAATTACTCTGGTGTTCAAACAAATCTTCGGCTTGATGACTGCTTTACCTTTATTAACAGTCTACAGACATACCAGAGAACTCAAAATCTAAGTTATGGACATCTATTCCACATATATACCACCTGTGAATCTCAGTGATGTAAAATGTTACGCTACACACACCATCCCTGACTACAAAAGATAAAATAAAGTTAAACACGAAGCATTAACATCTATGCACCTACTTCCCAAAAACTAACTTATGAATATCTATGCCACACCATCCCTAACTTTCAAAGATAAAAAAAATGTAAACATTGAGCATCTATGTATCAAAACAAATAATCACGAAAATTTCCTACGAATTATATAAAATTTGCGAATGGTAACATAACAAGTTAAAATTGGCAGTGAGACAGTAGATGCTATTCACAATGGACGTAAGTAAAAATGTAAATTACAGTTACAATATTATTGTATTTCAATAAGACGTAAATGATAAACAATATAATAAAGACTTACAGGTGCAATTGAGAATGGCAATAACCCGAAACCAGCAGGATTTTCTTGCAAAATATTATAATACAAGCAAATAAAGCTATTTGCAGTTACTTTGACGTATTTCGTAAAATTATTAGATAATTATTTAATGTCGCGGGATATTTTCCTCATATTTCAGAAATGTTACACAGAGCACCAAACCTAACGATCTCGTCGTCTACGAGATATTTAACCTTCCTTTATTCTTTATAACACTCTTAACTCAAGAAGGCAATAAACTCTGACCTTCCACCCGTATGTTACCATCGTTAAAGAACGAGGACACGCGAGACTAAAGCTCATATTCTTGTAATTAGCTGCGATATGGCGTGGTTTCACAATGAACTGCTGATACAGTAGAAGGTCGGAGCTACTTTCCTTACTAATTATCTAGTAATATGAGTTATGTTCAGCCTCAAATAGATTAACGCAGCATGCGGGATTCAGTAATATTTTCTGATATCGTGTTGCTTCCTCCGTACACGAGGTCAGGTCTTCCTTATTTCTTATAAGCGTCGTTGTAAGGCACACAACCACAGCATGTCTTGTAATTTATCTTGTAATTTTTTATTTTACTCTAATTTAGCTGTTCGCGGAATTAATAAAGTAGTGGAGCTAGTCCTTCTTTAGGAAGCCCCTTAAATGTCTTCACTTGGAAGACCGCACTTCCTTAGCAGCCCCCTTCTAGATATTGTTGGCTGCACTGGGGATCCAACATGAATTTCCTGCAAAGAGCTTAAATTTCATAGAGTCGCTAACACACGACTTACAACGCTCTTTGCGGCAACTTGTGCAAACTCGGCCGCCATTTTTACGGTGTCAGTAAACTTGAGAGGAGTCTTGTCTATCGTATGTTGTTGTTGAGCTTGAAGTGTATTTAGTGTGTACTAGCTTAAACCCGCGACTCCGCTCGCGTGTTGGTAGATCAAATCACACGTAAAAATGTATTCGTTTAGAAGAATCCAATCACGAAATTCTACAATATTGATTCTAATAATATCACAGATCGATCACTTGATGTAATGCCGAAACGTCAAAACGATTTTTTTAGAGATGCATTAAAAGAAATTTTCTTTTTTACTGCTTTATTTATTTATCCTTATATTTCCTTATTCGTATCCTTATCCTTACAGAGAAAGAGTAGAAGACATTGTAGCACGCATAGAGCAAAGATATGCTGTATGGCATCACGTTTTCGCTGCATGTAACCTCCTTCCTATAGATTCGCAAACGTCATTGCTGGCTTCAGTCCGAATTTTTTTATAATTTGACGACTTTCAACCACCATATCATCCACCCCCTTATAAGTATCGGCAAGAACTGCTATGGTGTACAACGGGAGACTTCGGACAACATTACACACAGACCATTCGTTTGCGTTCTGTAGTTTTCGCCGCAGAGCGAAAAATTAACACACACATACACGTAGAATTATATATACACTGATAACTCTTCATCCCAATATACTGCACCCTTTTATCATTATGAACCCTCAAGGAAGAATGCAACCAATAAAACCACTTTCAAAGAGTAAATATAATTTTCAAAGATAAATTATTGTTCCGCATTTCGCGTTCTTCAAATTATTAAATATCTATCAGATCGCTATAACACCGTGCGTAAAGCCTTCCTCAGGTACAATTAGTAACTGTACAAATCGTGCCTAAAGCCTTGCCCGAGTTGACATTAGTAACTGCACAAATTTTCAGCTCTTTATGTCTTGTGGTCGAGACGTGATAAACGTACACCGAACAGACATTCACATTTATAGATACAGATTGTCTGTACAATCCCCAAAGTGTGCTCGTCATTTAAAGGCACAAATCGAAGTGGTAAAATGAAAAGTACTTCTTGCAAGAACACCAAATGTTTTGCCTTGTTTGATCTCAGTCTGTCTATACTCAAACTGTCCTGCAATTCACTTGAAGTACACACCATAAAAAAATAGTTTTCTACCTACTGTTGCTGTGTTTTTGGGATATTTCTTTTTCTCTTCTTCGCTTTTGAGTGTCTACATGTTCTTTAAAAATATTTTCATTTGTTGTTCACAATAGTTGATCAAGCGTGGTTGAAATGTAGCCAGTGCAAAATGTGAAAGCAGTAGTGTCAGCCAGAATTTTTTCACTTGTAATGTGTCTGCGTTCTTCTAAAAAATATGCAACAACGAAACTTATTACTGATACGTTATTTCGGTGTGGAATGCTTTTGTAGCAGCCGGTCCAGGCGCATTTTCTTTTGTAGTATTCTGTGGTCACT
Organism: Locusta migratoria; assembly: GCA_026315105.1. Classification (NCBI taxonomy): domain Eukaryota; kingdom Metazoa; phylum Arthropoda; class Insecta; order Orthoptera; family Acrididae; genus Locusta; species Locusta migratoria. Next base: position 301,446,510 of record CM048746.1, read on the forward strand.
TTCGTCTTTGTACTCAAATTTCATCCACCAAAGTTCACAACGAAACCCTTTGACACCAATTCTACAAGGTTGCAGTCATAGTACGTTTAGTAAACAGCAGAAAAATATATACTAGACTTTATGAAAGTAGTTGTTATAACAGATTAACAACAGATGCAAATCCATGGTCATCATTTTTCGTCATAACAATTATTGTTCAATATATGTGTCGCAGCTCGTTTAGACCATGTACTTACATCATAATCAACACAAATATTTATAGAGCGGCACTGTCGTTGTTACTGCAAATCTCAGCTAGCTGTTACACTTCCAACTCGAAATGTATTACTGACAGGTTCGTGAGAATTCATTACCGCAATTGTAGGAAATATAGTATCAGGCTCGTTAATTCGCAGCTTCAATAAAGTCTGACGGAACTTGATGCACATCCGTACTCAATAGTCAATGTTTATTTAAAACGTAGTACTGTAAGTAGGTAAAATTCTCTAGTTAGTGTGGCATAACAGCTGTTATCCGATACTCCAAATAACACAACAACACTAGTTTAATTTGCCTCATACATGGCGGACCTATCGCCATTCTATGAAATTCAAACTCCTTGGTTTGCTGAGTAGCAGTCATAATCTCTGACATCTCAGATGCGGTAATGGTCAGTGGTGCTGTTATTCGTGGCGCACAGAAACAGAAATCCAGGAAATTAATAAAAACTGGACCGCCTACTGACTAGTAAGGATTTTCTGTCACAGGAAGTCTTGAGATTCCACGCTGATTTTATTACTATCTATATTTTATCCTTGCGTATTTCATCTCAGTTTAAAACGTATGTTCTTTTCGCTTTTATGTAAAACATTATGACAATTATAAATCAGTTTAGTATCGAAACAGAACGTTGACACTAAAAAGCAGAGTTTCCTTCTTTGGTAATTTTGCAAGAGTTTGTAATTTGCTGATTAACACTGTATAGGCCCTATTGACGAAGCGTACATGTAATCTGAGCGACTACAGCATTCTTTGTATGGACTGTGAATCACTCTTTGTTATCGATAACGAACTAAAATATTTATAGTTTAAGGACGTAGAATTAACAATGATTTGCATTAAAAAGTTTCTGCATTTTCTACCACTATGTGTCATTCAAAGTTCGAACATTTTGGACAGCAACGTTGGTCAATGTTATTAGAAACTATTACCACCGTCTAACCTATACAATCGCGACACACACCGATGTGAAAGTTGTCACCAACTGACAGTGGTGGGCAATCCGCCGAATTTGTTTATAATTATTTTTATTCTCAATTAACGAAACAGTTAGTACAATCTTTGAGTTACAATCATTAGTAAAATATCAAGAGACATACATCATATGGAAACTAATGCAAAAACACCTGAATTTAACTGATTCAGTGGTAGGATGAACAACTTCGACAAGTACAAATACTTACGAATATATGTATATTTGCAGCTTATTCCGTGGAATTAAGTAGAATGTAAACACAAGAGAAACATAAATTTCTATTATGATCTGTGTTTACATTCAATTCGGTGTGGCGTCCGATTCGCACATTTTTACACCTCATTCGTCTTTGTTATACATGTATATTCTTTTGATTATAATTACATTAGCTTGAAAACCCCATGTTTTGAAGATTCTTGCCGTTTGTGGTTCAGATGTAGCAACAATTGTGGAATTGGGTTCTTCTTTGTCGGAAAACAGTTTGATTGCTTTTGTCGTTTTATTGCGCCGTCTGTGACGTTTTTCCTTCGGCTAAAGCAGTGGTGACTGATTTGGAACGTCGAATGTTGTAGTTTTTCATTCTATATGTGTTTCCTACATTTCGTATTCACTAATTTTACTGGAAATGTAGTGAAGAAATGTTGAGCTTGCTGAGTAGAAATGCGACGTCTTTGTGACAAAGGGAAGGTCTTTTGGTATTTCCTAGCCGTTTTCTTATTTTTAATAAAAATGAAGTAAATCAGTAAAAGACTGTAGGTTATAACATAATTAAAATTGAAATATCCTGTAATATACCTTTTAGTACCTTTCAGGGATGTCAGGAAACCTAAGAAAGAGAAATGTTGAACTATTATAACGTTATTACCTATTTTTATGGCACAACATACGCTCCCTAATATAAAAAAGTATGTTAAAATGAATGTAAATGATACTCGTCCAAGATCGTATTCATAAATGTGGCTTGCCGGCCGCTGTAGCGTTGCTGTCGCAGTGTATAACGAAAATAAGTGGGCGTTCATGAATGTTTATGTAAGACAGTGGAGCGCGCATCCGGACATAAAACGACAATAAAGAAAAATAATAACAGCAGACGAGCGCATACTGAATAATAATCAAATCTCCCCGTCTGTTGTGGAATCAAATTCAACTTACATTAACAACATACCCCCTCCCCTCCCCCCTACCCACCACGACATATCCTCCATTTTCTGGAGTTACTAGCCTCCTATAAATATGTTCGCGCGGTTTGAGGCTAGATGTCATGGATTTCGCGGCCGCTTCCGTCGAAGATTCGTTTCCTTCTTGAAGTGTGTGTGTGTGTGTGTGTGTGTGTGTTTGTGTCACCACGGCGTGTTCGTAACCTAAAGGTCAGGACACACACATGCGGGCTGTGTCCTCACTGACAAGGGGAGGCTGTGAAATTCAGATTCGATTCATACTGCGCATAATAAAAGCTCATGGCCAGAGGTGTAATTTGGCAAAACTCCAAGATGCACTTCTCAGCCGTTGTCGAGAAAATCGACAGTTAAAAAAAGCCGTTGCGTTGAAATACTCTCTACGATGAGTAATATTGTACAGAGGGGTGGCGTAGCGGTAAGCGCTCGGGTTCGTAATCCAAACGTCGCAGGATCGAATCTCGCGGCCTGCAACTTCTTTAATTATTATTATTCTTTTTTTATATTTTTTATAATTTAAGCACGAACCAGAGTGATAGTTACAATAGAAATATGGAAAGCAGAAAACAACACGACATCGAGCACATCTGATAATCGATGCGTTTTTACAAGAACAATGGTTTTTTAAATTATCTATTGGGAAACACATCTGATTGACATTATGAAAAATTGGTCTATCGTTCGTCAGGTTTGACTTACACTATACGTATTCGTTTCGGAATATCGTTTATACTTCTTCCGTTAACTATACATGGTAAACATTATAAAGACAATTAATAAATTTTGTGAAATACAACTTTGTTTGCGGAAAGCGGAAAATGATGTTCGAAGTCGGCAGTTGCATATAATAAGTTGCTTGAAAGTCGTTTATCGTGGAAAAACTGACGAATTCGAACATCAAATGTTGTGTGTGTGTGTGTGTATGTGTGTATAGATTTGAAGTACAAAAAAACAATCAATTAAAAACAGTTGCATGCCGCGAAATTCGATCCGGCGACCTTCGGATTACGAACCTGAGCGCTTACCGCTACGCCACGCCGCTGTTCAATATTACTCGTCGTGGAGATCGTAGAGAGTATTTCACCGCAACGGCTTTTTTAATTGTGGATTTTCTCGACAACGGCTGAGAAGTGCATCATGGTGCTTTGCCAAATTACACCTCTAGTCATGAGCTTTCATTATGCGCAGTATGAAACGAATCTGAATTTCACAATTGGCGGCCTCCCCTTGTGAGCGTCGGAAGGGTGACGTCAGTGCTAAGGCCCATTTCGCAATATGTGCGGAGCAAGTGGTAGGTGATTCACCCTGGTGTTTCACTAAGTGTGTTTGTCTCTCTAACTTATAAAATAATAGGTGACGGGAAATTTTAATGCGGTAGGTCAACACAAGAAATGTTACACTTTTTGCGGAGCTATGAACATGGTTTATTGTATCATTTTCCAAAGAGTTACAGAACAAAGATATAATTTTTAAATGGAACAATACTTTTTCTATCGTGCAGTGGATTCGTTGAAACCAGCTCGTCCAAATCAATTTAAACTACATTCCTATCACTGTTGGTTTTGGAGCTACAACCCTTCAAAGTTTCAGGGGCAGATACCACACGCTGAACATAATTCAATGCGCCTTCTAAAAGTGGTGCGGCCGAGTTGTAACGTCGCCGGTGTCACGGAGCGAGAAGCTTCCTCGATGTGCTGTTAGACTGCCGATTGTCACCGCACACGGCCGTATACCCGACAGTTGGAGCTACATAATCGACCGGGGCTCAATATACCACAGTTATTGACATCGGATGACGATGGCACACACGAACAACGAGTACGTTGACATGATGCTGATGCTCGGCGAGTGCCGACACGATGCCGCTGAAGCAGCCACGGCCGTGGTCTGAAATAGAGTACGGTCGATGGCTCTTAATAATTCAAGTTTATTAAATTTGAGATCGATGTTTGCTCCTACATATACAGGTTCTCAAAAATTGCTATTACATTTTGGTTGGCGGTTAGTGTATTCTGATGGCAGGACAATGCAATAGCATTAATGATTTATGTCAACCACGTACTGTACTGCTGACGAAATGAAGGGTATCAATTGATGATGGCATGTAATACATTGAAACATCGACGTAACCATGTCAGTTTTAAGAGGATGACTTTGCCGCTGCGGCTCCTTTGTGTTAAGAGCGGGAGCCCAGAATGTAGCGCCCCGGCCGCTATCGCGTTGCGTCAGGGAGCCGATACAAGCGGCCCTGGTGCTCGCTATTATGAGAGACAAAGTGCCCAACTGCTGTCGACGGCACCGCGATAAAAGTCTGCAGAAACGAACGGCCTCTCCATAAAGCTGCACGCCGAGGAAGGGCCGCCGACTGCGTGGGTGTTCCGGTGCTCGTGCACCACCGTACCAAGTTTTTGGGGTGGAAAATAAAGCGGAAAAGTCCAAGCTATCAAGTAGATGTATTTTGACAACGCAGTGTAGCAAGCACGACCTAAGCGCTAGGCTGTTCCAACAGTGCCCCAAGGAGCACTCACTGCAGCGGCTTGGAGCCCGTTCGGCGGGGACGTGGTGGGAGGGGGGGGCGAAAACATTGTCCACTGGCCGCGTGACGACGTGAATGAAAAATAAATTCATTATCAAGTGAAACGTGTCATATTGAAAGTTTCCATGTCGTATAAAAACCCGACGTCCTATTATTTTCATGATGATTTAAAGGCAGGTGGGCAATTTAAAACACCTACCACTGAACAACCGAAGGCGACCTACGAGATCTACGAGACCACTGAACATCGCAATGCGAGTGCAGCTTGTAACGTATATGGCCTGTAATGCCTCGTTTGTTCGTATTAATGAAACGATCGATACCACATTTGATCGTGGTATTGTACCTTAATATTCCATATTTATATTATACTAGCTTAAATCCGCGGCTCCGCTCGCGTGTTGGTTGATTATGATAGATTAGTTATCATTCAGTAGTGTGCTATGAGACTGGTTTTGAAGAATGAAATGAAATACAATACCTTCTTTACAAACAAACATTTTTAATGAATATTATCAGGAAAGTAAATAGTGTAGATCAAATCACACGTAAAAATGCATTCGTTTCGAAGAATACAATCACGAAATTCAACATAATATCACAGATCGATCAGTTGATGTAATGCGTGAAACGTCAAATCGATTTTTTTAAAGAGATGTATTAAAGGAAATTTGTTATTTTACTGTTTTATTTATTTATTCTTATATTTCCTTATTCGTATGTTTATCCTTACAGAGAAAGAGCTGAAGACATTGTAGCACGCATAGACCAAAGATATGGTCTGTGGCATCACAATTCTCTGTATGTAACCTCCTTGCTAGAGTTGCAAACGTCATCTCTGGCCTTCAGTCTGAATTTTTTTTTTTTTTTATAATTTGACGACTTACAACCACCATATCTTCCACTCCCTTATAGCTATCGGCATGGCACTGCTATGGTGTAAAACGGGAGACTTCGGACGACAATTATACACAGACCATTCGTTTGCGTTCTGTAGTTTTCGCTGCAGAGCGAAATATTGACACACACACACACACACACACACACACACGTAGAATTTTATATACACCGATAACTTTCCATCCCAATATACTCCATCCTTTCATCATTATCAACCCTCAAGCAACAATGCAACCAATAAAACCATTTTCAAAAAGTAAATGTAATTTTCAAAGAGTAAGTATTGTTCCGCATTTCGCGTTATATTCTTCAAATTATTAAATGTTTATCAGATCGCTATAAAACCGTGCCTAAAACCATCCTCAGGTACAAATTAGTAACTGTACAAATATTTAAGTCGCTGCGTCTTGTCGTTCAGACGTGATGAGCGTACACCGAACAGACATTCACATTAATGTATATATATATATATATATATATATATATATATATATATATATATATCCGATCGCCATAAAACCGTGCCTAAAGCCTTCCCCGGGTAGAAATTAGTAACTGTACAAATTTTTTATCTGTTTATGTCTTGCAGTTCAGACGTGATAAACATACTCCGAATAGACATTCACATTTATAGATATAGATAAGCATCTTAGGGCACCTCTGGCTGGTCACTTTGATTTGGTCGCTTCTTTACTTGAATCCCCTAACAAACTAAATTAATTAATTATCGAAAGTCGTAAACTTAATGTTGGATAATAATGTGTTTGTTAATGAAATTGTTAAAAATAATATCTGAAGTCGTTTATAATGTATTGACCATAATATAATACCTTGCTGATTGTAGAATTGATTAGTTGTTTTGATTTAACAATTTCAAATAGTGTAAACATATGTTAACACTACACTAATTGGTATTTACTTATGATCTTTTGTATTGTTTTGTTTTGATACGAAAAACTTATTATTGCATTTGTCATAATTTTGTATATCTTTACGTAAAGCAAGATTCATTAATGTTCCATAAACAAAGTATGTAATGTTAAATATTGTAACTTCCGTGTTCTAGAAGGTTCTAGAAATTGTACTAAGTAGTATTAATACGCGCGAATTGGCGCGAACGCATTCAGTTTGGAGTTAGTATCACTTTTTCAGTCAAAGTTTAGTCATGCAGTCTTACTTTTGTCATTATGTAACAAGCAGTCATCAAGATTGAAAAATAAATTCATTATCAACTGAAACGTGTCACATTGAAAGTTTCCATGTCGTATAAAAACCCGACGTCCTATTATTTTCATGATGATTTAAAGGCAGGCGAGTAATTTAAAACATCTACCACTGAACAACCCAAGGCGAGCTACGAGATCTACGAGAGCACTGAACATCTAAAAAAGGTGATGTATAAATAATGTGGTTTTAGTGTATGTGCATAAAAAGCGCCACAAGCTGTGGAAGCTCCATTAATTCTGTTAATGAAGACAGATTGAAATCCACACTTTTATGTCAAAATATTTAATTCGCCTAACAAGTACAACATGCTAGTACAGTGGCGTTACACATGACTTCATGTAAAACATCGCGGCAGGTAGAAGGCGAAGCACGTAGAGAAGGCTGTTACTGCAGGCAACACCGTCTAGCTACAAGGCCTCACAACAAGTCCGTGTCACGTCACACCAATAGGCTGCCCTCACAAGCTCACTGGCTGAAGCTGTGAGGCAGTGGGCTGTGCCCCAGCGGCCACCCAGCGAGGGCAGCCTATCAGTGTGACGCGACACGAGCTTGTTGTGAGGCCTTGTAGCTAGGCGGTGTTGCTACAGGCTGCTCCGCGAGCAGGAGCGCACACGAGCGCTCGCTATCTCAGTTCGGAGCTGCGGTGGTGGGGGAAGCTGACGTTATACACGCCAGTACGCGGTGGGCAAAAGTCAACAGACGCGCTCGCTTAATTCTCGTCAATGGGTAGTTGTGACAACAGCAAAAATGACTAATAGCGGAAGCCCAGTGCCTGCTTCTTCAGAAAGCTAGATTTGATTTTAGTATTAAAAGTACTGAAGTTTTCGGTGGCTCTGGGTGGATTACTGTTGCCTTTGTTCGCTGTAATAATGCGAGGCAAGGTGGCCTTGAGTCATTCTCCGAGAGGGACATTATTGCTTTTCGTACTTGGAGTATCGGAGAGGTACCTAACAAGTCATTTGGTACTTCTTACTTTGTTTCTGATAAGCCATTGTGTTTGAGAACAAGGAATAGAAGACGTGTTGCTGCCAACGAGGGAGTTCATATTTGGGTTAAGGTTGAAGGCCCATTTGAGAAGAAATTTAATATTCAAGGAGATGTTGTGGTGTATTATCATAGTTAAATAAAGTTTTTCCTTAACCTTTTTCCCTTGAAAACATTGATTCGGGTACTTCGTGTCATGTCCTTAAGAGCTCGAGAGTACTACAGTTTTAATGCGTGGAAACTAAGTGCGTGACCTTGAAGCAGCTTCCGAGCTGTTCCGCCTGGCGCGCCACTGTCGCTGTGCCTCTGGTCTTGTGAGGAGAGGCGCCGGAAGCGTCCGCGCCTCTAGTTTTAACGAGTGCACTGACGCTTAAAAATCAAACATTCAAAGCGACCGGATGTGGCGTTCTAGTTATCATGCGCGCCAGGCGAAAGGGCGTTGGCTGTGCCAGGCATCGTGTCTCATTTGGCTTGAGGCAGCCGCACGAGCAACAGCATTGAATCACGATGCCACGCCGTTATTACAGGAGACGTCGTAGTATGTTACCTGTATCCCTTCACTAATAGATACACAGGTCATAAAACTCTTATTCCAGAAGCTTCAATCCATAGCGCTTTAGCTTATCCGGGTTCTTGACTTCCACGTACGCTCGCCGCAGCCGTGTGCTCCACGCGACATCTCACGGCCGAGAAGCGTTGCCCCGCGAGAGACTGAGCGCTCCCTAGCTCATGGGCGAGCGCGGGAGCTGGAACAGCCTACTGTAGAGGGCTTAACAGTGACACATATACACAAATAAACTCAAAAGCGAATTCGCGAAAGATGTTTTGACTATTTATTTCTCCATTCACGAAGCGTCATTGTATGCTTAAGGAGAGCAACCAGGTGCTGTAGTAAAAGACGTCGAGTGTGCGAGACTTGTGCTCTGCCGCCGCATAAATAACAGCAATTTGAAAGGGTCCCTGAGAGTTATACAAGCTGAGCATGGGTATATACTTTAGCACAGTACAGTTCGTTCGCTTAGCCACGGAAAAAGTATTTGAATTTCTGTTTTTCAGTCGTGAGGAAATGTGATTTTCTATATGAAAGGTGCATTGTCGAATAGATAACTTCGCACTTTAAGAAATTAATCACGGCAGGGCAAAGAGAATCTAATTAAAGCGTTTATGAAAGAGTTTCGTCTGTCTGAGAGGCAAAAGAGTAACGAAATTGTGACACTCTTCGATCGTCTGATTCGTTTTAAAATTCGTTAAATTTTCCTGAACGTACCAGTGGCGATAGTTTTCAAATTAATAATTTGTTTGTTTGCTTTTTGTTTTGTATAATACTGAATATACCACAGCTGAACTATTGCTAATGATTTCAGTGCATGATTTTTTCTCGTTTTTCTCCAGATATCAAATAATGCAAAATTATTAGACTACTGACAGAGCGACAAAACTGACTGGTACTTTTTTTAGGTTGCAAGCAAAATCAGAAAAATTTTTCTACGAGCACTGCTTGCAAAATTTTATGCAGTGTTTTACAACTTTTAACATCTCAAATTAGCCTATTTGATTTATTTTACTTGCATTTAATTGTCCTTTTTAGAATTCTGTGAGAATCGTGCTGTGGCAGACCAGAAAGGATCCTGAACTAATTGTGGGAACCTAATTTTGATTTTGATTCCATTGTTTAGAGGGAAAGACTGATTTAAAGAAAGACAGCAAAAAAGAAAAAAAATTACGACTTTCTGTATAGAAATGTACAAGAATCACTTTTGTTAATGTTTCATATCCATAATTTGTCTGAAGAAACTATAACGTGATCTATTTTAAAATTAAAAAAAAAAATGTTCAAATGTTTGTTAAGCTTAAGGGACTTAACTACCGGGTCATCAGTCCCTAAACTTACAAACTACTTATGAACTAGCTAAGACTAAGGACGGCACAAATATCCATGCCCGAGGGGGGATTCGAACCCCCGACCGTAGTTATTTTGAAATCAAACCTTTTTCCTGCAGAGATGGAGAAATGTGGATTTGTAGTTACAGGGTTCGCACTGAACACCTGCAAATTCTGCAGTTAGCTTTGACTTTGCAGCAGCTGCAGCTTTGGCAGTAATTTTGAGAGCAGTGTCGCATATGCTGTTTCCTTGCGCACAGACAGGCCGTAAATTGTGAGCTACGACAGGGATAATTATTGACTTGAGAAATAAATTCGAATCAGTAATTTACACAGAAAATTTAATTCTTATTGTTCAGGCAGTTTCAGTGATTAATGAGTCAGCCTTTTTTCTACCAGAGTTCAAATTGCTTACACTCAATGAATAAAGCCACAGGGTTATAATTTATTTTTATTATATACCGGCAGATCCGTTATTTATTAACTTTTCAGATTAATACTGACTTTTTGATCACCTGGTATTTGGTTTTTGTTGAAAGTCAGGTTGAATCACTTTGACAAAGTTTTTAGTCAAATTATTCGAGTTTTAGTAAAGTTCAGATTCGTTAACAATCACCCGTAACACACACTACAACATACGACACGATTCCTTAAAAATCCACCCAGTTATAGTTGAAGCAATTTTTGTAACAATTTTTATTTAATTGGCAACTTTCAACTTTATTGACAACTTTTAACACATAAAAGACTATAATTTCCAGCAATTCCACATTCAGCGTATTCATGAGCAGGGATACCAACCGCATTTCATCTTAACACTTCATTGGCGTGAAAATACGAGGGTTGTCCACAAACTAAGTTCCGTTTCTATTTCTACCCGCGGCAGCGCTAAGACCGCAGTTCCGAGCATGCGCGGCAGTTACTATGACTCAAAGAGAAGACATGTTACGCCATTTTCAGATCGCTGCTGCCGACGTGTGCTTTGTAGTGTTTCTTTATAATGTCAGCCATAATTGAAAATGCCACCGCGTGTGAAATCAGATCTGTGATTCGTTTTCTACTCACAAAGAAAGTGAAACAAAAGGAAATACATCGGCAAATCTACGATGTTTACTCACAAAATGCTATGAGTGATTCAATGGTTAGAAGATGGGTCAGACTGTTCAATGAACGACGTGATCAAGTGCACGATGAAGAACGAAGTGGACGCCCGTCTGTGGTTACTAATATACTGGTTCACACAACTGAAGAGTATATTAACCACAACCGTAAGTTTTCACTTAGTGCCCTTGCTATGGAAGTTCCGCAAATCTCACAATCACTAATTCATGAAATTGTTATTGAAAAACTTAGCTCACGTTGGGTACCTAATATTCTTACTGAACAACACAGAAAGCAACGGATGGACAGTGCATTCCAGTTTTTAACACGCTACAATGAAGAAGGCGATGTTTTTCTTTCTCGGATAGTCTCGGGGGATGAAACTTGGGTATCGTACGACAGCCCTGAAACAAAAGGCAATCAGTGGAATGGAGGAACACTTCATTGCCGATGAAGGTTAAGCCTAAGCAAATCTTGACACCTCGAAAAGTCATGTGCACCGTTTATTGGGAAAGAAAAGGCAGTTTGCTGATTGATTTCTGGCCACGAGGCCAGACAATCAATGCACATGAATACTGCGAGACCATTAAGAAATTGCGCCGCGCAATACAGAACAAGCGCCGACTATTATTGTCAAAAGGTGCTGTTTTTTCCCCCACGATAATGCCCAAGCTCACACGGCGAATGTGACGAAATAACTCTTAAGAGAATTTCACTGGAACGCGTTTGATCATCCTCCGTACAGCCCGGACCTCGCTCCAAGCGACTTTAATTTCTTCTTACACTTAAAATCTGTTCTTGGTGGTCACCACTTAAACGATGATGACGAGCTGAAAGAACATGTCACCACAGATTTAAGGCACATAAGAAATTGTGCCACCATATGACAAGTGCCTACAACATTTTGGAAGTAGTATAACAGTTGTAGATTTTTGTACAATAAATATCTTTTTCTGTATCTGTAAAAGTTTCTTTTGTATAACCAAAAGGAACTTAGTTATTTGTGGACATAACTCGTATGAATGTTCCGGGATACTTAGAACAGACTATGTATTCATTTTTCTTCCTTTCATCCACAAAATTACGGACCGTATTGGGAAAGTTTTGGCCAGGTTTCAAGCGCAGACTGTCTTTAGACCTACCAAGAAAATTAGCGAATGCTTACGATGTGTGAAACACGCACGAAATCCCCTAGCAACGCCTGGAATGTATAAAATTCGGCAGCGGTGGAGTAGCCGAGCGGTGCCGGGCGCCGTGGCTCAGCGCGCCCTGTCAGGAGGTTAACCGACCTCTGTAATAAAAAAAAAAAGCTGAGCCACCCATTCAACGAACAACCACGAACGAACTGAACGAACGACCGCGAACCATACAGCTACCAACGGAAAAAAAAGCGGTCTAAAGCGTCTCGCTGCGGAGCGCGCGGTTGCTCGCCGTGGAAGTTCGAGTCCTCCCTGGGGCATGGGTGTGTGTGTGTTTGTCCGTAGGTTAGTTTACCTAGGTTTAAGTAGTTTGTAAGCTACGGACTGATGACCACGCAGTTTGGTCCGATAGATTTACAAACGTTTGAACATTTCTTTTTTTAAATAAAATTATCTGTAGCTGTGGCAGGGTGTACATAGGATCAACAAAAAGAGTGTTAATACTCGCATAGTGGAACATAAAAGGAATTGTCGTCTGGGTCACACAGGCAAGTCAACTGTGGCAGAGCATGTTTTTACATGTGGTGAAAATGAAATAAAATTTAGTAAAACGAACGTGCTATCAGGACGGCGCATTATTACACACGCATGTACAGAGAAGCTATAGAAATACAGAAACATCATAATAATTTTAACAGGAAAGAAGAAGGTCAACTCTGAACCAAAGATATGACAGTCGATAACCTGTAATCGAGAGAGACGACGTTGGTGAAAGATACCTTCATAACTGGTAGCAAGTGGCAAGTGACAAGTGGTGGCGCCATCTATGCCCTCTATATAAACAGGTCTTCCAGTAGGCAACGAATCGTCGGGAGTAATAAGTTTTATTGATGGATCACGGCAACTTAGCCCTGAAGCTTTAATTAATGAAGACTCTGTAATTTTTTAAAATTATAGTTGCAATTTTCACGAAAAGCCGTGTTGTAATTAGGCATTGACCTAGGTACCAGCATATTTTACCGGTAGGCTGAGGTGCCAGGTGTCCAACGTTTATGTGGTACAGTCATCAGTGATCGATACGCAAGCGTGGTCAGAACAGAAATGGCCAGGCTGCGTAGCCGTTTAGTTGACGCATCTGCCGCGGGTGGCGCGCCGGCGCCGAGGTGGGCGTGGCGTGTCGCGGAGCGGTGACAAAGCACCGCGTCATGGCGCGCATCCGTCACTCTCGCGTTCACCCCGTGAAGTCCCTGTGTGCGCGCTTTACCGTTAATCTGAGCTCCGACTTGCCCGTTCACATTACTTGGTCTCCATTACTCTGTAAATGGATTGATCACGTTTCACACACGATGTTCGCTGCTTTCAGTACTCACCCTTCGTCAGCCCTCGCTACGCGCTCTCGTTAATAATTTCACGTAACTGCCTGCTTACTCCATCTGTCTCGAAATCACCGTCTGTTCCCGGATCCCTCTTCTCCCTCCCCCACAATCCCGTCACGTCCCACCACCCCCCAGAACTAGCCGCCTACTAATTACCCCAGTCCTCCAAGATTTCCCCTTCACTCCGTGTCATTCGACTTACAACTCATTGCTTGACTTCTTCATATTTTCATTCTGCTCTACTAACACTCGTTCCATTTTTTAACGTCGCCAACTATCTCACCTCTATTTTTTTCAATGAATACCTAAATCAACATTTTATATATTAAAGTATGTGACTGACCACATGTCTATTATCGTGTGCATCATCATTTGCATTTTTTCTGTGTATGTTATTAGCAAAGACAACGTGACGCTATTAAAGTCACGCCTATGAATGTTGTATTGATGCCACCTTTTTAAATTTTGTTTATTGTTGCCATGTCAACTTTTAACAGTGGCGGCGCTAGACGAAAACTGGGCGTCGGCGAACTCGTCTTTGCGAGGCCCCTTTCATTTTTTATCAGTAGGGAAGAAAATGTTAAATAAAATTAGTTGAATTATACATTAATAATGATTATATGCAAGTATTATTGCAATGACAAAAATTACAATAATCATACACAAATTAAAATAGAGAAACTTTCCTGATTTTCGTATCACTGAATTTTTTTAAGAGCACATCTAAATACTAGCGGCTATTTCGGCTTCAATTCATAGTACTGACAACGCAGATAGTCTTTCTTGGCTCGTTGTGCTTTCAAGTAAGTCTTAATCAATTCTCACATTGGGAAGCTCCTCTCGGCCGAACCTGTACTGACTGGAACTGTGAGCATGATTCTGATTGTTATATAAACATTTGGATATACTTATTCCAAATTGTTTCCTAAAATTTGCAAGTATTGAACTAAAAATTACTTCATTGCTGTACTCATTCGGAAATAAATACGGACAACTAAATAGCTGCCGGTCAGGAATGGCCGAACGCACTAAGGCGTCATACCACGGTGAGAGAGATCGCTCTCATTGGGGGTCTAATCCCACCCTCGGTTACGGATGTTCGTCCTTTCGTTAAGCTAGTGTAGGTTAGATGCAGGCATCGCTACATAAGCCAGCAGTTGAAAAGCGCCGTTAAACCTCAAATATAAAAAAATAAGAAAAAATCTGAAAGTTTTACAATGTTTTGCGAGGCCCCCACAGGCGCGAGGCCGTCGGCGGTCACCGACGTCGCCGACGCCTGGCGCCGCCACTGTCTTTTAACATCTTTTTTTGTGTTAATATATTGTAACTCTTGGCTAAGGAGTAGCAGATAGTTGTAGGCTACGCTGACATTCCGCCCCCCTCATGCGGGCGGAGGGAATGAAGTAACAGAAAAAGAAGAAAAAAAAATCACCGCCTTTGTGACCTCGAAATTAATATCTACCTATGAGGAGGACAGAAACAGAGAGGAAGCAATGACATATAGTTTTCGTCGAACATGTATTCTATGTGGTATCGGTTTTATCCTGCTGCGAAAAAAACCTGTCTTAGCCCTGATGATCACTTTTCCGTCGGTGCGTGTCTACCCCAGCAGCATTCCAAAACGTACATCGGGTGACTGCTGGCGAATGCGGTGACACGGTTCTTACACCTATAGAATACTGTTTTCCAGTCTCCATACACTCCTTTTAAACGAGCACTCTTGAGGTTTTCTCAATAGATTAAGGCAGAGGTGGGCACAAATCGGCTCAATGAGCAGCGCTCCGGCTCAGGCCGGAAAAAGAGCAGCGTTCGCGCTCGGCCGGTAGTTATCCTAGTTGCCGCTAGAGGTCTGCACGCTTGCTGGCGCACCTGACAAACGTTCGG
Organism: Locusta migratoria; assembly: GCA_026315105.1. Taxonomy (NCBI): domain Eukaryota; kingdom Metazoa; phylum Arthropoda; class Insecta; order Orthoptera; family Acrididae; genus Locusta; species Locusta migratoria. Next base: position 301,461,947 of record CM048746.1, read on the forward strand.
TACGGCGAGAGATAGTACGCCGCGACAGACTCAAACTTGCGAAAGAACGTGATAACTGTGGACATAGTTCGTCTGCTACGACTTCCAAACTCTGCTTCACAAATTTACCGTCACAAAATGGTCGGGAAGTACGAGCTATCAGCAATGCTATTCTGTAACTAGCACGAACAGCTGCATCGGAGGATGAGGCATCACATTCGTGTGTAAGAAATTAACAGAGTAGTCATTTCAAAGGAAAATTGGTTTTATTAAACAAAACACTGTGATTAAGTTATCTTGTAAGTAGGTACAGCATTATAATAGATACCTCTACTTTACTTCCTTCCTCGCGCAGATTATTAAGAAGATTAAGTCGCATTTCACCTTTACACTTCCATACTGGTTGAAGTGATGTGCCGGCCGCGGTGGTCGAGGGGACTGAGGCGCTTCAGTCACGGTCTGCACGGCCAATGCGGTCGGGGGTTCGAGTCCCCCCTCGGGCATGGATATTTGTGCCGTCCTTAGTCTTAGTTAGTTCATAAGTAATTTGTAAGTTTAGGGACTAATAACCCCGTAGTTAAGTCCCATAGACTTTACAAACATTTGAACATTTTGATGTGATGTGTTCTACAGTGGCGTTCTAAATTGTACTTTTTATGCCTAGTATTTTACCACATACCAAACATTTTGCTCCTCCTTCGCTTTCAGTGAACAAGTAATCACACTCCCAACTAGAGCTGAACTGGAAAATAGAACGCCGCTTTATCGCGCCGATTTGACTAGTCATTTCAGCTCCACAGCATACTGTACCATAACGCAATATCATAGATTATAACGAAGACCCTGAAGTACAAAATTCGAACTAACAGATGGCACTGTTAGCAGTCTCTTCTGAAACAAAATAAAAAAAACCTCTTTATAAGATATTTGCCAGCTCGACTGCACGCGCTGGACGTTTTAGAGAAGAGTTTCCAGTATTATGTTTATAAGTTACTTACTTATAAACATGATAGCATTTTTCAGGAGATACCCTAGCAGTGGTATCCGTTCATTCGAGTTGGATACTATAGAGTTTGCACCATTTTATAACGCACTCAGCCAGGTGCATTTCTGCAGCTACGTTAGCGCGTTGGCTGCGCATAACGACATCTAGTCTTTTCGGCGGGAACTACGTGATGGTCGCCAGCTGCTTGCGGCTCTGCTCCCGCTCAGGCAGGCGGCTCCGAGTGCGCGGCTCGCTCATTGCCCACCTCTGGATAAAGGAAACTTGCAGGATGAGTGCATTTCTAAAGAACGCGAACTACGTCCTTTCCAGCTTTGTCATACGTAAGTCTGGAGAAAGATACCGGGCCGCTTATTGAATATGGGATATTATGCTAATATTAATAAATTGTTCATCGTATTGTTTCTTTTCTACTGGGCATTGCTGCATAATGTTTCCTCCACGTACACCTAATAAGGAATTGAGACAATAATAGTTGCAATACAATAAAATGTAACTGTTTTGGAATTAAACAAGCAATATATTTTATTAAACAGAAATAAAAATAACAGACACGTTCGCAAAGTGGTTTTACAATTTATTTGATAATAGGGTGACAGGTTTCGATCTACTCTGATCATCATCAGACCGATTCGTCGCAGTCGCCGCACGCTCATCGACTCGGGAACAACCGCGAATCGGTCTGATGATGATCTCAGAATAGATCGAAACCTGTCACCCTATTATCAAATAAATTGTGAAATCATTTTTCGAACGTGACTTTTATTTTCATTTCTGAACCACATACCCGATCGCTGACTTTCCAAAGGGAAACTAAGTTTTCCAAACTCATTATGTTATTAAAGTTGTTGGTCTTGTCCTGGTATCATGTAGTAAATGCCTTAATAAAGTTCCTTGGTGTGTGAGAGGGGCCCAGTAGATTACGTTTTACGTTCATCCAGTGACGTTAGGATAACTTTGTCATCTTCGGTACAATGGAAAAAATGTCTTCTAATTAAATCTCTTCGCTTTCCTTATTCTGGGAGAAAGTACTATGGACCGAAACAAGGAAAAAGTCCAGTAAACGTGAGCTCTAAATGTATACCTTAAGACCTGTGACCAGTTTTTCATCTTAGATACTACTGAATACATCTATTTCACTAGTCAAGTGCATACAGTTCTTAAGGAACGCATTTTATAGCACGTTTACTGGACGCATTTTCTGTTTCTGTTCCATATTACGTACAAAATATGTTCAAAAATGTTCAAATACTTGTTACGCTTAAGGGACTAGACTGTGGGGTCATCAGTCCCTAAACTTACTAACTACTTAGGAACTATCTTATACTAAAGACGACACAAACATTCATGCTGGAGGAGGCTTTCGAACCCGTGACCGTAACGGCCGTGCAGACTATGACTGGCGCGCCGCAGACCGCTCGGCCACTGCGGCCGGCTACAAAAATATGGAAAGCAAAACGCTTGTACTAGAAGAGACTAGTTTCATAATATCAAAGATGAATAAGTGCTGACAGCGTCATTGGATGACATTTTGGACATGGCTTCCTGTGCAAAAACTTGACCTACTAAGTCTCTTTGACAACCCCCAGAAGCGCGTGTCACGAATTGTAAAACACCCTGTATAAAGGCTCTCTCAGACAGCCTGAGAAGCAGTCTGTAACTACGTTCTGACGACACTTTCGTATACGTGAAACTGTCAGCGCTGAGTGACTATAGGAGAATAGAGGTTGAAGGGACAGAATATTCATTTAGTGTGGCGAACAGTAGCTTGATCTAAATACAGAACATTATTAATGAATGCAAGGAGTAGCATAAACAATCCCGTAACATTACAATAGAGTATTAGTGATGTGTTGCTTGACGTAGTCACGTCTATTGAATATGTACGTGTATAACTGTAAAGCGATATGAAATAGTTCGTGCACATAAGTTTGATAGAATGCAAGGCAAATAATCGACTGTAATTTATAAAGGAGATCGCAGACAGAATGTAACTGCTAAAGTGTTTTATTTATTCATTCTAAATTATTTATACCTTCTTACGTTGTTAATCAATCGTACCGTGTGTCTACGATAACTTCTCAACTTCTCTGGTGATGACAGAAGTGTATATCTGAGAAATCTTATTGATTTCGAAATTGATAGAAACTGTAAAAATGCACTTTAATTCATCCTTTTGAACCGTTTTGTTGTGAAATCACAGAATCATAAAATAATAACTTCTGCTATATTACGATTTACTCCGACTCATTTAGTTAAGCAAGAGTTCCTTACTGGAAAAAAAAAAAAAAGTCCAGACATTGATTGAAAGTAATTCATGATATGCATGTAGCATGGGGCAAAAGCATTAGCCCCATGATTACAGAACTTGAAAATAAGACGAAAGCTCTAAAATTCAGTTTCCTACTGAAAGTTTATGTTGTAATAGTAGTGTTAATATACAGCACCTTTGAGTTCCTCGACTATGTTAAAAGTTTTGGTTAAAGTTTATTTTCAGATGGACAAAGTTAATATTACTTGAACTTGGCGGTCCCTACTCACAATAAAGAAATCATAGTGGTGTCTGCCGGCCGCCGGCCGCGGTGGCTGAGGGGACTGAGGCGCTCGAGTCACGGTCTGCATGGCCACTACGGTCGGGGGTTCGAATCCACCCTCGGGCATGGATATTTGTGCCGTCCTAGTTCGTAAGTAGTTCATAAGTAGTTTGTAAGTTTAGGGACTGATGAACCCTTAGTTAAGTCCCATATACTATACTAACATTTGAAACATTTGAGTGGTGTCTGCTGAAGAAAGGTTGGGAAGCACTGATTTTGGACTGATATCGGATTCGTGCTACTAGATTTGTTATCTATGGGCTCAGTGAACGTGAAATGCTTCGTGAACTCGAAATAGAAACCGTTAAGGAAAGCCAACGTATTTTTCACGAAATAAATTTAGAGAATACGACAGTCGTGTGTCTGCAATCTTTTTATTTTACATTTTCTTCAATCACGAATTTGTCGTTCTTCGGACTTCATAACGAATCCTAAGTTATCCTGCTATTGGTGTGAATTACTGCATCTCTATCAATATTCGAGAGATTGGTTATTGATCCAAGGGCATTGAGAATGGCACATTGTTCGACTTGATTGTTTGAACATTCATTAGACGGTTTAAGATGTATTTGACGAATAAGCTTGTTATTATCTAACATTGCTATTCCCGAACCGACTCAGTCCTCTGACGTGCTTCCGTCTGTGTGCTATTCAACAGGGTAGCATTTGTTTGTGACCTCAGTTGTTCTCGTTTACTCTACCGATGGTGCCCATCTTCCATACTCTAGGGTGATGTCGATTGTCTGTCTGGCGTCTTTAATTCTGATCGGGTTATAATATTTGGCTATTTCCTGTGCGGTATCTTAAGAGTTGTGGGCGTAAGGCGTGGTACAACACAGAGTGCTTCTCTCTGTGTCGTTGAGTATGCGTTCACCATATTTAATTTGATTAACCGTTGGGTTAATAATTATTAATTTTAATTTTTAATTATTTTATTTTTATTTATTTATTATTTTTATTTTATTTTTTTTTAAATTAATTTTTTAATTATTAATTTTGGTGCGGTTGTATTGTCGCTTTACTGCGTCTATCCACATCGGTGAGCCATACGCCATTATAAGTAGTATTGTTCCTTAATACGAGGATTGGAACTTAAATAGTGACAACACTGCTGTGGAGCCACTATGCAATGGAATCTACTATTGTCGCTGATAGCACACGTTGCCTCACCTCCGAGCCAATGGACTCGCCCGTCATACGTCACTAGCGTGCGCACAATCGAGGGAAACACAGTCCCTTGTGAGAGAGCGGTCTGACGTTATGGTGTCATTTTGTCTTAGAAAGGCGCCGTTCATATAAGATAAGCGATTTCTAGTAAGCGATATATTGGTAGCAAGGTTCACAACAGCAGGCGATAAATCGGTGCGACGTGAGCAATAAAAATATGGTGGGAACTCAGTTTTCACTGCTTCTCAATCATGATTAGTTTCAGAATTGAGATACTTATTTCGTTTGTCAGAGTTCTAAATAGTTACATTGTGAGTTAATATTATAACAGTCTGATTACTTCCCTCACTTTTACATAATAAAAGGATAAACAGTACCATACCTAAGTCTCTTATTTCTGATGCAGTTTCCCACCATGCGGCACACGTCACATCTGACTTACTGTATACTGCAACGGAATAGTTCCAGATGCATTGATGAGATTCAACTAAATTATTGAAAGAAAGCACAGAATTCTCTTCTTCCCAACGTGTTCACAGGTCTAAATATCTCTTGCGACTAATCGCTCAGGAGACCGGCAAGCGGTACTTAAAGAGATATATCGCTCACGATATGGTGTGCAATCGCGCTAGTGTGGACCTCTTCTGTCGCCTCTCTCTAGATTTCAAGTATCTATCAGTGCGTGTCGCGTATCGTACATCGCTTATCTTATATCGCCTTAGTGTGAACGACACCTAAGGCGCCGTTCCCACTACGGCGATATATCGTAAGCGACTTATCGTAAGCGATATATCACAGCGATATATTGCTAGCAAGGTTCACAACGGCAGGCGATAAATCGGCGCGAAGTGGGCGGTAAAAATGTGGTGGGAACACAGTTTTTACTGCTTCATGAGGTTCGTTCCAGCAGCTGCCAGACAGCTTGACGCGCATGCGCAACGCTGAAATTGTGTTCCAGCAGCGCCTTCTCCCGCTTCTGGTTACTTGGAGTGCGGCGGTTTGGTGTTCCAGCAGTTGCCGCAAGCAGCCAGATGCTACCCGGAAAAATATTTCTGGCGCGGTCAAGCTGCCATATTGCGCATGCGCAGAAAGGTCTGAGTTAGAGTGGGGGGGGGGGGGGGTAGCCATCACGTGATACGTGTGTGTTTGTAGCGTGTTTTTCGATTATTTCAACGTCACTGCAAACCCACTTACACTTATTCGTTATTAGGAAGGGAAGTATTTTAATTATTCCTTTAAACTCACCTTCGCCTGCAGCCAGAAGCAGTGCAAAAAGCGTCCCAGCAGTGCAAGTATCAAACAAGGGTTTTTACGTCATATTAGCTGCATGCTCAGTAACACCTGTTTCTCAGCACTTGAAAGTAGCAGTCTGGCAGCTGCTGGAACGAACCTATGAGCTCAAGTGATGAAGACGTTGTTGTGGCTTACTGGTTCAGGGGTAGGATGAGAAGAAAAAGGAAACACTGGGTACATCCCTACAATGTAACCAACGCCAGCCGCGGTGGCCGAGCGTACTGCGGCGCGTCAGTCACGGTCTCACCCCCTGGGGCATGGATATTTGTGCCGTCCTTAGCATTAGCTAGTTCATAAGTAGTTTGTAAGTTTAGGGACTGATGACCCCGTAGTTAAGTCCCATAAGCTCTACAAAAACACGATGTCTCAGAATGTAAGCAACGTCCACCATAGCTCGGCTGTTGTTTCTCGAGAGCTGTCTCAACATGAATCAAAATTCAGGGAGTTTTATCGAATGTACCCTGAAAACTTTCATTTTCTGAAACACCTTGTGTCGTCAACCTTTGAAAATAAGAGATACACGCTTCAGGAAAGCAATTTCTCCCGATGAAAAACTTCTGATTACGATAAGGTGGCATGAATGTAAACAACCGAATTAATATAATTGAAGTTTTATTGTCATAATGTTTTACAAATTGTACCAGGATTACTATAATGTAACTGTATAAGAAAATGAACAGAAGTGATAACATAATTCAGTAGATTTACTTTTATCACTTTTCACAAATTGAACCAATTAGTTCCACTTTCTTGCGGCAGTGTGGCATTCTGATTGAGTCCGAAAGTTGATGCAGTATTGTTCATATGAGCCGAGTTTGCAAGGTGTCATGATGGGATGACGAATTCCACACAGAAGGACTGGACCCAGCTGAAACACTGGATTCCACATTCTCTCGTTCGTGTGTCTTTCATTTCTGGTACCATTTTCCTCCATGCCGCACTCGTCACATCTGCCTTACTGTAAGCGCCAATGGAACAGTTCCAGAGGCACTGATAGCCTTTAACTAAATTAATGAAACAAAGCACAGAATTGTCTTCTCTTCTTCCCGCCATGTTTACAGCTCGAAATATCGCTCGCGACTAATCGCCCCGGAGACCGGAAAGCGGTACGTAAAGCGATATATCGCTTATGATATATCGCGCAATCGCCCTAGTGTGAACCATTTTTATCGCCTTCCTCTAGATTTCACGTATCTGTCCATGCTTGTCGCGTATCGTATATCGCTTTCGATAAATCGCTTACGATATATCGCCGTAGTGTGAACGGCGCCTAGCTGAAACAAAGGAGTTGGATGAAGTTTGATGTGCCAGAGGTCGTATAGTACGACAGTGTCATCAACGTCTTCAAGAAACAGCAACACTTTCTGCGTAACTCACCCATCATTATTCACGACAATGCGCGGGCGCATACAACGCAAGTTGTGGCTGCTCTGTTCGGTCGATGGGACTGGGAAGTACTGTACCATCCACCATACTCACCGGACTTAATGACTTTGATTTTGTTTCCGAAGATGAAGGAACCACTTCGTGGTATTGGCTGCAGAACTGTTCCAGAGATTCAAAACGGCATATACTACGCCTTCCACATTGGTGGCAACGGGTTGTACACATCGCTGGTGACTAGTTTGAAGGACAGTAACGCTTTTGTATCAACTGTGAATAAATAGTTGCCACTATTTAAGTTTCAACTCTCGTACGTAGTTCGCAGTGCTGTAGCCGGCAGACTCCTATACAGCTGATCTTGAAAGAGTATTAATTAAGATCATACATTTATCTGTAACTAGCTTAAACCCGCGTCTCCGCTCGCGTGTTGGTTGATTATGATAGATAATGCGCGAAACGTCAAATCGATTTTTTTAAAGAGATGTATTAAACGAAATTTCTTTTTTACTGCTTTATTTATTTATTCCTATATTTCCTTATTCGTATGCTTATCCTTACAGAGAAAGAACTGAAGACATTGTGGCACACATAGACCAAAGATATGGTCTGTGGCATCAAGTTTCGCTGTATGTAACCTCCTTGCTATAGAGTCGCAAACGTCATCGACTGTCTTCAGTCCGAATTTTTTTATAACTTGACGACTTTCAACCACCATATCTTCAACCCCCTTATAACTATCGGAATGGAACTGCTATGGTGTACAACAGGAGACTTAGGACAACAATATTACACACAGACCATTCGTTTGCGTTCTGTAGTTTCCGCTGCAGAGCGAAATATTAAGACACACATACACGTACAATTTTATATACACCGATAACTTTCCCTCCCAATATACTCCACTCTTTTATCATTGTCAACCCTCAAGCAACAATGCAGGCAATAAAACCATTTTAATATAATTTTCAAAGAGTAATTATTGTTCCGCATTTCACGTTTTCTTCTTCAAATTACTAAATATCTATCAGATCGCTATAAAACCGTGCCTAAAATCTTCCTCAGTATCAAATTAGTAATTGTACAAATATTTAAGTCTCTGCGTCTTGTCGTTCGGACGTGATAAACTTACACTGAACAGACATTCACAATAATATATATATATATATATATATATATATATATATATATATATATATATATATATATATAAGTAAATATCCGATCGCCATAAAACCGTGCCTAAAGCCTTCCCCAGGTCGACATTAGTAACTGTACAAATTTTTAGCTCTTTATGTCTTGTGGTTCCGACGTGACAAACGTACATCGAACAGTCACATTTATAGATATAGATGAAACAGGAACTTGCAGGTACAAGATACTTTCGTCATGCACACTATGGTGCCGTACGAAGTATTATGTAGACGAGGGTGAGAGGCGGATACACATAACAACACCACTCTATCACTTTTTCCATTGCTGTACGACACACTGTTTTTGTTGGTGTTAGCTTATAGATTAACTTAACTGCCAACGAAAAAAAAACACTGTAAAACAATTCAAAACTCTAAAAAGCTACACAAACCGATGAAACTTCTGCGCATTGAAATGAAATAGGATTCACAGGCGTTTGATTTCCATGTTGATACTTGCAAACAAAAGCTCGTTGTATGTGACAGGCAGCAGCTGCCCTGCAATTTACTGTGGAACCAGTCCGTCTGTTAACGAATTTCTGCGTGGATTCACTTGTAGCACATTCGTTAGCATGTTTTATGGCGCCGCGTTTCATGTAATCGGGACCTAGGGCCCTTCATTCACCAACACCGCGGTAAAGTGATTTTCGCAACCGCGTTGTAATTATCTCTCTGCGAGCAAATCTTCACTGACCTTACTTTTCTCCGGCAGAAATGCGCTTTTTCCATTTTTTTCTCTTTTTTCACTCGTTCTGGTACATTCGGATTCGGCTCAAATTAATTTGCGCGTTCTGCTATATTTCGTTTTATGGGCCGCAGTAAATTCGCCCTCCAGTCGTGGTTGTATATTTTTCCTGGAGTAGGATGCCTCATCTCTCCCAAATGAATAGTAGCACAGGAACTATCCACCGTTCTATTCGACGAATGAATGTATTGTATTTCCTATCATTCTCACTCGCTCTTCGTTTGAAATTCGTCTCTATGGATCCAGCTTTTTAATTAATCTCAAGCGAATTATATATACGAGGCGCGTCCAGAAAGTAAGTTCCGTTTGGTTATATAAAACGAACGGGTACTGATATAGAAAAAAAATATTGATTGTACAAAAATCTACAACTGTTGAACTACTTTTCTACATAGTTTCCGAAATTTTGTAGGCAATTGTCATAGTATGGCACAAGGTTTTGTGTGCGTTTTTCATAGAATGTTGCCGCCTGTGTATTCAACCATGTCGTAACATGTTCTTTCAGCTCGTCATCATCGTTGAAGTGATTTCCACCAAGGACAGATAAGAAGAGGATTACTGTCAAAAGATTTTTTTTTCACGATGATGCCTGACCTCAACACCGAATGTGACCAAACAATTCTTACGGAAATTTCAATGGGACTTGTTTGATCATCCTCCATACAGCTCGGACCTCTCTCCTAACGACTTTCGTCTCTTCTTACACCTAAAATCTGTCCTTGGTGGTCAACACTTCAACGATGATATAGAGCTGTTACCATATGGTTGAATACACAGGCGGCAACCTTCTGTGAATGATGCATGCAAAAACTTGTGGCACGCTATGACAAGTGCCTACAAAATTTCGGCTGTTATGTGGAAAAGTAGTTTAAGAGTTGTAGAACTTTGTGCAATAAAAATTTCTCCTGTATCTGTGTACAATTACATTTTATTACCAAACGGAACTTACTTTCTGGACGCGCCTCGTATATTTTCGCAGTCGTGGCGGTCACATCACAATATGAGATTTGGAAAATTGTTCAGTGTTTATCCAAGTCAAGGTACCTTTTTCATTCATTTACGATGTGCAGTGTTCGTGTGCATCGATAGAAATAAGCAGTAACGCCATGAACATTTTGCTACAGTGGTTTTAAAAGAATCGGTATTTTGACATTTTTAATTAGTTTTGTATGTAATGTGTTTTCTCATGAAAATAGAAAAAAAGTACTTATTTACACGTATTATCTAGATTTCAAAAGATTCTTTCAGTGTGATCAGATTGCTATAAAGCCACCGATTACATAAATTTTCAAGGCGCTATCCACTGCAAGGCTTGCGAGAACTGTAATAAAAACGTGTATCGTTCTTCGGGAATGACTTCGTAGAATGAAGGAGCACTCATGGGCAGTAGGCAGTGTGTGGCAAATGGAAGTTTGGGTGTGGACGGAAGGCGTGCGCAGGTAGCATAATGATTAACGCGATATAGGAAAGGTTGGGGAAATGCCAGCCGACTCTTTTATAACCCCATACTGCTTCAAATAGCCTTTCAATATAACAATTGGAAGTAGGGAGCAGTGGGAGAAAATAGTTCGACACCGTACGGGGGATACTGTCTGGGTTCACTGACGGGTCAAAATCAGACCAAGGCGTTGGGGACGGGGTATACGGGATGCAGCCAAGACTGGAGTGCGTCATCTCTCTAGGGAAACTGGCCTCAGTATTCCAGGCCAAAATCAGTGCCATCAGGGCGTGTGTGGAGCAGAATTTGCGTAGGTGCTACAAAGATCGTAGCATCTATATCTATTCAGACAGCCAGGCAGGCCTGAGATCACTGGCAGCTCATGTAACAAGGTCTAAAGTTGTTGCAAAATGTCACAGGGTTCTGGTGGAGCTAGGGGAAAGCAATAGAGTAAACCTATTGTGGGTCCCTGGCCACTCGGGGATCAGTGGCAACGAACATGCCGACAGATTAGCCAGGATGTGGGCAGAGACTCCATTTATTGGACCGGAACCTGTCCTGACAATTACCACGGCAATGATCAAATTGGAGCTACGTAACTGGCTCAGAAGACAGCACGTAGAATATTGGACCAAAGTCCATCAACAAAAACATGGAAAGGTAATGATGCCAAAGCCATGTTTTAAAAGAAGCTCTGCAATCCTGGGTCTGAACAGGAGAGAGATTAGACTCATGGTTGGATTGCTGACAGGCCATGGGAATTTCAAAAAACACCTACATACAATGGGAATAACAGAAGAGGACCCTAAATGTAGGATCTGTGATGACGGGGATGAAACTGCATCACATCTAATCTTCGAATTCATTGCATTGGAGAGTAAAAGGCACAGAACATTTGGGACAACCAGACCCGAAGAAATTGTGTCTAGTAAAGAACTGGTAGAGGGACTCCTTGCACTGTTCAAGGGTATTGGTTGGCTTTACTAGATACACAGGGAGCGATACTGCACAATAAACTTAGTTTCGGTGCGGGCAGTGGCGGACCAAGACTGTTTTGGCTTCCCTGAAAAAAATTAAATAATAATAATTTCGTGTGGCTCATTGACCTGGTGCAAGTCTTTCAATTGGACCCCACTTCGGCGACTTGCATGTCCCTAGCCTACCCCAGTTATGCAACCGGGGAAAGGGGACCTACAGCTTAACGTGGAATCCGAACCACGTGTCGTTTCTGGCGACTCCTCACATCGTTGAGAGGTGAAGGATGGGTTAAAATGCAGACTGAAATCAATCAAATCAACGCGATCTCTCGCGAAAAGGCGTAAATACCGGTCCGGCACAAATTGTCACTTGTCACCATTAAATCATACAACAGATGCAGATTCATATTAACAATTGCGAACACATTCATTGTACTTACATTTGCTTACTTAATTTAGTTTGCGTCACAATTCTCGTATATGATTTAAAGCTGCTTTTATGTGCCAGTTACGTCAGAAATTTTTTGTGTGGATCACCCTTACACTTTTTACCTACTATCTACATCTACATAAATACTCTGCAAGTCACAATGAAGTGTGTGGCAGAAGGTTCATCGAACCGCTTCTATGATATTTCTCTACAGTTCCATTCTCAATAACTTGCGGGAAAAAAGAACTCTTAAACCTTTATCTTATTTTATTAACAAGAACATGCATCCCTATGTCGGTGGGTGCTAACAGAATATGTTCGCATTCGGAAGAGAAAGCTGTGACAGAAATTTCTCAAATCTTACCGCAACGAGTAACGCCTTTCCTTTAATAATTTCCACCCCAACTAGTGCATCATTTCCGTGACATTCTATCCCCTATATCACGATAATACTAAACGAGCTGCCCTTCTCTGGACGTCCTGTAAATCTTCTGACAGTCCCACCTGGCGCGGATCCAACATTGCGCAGCAATACTCCAAAATATGACCTACAAGTGTAGTGTAGGCAGTTTCTTTAGTATAACTGTTACACTTTCTAAGTGTTCTGTCAATGAATCGTAACCTTTGGTTCCCCTTCTCTACAATACTTTCTGTGTGTTCCAGTTTAAATTGTTCGTAATTGTTATTCCGAGGTATTTTAGTTGAATTGATAGCCTGTAGATTTGACTAGTTTATCGTGTAGCTTAAGTTTCACAGATTTCTTTTAGTGGTCATATGGATGACTTCACACTTATTATTAAGAATCAATTGCCAATTTTTACACCATGAAGATATCTTATCTAGACCATTTTGCAGTGGTTTTTGATCTTCTAGTGATTAACTAACCTATAAATGACAGCATCATACGCGAATAGTCCTAGAGAACTACTCAGATTGTCTCCTAAATCGTTTATAAAAATAAGTAAGAATAGGGGTTCTATAACACATCCCTGCTGAACACCACGTATCACTTCTGTTCTGCTCGTGACTTACCGTCAATTGCAAAGTACCGTCTCCTTTCTGACAGGAAATCACGAATCCAATCGCACAACTGTGGTCGTATTCCAGAAGCTCGTAATTTGATTAGAAGACGTTTGTGAGGTACAGTGTCAATAGCCTTCCGGAAATATAGAAAAAACAGAATCTACGAGGCGCATCCAGAAAGTATGTTCCGTTTCAATTTATCTCCGCTGCAGGGCTGCGATTGCAGTTCCGCACATGCGCTGTAGACGATGTGTATCAAGGAGAAGAACGTGCGCCATTTGGAGATCGCTGTCAGTTACATACGCTTTGTTGTGCTTGTTTGAAATGTCGGCGTTGATTGTAAATCCCGTCGCCTGTGAAATCAGGTCAGCGATTCGGTTTCTGAATGCGAGGAAAGTGAAACCAATTGTAATTTATCGGCAAATTTGCGATGTTTACGGACCAATTGCGATAAGTGATTCGATGGTGAGAAGATGGGTTCGACAGTTCAATGTGCACGATGAAGAACGAAGTGGGCGTCCACCTTTGGTTACAGAAGAACTGGTTCATGCGATTGATGACAAGATCCAGGAATACCGTAGTATACAATTAGTGCTCTCGCTATGGACTTCCCCCAAATTTCACGATCACTGACGCATGAAATTGTTACAGGTGTTAGATTTCTATGAAGAAGGTATACAAAACCTGGTGCCACACTATGACAAAAGCCTGCAAAATTTCGGCAGTTATGTGAGTTGTAGAATTTTATGCAATAAAAATTTCTTCTGTATCTGTGTACAATTTCATTTTATTACCAAACGGAACTTACTTTCTGGACGCGCCTCGTATTTAACATCCATTGTCGATAGCACTCACGGCCGCGGTGGCCGAGGTGACTGAGGCGCTCCAGTCACGGTCAGCACGGCCACTACGGTCGGGGGTTCGAATCCCCCCTCGGGCATGGATATTTGTGCCGTCCTAGTTCGTAAGTAGTTCATAAGTAGTTTGTAAGTTTAGGGACTGATGACCCCGCAGTTAAGTCCCATAAGAATTACAAACATTTGAACATTTTTTTTTGATAGCACTCATACATCATGTGAGTAAAGAATTAGCTGGGTTTCACAAGAACGATACTCTCTGAATTTGTGTTGACTTCTTCGAGGTAGTTCATAAGAGTTGATGAAAGTATGTCTTCTAAAATCCTGCTGCAAACCGGCGTCAATGATATAGGCCTGTAATTTTGCGGATCACTCCAGTAATATCAGCGAGAGTATTAGTAGTTCCACTTGCAGATTTCAGTCGCATGTCGTACTACCCTGTCTCTTCTCCTTGTCACTAATCTCTAAACGTTGGACTCCTCGTTGATTCTAAGGTGAACTTCTTATCTGTATATCAGTTCACGTAATTTTCTGCATCCTTGTAGGATACAACACAGACACTACGATTCTATCGTCCCACATCCTACAGTTCAATTACATACAGTGCTGTATTTCAGACGTACGTTTTCAGATGCATCTTGGCCTATATTTGATATTAGTAAACTTCTTTAGAATAGAAATCGCCTCTTCGTGTTATCAACGTGAAATTGACGAATGTGAACTCCATTTATAGAGATGATACTCGCTTACCATTGCTGTTGATTATTTTATAGGTTATTCTTGATTCTTTTGTTAACTATTAGACATCACAATCTTAAGCAGGTGGTGATCATATCCGAGAAACTATTACAGTTGATCGACATAAGAAGTAACGTGTACCTATGATTTTTATCATAAACCAGCTGAAAATCCGGCCCTGACTGGGGATGTATTCATTCTTTACTCATGTAGTACATCTACATTCGTCTCCCCTCCCCTCTCTCCATCTCTTCTTCTCTCATCTCTCTATTCATCTCCCCTCCCTCTCTCTCTGCTTATTTCTCTGCCTTATATCCTTCGCCTCCTCGGTTCATCTCTCGCCCCCCCCCACGCCTGTTGTAGGAAAACTCATATTTGTATGTCTGTCAGATTTCGTGGTAATCAGTGAAGTAAACAGTATAGCAAGGTATCCTTTGCCACGACTGTACGATGGCTTGCGGAATATAGAAACCCTCTCTAAGAAATTGTACCATCGTGAGCTAATTTTCAAGACAATTGGTAAAACGGAGTCTAAGACCCTCTGCGATACTCTAAAAGAAACATTATGTAGACAGAATGTTAAGTGTGAAAACTTTCATCAAGATCGGAAGAAAATATAGATTTAGTGGAAGTGCAAACCGTACTTCCGCCATGCATTATACAACAATTTATGGAGACTGTGACCTTCCTTAATTTTCTAAGGTCAAGTATGCAAAATTTCATCAAGATCGAAATAAAACTGTAGATGTAGTCGAAGTCAGTATTCAGTTTTCAAGGGTTTTTGAGCGTCATCTACCAGGCTCCAAAAACTCACAAAAATTTTTATCGAGTTCGATCCAGCGTTTTATGAGTGTAGTGACATAAACATGGCAATTAGTTAGAACGGTAAAAGGAAATAAGGTTCTACGTTTCTTTGTACCATGTTCTCAGATTTTTTTTCCATAAGTACCTTCCTCAGACTTCAGGTACTATTTGAAATAAAAAAAAAATGCCGAATTGATTCAGGCACTTTCGAGTAATGATTTATATATTTCATTTCTTAGTACATAGAACGAAAAGAAGGATTTTGTAATATTTTAAGCAAAGTATCCATTTGTTGTGGAATTTGAAATTTTCCCGGCTAATCAAATGTTCGTCGTAAACTTCATCCCACGATGTTTCAACTGGGCACATGTCAGTCATCTTCAGGTGAGCCAACATGGACTGACAAAGACGCTTCGCCTTATATATCACGCAGGTGGTACTACTGCACATACGTCGAAGACACGGTGACGGCGACAGAAGGACCACACCGCCCGGCGGCAGCGCCCTCGCTGGTGGAACTGCCAGGGCCAGCTGTCTTCGATAGTGCCGCTGGCCGCAGTTATCGGTGTGTACTGGCGTCTTCGTCTAGAACAAATCTCGGTGACGACGGGATCCCACGCGTTATTCAGCTGGTAGCCGCTGTCACGGTTCATCATCTACATCTACATAGATACTCTGCAAATCACATTTAAGTGCCTGGCAGAGGGTTCATTAAGCACTTTCATAACTTTTCTCTGCCGTTCCAATCTCTAATAGCGCGCGGGAAGAAAGAACACATAAATCGTTCCGTTTTCCATCTGATTTCTCTTATTTTATTGGGATAGTCATGTCTCCCTAAGTAGGTGGGTGCTAGCAAAATATTTTCACATTCAGAAGTAAAAGTCGGTGATTGAAACTTCGCAAACAGATCACGCCGCAGTGAATAACGTCTTTCTTTTAATGATTTCCACCCCAATTCGTGCAACATTTCCGTGACGCTTTCCCCCCCGTAACGTGATAAAACAAAATGAACTGCCCTTCTCTGTACCTTCTCAATGTTCTTCCGTCAGTCCCACCTGGTGAGGGTCCCACAAGGGGCAACAGTATCCCAGGAGAGGACGCACAAGTGTGACGTAGGCAGTCTCTTTGGTGGAGCTGGTGCATCTTCGAAGCGTTCTGCCAATGAAACGTAACCTTTGGTTCGCCTTCCCTACAATATTTTCTATGTTTTCTCTCCAGTCAAAGTTGTTCGTAATTGTAACTCCTAGGTATTTGGTAGAATCTACGACCTTAAGGTTTGACTGATTTATCGCGTAATTAAAGTTCAGCGGATTTCTTTTAGTGGTCATGTGTATTACTTCACACTTTTATTTAGTGTCAATTGCCAATTTTCGCACCATGTAGAAATTTTGTCTAAATCGCTTTGCAGCTGCTTTTGATCCTCTGTAGACTTCACTAACCGATAAACGACAGCATCATCCGCGAGCAGTCTACGGGAGGTATTCAGATTGTCTCCTAAATCGTTTATAAACACGAGGAAGAGTAGGGGACATAAAACGCTTTCATGTGGAACGCCAGATATCACTTCTGTTTTACTCGATGACTTACCGGCAATTACAACGAACTGTGTCCTTTCTGATAGGAAATCGTGTATCAGATCAGCAATGCGTATATCAACGGATTCTTTTATAATAAAGTCCCAGAATGATGTTGTTGAGGCCAAAATTGATGTTTTATCATACTCCATTGTATGTCTGTTAGAAATACAATGCTCTGCTACTGCAGAATTGCTGGGCTGCAGAAGGCGAGTGGTACGTTGATGTTCTGTACAACGTTCTTCCACGGTGCGTGTTGTATGTTCTATATAGACCATACTACACTCGTAAGGTATTTTATAAATTCCCGCCTTCCGAAGTAACAAATCATCCTTAACTGATCCCAGCAAGATAAAAATCTTTGATAGTGGACGGAAAACCACTTTCACCTGGTAATTATTAAGTATTCTTCCTATTTTGAAGGAGACATTTCCAAAAAATGGAAGGAAAGCTAGCGACTTAGTTGGCTCGTTTTCATACATTTCATTAATTCCATGATGGTGGTGGTGGTGGCTGGTGCAGCAACAGTGTTGAATAATTAAAAAATGCTCAGTCTCTGTTGCAATATTTTATTCTCCAATAACGCTTTTCGCGCTGTTAGCGCATCGTCAGACTGGAAAAAGACAAATGTTTTGTTACAGTCCGTGTACCTGGCGTGAAGCGAATCTAATGTGGCTAAGGTGAGTAAATTTGAAAATTCAGACTTAATTGGGTGGAGATGGGGCCACAGAAATATGTAAAGCTGTGGAGGAGGTATCTTAACAATTCCTGTTGTCATTGGGCGCCTGCAAAGAGGTAAACGTACGAAGTTCGTAAGGGTTATTTGAACTAGAATAACTAGGGGCTAAAGGGGTATGGTATGGAAATTATGGTACGCTTTTTATATGATAAAACTCACCATAGCAGCAGAGGAGTCGCTGTCGCGGCAGGTCCACGTTTACAACTGGTAGTATTACTATCAGCGGCTGATACTCCCCGTTGTAAACGTGGACCTGCCGTGAGTTTTATCATATAAAAAGCGTACCATAATTTCCATACCATGCCCCTTTAGTCCCTAGTTATTCTAGTTCAAATAACCCTTACGTCCTTCGTACGTTTACCTCTTTGCAGGCGCCCAATGACAACAAAAATTGTTAAGATACCTCCTCCACAGCTATAGATAGTTCTGTGGCCCCATCTCCACCCAAGTAAGTCTGAATTTTCAAATTTACTCACCTTAGCCACATTAGATTCGCTTCACGCCAGGCACACGGAATGTAACAAAACATTTGTCTTTTTCCAGTCTGACGATGCGCTAACAGCGCGAAACGCGTTATTGGAGAATAAAATATTGCAACAGTGACTGGGCATTCTTTAATGGCTGGTTTTCCTTTGTTTCGCGAGACTCGCTATGCACCTAATGCCAGTGCTTGACACTGAGGAATCGGGAAGAGTAGTTTGGGAGGCTCTAGATCAGAGAGTAATGCGGAGTCCTCGCGCCGAGATGACCTTGCCGATGCTGCGCTTCCTTTCGCTCTGGCCTCCCCTCCGCTTATTCTCTCTCACCTCCCATATCGCTTTTCCGCTTCCACCAACTTCCAACTTGAGACAGTACGCGCTGTTGTGGGAGTGTGGCACGGAAGCGACGAGACGGCTACAGCGTGACACGGAACAAAGCCAACTGCTGAGAGGTCGGGCATGCGGGGATCAGCCGCGCTGCTTCTGAGGAGCGCCACAACAAAGGGTCGCCTCTGACGCGCGGATGAGCAGCGACAAGTGATGCCAGCGCTAGCTGCCGCCTCCGCTTACCGCAGCAAAGCCGGCGGCCGCGAGACTCAAAGCACGCCGCACTCGACGCGAGCGCAGCACGAGCCACAATAGCACAGCGTGAGGTGCGCGCGCCATCTGTGTAGCGGTCACCTGCCACTGCAGGACAGGTGAAGCACTGCTGCCACAACACACACGCACAGCCGAGACAAGCAGTCGCTCTGATGCGAGTTGCTACCCTATTCACTACGGCACTAGCAAGGAGAACACATAGGTATCGAAGATAAAAGAAAGAAAAAAAAGTTCAAATGTTTGTTAAGCTTATGGGACTTAACTACAGGGTCATCAGTCCTTAAACTTACAAACTACCAACCAACACCAGTCCCTCAGAGCTACGGAGGTGGGAACTTGCCCTCCAACATATCCTCTCCTCCCGCCACCCCACTGGCCTAAATCTACGCTAATCCCTCCCCTTCCTCCATCCTCAGCTCACCTATTCATTATCCGTTCCTTACCTCTCTCCTCTCTCTCTCTCTCTCTCTCTCTCTCTCTCTCTCTCTCTCTCTCTCTCTCTCTCTCTCTTGCTCTCTCTCTCTCTACCGCCCTCTCACTCTCTCTGTCATTCTCTCTATCTCTCTCCATGTATGTGTGTGTGTGTGTGTGTGTGTGTGTGTGTGTGTGTGTGTCCATCCATATTTCCCTGTTTATGAAAAACGTTTTAGACACCCCCCCGCCCCTCCTACACCCTTCGGCATCATTATTTTCACTCTCTTCTCTTCTCTTTACTACTTGATCTTTCCTCTTTAGTTATATTTATCCTCTCTGGCTTGGCTCAGTACATACATGCAGTATCTCTGACGTCAACACTCCCAAAACACCACCTTCATGACCTAGGTCGTAAACCACCTTTCCCTTCTGTTCCCATCCTTTATTCTTCCCTTCTCTACCACCTGACGAAGGAACTCTGTTCCGAAAGCTTGTCCCTTTGTCCCCTTTTTTTTCGGTTTTTTTTTTTCATTTTGTGTTACTATCGGCGGTACAGCACAATGGTAAGTACTGGCCAGCCATTCTATCCATTTCAACAATATTTATTATCTCTGAGGAGAATTTTCATCATTAATCGAAAACTACTTATCTACTATCTTATACTAAGGAAGGCACAAATATCCATGCCCCAGGGGGGATTCGAACCCCCGACCGTAGTGGCCGTGCAGACCGTGACTGCAGCGCCTCAGTCCCCTCGGCCATCGCGGCCGGCGATATCGGAGATATATATATATATATATCTACACTTTCTCACTTCAGATATCTATGAGAGATGATCCAACCATCAGGACTGAACTCAATAGCCAATCAAGAAAGGGTCTCAAGATTACAAAGAGCATATAAGCTAACTTGGAACCATTGTAATAAGAAATCTATTTCTGTCAATGCAAAACTAAGGCATTACAACACAGTAGTCCTACAGAGGCACTCTATGCTGCAGAAACTACAGTGATTCATGGTCATACGAAAATCAGAGAGATTGAAAAACAGGAAAGAAAAATTTTGAGGAAAATATATGGTTCAGTGCTTCGGGAAGGAATTTGGATAAAGCGACCAACTAGAGAGATTTACAAAGACATGGAAACAATAATGGACACCATCAGAAAGAGAAGGATGAAATTTTATGGACATATCACCAGGATGAATGAAACCAGGCTCACAAGGCAAATATTTGAGATAGCAAACAAAAGCAAAAACAAGACGAAGTGGATCACTGAAACAGAAGAGGATATTAAAGAACTGGGAATCACACAAGACAACATAAACAATAGAGAACAGTTCAGGGACATTATAAAGAAACATAAACTTAAACTAGAACACACGGAGAACAGAACAGGAAAAAAGTGGTCAGAAGAACGCAAGGGAGAACACAGTGAACGCATGAAGAAAATTTGGGAAGAACGAAGGAAGAAGAAGAAGTCATAATTACTCAAGTTAAATCCTTCTCTTTAAAGGGAATAATCGAAAATAATATATATATATATATATATATATATATATATATATATATATATATATACAGGGTGTCCCAGCTATCTTGTCCACCTAAAATATCTCTGGAACAATAACAGCTATTGGAAAGCGACTTTCACCAGTATCAATGTACGGCTGGGGCCCATGAATGTACATATTTGGAAACATTATAAAACGAAAACAAATGTGTTTTTTAACAGAAACTTGTCTTTTTTTAAATGTGGACACTCTATATTTTTTCTTCAGCAATCCATAGCATGACAAATCAAATAAACAATGGCGTTGATTGCATCGCAATATTCCAATTACATCCCGAGATATTGCGAAGCGAAGTTGACGCTGGAAATACGCGAAACGCGACGCTAGCGCACGTTCTGAGCAGCATGGTGTCCTCGCCTGAGTCTCAAGACGAGCGCTAGCCGCGCGTTTCGCGTATTTCAAGCGACAACTTCGCGTCGCAATATCTCGGGATGTAATTGGAGTATTGCGATGCAATCAACGTCATTGTTTATGTGATTTGTCATGCTATGGATTGCCGAAGAAAAAATATAGGGTGTCTATTTTGAAAAAAAAAACAACATAAGTTTGTGTTAAAAAACACATTTGCTTTCGTTTTAGAATGTTTCCAAATATATATATTCATGGGCCCCAGCCGTACATTGCTACCGGTGAAAGTCGTTTTCCAATAGCTGTTATTGTTCCAGAGATATTTTGGGTGGACAAAATTGCTGACACACACACACACACACACACACACACACACACACACACACACACATTGTAAGGACATCCTATAACTCACCGCAAAGACGTGGCGATGAGCTGCGACAGGCACATACAAAAGACACACACACACAACACTTTCAGCTATCGGCCATGGCCTTCTTCAGAAAATAGAACACTCACGCAATCACACAGGCACACAACAGTCATACAACCTGCGGCAGCCGGAGGTGATGGTACCTCATTTTTACAAATGTAGGGACCTACTCGTGAATACGTTATTTTCTCAAGAACTTTGAGCAATAGTTATTGACATTGGACACATATACTTTTTTATGTAGTGGTTTAACAATAACGTATTTTATTATATCTGGAAAAATACCCCGCTCCAGAGAGCTCTTGCATAAGTGGCTGAGAATCCAACTTATCTGTTGGGAACAAGCTTTTAGTATTCTGTTAGAAATGCCATCAATTCCATACCAGCTTTTATTTTTTAGCTAGTTTATTATTTTCTTAATTTGGTGGACTATCAATTGTGTGAGATTGCATAGGTACAGCGTCTTCCATTAGTAACTTTATCTCTTCTATTGAACATTCAGATACTATTTTCATTCATACTGTGCAATGAAGGACGTAAGTGCACGATGAGAACGTCTGGGGTTACTGATGAACTGGTTCACGCAATTGAAGAGAAGATTAAGCACAACATCTCTTCTTACACGTAAAATCTGTCCTTGGTGGTCAAAACTTTAACGATGATGACGAACGAAAAGATCATGTTACCACGTGGTTGAATACACAGGCGGCAACATTCTATGAAGAAGGCATACAACAATTTGTGCCACGCTATGACAAGTGCGTACAAAATTTCGGAAGCTATGTAGAAAAGTAGTTTAACAGTTGTAGATTTTTGTACAGTAAATATGTTTTCTGTATCTGTAGACGTTTGTTTTATATAACGAAACGGAACTTACTTTGTGGTCATACCTTGTATATTTCAAAATAGCGTCCATCATTGTATACCTGTTCCCAGTCTAACTGTTGTAAGCTTTCCCTAAACTTGACAACTATCAAATCATTAATTGAGTGGACTGCTTTGGATGTCTTTTTTTTTAACTTGCTGTACAGAGCTACGTCATGTACTGTAACTAGTTGCTCGCCATGATGAGAAACACCGTACTCAACAGGGTAAACATTTATATTTTTGAACTTATCTTGGTATATATATATATATATATATATATATATATATATATATATCAGTTAGTGTGCTGCTCTCCTTTATTACCCGAGTAGGAAAATCAATAGCATATTTCAAATTGAAAGAACAATGTAATACTTCAAGGTCTTTCTTCCTATTATACTATTTCACAGATTCAACATTGAAAACCCCACGAATATTAATTTGCTTCTCCCTGACGGACAAATAGCACAACAAAACATTCAAGTTTTTCAGAAACAGCTGATAATTACCTTATGGGGACCTATACACTCTTACGATTATAAAAGTGCCATCATTTAGTTTAAGTTCACAGTAACATGCTTCTATATATTGCTCTACACAAAACCTTTTTGTTCCCAATGTTTTCTTTTTTCTTTTTTTTCCCAAAGTGATAACTTTTCACATTAAAGACAGCTCTGATTCTCCCCTTATTATCTCTACTTACATGTGCTAAGAGTTTATACCCATTCACATTAACATTTTCCATATCAGTGACAATGTGATGCTCACATAGGCATAGTGCATTTATTACACACTCATTTTCCATATCTTCCGCACGTACCAAAACTCGTATATTTTATTCTTTAAACCCCTAATATTTTGATGAAATCTACTAACATTATCTTTCACTGTAATTATGTGAAGATCTTGGGATATTTTAACAGCTTCAGTACCTGCCTGTCTGAGCTTCTGACTGATCACTAATGTTACGCTAAAAAAGAGGTATTCCAATGAGTTGCAGTCCACCCCCCCCCCCCCCTCTAAGGACATAGCTGTCAACCCAGTGAGTCTTTTGTGTTCCTATTGAGATGAAGACCATGCCTAGTAATACTGGCATCCCACCTATCAATAGCATCAACAGAAACCAAACCCATGTCTGAACAAATATCCGCCCTGAGTAGGTGATCTAACTACATGTTGACCCTCCTAAAAGAGTTGTTCAACTGGGGCCGATCATACTGCATGAAGGCAGGCACCAGCCCAACATTTGTATGGTTTGTTTCAGATACTGTTGTAACTAGGTCTCTCTCAATATTGTAGCCCTTGTCCACTATCAAAACATGATCCTGCTTTGTAAATCGCTTGCACAAGGTGCTTATATCTTCTACAACCTGGCTAAGGCAGTTTAACGTGGATTCCTAACCAAGTGTGGTGTGTCTGGCGACTCTTTACTCGATAGAAAGTGAAGATTCGTCAAAACTAAGTATTAAAATGAATGAGATTCGATCGAGCTACATCTCGATTCTCAGGCATGGGCTCTAACCGCTGAATCACGAGGCTCAATGTATGTAGGTATGGAGTGTACATCCATAGTTATCGACCCCTGAATTTCCGAGTGCCAAAAGTATGTTATTTAAATATCCCTGTCTTTCGTATGTATTGACGCAGGGGCTTAATTGTTTTACACCGCCTAATACCTTAGTATATCATATGTAAATTTAAACGGGATACCTGTACCTTCCTCTGAGAAACAGCGGTCTTAACAGTGGAACAGACAGACAGATAGACAGAAGAGCCACGAAGTGATCCTCTAAGAAAATACATATATCGAATCGTAAATGCGAAATATTTAAACATTTTTGTTGTTTCAGCACGCTGAATTAAATCGAATAGCGAAGTTGGAAATTTGAATCGGAACGGGACTCGAACCCGGATATTCCTCTTTGGACTATCGGTCACCTTAACCATCAGGCTTTACGGACATACTTTTCGTGCTACCGAAATTCACAACTCACCGCACAGTAATACTGTAGAGTCCCCTGTCCATTATTCTTCTTGCTTGTAGCTTTACCGGTAACCCTGCAAGGTATTTAACTTATCTGAGCATCAGCAACGAAACTGTCATTTGCTTATCTGAGGTAAACACACAGATATACTCGGTGGCACAAAAGTATGGAAACCTCTGAATAACCCGTCAAGAACTGATTTCGTTGAAAAATTTTAAATGTAAGACTTGTAGACTGTTTCCGTGAATATTCAAATGCGACCGTGATTCGACTTTCAGCATGACCTTGATGGTCATATAAAATTCAAATTCCTGTTTTTAAAATGGAAATCACCATCAGGAAGACTTTGAGGAAAGAGCACTACTGTCAGCGCGTCTGCAACCTTCTTGTTTCTGGCGCTATGTGGATGACACATTTGTGGTGTGGCCTCACGGAATAGAGACGTTACCCACGTTTCTTCAGCATCTGAATTCACTCCATCCAAGTATCCAGTTCACCATGGAGTTGGAAAGAGACGGAAGTTTACCTTTTCTGGATGTTATGGTAAAAAGAAAACCTGATGGTACGCAGGGCCATAGTGTGTACCGCAAAGCGACACACACAGAGCTATATTTGCAGGCCACAAGTTGTCATCATCCTGCACAACGCGGTAGCGTCTTACGCTCTTTGGTACACAGGGCACATGTGGTCTCAGATACTGACAGCTTGCCAGGTGAACTACAACATCTAAGAACTGTATTCCAGCAAAACGGTTATTCTGAGCGACAAATACGCAATGCTTTTCAATTGAAGCAATTTCAACGAAAGGATGTTGATGAAGATTCGGAGGCACCCACTGTAACGGCGTTCTTGCCTTATTTTGGTGGCATGTCATCCAGGATAGAACGTATCCTGAAGAGACACGACATCAAATGTGTGTTTCGTCCGCCATCAAAACTGAGGAATATATTGTGCTCGGTCAAAGACGAACTCGGCCTACGCAAACGCGGCGTATATAAAATACCATGTCAGTGCGGAAAATCTTATATAGGGCAGACATGTCGAACTGTGCAAGAACGCTGTACTGAACACCAACGCCACACACGCCTAGGACAACCCAGTAAGTCAGCGGTAGCAGAGCAATGCCTGAACACAGGTCATCGGATGTGTTACGAGAAAACGGAAGTTCTATCGTCAGTATCATCATTCTGGGACAGTATTTTTAAGGAGGCCATACACATCCGTACGGCGGATAATCTTATCAACAGGGATGCAGGTTTCCAGATGAGCGCAGCCTGGAATCCACTATTGGCTGCAATCAAAGCAAAACAGGAAAAAGGAGAAAATCGGAAACACGGAGGAACGCAGCGCAACGCAGATACTTAGTTCCAATTTCCACCACAGGAGCGTCCGGCAGCACATCATTGCCCACAGCGCACGCGCGGAAGACACCTCCTCGGCTCCCAGCAGGGGGCACCAGAAGCGGCGCCGCCGCCGACCAACACTGAACGGTCTCTCGCGCATGCGTAATCCCTGCACACGCCCTGATAAATACCGCCGCTGCCGCGCAATTACCATCAGTCGCGCCTTGAAGTACTGACAGCTACCACCACCTGAAGATGTCGAACAGTTGCGTCGGCGAAATATTGTGGGAGATTCACAATGTCATCCGGCGGCAAACCCGCGAAGTGTATTTTATACCTTCAGCCCTTTTCGTGTGCTGCTGTCGGAATGCGAGGCTAAGAGGTGACGACGGCCACGCCTTATCACAAGACGTGGAGGTAGAGATATGACCGCTCTGCAAAGCCGTGTTGACAGAAGCATATAATTGTTACTGCAGTGGTAGGGGGATTACCGAGACTGGACCACGTATCAGTGGGACCCGGTCGCCTGATGGGATCGATCAAATTTCTTTTTAGACCACACCGGCACTCAATTTTGCTCCGATGAATTGGTACTGAATCCGTGCACCACGTCTGAGACGCAACCCAGTGGTTCAGTCCTATTTTAGGGAGGACTCTCACCTGGCTTTACGTGGGATCTATTGTAGTAATCCAAGCGCTACAGCAGCTACAGAATACGTGAAAACTATTACAAGCAACCTGCATCTATTGATGCTTGATGTCTTCGCCAACACCGATGGAACCGTCTGTCCCTGTGTTACGAACAGCATGGTGTTACAATGGTTTGTACTGAAGTTACGTCTACATAAATTGATCCCTGACAACTTGTATTCCTGTTGAAAGTTTTCAGCAATAAAATGCACACAGACTCCGACGAAACCTACTCTTTCGAGTTGCCACAAAGAAAGTACTACGAAGCTGTCACGGGTGAAATACAGTAACAGTCACAGATAAGCTCATAGCAACTATAAATGCGCCTCATCTGAACCCAGTGGAATACATCTGCCGGCCGCGGTGGCCGGGGAGACTGAGGCGCTCCAGTCACGGTCTGCACAGCCACTACGGTCGGGGCTTCGAATCCCCCTCGGGCATGGATATTTGTGCCGTCCTAGTTCGTAAGTAGTTCATAAGTAGTTTGTAAATTTAGGAACTGATGACCCCGTAGTTAAGTTCCATAAGCTGTAGAAACATTTGAACATTTTTGGAATACATCTGGAGCATTACTCATCGGTCATTTTCCACTTATACGATTACTCAGGACCTTCAGTGTGTTATCGGATGCTGGTTGCTTGCCATCTGCAAATTTAGCTTTCGAAAATCATTTTTCCTCCTCATTCAATATTCAGGGCTGGTAAATCAGAGTGATTTGAAGTGGAACAACCATATTAAGTAATCGTGACTCAGACAGAAGCCAGGCTGATATAACTGTAATAAAGAAAGTGTGCTGCATCAGCAAATACAACAGCTTACTAAAGGCGCGGCGGCTCCCCGCCAGAGATTCCAGTTCTCCTTCGGACTCGTGTGTGTGTGTGTGTGTGTGTGTGTGTGTGTGTGCGAGCGCGCGCTTGCGTATGTGTATGTTGTCCTTGGCGTAACTTAATTTAACTAGTTAGCAAATCTAGGAATCGATGACCCTAGCAGCTTGGTCCCTTAGATTCACAAATATCTGAATATGAAAGAATAACCGAAATGTTTTACAGTAAAGATCCTGGAACAGCAGAAACAGCAAGTTGTAGCAGCTAGTTGTGAAGAGGGGAGAGAGAAATGTCATTAAGGACCATGCATCAAAGTTGGAAAGTTTATGCATTTAGATAAAAACCAACTTTGTTTTTATTCCCCTAAGATCCGTTAATATTGAGTTCATCACCGCCTGTCTGCCAAGAAAGCGAGAGAGATAAGCTTCTTAATACATTTCGCCGTGATTACCAGGAGAAGTAATAAAAAGTGGAGACAGTGCCCCGTAAGGTCAATGGTCGACAGAGCACTCTGGAATCCGAAACGAAATCGATGTGGGATAAGAGGGAGCCAGACGCGCTAAAAACTACGCCACTTCATTAACTGAAAATGTCGTGATTCAATACTTTCATTTGCACTTATATATTTTACGCGTTACTACCAGCTATATTATTGTCACATTGTTCCACGTTTTTGACACGGAAACGCCTTTAGTTATCTTTTCCCACTACCAGCAGCAGATTGAAACTGATCAATTTCAATTTTCAAACTAAAATCATAATATAATCTAGCAATCAAGTCGGATATTAAAATTTAAATGGTATTAATAAAAATGTTCAAATGTTTGTAGAGCTTATGGAACTTAACTACGGGGTCATTAGTCCCTAAATTTACAAACCACTTATCAACTACCTTATACTAAGGACGGCACAAATATCCATGCCCGAGGGGGAATTCGAACCCCCGACCATAGCGGCTGTGCAGACCGTAACTGGAACGCCTCAGTCCCCTCGGCCACCGTGGCCGGCTGGTGTTAATATTTATGCTAAATTGTAACAAAAGTTCTAATTGTTGCCAGCATAATTCTGATGCGTATTTAGCAGTCTTAGAAAGTGAGGGAAGAAGCAATTAACAGGTGTTGTGGACAGGTCAGAAACCTGCTAGTCAATCCTGTGGATACCTTGAGCAGACGGAGGATATATTTTGAAGAATTGCTCAATTTAGCTGAAACGTTCAGTGATGCGTCAGATTTTGAGGTAAAATAGGATAGGAATGATGATGGAAACAGGATCACATTGAGGAAGTCTAGAGAATGGTCAATAGATTGCAGTGCAATAAAGAGGCTCGGTTAGATGAAATTACGTCGCAACTCGTCAAATGCAGTGGAATGTCAGGTCTGAAATGGCTACACAGGAAAACTGAAATGGCGTGGGAGTCGGGACAGGTTCCATCTGACTAGACTAAAGCGGTAATCACGACAATTTTCAAAGATGGGAAAAGAAAAGATCGTAACAACCACACAGGTATCTATTTAATTACCATTGTGGGCAAAATACTCTCAGGTATTGTTGAAAGGAGAGTGCGATTATTAATTGAATACAAGTTGGATGAAAATCAGTGTGGGTTTAGGCCTCCTGGAGACTGTCAGGAGCATATCATTAGGTTACGGAGGATAATGGAGAAGTGCGATGAGTGGAAGAGGAAATTATATCTATGCTTTATAGATCTAGAAAAGGCTTATGATCATGTTCCTAGGAGGTAGCTATTGCCAGTTGTACAAGATTATGGAATAGGAGGTAAACTACTGCAAGCAATTACATAGACC
The DNA here is from genome assembly GCA_026315105.1 of Locusta migratoria. Classification (NCBI taxonomy): domain Eukaryota; kingdom Metazoa; phylum Arthropoda; class Insecta; order Orthoptera; family Acrididae; genus Locusta; species Locusta migratoria. The sequence goes on from CM048746.1 coordinate 301,491,241, forward strand.
TTCAGGTAGCAGTTAGAGTTGTCGGCAAATGGAGTTCATGGTTAAATTTACGGTATAATATTCAATGCTATATAAGTGTTCCTTCTGTGAAGAGTGAGATCGTTGGATTCGTTTTACATATAGGACAGTTCGCACATTACTTAAAGTAAAACACACATTTATTTATTGTATTTTACACGTTCTAAAGATTATAGCACTGAATGGTAACAGCGATCGAGAAGACTCATAAAAAGCAAGTATGTTGCAATAATGTTTGTGTAATATGAAGGCCTATTCTAATTTTATTACGTACAGTTTGTTATGAAATGTTTATAAGTCATTCCACTTATGGACATAACATGGAACCTTTCTAAAAGCCTTATGTTCATATATATTTTGTTGTTACTCATGTAGACCTACATCACTGGTAGAACATGACGAACATATGCACAAGAACGGAAATGTGCGTTTTCACATAGCTAAAGCAGGAATTTCACTTCTTACGCTTCGTACCTAAGTCGAAACAAGGCCCCTGGAGTTGATAATTTTCCGTCGGGGTTACTGAAGTCTCTGGGAGACACTGCCATGAAAAAACTATTTCATCTTATATTTGATAGAAGCGAAATAACCTCAGGCCTTAAGAAAAACGTAATAATCGCCATTACAAAGAAAGAATATGCAGACAGGTGCGAAAATTACACAACCACCAGTTTAATAAGTCATGGTTGCATAATTTTAAAACGAATTACTAACAGACGAATGAAAAGGTTAAGAGATGCTTACCTCGTGCAAGATTAGTTTGCATTTAGAAAAAAATGTGGAAACACAGGAGGCAATATTCACCTTAACGTTTATTTCAAAAGATAGATTAACGAAAGGCAAACCTACATCTCCAGATTTGAAGAAAACTTTTGACAATGTTGTTTGGAATACACTCTTTCAAATTGTGAAGTCAGCAGGGGTAAAATATAGGAAACGGAGGGTTAATTACAACTTGTACATTACCACTCAGCTGTTATTAGATTTGAAGGGCATGAAAGGGACGCAGTGGTTTGGAAGGGAGTAAGACAGGGTTGTAGCCTTCCTCCAATGTTATTCAATTTGTACATTGAGCAAGATGTAAACGAAAGCAAAGAGAAATTTGAAGAAGGAATTAGAGTTCAGGGCGAAGAATTAAATATATCGAGTTTTACTGATGACATTGTTACACTGTCAGAGACAGCAAAGGACTTGGAAGAGCAATTAAAAGGAATAGGCAGTGCGGTGAAAGGAGCGTATAAGATGAACATTAACAACAGCAAATGAAGGGTAATGGAATGCAGTCTTAGAAAGTAAGGTGATGCTGAAAGAATTAGCTTAATAAAGAAACAATGAAGGTTGTAGATGGGTTTTGTTACTTGGGCAGTAAAATAACATATGATGATGACAGCACAGAGGATATAAAATGCAGAATGGCAATGGCGAGAAAACCGTTTTTGAAAAAGAAAAATTTTCTTACATCAACTATTAGGTGCAAGGAAGTCTTTTCTGAAGGCATTTGTGTTGAGTGTTGCCTTGTACGGGATTGAAACTTGGAAGATAAATAGTTAAGACAGGAAGAGGATAGAGGTTTTTGAAATGTGGTGCTACAGAAGAATACTGAAGATTAGGTGCGTAGGCCGCATAACTAATGAACAGAATTGGGAAGTAAAGGAATTTCTAGCATACCTTGACTAAAAGAAGGAATCGATTGGTAGGACACATTTTTAGACATCAAGGAACAGTGAATTTAGCGTTGGAGAGAAGTGTGCGGGGAAAAAATCGCATAGGGAGACGAAGAGACGCATACAGCAAGCAGATTCAAATGGATTAGATTAGATTAGATTAATACTTGTTGCATAGATCATATATACGACATTTCGTAGTGATGTGGAACGTGGCAGTTTAGTAATTGTTGTCTACACTTGACAATCAATATTTTAAGGACTTTTTTTGTTTGGTTTTTGTTTTTTATTTTTTTTTAATTTCTTTTATTTTTTATTATTCTTTTATTTAAAAAAAAGTTTTATCTAAATATTCATCTACATAGTAGAAGGAGTTGCCATTCAGAAATTCCTTTAATTTCTTTTTAAATACTAGTTGGCTCTCGGTCAGACTTTTGATGCTACTTGGTAAGTGACCAAAGACTATTGTGGCAGCATAATTCACCCCTTTCTGAGCCAAAGTTACATTTAATCTTGAGTAGTGAATATAATCCTTTCTCCAACTATTGTAGCTATGCACACTGCTATTACTTTTGAATTGGGTTGGATTGTTAATAACAAATTTCATGAGTGTTGGTTGCTATTCTTATGAGGAGATGGAGAGTCCTTCTCAGGATAGAGTAGGGTGGACAGCTGCATCAAATGTCTCAGGACTGAAGACCACGACAACAACAACGTTTCGTAAACAGTGTGTTTCCAGGACCAGATTCCGCTGGTCTCGCCGCAGAGCGTGTGATGTCCTTAGGTTAGTTTAGTTTAAGTAGTTTGTAAGCTACGGACTGATGACCACGCAGTTTGGTCCGATAGAATTACAAACATTTTAGCTGTCGCTGGAGCGCGCTGCAGTCGCGTGTCCCTCGTTGAGGCGCACACCTAGTATCACAGGCATGCCATCTCCGAGCGTACAGCCGCACAGTGGACTCGCCACGTTCGCCGTACACATTTGGACACACAGACACACTCCGTGTGCCGACGGCTTAAGGAGCGCCTTCCATCCAACGAGGAACGCAAACACGTCAGCAAGTGGCCGGGCGGTCGGCGCCTCCACTGAATAATTCACGGCGCCTTACGTATCGCTTTATTATTCCAGCAATTTAACACATTTCACATGCATGCAGGTGCCGATCGTACGGGGCAGATAGCATCTTCCGCCGAGTGCTTGCATTATTTATGGCTCCCATAATAGCGGAGCTGCTTCTTGCCGCGGAGGAGATGCTGCCAGGCGTAAACGGGGGAGTGTGAGGGGCAATTACCACGGGCGAAACTGTCGCACGCTAGCCCACGAAGAGAATACTACACTGAGCGGCTACATTATCACTAGCGATGGTCTCTGATATGAGGTTAGAATGGCGAGGCCACACTTTAAAACCTGTCGAAACCTTCCGAATACTCATCAGAGTATTTCAGCAAGTGATTCCTGCGATAGATGTACTGTATACTCACTAGGCATGTACGCTTCCCTTTCCAGAAATAAAAAATCGCACTGACGTGTATTACTGCCCACTTTAGATTTGTATTTTTATAACTTTTTGCAAACATTTTGGACCAAAATAATAATCTAAATAACAAAAAATTGATTAATAAGAGTGTCTGAAAACCTTTTAGGAAAAAAAGGGCGGGTTCCGAATCACTGACCTTCAGCGTCACAGTCCAACGCATTGCCCACTACGCAACAGCTAATCCCATACTATTGATGGTCGTTGTTAACTGATGCTAATATGGCATTTGTAGACACTAGATTATCATTTATCGTACGAAGAACGACGCGATTTTGTTAATTACAATAAGAAAATCATCAATCATAAGTAACGCAAGATGGCGTATGCCACAGAGAGTTTTGGGCGAGGAATATCACGTGACATCTGTGAACGGCTGGTTTTCATTAATTCAATGGAGAGTGTCAAATCTCCGTTATTTTTGCAATACGATACGAGATATGAAAAAAAAAACATAAGGTAACAAGGTTGTAGAGAATTTTCTCCTCTACAGATTCGTTTATTCAATTTTCGCGTCAGATGAACGGTTTATTTCCAATTAAAACTAGATTACTAACGGATTTTTTTGGTATTACTAACGTATTTCTTGTCAGAAATATTTCAAAACGCGAGGTTCTGGCCTCTGGTAGCCAACAATTATGTCTGTAAAATTTGGTGCCGATCGGTTGAACGGTTCGACCTAAAAAGTGGGAACACGTTACAGCTAGACAGACATCGTCAAATCGCCGTTATTTTTGCAAATATCTCTGCAACGATGCAAGATATGAAGAAAACATAATAAACGGAAGTTGTAGAGAATTTTCCCCTCTACCAATTAGGTTATTCAATTTTCGTGTCAGATGAACGGTACATTTGCAATTACAACTATATTACAAACGGCTTTTTTGTATTACTACCGTATTTTAAATTTGAAAAAGGGAGGTTCTGGTCTCTGGCAGCCTACAATTATGTCGGTTGAACGGTTTGTCTTAAAAACAGGTAACACGTTACGGACAGACAGACAGACAGACATCCCAAAATCACCCTTATTTTTTGCAATATCTCTGAAATGATACGAGATATGAAAAAAAAAAAAAAATCCATAAGAGAGCAAAGTTGCAGAGAATTTTCTCCTCTACAAATTCGGTTATTCAATTTTCGTATCAGATGAATAGTCAGACGACGATCGCAAAGGCCCACTTTTAGTGTTACTATCGTAACCCAAAATAAATTAATAAATATTAAAGTTGAAATCACTATAAAGGAATGAAATTTCGTTTATAGGTTTCAGGCCGGCTATCATGTAGTTTCTGTGTGGGATAATCAGTGTTTAAATTCCATTGGGTGTATACCCGCGGCGGCCCAGTATTTGGATTATACTTCAGTTAGTTAAGTGTGGTTCTATTTCATTTGTTGACAATATACGAGGGTCCAAACTTAAATAGAAGCAACACCACTGTGGAGACACGATGCAATTGAATATATTATTGCCGCTGATAGCATACCATGTCATCAGTCCCTGCCGCGGTGGAGTAGCCGAGCGGTCTAAGGCGTCTCGCTGCGCAGCGCGTGGTTGCTCGCCGTAAAGGCTCGAGTCCTCCCTGGGGCATGGGTGTGTGTGCTGGCCTTAGGTTAGTTTAATATTCATAGAATATATCACATCAACTGCGATTGGGCAAAGCTGAAAATGTGTACCCAGCCGGGATTCGAACCCGGGTCTCCTGCTTTCTAGGCAGTTGCGCTGACCCCTACACCACTGGGGACACAGTGATCACCGCACCTGCAAGGACTACCCATGCACGCCTCCCGTCAAATACAAATTCCCAGCTTCGCCCTGCCCATAGTACTCAAACTCGTAGTTTAACTAATTCCCGTAAGAGTAAGGGCTTCAAACTTGCCCACCCCTCCCCACTAACGATAGGATCATTGCCCGTCACCGGCATATTATATATATATATCTGTGGCGTCTGTTCCGAAAGAATAGACGTCACTTCTGATCCTGCAGCTGTTATTATTTAATATTCATAGAATATATGACATCAACTGCGATTGGGCAAAGCTGAAAATGTGTACCTAGCCGGGATTCGAACCCGGGTCTCCTGCTTTCTAGGCAGTTGCGCTGACCCCTACACCACTGGGGACACAGTGATCACCGCACCTGCAAGGACTACCCATGCACGCCTCCCGTCAAATACAAATTCCCAGCTTCGCCCTGCCCATAGTACTTAAACTCGTAGTTTAACTAATTCCCGTAAGAGTAAGGGCTTCAAACTTGCCCACCCCTCCCCACTAACGATAGGATCATTGCCCGTCACCGGCATATTATATATATATCTGTGGCGTCTGTTCCGAAAGAATAGACGTCACTTCTGATCCTGCAGCTGTTATTATTTAATATTCATAGAATATATGACATCAACTGCGATTGGGCAAAGCTGAAAATGTGTACCCAGGTTAGTTTACCTAGGTCTCAGTAGTTTGTAAGCTACGGACTGATGACCACGCAGTTTGGTCCGATAGATTTACAAACATTTGAACATTTTTTTCAACATACCTACCTTACCTCCGAGGAAATGGACTCCCACGTCACCAGTGTGCGCACAATCGAAGGAAACAATATCACTTGTGAGCGAGCGGGCTGACGTAAGGGAGTCACTATGTTTTCGAAACAGAAACAACGGAGTTGGATCAAGATTGACTGTGCCAGAGGTCGTAGCACGACACTGTCATCAATGTTTTCAAGAGGCGTGCGGCATTACGGTACATAAAGTGCTAATTTGACTAAAAGCCTTCAACGAAGGTCGGAAAACTGTGGCAGACATGCATCGGGCAGGTCATCCTAGCGTCTCTGAAGAAGACGTGCATACTCTTGATGCATTAGTGGACAGTGATTGACGCCAGACGATTCGTGAGCTCGCTCAAGAAATCGTATTAGCGCATACGACTGTGCTTCACATCATGAAGGAACGCCTGAGCATACGAAAAATTGCATCAAGATGGGCGATGAGTGATTCAATTGACGTAAATGCAGAAATGGATGCGTTAGGACGCTGCTCAGACGCACTTAAAGCGCTTTTTTTTTTCATTTTTTTTTCTTTATTTTTTTTCTTTTTTTGCGGATTTTTTTTTTTTTTTTTTTTTTTTTTTTTTAAATCGCGATTAGGAGTGTTTTTTTTATATTCCTTTTCTTTCGTGGTGTTTATTTTTTTTTCTTTTCTCCCCAAGGTCAGGAAAAAAATTACTACAAAAAAAGGAAAAAATAAATAAAGGGGCCTATGTGCCACCGCCACTTTTGCCCTAAGAATAAACAAAAAAAAAAAAAAAAAAAAAAATTAACTGTACCTCTTCAGGCGTTGGCTCCTGTCTATACCTATCCCAAAACAAACTAACCTAGATACACTAAGTGATAGGAGGAAAACATAGGAATGGGAAGGAGACATTTGCAATCATTTATTTATTTATTTTTATTGCTTTATTGAAGTGTTCTATGTCTTGTTCTCTTTGTGCAGTTCTTCACACGTCTTCAGTGGGGAACATCCAAACTCGACTTCTCGATAATTTTTGTATAGGTTCCGTTTTCAGTTCTTTCAGGACTCATATCAACAAGAACATCACATTAGCTTCTCATAGTTTGAACGTTCCAGCTGGGAGGCGGATCGTGAAAGACGCTCCATAAAAAATTGGAAAAGTACTGTTGGTATTTGGGGTTACGAACGATAGCGCAATGGCGATCATTGAGGTACGTCCAGTAATCCAGTTCTGATTTCTCGTCTCGGTCGAAAAGGTAGCGGACGGTGTGTCCGCGTATCCAGTTCACAGCGTTAGTTTTCGTGGCCGGGTAATAAATCGTGTCCGGGAATAGCAGCGTCTGGAATGAGAGCTGCGCAGGTGTACGTCGGGTGACGAAAGCGAGAATGCGTTGTGCGAGTCTCCAGACGTCGGAGGAAGGACCACATTCGGACCGGTGGTTGTCGGTGTCATCCACCCCACAGTGAAGACATAGGGGTGTGTCAGCGAGTCGGATACGGTGCAGGCGAAAACGGTTGACTTGTTTACCGTTGACGGTGATATACCAGGCGGACTGGACGCTGGAATCAAGAAAAACTGCATGTACTGCTTTCCATGCACGACGCCATATGATTTGCGGAAACTTTTGTTCAATAGGATTGGGGGGCTGATGTAGTTGGAGGGTCTCATAGACAGTCTTTGCCCGTAATATTCGTGAAAGAGGTAAGGATTGGTAAATGTAGCTTAATTCCAAAAAGAAGTGTCGGATGTAGTAAAAATGGCCTGGAATGTCAGATAAATTGACTGGGGATGTTTTAGAGACGGGTGCATATTCTCGTAAAAGCAGTCCGGTCATGCTCGTCGGGCAGTGTCGCCATATTTTCAGTTGGGAACTAACAAACAGTGCCGTGACTTTTTGTGGGACGTGGAAGAGACCGACCCCACCACGATCCCGTGGGAGGGAAAGTGAGGCATATTGGACCTTGAATAATAGTCCAGTACAGATAAAGGATCCCATCGCCATCATCATGCGACGGGCAATGGTTATCGGGATCGGGAACACTTGTGCCACATGGGGAATGCGAGAGGCGTGATAAACGTTCACGTAACGCGCACGTTGAATCACATCCAGGGATCTAAATCGGTGTTGAAAGAGGCTTCCCCGGATCGTTTGGAGCAGACGCCTGGCATTTAAGGTCGCCGAACGACGAAGATCTTTTGTAAAGTCAATGCCTAAGTAGCGGACGGTGGTGGCCACACTTAGGGGGGCAACGCATCTAGCAGATAGACCCTCTCCAATAAGCAGAACTTTCGATTTAGCAACGTTGAGAGAACTGCCTGATGCTTCGCCATATGTTGTTATCCATGTCAGAGCTGCGCGAACGTCGTCTTCACTGCGTAGGAAGAGCATGAGATCATCAGCGTATGCCACACAGCAGAAACGGTGTCCGTGCAAAGATATGCCCGTCAGACGTTGGCGAAGTCCTTGGAGCAGGGGTTCTAAGACAAATGCATACATAATTGTAGAAAGTGGGCAACCTTGTCTAACAGACCGTGCAATCCTAAGAGGCGCAGTGAGGCGTCCATTATAGAGTACTCTGGAAGTTGCGCCACTCAAAAGGCGCTTTACTACACTCACTATTTGTGCCGGAAAGCCCATGTGTTGTAGGACCGTTACCAGAAAAGTGTGATCTACCCGATCGAATGCCTGACTGAAGTCAAGCGAAGCCAGTGCACCAGGCAGTTGTCGGAACTTGGCGAGCGCAATCATGTCCCTGTAACGGCAAAGGGCCGTTCGAACATTGTTGGCTCCACCCAGGGAAGTCTGGTCGTGGGATGTTACGTACGGTGCTGCCTTCTTGAGTCGAGTTGCTAACAAGCGGGTGAATATCTTTAAGTCACTATTGAGAAGAGTGATGGGCCGGTAGTCGCTGATCCGTGATCGCCCGTGAGGTTTAGGGACGGGAACAATAACACCGTCGAGGAAGGCGGGAGGGATCGTCGTTGCTGGGGACATCAGTTCACGGCAGATAGCTGTCCAATTGGGTACCAACAGGTAGCTAAAACTCTTGTAAAATTCTAGGGGGAGGCCGTCAGGTCCTGGGGATTTATTGGCGGCTCCCGCCCTGATAGCGTCCAGGACTTCGTCAGTGGTCACGTCTTCTTCGAGTTCAGTCGCCACGTCTTCCGGAACAGTGTTAGTGATGAGTGCCGCAACCTCCTCGATTAAAGTTGGGTTTTGTGGAGCGGCCATGTACAACCGGGTGAAGTGAGAATGAAAAGCATGACCAATATCTTTTTGAGATGTATGTCGTCGGCCTTCCACATCGACAAGATCTTGTATAAGAGCTCGACGTCGATGACTGCGTTCTGCAAGTACATGGTACATAGACGGTGGTTCCTGAGGTATACGATCATTAGTACGGGACCTCACAATGACGCCTTCTAATCGTCGACGCGTGAGAAGGGTGATATGTGCTTTAGCACGATGCACGATCGTCTGTCGAGATGGAGAGAATGGCATCGAAGTGCACTCTCGTAGGATCGCGTAGTGAAAGTCTAAGGTGCTTGCTTGCCAGGCCTTGACATCTTTACCGTATCCCATCAATGCTTTTCGTAGTGCCGGTTTCGCGCAGGATAACCACCATGATAAAGTCGACGTGTAGGCGGGGCGACGGCGGCGGCAGAGGGCCCATGCGTCCTCTACTACGCATCGACAGTCAGGAGCAGTCAGGTGGGCAACGTTCAGTTTCCATGGACCGCGACTGTGCCACACTCGTTGTCGGGCGAGGACAACGTCGCAGATGTAGGCTTCATGATTGGAGAAGGCCATAGGCCATACTTCAGCATGTCGTGTGGCATCAGCGAAGGTGCGTGTAAGGTAAACGCGGTCGAGTCGACTGGACGAGTGTGCTGTGTAGTATGTGAACCCCGCGCGTGTTCCATAGAGTTTCGTCCATGAATCGATTAGTTGTAGTCGCTCGATAATGGAAGACAGGGCTGCGCACGGAGAATGTGTGGGGAGTTGATCAGTGGGTCCTTGTGTGCAGTTGAAATCCCCGCCAAGCACCAGATCATCCAGTGGACCCACAAAAAGCGGCATTACCTCGTCAGCAAAGAAGACATGTCGTTCCCTACGTCTGTTGGAGCCTGACGGTGCGTATACGTTGATAACACGCACACCGAACAGAGTAAGGGCCATTCCCCTCGCATTAGGAAGGTACACAACATCTTCAGCAGGGAGCCCTTCGCGGAGGAGGATGGCAACTCCGCTACCATTGTCAGAGGCGTGAGAGATGTGCGCTTCGTAGCCGGTAGTTTAAATACTTATCAACTACCTTATACTAAAGACGGCACAAATATCCATGCCCGAGGGGGGATTCGAACCCCCGACCGTAGTAGAGCGCTAATAGCGCGAAGGAGCAGTTCTCTTATGCTATATCGTATCACTGGACGAGACAGGGGCCACATCGTATTAGCCAAAACTGAAACGCTAATATAACGAATGGCGTCATTATGATTCGCCGCGAAAGTAGAACGTGCGTCAGATCCTCAGTATAGTGAAACTTATGGTGATTCTCGTGTACGGCTGTGATGGAGTCATCCTAACGCATTACATTCCTCCACGGCAGACTGTCAATGCTCAGTATTACAGTTCGGTTTTGGAGCATCACCTGTGACCAGCTTTGCGAAAGTAGCGGCAACACTTTCTGCGCAACTCACCCATCATATTGAACGACAATGACGGGCGCATACAGCGCAAGCTGTGGCTGCTCTGATGAAAATAAAATATTTGTAGAGTTTATGGGACATAACTACGGGGTCATCAGTCCCTCAACTTACAAACTACTTATCAACTAGCTAATATTAAGGACGGCACAAATATCCATGCCCGAGGGGGGATTCGAACCCCCGACCGTAGTGGACGTGCAGACGGTGACTGACGCGCCGCAGACCGCTCGGCCACCGCGGCCGGCGCTGCCCTGTTCGGTCGATGGGACTGATAAGTACTGTACCATTCACCGTACTCTCCGGACTTAAGTCTTTGTGACTTTGATTTCATTCCGAAGATGTAGGAACCACTCGTGGTATTCGCTTCAAACCGTTCCAGAGATTCCAGAGGCAGTAGACCGCTCCATTCGTACCATAAACAGAATAGGCTCTGTTAACGGTATAGTACGCCTTCCACATCGCGGGCAACGGGTTCTGGACAACGCTGGTGGCTACTTTGGACAGTAACGGGTGCAAACATGTAACGCTTTTGTATTGGTTGTGAATAAATACTTGTCACTGTTTAAGTTCAAACCCTCGTACATACAGGATGTGTCTTAAATGAATGTAGAAATTAAGGGGGGCTGGTAGAGTGGGTGATACCAAGCATATTTCACGCAGCAACCCATGTCTGCAACCCTTAGCCTTTGGCGATAGGGGTTGTTGAGTTACGTCGCGCGCTGTCAAGAGGGTGGGCATACCACATGCCATCTGAGTAGTCACAGCAGCGGTTTTGCAGGGCAACGTCGTCAATGTATTTGTATGGGCCGGGTAAATGAGAAGTCGGGTTGAAGTGTGATAACCTTTATTTGACATCAGTTACAAAAAAGTGCTGGAAAGTACGCTCTCCTGCTTTGAACGCACTCCGTCCAACGACGCTACAGGGACTGTCGCACTCTTTCAGACATTCCTGACAAAATGTATATTGCATCGGAGGGTGCCATAATTCGCGTTATCAACTCTTCATCAGTCTCAATGGCTGTTTCGTAGAAAAGAGATTTCAGGTGGCCCAGAAAGAATGCTACCGAGCCACTACGCCCTATCCAGTTCTCGCCAAAGGCTTCATCCAAAGGCATTCGCATGCGCACATGCACCAGCGTGTTGGTACCACATTTCTGTTGCACATTGCGTGCAAAATGTTCTGAGTGATGCAGATTTTACAAAGTCACTTCAAGACGATATAAACTGATTAAAACATTTAGGGAATCGGTTAGGATACCCAGTTTCTGAAGTATTGCCATCGGCAGAATGAACTACAATGACTCGACGTCCTTCTGGTGATTCTACGGAGTGAAGAAAACAACATTACGGCAACGGGGATAGTTGTAACAGCCGCGGCAGAATAGCTGTGCGTATTGAGGCGCCGTACTGCGATGCCCGCGACCGTTCGCCTTCGGGGTTCGATTCTTCCCTCGGTCATGGGAGTGTGTGTCGTCCTTATGTTTGTTTAACTTAGTTTAAATAGTTTGTAAGCTAGGGACTAATAATCAGGCACTTAAGTCCCCTAGATTTACAAACATTTGAACATAGTCGTAATAACACAAAGTTATTGCAGAGGGTGTTGGTGTTGAATTGTGTTTACGAAACGAATTACAGAAGCAGTTGGGTTCAAATGGCGAAAAGAGCAGGTAGTGCAATGTAACATCCGAAGCTTATGGGTATCCATATGAACATTGGAAGCGGAAGAGACTCAGAGGAAGGTAGCTGTACCTATTGGATTGCCCCAAAGTGTTCACTAAAAGATGATTGTTACCTCCGGTTAACAGCCCGTCAAGACAGGAGGCTGAACGGAACTGAGCTGCAACGCGCCCTCTAGACAGCAACAGGACGTTCAGTATCAACACAGTCCGAAATCACCTTCTGTAATGTCGTTTCCACACACGGAGGCCTATGTTGTGTGTCCCATTAAAACAACGACACCGTTTAGCTCGCAAAAATCGAGCGGAGAAACATCAAGATTGGAGTCGTAACAAATGTCGCCAGGTTATGTTCACAAATGAGTCAAGATTTTGTGTTCAGCCAGACAATCGTAGTTCCCGCATCTGGAAAGAACGTGGAAGGCGGAACAACCCAGCTTATGTGTAGGAAACATCACAACATCGTGGTGGTGGACGAATGGTGTGGGCAGGAGTCACTACTGCGAACATGTCGATCATAATGACTCTTTGGCTGTTAAGTGGTATAGAGACGAGGTCTTTTGGTGTTTTATTCTGACCAAAGCCGGTGCCATAGGAAACGAGCTACTTCTGGTGGATGATAACGCTCGTCCCCACAGAGCTGCAATGGTGGATAACATGCTTGAAATCGAGGGAATTTAACGAACTGAGCGGTCAGATTGTTCACCGGACTGAAACCCGATGGAGTCTGTCTGGGATGCGCTTGGCAGACGCACTGCCGCCTGACCAGCGCTGCCTGCAACGTTTGCAGAGCTGGTTATTGCAGGCATGGAAGAATGGCCAAATGGAGCTGATTGATAACCTCATACAGACAACGCCACGCAGGTGTGCAACTGTAGTGACTGTCTGAGATGATCACACACCACATTAGAGGACAAAGGGAATGATTTTTTTCACTCTTATGGCAGCTCATAGTGTCGAGCTCTAACCAGGAGACCACATGGGTCTCGGATTCCAGAATTTTCTGACATTTATGATACGTGAAGTTCAGAACTCGAGTAACAATCAGCCAAAGCCATTCGACGAAACTCTAAAAAGTTTTCATGAAAATCGACTTTTGCAAGTAAGGGAAAGTACCAATCATTACACGAACAGTAGCATCTGCCGATGTATCTCAAATGCTAGCGCCCTTGTCGTACGACCGTGGGGTTGCGGTTAGAATCCTGTCGTGACAATTTTTTTATATTTTTTCGTTTTGTTGGAATAGAATTTCAATATTTAATGGTAATTTTTACGAAATGTGCACATACTTATGTTTATTCGTAAATTTATATATTTTATACAATGTTGTTAATAACAATGGTTTCGATAAAAAACATAAGCTACATATTTTTAACAGCATTGGCTTCAATATTAGTGAACAACTGTTGTCTTTGATTGTTCAGTTTGTGAAGAGCTACAATGCTGTTATTGGAAAGCCATCTCCATAGCTACGAATGGCTTTCCAAGAAGTTAACCTGCTCAAACATCGTTTTAAGTGACGACTAGGTTTTCAGATCGTCTACATACACATAAACAAAAACTGACAAAAACACGTAGAATTAGAGATTCCAAAATGTTTTATACGACTGAATTCGAAAACGATAACTATACCATCACAGGGAAATTCGAACCACCAAATCGTTTGTTGTGATACCAGACGCTACCACCTGAGCTACACCGACGTCCGACATATGTTACAACTGGTTTCATTATTGGTAATTACGTGTACTTTTCATGACTTCAATGTCGATTTTCTCGATAATTTTTTAGAGTTCTGACGAATGGCTTTGGCTGATTGTTATTTAAGTTCTGAATTTTACATACCATAAATATAAAGAAATTCTGAAATCCGATACCCATGTGGTCTCCTTGAAAGTAAATGTCAAGTATATCTCAAGTAAAGATTTGAGGGAGGAAACTGTCGTACTGTATCTTTTTGTTGTTGTTCGTAAATCTATCGGACCAAACTGCGTGGTCATCAGTCCGTAGCTTACAAACTACTTAAACCTAGGTAAACTAACCTTAGGACAACACACACACCCATGCCCCAGGGAGGACTCGAACCTCCACGGTGAGCAACCGCGCGCTCCGCAGCGAGATGCTTTAGACCGCTCGGCTACTCCACGTACTGTATCTCACACAAGTTAAAATTGTAAGCAATATCAGAATAAAATACGTTAACACATGCATAATCTGTATGATATCTCATCTGATCCCCTAATAGTTTTTGAGGAGTGTAGAAAACTGTGCTGGTTTATTCGCAAGTGCGACCTCATTTCCCCTTAACTTCTGCCTCCGGCCTGCTTTCGCGAAAGTTGCTCGCCGCTGACAGTATTAAGTCAAAATAGATTGCAGCTGCTTGCCGGCCTACGCCCTGCCAGATATTGGGGGTGGGTGGAGGGAGTGGATCACTTTTCTTGCCCACGGGAACGGGGCGACGAAATTGCAAGCAGTCGCTGTTGACCTTTAACCTTTTCACGGGAAACTAATCTCCCGCTTCGGAACTGAATGGTTCATTCAGCCACCTTGCGACAAACAGGGAAGAAATTTTGTTGGACGGAGGGCTGTGGATGGCTATTCTTCTTTACCTTAGCTTAGCTTTAGCTTAGAAAACGCAAAATGCGATAAAACCGCTTTCATGACCGCCATCTGGCTCATTATTTACCCTATAGAAGCTGTTTAATGAACGTCAGTGTTATAGAAAGTATTTATTTACATCGTGGTAATGCTTCGCTGCATTTTGTTAAAGGAAATGGAAGTAGTAACTGGGAAGGGGGTATTTCAGTCTTTAAATTAAAAAAAATGATAAAGGAAAGCATGATTGAATAAACCCTTCGATGTTTGCTGATAACTTTGTGATTCTGTTAGAGACGAAAATGGATATGGAAGATCTGCTGAACGAAACGGATTCCGTATTGAAACATCAAAATCAACAACAGATAACCAACGGTAGTGTAATCTAATTAAATGAAGGGATGCTGATATAATTACATTAGGAAACGAGATATTAAGAGTATTAACACAGTTTTACTGTTAGTGTTACAAAAAAACTCACAAAGACCGATTTAGAGAAGATTTACAACACAGACAGCAAGACCAAAAAATTGTTTTTGAATCAGAAATATTATAGACATAAAATACTGATGTAAGCGTTTACGAAGTCACTTTGAAAGGAAGACGACCGATGTGTATTTTCGAACGGGGAGGAGCTTAAGAAATACCACGCTGCAATAAATAAATAAATAAATCTGTATCTATAAATGTGAATGTCTGTTCGGTGTACGTTTATCACCTCTTAACCACAAAACATAAAGAGCTAAACATTTGTACAGTTACTAATATCTACCCAGGGAAGGCTTTAGGCACGGTTTTATGACGATCGGATAGCTATTTATCTATATATACTAATGCGAATGTCTGTTCGGTGTACGCTTATCACGGCTGAACAACAAGACATAAAGAACTGAAAATTTGTACAGTTACTAATGTCTACCCGGGGAAGGCTTTAGGCACGGTTTTATGGCGATCGGATAGCTATTTATCTATATATATTAATGTGAACGTCTGTTAGGTGTACGCTTATCACGTCCGAACAACAAGACGCAGAGACTTGAATAATTTTACAGTTACTAATTTATATATGAGGAAGGATTTAGGCACGGTTTTATACCGAGCTGTTAGATATTTCCTAATTTGAAGATTATATGCGGAATGAGGAACAATAATTACTCTTTGAAAATTATATTAAAATGGTTTTATTGATTGCATTGTTGTTTGAGGGTTGATAATGATAAAAGGGTGGAGTATATTGGTTGAAAGTCGTCAAATTATAACAAAATTCCGAGTGAAGGCCAGCGATGACGTTTGCGACTCTATTGCAAGGAGGTTACATACTGTACAGCGAAAAGTGATGCCACATACGATATCTTTGGTCTATGCGTGCTACAATGCCTTCAGATCTTTCTCTGTAAGGATAAGCATACGAATAAGGAAATATAAGAATAAATAAATAAAGCACTAAAAAATAAATTTATTTTAATATATCTCTTTAAAAAAGTCGATTTGACGTTTTGCGCATTACATCAAGTGATCGATCTGTGATATTATTACAATCATTATTGTTGAATTTCGTTAATGGATTCTTCTAAACGAGTGTGATTTGATCTCATAGCACACTACTAAAAGATAGCTTATCTATCATAATCAACCAACACGCGAGCGGAGCCGCGGGTTTAGGCTAGTAAATAAATAAATAAATAAAACAAATTTGCGTGGAAAAGAAATCTTTGGCACAACTAAGCGCTAACGACGGATCGGTTCCGCATACAGGATGCATCCTGAAGCATGAGCGTATTGCACACACGAGGGTCACCTTTGACCTCGAAGGCTCGGATCCGTACGAAGCCATGCTAGGAGTAACACGCAATCATAAACAGGGCAGTGGAGAGCGTCGTTTCCATGCAAAGCGTTGCATTGAACCTCAAGTAACGTTTCAACAGAGAGAAACAAAGTAACAAGATGTCAATACTGTAGTAAGGAAATTGTATGTAATTTAATGGCATCAGTGTGCAATTTCAAAGCCAATCATCGGCGCCAAAAACACTCTGCTTAAAGTACTGATAATAGCGCAAACCACGCCTATACATCAGTATCACAAACCTGAATATGCTTATATTAGTCCTCAAAAAACTGGAGATGCGGGTTTTAGATGAAGTGGTTAAAACGGAGTGGGAGAGAACAATGTGCACTCCCCACTAAAGCCACGTTATCACATTACACATCACTTTCACATTCACGAAGTACAATATCAAAAGCAACAATAATAACATTTTCAGATGATCATGTTGGTAAGTCAATGTCATACCCTGGCTTTCGCCAAGCATACGAGGCGTGTCCAGAAAGTAAGTTCCGTTTGGTAATAAAATGAAATTGACAACAGATAAGGAAGAAATTTTTATTGCACAAAATTCTGCAACTCTCAAAGTACTTTTCCACATAACTGCCCAAATTTTGCAGGCATTTGTCATAGCGTGGCACTAGGTTGTGTATACCTTCTTCATAGAAATCTGCCGTCTGTGTCTTCAACCAGTTGCAAACAGTTTCTTTCAGCTCGTCGTCGTTGGTGAAGAGATGGCCGCCAAGGAAAGACTTGAGATGTCAGAACAGATGAAAGTCGCTAGGAGCGAGGTCAGAGCCATACGGAGGATGCCCACTTCGTTCTTATCGTGCACATCACTACGCCCGCCATTGAACTGTCGGACCCCATCTTATCACCATCGAATCAATCATCGCATTTGGTCCGTAAACTTCGCAAATTTGCCGATAAATTTCACTTGGTTTCACTTTCCTCGCATTCAGAAACCGAATCACCGACCTGATTTCACAGGCGGCGGGATTTTCAATCAACGCCGACATTTCAAACAAGCACAACAGAGCGTACGTAACTGACAGCGAACTCCAAATAACGCACGTTCTTCTCCTTGATACACATCGTCTACAGTGCATATGCGGAACTGCAATCGCAGCGCTGCAGCTGAGATAAATTGAAACGGAACTTACTTTCTGGACGCGCCTCGTATTGAAACATAGGCTTATACGTAGGTGCAGAAAATACATTACAAAATTCACAGTGAAGTTTCACAATGAAATAGCAATCCTGTACCTTGTGGTTTGGCACCTTGCAGTCTTACAAAATCAGTAACCCTTCTAATATTGCCGAAAGACGTAAATCAATATCTATACTAATAATAAATCTGTAAATGTAGGCCTGTCACTGTTCACTTCAATCTTCTAAACTACTGGACGAATCTTCATGCGTTTTTCACAGGAAACATGAGAAACATTTGGGTCAACATATAGGCATAATTTCATCAAAATCGGATCAGGAATAGAAAAAAATGATATCCTAATTTCAAGTGTTTTCAGTAACCGACGTGTCTGTTTGTTCAACTATTAAAAAACTCTTATCTCCAAAACTACCTCACGAATTGGCATGGGGTTTTCACAGGTAACTTGAGCGTAAATCTGGACAGCGTAGACTTCGTTTCATAAAAATCGGATCACGGAAAAAAAAGAATATCGTAATTTGAAATTTTTATCTACGACCGACATGTCTGTCTCTATGAACACGTTTATCTCCAAAACTACCTGACGAATTTTCATGGGGCTTTCACACGTAACTTTATAATATCGTGCGGTTACATAAAGGATTCGATAATTAAAATCGGATCAGAGAAAATAAAGATATAATTTAATCATGTGCTTAGAAGCCATTATGTATCTCTGTTTGTTGAGGATAATCTCCTAAGTACTACACGGATTTTCATGGGACTCCACAGGTAAATTGAGAATAGTTTGTAGAGTAACATAGGCTTAATTTCAGCAAAATCGGATCAGAGAAAGGAAAGATTTCGTAATTTGAAGTATTGTGTGTATACTATGCTTACAAGTATGGTGCAGTGAAGCAAATCTCCAAGAGTACTACACGAACTTTCATGGGGTTCCATAGGTCAACTGTGAGTACATTGGGGAAACATATAAGCTTCATTTCGTCAAAATCGGATCAGGGGAAGAAAACATACCGTAATTTGTAGTTTCTAGTGTTCGGTATGATTGAATTGCAGCGTAGTATAGCAAAGACACGTAGAGGCGCTGTTATTGACATAGTATACCAAATAACTAATAGATGGCGACGCTGTGTTCTGTTGATGAATGCCGCGAAAACGGTGTAGTACAGTACGGAACAAATAGAGGCCTTTTTTGTTACGTAGTGCACCAAAGAACTAAGTTGGCGCTCTGCATTTTTTTTATATTTCTTTTGATGGTTATGCTGTAGTGCTGCAAAGAAACAATTCATGATCGTGTTGTGCGTATTCCCTCAGTAACAGAAGTATTTTGAATTAAGAGTCGCAATCTTATCTCTGCAAATACGAACTAACATTGAACAGCGGGTTGCTGATTACACCTTGTGTATTCACAGCTTAACCACATTTCTTTGCTTCTTTTGACAGGGTACATTTGAATTAAAAACATAACGGCATCCCTCCGCGTCTATCGATGCTCTAATTTACATAAGAATTCTTTGAAAGAAAGATCGAATGTATGTAGTTCCCTTTCTGATTTCGGTGTATCCTCATTAAATCTTGAGTTCCTTCTGTTTAGGAATGCAAACGGCAAAGTGAGTTACCTGGTACACCAAATGACCAATTATGGAGTTGCTGACTTTTTTTTTCATTCTCATAACTATGGTGTAATACACTACAAGAAGGGGTACAATTTTACTTACGGCGGCAGCGTTGTGTGCTCATGTTGGCAACGTCCGTTGAATGCTTTTACAAAAATCAGTCATGTAGAATGATGGGAATAATTCTTTACGTTCACATGAAATAAATAATTTATGCTGTTCTGGTCAGTATATAAATCATACTCCTTTCGTTGCCAACGATAGCAAACTAAACCTCTGCCACTGCTAGTAAAATTTAACCCAGGTAGGACACAATTTTTTTTTTCCTAGCTGTATCTTATATGCTTTGCAATGTCATGTAAGGGATAGAAGTGCGTCTTTCGACGGGTATGACCACTCAATTATACACAGAGTAGAAATATCTATGGAGTAGCATTGCGTTCTGTGCATCTTCTCAACATTGAGCTGGAATTACCACGTGATATTGAGACAAATCCACTATTTCCACACATTTATTTGCTCTTACGACTGGTTTGTGACGCATCGGCTGCAAAGAAGCCACAACTCCTTTTCGCAGAGCAACCACATAATATGAACTAATATCTAAATGAATATGTCACAGAAGGAACAAGAAAGCTGAAGAAGCGTCGCTAAAACGGCCATTTACACATAGTCATCCGTCTTAACCAAACAAAAAAGGATCGAGATGAAGTCATTGATTAGTAGATTTTTCACAATATCAGGTGATATTTCCACCAAAAGTTGAGGAAAGAAAATCTGTTCTGTGCGTCTGAATGCTCACTCCAGAGATATTTCTGCTCTGTGAATGCCAGTAGAGATAACATACACAGGCGAGCGACAAACTCATCTGAAACCTCTCTGCTTTCATAATTATTCGGTACAATATTGTGATTAAAATTTGTAATTACTTACTTTTGGTGTGGACTGCATTAAAATAGAGAAAGACGTCTTCTTTTGCAGAGGGAATTGTACAGCGTTATAATCCGACTTCTGAATATATAGTTCTGTTACACAAGGTCAATTTCAACTTCCTGCTTTACGAAGTATTGACTGCAGGATGTGGGGACATGTATTAGCTGAAAGAGTGGTTGATGCTGCTAACAATTCACTGGAAGTCCTATATTTAACTGCCTCTCCCCAGGGTGACGGACAGGACTGGCAATGTATTACTTGAACACGGCGTAAAGACGATTTACAACCCAACTGGAGAGATATAAGAGTGCCTCATATCGGCAGAGGACAAGAGAGACCCACCTGCAATGTCGGTAATACACCGCACATACATACATTTGGAAGAGAGTATATTAGACTGACTGGCCGATCAATCAGCACCACGGTCTCCAAACATAAACGACTTTGTAGCGTTCTCTACCACACAAGAAAGTTCGCCGTTATTGAAGTTCTTGCTGTGGGGGAAGACCTACTACGCTCGCTCGTTCGGGGAAGACATAAAAATCCACAAACAGGGCAAAAACTTCGATAAGAGAGAGGGAAGCCTCAAGCTGAATGGATCTCGGATTCCTGTGCCTGCAAAGACCCTACCGCTGCGGACAGCAAGAGCGGAAATCACCAGGGGAAGCCCTCAGACGTCCGCGCGACAGGTAGATGCAATCTCCGGCCTCGGGTCAGGCTCTCAGCATCGGATGGAGAAGCTCTGACACGGACAGCCACGTGTTGGGGAAACGTAAGAAATATCAAACGCCAGCAGAAGAACCCCAGTAAAAAGCAAACTGGCAATACGACTAAAAATGGTCGCGATGGCCTCAATAAGTTTATGTTATTAAAATTATTGAACGTGACTATTTTCTGCCAACAATATTCCTGTCAACAACTACTCCATTTAGTCAGACGTTTTATGGATAAAATTGAGGGTGGAATGCGGTAAAATGCTGATTTGGGAATGACAAAAAATGGAAAGCTGAAGGGTGGAGAGAGTATATAGAGAGGCTCTACGAAGGAAATGAACTTAGAGGCAATATTGTCGGAAGGGGAGAAGAAGTAGAGGAGGAGGATGAAATAGGAGATACTATACTGAGAGATGAATTTGACAGAGCACTGAAAGACCTAACTCGAAACTAGGCCCCTGGAGTAGATGACATTCCCTCAGAGCTACTAAAGTCTCTGGGAGAACCAGCCATGACAGAACTGTTTCACCTGGTGTGTAAGATGTATGAGACAGGCGAAGTACCCTCAGACTTTAAGAAAAATGTTATAATCCCCATTCCAAAGAAAGCAGGTGCGGACAGGTGTGAAAACTACAGAACCGTCAGTTTAATAAGTCATGGTTGCAAAATATTAACAGGAATTATCTACAGAAGGATGGAAAATCTGGTAGAAGCCGACCTCGGGGAAGATCAGTTTGGGTTCAGGAGAAAAGTAGGAACACGGAAGGCAATACTCACTTTACGGCTTATCCTAGAAGATAGATTAAGGAAAGGCAAGCCTACATTTCTAGCTTTTGTAGATTTGGAGAAGGCTTTCGACAATGTTGATTGGAATAAACTCTTTCCAGTTCTGAAGCAAGCAGGAGTAAAATATAGGGAGCGTAAGATTATTTACAACTTGTTCAAATCAAATGTTCAAATGTCTGTAAATCTATCGGACCAAACTGCGTGGTCATCAGTCCGTAGCTTACAAACTACTTAAACCTAGGTAAACTATCTTACGGATAAGCACACACACCCATGCCCCAGGGAGGACTCGAACCTCCTCGGCGAGCAACCGCGCGCTTCGCAGCGAGGTGCTTTAGACCGCTCGGCTACTCCACCGCGGCTTACAACTTGTACAAAAACCAGACAGCAGTTGTTAGAGTTGAAGGGCATGAAAGGGATGCAGTGGTTGGGAAGGGAGTAAGACAGGGTTGTAGCCTTTCTCCAAAGTTATTCAATTTGTACATTGAGCAAACTATAAAGGAAAGCAAGGAGAAATTTGGAGAAGGAATTAAAGTTCCGGGGGAAGAATTAAAAACATTGCGTTTTGTCGACGACATAGTAATTCTGTCAGATACAGCAAAGGACCTGGAAGAACAATTGAACGGAATGGACAGTGTGCTGAAAGATGTATATAAGATGAACATTAACAAGAGTAAAACAAATAACAAATGATGGTCGTAGACAGAGGATATAAAATGCCGAATGGCAATGGGTAGAAAAGCATTCTTGAAAAAGAGAAATTTGTTAACTTCGAAAATTGATTTAACCCTAAGGTAGCCCTTTCTGCAGGCATTTGTGTGGAGTGTTGGCTTGTATGGGAGTGAAACATGGACGATAAACAATGCGGACAGGAAGAAGATGGAGGCTTTTGAAATGTGATGCTACAGAAGAATGTGAAGATTAGGTGGCTGGATCGCGTAACTAATGAGGAGTTACTACTGAACAGAATTTGTGAGAAAAGGAATTTCTGGCATACCTTGACTAAAAGAAGGGATAGTTTGGTAGGACACATTCTTAGACATGAAGGAATCGTGAATTTAGCTTTGGAGGGAAGTGTGTGGGATAAAAACCGCATAGGAAGACAAAGAGATGGATACAGTAAGCAGATTCACACAGATGTAGGTTGCCGTTCTTATGTGGAGTTAAAGAGGCTTGATCAGGAGAGCTGCATCAAACCAGTCTCCGCACTGAAGACCACAACGACATACATGTGGCGTCTATTCCGAAAGAACAGACGTCACTTCTGATCCCGCAGTTGTTGTTTTTATTTTCACAGAATATATGACTTCAACTGCGAATGGGCAAAGCCGAAAATGTGTACCCAGCCGGGATTCGAACCCGTGTCTCCTGCTTTCTAGGCAATTCCGCAGACCTCTCCACCACTGGGGTCACAGTGATCACCGCACCTGCAAGGACTACCTAAGCACGCCTCCCGTCAGACACAAATTTCCAACTTTACCCTGCCCACAGTACTCAAACTCGAAGTCACAATGTACTAATTCCCGTAAGAGTAAGGACTCCAAACTTGCCCACCCCTCCCCACTAACGAAAGGAGCATTGCCTGTCACTGGAATATTATATATGTACATGTGGCGCCCCTCAGGGATTAGTACATAGTGACTACGAGTTTGAGTACTGTGGGCAGGGTAAAGCTGGACATTTGTGTCTGACGGGATGCGTGCTTAGGTAGTCCTTGCAGGTGCGGTGATCACTGTGACCCCAGTGGTGTAGGGGTCAGCGCAAGTGCCTAGAAAGCAGGCGACCCGGATTCGAATCCCGGCTGGGTACACATTTTCGGCTTTGCCCATTCGCAGTTGAAGTCATATATTCTGTGAATATGAATACTTAAAAACTTAAAAGTTCATTTTTTCATATTGTTGATGCTCCTTGGTCTTACAACACTATAAAGGTCATATAATGACATCATTTTAAATTGGTCCAAATTTTCTACTAGGCAAATTTATGTTTATTTTCACTATAGACAGTTTCGACTTAAATTACTGCCAGTTTCAATTGACCTCCTGCTATATAATTACTTTCAGATACCATATACGTATTTAAAATTACAGAGCTTTTTCTGTATGTATAACAAATAGTTAATTACGTCTAGGTTGAATAACTTACATACGTTATCGTTAATCTGACATATCTGTCAAGAAATTTTCAATATTACAAATTGGTGTTATTAAACGATATTTGTCATCTTTGACAGTCCTCACGTTTCGATGATATGTGTTTACAAATGATATTTCGCAGGTGCCTGTAAATTTGACTCTCCATTTTATCGTTGAATGTCGTTTCCGGATAGGTTTCTACGCTTATTTTGTTTCTCAAGACTTCTATATCGCCTAGAAGTTTATTGGTGTAATTGTGTAATACTGAAACACACTGACGTCCATTTACCGCCGCAATTATTTACATGGACTGAGTGAGGTGGCGCAGTGGCAACACACTGGACTCGCATTCAGCAAGATGGTGGTTCAAATCCACCTCCGGCCATCCTCATTTAGATTTTCCGTGATTTCCCTAAATCACTCCTGGTTCCTTTCAAAGGGCAAGGCCGATTTCTTTCCCCATCCTTACCCAAAAACCTGAGCATGAGCTTCGTCTCTAATGACCAAGCTGTCGACGGAACGTTAAACCCTAAGCTTACTTCTTTATTTACAGGACAGAATTTTGTGACAATTTTTCATTGTTGGCTTGTCAGGAATCGTATGGAGAAGCCCTAATCTGCGAATTTCGTTTCAACCTGTATTGACCAGCAACCCTTTAATGCCTGGATTAATTTGTAATGCAAGAATAAAAGAATAAAATCATGTTTTGTGCTCAGTATTGGTATGTTAGATTCTATGTAATGTAAAATGTAAGAAATGTTATATGTAGTTGGTGTAATTAGGTACGTATCAAATTTGCGGCAACGGAGATTTAAGAAATAAAAGGCTTACAACTCTTCAGCGAGGGAAATCTTTGTATTAATATGTCATTAAATAAAAAAGTAAAATAGGTTTTAATTACATTACTGTTATGTTAAACCTAATGCATGTAATTACGCTACTCATGAAATTTATGGAAACGAATTGAGCGTTTGTGTAGTCAAAGGTGAAACTTGCAATTCGTACACACAATATTACTATATAAGCTGTAGAGTGAGTACACTCCATTATACCTTCTTGAGCACGTCACTAGTGAAGTGTAAGCAACGAAAATCGCATTCTAACATACTGAAGACATTAATACATTGGTCATTATTACAAATAAATTGCGAAACATCTGTCACAAACACAGTCTAGCTATGAAGCATGTTAGTGCCAAAGTTGAATGGAAATTACCGTGCTTTCTCCATTTACTTCATTTCTTGCAAGTGCCTAAAAATGTGCTTAAGTGCCTGATGATGCATATTTTGGACAAACAGCAGTTTCGTGTTTACCGAAAATTGTATCTACTTTATTACATCCACATATGTCTTTGAACACCCAAGAGATATTAGCAAAAGATAAACAAGGTGTTATAAAAAGGTACGGCCAAACTTTCAGGAAACATTCCTCACACACAAAGAAAGAAAATGTGTTATGTGAACATGTGTCCGGAAACGCTTAATTTCCATGTTAGAGCTCATTTTTAGCTGCACTACACCACGATCCTCATGTAAGCTTACGAGCCGTTGCTGCAGTCGCTGGTGTCAGTCTCACATCTGTGTGGCGTGTAGTACACGGCCACAGGTTTCACACGTACCGACTGTCACTGACCCAGTAGCTGCATGGGAACGATTTCCGTGCAAGAATGACATTCTGTGAGTGGGCCATGCGTAATTTCACGTTGGAGTCTTTACAAAGTGTTATGTTCTCTGATGAGTCCACGTTCACAAATTATGGTGCAGTGAATCGCCATAACATGCACTACTGGGCCGCAGACAATCCTCGGTGAGTACGACCTGTCGACCGTCAACGTAGGTGGTCTATTAACGTGTGGTGTGGAATCCTTGGGGATGAAATCATCGGTCCACACTACTTCCCAGGTACACTGACAGGTGGGTTATATCGCGCTCTTTTAGCCGACAGTTTGGGTGGTCTCCTTGAACATGTGTGTCTACACACGAGAGTCCATATGTGGATGCAGCACGATGGTCACCCAGCCCATTCTACACGTGCTGTTGTGGAAGAAATAAACAACAGGTTTGCAGGAAGATGATTGGGACGCCATGTTCCTCATTCATGTGGCCCGCAAGGTCGCCCGATTTAACACCAGTAGATTTCTTTTTGTGGCGATATCTAAAGGATCGTGTTTATGTCACTGAGCCCACATTCCCAGATGATCTAAAACGGCTCATGGAGGACGCATGTCGCTCCGTTACATCTCGTCCGCAGATCCTTTCGACGGCGCATTGCATTATGCATTGAGGAACATGGACACACATTTGAACATCTCATATAAATCAACTTCCCACCGCCATAACATCCATCACCCACCACACAGCCATGTATTACGTACAGCGTGTGGTATCTGCCCCTGAAACTTTGAAAGGTTGGAATGTAGTTTAAATTGATTTGGACGCAGCTGGTTTCAACGAATCCAATGCACGATAGGAAAAACTATTGTTCCATTTAAAAAATTATATCTTTGTGCTGTAACTCTTTGGAAAATGATACAGTAAACTATTTTCGTAGCTTCGCAGAAAGTGTAACATTTCTTGTGTTGACTACCGCATTAAAATTTCCCGTCACCTATTATTTTATAAGTTACAGAGGCAAACACACTTAGTGTGTTACACTTAGTGTTAGTTACACTATTTATAACTAAAGAACGTCTGAACCTATTTGGCTCAAAATTGATAGGGAGGTAGCTTTAGAAGCAGGAGACGGATATAGGATACTTTTTGTCCCGTTCAAATATCAGAATTTGAGAAAACTGAAAGTACGCTTCCAGCTCGGATGATTTTCTAGAGTCTCCAACAATCAGCTTAGTCATTTGCTACTCGCCTGCCGAGCAAATACGCTATAACGGAGCAAACAAATACGCCAAGGAGTTTAGAATAAAGGGAGATAGCGTCATCTATGATGAGAATACATGAAAAACATCTTCCTCAGTAATTTTAATGTATCTGAAACTAAATTGTTATGCGGATCATCAAAATGATATTGTTTACTATGAATGGAAAAGAACTGTCGCCATGTAAAATTTCATTGATTGTCTCAATCTTTGTTACTTTTGGTCGACTTCACTCCCACTATCCAACAGCTGTTACTAACATAGCTATACCGTGTCTGTTATCCGGATTGTAAAATTTTACCGTTGTGTAGCAATGTTGTTAACCATGTTTCAATTAGATTCCTAATAAGAGTTCATTATTCACTAACAGGTCAAAGAATAGACGAATATTGCTATCAGTTACGAAAACTGCATTTGAATAGACGAATATTGCTATCAGTTACGAAAACTGCATTTGATTGCCATTTTGTCAGTGAATAAAGTATGATCCAATTCAAGATATAAGCATCTAATAAAAGACATTTCTATCCTCGCTGCGAGAAAAACATGCTAAGCTGTGCTGTAAAAATGTGCTGTTTTGTTTTCCTTTTCCCAGTCATTTTTAACATAAAACGGGAAAGTTGTTTTTATGCTTAAATTTACAATCCTACCTCCTCGGTTGCGCAGTGGTAGAGTGCCAGACTTCAAATCCAAAGGTCGCGGGTTCGATCCCCACCAGGTCCTAGGATTTTTATCACTTTCCACGTCTTTCATCTCTGGCAGTGTTGCTGATGTGAAAAATACCGAGTAGCACCGTGGTTCGGAACCCACGTTAAACTGTAGGTCCCCCTATAACTGGCTGGGTAAGTCAGTTCGAAGGTCGGAGGAAGGCAACGGCATACCACCTCCAAACAGGACCATGCCTAGTAAAGCACTGTGGTGTTCAAACCAATCTTCGGATTGTTGACTGCTTTACCTTTTACCTGTTCGTACAAAAAAAAAAAAAAAAAAAAAAAAAACCTATGGCCATTAAAGCTACTAACCTCACAGATAGAGCAGCTCGGAAGGTCTCTCTAACAACCCGTTTTCAATTGATTTACCCATCCATTTTGACTTATATTCCCAATCAGGGTCCCAATAACAATAAATGAGATCAGGGAGTGGGGGGGGGGGGCAGAGATAGAGAATGGGGTAATGAAATGGGTTTAAAAAGCGAGAATGATATAGACGCATAGAGGAGGGGGAGGAGATGGATATCGTGTGGGATAAGAGGGTTTGGTGTGAAGGTGTTGGAGGAGGAGATGGGGAAACAGAGGAGGGAGGAAGGGACAATCATAAGAAGAAGAAGAAGAGAAGAGACCAGGGTATACAAATCGGCTATCTACCCGCTGCTGTGCTGCGGTCTCCTTTTTAAACCGTCGATGGCCACGTGCACCCTGCCACCCGAGGCCGGTGGGTTGGGTCTCACGGACTTTCTTGCCAAGTGTGCGGCGCTTTTGATCAGGAGGACGGCAGTAGTGGTCGACAAAGCCCCACGGCCACACTCTTCCACCGTTACCGCCCACCTTCAGCTGCAGCACCTGTGCAAATCGTGCATATTCCGCCACCGCTGAACCATGTCCGCAAATTTTACATTTACTCTAGTTACATCGTCGACGGCGGTCTTTGTCGGAAGACGGTTAGGATGCTCACAAGAGACTTGCGAGGGACTCCAGCCCCCAACAAGTGGGAGTTCAGGTTGCCGCACCGGGACTGGAAGCATATTTGGCAGAACATCTCCTCCAAGATCTTGCCGGCTCCCGTCCGAGCGACATGGTACCAGGTGGTGAACTGATAATCTCCACCAACGTTAAACGCCACGCCATAGGTCACCATACCACGGCCGATTGTGTTGCTTGTCAAACAGCGGACACACTAGAACACCGGTTTGTGTGCCCTAAAACTCTAGCTGTTTGGACAATCGCGAGAGACATGCTACGTCTGATAAACAGAGTTTCCATCATCGATATTACTGCCGATGACGCCATAACCCCGGATTGGATCCCCTTTCCTCCTATGAAGAAACACGCAATGCTTTGGATTATGGGACGGACGCTACACACCATTTTAACCTTGGGTACGACGGATCCAGTCGAGTTCTTGTCGTATCTTTGGAAAGACTATGTCGAAGAAAACAAGAAGACGAAATATAAGGAAATGTTTGGTAATTTTTTAAAGATACCTTTAGAATATGCCTTCGCCAAACAAGGGATGTAAACCATCGGTTTGGATTTTAGTTGTTTCTTTATTTTTTACATTCTCTGTGCAGTGTTTTACGTTTTCTCTTCCTTTTTATTTTCGGCTCCATGCATCTTATGGTTTTAGTGTTTCGTTTTATCTACTCTCTTAAAATGTACAATTGTGGATGAACTTTGCTTATGTTGTGATTTTGTGTCCGGCTTCCCGGCATGGACTATTGCCTAAGATGAAGCAATTTTGTTTAATTTCCACGACCGACATGGAGCTGCATTGCATCAACGACGAGAGAGTCGGAAACAGATATACATCGGAAGATAGCCACATTTTCATTTCCTTATGAGGCAGGAATATGCCATGACTTCTGTTCAGCCGGCCGCGGTGGCCGAGGGGACTGAGGCGCTCCAGTCACGGTCTGCACGGCCACTACGGTCGGGGGTTCGAATCCCCCATCGTGCATGGATATTTGTGCCGTCCGTAGAATTAGTTACTTCATAAGTAGTTTGTAGGTTTAGGGACTGATAACCCCGTAGTTAAGTCCCATAAGCTATACAAACATTAGAACATTTTTGAACTTCTGTTCAAAACGTTTTCTCATCGGGGGACGTTTTAGTTTCTCGCCGCTGAAGGCGTTGATGGTGAGCGATAGGACGGGGTGTAGGGGAGTAGGGAGCCCCGAAAAAAAAATCCCATACACATTAGCTACTGCGAAGCGTTGCCGGGTTTGCTAGTATTTTAATACAATGGAAGTGGCAAAAACGCAGGTCGGTTAAAGTCACGGTTGCTGTATTAATGGCGGTATCGGTGTAACTGTTTGGAAACGTTTTTAGCGACTGCTACTAGGATTGGTCGTTTAAGCCGTGGAAAGGGAATGGCGCCGGATTTGGTGGAGCGCGGACTATCGATAAGGCAGTAAAGCCCCCGCAGCAAGTTGTGAGTTTCCGCGGAGAAAATACTTCAGCGGACTTATAAAAGTGCCATAAATCATGCAGATGTCGTGTTTTCGGAAGTCCTTCGGTAGTTAAACGCAAACAGATATCAATCTGAGGTTTACATTGTAGTTTCGAGGCCGCTATCGCCTTTCTGGCGACGTCGTAAAGCAAGCCAACGGGGAAAAAAGTGAGCTAAAGTGCATTTACTGGAAGAGCGGAAGATAAACGAATTGTGTATTTCCGTTTTGTGCCCGTACGACGCGAGTTACAGGTAGGAAAAGGAGCATTCGTACTTAACGTCCATCTTCTTCGGCTGTGTTCGCATAATTAGTGACAATCATGCTCGACAAACTTGTTGTTGCAGTTCATTGATGAATTTTGCTACTTCATTTTTCTCTCCTTCGTTCTCTTTCTTTCAACTTTCACATAGCTTTGATGTACGTCACGACTCTTGAATAGCTCGGTGTTTCTATGTATTTACGTACAGTCAACAATAATACGGATAATACAGTGATGTATAATGTCTACTCCTTCAGTGACACATGGGTTTTGTACCATGTTGACCAATTTTAGCATGTCTCAGATGTTTGATCAAGTTGATCAAGTCTTCTGACTTCATTTAATTGTGGAAGCCATATGTCGTCTGTTTAATAGCGTTTTCTGCATTCACTTATCTCTGTTATCACTCTTTTTACACTGAAAAGTTCAATAAATAGAATGAAATGCACCAACAGTAATGTTATTTTTTATTTTTATTAATTATTGGCAAGCATTTTTGGTGGCCATGCCACAAATCATCAGACCCTTAAGATACTGTGTCTGCATTTTGTAATAAAATCATTAAGATTTAACGAAATAAGTGGTTCGCACATTGTGTTAACAGAGACGACCAATAGAGCAAGAGTGTCAGTTGAATAATAACATCAGATAAACTTCCTGTTTACCTGATGTTAGTACTCCACTGACATTCTTTTTATACCAGTCTTCCCTCTTAACACATGAATGTCGGAATCAGTTACTTTGTTATCCATTCCTTCGTGCATCAAATCCGTGACACTCTCTTCCCTATATCCCGATAATACAATACGAGCTGCCCTACTCTGATAGGGAAAGGGAGTTTGGAATTTACCGTCACGTCGACAGGGTGGTCATTACAAACGGAACATACGCTTGGAGTGTTTTTGGGTAACGATGTAGAAGGAAATCGGCCGTGCCCTTTCAAAGGAACCATAGCGGCATTTGCTTGGAATGTGACATACTCTGAACTTTTTCTACATCGTCCGTCACTCCTACTTGGTTGGGTTCCACAACGCACAACAAGACACAAAAACAGGACGCTCAAAGTGTAGTGTGCTCAGTTTCTTTAGTAAAACTTTTGGGTCATCTAACTGTTCTGCCAAAGAAACGTAGCCTTTTGTTCTTCTTCCCTGCACTATTTTCTGTGTGTTCTTTCCAATTTAATTTGTACTTAATTGTCATTCCTAGGTATTTAGTTAAATTTACGATCTCTGTATTTGACTGATTTATTGTGTAAATGAAGATTAAGGGATTTCTTTTAATGCCCATATGGATGAATCCACACTTTTCATTATTTAGGGCAAACTTCTATTTTTTGCAGCGATATTATATAGATCGTTTTACAATGGCTTTTCACAGTAACTTTAATAACCGATAAATGAGAGAATCATAGACGCGCGGGAGCAGCCGCGTGGTCTAAGGCATTGTGTTTCGAACTGGGGGGGTCACTCCTGCCGGAGGTTCGTCTCCTCCCTCGGGCATGAGTGAGTGTGTGTGTGTGTGTGTGTGTGTGTGTGTGTGTGTGTGTAAGGGTGAGTGCATAACATGACCAGTTACGCATATTGGACACCTCTACGGTTTCCTGCAGCCTCATCGACAGTTTATTCACCTAACACCACTATCGACGACCCTTTTGAAGGATTGGCACGCAGCGTTGACGCCGGATTACAGAGAGGCGGTTCTGTGTAAGTGCATGACGTGTGATGCGCAATTAGCGAGAAAGATCGGGTAGTGCAAGCACTGGCTGCTGGGACAGCGAACACTGCAGGGCATGTGACGTCACCGACAGGTTGAGCGAGCATTGATGCCCTTAAACCACGTGTCCAGACCGAGCCTTTGACAGCCCAGAAGTTATTCAGGATTCAGGTTGCGGTTCCTGTGCTGCTGTGAATATCAGATATGAACTTCACCATTCACTTGAGTTGTCTTGTACAGCACTAGCGACCCGTCCGGATACGCACCTGTGGAATTGAACCCTTCCTATATAAAAGCGAAAGGATACTCACTCACTCACTCACTCACTAACTGACTGACTAAACACGAAATCTCGAAAACTACTGCACCCATGAAGCTGAAACTTTGCCGGTATATAGTTTATAGGTAGAAGACGACGTCAGCTAAGAAAGCATTTTGCGGTAGGACAGAATTAAGGGGCATGGCGGAGAAAACTTCTCCTACAGACTGACGAAATCTACAATTTCATTCCGATCTTCACGATATTTCGCGCGCTTGAGCATCAAAATAAACGGATCCCCAAATACATTGGTCGCGCCATAACTTGAGAAAGGTTGCAAAAGAACTTTGCCGAGAGAGGGAAAGGTGGAAAGGAACAGAGAGATGGGAGAGAAAGAAATGCATGCAGAGAGAGAGGAGTGAATGGGAGGTGGACTATGAGATTGTAGAATAAATAGATACCCGAGCAACGCCGGGTTTACAGCTAGTATTCTATATCAATAAAATCGGTGTGTGTCTGTATTTTATTTGTTACTCTGTTCTACGTAATGTGACTAAACACAGTGAAAACCAAGCTTATACGATTATCAGTGTGTTTAATCCATATTTATTTCAGAGTGTAACGTATATGCCAAAGTTTACGGGCTCGTACAAATATCGCTGACTAGAGGTCTTAATGTGGAGTTTGTGACACTTGCGCGGAGTGACACTTGCGCGGAAAGGGAATTTGTAGACACTTGCGCGGAGACCCGGACGCTGCAGGTAGTGAACAGGGTGTTCCAGAAGTAGGGATACACCACCCCTACTCCACGCCCTCCAGCCGCTACCTGTGCCGTATTCAGGGAAAGGCCCACCGAGCGAGGTGGAGCTGTAGTAACGGCCCGGAGATATCACAGCCTCATTCAACAGGAAGATAACACGTCATACAAATATCACTCGATTTACAATACAGCACCATGTGAAGAGGAATGTGATGAAATCGGAATTGAGCGCAACCGTTGCTAACTACAATTTTGGATTTACTGCATTTTGAGTCAGAATTCGCATTTATCGCAAATGCGAATGTTTCCTGTCCCTAGTAATACGTCTACAAATAAATAGCTGATCAAGGCACTAAGAGCAAGGGCAGATCTTTGGGTGTATTACTACAAATAACTAAAACACAATTTGATATACAATCTCATTATAAAGGTTTTTTGTAGGTGGTTTTGAGCAGCTTTTTAATATGTTAGGAATAGCATTATGAAATATAGACAGCTACACCTTATGTTTATTATGAGATATCGATTTCGGCTAATTTCAGGTCATCTTCAAGTCTCAAACAACAGGTGTTACTTATGCATTTTTACAGTGGCACTCATAACCTTTAACTGTTTACACACGATGTCTAACGTTGTTAATCGCGTTAGCGATGAAAACAGAACCCAGAATCTTTGCGTCTAAATGATACATCTATTGGTGTGATGTCTTATTTCGAAAGAACAAACATCACAACAATACATATATAGCTCTCGGTAAAGTGGAACGGTACGATGTCGTTACGTAGCACAGCACGGCGACTGGAAACGCAGGAGAACTGCAAACAACGTTCTCTCCTAAGAGGTATGATTCTAATTAGGTTCGACGTAGACTTCTACAACATACAGTCTACACGGCGAAGATTACACCAAAAAATTTAACGTTTCGTCTACTTTGGCGATAGCGACCAAATTTTAAAATCGTGTCTACTATGTAAAGATTTAGCAACACAAAACGCTTCAAGTCCATAACTTCACTGGTTTTCGAGTTCTCAATTTTTAATATGTTTTTAATGTTATTACATAAAAAACAAATTTGGGACTCACACTACAATTTTCATATGGCAGATTTGTAGGTACTTTCACAAGACATAATTCAACGGTTCTGTGCATTCATTTTATGAGAAATACCAATCATTTGTTTTCAGTGTTTATTTCAAATTTCTACATTTAAGTTTCTTTAATTATTAGTACTTAAATGTGGTGATGAAATACATAAATTACGTGTATATGTGTAGTCTAATGCGGCCAAACTACTTAGGTCATCGGTCGCTAGACTTACACTACTTAATCTTACTTAAAATAACGTAGGCAAAGTACAAACAAACATACCCATGTCCGAGGAAGGACTCGAACATCCGACCTGACCGGCCGCGCAATTTGTGACACAAATTACATGTTTGATAATATTCATGCATAGAAGTATGAAATCACGTCAAGACTACTTCCTAAAAAATTTCGACAAAAAAAGTTGCCACTGAGTTTAGAAAAACAAAATTCTGGTATATTGGATTTTAACATTTTATCAAAAAATGAATGTTACTACAAGAGATACAGCCATTCAAATTTACGGGCACTATAACGTATTCCCTTCCTGAGTAAATGAGCTGCTTCTTGTAGTTTCAACACCTTTTTCTTGAATGTTCTGAATATAAATCTTCACACAGACTACTTGAGGAGGAGAGTGATACGGATATCTGATTGTAAACCACTGCCTATTACCTTAGACGTTTTTGACTGTACTGAACAGGAGTTCCGCGTATTCCGTAATTTATATTTATACAGTTAACAGGCAATGTAATTTATAACCAACTATTGGCTGTCAATTTAGCTTCATTTTTCCTGGAAGTCTTGCAACTTGTTTCTCCCTGTTGGTTTATGCCAAGTTCGGAGTAAAAATGATTCTATATGACGGTGATGGAAAATAGAATTTATCTTTAGCATTTTTCGGTGTGTGACATTCCCTTACACATTTCGTATTTCATAAATTTTTCCCTTACACATTTCGTATTTCATAAATTTCTTAGATGTATTTGTAATTCGAATACAGCCAAATCGTTTTGGGGTCTACGAATAAACGCTTTAAGTATGTAAAATACTCATTGACTGATTATTAACGTTTTTTAATCGAAGGTTTAAGGTTGCGTCTCCTATTAAAAAGCATAGTAGCTATTTTTAAAGAGATGGAAGTTGCGTGATAGTGGGGTTAACTACATAGCGGTCAATTACATCAACGTATCTGTGCAGGATGCCTAATATATTTATTGCTTGCGCAGGTGTTTTCATATGCTTAGTGTTCTGAATAATATGCTTTTAGGAGGTATGACTGTGGAAAGTCATCGTCTTGTAGTAGCAAAGAATGTCTTAATAACTCTCCAAACATTATCACTATTAAAATATCTTTTTGTTTTCAGGAGGAACACTCAACGAATTCATATGTAGTTAGAACAAGTTACTATATTGCTCTTCAGCTTTGAAAGGGTTGTGCAATTTCACTGAGTTTCGTGTTATGTTGACAGTGTGGAAACTTGACAACAGCAGTGCTAGACTTCTTGGTGTGCCTGTACCCAGGAAAAGCCATTAGCCGCCCCAAGGGTTCCGGGTTCCGCGCAAGTGTTCCAACCCCCTTAATGTGATGTTACAAACTCGACATATTAAAACATTTCGGCCGTTTCATGACGTTGAAATAAATTCAACGACAAAGTTCAAAACTTGTGCTGGACCTGGATTCGAACCCGGATTTCCCTCTTCGGGCCAGAAATAAAACTCTGTTTAGAGTAAGACAAATGTTCAAATGTTTGTTAAGCTTATGGGACTTAACTACGGGGTCATCAGTCCCTAAACTTACAAACTACTTATGAACTACTTACGAACTAGGACGGCACAAATATCCATGCCCGAGGGGGGATTCGAACCCCCGACCGTAGTGGCCGTGCAGACCGTGACTGGAGCGCCTCAGTCCCCTCGGCCACCGCGGACGGCTGTTTAGAGTCCAGAAATAAAACTCTGTTCAGAGCTCCGCTCTATTGTGTAACTCTAAACCTAGATCCGCCGAAGCTGGTTCTGAATTGATCTCAGTCAGCTGAATAGATCTGGAGGTTACATTTCGTGAGAATGATTATAGTGAAGGGCAGATTAAAAGAGCGTTGCACTAAAGACCACATGTGCAACGGGCTAGTGATGACAGCACAGAGTTGGCACCCACGTACGTGGCCTTTTTTCCATACGTTGACAGCACATCTAACAAGATTGGCCGGTTTTTTCGTAAAAGCAATTTAAAATTAAGGCACTGTTGGCATCCGTTAAGGATAATCTCGGTTTGGGGAAGGCTGGTGTCTACCGTATCCCATGCAGCTGTGGCTTGTCATACGTTGATCAAACTTTCAGGACTGTTGAGAACCGTGAAACGTGTCTGTGGTGACGCACAAGTCTGAAGTGCGGGCCACCTACTTTCGCCGCGCGCCGCCATGCACGCACGGCGCGGCGTTCTTACGACGTCAGCCACGAGCGCCCTCTGCTGCGATCCCGCTCGTGGCCACCACTGAACGACATCATTCACTTGGGAATCAGATAGGCACCAGTTAAGACTTGGCTATCGGATAGGCACTAGGAATCATCAGTAGGCAGGCCTGTATCTAAACTATGTATCAACATTCTACTAGTCTGCTGCTATCCAAGTTAAGTACTGTAATTTTTCTTGAAATATATCTCTTATACTAATCTGGCTTGGTGTTTCTAGTTTCTACTGTCCCACTGGCTGGTCACCTCCGTACCTACACACGCGTGCATCCTGTTTTCCTGTGTCGGTCTCTACTCGGCCACCGACACCCAGGACAACCGGCGGAAACGAGACACAAAAGTGTCCATAAAAAATTTGTAATAAAATGTCTAATATTGTGCCTCCTGTTTTGTGTCGAGTAACTTGCTTGCAAGAAAATGTATAATATTGCTTCTACTGTGTGTATCGATATGTGTACTTAAGTCTGTGAAATTTCATCTTTGGTAAAGATTATGTATCGCATAGCATTGTAGCTCGCACAGAGAGGGTGTGGGACTTGTGGTTTAGCTCGCTTAGAGAGCAATTGTGTGTATGGCTCTGATGTGGAGCAGAGGCTGCTGTGCCAGCAAGTTGTATTTGGAATATATATTGTATTTTTTATTACTATGAAAACGTTGTACCACCGCTGGAATTAAGGTAATTGCATTTCATGTCATTAGGAAAAAGTTGTATAATGTAGGTAATGTAATAGTGGTTATTAATAATAAGTAACAAAGTTGACCTTTCCTTCCTTTTTCATTTACGTAGTTAGAAGATTAACCTACTTTCTTCATTTGATAATTAGTTATTTGTGGATTTAAAGTGCAGTATTGATTTTGGTAATCTTGCTGAAGAGATTTAGTTATTGGTGCCGTAGTGAATGATTGTAATGCTACAATACAGATAATTGATTATGATACTGAATTTTGATAATCAGGAACTGATCTACATATAATTCTCGCAGTCAAACATTATGAAAGTGGTTTGTGATTTTTTTAATATCTTTCTCGCAGTCCAATTTTTTGAGTATGGTCAGTGTCTGTTACATATGGTGACTTGCCACAGTTCTTTTGTTAAAAGATCCGTTGCGCACATAATCAGTTTAATGCACTGTTTCTTATTTAACAATATATACATCAATATCAGGGCTATAATTAAATCAAATTACTGTGTTAATGAATAATTTGTTGTCTGATTAAACGATAGGTTCAATATTAAGCAATACACATAAAGCTTTTAGCCGTTGTATTGAGCAGCCGGCCGCTGTGGCCGAGCGGCCTGCGGCGTGCCAGTCACAGTCTGCACGGCCGCTGCGGTCGGTGGTTCGAATGGATAAATGTGTCATCTTTAGTGTAAGCTAGTTCATAAGTAGTTTGTAGGTTTAGAGACCGATGATCCCGTAGTTAAGTCCCATAAGCTCTACAAACATTTGAACATTTTGTATTGAGCATAAACGTCACACACGTTTACCACAGCCATATAAATCTGCCGCGGTGGAGTAGCCGAGCGGTCTAAAGCACCACGCTGCGGAGCGCGCGGTTGCTCGCCGTGGAGGTTCGAGTCCTCCCTGGGGCATGGGTGTGTGTGTTGTCCTTAGGTTAGTTTACCTAGGTTTAAGTAGTTTGTAAGCTACGGACTGTTGGTCCGATAGAATTACAAACATTTGAACATTTTATAAATCTGCTGCGGCCGAACACTGTCTTGACACAGGTCACCCTAAGTAATACAACAAAACGGAAAATTTGGCATGCACTTCCAGCTCCTGGGACTGTGTTATCAAGGAAGCTATTGAAATAAAACTAGCAGACAACCTTATGAATAGGGATGGAGGATTTTGCTTCAATTACACCTGGGATCCTGCTTTCTCACTTGTCAAAATACAGAGGGACAAACTAATGCGAACTCATCCGTTGAGAACTGATTTTTATTATCGATATCCTGACCGTTTTCATCTTTGGTCGTGTCGTCGCTGTGTGCTTGTTTGCTCGGTGTGTGTTGTCTTTACTGTTAATGAAAACCGAGTTTTTAAATATTGTTGCTCATAGCTTCGTCACTGCAATTTCGCCTTGTAAATGGCAGAGGGGACTGCTGCCGAAATATCGGCCGACGTCGAATTTGACACCTGGCTGCATACCCCGTAAGTTTTCCGAAGTTGTTATTCGCCAGAAGAAATTAAGGAATCACATTACTCATCCGGAGTTCGTTGAGACGGCAGGATGCGACCTCGTGGACTGAAACCGATGGAGGGCTGAGCCGTCGCTTGTCCGGGGGCGGGCCGCCTGCAGATGAATCAATTATTTACGAGGGAGCAGTAATTGAGAGGCGATGAGGTGCTGCAGCGGCGCCGTCTTTGGTGGATGATTCGCTCTGGCCGGGGCGGGGGAAAATCTCGGCCCCCTGCCGCTGTCAGGCTAAGCGTATCGATTTCACGACGAGCCTGGGAGAAAATTATTCCACGCGAAACAGGATGGAGGCGACCACGGAACAGCGTCAAGCGCGACAGCGCCTGGCGAGGTTACTCGACGCAGAGCGCGAGTTTCCTCGTTAATCCACGTCCGCACACCGTAAAAATGGCACTTCAGTACAAAACTGGGTTCGGATGTACGAAAATGGCTTTAAATTAAATTAAATTACTTAACAGCCATATACAACCACTCTCTCAAAGAAGGATCTGTACCAAAAGATTGGAAAATTGCACAGGTCACACCTATATTCAAGAAAGGTAGTGGGAGTAACCCAATAATTTACAGGCCTATTTCATTGACGTCAATATTTGCAGCAGAGTTTTGGAACATATCCTGTATTCAAATATTATGAACTATCTCGAACAGAACGATCTATTAACCCAAGGTCAACACGGATTTAGAAAATATCGTTCATGCGAAACACAACTTTATACACACGGACAAGGGTTCGCAAATCGATTCCGTATTTCTTGATTTACAAAAGGCTTTTGACACCGTACTTCACAAACGGGGACTGAGGCGCTCCAGTCACGGTCTGCACGGCCACTACGTTCGTGGGTTCGAATTCCCCCTCGGGCATGGATATTTGTGCCGTCCATAGTATTAGCTAGTTTGTAAGTTTAGGGACTGATGACTCCGTAGTTAAGTCCCATAGACTTTACAAACATTTGAACATTTTTACAAACGGCTTTTAATCGAATTGCGCGGTTATGGTATATCGACCCAAAATTGCGATTGGATAGGGGATTTCCTGTCAGAGGACACATTTCGCAGTAATCGATGGTAAGGCATCGACTAAAATAGAGGTGATATCGGCCGTTCCTGCTGTTACTTATTTACATAAACGATTTATGGGAAAATCTAAGTAGCTCCCTTAGGCTATTTGCAGATGACGCCATCATTTGCTGTCTAGTAAAATCATCTGAAGATCAAACCCAATTGCAGAACAATCTGAATAAGATATCAGTATGGTGTAGAAATTCAAGAGAAGTGTGAAGTCGTCCACATGAGTACGAAAATAAATTCGTTAAACATTGTTTACAAGAAAAATCAGTCAAAAGTGAATTAAACTCCACAAAAGATCTAGGTATTACTATTATTTCAGACTTAAACTGGAAAAAAAAACGTAGATAATGTCGTGGGAAAGGCGAACCAGAGACTGTGTTTTATTGTCGGAACCCTTAAAAGATGCAACAGAACTACAAAAGAAACTGCATACACTACGCTTGTCCGTCCATTTTTGGAGTATTGCTGCCCAGTGTGGGATCCTCATGAGGTGGGTTTGACGGAGGACATCGAAAGAGTCCAGAGAAGGGCAGCTCGTTTTGTATTGTCACGATACAGGGGAGAATCATTACAACAACGGCGCTTATCGCTGCGGCGTGGGCTACTTACGAAACTCCAGTCGCCAACATTCTCCTCCGAATGCGAAAATATATTGTTGACTCCCACTTACATAGGCGGAAATGACCATCAGAATAAAATACGAGAAATCAGAGCTCGAACGGAGAGATTCAGGTGTTCTTTCTTCCCGCGCGCTATTCGAGACTGAAATGGGAGATAAATAGTATAATGGTGGTTCTATGAAACCTCTGTCAGGCACTTAAATGTGATTTGCAGAGTATCCCATGTAGATGTAGATTTAAGGGTGAAATTTCCTTAACTTACTCCTACTTCCAGGGTAACAACTACAGTCGTAAAGGAAACTTCAGGGCTACGCCGAATACCGTTACACAGCCTGTTCGATTTATCTATTGACCATATGCACGATACATTAGATGGTACGAACTACATGCTCCGTTGCTCGGCGAACCGTTAAGTGACTCAGGCTATAAATTAACAAATTTTCAAATGTTTGTATAGCTTATGGCACTTAACTACGGGGTCATCAGTCCCTAAACTTACAAACTACTTATGAACTAGCTAATACTAATGACGGCACAAATGTCCATGCCCGAGGGGGGATTCGAACCCGTGGCCGTGCAGACCTTGACTGACGCGCTGCAGTCCCCTGCAGTAAATTAATAGCTCACTTAGTTACACAATAGGACAGTCATAAAATTTATCAGGCCTTCAATTAGGAAACATGATACACAGCATGATAACATTGAAATATTTTCTTCTCTCTCCGCGTGATCTATGTATACCACAGCCTGTACTATATTAGTAAAATTTCTTTTAAAAAATTGCAAAGATAATTGTCTACATAAATTATGGCCTACGTCACCGAATGTAAAATGCACGTATATAATGTTTATTCTAAGGAAAGTAATTTTAAGTTCATTCTTTGTAAAATAACTTTAATGGTAAGTCAAGTACATATCTCTGATAGAGAACATCGTTCGTACTGTTATATCATCATCTTTGTAATCTAATGTAGCAAAACGTTTTGGCGTGTGTGTGTACGTGATGAATTGCGCAATGCTGTTCTCCTACATTTAATCCATTGAAAATACAGTTGAAAAATGTCTTTATTATATCATTTACTGTGAACACCGTCATTAAAAGAAAATGAGTCTATTATTCATTAACCCCTAGTGCGCACTATTATTTACAGCGATATGGCAGCGGCGGAGTGGGCGAGCGCATTGAGACGCTATGCTGCGTTGCGCGTGGCCGAGCCCCGTCGGGGGTTCGTATGCCCCCTCGGGAATGACTGTTCATGTTGTCTTTAGTATAAGTTAGTTTGTAAGTAATGTATAAGTTAGGGACTGATGACCCCGCAGTTAAGTCCCATAAGCTTAACAAACATTTGAACGGCGAGGTGACGTAAACCATGTGATCAAAGTATGCACAAATATGCATGCTGCTAGAAGCGTCTACGTAAGGTCCAAAAATCGGCGCAGAGCTATCATTTGTACCACAGTGCTTCATGTGAAGAGGTTTCAGACGCGATTGTGTACGTACGACGAGACGGTCTGAACGAGGAATGTTCGTTGCAGTTAGGCGCTTGGCACATTGCATTTCGGAAATTATTACGGAATTAAATATTCCTAGACCTACACTGTGAAGAGTGTCCCAAGAATATCAAAGTTCAGACATCAGATCTCACCAGTGGTCGACGGCCTGCAGTCAATAACAGACAGCAGCGGCGATTGCGTATAGTTGGCAGCATTATTATTATTATCACATGGTTGTTTACAGTCACCATATTAAATTATTGTTATTGCAGTACATAGTACTTGCGTTCAGGGAATTAAAAATTCTGTGTGAATATGATCTCCTATCACAGAGCCAGGTCCAGTGATTTAAGCCATTTAAGTCCTGCTTCATTTATGTTGTGAAGACCAGCCAACCCGTCAGGGAAAGAACGCAGGGGGCAGTCTATTGCTATGTGGTCCACAGTTTGGGTGACTGGTCCCTAATCACATGACTGATCTAGTGTCATTCCCCATTTGAATTCCAATAATTGCATCTACCCACACCCGTGCGAAAACTATTCAGCAGAGTCTACTCCCTGCGAGGGAGGTTCATACCACCGACTTTAAGTGGAAGGGCTGGGAATGAGGTGTTTGTTTCGACCTTGAAAGATGTCCAGCGAGCAAGAAATTTTCTGCTGTCAACTGGGAAGCTAAGCGTAGAAGTGGCTTTCTCGAGTTACGTCGGCTGAAGTTTTGTGGGAGCACAGAGTAACTATACAGAGAGTAAACCTCCCCTAAACCAGTAGTTCCATAAGATGCTAGCAGATGTCAGATGGTTACCCAGTTTAGTACCGGTAGACCACACTAGAAGAAAGGAAGGAAGCTTAGAGTTTAACGTCCCGTCGACAGCTTGGTCATTAGAGACGGAGCTAACGCTCGAAGTTTTGGGTAAGGATACGGAAGGAAATCGGCCGTACCCTTTGAAAGGAACCATCCCGGCATTTGCCTGGAGCGATTTTGGGAAATTACGGAAAACCTAAATCAGGATGGCCGGAGGTGGGTTTGAACCACCATCCTCCTGAATGCGAGTCCAGTGTGTTACCACTGCGCCACCTCGCTCGGTAGACCACACCAGAGGCGCATCTGAGGGTACCTCTCGCAGATCAGAGGGTAGCGTGGAGGGGAGGCTGAGGGGAGAGCTCGTGCCGCCTGCCACGAGGCCACGGCTGTGTTCGGCTTGCTGGCGTTTGAGGGGAGGTGGTGGTGAGGGCAGCCGCTACCTGCCGCCTGCTCTGGCCAGTTTAAAGGGCTGCTTCTGACCGCAGCGCCATCATGGGACATCTTACGGAACTGCTTAAACTCCCCCGTCCCGCACCCCTGTGCGTGTGACCGGACTCTTACGGAGGCTTCCCGTCTGTATATATTTGTCTGTGTTGGGAGGCATTGCGTGATGGGAAGTTGTGGGATAGATAATATTTTCTTATACTCTCTGATGAGTGCGTCTTGGCGACGAATCTCTGGGGGAGGTATGTGTCATAGAATTGGGAGCCACGGAAGACGTGTTGCCAAGGGGGTACGACTAATTATCCTCATGGCTCTATTAAGATGTACGTCAACCTCTCGCACGTGGGCAATGTTCAGCCACACAGAAGCTCAATGCTCAGCCGATGAATAAACCAAGGACAGAGCAGTAGTACGCAGGACCTGTGCGTTTGCTCCCCGGGATTATCCAGCAATTTATTGCAAGATGTTAGTTCTGGTCTTAGCTTTGGCAGCTTTTTTCTGAAGGTGGCTTTTAAAAGTGAGAGCGATCCAATATTTTGGGCGGTTATTATGTTTGAGCTTCACACCGTCGAGACAGATGATAAGTTTCTGGTTGACTGTTTTACTATTCAAATGGAAGCAGGTTGCCTCTGTTTTGTTTGGATTTGGCTTTAACTTCCAGGTTCTGAAATATTCTTGGAGGGTGGCAAGGTCATTCGTGAGTGTTGCTTCTGTGGTGGGTATGTCAGTATGCTTTGTTGCTAAAGCGATGTCATCGACGTAAATGAACTTCTTAGACTGTGTTGCAGGCCTGTCAGCAACGTATACACTGAACAAGAGAGGAGGAAGAACGGACCCCTGGAGGAGGCCATCACTAAGTTGTCTGAAAGCACTTTCTGTATGATTGAGGTAAACTTTGATTAGCCTGTTATTGAGCGGGGAAGTTAAAAAGCGCAAGGAAAGAGGGCTAATAGACAAAAGCATTGCTGCCGCGCTTCTCAACAGCTGCGAACGCCGCCACGAGCGAGAGGCTTCAGACAGAGCAGTTACGGAGTGACATTCAGTTCACTGTGTTCCTTCGCGCAGTTCGTTGTAGTTCTTGGAGCACATTTT
Organism: Locusta migratoria; assembly: GCA_026315105.1. NCBI lineage: Eukaryota > Metazoa > Arthropoda > Insecta > Orthoptera > Acrididae > Locusta > Locusta migratoria. The sequence goes on from CM048746.1 coordinate 301,535,428, forward strand.
GAGTACTGTTACGTGTAAATCGACGTCCGCTTGCTGCAGATCTTTGCTAGTAGTCATGTTCGTCTGGCTCTGTCACAGAACAGTTAATCTGACTTAGGTTGCCACGCGGGGTTGGCCATGCGGTCCGAGGCACCATTTACATATACATGTTACGAATTACGCGGCCACTCTCGCCGGAGTAGGCGCAGGACTGTGACGAGAATATGTAAATGCATCAAGTTTGTCACTGACAAGTGAGATAAAACAGCAAATAAAACTACTTTTAAGTACAAATATATTCAAACGTTTGTAAACCGATTGGGCAAACTGCTGTCGTCATCCGTCGCTAGTCTTAGAAACTACACTGGTTAAAACAATTAGGAGATTGAAACTTCCTGGCAGATTAAAATTGCGTGCCGAAAGCGGAACTCGAACCTGGGACCTTTGCCTTTCGCGGGCAAGCACTCTACCAACTGAGCTATCCCGACACGACTCACGATGCCGCCTCACAACTTTACTTCCGCCAGTACCTAGTGATGGTCTTTCAAGGTTCGCAGGAGAGCTTCTGTGAAATTTGGAATGTAGGAGGCGAGGTACTGGTGGAAGTAAAGTTGTGAGGCGGCATCGTGAGTCCTGTCGGGATAGCTCAGTAGTAGAGCGCTTGCCCGCGAATGGCAAAGGTCCCAGGTTCGAGTTCCGGTTCCGGCACAAAATTTCAATCTGCCAGGAAGTTTCGTATCAGCGCACACTCCGCTGCAGAGTGGAAGGAGATAAGTTGAGAAAAAAAATGTTCAAATGTTTGTTAAGCTTATGGGACTTAACTACGGGGTCATCAGTCCCTAAACTTACAAACTACTTATGAACTACCTTATACTAAAGACGGCACAAATATCCATGCCCGAGGGGGGATTAGAACCCCCGACCGTAGTGGCCGTGCAGACCGTGACTGGAGCGCCTCAGTCTCCTCGGCCACCGCGGCCGGCGATTAGTTGAGATATCTAGATTCTGAAGTACTATCATTTGGCAGTATGAACTAAAATAATTCGAAGTCGGTTCTACGGAATAGAGACAACAACATTACGGCAGCCAAGATATTTATAACAGCAGAAGGTTGTTGCAGAGAGGGGGGGGGGGCTGGTGTTGACTTGTGTTTACATTATCAAACGAATTACACTTGCCGTTGGGTTCAGATGCTATAGTGGGCAGGTAGTGCAATGCAACAACATTGTGTCTTACCCGAAGCTGTGGTATGGAGAGGCACAGGAAAGTTGGAAGTGGGGCAGACAGATATAGGTGACTGCAGCTGTTGGAGTATCCCAAAGTGTAATTTCCAGGACCTGGACGCGAATTCAGGTAACGGAAACCGTTAAAAAGAAGGCAAGGCCAAGGTTGTCCACGGGTAACATCGCAAGAGATGACCATTATCACTGGTTAACAAGCCAACGAAGCAGGAGGCTGAATGCAACTCAGCTGCAACGCACCCTCCAGGCAGCACCAGGACGTTCAATATCAACACAGTCAGTTCAACTTCACCATCGGGAAGGTGGCTTCTATACATGGACGAGTATTGTATGTGTCCCATTAAAACCGCAACACTGTTTAGCCAGCAGAAACTTGGCGGAGGAACATCAGCATTGGAATCTTAACGATTGAGCCGGCCGAGGGGACTGAGGCGCTCCAGTCACGGTCTGCACGGCCACTACGGTCGGGGGTTCGAATCCCCCCTCGGGCATGGATATTTGTGCCGTCCTTAGGATTAGCTAGTTCATAACTAGTTTGTAAGTTTAGGGACTGATGACCCCGTAGTTAAGTCCCATAGACTATACAAACATTTGAACATTTTAACGATTGACGCCAAGTTCTTTTCACAGGTGAGTAAAGATTTTGGGTTCAGCTGAATAACCGTTGTTCCTCTGTCTGGACCCCCCAGGGGGCTCACGGTTCTTTCGTAAGGACGTGCGTGGCGAGCACGGGGCCCCAAGCTAATGACGTCTTTCTTCTTTCTTTACTTCCCGGACTGCATTTCCTTTACCCCTCCCCTCCTTTCCTATCCTCACTCCTTCCCCTCTCCAGCAGGGGGACTGACAACATCAGTAGTTTAGTACCCCTAACCCAACCAAACAACCCAACCCAAACATCTGTCTGGAGAGAACTAGGAAATCTAAACAATCTTGCTGATGTGCTGATGTGCGTGGTGATGGACGAATGGTGTGGGCAGGAGTCAGTATTGCCGTTCAGAATGGTAGTTTGACTGTTCAGAGGTATAGAGACGAGACCCTTCGACCTTTCTTTTTGAGAGGAGATGGGTTCCTTCTGGTGGAAGATAATACTCGTCCCCACAGAGCTGCACTGGTGGACAACATGTTTGAAGCTAAGGGAACTGAACGAATGGAGTGGCCAGATTCTTTATCGGACTTAAAACCGATTGAGCATGTCTGGGATGCACTTAGAAGACGCATTGCAGGCAGACCAGCATGTCCTACAACGGTTGCAGAACTGGATATTGTACTCATGTAAGAATGGCCAAATATCCTTCAAGAGCTGATTGATAACCTCATACTGCCCATGCCACGCAGATGTGTCACTGTATTGGCCATCCGAAGTGATCACACACCATGTTAGAGGCCAACGAGAATGACTTTATTATGGTAGCCCCGTGCTAAGTAAATGCCATGTAAACCACAAGGAAAGAGTTGACACAGCAAAATATCGTACTGCATCACAAAAAATTACAATTTTAGCCAATATCTGAATAAAATAATTTAGCGGCGGTGGGATGGGCGAACGCTGCAAGACATCTTACGTCGGATCGAACTATTTCTCCCCGTCGGAGTTTCGAATCCTCCTGCGAACATGAGCGAGTCTGTGTGTGTGTGTTGTACTTACGTTGGGTTAATTTAAGCTGTTTGTAATCCTAGGGACTGATAATCGCGGTAGTTAAGTCTCCCAGATTTACAAACATTTGATTTGATAAAATTTGTTACCAATGTGTTGATATCTCACCTGATCCTTTTTTTTTTAGCGGTGTACTTTAACAAACTTCCACTAAAGACAGCACAATCACACTTGTCCGATGAGGACTGGATCGTCCGGCCAGAGTGACCTTCCAGTCCTTAGCATTAGGCCTTACTCCACACGGCTTCTCCCACGCGCTTTTAAGTAAAGTGTCGCAGGTGTACATTAATGTATCTACCTGAAGAAAAAAAAACTAATGGAAAGCTAATTGTACAAATGAAATTACTATCCCAAAATATATTGTTGTTGTGGTCTTCAGTCCGCAGACTGGTTTGATGCACCTCTCCACGCTACCCTGTCCTGAGCAAGTCTCTTCATCTTAGAATACGTACAGCAACCTACATCCTTTTGAATCTGCTTACTGTATTCGTCCCTCTGTCTCCCTCTACGATATTTACCCCACACACTTCCTTCTGAAGCTAAGTTGACGATTCGTTGACGTCTCAGAATGTCCCCCACCAACCTATCCCTTCTCTTAGCCAAGCTATGCCAGAGACACCATTTCTCCCCAATTCTGTTGATCACCTCCTTATTAGTTACGTGAACTACCCATCTAATCTCCATCATTCGTCTATAGCACCACATAAGCTTCTACAAACTTTTTGCCTGATCTCCTTGTCGTCCAAGTTTCACTGCCATACAATGCTACACTCCAGACAAATGCTTTCAGAAAGGACTTCTAACACTTAAACTAATATTGGATGTCAACAAATTTCGCCTCTTCAGAAACGCTTTTCTTCCCATAGCCATTCTGCATTTTATATTATCTTGCTGTCTAAATAACAAACCTCATCTATTACTTCTATTGTCTATCTAATGTAATTCCTTCAGATTCGCCTGATTTTCATACACTACATTCCTTTAACCTCATTTGACATTTTGTTAACGTTCATGTTATACCTCCCTTTCAAGACACTGTGCATTCCGTTTAATTGCTCTTCCAGGTCCATTCCTGTCTCTGACAGAATTACTATTTCGTAAGCAAACCGCATGGTTTATTTCCTTTTACAGGCCTTCTATATATACCTTGCACCTTTCAGCTTTCCCTCCTTTGCTTAGTACTGGTTTTCCATCTGAGTTCTTGCTACTCATACCGCTGCTTTTCGTGCCTCAAAATGTTTCTTTTATGTTCCTGTAGGCCCAAAATGTACCTTCATTTAAAAGTACACTTATTTTGTACAATCAATGATTGGGTGAGCACTGAGATTTTAATTTTTTATGTTTTTAATTTTTATTGTTATTAATATTATTTTTAATTGTGTGAGCACATTCCAATATACGGCCCATCCTATTTTGCTCATCTGAAGCAACAAATTTCTTATACACGAGACAACAATAAAGTCATCTAGCAACTTCAGGAAGCTAATACACATATCACACATGGTGCATATCGTGATTACAATCACATCCGCTGACAGTAATGTCACGTGGTGACAGAGACATATGACGCCTTGTCAGCAATTCAGCGCGCTATCATGCAGGGCCTCAGTGACGTGATGGCAAGACACGCTTCAGTCGAGGCCGTTGGACGCGCAAAAAGCAACCTTCCCCCATCGGAAGAAAACGGAAGGAAAGACAGTTTAACAGCTAACAGAAAAAGGGGCGGGAGTTCTCTTTCCATCCCTCTTCCACCGTATCTCGTGCCCACGAACCTTTCCGTCGATCAGCGACTGTTGACCGACGCTGCTGCTACATTGTCGTTCTTACGTCTTTTCTTCCAACAAGTACGACAAACGACTTCGACCCAACAGACGCGTGTGCACACATTTTTTGCGCGTCTTCAGTGAGCTCGGTGCAAACAGCGGCCGCATGCACATCTCACTCACTTCTCCTCCTGCCACTCCACTACGCTATCGTACGGTCTCAAAGGTGGCGAACGGCTTTCAGTATCTTCGGTTTCTAGTATCTTCCATTCTTCATATCATCCAGCATTTCTATTCTTCTCCTTCCCATACCGCCGTAAATAAAAATTTGTACAACTTTTTAGATTCTCGCATTTCACTCAATTCTTTTAGTTCAAACAGTTGCATTCTACGGAAAAACCCGCTCGGTTAGCCGTGTGGTCTAACGCACCGTTTTCCGAGACGGGGAGGCGTACCGGCCCCGGTTTAGATACGCCCGGCGGATTAACGAAGGTGATCGGAGTGCCGGCCAGCCTGGATGTGGTTTTTAGGCGGTTTTCCACATCCGCCTAGGTGAATACCGGGCTCGTCTCCAAGTCCCGCCTCACTTACGCGAGTCGCAAACATTTGGTAACACTTAATGCTTTCACACATCTAACATTATATGCAGACATTTGGGGTACACATTTCTTCCCAGGGGACATGGGGTGGCGACAGGAAGGGCATCCGGCCACCCCTTAACTATTAACACGCCAAATCCGGATTAACAAAACCGATGCTGCATGTGCGGGAACGTACCCAAAGAGAAAAGTAAATTCTACGGAATACATGAAATGATTACATTTTGAGAGCAAAATGACAAGCGGTACTAAGGTAGCAGGTTTCGATTCATGGAAACATCCATGTCAGTGTGTTGTGTAGCCTCTATGGGCGACGATACAGGCGCTGATTTTGTCATAATACAAAAGTCGAATACTGTCTTGCGATACATTATTTTCAACCTGCTCGAGTTTTTCACGTTAAAACCGTTATCAGTGCATCTTCTATCCCCCAAGTAGGCACCTGCCGTCAGCAGATCAAAACTGACGGCGTGTTTCCAGATGTACCAACTTTCTTCTCGACAATGAATTTTATTCAGTCATTACACTTCACTCTTTTACTCATAGCACATGTACCGCCCAATTTCCTTTCCTTTCCGTAACTAGTTTACCAAAGTTCTTTGTTCGTTACCACCTATTTAATTTTCCCACTCTTCTCTTACACACCTAAATTCTCTCTCTCTCTATTCACCAGTGCCCCACTTCTACAACCGTACTCAGAAAATAACCCACAACAAGTTTTAAACCATCAATTTTATTAACCCAACTTGCTGCAAGGAGGTGTGAAAAAAATATGCTGCTTCACCGAAGACCTTATTTTTACCGACAGGTGCCGACGTAGGGTTGGACCGATGCACAGGGCTAATAAAAGTAAACAAGAAATGGAGAAGATATGTAATTTACAACAGACTTAAGGGTATACTGAAAGCCTCTAAAGTAATTTGTAAAATAATTTTTTTTTATTCAAAAAATATGTTCAAATGTTTGTAAATCTATCTGACCAAACTGCGTGCACATCAGTCCGTAGCTTACAAACTACTTAAACCTAGGTAAACTAACCTAAGGACAACACACACACCCATGCCCCAGGGAGGACTTGAACCTCGACGGCGAGCAACCGCGCGCTCCGCAGCGAGACGCCTTAGACCGCTCGGCTACTCCACCGCAGCTTTTTTTTTATTCAGTTCTGTTTTACAGCGTGGGAAGTTCCGAGATCCTTATTTGTTTGGTTTATCCTCAGCTCTAACATATTACTTGTGGAGTAACTTCTTGACACGAAGGATGTCTTCTGATAAACAAAATTTAGTTTGATATAAAGTAATGTATTTTATGACTCACTCTACACACTCCTATTATCGGATCTAGTCAGAACGAATTTTAAAACCATCAACAAAATCTTTTAAAAGCAGGAAGTGTCATTTTTACTATAATATGAATAAATACATTTGCATTCAGAGCACCAATTTCTTTTGTTTTGTGCGTAGGCTGCAATGTAAAGAAACCTTTTAAATTACCCATTTATATTCGTTTCCATATTGTTATGTTTGTTATTGCATAGGCTTACTAATGAAACTGCATTTAGTCCTAATAACAAAGTACACAATGTCCAAAGTAGCTTACATAAAGAGGCACATTACTTGGATGGAAATTGTTGGCGAATGTGAACTAAACTGATGGTTGTACAGCCCTGACAACACTTGCTACCTATTCCTAACAATTTGGTACGTTTGTTCGGTGTTCTTGTTACATCTGATATCAAACTTTCATATTCTTCGTTACAGTAAAAGGTGTTCAATCTGAAACTTCACAAGTTTTGCTGTGCAAATTAAAGTTGAGAGTCACTTGCTTCCGACTGATTGCCACTCCTCTCGATTAGGTAAGAAATTATAATTGGTTTCATACGAGTTCAGCCTGTCTGATTTCAAATTCTAGTTGGTGTCTTGTTCAATGCTCGCAATGTAAATCTATATATCGTTTATAAATGTGATTTAATTAAAATGTAAATGTTTCTTTGTGCAAAACCGTTAACCTCCAAAAGGTATTGGCCGACTGCTTCGAAATTTTTATACAGTGTTCCATTTTAATATAGGATGGTTTTTATATACCTATTTCTTTAATATGTGATATATAAGCTATATACGAGGGTCATTCAATAATTAAAGAGACAAAGTGGTCTGCGGGAAAACTGTTGTCAGGGCAAGTTTAGTACTTCATGACCTTTAGTTAGCATCACTTAGATGAGCCCTGATGTATTAACATTATTTTGTTCAGAACCTCAAAAAAAAAAAAAAAAAAAAAAAAAATATATATATATATATATATATATATATATATATATATATATATATATATAATTAAAAAAAAATTCACGATGTCTTGTCCGCTTGAAAGTTCCGTTGTTCGTTTTTTACTTGTTGAAGGCGAGAAAGCAATTACTATATACTGTAGAATGGTGGAAGGTTGTATGAATCAAATGTTCAAACGTTTGTACAGCTTAATGGAACTTAACTACGGGGTCATCAGTCCCTAAACTTACAAACTACTTAAGAACTACTTACGAACTAGGACGGCACAAATATCCATGCCCGAGGGGGGATTCGAACCCCACCCCGTAGTGGCCGTGCAGACCGTGACTGGCGCGCCTCAGTCTCCTCGGCCACCGCGGCCGGCTTGTATGAATCTGGAAATTTTTTACAAGTGGGTAAAGCAGTTCAGAAATATTGGCGACTCAGTGACTGGCATCCTCAGCTTTTCCAACCTCAAGAAGAATAGATTGTGATAGTTTATCTTGAAAGTGCGGTGTGTGTCGTTTATCGTGTCTGCAAGTGTCAGACTCAGTTATCGCGTCGCGCATGTAATAAATAAATAAAAACGGATTCGTAATGAGTCTCTGTCATGAGACAAGTTCGCGTATCGCGGAAATCAAAATTATTAATCAACTTGTACAGGTAATTAATGAACTAATTAAATTCTTCGACAGTAACAGGACATAAATTCAGAAGTGAACTGTGTTTCGAATGTGCAAAGTTGACAGACAGTTACGATCTTTTATTAATATAATGTTCGAATTTAAAAATACAAACTTTCAGTCAAATGCAATATTTAAACCCTTATCCCACCTCATAATTTCAAGAGTCAACATTGCTTCTCAATACCTTGGAATGGGATTGGCGTATTGAAACGCTACCAGAATCAATCGTTTTGATTACACAAGAAATAGTGTAGAAAACAAACTGTGATGAAAATATTATTTGTTTGAATTTTATATTGTCTAATAGCATTTAGGCCTAATGTCGTAAGCAAAATGTTTGTAATTCTATGGGACTTAACTGTTTGGTTATTAGTCCGTAGCTTACAAACTACATAAACTAAGTTAAACTAACCTAAGGGCAACACACACAGCCATGTCCTAGAGTCTGTCGCAGTGGCCGAGGGGACTGAGGCGCGCCAGCCACGGTCTGCACGGCCACTACGGTCGGGGGTTCGAATCCCCCCTCGGACATGGATATTTGTCTCGTCCTTTGTATAGGGTAGTTGATAAGTAGTTTGTAAGTTTAGGGACTGATGGCCCTGTAGTTAAGTCCCATAAGCTATACAAACATTTAAACATGTTAAATATGCCCTAGAGAGGATTCGAACTTCCGACGGTGAAGGCCTCGCGATCCGCAACGTGACTCTTCAGAGCGCTCGGTTACTCCCGCATTTCAATATATATTGTTGTTCTAGAGATATCTGCGGTGAAATGGTTAAGTAGGTTATTACAGTAAAATAATAAAACAACTACTTTCTGTGACATTAGGCAATTTAAATAGTTGTTCATCACTTGTTGGTGACGGTGGTGGCAGAGCAGGAGAGCGGTACTCACTTCTCGAGTCCCTTGAAGGCGTCCGGGTCGACTGCGTGCAGCTTGTTCTCGTACAGGGTGAGGATCTCCAGCGTGTCCAGGCCCTCGAAGGCGCGGGCGCGCAGCGCGCTGATCTTGTTGTGGTTGAGGTTGAGCAGGATGAGGTGGTGCAGGTTGTGGAAGGCGGCCGACGGGATCAGGCTCAGGTGGTTCTGCGACAGGTCCAGCTGCGTCAGCCCCTTGCCTGCAATACGCGGGGGCGAGCGTCAGAACATCACACTCGTGGCCAGGAAAATAGAACAAATTAGTATACAAGGCGCGTCCGGAAAGTAAGTACCGTTTCGCAAAAAAAGTAACATATTTTTTGGAAAAATTTATATTTATAACAAAGAGGATATGTGAATCTACTTCTCCACAAGGTTTCCACCGTTGATGAGGCATTTGTCGTATCAAGGAAACAGAAGAAATTAGTATACAAGGCGCGACCGGAAAGTAAGTACCATTTCGCAAAAAAAGTAACATATTTTTTGGAAAATTTTTATTGTTATGGCAAAGAGGATATATGAAACTACTTCTCCACAAGGTTTCCACCGTTGATGAGGCATTTGTCGTATCAAGAAAACAGAAGAAATTAGTATACAAGGCCCGTCCGGAAAGTAAGTACCGTTTCGCAAAAAAAGTAACATATTTTTTGGAAAATTTTTATTGTTATGACAAAGAGGATATATGAAACTACTTCTCCACAAGGTTTCCACCGTTGATGAGGCATTTGTCGTCTCAAGAAAACAGAAGAAATTAGTATACAAGGCCCGTCCGGAAAGTAAGTACCGTTTCGCAAAAAAAGTAACATATTTTTTGGAAAATTTTTATTGTTATGACAAAGAGGATATATGAAACTACTTCTCCACAAGGTTTCCACCGTTGATGAGGCATTTGTCGTCTCAAGAAAACAGAAGAAATTAGTATACAAGGCCCGTCCGGAAAGTAAGTACCGTTTCGCAAAAAAAGTAACATATTTTTTGGAAAATTTTTATTGTTATGACAAAGAGGATATATGAAACTACTTCTCCACAAGGTTTCCACCGTTGATGAGGCATTTGTCGTCTCAAGAAAACAGAAGAAATTAGTAAACAAGGCCCGTCCGGAAAGTAAGTACCGTTTCGCAAAAAAAGTAACATATTTATTGGAAAATTTTTATTGTTATGACAAAGAGGATATATGAAACTACTTCTCCACAAGGTTTCCACCGTTGATGAGGCATTTGTCGTCTCAAGAAAACAGAAGAAATTAGTATACAAGGCCCGTCCGGAAAGTAAGCACCGTTTCGCAAAAAAAGTAACATATTTTTTGGAAAATTTTTATTGTTATGACAAAGAGGATATATGAAACTACTTCTCCACAAGGTTTCCACCGTTGATGAGGCATTTGTCGTCTCAAGAAAACAGAAGAAATTAGTATACAAGGCCCGTCCGGAAAGTAAGTACCGTTTCGCAAAAAAAGTAACATATTTTTTGGAAAATTTTTATTGTTATGACAAAGAGGATATATGAAACTACTTCTCCACAAGGTTTCCACCGTTGATGAGGCATTTGTCGTATCAAGAAAACAGAAGAAATTAGTATACAAGGCCCGTCCGGAAAGTAAGTACCTTTTTGCAAAAAAGTAACATATTTTTGGAAAATTTTTATTGTTATAACAAAGAGGATATGTGAATCTACTTCTCCACAAGGTTTCCACCGTTGATGAGGCATTTGTCGTATCAAGGAAACAGAAGAAATTAGTATACAAGGCCCGTCCGGAAAGTAAGTACCGTTTCGCAAAAAAGTAACATATTTTTTGAATTTTTTTATTGTTATATCATAGAGGATATATGAATCTACTTCTCCACAAGGTTTCCACCGTTGATGAGGCATTTGTCGTATCAAGGAAACAGAAGAAATTAGTATACAAGGCGCGACCGGAAAGTAAGTACCATTTCGCAAAAAAAGTAACATATTTTTTGGAAAATTTTTATTGTTATGGCAAAGAGGATATATGAAACTACTTCTCCACAAGGTTTCCACCGTTGATGAGGCATTTGTCGTATCAAGAAAACAGAAGAAATTAGTATACAAGGCCCGTCCGGAAAGTAAGTACCGTTTCGCAAAAAAAGTAACATATTTTTTGGAAAATTTTTATTGTTATGACAAAGAGGATATATGAAACTACTTCTCCACAAGGTTTCCACCGTTGATGAGGCATTTGTCGTCTCAAGAAAACAGAAGAAATTAGTATACAAGGCCCGTCCGGAAAGTAAGTACCGTTTCGCAAAAAAAGTAACATATTTTTTGGAAAATTTTTATTGTTATGACAAAGAGGATATATGAAACTACTTCTCCACAAGGTTTCCACCGTTGATGAGGCATTTGTCGTCTCAAGAAAACAGAAGAAATTAGTATACAAGGCCCGTCCGGAAAGTAAGTACCGTTTCGCAAAAAAAGTAACATATTTTTTGGAAAATTTTTATTGTTATGACAAAGAGGATATATGAAACTACTTCTCCACAAGGTTTCCACCGTTGATGAGGCATTTGTCGTCTCAAGAAAACAGAAGAAATTAGTATACAAGGCCCGTCCGGAAAGTAAGTACCGTTTCGCAAAAAAAGTAACATATTTTTTGGAAAATTTTTATTGTTATGACAAAGAGGATATATGAAACTACTTCTCCACAAGGTTTCCACCGTTGATGAGGCATTTGTCGTCTCAAGAAAACAGAAAAAATTAGTATACAAGGCCCGTCCGGAAAGTAAGTACCGTTTCGCAAAAAAAGTAACATATTTTTTGGAAAATTTTTATTGTTATGACAAAGAGGATATATGAAACTACTTCTCCACAAGGTTTCCACCGTTGATGAGGCATTTGTTGTCTCAAGAAAACAGAAGAAATTAGTATACAAGGCCCGTCCGGAAAGTAAGTACCGTTTCGCAAAAAAAGTAACATATTTTTTGGAAAATTTTTATTGTTATGACAAAGAGGATATATGAAACTACTTCTCCACAAGGTTTCCACCGTTGATGAGGCATTTGTCGTATCAAGAAAACAGAAGAAATTAGTATACAAGGCCCGTCCGGAAAGTAAGTACCTTTTTGCAAAAAAGTAACATATTTTTGGAAAATTTTTATTGTTATAACAAAGAGGATATGTGAATCTACTTCTCCACAAGGTTTCCACCGTTGATGAGGCATTTGTCGTATCAAGGAAACAGAAGAAATTAGTATACAAGGCCCGTCCGGAAAGTAAGTACCGTTTCGCAAAAAAGTAACATATTTTTTGAATTTTTTTTATTGTTATATCATAGAGGATATATGAATCTACTTCTCCACAAGGTTTCCACCGTTGATGAGGCATTTGTCGTCTCAAGAAAACAGAAGAAATTAGTATACAAGGCGCGACCGGAAAGTAAGTACCATTTCACAAAAAAAGTAACATATTTTTTGGAAAATTTTTATTGTTATGGCAAAGAGGATATATGAAACTACTTCTCCACAAGGTTTCCACCGTTGATGAGGCATTTGTCGTCTCAAGAAAACAGAAGAAATTAGTATACAAGGCCCGTCCGGAAAGTAAGTACCGTTTCGCAAAAAAAGTAACATATTTTTTGGAAAATTTTTATTGTTATGACAAAGAGGATATATGAAACTACTTCTCCACAAGGTTTCCACCGTTGATGAGGCATTTGTCGTCTCAAGAAAACAGAAGAAATTAGTAAACAAGGCCCGTCCGGAAAGTAAGTACCGTTTCGCAAAAAAAGTAACATATTTATTGGAAAATTTTTATTGTTATGACAAAGAGGATATATGAAACTACTTCTCCACAAGGTTTCCACCGTTGATGAGGCATTTGTCGTCTCAAGAAAACAGAAGAAATTAGTATACAAGGCCCGTCCGGAAAGTAAGTACCATTTCGCAAAAAAAGTAACATATTTTTTGGAAAATTTTTATTGTTATGACAAAGAGGATATATGAAACTACTTCTCCACAAGGTTTCCACCGTTGATGAGGCATTTGTCGTCTCAAGAAAACAGAAGAAATTAGTATACAAGGCCCGTCCGGAAAGTAAGTACCGTTTCGCAAAAAAAGTAACATATTTTTTGGAAAATTTTTATTGTTATGACAAAGAGGATATATGAAACTACTTCTCCACAAGGTTTCCACCGTTGATGAGGCATTTGTCGTCTCAAGAAAACAGAAGAAATTAGTATACAAGGCCCGTCCGGAAAGTATGTACCTTTTTGCAAAAAAGTAACATATTTTTGGAAAATTTTTATTGTTATGACAAAGAGGATATATGAAACTACTTCTCCACAAGGTTTCCACCGTTGATGAGGCATTTGTCGTCTCAAGAAAACAGAAGAAATTAGTATACAAGGCCCGCCCGGAAAGTAAGTACCTTTTTGCAAAAAAGTAACATATTTTTGGAAAATTTTTATTGTTATAACAAAGAGGATATGTGAATCTACTTCTCCACAAGGTTTCCACCGTTGATGAGGCATTTGTCGTATCAAGGAAACAGAAGAAATTAGTAAACAAGGCCCGTCCGGAAAGTAAGTACCGTTTCGCAAAAAAGTAACATATTCTTTGAATTTTTTTTATTGTTATATCATAGAGGATATATGAATCTACTTCTCCACAAGGTTTCCACCGTTGATGAGGCATTTGTCGTATCAAGAAAACAGAAGAAATTAGTATACAAGGCCCGTCCGGAAAGTAAGTACCGTTTCGCAAAAATAGTAACATATTTTTTGGAAAATTTTTATTGTTATGACAAAGAGGATATATGAAACTACTTCTCCACAAGGTTTCCACCGTTGATGAGGCATTTGTCGTATCAAGAAAACAGAAGAAATTAGTATACAAGGCCCGTCCGGAAAGTAAGTACCGTTTCGCAAAAAAAGTAACATATTTTTTGGAAAATTTTTATTGTTATGACAAAGAGGATATATGAAACTACTTCTCCACAAGGTTTCCCCCGTTGATGAGGCATTTGTCGTCTCAAGAAAACAGAAGAAATTAGTATACAAGGCCCGTCCGGAAAGTAAGTACCGTTTCGCAAAAAAAGTAACATATTTTTTGGAAAATTTTTATTGTTATGACAAAGAGGATATATGAAACTACTTCTCCACAAGGTTTCCACCGTTGATGAGGCATTTGTCGTCTCAAGAAAACAGAAGAAATTAGTATACAAGGCCCGTCCGGAAAGTAAGTACCGTTTCGCAAAAAAAGTAACATATTTTTTGGAAAATTTTTATTGTTATGACAAAGAGGATATATGAAACTACTTCTCCACAAGGTTTCCACCGTTGATGAGGCATTTGTCGTCTCAAGAAAACAGAAGAAATTAGTATACAAGGCCCGTCCGGAAAGTAAGTACCGTTTCGCAAAAAAAGTAACATATTTTTTGGAAAATTTTTATTGTTATGACAAAGAGGATATATGAAACTACTTCTCCACAAGGTTTCCACCGTTGATGAGGCATTTGTCGTCTCAAGAAAACAGAAGAAATTAGTATACAAGGCCCGTCCGGAAAGTAAGTACCGTTTCGCAAAAAAAGTAACATATTTTTTGGAAAATTTTTATTGTTATGACAAAGAGGATATATGAAACTACTTCTCCACAAGGTTTCCACCGTTGATGAGGCATTTGTCGTCTCAAGAAAACAGAAGAAATTAGTATACAAGGCCCGTCCGGAAAGTAAGTACCGTTTCGCAAAAAAAGTAACATATTTTTTGGAAAATTTTTATTGTTATGACAAAGAGGATATATGAAACTACTTCTCCACAAGGTTTCCACCGTTGATGAGGCATTTGTCGTATCAAGAAAACAGAAGAAATTAGTATACAAGGCCCGTCCGGAAAGTAAGTACCTTTTTGCAAAAAAGTAACATATTTTTGGAAAATTTTTATTGTTATAACAAAGAGGATATGTGAATCTACTTCTCCACAAGGTTTCCACCGTTGATGAGGCATTTGTCGTATCAAGGAAACAGAAGAAATTAGTATACAAGGCCCGTCCGGAAAGTAAGTACCGTTTCGCAAAAAAGTAACATATTTTTTGAATTTTTTTATTGTTATATCATAGAGGATATATGAATCTACTTCTCCACAAGGTTTCCACCGTTGATGAGGCATTTGTCGTATCAAGGAAACAGAAGAAATTAGTATACAAGGCGCGACCGGAAAGTAAGTACCATTTCGCAAAAAAAGTAACATATTTTTTGGAAAATTTTTATTGTTATGACAAAGAGGATATATGAAACTACTTCTCCACAAGGTTTCCACCGTTGATGAGGCATTTGTCGTATCAAGAAAACAGAAGAAATTAGTATACAAGGCCCGTCCGGAAAGTAAGTACCGTTTCGCAAAAAAAGTAACATATTTTTTGGAAAATTTTTATTGTTATGACAAAGAGGATATATGAAACTACTTCTCCACAAGGTTTCCACCGTTGATGAGGCATTTGTCGTCTCAAGAAAACAGAAGAAATTAGTATACAAGGCCCGTCCGGAAAGTAAGTACCGTTTCGCAAAAAAAGTAACATATTTTTTGGAAAATTTTTATTGTTATGACAAAGAGGATATATGAAACTACTTCTCCACAAGGTTTCCACCGTTTATGAGGCATTTGTCGTCTCAAGAAAACAGAAGAAATTAGTATACAAGGCCCGTCCGGAAAGTAAGTACCGTTTCGCAAAAAAAGTAACATATTTTTTGGAAAATTTTTATTGTTATGACAAAGAGGATATATGAAACTACTTCTCCACAAGGTTTCCACCGTTGATGAGGCATTTGTCGTCTCAAGAAAACAGAAGAAATTAGTATACAAGGCCCGTCCGGAAAGTAAGTACCGTTTCGCAAAAAAAGTAACATATTTTTTGGAAAATTTTTATTGTTATGACAAAGAGGATATATGAAACTACTTCTCCACAAGGTTTCCACCGTTGATGAGGCATTTGTCGTCTCAAGAAAACAGAAGAAATTAGTATACAAGGCCCGTCCGGAAAGTAAGTACCGTTTCGCAAAAAAAGTAACATATTTTTTGGAAAATTTTTATTGTTATGACAAAGAGGATATATGAAACTACTTCTCCACAAGGTTTCCACCGTTGATGAGGCATTTGTCGTCTCAAGAAAACAGAAGAAATTAGTATACAAGGCCCGTCCGGAAAGTAAGTACCGTTTCGCAAAAAAAGTAACATATTTTTTGGAAAATTTTTATTGTTATGACAAAGAGGATATATGAAACTACTTCTCCACAAGGTTTCCACCGTTGATGAGGCATTTGTCGTATCAAGAAAACAGAAGAAATTAGTATACAAGGTCCGTCCGGAAAGTAAGTACCTTTTTGCAAAAAAGTAACATATTTTTGGAAAATTTTTATTGTTATAACAAAGAGGATATGTGAATCTACTTCTCCACAAGGTTTCCACCGTTGATGAGGCATTTGTCGTATCAAGGAAACAGAAGAAATTAGTATACAAGGCCCGTCCGGAAAGTAAGTACCGTTTCGCAAAAAAGTAACATATTTTTTGAATTTTTTTTATTGTTATATCATAGAGGATATATGAATCTACTTCTCCACAAGGTTTCCACCATTGATGAGGCATTTGTCGTATCAAGAAAACAGAAGAAATTAGTATACAAGGCGCGACCGGAAAGTAAGTACCATTTCGCAAAAAAAGTAACATATTTTTTGGAAAATTTTTATTGTTATGGCAAAGAGGATATATGAAACTACTTCTCCACAAGGTTTCCACCGTTGATGAGGCATTTGTCGTATCAAGAAAACAGAAGAAATTAGTATACAAGGCCCGTCCGGAAAGTAAGTACCGTTTCGCAAAAAAAGTAACATATTTTTTGGAAAATTTTTATTGTTATGACAAAGAGGATATATGAAACTACTTCTCCACAAGGTTTCCACCGTTGATGAGGCATTTGTCGTCTCAAGAAAACAGAAGAAATTAGTATACAAGGCCCGTCCGGAAAGTAAGTACCGTTTCGCAAAAAAAGTAACATATTTTTTGGAAATTTTTTATTGTTATGACAAAGAGGATATATGAAACTACTTCTCCACAAGGTTTCCACCGTTGATGAGGCATTTGTCGTCTCAAGAAAACAGAAGAAATTAGTATACAAGGCCCGTCCGTAAAGTAAGTACCGTTTCGCAAAAAAAGTAACATATTTTTTGGAAAATTTTTATTGTTATAACAAAGAGGATATGTGAATCTACTTCTCCACAAGGTTTCCACCGTTGATGAGGCATTTGTCGTCTCAAGAAAACAGAAGAAATTAGTATACAAGGCCCGTCCGGAAAGTAAGTACCGTTTCGCAAAAAAAGTAACATATTTTTTGGAAAATTTTTATTGTTATAACAAAGAGGATATGTGAATCTACTTCTCCACAAGGTTTCCACCGTTGATGAGGCATTTGTCGTATCAAGGAAACAGAAGAAATTAGTATACAAGGCGCGTCCGGAAAGTAAGTACCGCTTCGCAAAAAAAGTAACATATTTTATGAAAAAATGTTATTGTTATAACAAAGAGGATATGTGAATCTACTTCTCCACAAGGGTTCCACCGTTGATGAGGCATTTGTAGTATCAAGAAAACAGAAGAAATTAGTATACAAGGCGCGTCCGGAAAGTAAGTACCGTTTCGCAAGAAGAGTAACATATTTTTTGGATAAATTTTATTGTTATAACAAAGAGGTTTCGCAAAAAAAGTAACATATTTTCTGGAAAATTTTTATTGTTATAACAAAGAGGATATATGAATCTACTTCTCCACGAGGTTTCCACCGTTGATGAGGCATTTGTCGTATCGGCCAGTGAAATTATCCAGTCCTACATCAAAGAAAGGTGCCGCCAGTGATGAGAACCATTGCTGTACGCCAAGATTCACTTCGTCGTCAGTTTGGAAACGTTTCCCGCCAACCTCTCGCTTTATGTGTTAGAGCAAGTGATAGCGCCACATCAGGGCTGTACGGCGGGTGGTTGAACTGCTCCCACCAGACCTGCTGAATAAGAGTGGATTGCACAGAGTGGCCGAGCATTATCGTGAAGCAAAACAATTCCTCTGCTGCGCTTGTCTCTACTTTTGTTCTGTAACCATGTCGAAGATTTTTCAAACACTCACAGTATCTGGCTGCACTGACGGTTTCACCTCTTGGGAGAAGTGGTGGCATCGTCCTATGAGGTAGGAATAGACAAGTTAATCGACCGCTACTACAAGGGCCTCTACAATGGTGGCGACTATCTGGAAAAGTAGTTTAAGATACGCACTTTCTTGAAAAAAAAAAGTTTACTTTATTCTTTCCCAAAATGGTACGTACTTCTGGCATAGGTCTCGTAGTAGTGTCAAGAATTTCATATTGTCACGTTTCAAACTGCAGGTGGTCCGGAATTCGAGGGCTGGTCGTTAATAGAGCACAACACTTTCATTTAGAACATGTTTATTGCTAACGCAAGCGTACACTCAATATAGACTGAGTCCTGCTTGTAGTGCTCCACTGTTTATACAAAGAGAGAGAATTTTCTGGAACTTACAAGTACATCAAACATAAGAAACATGTAGAACATTCTAGAAATAGTAAATACAAAGAAATAAATTTTCTTCTGCCCTTGGCGAGATTTGAACTGGAGACCGCAAGCACAGCAATCTGCGATGCTAACCAC
This sequence comes from Locusta migratoria, assembly GCA_026315105.1. Taxonomy (NCBI): domain Eukaryota; kingdom Metazoa; phylum Arthropoda; class Insecta; order Orthoptera; family Acrididae; genus Locusta; species Locusta migratoria. The sequence continues at coordinate 301,554,191 of CM048746.1, forward strand.
TGCGCCACGCGTGCTGTCGGAAGACTCGCGGAAATATTCACAGGAGTTCCACATTATTATGTTCTGCAGAAATGATACTCACTTGTACCATGTTGCAAACCTATTGGACGAAACTGCTATGGTCATCAATCCCTACACTTACAAGCTACTTAAACTTACACTAAGGATAAAACCCACACCCATGCCCGAGGGAGGACTCGAACCTCTGGCGGAAACGACAGCCCAATCAGTGGCTTGACGCCTTAGACTACAAGGTAAATCTTTATCAGATAGTATACGTTACCAGTGTACTAGTTTCTGTGTTGTTGTTTTGTTCTTGGATGGAAAAGGTAAGCCATGCAAGTGAGTTATTATGGGAAGGTGTTACTAGACGAAGAAAACGACATTTCCTGGGCCACTGAATGATGTCTGCGTGACTTTTCATATACAAATACGAATAATAAATAATAATAAAATGTCATTGCAGTGTAATTCATACGGCTCACAATAGCTCAGTCGTAATCGTAACGTCCAAAAACGTTTTAAAAACAGAAATTAATTGCAGCCTTATGACCCTGGTCACGATAGCCTCACATACAGGCACCTCCGTGCCTATCCAACATCCTTCCACGCCGCCGTAGCCTCCTTATATAACGTCATCCTCATCACCTTCTCAAGCTCCTTTCCGGCCGGACATGGGGATTGAACGCCTCCACCATCCTCTACACCTGGCGTTCCCTACTGCATCCCGTCTTGTGTAGCTTTCATCCCGATTGGATATCCGCGCCCCCACTCCTACTACTACAAATCCCTCCAGATCCTAGAACGCCACGCCCTTCGCCTCGCTTACCGTATCCGCCTCCCTTCCCCCATGTGGATCCTATATGATCTTATCCCTTTCCCCCACCTTCTAAAATTCCTTGTACGTATCCGCATCCTATACACCCTCCGCACAATAGAATCTCGTCACCCACTGATCTATCCTATCCTCCTGAATCCCGGGCCCCTGCCACACCTTTACCAGCATGTTCCTCCCTCTCTCCACCTCCATACTCTCCACATCCTATCCGAGAATAACTTCCATCAGCTTCGCTCTCTGTCCGGACATATACCCCTCCTATGAACTTTAGCCTTCCTTGTAGATTAGTGCCACTTCCCCCCCCCCCCCCATCTTTTTCCGTTCCTTCGCTTGGGTCCCCTTCCCCACCCACTACCAATGAGTCCTGTTGTCCCATACCCCCTCCTCCACCCCCTCCACCCCATAACCACCTTTTCCCTCCCACCGCACTTTCCTTCCCCTTCCCTTTTGTATCCCATCCTCGTCGCCACTTTTGTATCCCATCCTCGTCGCCACTTTTGTGTCACGTTTCCGCCGGTTGTCCTGGGTGTCGGTGGCCGAGTAGAGAGAGACCGACACAGGGAAAGAGGATGCACGCGTGTGCGGGTACAGAGTCTGAGGTGACCAGCCAGTGGGACAGCAGAAACTAGAAACACTAAGCTAGATTAGAACAAGTTGTATATTTCTTAGAAATAGGATAATACTTACCTTTGTTAACTGAAGACTACTGGAATGCAGATACATAGAAGCGCATGATACCTTTGACTTAGCAGATGTAGAAATGCAAAGCCACAGTGTTAGTGCGCCGCAACGGACGCTTTCCTAGTCACAGTACTCAGTCTAGCCCTGGTTATTTTTACAATTCTACCGGCCGTGCTGAACAGTCTGTGAACAGTAGTCGGAGTAAAAGGGCGACGAGGATGTGACACAAAATTCCCTCTCCGTTGCGGAGTCTGTTCAGTGTCTTTAATTCTGTGTCAGTGATTTTAAATGTGCAGTGACTCAGTGCTTCGTGTGTACGTATGTTTTTAAAATATCAGCAACCGCCGCACAGGCAGAACATAGCGTTGCCAAGTGTTTTTAAATGTGTATCTTCGTCTCGTCGTCGTCGTTCCGTTAAATCAACATGAAAGTTTTCTTCACCATGGCTGTTTTAAGATCTGAATATGTAAGTTTTGTGATTCTGCGTCGAAGTCATTGTCATTTCACCCGTTTATGTCTCCACGTTCATTTGGAAATTCTTCATGTATTATCACCTGTCTTGCTGTAAAAATCATGTTAACAAGTTTGTATACTCTCGGCTGAAGAGCAGCATCTTAGCTGCTGCCAACCTACCCCTTCTAGGGGTTTCAAATACAAGAAAGAAAGAAAGAAAGAAAGAAAAAAACCAGCAGCCATATGTGTTGAAGCAAAAAAGAAACTGATTATGATTATTTTGGCGTGCTCGGTGAGTTCTTTCACGTTACATGGGTATCGTTTAGGAGATTTCCGACATTGTAATATTTTTGAAAACTAGAGTGCTTGCACACTAGGTTGATCATCTCCTTATAAACGCTCTTATGACTTTGTTCTTGCTTCTGACCTTTACGTGTACCTATCTTGATTGTTTCATTCGCTTGGCAAGTATCAAACTGAATATGTTCAAGAATGCAACGTGCTAATATTAACAGTTTATCCACAGACATATGTATTTGTAGCTACACATTCACTTTTTCACACCAGTAGGTAACCGCCGAAATTTGTCGGTATATAGATCTATATTTTTTGTGAAACTTAAGTACGAAACAAAGCAGACTGTACTGAAGTAATTTAACTGCAATTGGAAGCGTTCAGACAATACTTTTATACAGCAGTGATATTACGAATTAATGGTCAAACTTTTACGATTCTCATTTAAGAGCCGAAGTTTCGAAAGAAATGAATTGTTAAATGTTTTCTTGCACGTTTAAAAGTGTAACTAACCACCGTAAATGTACACTAGTTATTCGTAGCATTACTCTCTTACGCGGCAGCAAATGAGAGATTTCTGGACAATACTTTTGATAAATTCAAATGTTCAAATTTTTGAATAGCTTATGGGACTTAACTACGGGGTCATCAGTCCCTAAACTTACAAACTACTTATGAGCTAGCTAACAGTAAGGACGGTACAAATATCCATGCCCGAGGGGGGGGGGGATTCGAACCCCCGACCGTAGTGGCCGTGCAGACCGTGACTGGAGCGCCTCAGTCCCCTCGGCCACCGCGGCCGGCTATACTTTTGATAGCTGGTACAATTTTAAGCGGCACAAAAGCTCCTAAATACGATGGTACTATGAATGTGCAGCTGCACTACAAGTACAAATTCAGTACACAATCGTTTTGCGGTATGTTTTTACGACCTAGCCGCTTCGCGGCACTGCAGTTTTAGATAAATCGATGGGAGTTTTGTTAGGCCCTAATAGTATCGAAAAAATCGTTGCTAATAAACTGATAGCCACCTAGAATCCAATTCAAATAAGAACTGAAGATTCCACTGTCAAATGCAGCTCTCTGTGAAGGAAGACACTGAGGGGGCTGAGGCGCGCAAGTCACGGTCTGCACGGCCACTACGGTCGGGGGTTCGAATCCCCCCTCGGGCATGGATATTTGTGCCATCTTTAGTGTTAGTAGTGTTAGTAGTTTGTTAGTTTAGGGACTGATGACCCCGTAGTTAAGTCCCATAAGCTATACAAACATTTGAAGAAAGATGAAGGAAGCCTGAATGTCGTTGCTGCCACTGATGTATACAACCGCTGCTATACGCCTCGCCATTACCGAGCGAGGTGGCGCAGTGGTAAGACACTGCACTCGCATTCGGGAGGATGGTGGTTCAAATCCACCTCCGGCCAAACAGATTGAGGTTTTCTGTTATTTCCCTAAATCGCTCCAGGCAAATGCGGGGATGGTCCCTTTCAAAGAGCACGGCCCATTTACTTCCTCACCCTTGCCCACAAATCCGAACGTAAGCACCGTCTCTAATGACCACGCTGTCGACGGGACGTTAAACCCTAAGCTTCCTTCCTTTACGCCTCGCCATTGAATCAGAGAGGCTTTGGACGTGTTTCTGGGGAATAGCAGTCGGCACAACTTCCACATATTGCCAAAGTTGATGTGCTGTAGCGTTGGGTGGTGTTGGCGTCCTGCAATCATTCGGGCAGAAGGGATTGCAGTGGAGGACTGCCGGAGTGTGTGTTGGCCACGTGCAGAGCCCTCGCTGGCGGCGGAGTGCTTGCGCTGGGGCTTAGCGCGGCTGCCGCTGCCTGTTGCCACTCAGACGGCAGCAGAGGGGCTCGTGGCTCAGTCCAGCCCCGATGAGAGGCCGCCGAGCTCACTGAAGAGCTATCCGTGTCTCCACCGTCAATGACTAAGTGCGCCAGTGTCATCATCCTCACAAACACGGCCCACGTCGTGCTTATCACGGATTCATGTCAAACTTTTGCACACTTGCAGCCTGCAGTCCAGTAGGACAACATAATATTACTTGTAGATGAAAATTAATCGCTAAATGTGTTGGTAAGTGCAAAACTCGATTATGGCTGCACCAATAAAGATTTCTTTTTATTATTTTGTTTTTAATACATATCTGGGGAGGATTATTATGAACAGAAAATTGTAATAATTGTTCTAAAAACGTTAAAACTGCCTTCCTTTTACCCGTTCAACTTTTGGACGTGTGTATATCACTGAATCCCGAAACCGCTGGAACGATTTCGATGAAACACTGTGTGTGTGTATGTGTGTGTGTGTGTGTGTGTGTGTGTGTGTGCGTGTGCTTGTGCACGTGCGCGTGTATGTTGTAGTGGGTTCCTGGATACTTTAGATCCACATTTAAGTCCAATAGGTGACACTAAATATCTGAAAAATTGAAACTGATGGATTCTGTAAGGACGCAGGCGCTCACACGAGAGAGAGAGAGAGAGAGAGAGAGAGAGAGACAGAACGATGTGGCGCAGTGGCAACGCACTGGACTCGCATTCGGGAGGATGGTGGTTCAAATCCACCCCCGGCCATCCTGATTTAGGGTTTCCGTGATTTCCCTAAATCGCTCCACGCAAATGCCGGGATGGTTCTTTTCAAAGGGCACGGCCGATTTCCTTCCATACCCTAACCCAAACCTTCCGAGCGTAAGCTCCGTCTCTAATGACCACGCTGTCGACGGGACGTAAAACACTAAGCTTCCAAGAGAGAGAGAGAGAGAGAGAGAGAGAGAGAGAGAGAGAGAGAGAGAGACAGAGAGAGGTAGCACAAACTTACATTCAACGGTTAATAACACCATGGAAAACAGACATCACATAAACAAATTTGTATGTTCCTTACTGTCTGCATTAGACATTTTTGAGACTTGGTGGCAATGTTGACGCACTTGAAATAACTTTAACTATCTTGACCACAACTGCACTTATTAAGGCCTTACGCGTTTCGACATACATCATTATCATAGGCTATAAAAGACAATGGTATTGATATTCCATCCAACACTTTGATAAAACGTAACGAATAAGTAACAGCACCACACACACCAAAACTATTTAAAAATGTAATTTTCTAAAAATTCTCCTTAAAACTATTAGTGTCATAGACATATGTCATTCATAAAAGATGTTTACAATTGACCCTAGAACAGCTCTGTAGGATGGTCAAGTGCATACTGAAGTCTGTGTGGCAGTTATTATGCGGAAAATCCGCCAGATGGCGATACCGTCTTTTTGCTCTCCCCTCCCCCCTCTCTCCACACACGCACACTCCCTCCCTCTGTGTTCTATTTATTTTTCTTTTACAGATTTAATTAGCTTAGTGCTGTACAAAGTTGTTTTCTGTTAAAATATACAATTTTAAATGAGTGCTGTATAAAACTTTTAAAATCATTGAGTACAGCACAAAAATATTTTCTCTTAGACTATACAATTTTAGATGAATGCTACACACATCTTCTGTGTCATTATAGTTTAATATCTTCAGGCAAGATATTATTAAGTAAAACACTGCTCACAAACACCAAAACACACACACACACACACACACACAAATAGAGCACAGAGGGAGTACGAAGATATACGTGTGTGGAGAGAGAGAGAGGGAAGCAGGCATGGAAAGCAGTACATGCACTTTTTCTCGATTCCAGCGTCCAGTCCGCCTGGTATATCACCGTCAACGGCAAACAAATCAACCGTTTTCGCCAGCATTGCATCCGACTCGCTGACACGCCCCTACGTCTTCACTGTGGGGTGGATGACACTGAGAACCACCGGTCCGAATGTGGTCCGTCCTCCGACGTCTGGAGACTCGCACAACGCATTCTGGCTTTCGTCACCCGACGTACACCTGCGCAGCTCTCATTCCAGACGCTGCTATTCCCGGACACGAAAACTAACGCTGTGAACTGGATACGCGACCACACCGTCCGCTACCTTTCCGACCGCGACGAGAAATCGGAACTGGATTACTGGACGTATCTCAATGATCGCCATTGCGCAGTCGTTCGTGACCCCAAATACCAACAGTTCTTTTCAAATTTGAGTTGGTTTACGTTTTAGGAGGCGATCCACTTATAATATTGTAAAAAGATATAAAAAAAGCCAAGATCACTGTCATCAATTTTTATTTACGACGACCGGTTTCGCTGAACTATGTCAGCATCATCTGGTCAAATAAAATATTTTACAAGGCCATAATCTTGTAATGTCAATCAGTTGTTATATAACTATTGCACCTATGCACTGTAAATTGTGTGTGAAGAACTGCATAGAGAGAACGAGACAAGGAAAAACTTAAATAAATAAATAAAACAAAACAAAAATTAAAATAAATAAAAAATAAATAAATAATTGCAAATACTCCTTCTCATTCCCTATTGCACCTATGCACTGTAAACTGTTATATAACAACTGATTGACATTACAAGATTATGGCCTTGTAAAATATTTTATTTGACCAGATGATGCTGACATAGTTCAGCAAAACCGGTCGTCGTAAATAAAAATTGATGACAGTGATCTTAGCTTTTTTTATATCTTTTTACTTTTCAAATTTATTATGGAGCTTCTTTCACGATCCGCCGGCCAGCTGGAAGTTCAAACTATGAGAATTTAATGTGATGATCTTGTTGATACGAGTCCTGAACGAACAGAAAACGGAACCTATTCAAAAATAATCGAGAAGGTGTGTGAAGAACTGCATAGAGAGAACGAGACAAGGAAAAACTTAAATAAATAAATACAACAACAAAAAAAAAAAAAAAATAAATAAAAAAAAAATTAAAAAAAAAAATAATTGCAAATACTCCTTCTCATTCCCTATATCTTCCTCCTATCCCTTAGTGTATCTAGGTTAGTTTGATTTGGGATATGTTTAGACAGGAGCCAACGCCTGAAGAGCTACAGTTATTATTATTATTATTTGTTCTTAGGGCAAAATTGGTGGAGGCACATAGGCCCCTTTATTTTTTTTTAATTTTTTTATTTTTTATTTTATTTATTTATTTGATTTTTTTTGTAGTAAAATTTTCCTGACCATGGGGAGGAAAAAAGAGCGAGAGAGAGAGAGAGAGAGAGAGAGATAGAGAGATAAGATTGCTGCAGTGCGCGCAGGCAGTCCGGTGCTTTTCGGTCATCAGTATGGCGGGAATAGCAAACGTTTAATTTCATTTATTTATTATTTACAGTTTATTTTAGTAACTCCAGCACTATGACAGATAACGACCATGTTCGAGGATTTTCACTACAGTAGAAAAAATGCCAATAAAATGTATTACATATGCCTATAACACTAATAGTGTTAAGGAGAATTAAAAAAAAAATTGTGCAGTGTGAACGTTAGCGATACTTATTCGTTATGTTTTATCGAAGTGTTGGATAGATTATTAACACCATTGTCTTTTAATAGCCTTTGATAATGACGTATGTCGAAACGTGATAAAGTGCAATTGTGGTCAAGTTATTTCAAACTGTTATGTGCCTATTGCTGGAAAGAAAAATCCCAATGAAGCAGCCAACCAGAGGCAACGACATGTGTAGTACATCATCTACAGAAACTGTAAGTTTGAACAAAATCAGGATATCGTTAGTCATACCAAGACAAAGCGGCAGAAGTGGTTATATCCTCCACCAGAAACAATAAAAAATGTAAAACATAAATCATTAATAAAAGCCACTGAAGGAGCCTCACAAATAAAAGCGAAATCCTTATAACAAAAAAACTTCTTTTACTTTAGTTACACAGATTTCATATAAACAATTATCTGCGTAGTAATATAAGAAGACAATGAGGAAAAGGTCCCCCAAACAACTATGAATGTTAGGTATTGGTAAACTGTCCTACAACACGCCTGGGGTTCTTCGGAAAGAATGTAGCAAAAATGTTACATAACGATATCACTTAGTTTTGCTGCACGCTATCTTGTCGATACGCTAAAAAGAGTGGCATAGAAAAAGAGAGGGGAAAAGGAACATTAATTTGTTGGAGTGCTCATTACTTGGAAAGAAGAGAAAGAATAAAGCAAACAGCCGGACGTCTGTTTCAGTCTGCTACACAGCAGTGGCATGACCAAGTCGAGACCATGGGTGAAGAAAAGTTCATCCTTAGTAACTAGCATACAAGTACGGAGACTGATAATGCTTGTAAAGTTTACCAGGATCCTCAAAATATTCTCTGAATACAGCATGCATCACGGTAAATCAGTCAGTGCTACAAGTTAGTAGATTGTCCATCACTGTTACATCAGAAAACTTCCACGCTACCGAGATAGGCAATTTCTGTTTGTCAATGTAAAAATTTAGAATGTAATCGCTTCAGTGATTCCTCGGCTAACGTATGCGTGATGTTAACTCAAATTAAATACATTATTCCTAGAGCACTGAATCTGTGAAACATGTTTAACTTCTTTAAGTGACGTTATAATGTGGTGGAATTATTGCATGACAAAAGTACAATGTTGCAAATAGATATTACAACAGCAAGACAAACGTGCGATAATACGAAAAGAAACTGAGGATCTGGAAGAAAAATTCTAGCCTAAACGATTTCTGTGACGCCTCACCAGAAACAAAGAATGAATGAAACTGCAATGCAGCTTCAGTAAAACTCGAGTAGCTGAATACTGAAAGCGTATGGCAATTCTGTTTGAAACTTAATGTCAGAAAGTAATATAATGAATCTGATAAAAAGCACAATCTGAGCATAAATACCACTAGAAGAATTTATTAGTCGGTGTTAATATATCGGGAAGGAAACCACTCAACTTCACAGTGTAGTGGTAACAATCTGTATTTGCATCTTGGAGGACAGTGCATCGAATTTCCCCGTCCATCCATTTATACTGCTGTGGTGTAAAAATAGTACACCCTCTTATAGACTTAAGACTGATTATTCAAACTGTTCTTATGAAGTACATGATATGAGAATATTTACAGATTAATAAGGTCGCAGGGGGAAATATAAGGAGCGAAGAGTTATATTCAAGTTGTACTAAAACCAGACAGCAATTATTAGAGTTTAAGGGCATGAAAGGGTCTCAGTGGTTGGGAAGGAAGTAAGACAGGGTTGTAGACTTTCCCCAGTGATGTTCAATCTGTACATCGAGCAATCTGTGAAGGAATGCAAGGAGAAATTTGGAGAGGAAGTTAAAGTTTAGGGAGAAGAAATAAAAACCTTGCGGTTTGCTGATTACATAGTAATTCTGTTAGAGACAGCAAAGAACCTGAAAAAGCAATTAAATGGAATAGACAGTGCCTTGAAAGGAAGATATAAGATGAACATTAACAAGAGTAAATGAGGGTAATGGAACGTAGTGTCAGAAAATCAGGCGATGATGAAGGAATTAGATTAGGTAATGAGACGATAAAAGTAGTTGATGAGTTTTGTTATTTGTATAGCAAGATAACTTCTGATGGTCGAACTAAAGAAGATATAAAATGTAGAAAGGCTATGGGACGAAAAACGTTTCTAAAGAAGCGAAATTTGTTGACATCCAATATTAGTTTAAATATTAGGAATTCCTATCAAAAGCATTTGTCTGCAGTGTTGCAGTGAAACGTGGACGATAAGTAGTTCAGACAAAATGATGATAGAAGCTTTCGAAATGTGTTGCTATAGACGAATGTTGAAGATTATATGGATAGATCACGTAACTAATCAGGAAGTGCTCAACAGAATTGGGGGTAAAATGTTCCTGGCACATCCTGACTAAGAGAAGGCATAGGTTGGTGGGACACATTCTGACACATCAAGGAATCGTCAACTTAGCATTAGAAGGGGTAAAAATTGTAGAAGGAGACTGAGGGACGAATACAGTAAGCAGATTGAAAAGGATGTAGGTTGCCGTTGTTATTGTCAGATGAAGAGGCTTTCACATGACAGGTTGACATGAAGAGATGCATCAAACCAGTCTGCGGACTGAAGACTACAACAACAATAATTCAAGCGGTACTGAAGTACAGTGTATTTTAAATCGAGTAATTTCTTCGTACATGTTTCTCGAATTGACAAATTTATATTGTAGTAATAAATACATTTTCCATACTCTTCGTTCACTTCCATTGAAAACTGTTACAACTGACAGTATAATTTCATTTTTCCTACCACCAATTTCATCTCGAGTTCCTTCCCTAAAACTTTAGGACAAAGTGCTTCTTGGTGTGAACAACAATGATACTCGTCTAACGATCGGAGTAATTCTTTTTCCTTCCATGGATAACACAAGTTTTTATTCTTTCTACATGGTGATGTATCTCCGTTCCGTGTTAAATTTTCGGTACACGCCAATTATACGACTACTTCATATACATTGAGAATCTTCCTCCTTCTCCTCTATTACTGACAAAACGAGGGTTGTCCAAAAGGTAACCGCGACATTTTTTTCCTTCGATATATATTCGTTGCACATAATTGAAATTATCCACACGAAAGAATGCTGCATCATTCCGCGAGAATTACCCAACTTGCGATGTTTACAACATTAAATCTTCACGTTTCCAATAATATTGATATAGAAGGCTGTGGATTTTTGCTCATCAATAGTAGAATCGGTGATCTTTCCTCTGGTACTTTGCAACTAGCTGTGTTTATAGTTCAGTTTTCGATCTGTGTGTTTGTGAACCTCATATGGACTCGTGTTCCTGAGAATGCATTTATTGCCATGAAAACTTTGAAATGGGAAGTCGATGATTCTGTTATTTCATTCAATGATGGTCATATGGGTAAGCTAAAGGTCATGGAAACCCTTATCAACACCATCAGAGGTCTTCGGCTTCTGGACAACTTGGGATTAAGGAAGGCTCAGTGTGCAGTTGAATTATACAGAAAAAAAAGCAAGGGCAGCAAGAAGAAGAAAGCTTCTAAATGAAGAAGAAGAAGTGGAAGATGACTCTGATTATTCTGCTGGGCAATTTTGATAACAGAATAAGAAGAATTTGTGAATTTTTTAAATAAATTACTTTAAACGCTTTTCCTGGCATCTACCTGTAGCTCACAAACCACTAAACCAATAAGATTCATTATTCTCTGATCCAGGGAAATTTATGTTAAATTTTTTTCCAATATAAATGGCTCAACAGTAAAAAATAAATTATGATTTGGTTGTCTGCCGTACGGCAGGTTTAGACTGCATAGCCCTCCATGCTTCTCTGTCTTTTGCGATCATCTTCGTTCTTTGGTACCCTCCTAGTGGCTTGCTGACGTCATCTACCATCTGGTACCTTCTTCTGCCCCTTCCTCTCTTTCCCGGAACGCAACTCTCAATTGCCTCTACCAGAAGGCAATCTCGTCTTAAACTGTGGCCTAGCCAGTTCAGTTTTCTGTTCTTTATCGTCAGCAACATCCTCCGTTCCTCTCCAACTCTGTTCAGTATTTCTGCATTTCTGCCTTTATCGATCCAGCTGATCTTCTCCATCCTACGCCATATTCACATTTCGCAAGCTTCAATTTTCTTCTCACCTCGCTTTCTCAATGTCCACGTTTCTGCTCCATATTATATTGAATATTATAGCAATAAAAAGAAAACATAGGTTATGTTTCAGTGAGCTAACAACGTATTCTGACAACAGCTACCAAAATTTTTCTATATATAACAGTCCCAGAAAAAAGGTTTAACATTGGCGAGATACGGCATTCTGACTCCCCTTAAGCACGTTGAACCAAAGTGTCTCTCTAGTTAGTATGGCGCCGACGTCTCTGGAAGCGCTTTTTGAGATTTATTAATGTATTGAAATGTGTTTCAGCATTAATGGCACTGCCTCTCGGCAACATGTTAATGAGAATCTCACCCTCAGTCCCAAAACACAGTGGTTGTGATCTCACCGGAGGAAGCAGTTGCCTTACTTTTTCCTTTTGCAGAAGACGATAATAAAATCATTTCATCCAGTGTCCTTCACTTTCAGTTTCAAAATGGTGAATGCAGCAACATATGGAAACTTGCAACAATCCTGGACTAGAAGGTTTCCATCTCAGGTTCAAAACGTTGCCAAAAATCATAATCATAGTTTGTTTTTTTCTGTCATACCTGTGATCTACAGTTACACTCTTTGGGACCTATCTTGCATACATTTTTGAGTACCGAACAGTGTAGATAATGGCATCCACACTTCCTCTACTGAGAGATTTAGCACCAACGGCCGAGTGGTAGTGAGTTTGTCCTCGCGAATGACGTCAGCAGCTCGCTGAAACTTGCAGGAGCGTCAGGCGTGGAAGTTCTCGCCGACCGCTGCGAACGTACACTAGCCAACACAGTTAGGGGATCAGTTGCGATATCTAGGTTCTGAAGTACTGATATCGGCAGAATTAACTTAAATGGGTTGACGTTTTTCTGTCGTTTCTACAGAATGAAGACAGCAATATTACAGCTACCGAGATAGTGGCAATAACAGAAAGTTGCTGCAGAGGAGGTTGGTGTTGCTTTTTACGCTACCGAATGAATTACATAAGGAGTTGGGTTCACACAGTGCAATGCAACAACAACATGACTTACCCGAAGCTATGGGATGGAGAGCCGTAGGAAGGTTGAAAGTGGGACAGACACACCGGTGGTGGCTGCAGCTATTGGAGTGTCCCAAAGTGTAATTTTCAGGACGTGGATGCTATTTCAGATAACAGGAAACCTTAAAAGAAGGCAAGGACAAGGTCGTCCATGGGTAAAATCAGCAAAAGAGAGCCGTTATCACCGGATAACAGCCCGTCGAAATAGGAGGCTGAATGGGACTCAACTGGAACGCACCCTCCAGACACCTTCGGGGCGCGTAATATCAACATATACAGTCCGAAATCACCTTCGGGAGTGTGGCCTCTACGCACGGAGACCTATAGTGTGTGTTCTATTCTAGACTGCCTCTTTTTGAACAAACAGTCTCAGGAACTTAGAACTTCCTTTATAACACGAAAAAATAGAGAGGGATAAAAGATACACACAGTACAATTCTGTCGAACTGAAGAATGTCGCACTTCACCGAGTACTTCCGAAAAAGACCGAGGAAAGCCAAGACAAACTTGGCCCATCATGGCCGACAATGCAGTAAACAGTACACTAATATCCCTCTTTTATCACTGTTAGCTTCAAAATTTTGAATGGTATAGTCCAGTTAAGATCGTCTAATGCTTTCCCTAAGTACATGTGGTATAAATGTACGTTTGCGATTCTTGATACTCTCTTATGAGGTAGGAAGCATTGTCAGTATTGCCTCGCGATATTTCTCTGTTTCTCATGCATCTAAATGTTCAAATGTTTGTATAGCTTATGGGACTTAACTACTGGGTCATCAGTCCCTAAACTTACAAACTACTTATGAACTAACTAATAATAAGGACGGCACAATATCCATGCCCGAGGGGGGATTCGAACCCCCGACCGTAGTGGCCGTGCAGAGCGTGACTGAAGCGCCTTAGTCCCCTCGGCCACCGCGGCCGGCTCATGCATCTAAACTGTTCTTCGCCGATGTCGGCTTCCTCCAGTTTCACCATTGTTCTACAAATTACATGTGTCAAAATTTAGAAGTATGATTCTTTAAAACAGATTTCCATAGTATTAGTATTTTTCAGCACCTTTGAACCTGATATATATATATATATATATATATATATATATATATATATATATATATATGAATTAATAAACTTCATTTACGAACCGGATTCCTCATAAATAATTTCTCTGATTGGGAATGAAATTATAATCAGTGACTGTTCGTATTTACGGATGAAATTTAAATTAATGACAGGAAAATCTCGATTGGGACTTTTTGAAGGTAGGAATTTATTTATTTCCGTGTTACACAATTCTAGAATTCTGAATTAGAGAGTTAAATAAAATCGAAGTTTGCCACAATATGAATTCCTGTATCTGTTGTGCCACAGAATACTTTTATTGAACCGCGAGAGAAAACGTTTTTTAATGATCTATCAAGTAACAGCATTTTACAGGTAGTTTTAACGACTTGATATTAAACTCTAGTTTGTGGAATTACAAACACGTTATACAAGACTTGCACAAACTTCGCACTGTTATCATTGCTACAAATAATAATGCCAGGACAGTTTCAGGCTTGAATTAAGCATATGCGCCAGTGATAATTAATTTTATGAGACTCTCCGTGTCTAGGAATTTTATAACTATTCTTCCTTTAAATGCCGGAATTTGACATGAATTGGCGCAACATTCAGTGCACTATTTTTTCATTTTAATCTTTTTTTTTTTTTTTTTTTTTTTTTTTTTTTTTTTTTTTTTTTTTAATCTGAGTAAATACATTTATCGAATACAATTCGACATAATTGTGAACAAAACCTATTTAATAAATATTTACCTCACTTTCCACTGAAACTGCGCAGTGAGAGACTAGCTGAAGAAATTACAAGTAACAAAATATAATTCAAAATTAAATCACTGTCCAAATTTACACTGTATCACGACAAGTCAATACGTAACAACATCAAGAATAGTTAGAGTGCGTATATTTTGCGCACCAAGCGGAATGGTTTTCTCATGGCTGCCTCTCCCAAGAATCTCAAAAATTCTGTGAGAATGTCCCCTATTCCATGGCCCTTGCTTGAGCTTAGCTGCACGGCCAATACGGTCGGGGGTTCGAATCCCCCCTCGGGCGTGGGATATTTGTGCCGTCCTTAGTATTAGCTAGTTTGTAAGTTTAGGGACTGATGACCCCTTAGTTAAGTCCCATAAGCTATAAAAACATTTGAACATTTTTTTTTTTTTTTGAGCTTAGCTGCATCAGAAAGTGCAACAGTGATTGCAAGGTATCGTATAGACCAAGAATTAAGAAATGTCACCAGAAACTGCATTTTTCGTGGTCATTTACTGAACACATTTACAAGTGTTCGACGACTATACAGCTGGAATTTTTGTTTATTGGATTAATCTTGATGCTGCAGGGTATGCAAAAGAATTTAGCAGTACTCTTCCCGCTGTAACCATAAAAGTTACCGTATCTGAGATTAACCAACTATTGACTCTTCAAAGTGTAGCGTTACTTAAATTTGTGACGAGGGTAGTTTATTTGCCGCGGTCTCGGTCCGCGCATTAATTAAACTGGTGTTAATGAATGGAACGTCGCCACCGAATGCGTAGCGCCAGAAACCATTCGAGAGCGCTTGTATACAGGAGATCTAAACAGGTACCACAGGAGTGAGTTAATTAATCCTACAGAACAATCCCTGATCGAACTCGAACTTTTGCTACAGCCCATAATTGCTTGTCATTCTTCGGAAGTTTTCAGATTGGAAACTCTGAATACGCCGAGGCTGTAAATGGCATCTCTAACGAACAAATGAAAACGTATGCAGTCGTTTAATCAGCTAATTATACACACGATTTATTTTAATCTAAGGGTGGGATTGGCAATTTAGGGGTTGTAAACGAACTGTGCTGAGAAAAATCGTGGTAGATCTGCTTATAGAAAATCGACTAATCTAGTCGTTTGAGAGAATGGTATTTACTTATAACAAAAATAACGGAGAAAATTCAGTTTATATATTTTCCTCTTCATCCTGAGAAGCCATGTCGTTAAATCAGAATATTGTAGGGAATTACTCAATTTTTAGTAGAATTTTCCTAAAGCTCCAATGTCTACTCTCTTCCCATATTGGTCCTTTCACATAAATAATGCGTATATGCTTCGCGTTCAAACTTTCTACTTCCGCACAAAATATTCTGCAATCCTGCTAGAAGGATGACAAGAATAAGTGGGAAATATGAAGAAAACTGGAAATCATTGATTTTTCTTTGGTGCAAGTGATGACCTACGAAAGAATATATATATGTAGCGTTTTCCTTTCCGAAGGCAGCTAGTAATTTTATTCTTATTAGAAAGAAGAAATACGCATGTGTCAGATAATATAGCTTTATTATAGTAAGTTTCACATCAATATGAGGTAAATGTGTATAACGGCTGTATCTCCACAATAATGTATCGTAAATGATATGCATACAATATCATGTATAGACACAATGCGAAAAGTGTGTTGTTGTTGTCAGATGCTGGGTTCACTGTACGCCCAATGAATATTGAGTAAGTGATAAGCTCATTTTTTTCATCTTTTTGCAAAGTGTGTTAACAAGAAAATGGTTCACAAAGATTTGAAATTATATGCCAATTTCCCATGCATATCAGTGATTTTTGACGTCTTTTACAGAACTAATATCTTACAACGTCATGCCTCGTGGAGAAGAGTACAGTGTGCCATTTGAAGCAGAAGCCAGTTTTGTGTTTGCTTGTGGAGTAAGAACCACCTACATTCCAACGAGGTGGAGGTGAAAAAATAAGGGTAGTCATCAAAGAATAACTAGATTTTATTCACCCATTGCTTATGTAATGAATTACAACTTTTGCAGATATTAGAAAACGCTCATGAAACTACTTCTCGCTGCCAATCCTACAAAATAATATACAAATTTTTCCCTTGTTCATGGAGTAAAAATATGGCATTCGTCTTGATTTTACAATTTTATACAAATGTTTAGATGTGTATAAACCTTAGGGATCAAACTGTTGTCACTGATCCCTCGGCTTGTACACTACTTAAACTAACTTATGCTAAGGGCAAGAGACGCAACTATGGCTGAGAGACCCTGGAACTTCCGGCGTGAGCGGACGGACAATCAGTGACATGGTGCCTCAGACCGCGCGAACATCTCGGTGCCGGAAGCCAGTTTTTTCCTAATTTAAATGTTTATCACCTCATTTATCCTGATTTTTTTGTCGTACGATGACATACTGTTCAAGTACAATCAGTGATAAACTGTATGTAGTAACTGCCTGCAAATAGTTGTCACAAACAGAGTAAGTAGTATGGACCTAATAAATTCAAATGTCGTGCCCGATGCGGAAGTACAAGGAACAACTTGTGTTATTGTGAAGAGAATAAATGAAAAATACAATTCTTCAGAAAAGTTACGAAAATATCGTATAACATGAAACATTAGTGTTGGGATAACAAAAATTGAAGTTTATGTCTGGTGAACGGTAGAGGAACAATATGGAAGGCTAGTGCGAATAATTTGCACTCTATCCTGATCGGTCGCAGATAGGTACTATAGTAATGGAGAAAAGGCAGATGCAAGTACATATGTGTAAAAGATAATAAGCTTTGAATAGTAGTAACAAATATTAGTCTCATTGTAAGAAAATTTATATAATTAAATACAATATGGTTAATTGTGAAACAGATGTTTAATTTTTTTTAAATTTGTTTATTTTACAAAACTTCTTTGAAAATAGTGTTAGCAGTTGTAATGTGATTATCGTTTACTTTTAGGCTGTATATATCTTTACCACAAACATAATTATCACTGAATAAGCGAACTCGTGAAAAAGCCATGTATAATTGTCCATACGGAAAAACAGATTCTGGTAAATATAATCCTGCCCTTCGAAGCGTCTGACCTTGATCTTTATTATGGTCATAGCGAAGGCTACTTTCATTGGGAATTGTCTTCTTATCATTTGGGAAGGCATGCTTGGATCAGAGGTGTGAGGTTAATGCGGGATGTTAGCACTGTTTTATGGGAGTTAATGAATTTAGCAGTGATGATGTACTAAGTGAGTCAGCACTTATCTTGCACCATTTGTGTATTTTTCGTCGTTACATTGACGTGTATAACCGAAATCGTGTAATAAACTATGCTTGCATCAAATAAGTGGCTTACATAAAGAACCTAAACAACTGCAAGAACTGTCATTCATATTACTTAAACACATCGTCAATAGATGGCACCTTCTGTATTGCTTTTATATCGGCCAGGAAAACTAACAAAGAAAGTACATGCGCTCGAACAAACATATCTGTATGAACGGTTGCTTACAGGATCTCTACGTACACCTGAATGTGCTGGTGGGTGTCGTTTTTATGCAAAACTCTGCAATCATGCTCCAGATAGCACTGCGGATGTAATTGTAGACGCCATGCGTAATGCAGATATCTTAACTATAACTTATGTAATAATCATCGCAAATGTTCTCTAGCCTATTGTCATCAATAGCCGTGATGATAGTTGCAACTTTAACCTTCTTCTCGGAAGATTCTTGGTATACACTGTCACTGCTTCCATCGCCTCTTCCCACACTTACCGTAGCACTGCCGCTAGCAATGAGTTCTTCGTCATTATCATCCACATTATCATTATTATGAGTTTGTAACAACAGTATCTAACTTATGCTCATATTTCTGTACCATAACAGATACGAGAAAGTATGCAAATGATTCATCTTCTACACTAATACCATCTTCACGAAGAAGGGTTCTTCGTAACTTCATCTCAATCAATAGCAATACATTAACAGGATTGATTACCAATCGCCACCCCAAATGACGCTTCACCACACAAATAACGTCACAAAACGCAACTTCGGAGGCACACTGCACCGTCCCTACTGGTGAACCGACAGGTCAAAGTGCAATGTGGAATGGCACACGGAGAAACCTCTAACGGACGATTGCATAGTTTTGCAGATGCGGGAGTATCACTAGTGTAATAAGGGACCTTTACATGATCTCTCCTACGATTTTGGTGTACATGTTTTTGTTCGAGCCCAAGTACTTTCCTTGTAACTTGATAGGAGCAACCGTAAATATATCTCTCATTTCAGATTGTTCGCCGGGTATCAACTTAGCTTGTACGAACAGTACAAATTTTTTTTCGAAATAAAGTTTTTGTGTGGAAACAATAACTTTAAACCATCTGTCTATTTTTCGTCATTAGTGGTAAAAGAAACATTAAAAATGATACCTTAATCATTAATTTTGGATAAGTAATACGGAAGATATGGCGTACTCACGAAATACACCGATGAGAAATAATATATATGATAAAGATGACGATTAAGAGACATTGAAGCTAGACAGAAACCGTTGATTTATTTGGATCGTGGATTTGAGTTCTGAATAAGCTCGATGCGCGAGTCAGTAGCACAATATGTGAGACAATACGGAATACAGAATACACCACTTCGGAGCGAGGGGCCTTTTCCGCGAATGAAGGAAGTGCAACGGGCCATCGCTAACAGTGGGCCCTTTATTCAGCGAATATCTCACAGGGCGGGAGCAGCGACCATTTCTCGACGAGATCGAGGGGAGAGTGCTCAACCGTCGTTTCCCGGAGAAACGCAATACAAGTGAAACACGTTGCGGAGAGTAGCTCCCCTTAGGTGGAAATCTGATTAGCTGGAAGAAGCTGATATTCCGACATCTTGACGTGAGATTATAATCGTCGTTAGGTCGACAGCAAGAAGATTAATGTTCGTAAACTCTGACTTAATGATGACGGATGTAATATTTCCGACTTTCTGCCATCATATTAAGATTTGAGACTTGCTTCGGTGCAGCAGGTTGGAACCAGTAACCGACAGATGGTAGTGTGAGAAGCATAACAGGTGCTACTAGTAGGTCGGGTTCCTATGGTAAAGAGTGCTGACGAGTTTCCCCGAATTCTAGGGAAGATCCCGAGCGGCAAGCATTGAACGCCGATTGGCTGTAGTACTGGCGGTCACGCACCAAAACGCGACCATATTTTTATGAACATTTATTCCATGTCAAATTCAAGTTATGAAACCTCTCAAAGCCAAGGTTCATCTCGAGACGTAACAAACCAATTGCTACGTACAAAAAAGCAATTGATGGATAATCGTAAGTCCTATAACTTTCTGATTTAACATTTTCCCATCGGAGTTATCGTTTTTTATTTATTTAAGACTAACTGAAAATCCGGCGTTGCCCGGGTATTTATTTATTCATTCCTGTCATTTTCCAGGTATATACTCATTTGTATCAGGGCTGTATGTCTGTAAAATCTCCTGGAAATACAATTAGTAGTAAAGAAGTAACAGATTCAAACGTGGTGCGTGATGGGACAGTTTTCCAAGAACATATCGCATGAACTACGTGTCGTACTGTGATACAATTTAGAAGCTACATTCAACTGTATACGTGTATACTATCTGTAAAATGTCCTAAGGGTACTTTTGTAGTATAGAAATTATAAATGGTAACGTCATAGCGCGAGCCGTCGTTTTACTGCATAAACAGCGGAAAACTAGTAAGCGAGAAACGTTTTTCCTTTCATCGTTTTAGTGTGGTTGACAGCGAGAAAAAGTTTAAGAAAGGTTTGAAATTGTGTTTAAAGTTTGTTGCACGTCGCTAAGTACTGTCATTCGCATACAGTGTATTTCGAACGTCTCGCCGCATTATATGGCACCTTTTGCGAGTGCTGTTGGTTATGACGTAATATTGCCGCCAGAGACGACGAACACCGACTGCCGGCGTGGCGCAGGGGATAGCGTCACGGACTGCGTGCTGAAGGGCGTCGGTACAATCCCGCCCACCGGCAAAAATTTATTTCTTTGTAATTAACAATTCCAGAATGTTCTACATCTTTCTTATGTTCACTTGTAAATTCTACTTGTTTCTTATGTTAACTGTTCTTATAATTTCTGGTAAATTCTGTCTGTGTATAAATAGCAGAGGACTCTGCCTGAGAGGTTTCAACGAACAACCACAAACGACCGCGAACCATAGACCTACCAATGAAAAAATAAATAAATAAAATAAAAATAAAAAGAGGCAGTCAGTGCTGCGTGTATGATGAGTTCGTAATAAACGTGCTTTGAGTATAAGTGCTGTGTTCAGTTGCCTTCGAAGTCCAGCCTGCTCCCATTTCAACGCGACAATATCTTTTGAACAATGTGCTGTATTTGGTTCTTAACCATGCAGCAATTGTTACCTCACGGTAAGGAATGTGTGTAGCAAATGTGGTTGGCATCGGTGCAATGGTTTAGGAGAAAATGAGCAGCATTGTAGCAAAATGCAGCGGTTTTTCGCGCATCCCGTTGTTTATGACGTCATACCTCGTGAACTACATATCGTATGTGATTCTTACACTTACTGCGACCGTCCTCATGGATTGAAGCTTACGTGTACAAAATTTCATAAATATTGAAACAAAACTGTAGATTTGTATGCAACACGTACAAACTTATGGACACATTGCTTTATATATTAGAAAAACCGTTTTATAATAATATAGTGAGGACAGTTTAAAACTCACCGCAAAGACGTGGCGACGAGCTGCGACAGGTACATACAAAAGACACTCATACAACACTCTCAGCTATCGGTCATGGCCTTCTTCAGAAAATAGAACACTCACGCAATCACACAAGCACACAACACAGTCACACAACCATCACCTCCGATTGCCGCACTTCAAATCACGCTCTGCAGCGAATCGGGGACGGGAGGGCAGGGAAGAGGGGATAGGAAGGTTACGTCACGGTGGTGGGGATGGGTTACATGGGAATAACGAGATGCAGCTTAGGAATGGAGAAGGGAGGCGGGTGAGGGGAGGAAATAAAATAAAGTAAAATAAAACAAAGTAAAATAAATATATATAGAGAATGCATGCACACGGCAAGTACACAAGATCGCATGCACACACACACACGATCTTGCATGCGATCTTGTGTACTTGCCGTGTGCATGCATTCTCTATATATATATTTATTTTACTTTATTTTATTTTATTTTCTCCCCTCACCCGCCTCCCCACTCCATTCCTAAGCTGCATCTCGTTATTCCCATCTAACCCATCCCTACCACCGTGACGTAACCTTCCTATCCCCTCTCACCTCCCCTCCCGTCCCCGATTCGCTGCAGAGCGTGATTCGAAGTGCGGCAGTCGGAGGTGATGGTTGTGTGACTGTGTTGTGTGTTTGTGTGATTGCGTGAGTGTTCTATTTTTTTCAACAAGGCCATGACCGATAGCTGAGAGTGTTGTGTGTGTGTGTCTTTTGAATGTGCCTGTCGCAGCTCGTCGCCACGTCTTTGCGGTGAGTTGTAAACTGTCCTCACTATATTATTAATTCCAACCTGGACTTTCCATTATTATAAAAGCCGTTTTATGCTACTTTGCGAATTTTTTTGGTCAAATTTCGCTATCTCGTCTCGAATTTCATTAAATGGAAACTCCATTTGAAATTTAATTTGTAATACGCTCGTGTTTCTTGTTTTCGGGTAATAATTTTTGCACCTACTTCTCCCTAATGCTTGGACTAGAAGGTGCGTCGGCGTGTGTCAGGCAGCCTGAGTGGGAAACGTGGGAAGATGCGACACTTGAGGGCCGCCGCGAGGCGAGCGATCTGATGGCTTTTTTGGGCTCGCAGCCGCCCCCGCCGCCTTCTATATTGCACGACCCTTAAGAGATTGCTCGCGTGCGGCGGCATCCAATACGTCGGAATGGCGCCATCGGTGAGAGTAGCGAGCGAGGTATTGCGCGCGGCGCAAATTGTCGCCGCGGCTGCTATTGGCCTCGCCGTCTTCTCATCTCAGGCGGCACTTCCCCACCAACAGCCCAGCCAGCCCACTGAGTGTCAGTCTCTCTGCAGGAGATGGCTTAGGCGCCGTAGGCAACCACGCTGCTGCGAACAGGATCCAGCGTACGACACCCAGCAGCCAACTAGCCGGTTACATTTGCTACCTGTACGTCGGTTAACTATGTGATTAAAAGTAGCTGGATACCTGGCTAGCAGGCCGCGGTGGCCTAGGTGACTGAGGCGCTCCAGTCACGGTCAGCACGGCCACTACGGTCGGCGGTCCGAATCCCCCCTCGGGCATGGATATTTGTGCCGTCCTAGAGTGCGCGCCACGTAACTTGGCGGGTGGACTGGCTCTTCTGCGCAGGTAGCTGTGTGGTGGTGGGGGACCAGCTGTTGCAGCGTAGGCGGACTCTGCGTTAGCTGCGCTCCGTTCCACTCTGCAGTCAGCTGCTGACTGCCGCTTAGCTTTAAAGTTACGGCTGCATACAAGCGCAAGGAAATGTCAAGCTGCGAATCTTGAACACACACGGCTGCATAAAAAATGTAATGCAGAAAAACAGCGCTCGTTTGATTGTTGAAAAAACTGTGGCGCATTTATGAGTATTTATGAGTCTCTTTCTCTTGTACCTATCATGTTTACATGGCAGGGCATAATTTTCTGAGCGCCACAGAAGTTCATTTCGTAGCTCAGTCGATTAACATGAAATATCTGTAAATTATATACACAGTTCTTCTAGGGAGATCACTCTATCCATTATCACTGAAGAACCATATTAGACGTTCACGACAGATTACGAATTCATAGTAAACTTGTGAAGATAAACAAGTTAATTGTGCGCCTCGGTTGCACAGTGGTAGAGTGCCAGCCTACAAATCCAAAGGGCGCGGGTTCGATCCCCGCCAGGTCCTAGGATTTTTATCTGTCACTTTCCACTTCTTTCACCTCTGGTAGTATTGCTCATGTGAAAAATACCGAGTAGCACCGTGGTTCGGAACCCACGTTAAACTGTAGGTCCCCCTATAACTGGCTGGGTAAGTCAGTTCAAGGTCGGTGGAAGGCAACGGCATACCACCTCCAAACAGGACCATGCCTAGTAAAGCACTGTTGTGTTCAAACCAATCTTCGGATTGTTCACTGCTTTACCTTTAAACAAGTTATAAATTAGAAATTAACAAATTTTGGATTTTTCCCTTAACTGTATCTCGAAATCTGGATTTTTCGAAGCAGTTATTAAAATAGTCTATCAATGACTTAAGTGACATATCATACGAAATGATAGAATAATTGCATATGTTTGACATTGTACAAGACAAGGAGACTATCTAAAAACGTTACAAGCGACACATGTTCAATCTTCGTACTGATGCCCATCAAGCAAGTGCTTACTGATCAAAGCAAGGTGTTTCACATTTCCTGATTTATTTTTTGTAAAATTGATTCTGTACAGGTGAATGAAAAATACTGAAATCCATGCAATAAAAATCAGATGATGGCAACCAAGAACTGTCGAAATCGGCCATGAATAAAAGCTTTTGTAAAACATTTTTGTCTAGCGATTTTCGTACATTTTTTTTTCAAAAGTGAAAATAGATGTCCTACTAGCAAAAATAAAACAAAGAGATATTTTACAGTGGAAAGTTCAGATTGTAATAACAATAAAATAATGAGGGTTGCTTACTACACACCGCAAAGACTATCGTCGAGGCACAGTCAGGAAACGGATAATACTCAACGTTAATAGAGTCCATAACAAAATCGTCAAAACTGTTGAAGCCGGAAGACAAGCTTTAAACAAAATCCCCAACGAAACAGCATAAGTAAGAACAAAAATTCCTTTGCCAGGGAAGCACACATAGTATAAAGTTACACAATACAAGCTTAACTGTCACAAAATAATTTTTAACGTGGTAATAACTTTAAGATTTGTGATCAGCCGCTTCCGACTCCCGTCTAAAGAACTGATATACGGGAAACACTATTTCTCTTGCCTGTTTGTGTAATACAAGTTGAGATTTGCTGTTGCTACTCATAGTCAACTGAATGCTCCGAAATAACTCGCAAAAAAACACAACGCAGAATGCCAAAACCAGTTGTCGCTCCGCACAGTACGACTCGAACTCGAGCGCGCGCAACGGCTGACTGACGGCTATTGGCCAGCAAGTCACGTGGCGTGACGTACCCGTGCTTCTGCGCATCCAGACCTCACCCGCCAAGTTATGTGGCGCGCGCTCTAGTTCGTAAGTAGTTCATAAGTAGTTTGTAAGTTTAGGGACTGATGACCCCGTAGTTAAGTCCCATAGACTATACAAACATTTGAACATTTGAATACCTGGCTAAAAATGACTTACAAGTTCGAGCTGCTCTCCATCGGTAATGCTGGAATTGAATATGGTGTTGGGCCACCCATTGCCTTGATGACAGCTTTTGTTCTCGCAGGCATAGAGAAAATCCGGGAAAGATGGTGCACATTTTCAAAATTAAGTCGTAGTGAAAGTGTGGTGTCGCACAAGTCTAAAGTGCGCGCCACCTACTTTCGCCGCGCGCCGCCATGCATGCACGGCGCGGCGTTCTTACGACGTCAGCCACGAGCGCCCTCTGCTGCTATCCCGCTCGTGGCCACCACTGAACGACATCGTTCACTTGGGACTGAGATAGGAACCAGTTAACACCTCGGAATCAGATAGGCTGGTCACCTCCTACCTGCACAAGCGTGCATCCTTTATTCCTGTGTCAGTCTTTCTACTCGGCCACCGACACCTACGACGGAAACGAGACACAAAAGCGATGACGAGGCTGGGACACAAAAGAATGATGTCGTAAAATATCAGAAATAACAATTGGTGAATGAATCCGTGATGGAGCTGTTCTTCCTGTCTGTCTCTCTCTCTCTGTGTGAATTTGTGATATTAGAACAGCCCACAATACGAAACTGTGAACAAAA
This sequence comes from Locusta migratoria, assembly GCA_026315105.1. NCBI lineage: Eukaryota > Metazoa > Arthropoda > Insecta > Orthoptera > Acrididae > Locusta > Locusta migratoria. The sequence continues at coordinate 301,579,771 of CM048746.1, forward strand.
CAGATTATCAGATCTTTTCATTAACTTTTGCAACGTAATTTGAACAAGTGAAAATTAACAGAATTATTAACTTGAGCCGGCGCGGTGGCCGAGGGTACTGCGGCGGGCCAGTCACGGTCTGCACGGCCACTCCGGTCGGGGGTTTGATTCCCCCCTCGGGCATGGATATTTGTGCCGTCTTTAGTGTTAGGTAGTTCATAAGTAGTTTGTAAGCTTAGGGAATGATGACTCCGTAGTTAAGTCCCATAAGCTACACAAACATTTTTTTTATTATTAACTTCAGAGATCTTTTATACTGTGAAACGAAAAACTTCGGAGCGGAAGTAAAGCGTATCTGACACTTCGTGAGTTCATGAAGCTAAATCTATCGTTTTGCTTTCCAATTTTTTTTTCAGCTGTGACAAATGTGTATTACTGCAATCTTTTGTTCAGATTACTTGCACATTAACGAAATCTTTATACCCTACCTGTATGCACTGTTCTCCAAATTTTTGACACTGCTCTGCGAACTACCGCCAAGCTGCAAAGCCCCTAACTGCAGCAATCGCTTCAGTGCAAGGGAAATCGATTAACTACATAAATATTTTGTCCATTTGGTTCTAAAGTAGTTCAGTTAGAAACAGAAAACAAAACATTACAAGACATCACTTTTCTAAGATATCTGCTATTTCTCATTTTCCATTAAAAGACAACATTTCAAATTCAAAATTTTCTGATTGATAAATTCCATTACCCTCTTTATACCCTCAGTACATCTCAGAAAAAAATCATTACCATAATAATTAACGCTCAATAGTAAGATGTGAGACTAAATTAACTCCATCTATTGAATCCCAGATAAGAGAGGCACAAAATATTAATAACAATACGAAGCAGAAAACAAATAAAAAATCGTACTTCAACATCCTATAGGAAATAAAAATGGAAACTGTTATATTTCACTGTTTTACGAAAATAATTATGAAAGAAATATCTCAATGTTCTCAGGCGTTAACTCCTTTCTCTTGGCTCAAAATGACTTACAAGTTTGTGGCACCCTCCATCGGTAATGCTGGAATTCATTATGATGTTGGCCCACCCATATACTTGATGACAGTTTTGCCACGGCGGATTAGCCGTGCGTACTGGAGCGCTGCGTTGTGGTGCGCGCGGCTGTTCGCCGTCGGTGGTTCGTGTCCCCCCTCGGGCATGGGTGTTTGTGTTGTCCTTCGGTTAGTTTACTTTAGTTTATGTAGTTTGTAATCTACGGACTAATAACCACGCAGTAGAGTCCGATAGATTTATAAACATTTGAATTTTGATGACAGTTTTTGTTCTCGCAAGCATAGATAGATGGCGCACGTTTTCAAAATTATTCCTAAAAATCCCATAATGCACTTAAGTCAAAATAATTTCTTTTACACGTAAACAAACCAGTCTTCCTTAAAATATAATTTTTTGAGATTTTTTTCATGCTCACATTCGACATAATATTTGACCATTCAGAAAACCTTCCAGTGGGGAATCCATCCCTTAGGCTACGAGTGAGATGCCGCATGATGATATTTGCTATAATTTATAATATTTTTAAAACAAAATATGTTAAAGTTTTAGTTTATGATTGTAACAACTGAGGAGTAAAAATAAACACTGAAGTATTGGCAAACAAATCCTTTATTTTTGTTATATCAAAACAATGAATTAGATTTTAAATTACTTTTAAAGATTAAACTTAGGTCTATCAGAGTTTTTCAAAACAATCCTCTCCATCATTAGCTTTTATTCATAATTTCCCTGCCACAGTCAACACAGTAAGTACCTTGGTCTCCAAGATCATGTGGTCTAAATCCTTTAGATCTTTGTGTCTGGGGTCACCTCAAAAGCGAAGTGAACAGCAGAACCGTTAACACAGTTGAAGAATTGAAGCGGAGAGTTGTACACACTTCTCAAGAATTCCGAAGAAATCTAGGTGTTCACGAAAAAAAAAAAAAATTATAATTCATTGCAGAGACGAGATGCAAGGAAGACACTTTCGAACACCTGCTTTAACAGTTAAACCATACGTGAATTGTGAACTAAATGCTACCTAAAACCTAGTAGTAAAGTCTAAATTTCAAATTAACTAGTCGACCCCTGCGAATTACTCGCACTGTATCTTGATGAGTCAGAGATAGGTAAGGTAGTAATGGAAGAAAGGTAGATGCAAGTAGATATGTATAACAGATAGTAAACTTTGAACAGTAGTAACATATTTTAATCTCACTGTAAGAAAATTTATATAATTAAATACAATGATGATGAGCGTTGAGGGAATTCATATTATTCGCGCAGTACACAACGCTTGTTTGAACAAAGTGAACATTTCCAACAGCTGTTGTGCAGCGACGTGTAAAACAGAAATCTCGTGATAAACTACGCTTGCGTAAAGACTGACGAATTGCAAGAGTTGTCATGCCTATTAGTTAAATTAAATTATTTGTATATTTTTCGTCGTTACATCAACGTTTATAACCGAAATCGTGTAATAAACTATGCTTTACATCGAAGTCTATAACCGAAATCATGTGATAAATTATGCTTGTATCAAAGAAGGTCTTTGATTTGCATAAAGAATGTAAACAACTGCAAGATCTGTAGTTGATGTTCGTTAAACAGATTGTCAATAGATGGCACCTTCTACATTGCTTGTATATCGGCCCCGCAAACTAAGTTGATATTCGGCGCGGTAGCTAATGGGAGCAGCAGTAAATACATGTCTCATTTACGATCGTATCGCCGGCCGCCGTGTCTGCGGCGCGCCAGTCACAGTCTACACGGCCGCTACGGTCGGGGGTTGAATTTCCCCTCGGGCATGGATATTTGTGTTGTCTTTACTATTAGGTAGTTCATGAGTAGTTTGTAAGTTTAGGGACTCTGATGACCCCGAAGGTAAGACCCTTAAGCTTGAACATTTTTTTACGATCGTACCAACTTAGATTGTACGAACATATAAACAATATGTTTAAACTATTTGTGTATTTTTCGTCACTATTGGAGACGAAACCTTGGAAATAATACCTCAAACATTAATTTTGGATAAGTAATACGGAAGATAAGGCGTACAAAAAAAAAAAAAAAAAAAAAAAAAAAAAAAAGAAATTAAAAAAAAAATAATAATAATAATTAAAAAAATAAATATATAAAAAAATCGATGCGAAATAATACAATATATAAAGTGTACTAACTAGGACGATGATTACAATGGCGTCAGTGGCGGCTTGGAACCATACATTCGTAATTATATTACAAACGGCACGTTTGCTGACCCATGTTTACTGGGACATTTTTGCTTCTGTTATCGTGTACTTTCAACCGTGTAAGTTCGCGCCATCCTTTTTGATTCGCCCTGTACATCACCCGATAGTTTCCGCCAGATGTCAGGAGGATAATCATACTCCCCTAACAGGCATCTTTAAAACGAACCCATCTTAAAGTATTCGTTTATGCTAGAGTAAACCATTACGGATTAATGAAACAGCGAGTGCAAAACGTAATCATGAAAATGGCTGCACGCTTTACTTCATGGAGCACCGATGCTTACTCGGTTGGGTGAGAGAACGAAGTGGAGACCAGCCACGCATCCCTTTGAATGAGTCGCCCTCGCTTCTCTGTTTGTAGAGCTCCGAAAGGGAGAGTTGCCGGGCGGTCCTAACGAAACACTCTCCGTGGGATGGGCCGGCGCACCACTCGAGTCCACGCAGCTTCGAGGGCCCGCCAAACCCCTACCCCCACCACCACAACCGCCGCTCGTGCGTCAACAAACACTCGACGCCGGCGCTGCGTGTGCCTCTGTGGATCCACCTGTTTCTCTCCCGCGTCATGGATGTGGCTCGCAGCACAACTTCACCTACTACAGACAAATTTGATCTCTGCGAGTATACGAGAGTGCCTGGAACGTCCAATTTTGTTGTTGTTGGAACAGCACTATCCTGGCCATTAAAATTGCTACACCGCGAAGATGACGTGCAACAGACGCAAAATTTAACCGACAAGAAGAAGATGCTGCGATATACAAATGATCTGCTTTTCAGAGCATTCACACAAGGTTGGCGCTGGTGACGACACGTACAGTGTGCTGACATGAGGAAAGTTTCCGTCCGATTTCTCATACACAAACAGCAGTTGACCGGAGTTGCCTGGTGAAACGTTGATGTGATGCCTCATGTAAGCAGGAGAAATGCGTACCATCATGTTTCTGACTTTGATGAAGGTCGGATTGTAGCCTATCGCGATTGCAGTTTATCGTATCGCGACATTACTGTTCGCGTTGGTCGCGATCCAGTGACAGCAGAATATGGAATCGGTGGATTCAGAAGGGCAATACGGAACGCTGTGCTGGATCCCAACGGCCTCTAACTAGTAGGCGAGATGACAGGCATCTTATCCGCATGGCTGTAACGGATCGTGCAGCCACGTCTCGATCCCTGAGTCAACAGATGGGGACGTTTGCAAGACAAGAATCATCTGGACGAACAGTTCGACGACGTTTGCAGCAGCAAGAACTATGAGCTTGGAGGCCATGTCAGCGGTTAACCCTTGACGCTGCACCATACACAGGCGCGCCTGCGATGGCGTACGCAACGACGAACCTGGGTGCACAAATGGAAAAATGTAATATTTCGAATGAATAAAGTTTCTGTTTACAGCATCATGATGGTCGCATCCGTGTTTGGCGACATCGTGGTGAACGCACATTGGAACCGTGTATTCGTCATCGCTACACTGGCGTATCACCTGGCGTGATGGTATGGGGTGCCTTGGTTACACGTCTCGGTCGCCTCTTGTTCGCATCGACGGCGTTTTGAACAGTGGTCGTTACATTTCAGATGTGTTACGACCCGGGGCTCCACCCCTCATTCGATCCCTGCGAAACCCTACTCTTCAGTAGGATAGTGCACGACCGCATGTTGCATGTCCTGTACGGGCCTTTCTGGATACGGAAAATGTTCGACTGCTGTCCTGGCCAACACATTTTGCAGATGTCTCACCAACTGAAAATGTCTTGTGAGTGGTGGCCGAGCAACTGGCTCGTCACAACATGCCTTACTCTCGATGAATTGTGGTATCGTGTTGAAGCTGTATGGGCATTTGTACATGTACACGCCATCCAAGCTCCGTTTGACTCAATGCCCAAGCGTCGTATCACGGCCGTTAATACAGCCAGAGGTGGTTGTTCTGGGCACTAATTTCTCAGGGTCTATGCACCCAAACTGCGTGAAAATGCAATCATATGTCAGTTCTAGTATAATGTATTTGTCCAATGAATACCCGTTTATCATCTACATTTCTTCTTGGTGTAGCAATTTTAATGGCCAGTACTGTACATCTGTCATGGACTAGAGATGGGCTAAGCGGCGACTTTCCGATAACAGTGATTTCCGTGATCGCTCCTTTTAGATCACTGTGATTCTTAACCATGTTTAATCAATGTTTAGAATCGCTGTGTGAGGAATTCACGAAATGTATACCTCCGCGATTTCTGGCACAAGGCTTTTGACACAGTACCACTCAAGCGGCTTCTAATGAAATTGCTTGCTTATGGAATACCACCCAAATTGTGCGACTGAGTTCGAGATTTCCTATTAGAAAGGACACAGTTCGTAGAAATTGACGGTAAGTCATCGAGGAAAACAGAATTCAAATCTGGTGTTCCCCAGGGAAGCGTTATAGGTCCCCTATTCTTCCTTGTCTTTATAGACGATTTAGGAGACAATCTGAATAGCACTTAGACTGTTCGCGGATGATGATGTCGTTTATCGGTTAGTGAAGTCAACAGAGGATCAAAAGCAACTGCATAGCAATTTAGACACAATTTCTACGTGGTGCGAAAATTGGCAGTTGACACTAAATAATGAAAAGTGTGAAGTAATACACAAGATCACTAAAAGAAATTCGCCGAACTTCAATTACACGATAAATCAGTCAAACCTTAAGGTCGTAAATTCTACCCAATACCTAGGAGTTACAATTATGAACAACTTTGACTGGAGAGAACATACAGAAAATATTGTTGGGAAGGCGAGCCGGAGGCTACGTTTCATTGGCAGAACGCTTCGAAGATGCACCAGCTCCACCAAAGAGACAGCCTACATCACACTTGTGCGTCCTCTCCTGGAGTACTGTTGCTCAGTGTGGGATCCTCACCAGGTGGGCCTGACGGAAGACATTGAGAAGGTTCAGAGAATGGCAGCTCGTTTTGTTTTATCACGTTACGGGGGAAAAGCGTCCCGGAAATGTTGCACGATTTGAGGTGGAAATCATTAAAGGAACGACGTTATTCTGAATGTGAAAATATTTTGCTACCACCAACCTACATAAGGAGACATCACCATCCCAATAAAATAAGAGAAATCAGATCGAAAACGTTTAATGAACCCTCTGCAAAGCACTTAAATATGATTTGCAGAGTATCTATGTAGATGTAGATGAATTGTATGACCATTGGTCACTGCCCCTAATCGGCTATTAGTTGCTACACCCGCTCCACGTTTATCGGCGATTCGCTGCTATATCCGCTATTCCCTGATGAGATATTGGTACAGATATCGGGCAACAGATGGCTCTTTTAGCCTTTGCTGCTTAGCTCCTATTCACTCATCTGTTCTTCACTTTTGCGCTATTCGCTGCAACACCTGCTATTCGTTGCTACTTCCAGTATACAATTCGGTCAACAGATTGCTCTTTTAAACGTTAAGCTGTTGTTCGCTGCTATTACCTGCTCTTTCGCTGATATTCGCTGCTCTATCTGCTCTTCGCTACTCAACCGTGACGATAAAATAACACCAAAAGTCAACTCTTAGGCTTGAGACTTTACAAGTTACTCTACGTTCTTGGTTACGCTGTTTCAAATTAATGCCTGCTTCTTGGAAAAGATAGCCGACTTCATTCCAAAGTGATTAATCAGACGTCTGCTACCTGCATGATGTATTCGTAGGTGCGGGTGGTTTGGCGGATTCATGTTTTTGATTAGAATGCGAAACGTCACGTTTTCGAACTCGCCAGTGACAAACTCACACCAAAAGAGCTCCTTAATCTCTAGGGATGCCAAGTGGCAAACACCCGGCTCGCAGTTATTCGGAGTTCTTGTCCTCGTACTACCGGCTGGAGTGAAACTGGATTAGATTAAACCACTACGAATTTGAATGTCATAACGATTTAATATTCCTAATGAGGATTACACAAGAAACGTAGCTTATTGAAAGATACGGAATAACAATATAATTGTGAGTTGGATATGATAGTTTAAAGAAGTTCATTTGATGCAACACAATTCTCTGTTGCACATGTTTCATTTCGTATTATCAATATATTTTCATGGTTACGCAATAAGAGTGTGACTGACAACTATAATTTCTTATTAATGTTTGCGATTCAGTTTATTATTCATTTTTCATGTGCGTTGGTTTTTGTTACGTGAGCATTATAATGAGCCATATTTCAAAATAGAAGAAAACTGTGAAAAGACAGTAATCGAACTATCGCTCGCTGATCAAACGTTGACGATCTGGTGAGATATAATAAATAAGCTTATATTTTAGCATAGTTTGATTCTCTGCACATTCATTTCTCATAATCGTATCTGGTATTACAGCGGCCCAATATGGGGTCGAATGCCTACCACTAGGCATTTTAATAAGACATGGACTATGGATCAGTTACATGCAGCTGTGGATGTTCACAATCACTTGTCCACATTGGTAGTTTCGGATACGTTTGCCGTTCTTACTGGAGCAATTGTAACATTTGTTTCTATATTACATGTGAAATTTATAAAATTAATGGCCACTATATCCTGCAACTCTCGTATTTATTTTTCTTTGGGTGCCGTTAGAACGTTGGTTCCAAGGTCGATCAACTACGTCCGATAACTTATTACAGCAATACCATTTCTCAGAGGGGCACTGTAAATTGTGGTAACACAGTCGGCTTATGTTTTTAAAATTTATGCTGATATGTCAGTTGTAACATAAACCGAAAGAGAACCAATGGAAAAGACATATAGAATGACATCTTCATTTTCGAAAATACCATCAGCGCTCTGCCGCAGCAAACGCTTGTCGTCTCTATAGCGCTACCGAGACGGTGTGCGGAACGGTCACGCGATCACTGCGGACATTAACTGCACTCTAACTCTTGGCGCTTCGTAAAAGAGTGTTTAGAGCTGTTTTGTCTGCTCACTCAGCGAATAAGCGTTGTAGCGCGTCTCCAGCAAGTGTGCCGGTGTAGCACCAACTAGACATCTGTCGACTTGCAATTGTGTGATGAAGGTCACTTGAAGTAGTGGCTAGTGTCGATAATTTGCTTCCTGTATTGTAATTCAATCAATTCTGTGTTACGCATGCACATTTTTCATTCGAATGTGTCAGTGACGTCCGACAATATTCACGAACTTCAGCATCTCAATTCTTATTTCTCTCTTCGTTCATTGGAACTATTAAGAAAGAAATGTGGAAAGGAATATGTCGTTCGCGAATAGCTTAGAACACTGTGGAAAAAACGCAAAGCAGTTTCTAAAATCCGTTTGCGGAGTCCCTCTCACGTCGCACAGAAAGCGCGCGTTTTGTGACACTGGAAGATAATTGTTTTTCTCTCAGACTTCGCGTTAGATTCACGCGTAATCGACATTATGTACGATCATGTCCCCTCGCTGTTTATACTTCCAAACATGCAGTAAAACTTCGCGCCTGTGTTTAGCAATTAGGCGAGGGATCTCGCGAATTCTCTCACCGACTGTACGTTCATAGCCGTGGAGCGTATCTGGTACCGTTGCTAGCAATTTCCTTTCTTTTCCACTCCCATATAGAAAGGGAGAAAAAACGAATGCCTGAATGCCTCTGTATGTATACTGATTTCTGTGATGTTATCTTTGTGGTTCAGACGCGAAATGTAAGCTGGCGCCAGTAGCGTCGTTCTGAAGGTAGCTTCAATTTCCACCCCTCTAAATTTCCTCAATAGTCTTCTCTAAAGGAACGCCGACTTCCCTCCAGCGCTTCTCATTTTATTTTCCGAAGCACATCTGGAACACTCGCACACTGATCTAAACTACCAGTACCAAACCTAGCCGTCCGCCTCTGAATTGCTTCTGTTTTCCATTATATCTGTTCGATAGCGAATACCAAGCAATACTCCAGATATAAGCGTTTTATATGAGGTCTCCTTTACACATGCATAATGCCTTCCCAAAATTATTCCATTAAACTGAAGTCGATAATGCTGTTCTTCTGTTTTAGAGTCATCGAATTGAACACTGAGCATAGCATTTTTGTACCAACGATTGTAGTTAGAAGGAGAGTTGTATTCTGTTTTACTATATGGATTGAGTATATCAGATTTCATCGTACTTACCTGACCACAAAGATAAAGACAATACGAAATCTTGGTGACAAAAGCTTGAACACCGCTTAATGACTTTTGCAGAAATCATGAGCATTTATTATTACTAAGACAATAATATGTTCCCATTAAGCAAATTTGACATACAAGACTATTCCTGTGCAATATTGCATCACAACCAGCTGGCCATGTTGCGAACCGACAAAGCACACATTTATGAATGAAGTTTCACAACCGCATAGGCTAAAAACGGTAGATAATGTACCGAACAAAAATCGTCCATGCTGCAGTGGATACACCTGTTTCTTGTCTGTCGAATGCTGTTGGCATGCGAGGTGCTCTCAGCTATTGTGAGACCAGTTGAGAAGCTACTTGGACTGAAAAATAGCGACTCGGGCCACGAAAGCCGACACAACGACCGGAAATGCGATGCAGTTATCACGTCCCAGTCCACACCGCTACCGGTACCATCCGGAACATGTCAGATGGGTCTCTCGTTACATGTAAGACGGATTTACTTCAACGAATGTGTAAGATTTATATGGTTTGGATTCCTACATTTCACGTGTCTCTGAGGTACAACTACGAACTCTACTAAATTACGATTTTAAAATATTTAAACATTTCAACAGTTTCAGGGGATTGAAATGAATTCAATGGCAAAGTTGAAAATTTGTGCTGGACCTGGATTAGAACATTTCCCACTTAGGGCCAGCGGTCGCCTTAACCAATTTGCCTTTCTAGCCACGCTTGTCTTCCCCCCCCCCCGCCCCCCCCCCCCCAAATTCTCACCTTGTAGCTCACTACGGTGGTGGTGCCCCCTGCCCATGACTTACTCTTGCTCGCAGCCTACACTGGATTCCCGCAAGGCATCGAGCTTATTAACGCGTCCGCATTGAAATTGTCGGTTGCCTGTTAGGGGAAAATTTACAATTATTGATAAGGTGTTTCTTCATCTCAGACAAGTTCGAATGGACAGACGCTATTTGTTGACATTAGCGCCCGGAATTTTACGAATTCTAAATACGGAAACATTCCCATATTTACAATAATTATAAAAAAAAAATCAAATGTTTGTATAGTCTATGGGACTTAACAACGGGGCCATCAGTCCCTAAACTTACAACCTACTTACGAACTAGGACGGCACAAATATCCATGCCCGAGGGGCCGGCCGCGGTGGCCGAGGGGACTGAGGCGCTACAGTCACGGTCTGCACGGCCACTACCGTCGGGGGTTCGAATCCCCCCTCGGGCATGGATATTTGTGCCGTCCTTAGTATAAGGTAGAAGATAAGTAGTTTGTAAGTAGTTTGTAATTTTCTATCTATATAAATGATCAGATGGACAGAGTAAGTTGTAATTTGCGGCTGTTTGCTGATGATGCTGTGGTGTATGGGAGGGTGTCGTCTGGAACTGACTGTAATAGCATACAGGTTGACTTAGACAAAATTCTAGTTGGTGCGAAGAATGGCAGCTAGCTCTCAATGTAGAAAAATGTAAGGTGATGCGCATGAGTAGAAAAAACAATCCTATAATGTTCGAATACAGCATCAGTACTGAGCTTCTTGACGCGGTCGCGTCGTTCAAATATCTAGGCGTAACATTGCAGAGCGATATGAAATGGAACGAGCATGTAAGGACAGTTGTGAGTAAGGCAGACAGCCGACTTCGGTTTCTTGGGAGAATTTTGGGAAGATGTACTTCACCTGTAAAGGAGACCACGTATAAAACGCTTGTACGACCACGTCTTGAGTGTTGCTCAAGTATTTGGGACCCGCAGCAAATCGGTTTGAAGGAAGACATAGAGGCGGTTCAGAGGCGAGCAGCTAGATTTGTTACCGGTAGGTTCGACCAATGCGCGAGTGTCACGGAAATGCTCCGGCAACTCAATTGGGGATCGCTGGAAGAAAGACGACGTTCTTTCCGTGAATTTCTGTTAAGTAAATTTAGAGGGCCGGAATTTGAAGCTGAGTGTAGTACGATCTTGCTGCCGCCTACTTACATTTCGCGTAAAGATCACAAAGACAAGATAAGAGAAATTAGGGCTCGTACGGAGGCATATAGGCATTCTTTTTTTCCTCGTTCAATTTGGGAGTGGAATATGAAAGGAAATGCCTATTAGTGGTACAGTGTACCCTCCGCCACGCACCTTACGGTGAATTGCGGAGTATGTATGTAGATGTAGATGTAGAACCCCGTAGTTAAGTCCCATAAGCTTAACAAACATTTGAACATTTTGAACATGCCCGAGGGGGGATTCGAATCCCCGACCGTAGTGGCTGTGCAGACCGTGACTGAAGCGCCTCAGTCCCCGCGGCCACCACGGCCGGCAATAATTATATGTATGCCCCCAGCAGGCAACAGACATTTTCAATGAGAACACTCAAATACGCTGGATCCCTTGCGGAAATCCAGCAAAGTATTTAGATTATCGAATTACGGATGTTTCAGAAGCCGTGACTGTTAATTTCAATATGATTTCAGAAAAATGCACCTGTAAGTTTTTCTTGAAATGATATTTATTCCATGGACCGGTTTTCGAACCTTTTCAGGTTTATCTTCAGATGGATCATGTTACAGTATCATTTTAAGCGTCATGTTGGATGCTGACTCTGTGGTGGTAAGATGGAAATGTACTTTAATAACTCGAACTGTACGTTGTCTAGGTCATGATTTGTATTAGTAAGATTACGTTAAATTTGTTGATTTACTTACTGCGACTGTATAGTCGGATTTTTGTTGTTAATTTCCATTTCCTGCGTCTTCTTCTGTTTAGAACCCAATAGGAAAAGGTGACTCGTTATTGTGGGGACTCAAGAAATAGAAATTAACCACAAAAATCCGGCTATACAGTCGCAGTAAGTAAATCAACAAATTTCACGAAATCTGACAAATGCAAAACACGAACTACCCAACGTGCAATTCGAGTTAATAAAGTATATTTGCATCTTCTCACCACAGAGCCAGCATCCAAAATGAGGCTTAAAATGATATTATGATCCATCTAAAGATGAACCTGAAGAGGTTCGAAAACAGGTTCATGAAATAAACATCATTTCAAGAAAAAGTAACCGGTGCATTTTTCTTAAATGGTATTATAATCCAGTAAAGGCTGCGAGCAAGAGGAACTAATGGGCAGGAGGCACTACCACCGTTGTGAGCTGGAAGGTGAGAATTTGGGTTGAATTGGAAGCGTGCCTGGACAGCGTGATTGGTTAGGGCGACCGCTGGCCCGAAGTGGGAAATCCGGGTGCGAATCCCGGTCCAGCACGAATATTCATATTTGCCATTGAATAAATTTCAGTGGATTGAAACAATCAAAATTTTTAATTATTTCCAATTTGAAAATTGCGGCCTTTAATATCAACAAATGGTGTCTGTTCTTTCGCACATGTCTGAAAAGAACAGACACCATATCAATAACTCTACTAGATTAGTATGTACATTATCTAGCAAAAGTATCCGGAGTTTCCCATGTGATGCAGACATAACCACTAGGTGTCATGACGTGTTTGGACTCCACAGTATGAATGACAGCAGAGTGGGAAGGGGATGACAGAGAGTAAGAAAGCAGTAACAAAATTCAAATGTTTGTAGAGCTTATGGGACTTAACTGCGGGGTCATCAGTCACTAAACTTACAAACTACTTATGAACTAGCTTATACTAAAGACGACACAAACATCGATGCCCGAGGGAGGATTAGAACCGTCGACCGTAGTGGCCGTGCAGAACGTGACTGACGCGCCGCAGACCGCTCGGCCACTGCGGCCAGCGCATCAGTAGCAGGAAATGAACAGGTCGTGAGAGCTCAATGACGTCGTACGAGGAGAAGGCAGCTCGTTCTGTATCATCGCGATGTAGGGGAGAGTTTGTCACGAAAATGATGCACGGATGTGAGTACGAGTAATTAAAAGACATGCGTTATTCATTGCGGGGACATCTATTGGGGAAATTTCTTACGCCAACTCTCTTCTCCGAATGGGAATATATTTTGTTAGCAGTCACCTAAATAGGAAGACCTATTATTACGATAAAATGGGGCAAGTCTGATCGAAAACGAAACGAAATATTACAAAAGCGGTTCGATAAACGCTCTACTTAGGCACTTTAATGTGATTAGCAGAGTAATTCTGTATCAATAGTTATCGAAGTCATGCGCAAAACATGTCTGTAGTCAATACTAAGCGAGGCTTTAGCTGATTTAACAAGCAACACTGAATAAACGACAGTTTTCATCTTCTACAGGTATTATTGCAAAGAAGACAACAGCCACTATCCACTGTTTACTTACAAAAATAGCGCTTTCGGCGGTTACAGGTTGATCTAAAGACAGATATTGAGTTCGGTACAAACTTTCGTTGAAGTTTACAAGAGTTTTGTGCTCTTTATTCTTGCTTGCGATGAAATATTATTCTGATGGTGCGTGCAGTAAAAGCGATGTTAGAAAAGTAAACTTACCCTCTTGTAATAGCGATCAAACGATCTGTAAACAAATGTTCATGATGGAGTTGTTGGTATATTTTACTTACGACGAAAATACTGTGTCAGTTTGTTTGTATGTAGCTTGCTTGCTCTCCGGTAGTGTATATGTAGCATTTCTTTGGATTGTAAATAGAGACATAGGGGACAGCACCTCCCCCCCCCCCCTCTCTCTCTCTCTCTCTCTCTCACACACACACACACACACTAAGTATAGTTTAGAGAAAATTCATACAAAGTTTGGTGCCGATGAGGAAATTACAGTTTAACAACAATGCTCAGTACCATATACAGAAAAATTAAATTCACTGTTAAGCCGAAGGTAAATAACAGCATCGACTTCTTAAACCTAAAAAGCTCTAGGAAATACCATCAATATAGTTTATGAAAATTACAGAAATGAAATAGCCACTGTTGCGTTCATTAACAGAACATGCTTTCATAATATTTCAATTGTATCATTTGAACAACAACAAAATGAATTACATCAAATCCAAAGCGGTAAATGATAGATCTATATCCTTCACGTGTTTGATAAACTATCACAGTAAAACGGTAAAACATCAGACATTTTAACTTAAGACCATACACAAGTGCAGTTAAAACAAAAAGCAATAGTAAGCTGTAGAAAATATGTCTGACAGCCTGTTTTTCGGAGAGCTCTTATAAAATAAAGAATCTGTTCAAAAATGCAAACATAAATGAAAGCTGGAATGAAATTTCCACTCTGCGGTGTGGAGTGCGCAGATATTAAACTTCCTGGCGGATTAAAACTGTGTGCCGTTCTGGGTCCAGCACTCTGTTTTAATCTGTCAGGACGTTTCACAAATATGAGTTTCCACGCAAACCCCCAATTTATCAGCTTGTCATTCATAACTGAAACAAAAGGAACAGCTCATACAGACGTTCAGATATATACAAACTCAGTTGCTAAAGCAGTATCTCCTACTATATAATACAAACTAGGAGAAGCCTTCAGATTCGGTTCAAGCAACACGTTTGGATTACTCATAAAATGTACATTTTCAATGTGCTTAATTCTCAGCAGACACGGAATTAAAAGCACCGATGGTGTGAAAGTGGAATCAGTAATGTAACGTTTCATGTTTAACTTGCTTAAACCCGCGGCTCCGCTCGCGTGTCGGTAGATGAAATGACACGTAAAAAAGCACTCGTTTCGAAGAATCCAGTCACGAAATTCAACAATAATGATTGTAATAATATCACAGATCGATAACTTTATGGAATGTGCGAAACGTCAAATCGATTTTTTTAAAGAAATGTATTAAAGAAATTTCTTTTTTACTGCTTTATTTATTTATTCTTATATTTCTTATTCGTATGCTTATCCTTACAGAGAAAGAGCTGAGAACATTGTAGCACGCATAGACCAAACATATGGTCTGTGGCATCACGTTTCTTTGTATGTAACCTCCTTTCTATATATACCCCACCCTTTTATCATTATCAACCCTCAAGCAACAATGCAACCAATAAAACTATTTTCAAAGAGTAGATACAATTTTCAAAGAGTAATTATTGTTCCGCTTTTCGCGTTATATTTTTCAAATTACTAACTATCTATCGGATCGCTATAAAACTGTACCTAAAACCTTCCTCAGGTATAAATTAGTAACTGTAGAAATATTTAACTCTCTGCGTCTTGTCGTTCGGACGTAATAAGCACACACCGAACGGACATTATATATACAGATAAATAGCTATCCGATCGCCATAAAACCGTGCCTAAAGCCTTCTCCGGGTAACCATTAGTAACTGTACTAATTTTTAGCTCTCTGTGTCTTGTGGTTCAGACGTGATAAACGTACTGCGAACAGATATAGATAGATTACACTCGCTTGTAGGTGCGTTGACTTTTCGTCTATGTTAACACATCGACAGTACATCGTTCGATATATATCGTTTGCTGTTGCGCATTCAATACGTAATAATTCTTGTAAGTTACCAGTTATGCAGTAGAGGTATAATCATACATTATGTGATCAAAAGTATTCGGACACCCCCAGAAATATACGTTTTGCGTATTAGGTGCGTTGTGCTGCCACTACTGCCAGGTACTCCATATCAGTGACCTCAGAAGTCATCAGACATCGTGAGAGAGCAGAATGGGGCGCACCGCGGATTTCACGTGCTTCGAACGTGGTCAGGTGATCGGGTGTCACTTGTGTCTGACGTCTGCACGCGAGATTTCCACATTCCATAACATCTCTAGGGACACTGCTTCTGATGTGATAGAGAAGTGGAAATGTGACCATCACACAGGAATTCCAAACTGCATCTGGATCTACTCCTATGACAGGTGGGAGGTGAGAAAATTTGGATTCATGGTCTAGCGCATGCTCATAAACCACACATCACACAGGACAAACCCAAACGACACTTCTTTGATGTTAGGAACTTATACAATTGACGAATAAACAGTGGAAAAACGTTGTGTGGGTTGATAAATCACAATATGACACAATATGACGATCTGATGGCAGTGTGTGGGTATGGCGAATACCCGTCATCTACCAGCGTGTGTAGTGCCAATAGTAAAATTCGGAGGCGGCGGTGTTATGGTGTGGTCGTGCTTTTCACGGAGGACGTTGTGACCCTTGACCTTTTTTCTTTGGAAGTAGCAGAATAGCGAGTCAATTTCCACAATAATCACATTACACAGCAATAGAGACACGTTTTTTTACATACCACTTCTAAAAATTTCGCTCCAGTAAATGGTGCGCCTCGATTGCACAGTGGTAGAGTGCCAGACTACAAATCCAAAGGTCGCGGGTTCGATCCCCGCCAGGTCCTAGGATTTTTATCTGTCACTTTCCACTTCTTTCACTTCTGGCAGTATTGCTAATGTGAAAAATACCGAGTAGCACCGTGGTCCCCCTATAACTGGCTGGGTAAGTCAGGTCGGAGGAAGGCAACGGCATACCACCTCCAAACAGGATCATGCCTAGTAAAGCTCTGTGGTGTTCAAACCAATCTTCGGATTGTTGACTGCTTTACCTTTTAATATCTGAATATGTATGTCCGATAGAAAAGACACCATTTTCAACCCTCCAGCTATTAGCAGTCAAAATACTATGAAATTTCTTACATTAGAAATTACATTAGGTTACATTAGGTGTCAGTGGTTTCCTGCCTTTACATTTGAACATCCTCTTATTAGAGTCAGCGAAACAAGATCCCCGCTATCAGGTAGCGCTGTTACCAATCATCATTTGCGATGAGCAACACGAGCAAGTATAGACGAAAGCAACTGTTATCTATAGGACTGTTACAACACTGAGGCTTTACAGTGGATACAAATACAAAGCAGCATTACGTAATTGAATATAAGACATGTTCAAAGTTCCCTACGATAGTTAATGGTGTACTGAAGCTTGACATACCATCGCCTTTAATCTGAGGTTTGAGAAAGCCTTTCAATGTCCAGCCGGTTTCTGCTTAATAATGAAATTACGACCCCACTATCATATCTACTTTTCCAATAGTCCAGGAAATCACCCACCTCCACCTAACATTACATTCAGAGAATGAGCACATAGCGTGTTCCGAAACTATGAAAATGGTTTTCCGTCTTCTATTGATATTCGGTTGTTAAGTATTACTCTGCCAACTTGGTCAGAAGTAAAATGTGTGTATCTACTCCGAGAAATGCGCCTTCCACTTCAATGTGGTTTCTTCCAAACAGTGGAGCCTAAAAGAGCTACAAGAGTTTGGGAGATGACACAGTCATCAAAAACATGATTCTTGTACCTTCAATTATGTACTCTAGGCATTCAGTAATGTTAGTCTACAATCGGCAAAGCTTCATGCATTGATTGATTTCTCATACACAAACTCATTTAAGAGCATAGTTTCTATTGCATTGTCAATTTTAAATTTTCTAAAATTATCAGTGCTGTGTTTCTCTTGTTGATTTCACTTTTATGGTGGTGGCTGTATCTAACTCTGTATCACTGAAAACTCGTTACAACAATAATGTGAAACGTTTATATCATCTTCATGTCTTTTGACAAAGCATTTCACACTAACGGTGTTATGGTAACGTGCTTCATACTTCCAGTGTTGTTTCCAATATCAGATAACTTTTATGTATGTTTTACTTGCGTTGCATAAATAACCCTCACTACCTTAGTATAAATAATATGTGAATTTTCGGAATCAACGAATCGAAGACTATATATGTAAGGATGTACTTCCCGTGTGTCCCTATACTGCCTGGATGTCCAACTTCGGCTATCTGAGCGTGCCAGTCATAGATGTTCATACATGTTTCCTTGCCAAATTACATTATGACTGCTACTAATGTTACTGGAACACGAAAGGGACGTAAGTTTCGAATCCTGTCTCATAACATTCTATTACATTACGTACTGACAGAAAGTTCAAAACAAGAAATTAGCAAGTACTACTTCGTCAACTACAGTACATAATGCTGGAAATTTGTTCGCGAAATTACAAGTTGGGGGGTAGTCCCAAATCGTGCGCAAAACATATGAATACACAGGAACGCTGCCACCACAGTCTGACGTACACAGTCACGGCGCTGCCAATGAGCTTTGTGATACAGCAGCGATCCAAGCGGCCAGCAAGTACATATACGAATACGATATACGACGAATGCGAATAGTGTATCGTTTATATTGGTTTGTATCTCAGGTTTTACAATAGCAAACGTATGTAATCCCATAAAAGGCGGAAATAAATAAGAAATAACTGCTCTTTTTTCTCTTGTAGGTTTTCTAAGACCCTGGGAAGGTACGGAACGGCATATGACGTAGCAGTTTATTTACGATTCTATTTGAACCTGCAGGTATTTAATGAAGAATTTCATTTTCTATTAAGGACAAAAACTGTATTGTAAACACCGGAAAATTTAAAATTTTGCAGAAAGACGTCGGTTTTACATTGAGAACTGTTAGGATTTCTTCACTACAATTCCAATCAAATCAGCGAATATGGAACGTAGGAAACATATATAAACTAAAATACCTACATTATTTAAGGTACCAAATCAGCCACTACAGTAGCAGCTGAAGGAAAACCCTTACAAATGTGGCAATAAATCGTCAAAAGCAATAAGACTGTTTTCAGACAAAGAATAAACCAGTTCCACAATTATTGCTATATCTGACAAAGAAACTGCAAGAATTATCACGACCCTCACTTTTTAAGAAAAATAATTACATCCAAAAGTGCATGCCTGTATAAGAAACGCCAGTGAAGTGCAACAATGTGCGATTCATTAGACTTCTCGCCGAATTGTTAACATTAAAAAAAATGCCCACCATAGTAAAAACAGACCATAACAGAAATTTATATTTCCAATGTGTTTATATTCTTTTACTTTCGGCAGAGTACGCTTCAAATATACACATATTCTGAAGTATTTCTTCAAGAATAAGTTGTTGCTTACATCGCGGAGTCAGTGAAATTCGGCTGATTTTACATTTAATTTACAATGATCCATGTCTCTTCATACTTTGCTATTGCTTGGAACCCGAAAATTATAGTAACTATTTCGTTAATTACGTAGGAAAAAAAACTTTATAAACGAACACGGCTCTTACAGCGCCTTGCCCACCACTAGGTGCGCTAGTGTTAATCAAACTGTCAGTCGGTAAAACTTAAAAATGTTCAAATGTTTGTGAAGCTTACGCTGCAGAATCATCAGCCCCTAAACTAACAAACTCCTTATGAACTACCTTATACTAAAGACAACACCAACATCCATGCCCGAGGGGGGGATTCGAACCCCCGACGGGGAACGGCCTCGCACATCGCAGCATAGCGCGTCAATGCGCTCGGCCGCTCCACCGCGGATAACAATATTCGCAGCAGTGAGTGTCGCGACTGTATGTGTTAGACGGTGCTGCCATTCTGTTACCAGTAATACATTCAGGTTTTGTAGTGATCACTGCTCTCAAAGCTGTATAATACGAGCATGCAAGATTGGAAAGTCCAGTTCTAAAGTTACACAGCCTAATGGAAATTGTTTGTCGTGGAATAACGGTGATATCTTTCAAATTAAAGAGAGAACACGACAGGGAATATCAAATGGAGTAAAATTAACAGACTGTATTTCAGAAAATACTTCGTTATACAGGCTTAGGTCCGACGATTGAGAGTGGCTTATGCAGCTTATTTGGATATATCGCACAAGAGGTTTATTGACGGAAAATTTGCAGAAAACTTTCATCGCACAGTATTCCAACAGTGTCACAGCTTTAAGATTGCCGTACACAATGTGATCAAAAGCATCCGGACAGACCCAAAAATAAACGTTTTACATACTAAATGCATTGTGCTGACGCCTACTGTCAGTTACTCCATATCAGGGACCTCAGTAGTCATTAGACATCATGAGAGAACAGAATGGGACTCTCCGCGGCATTCACGGATTTCGGAAGTGATCAAGTTACTGAGTGTCACTTGAGTCATAAGTCTGTATGTGAGACTTCCACACTCCCAAACATCCTTTGGCCCATTGTTTCTGATGTGATAGTTAAGTAGAAACGTGAAGCTACACGTACAGCACGAAAGTGTGAAGGCCAATCTCATCTGTTCACTGCCAGAGACCGCCGACAGTTGAAAAGCACTGTACAATGTAATAAGCAGACACGTATCCGGACACATAGGAATTCCAAACTGCATCAGGATCCGCTCTAAGTACTATGACAGTTAAGTGGCAGGTGAGAAGTTGGATTTCATAGTCAAGCTGCTGCCCAAAATCCACACATCACACAGATCAATAGAGGTGGAAAACTGAATATTGGGTAAAGTTCTTCAACGAAAGATTTTCTGTTTGGTAATACTATTGTAATAAATCATTCTTTCATCTTCAGATGGCGAGGACGTATAAATGGAAAGGAGACAGAATGGAATGGGTCGAGGGATCGATGAAGGTGGAAATTGATCTAGCGATGAAAGTAATATCACTATTAGAAGACAGAGTCCGATAAAAGGAAGCGCGTTGGATTATGGCACTGTGCAAGGGAAGATTATTTCAGGACCCAACAAAACCAATAGCTAACCAATTTGTAAAAAACTTTCTTCTATGAACAGACAGGATAAGAATCATTACATAAAACGACAGCCAAGATTGCTAGTTTTTCATTCATTTATTTAGATTATCGGTTTCGACAGGTTTTCCACAATCACCCGATCTGTCCCTAACATAAAACTCTCATCAAGTAAGAAACTTACTGTGTGGTGATAATACCGTGTTAAAGACTGATCGGATGGTATCGGTATAAGCTGTCGGAGCTGGTAGTAGAAATAAAAAAGAATTAGCCATCTTGGCTTTCGTTTCATGTAATAATGCTATAGATCTGATCATCCTCCAAAAAAAGCTATCAAACTTCTATAGAAACTATATTTGACATGTAGGACCATCTGTTTCGAGATCGATAAAATGGCAAAGTAATCTATAATACAACTTGCTGGGATGCTTTCGCAATTAGGAGCCGGTTAATTAGCCATAGAATATGGTAGTGACGTAACCTGTCTGATCGCAACCCTCTTTAACTGTGCATATGACTCTCTGACATGGTCAGAGATGCTGCAGATCATTCATGATCAGTTCTAACCGTCTTTTATTTTTAATGTTTTATCCGTGGCAGCAACAGTGGTTTATAACCTAAAAAGGAAACGGCCACTAGTTTCAGGGTTGCAGATTTATTCACAACCGTTTTCAGGCAGTTATTGCCCTTCTTCAGTATCTGTATAGGAAACAGTTACAAAATAATATACATGTTCAAATACGAGGCGTGTTTTTTAAGTTAGTTCCGTTTGAACGTAAGTACACGACGAAACGTTATTTTAAAAAAGTACATTTGTTTTTTGACGTAGTTGACAAGTTTGTTCAAACACTTATCATACCTCTCAACCAATTTTAAAACTCCCTCTTCGTAAAAACTTGCCGCCTGCTCCGATAACGCCGGCCGCGGTGGCCGAGGGGACTGAGGCGCTCCAGTCACGGTCTGCACGGCCACTACGGTTGGGGGTTCGAATCCCCCCTCGGGCATGGATATTTGTGCCGTCCTAGTTTGTAAGTAGTTCGTAAGTAATTTGTAAGTTTAGGGACTGATGACCCCGTAGTTAAGTCCCATAAGCTCTACAAACATTTGAACATTTGCTCCGATAACCAACAGTTCAAATCAAATGTTTGTTAAGCTTAAGGGACTTAAATACGGGGTTATCAGTTCCTAAACTTACAAACTACTTATGAACTACCTACAACTAAGGACGGCACAAATATCCATGCCCGAGGGGGGATTCGAACCCCCGACCGTAGTGGCCGTGCAGACCGTGACTGAAGCGCCTCAGTCTCCTCGGCCACCGCGGCCGGCAACCAACAGTTCACTACCGCTTTCACTTTAGATGTTCCGAAACAATTCTGTAAAGCACCGATCTCTTCATGCCAGGAAATTCGTTTGAAATACCTGCTACTGTGAAGCGCCTGTTGTCACGAATCCTCGCTTCAACTGAAGCCAACAAATCGTCTGTAATCGAAGAAGGGCGACAGAAGCGGTTCTCATTATGGACGTTGTCACGGCCATCTTTCAATTCTCGTACCAACTAACGCACTTTGCTTTCAGTCATAACAGTATCACCGTACACTTCGAAAATCTGTCGATGAATTTCTGTACCAGGCAGGTTCCTCGCCGACAAAAACTGTATCACTGAGCCAACCTCACACGCGGCTGGCGAGGTGATAGTCTTAAACATTCTGAACGCCCAAGACAGAACCACACAGTTTAGCTACGGAGTTGAAACTGAACAAAGTTGTTCAAGAGGTATGCCGGTATACGACGCACGCGCTCGTTTCGGTATGCGCGCGAACTACTAGTGTCTACAACGAAACGGAACTTACCTAAAAAACATGCCTCGTATGTTGAGCTTTATCCGCGGTGCGTGGACGTGTATTATCCTGCTGGAGGAACAAATCACCTTCCTGTTACAAGAATGACAAGAGATCGGGTTTTGCAACATGCTGCACGTACAGAGGGCTCTTCAGCGTTCCCTCCACAAATGCAGCACATGAACGAGAGCCGCAGCTTATCGCGTGGCTTGGTCGAATGCACCGTACGAGACAGCACTCGCCAGTACTACAACGCGCACGCAAGCGACCCTCACTTGCGTGCGGGCAGAACCTTCTTTCATCGCTGAAGACCACGACATGCCATTCAGTTCTGCAGGTGATCATCTGACGCACCACTTATAATGTAAAACTATTATCTACGGATAATCGAACTGCACCTACAATTTTTTTAAAGACAGAATATAGAGTAATTGCACGGTCTAACATATACAGTCACGACACTCCCACAGATTCTTGTTATACGCTGCGACAGCAGCGCTCCAAGCGGCCGGAAAGCTGCATTTCTGCATACGATATGGGATCAGTGCGAATAGTGTGGGGTATATTGATTTTAACATAGTTTTTGCATTAGGGAACGTATGTAGTGCCAAACATATAGGTAATAATTTAAAAGTAGCTCCACATTTCTCTTCCTTAGGTTTCCTAAGATCTCTGACACGATACGAATTGGTACCATACAGGACAGTTTCTTTACAACTATCTTGTAACATACAGGCTTTAACTGAATAATTTAATTTTCTATTAAAAATAAAAAATGCTCGGAAGCACCAGACGACCTGACCTTTAGCAGAGAGACGTCGCTTTTCTACGCAGAAACGTTAAGATTTCTTTCCAGTAAAATCGGTGGAACGTAGAAAACGTACATAGAATGTAAGAACTACAGCATTTAACGTACCAAAGAAGCTACCACAGTTGTAGCTGAAGGAAAAACGTTAGAGACGTAGCAACAATACGAGCCGGCCACGGTGGACGCGGCGACTGAGGCGCTTCAGTCACGGTCTGCACGGCCACTACGGTCGGGGGTTCAAATCCCCCCTCGGGCATGGATATTTGTGCCGTCCTAGTTCGTAAGTAGTTCATAAGTAGTTTGTAAGTTTAGGGACTGATCACCCCGTAGTTAAGTCCCATAGACTATACAAACATTTGAACATTTGAACAACAAAACGACAAAAGCAATCAAACTGTTTTCCAACAAAGAACACCCCAGTTCCAAAATTGTTGGTACATATGAACCACAAACGTCTGGAATCATCAGAACATTGGCTTTTTAAAGGAAAGTAGTAGCACTCAAAAGATAATGCACGTATGAGGAAGACGAGTGAGGTGTAACAATGTGCGGATCATTAGACACCACACCGAATTGATACACGTCAAAAAACTGCATGTCGTAGTAAGAAAAGACCACAATAGAAATTTAGTATTCGCTTATGTTATATTCTACTTACTTTCAGCGAAATAAGCTGCAAATACACACATATTCGTAAGTATTTGTTCATGACGAAGTTGTTCTGAATCATTTAAATTCGGCTGTTTTTACTTTAATTTCCGTATGATGTATGCCTCTTGGTATTCTACTAACGATTGTAAAGCAAAAATTATACTAACTATTTCGTTAATTACGTACAAAAACAATTATAAACAAACATCACTACTTCGGCTGCTTCCCCACCGCTAGGTGCGCTTGTGTCGCAGCAACTGTCAGTTGGTGACAACTTTTACAGCAGTGAGTGTCGCGACTGTATATGTTAGACTGTGGTGATTACTCTTAGCTTTCATTCCGTAGCGATAGCATCTTTCAGACGAGAACTGTACTTTATCATTGTATGTGGCCGCTGTTATGTGGATTTTGTACAAGGTAAATATATGTTCTGTGCGGAGATCTCTTTTTATCAATAAACCCCACCTCTCACTTGAATTAGCACTTATGAATTTTTATTAATTTTCCTCCCTCCGCCCATAATGTCTTTTTCAACCTTCTTGCATCACCGCGACAATGGATGGCAGTATTTTAGTTGACACTGAATGGCGATATTTCGTGTAGCCTGCCACTCTTTTTTCAAAATTTATTCCGTATTATTATCATTTACCGGCAATAGAATCTGTTGTCTACTTTCTTGTAAATTTTTGAAAGTCCGATGTACTTACGTAATGTTCCTATCCGAATTTTATCGTGTCACTTATCTTACTTTACGGTCTGCTACACGAGTCGTAGTTTGATATTGACGGATTGCCATCCACTGCCGGCCGCGGTGGCCGAGGGGACTGAGGCGCTTCAGCCACGGTCTGCACGGCCACTACGGTCGGGGGTTCGAATCCCCCCTCGGGCATGGATATTTGTGCCGTCCTCAGTGTAAGGTTTAGGGACTGATGACCCCGTAGTTAAGTCCCATAAGCTTAACAAACATTTGAACATTTTGCCATTCACTGTTCGGCGAGTGGTTATCATATTATGAAAATTTCATTTACAGCCAAATTTCAACCACCGATGGATCTCTTGTAAAAGGTAACCGCTCGTCGATTCTTTTTGTAATGTACTGCCTGCACAAAACTTCACCGTTAATTGGCTTGCCATTTCATTTAAATGGATGTAATAACACAGGTCGACATGGATTCTGGGGTTTGGAAAGTAAGTGGTGTTCTTTACTAAATTTGCACCCCTGAATATGAATATCATGTCAGTTTTTTTCCATCACCCTCGGTTTTTTCTGCACGGCTAACCCCCCTCCAACCCTACCATTGACTGCGAAATCTATGTTATGCAGTGTACACAACTACAGAAATGTAGCAACGTTGCATTTTTTGTGTGAAGGGAAGGCAGAGGGGGCTAACGAGCTTGGAGCTGACGTTCCATTATCGCCACAGAAATCAGTGAGTGAGTGCAACAGCTACAAGAAGGTGCTTTCGCGCTTTCTTGTGAGTGGTGGTATTTCACTGAAGGTGTGTTAAAAATGTCAGGAAGGCAGTGTGTGAATAGCCGAGATACATTTTGTTATTTCTGTGGAAATTATGTGATACGTGCAAGACGTCGACAAATAACAAAATTTATGCAGAAGTCATATTTTACATATTTCGGTATGAAGCTCGGCGATCAGGACAAGTCATTTGCTCCACAAATTGTGTGCCATACATGTGTGGAGCAGTTAAGGAAATGGAGTGAAGGTAAAATCAAGTGCTTTAACTTCGTAATTCCTATGGTATGGCGTGAACAGAAGAATCATGTTGATGACTGTTACTTCTGGGAGACGAATGTAACGGGATACAACAGAAAAAACATGAAAAACATATCGTATCCAAACTTAGATTCGGCAATTAGACCTGTTCCTCATGGCCCAGGGCTACCAATCCCCTCTCCACCAACATCAGTGGATTCTCTTGAATTCTCTGAACCAGTCAAGAAAGCAGTGAATCCGACTATTCTGAGTGTGGTACCGATAGTAGCCCAAAACCTCTTACTCAAACAGATCTTGACAATTTGGTGAAAGACTTAGGACTCTCAAAAGATGCAGCACAACTACTGGGATCACGTCTCACTGAAAATAACTTACTTGCACACGGTACATCATATTCATTGTACAGAAATCGTGATAAAGATTTCAGGGAATTTTTTGTTGAAGTTGGTTTAATGGTGTTCTGCAAAGACATCGTCAGATTAGTGATGAAAATGGGAGGTCAGAAGTATGAGAGCAAGGAATGGAGATTTTTTATAGATTCTTCAAAGTGAAGTTTGAAAGCAGTGTTGCTACATATTGGAAATGACCTAGGATCAATTCCAAATGCGTATTCAGTACATTTAAAAGAGACATACAATACCATGAAAATACTTCTACAAAATGTGAAGTACGAAGAACATCAGTGGATTGTGTGTGGTGACTTTAAAGTGATTGGCATTCTTCTTGGTCAACAAGCAGGGTACACTAAGATGCCTTGCTATATGTGTGAATGGGACAGTAGAGCTTATCATGAGCGTTGGAGTAGGAGAGAGTGGCCTAAGAGGCAAAATCTGACAGTGGGATCAAAGAACATAGTGAATGAACATTTGGTTAATCCAGATCATATTTTATTGCCTCCACTGCACATCAAATTAGGCCTCATCAAGCAATATGTTAAAGCACTGGACAAAACAGGAAATACCTGTGTAGGCAATTTCCAAATCTATCGGCTGCAAAGTTGAAAGAAGGGATATTTGTTGGACCAGATATAAGGAAGTTGATGTCTGATGTGCACTTTGGCAGTTCTATGATGGAAATAGAACTTCAAGCTTGGAGAAGTTTACAAAATGTTGTGCATCGTTTCCTTGGCCAGAATAAGCAGCCTGATTACAAGGAAATAGTGGAAGACATGCTACAGTCCTCTAAACAGTTACGATGCAAGGTCTCTCTAAAACTACATTTTTAATGTCACATTTGGCTGACACATCAGAGGAACTTAAAACTATGGAACATCGTTATCAAGGTCGTTGAGAAATAAACATGATGGCTGAATACTGTTGGTGCATCACACGTGAAGGAGACGTGACACACAAGAGGGAGGATATGAAGCGTTCATTCATGGGCAAACGAAAACGGAAGTAATACCTCTACCTAGTAAGTGCCCACCATAAGATTTGCTTCTTATAATTCATATGCCTTTCTTCCAATTCCTTTTTAACCACTTTACTGTTCCATTTCGTTTCCATTGTCCTGTAATTGCTTTCCAATTTCAAATTTCATTAGGTGCAGAGTTAGACAATGGTGAATATGATGATGATAGTGGTGGTGCAAAAACCTGGCGTGCTACAGTGAAACAGGCTGCAGGTTTGTGATCATCAGGGTCAATTTAGTCAGAAATGCATATTTTCATGCAAACCCCAGACAAAAAGTCAAAATTTGTCGACCTGTGTAATTTTCCAAAAATTTTCCATAATTTTATGATTGGTGTCTTTCATAGCTTCTACCTTCAAACCTCGTTTTTCTGTAAATTTGTTAATCTCAAACATTAATAGCCAGGCTGGAACATTGTACAGTCCAGTCGTGCAAGCCCATACTGCGGCGTGAGAGGAATACGGACTTGAGGTGTTATTGCTAGTGACAGATCGACAAGACTTCGTGTCGACACTTCCGGAATCACAAATCCTTTTAGCTGTGCTGTGGTAGCTGTACGAACTGCCTCTGCTACTCTTATGATACGAAGATCTCGACGGACGACTTAGCTTCGCGTACTTGCAGTAACTCGTCTTATTGTGTTAGTGTTCACGTACTCTTTGAAGCCAGTAGCGTTAACTAACACAGCTCGTTCAGCTTGTGTGGCAATTCCGCGAAAGGACAACCACGCCACTCGGAAGGCCACAAATTGACCCCTATCAAACTCGCAAAGTTGGCTGTAGCGACCATTCGTCCGTCTTCGTGGCATAGCGCCTGTTAGCTTGGTGTTGTGGTCTTCAGCTCGCAGACTGCTTTGATGCAGTTCTCCACGCTACCTTGTCCTGTGCAGGTCTCTTCATTTGAGAATACGTTCAGCAACCTATATCGTTTTGAATCTGGAATGAAACTTCCTGACAGATTAAAATTGTGTGCCGGAACTGGGACTCGAACCTGGGACCTTTGCCCTTCGCGGGCAAGCGCTCTACTACTGAGTTACCCCGACACGACTCACGGTGCCGCTCCACAACTTCAATTCTGCCATTACTTCGACTCCACCATATCCTTTCTTCCAGAAGTGCTAGTCTTGCATGTTTCGCAGGAGAACTTCTGTGAAGTTTGGAAAGTAGGAGGCGACGTATCGGCAGAACTGAAGTTGTGGGGCGGCACCGTGAGTCGTGTCGGGGTAGCTCAGTGGTAGAGCGCTTGCCCGCGAAAGGCGAAGGTCCCAGGTTCGAGTCCCGGTTCCGGCACACAATTTTAATCTGCCAGGAAGTTTCGTTTTGAATCTGCTTACTGTATTCGTCCCTCGGTCTCCCTCTACAATTCTTACCCCACACACTTCCCTCTAATGCTAGGTTGACGATTCCTTGATATCTCAGAATCTGCCCCACCAATCTATCGCTTCTCTTAGGATATGCCAAAAACTACTTCTCTTCCCAATTCGGTTAAGTACCTTCTCATTAGTTACGTGATCTACCCATCTAATTTTTATCATAAGTCTATAGCACCACATTTCAAAAGCTACCATCATCTTTCTTTCTGAACTCCTTATCCTCCACGTTTCACTCCCACACAATGCTACACTCCAGACAAATGCTTTCAGAAAGGACTTCCTAACATTGAAACTAATATTGAAGTCAACAAATTTCGCTTCTTCAGAAACGCTTTTCTTCCCATAGCTGTTCTGCATTTTATATTTTCTTTACTTCGGCCATCAAAAGTTATCTTGCTACCCAAATAACAAAACGCATCTATTACTTTTATTATCTCATTACCTAATCTAATTCCTTCAGCATCACCTGATTTTCTGACGATACATTCCATTTTTCTTGTTTTACTCTTGTTGATGTTCAACTTATACCCTCTTTTTAAGACACTGTCCATTCCATTCAATTGCTCTTCCAGATCCTTTGCTGTCTCTGACAGAATTAATATATCACGCCAAACCGCAAAGATTTCATTTCTTCTCTCTGAACTTTAATTCCCTCTCCAAATTTCTCCTTCCATTCCTTCACTGCTTGCTCAATATACAGATTTAACAAGATTGGGGAAAGGCTACAACCCTGTCTTACTCCCTTCCCAACCTCTCCGCCCCCTCCATGCCGGTCGACTCTAATAACCGCTATCTAGTTTTTGTATAACTTGTATATAACTCTTCGCTCCCGATATTTTACCCCTGTTACTTTCACAATTAAAAAGAGTTTATTTCAGTCGAAATTGTCAAAAGCTCTCTCCAAATCTGCAAATGCTAATAACGTAAGTTTGCCTATCGTTGTAATATGATTATTGCTTTCCGTATTCCTACATTTCTCCTAAATCCAAACTGATCTTCCCCAAGGTTAGATTTCACAAGTTTTTTCCATTCGTCTGTAAATAATTCCTATACAATTATATGTTTTTTATATTTTTGACGACGTTACAGCGTTCAATGAATGAAATAAATCGCAATTTACGATCAGTTATGGCTTCACTGTACTAAGTTTAGATGGAATACCAAAGTGTGGCGAATGAAAATTCGAACCCGGGATCTCATGCTTACTAGGCAGAAGCGTTGACACTCCGCCACCGTGGGTACAGTGACCAACCCAACTGCAGAGGACACTTCCCTGCACGTCTCCCGCCACACCCTGCATCGTTTTCAACCAAACTTGATTCAATACTGGTAGCAAAAAATGGCTGTATGGCTGTGGGGATAAGAACCATATAGCTGATGGGTGGGTATGGGTACGAAGAGATAGGTATCCCGTAACGCATCAGTAACAATTTTTATTCTCCCACTTAGCGAGTTTAACAAATTTTATACATAAGTTTGAACCATTATGAAACATTTTCTCACTGAGAACACCTACAAAATATCGAAAGGAAAAAAGTGTATTTCACTGTAAGACACACAGGTAGGCAGGTAGGTCGTCGTAAACAATGAGGTGCGTGAGAAACTGCCCCACTGCACACGAAGTTCTAACTTACTACGTCTTCACTACTAATTTTAGTCGCGATAATCTAGCAGACATTATGAAAGTAAACCACAGAAACTTCCTTCAAAACTCTAATTTGGTACGCTACGTAGTTCACGAGAAACTTGAAAACTGACACATCGTGCGCCGAAAGAGAAGATGCGAGGAAAACCAGGTTTTATTATTCCGGTATTTGAAAAGTACAGCTCTTAGCGAGTTTCAACAAACTTTGCATGTACTGCAAACCTTTTCGAAATATTTCCTCGTTGTTCCTCCTACAAAATAGTGAATGAAATACGTTGCTCGCTTAGTACGTTTCCACAACATTCACCATGACATTAAAATTCATTACATCTACACTACTAACTGTATTCATGTGACTTTCGTAGCCGTATATCCTACTGAATGAATCTTCAAAATTATATCGTATTCCGACACATAGTTTAGGACTTGCATGAAATACTGCCTCAGTACATATGACGTTTTAAGTAATTACATCTTTACTACGTATTCTGTTCGTAACACATTTCAAAGACAGTTTCCTAAAATGTTCAAATGTTTGTTAAGCTTAAGAGACTCAACTGCAGGTTCATCAGTCCCTAAAAGTACAAACTACTTACGAACTACCTTATATTAAAGACGACACAAACATCCATGCCCGTGGGGGTATTCGAACCCCCGACCGCAGCGTCCGTGCAGACTGTGACTGGCGTGCCACAGACCGCTCGGCCACTGCAGCCAGCGACAGTTCCCTAATACCACACTAAATGCATATGGAAAATTATATCACTCTAACACCTGTTGTTCAGTAGAAATTAAACAAGTCCGAAATTCGCTAGAGATAAAAGTGAAATGTATAGTGTGCGGCAGAAGGCTATGGACAGGAGACAAAAAAGGAGATGTACTGAAATAAGACTGAAATAAACATACACCTGGAGAATGCCGGCTTCTGAGGAAAGATTTTAAATAAATTAATACGTTTGTCTTTTAACTAGCTAAATGCCGTACTTTTGAAGTAGTCAACGCTAACAACAGTCCGTATCATCGTGAAATCATTTTACGCACGAGTGAGCCATAAATACAGAACGGAGTATTTAAATTAATGTCATAGATGCTTTGTCCTATCTAGCTTTTGCCATGTAAATGCTACTGCGCTAACAATAAAACAGAAAATTATTGCACTCATAAAACCTACTAATGATAATTAACCACATTAAAAACTTTCAGTGATCAACATTTAACATTAGCTTGCCTGTATATGAACAGTAACAGTGTCCATTAACATTGGACACTGATATTAAACAGTTATGATCTCTATTTTCTGCCGAGTTCAGTTTCAGAATAATTTTGGAAGTCGATTTTAATGTATAGCTGACTCCCACATTTCGAAAGCCATCGCTATTACCGCCGACGACTCAATTGTGCGCCAAAACTTCGTGTAATGTACCGCCGATTATTCAGTTGTGCGTGAACACTTGTGAAATGCGATTGTCATACTAGAAAATAATTGTGTTAGCATTTCCAGCGTAGCGAAACTGCCTCAAGTGCAGATGATGTATATATGTATTTCAGTGTTTTAGCCGTAGCTAACAAATGAACTATAGCATTGCAACGACAATTGTAAACTAATACCAGCGACGAGCCCCGCTTCGCTCAGGTGGAATATATATATATATATATATATATATATATATATATATATATATATATATATATAGACAGTATGTCTGCCTAGGTGTACCTGTGTCTGTGTGAACGTGTGGGTGTGTGTGTGCATTTGTTTACCCTCCTTTTTTCCCCCAAGGTAAATCTTTCCTCTCCCGGGATTGGAATGGCTCCTTACCCCCTTCCTTAAAACCCTCATCATTTCCTTTTCCCTCTCCTTCCCTTCTGCCTGAAGAAGCAACCGGGTTGCGAAAGCTTGCGTTTGTGTGTGTGTGTGTGTGTGTGTGTGTGTGTGTGTGTGTGTGTATCCATTTATTTATTTGTGATGCCGTCACACCTGTGCTCCTTCGCCTGGTGAGTAATTTTCGTCTAGGGTGTTTCACTAAGTGTGTTTGCCTCTGTAACTTATAAAATAATAGGTGACGGGAAATTTTAATGCGGTAGGTCAACACAAGAAATATTACACTTTCTGCGGGGCTATGAACATATTTTATTGTATCATTTTCCAATGAGTTACACCACAAAGATATAATTTTTTAAATGGAACAATAGTTTTTTCTCTCGTGTATTGGATTCGTTTAAACCAGCTGCGTCCTAATCAATTTAAACTACATTCCTATCACTCTTAGTTTGGGAGCTACAACCCTTCAAAGTTTAGGGGGCGGAGGCTGCGATGGCGTAGCTCACTGGCCGAGTGGCTATCCACTGGGGCGTGGCCCACTGTCTCATGACCACCAGCCAGTCAGCTACGCTGTCGTAGCCTCCGCCCCCTAAACTTTGAATGGTTGTAGCTCCCATACTAACAGTGATAGGAATGTAGTTCAAATTTATTTGGACGCAGCTGGTTTAAACGAATCCAATACACGATAGAAAAAAACTATTGTTCCATTTAAAAAATTATATCTTTGTGGTGTAACTCATTGGAAAATGATACAATAAACTATGTTCATAGCTCCGCAGAAAGTGTAACATTTCTTGTGTTGACCTACCGAATTAAAATTTCCCCTCATCTATTATTTTATAAGTTACAGAGGCAAACACAGTGAAACACCAAGTTGGATGAGTTTCATTCGTTGCTATGTTCGATGTAACACGATTAAACACAATGCATGCCATATTTATTCCATCCTCAGCGTGTCTAATCCACATTAACATGATAATATCACAGTGTAACTTTAAAAGTTACAAATCGGAACGACAGTAGCGCCCATAGCGGAGAAAGAGCGTACCGTAACGGCACTACCATAACGAAATCACGGAAGACATATATTACTAGACTGGCAGTGCTGAGTACAGTACCACTGGTGTCACTGAAGTCTCGCCGCCATGTTTCTATACTACAAACGTGTGTGCAATGACAGAAAACAGTAGTTAAAACATGTATGAACTGACGTAACTATGCCGTCTTTGCAGTTTTGACATTAGTATGTTTTCAATTAGTATGTTATATGTGGCAACAGAAGATACATACAGCAAGGAGTTGCATCGATTTCCTGTTTTTATTCAGTTGTTATCTATTTTATAAACCTTAGTATGGTCGTAATGAAAGTGCTGTTTGTAGTGGATAACACGTACCTTTATTCTTCTTAGTGTTCTTACTAGTAATTTTTCAGCAGGGCATTGACGCCATACAATTTTATTATGTAAACCCCCTTTTACGATTCTGAAGATGATTTTTATCGAAACGCGTCAATAAACGCATGACCACATCACTACCTGTGGCTCTATAATTTTTCACGGCGTCCTAATAGCACTGTTTATCAATTAAAACCAGAGCACTTACATGGACGTCCGTTAACATTTGAAGTAGAAGACAGAGTGTAATCTTAACTTACAGTCTGGCAAACAAGGTTCGGAATATAACACTACAGGACCTTACACAGTAAAATAAATGAATTGGCGGCAAATAGAACGGAGAAAAACGATATAAAAATAGGCGAAAATTGCCATATATACGATCAAAAAACACACAAACAGACTAACTCCAAAGAAGGAGACGGGAAACAGTAGTGGGATATAACGGTGAGTGAATAACACCGTGAGTATACTGTACATCAATTTATAGACACACAACGTGCACAAAAAGTAGAAAAATAAACCTGTTTTATTCTGTATTTACGAAAGGAATTGTAAAAACGTATTTATCATTTACAGAAACAGAGGAGATGCTCTTAAAATAAAGAAGCGAAACGCTTCTGGTGTTAAATAATTGTTTTAAATGCAACCAGCACAACAAAGAAAACCTATTGTAGTTAATATTTGCCTTTATTGTGCTCAGAGATGAGCAATTTTCGCTGGTTTATTCGGCTTCGCGTTTTTTATTCGATTCGAATGGGATGTCGCGTTATTCCTCAAAAATAAAGCCGAATACTAATATGTTCCTTTTTCAGTATTAAAAAAAAGTCTTTAGAGCTTATGGGACTCTACGGACTCTTCACTCCATAAAATTACAAACTACTTACGAACTAGCTTATACTAAAGACGGCACAAACAACCATGCCCGAGGGGGGATTTGAACCCCCGGGAACAGCCTCGCGCATCAATGCGCTCCGCCGCGGCTGCTACATCTACATCTACATACATACTCCGCAATTCACCGTAAGGTGCGTGGCGAAGGTACACTGTACCACTACTAGGCATTTCCTTTCCTATCCCACTCCCAAATTGAACGAGGAAAAAAAGAATGCCTACATGCCTACGTACGAGCCCTAATTTCTCTTATCTTGTCTTTGTGATCTTAACGCGAAATGTAAGTAGGCGGCAGCAAGATTGTACTACACTCTGCTTCAAATTCCGGCCCTCTAAATTTACATAACAGAAATTCACGAAAAGAACGTCGTCTTTCTTCCAGCGATCCCCAATTGAGTTGCCGGAGCATTTCCGTGACACTCGCGCATTGGTCGAACTTACCGGTAACAAATCTAGCTGCTCGTCTCTGAACCGCCTCCTATGTCTTCCTTCAAACCGATCTGCTGCGGGTCCCAAACACTTGAGCAATGCTCAAGACGTGGTCGCACAAGCGTTTTATACACGGTCTCCTTTACAGGTGAAGTACATCTTCCCAAAATTCTCCCAATAAACCGAAGTCGCCTGTCCGCCTTATTCACAACTGTCCTTACATGTTCGTTCTATTTCATATCGCTCTGCAATGTTACGCCTAGATATTTGAACGACGCGACAGCATCAAGAAGCTCACTACTAATGCTGTTTTCGAACATAATGGGATTGTTTTTTCTACTCATGCGCATCACCTTATATATTTCTACATTGAGAGCTAGCTTCAGTACTTTTCTGGAACAGCAAACATGATAATAATTCAAAGGTCATACAGTTATTAGAGAAATTTGTAGCTACTTCTTCTACAAACTTTCTGCCCGTACCGTGTGTTCCTCGAGTCGATGCAGCGCCGTATTCAGAAAAACGAGCGCGTTCCGTGCTGGATGTGACGCAAAATGCTAACGGCTGATTCAGTTTACTTTCTGGCGGGTGTGTGGGTGGAATACCGTATTTCAACTTCAGCGAAAAGGTTGGCCCGCACACCAAAGCGACAAACGAGGTCCGTGTGGCTGGATGTTATTGCTGCCGGCAGACCTCTAAATGTGGTAACGTCAGCGCCCACCTCCGACCGAACGACGACAGAATCGATAGTGCAAACGTTCGCCGTGCTATCAGCGGTACCCGACTTTTCGCAGTCGGTGCCAGTCGTTCTCGCTTGTAGTACCAGGTGAAACATCCAGGCCTAAAATAAATATCCGGAAATGTCTACCACATTATTCTAACATTTAAAAATAATCCGTGTGTTTTCACCGAGATCCTGGAAACCATTATGGGAAAAATTTTCCTTGTTCAAGAGAATAAACATTAGTAGGAATTCAGTGTGGTGGATATTTTGACTGTAGCAACCAGCAACAAAATGTTAAAAAGGTGAAGCAGTCAACAATACGAAGATTGGTTTGAACACCACAGTGCTTTACTAGGTAGGCATGGTCCTGTTTGCAGGTGGTATGACGTTGCCTTTCTCCGACCTGACTTACCCAGCCAGTTATAGGGGGACCTACAGTTTAACGTGGGTTACAAACTACGGTGCTACTCGATATTTTTCACATTAGCAACGCTGAAAGAGACCTGGCGAGGATCAAACCCGCGACCTTCGGATTCTTAGTCTGGAATTCTCCCACTGTGCTATCGAGGCGCACCAACATAATGAATGTAATCTAAAGGATTTTTTTTCTTTGCAGAACAACGTATTAATTCACGTAACAAGGCGGTCTGGTTCGCAGTTCCTTTATGAATTTCCCTCATAACCGGTTTCGGCACTGTTGCTGCACCTTCCAATTAACGAAAGTCCCATGATTTTCTTGTGAAAGCTGTGAGTTGTCATATTATTCTCTCATTCGTAGGCTGTATATCGTAGGGAAAAGAAAAGTACTGACTGTTGTGAAAATAGGAGGGTTGGTATTATCTGTAATTGTTTGCAGTAAATGTAGAGGGTGTCAGAATACATTGTATGACCTCTTACTAATCAGCTGTACTACTGAGATTAAGTTCGCCTCTTGGGCTCCTATAATCAAATGGAATTGAGAGTTTCTTGTAAATTAAATCATATTTAGCTTTAATTGTAAACCTCGTGGTTTGGAATGACTACCGAGTTTTACTTCTAAATCGGAATTTGTTATCATCCCATGTTACTTGGTAACTTTTCATTGGTGCTGATTGCAGATTTTGAAATTGCGAGTTTCCTTATTCCTTTAAATTTCATTATCCGTTTGTATTGTAACATTTCTCTTTGGGAGCTTGCCCCAGAAATTAAGATGAATTTTTGCCTTTGTGCTTTTGGTTTAAATACTAGATTCGCCGAATTTAAATTTAATGTTTAATTAATTTTATTTGTTCTAAAATTGTTCACTTCCTACTGGCATTTCAAATAATAACTTTAAAAAAAGTGTTTGTCAATTGTCAACTATGCTCTGCGGCACTCACTACGGAATGTAAATTCTGAATTATTATTAATTTGAATTTGAAACATTTCTTATTTTTCAATTAAAATAAAGACTATGACAATGAAATGTGATGAACAGTGAATGGGCATCTGTACCTGTACACGCCATCCAAGCTCTGTTTGACTCAATGGCCATGCATATGAAGGCCGTTGTTACGGTGGTTGTTCTGGGTACTGATTTCTCATGATCTATGCACCGAATTGCGTGAAAATTTAATCATTTGTCAGTTCTAGTATATCATATTAGTCCAATGGATATCTGTTTATCATCTGCATTTCTTCTTGGTGTAGCAATTTAAATGGCCAGTATTGTGTAATTCTAAGTAATAATACTCAATAAAAATTAGGCTGCAATTGTGGTGTCGCACAAGTACAAAGTGCGCGCCACCTACTTTCGCCGCGCGCCGCCATGCACACACGGCGCGGCGTTCTCACGACAGCCACGAGCGCCCTCTGCTGCAACCCCGTTCGTGGCCACCACGGAAAGACATCGGTCACTTGGGACTGAGATAGCAACCAGTTAGGACCTTCGTAATCAGATAGGCACCAGTGAAGACTTTGCTATCGTACAGGCACTAGGCAGGCCTCTAACAACTATGTATCAACATTCTGCAGTACTATGTAAAAGTTAAGTATTGTTACATTCTGTGCAATATATCTCTCTTTCTAATCTACTCTAGTGTTTATAGTTTCTGGCTGCTCCCCTCCGTACCTGCACCAGCGTGCTATTTTTGTTCCTGTGTCGGGCTCATTCCACTCGGCCACCGACACCTACGACGAGGCTGGGACACAAAAGCGGCGACGAAGTTGGGACACAAAAGCAATGATCATATTTACAACGCCTTTGAAGTAAATAAGTTGCTAAAATAAATAATTTTAATGTCGATAGGAGAATCACGTCCACATGGATAAAAGTTTTTTTTTCCCCATTTGTTTTATGTCGCAGTACGAAGTGTTTTCAAATTGCAACCCCTTAAGCCGTAATTTTGTATGTATGTATGTGTGTGTGTGTGTGTGTGTGTGTGTGTGTGTGTGTGTGTGTGTGTGTGTTGTGTGTTTGAGCGTTTGTCTCTCTTTTGCTTTTGATCCTTATTGCCACTACAATGTTTCCTCGCGTATTCCACTAAAATGTGCACACAGTTACGTATTTTTGATAGCTTTGTCGCATGCGAGGCTTCGTGTTACGTTGCTAAATATTTACTCAAATAGTTTAAAACAGTTTACAAGTAATTACATACGCGACGCTAATTAAGAGCAACAAAACAGCAGTGCAGCTGTAGCAGAGCATTGATGCTAATGGACTGAAACCATTTAATGTATCACTAAGTAATTACCAATATTTGTATAACGGTACCTAACAATATTATGCGTGAATCTGGAACCTCTAATTGACTGGTTGGTAGACCATATGCTAACACTAAAGTATAAAGAAAATCATCATCAGCTAGGCCTAAAACTAAATTTTCCACAATGAGTGGACGTAGAAACTAAAGGCGAGTCTAAAAGACACTCCTGGAAAATTAAAAACGAACACCAGGAAATCGTCGACCAAACAGAGGGAAAGTTTATTGACACATTCTTGAGCATGGATACAACACACGATCACACAGAGCCATACGAACGTGAATACAGTTACTAGAACCTGTGCAGCGTCCATACCAATACCGTATATACCCTCCTTCTACAGCAATGCGAGCTGCAATTCTCCCATGGAGACAATCGTGGAGATGCCGAAAGTAGCCTTGCGAAACGGCTAGACACACAATTTTCACCTGGTGCCTCAGTGGAGCTAGATTTCGTGCTGGTCGTGGAGACCGCTCAAGATGACGTTTCATCCAGTCCCAAACATGTTCTATGGGGAACAGATCTGAAGGTCGTGTTGGCCAGGATACTTGACGTACAGCCGGCCGCGGTGGCCGAGGGGACTGAGGCGCTCCAGTCACGTCTGCACGGCTACTACTGTCGGGGGTTCGAATCCCTCCTCGGGCATGGATATTTGTGCCGTCCTTTGGATTAGCTAGTTTATAAGTAGTTTGCAGGTTTAGGGACTGATGACCCCGTAGTTGAGTCCCATAATACTTACAAACATTTGAACATCTGAACTTGACGTACAGCTTGAAGAGCACGTTGGTTGCTACGAGATAGATATCGACGTGCGTTGTCCAGTTGGAAAAGCATATCGCCATATTTCTGCATGAACGGTACGAAGGCGCGTTGAATGTTGGTTTTGATGTACTGTGCACTGTTCATTGTTCCCTCGACGATCACAATAGGACAACAGTCAGAGTAGGATACGGGTCCTCACAAAACGATGCATGATCACGCAAGCCATTAGGACGTCTTCCATTCACGTTCTAGCATCTTTCACTCCGCCTCCAGATGAGTCAAGATAGACGCTAATGAAAGGACGAATGGAGACCTGTCGTATACAGTGATGATTGTCGCTTCTGCCTCGGCGCCAGTGATGGTCGTATGTGTGTGCCTCGAACGCGAACATCTGGAGTGTAGACTAGAGAGACACTCGGGGTCGTGAACTCGCATCATGGTATGGACACCCATATCCTACACTGGGTGTTATCCTCTGGTGATCATCGAGGGAACATTAAACAGTGCACAGTACATTGAAACCATCATTCAACTCGTCTTGATACCGTTGGTGCACCAACAAGGCGCTATGTTTCTTCAATAGAACAATGAACTTGCACAAGTATCCCGTACCACCCAACGTGCTCTTCAAGCTGTAAGGCATCTACCCTCGCCAGCACGAGCCCAGCATCTGAACCCCCACCCCCATTGAGCATGTTTCGGACCGGATGAAATGTCGTCTTACGCGGTCTGCACGACCGGCACGAAATCTGGCCCAACTAAGGCACCAGGTGGAAATTTCATAGCAGGAAATTCCGCAAGACTCTATTCGGCACCTCTACGATCGCCGCGGCAGAATAGCCATGCGCACTGTGGCGCCGTGCTGCGTTGCACGCGGCTGTTCGCCATCGGGTGTTCGACACCTTCCTCGGACACGGGTGTTTGTGTTGTTCTTAGATTCGTTTCGCTTAGTTTAAGTAGTTTGTAAGCTAGGGACTAATAACCAAGCAGTTAAGTCCCATAGATTTGCAAACATTTGAATCTCTGCGATCGTATCCATGGGAAATTCCAGCTTGTATTTCTACAAAAGGAAAGTATACAGCCGCGGGGGACTAGCCGAGCGGTCTAAGGCGCCTCGCTGCGCAGCGCACGGTTGCTCGCCGTCGGAAGTTCGTTCCTCCCTAGGGCATGGGTGTATGTGTTTGTCCTTAGGTTAGTTTATCGTAGTTTAAGTAGTTCGTAAGCTACGGACTGATGACCACGCAGTTTCGCCCGGTGGATTTACAAACATTTTTGATTTGAAAGTATACCCCGTTCGAGCGTCGACACTGTGCACGCTCTGGTGACTGTACTAGCGTGCGTATGGTTGTTTCTTTGTGATCGTGTGTTGTATTCATCCTCAGGAATGTGTCAACAAAATTTTCCTCTGTTGGGTCGAAGAGTTCATGGTGTTCTTTTTTCGTTTTTCAGGAGTGTACATGGCATATCAATGAACTGAATCAAATTATAAATTGCAGTGGACAACCACGCCAGTATACAGGTAACAGTTCCGCCGACAGTGGAGTAGAGTCTTTGTACGAGATGTTAATCTGGCATATGATTGTGATTGCGCCAATAACGGACAAGCACATCACATATACTACGAACACTAGATATTCTGACGTAAGAAGCTAATTCTAGGGAGGGGGCCGCTGAGACTAGCATTAATGTGGTAGACATACACGATCTATATCTACATCCATACTCCGCAAGCCACCTGGCGGTGTGTGGCGGAGGGTACCTTGAGTACCACTATCGGTTCTCCCTCCTATCCCAGTCTTTTTTTGTTTCCGGAAAAAAGATTGTCGGTATGCCTCTGTGTCTCGTGGACCAATAGCGCGAGCTGGATTTCACATGATCGCCTCTTTCGATTCCCATGCTGATTCCTACAGAGCAGATTTCTAGTCTCTAGACTAGTCATTGTACTCGAAAATTCCAGAACTGACCGAAGATAGAGATACAGGTCTGTAGTTTTGCACACATACATCTGTTCGACGTCACTTCTTGAAAACGGGGATGACCTGCGCCATTTTCCAATCTCTTGGAACGGTTCGCCGTTCTAGAGACTTACGGTACACCGCTTTAAGAAGGTGGGGGGGAGGAGGGAGTTCCTTCGTGTACTCTGTGTAAAATCGAACTGGTATCCTACCAGGTCCAGCGGACTTTCTTCTTTTGAGCGATTTTAATTGTTTTTCTATCCCTCCGTCATTTATTTCGATATGTGCTATTTTGTCATCTGTGCGACAGTCTAGAAAACGAACTACAGTACAGTCTTCCTCTGTGAAACAGGTTTGCAAAAAGACATTTTCCGTCTTCTACAAGTGTTGTGTTCTGCTACGACCAGAGGTAGCGGCGCGGCGTGGAGGCAGTGCGCCCTTGCCGTGGGCTCGAACCAACGGTCTTCTGGCTGAAATATTTGAGTGGCAGAAGCTTGGACGGTGATCAGATGTGAGTGTCGCGATCAGACCGATTCATATCGTTCTGGCCAGTCATCCTGCTTGAGTACCTCTGTTATTGCTGATCTTCCCAAACGCTGTTACTGGCGACCAGATTCTTCCATCTTCTATCTTCAACTCCGTCACTGCCGGTAGCTGATCATGACTAAAACTCCACTTCTGCTACTGCTGCTGCTACTACTAATAACGCTGCTACTGTCAATCTGGCGTTACTAACTCCATCACTCTGTGCCCATCACTCTATCTGGCGTCGTCTTTTTGGCCATGGTATTTATTTGAGGGACGTGGCTGGAGGTGAACGATCTTCTGGGTCGTTGTCTTCTGCTGTCACGTTGTACAGTTGTAGAGAGGTCGATCGTCATGTGCTCTGGAGGTCGATACACAAGGTTATTGGTTTCTGCTCACGTTGCTTCTAGAAGTTCGCGACCTATCACGTTTTACAGTCTGTTCTTTCTCGTGAATTTGTCGGTCGATGGCCTGATCACTGAATCAACGGCCTCCGCTTGTGGAAAGAGCGATAGCCTCCTCGGCTGGACAATGTAGTGCTGAATCTTCAACGTTAGCTGGTGCATGGACTGTCGGAATGCGGCGTAGGTCTGCTGTTTAACTCGGCCATGCCTGACTAAAGTGAACTAAGTTTTCATTTGCACTTTACGTAATATTCACTTTCATTTATTACTGCATTTTATTTCACTAATTTATTCACACACGTTACTGCACTCAACACTTTTAATGTGTCATCCTATGTTTCAGTAGCATTTACGTCACAGAGTGTCTGGACATTTTGTTTTGACCAACCTACCACTTTCTTGGTAGGCAGCGTACAGGCCTTGTTGATTTGCATGGTGTTGCATGTACCGGGTGATCAAAAAGTCAGTATAAACTGAAAACTTAATAAATCATGGAATAATGTAAATAGAGAGGTAAAAATTGACACACATGCTTGCAATTACATGGAGTTTTCTTAGAACAAAAAAGGTTCAAAAAATGTCCGACAGATGGCGCTTCATCTGATCATAAAAGGAATAATTTGCATAACAAAGTAAAGATGATGTTTTCTACAGGAAATGTTCAATATGTTCACCATCATTGCTTAACAATAGCTGTAGTTGAGAAATAATGTTGTGAGCAGCACTGTAAAGCATGTCCGGAGTTACGGTGAGGAACTGTGAGTTCCGATCGGTAGATTCACTGGAATGCCGGTCTTGTATAAACAACTGTATTACAGCACCGGTGCATACATTGTAACCAAAACATTCAACACCAGATAAATAAGGGTAAAACCTATGACCTAGAAGGATTTTTGTAGTGAGAGGTTCTCATCTGATGCGAGTCTTATTAATGTTTTTACTCCCTCAATTTGTCATTCCAAGCATGTTTGTCAATGAAACGTCCTGGCAGATTAAAATCGCGTGCCGGAACCGGGACTCGAACCTGGGACCTTAGGCTTTCGCGGGCAAGCGCACTACCGACTGTGCTCTCCCGACACGACTCACGATGCCGCCTCACAACTTTACTTCCGCCAGTACCTCGCCTCCTACTTTCCAAACTTCACAGAAGCTCTCCTGCGAACCGTGCAAGACTAGCACTCCTGGAAGAAAGGATATGGTGGAAACATGGCTTAGCCACAGCCTAAGGGATGTTTCCAGAATGAAACTTTCACTCTGCAGCGGAGTGTGCGCTGATATGAAACTTCCTGGCGGATTAAAATTGCGTGCCGGAACCGGGACTGGAACCTGAGACCTTTGCCTTTTGCGGGCAAGCGCACTACCGACTTGCTATCCCGACACGACACACGATGCCGCCTCACAACTTTACTTCCGCCAGTACCTCGCCTCGCTAGTCTTGCGTGGTTCGCAGGAGAACTTCTGTGAAGTTTGGAAAGTAGGAGGCGAGATACTGGCGGAAGCACAGTTGTGAGGCGGCATCGTGAGTCGTGTCGGGATAGCACAGTCGGTAGTGCGCTTGCCCGTGAAAGGCAAAGGTTCCAGGTTGGAGTCCCGGTTCCGGCAAACAATTTTAATCTGCCAGGAAGTTTCATATCAGCGCACACTCCTCTGCAGAGTGAAAGTTTCATTCTGGAAACATGCCTTAGGCTGTGGCTAAGCCATGTCTCCACCATATCCTTTCTTCCAGGAGTGCTAGTCTTGCATGGTACGCAGGAGAGCTTCTGTGAAGTTTGGAAAGTAGGAGGCGAGATACTGGCGGAAGCAAAGTTGTGAGGCGGCATCGTGAGTCGTGTCGGTAGTGCGCTTGCCCGTGAAAGGCAAAGGTTCCAGGTTGGAGTCCCGGTTCCGGCTCACAATTTTAATCTGCCAGGAAGTTTCATATCAGCGCACACTACGGTGCAGAGTGAAAGTTTCATTCAGGTTCAAACTGTTAACCGGTCGGTTGTGGAACCCCAGAGCCTGGCAAAACCAACCCTTCACATGGAAACAATCAGCTTCTCTCTGTATCTGTAGTATCACACTCTGTTTCAGTAGCATTTTCGTCACAGAGTGTCTAGACATTTTCTCTTGACCCACCTACCACTTTCTTGGTAGGCAGGGCACAGACCTTGTCGATTTGCATGGCGTTGCTTGTAGACTAAAATGTTTGTAGACCTTATGGGACTTAACTACGGGGTCATCAGTCCCTAAACTTACAAACTACTTATGATCTAGCTAAGACAAAGGACGGCACAAATATCCATGCCCGAGGGGGGATTCGAACCCCCGACCTTAGTGGCCGTGCAGACCGTGACTGGAGCGCCTCAGTCCCCTCGGCCACCGCGGCCGGCGCTTGTAGACTCACTTGCACGCTATCTCACTAGTATCCACAGCACACAC
Organism: Locusta migratoria; assembly: GCA_026315105.1. Taxonomy (NCBI): domain Eukaryota; kingdom Metazoa; phylum Arthropoda; class Insecta; order Orthoptera; family Acrididae; genus Locusta; species Locusta migratoria. The sequence continues at coordinate 301,624,152 of CM048746.1, forward strand.
GGAATTAGATGGCCATCCCATGACTTGTGCTAAGCCGGTGTAAATGAGGGGTGTCCGAGCGAGGATTTGCGCCTCTCCCTCGGGCAGATGCACACGCCAGCGGAAATGCGCCGTCGCTGGTGCGGCAGGCAGGGATCAGCTAGAACGCCTCGGCTCGGCTCGGCTCGGCACGGCACGGCAGGTCAGTCGTTGCTAGGCGACGGCGACGGCGCTGGGCTCGGCTGCTCGCGTGCGACGCCGTCCGGCCAGGCGGGCGCGCCATTCGGCTTTACTGCCGGCCAGCGGCGCTCGTCTTTTTAGCCGCCGCCTCGCTCTTTCCCGCAAAGCCCCGGCCGCTTATCTCGCGGCGCCCCTAAATCCGTCACAGGGCCAGCAGCAGCGGCAGTAGCAGGGCACGCCACGGGCGAGCGTGCTACGTGCTACGCAGCCGGCCGCTATCTGGGTCGAAGGCACGGCCACTTAGCGCCGCGCTCCAGACGCCGTCTCCCAACACGGCACCGCTCTGTCGGCCCGAAAGATATCCTCCGGCGATTACCGCCGACGACCTGAATCTCGACACGCTACGGTCCGGCCCAGTCCGATACGAATGGGAAAGAACTTTGTATGACGGGCAACCACAGCTAAAATATTTATACATATTTAAGCAACTTTTACACAGTTAAAAATTAGGTGTTAAAATTGTAAGAGTCTGAATGAAAGTCCTTGGTCCACTTGAGCTGTTATTTTTATTGGAGTCGTGAAGTCCCGCACAACCGGTTTCGCAACCTACAGTTGCATCTTCAGGCGCTGTTTAAAAGTTTTCCATATAAGTGATTTATGATGGATAACGGGGTTAATGGTTAGGTGGTACCGCAAGCACCTTGGCCCTGTTCGTCAAAAAGAACCGCACGGTAGACTTCTTTTTAATCTTTTTGACGAAAAGGGCCAAGGTGCTTGCGGTACCACCTAACCATTAACCCCGTTATCCATCATAAATCACTTATATGGAAAACTTTTAAAAAGCGCCTGAAGATTCAACTGTAGGTTGCAAAACCGGTTGTGCGGGTCTTCACGACTCCAATAAAAATAACAGCTCAAGTGGACCAAGGACTTTCATTCAGACTCTTACAATTTTAACACCTAATTTTAACCGTGTGAAACTATGTATGAATGGGAAAGAAAATGCAAGAATTCCCTCAAAATTAGACACACAGACAAACAATCCTAAGGAAATGCAGTCCGAAAACAAAGGAAGTATTAAATAATTCGCAGTCTCTGTTGCAGTATTCTTTATTACACCAATTACGCGTTTCGCGCTGTTAGCACATCATCAGATTGGGTGGAGATGGAGCCATAGAACTATCTAAAGCTGTGGTGGAGGTAGCTTAACAATTTGTGTTCTGTCATTGGGCCCCGTAGTAGCAGAGGAGTCGCTGTCGCGGCAGGTCCACGTTTGTAAACGTTTACAAACGTATACATGCCGCGACAGCGACTCCTCTGCTGACGTTTACAAACGTGGACCTGCCACGACAGCGACTCCTCTGCTGCTATGGGGCCCAATGACAGAACACAAATTGTTAAACTACCTCCACCACAGCTTTAAATAGTTCTATGGCTCCATCTCCACCCAATCTGATGATGTGCTAACAACATGAAACGCGTAATTGGAGTAATAAAGAATACTGCAACAGAAACTGCGAATTATTGAATTATTCAACACGGTTGCTGCACCAGCCGCCACCACCACCAACATGGAATGGAATGAAATGTACAAAAGAAGTAGATTGCAGTATACTTGTTCGCCCGCTGCTTGAATACTGCTCACCGGTGTGGCATCCGTACCAGGTGGGGTTGATAAAGTAGAGAAGATCCTCACTTCGTTACAAGATCATTTAGTAATCGTGAAAGCGGTACGCAGATGATCGATAAACTACAGTGGAAGACCCTGCAAGAGAGACGCTCTGTCGCTCGGTACTAGTCTTGTGTAGTTCGCGAACGAACTAGTTCGGAAGAGCACTCCCACAGGCGAACTACGCAAACTAGTTTGCAGATCCCTCGCCTCTTACTTCGTCCACTCCCTTTCCGAAAACTGACGGGGAACAGCGAGAGGACGCAAGAGCGCGCAGAATCGCGTCATTACCTTCTGCCAGTTACCTTCATTTCGAGCTGAGATGCAGCTCAGCTGTAGTTTCATAGTTCACCGCCACAAGAAATCTATTTTAAAAATAAAGTACTACGAGTAATCTGTATGCATAGTAGCTTAATACCATTGTATCACTCATTCGTGTAAATAACTCGTTTATTTGCCTAAGTATTTGATGTCTAATTGCCCAAAAATTCGGGTAATAGCACACGCTTTGGCAACACTGATTCATTATATAAAAAAGCTGTCATAAAAAAGAGCTCTTTTAGTAGCGGTAGCAAAAGCCAAAAAGAGCGGACGAACTAGAAGCAGCGGACGAACTAGGAGTAGTGGCCCATTATATCACTTCAAAGTTCGTTGAATATTTTTCCGAAGACCGACGGGAAAGAGCCTTCTGCTGATCAGTTATTTCGAGGTGAGCGTCTGCCTGTTAGATTACATACTTCAATGCTACAAAATTTCTGCTTTGAAGTATTCTGCACTCTGCAATATCTGACTAATAAATTCCATAATGCCAAGATATAGAGATAACTCTAAACTTAAACGCGAGATATTATCCACAAACTGTTCCTTTTGGTTTGCGTGATATCGTTAGCGGCTCAAGCAGCAAGCGTATGAAGCAGGTAGGTGGAGGAACTTTCCTCTCCACCTACACGCGCAGACCACGCCGCTCAGCTGTCACTGAGAGCGGACGAACTAAAAGAGCGCTCCCGATCGCGAACTATTATGCGCAAGTCTACTCGGTACCAGCTTTTGTCGAAGTTTCGAGGACATACCTTTACCGAGGAGTCTAGCATTATATTGCTCCCTGCTACGTATATCTCGCGAAGAGATCATGAAGGTAAAATCAGAGAGATCACACATAGGCATACCGACAATCTTTCCTTCCGCGAACAAAATGTGACTGTAATAGGAGGGAGAACCGATAGTGGTACTCAAGGTACCCTCCGTTAACACACCGTCGGGTGGCTTGCGGAGTATGGATGTAGATGCAGAATTTACACATGTTCCTGGGTGCGATCTTTTCTGTGAAACCTTTCTTGCTGTTTTGCCAAGATCGCTTATTTATTTTACCACATGACCGGTTTCAACTGATCTCGCAGTCATCATCAGATCTATAAAAGGAGAAGACCCCTCAACGTACCTGCCTCATACTACCCATGAGACCCTAAAAGTCACTGCTTCTACGTTTTATTTTTTATATATACGTACATCTGGAACTGTGGTATATCTAATCATACCAATAATGCGAAGCTTCGTCTATACGACGTTCTGTGAAGTACTCAAATACACAGAAATTTGGATAGTCACATAAAAAAAGGACACATGGACCCCATAACATAGACTCGTTAACCTCTCATTTGAGCATATCTACATAGGTTACTGTGGAAATCACATTTAAGTGCCACATGGAAAATGAAATCATGATACTAAGATATATTGTCAGTAGGAATGGCCACATCTCCAAATTATTTGATGAATTACTAAACGAGGTGAGAAATAAAAATCGGGATAAGGGTAAAGTGAAATCGCACACCACTGTGAAATGTCCCAATGACATATAACGGCCCCATCTCAAATAATAGCTGGAGACCCTTCCGTAACATAGCGATTAATACAACAAATAGCGGCGACTGCGGAGGTTTTCATGTTGGGCAAACGGGGAGAACACTTTTTTTTTACGATATTCCGAGAGCATACGTGTAACCACAATAAAACTTCGTTTGGTGGGCACTTACGAGAAAACAAACATAAAATCCAAGATATTCGATAAAATATGAAGAGCCTACATAAAGCGCCCAAAGGAAATAAATTAAACATCCTAGAGATAATATAGATTTATAAACATTTAAAACATCATAAGGAAAATGTTCTCAACGATCAGATGGACATCGTGAATAACAACTTTTTAAATATTTTTGATACAGTGTTTTGAGGTTATGAGTACCCCCCATCACAGTAATATACTCCTGCCGTCGATAATGTGCTAGTGACTTCAATAACCATGAACGCTACCTAACGGTCTGTATAGTACCTGCTTTCCGTAAGTTTAACGTGAGCCCGCGCAGTTGGGTTTAACATGGTGTAAGAAGCTTGTCGATGGCTGTTTATGTTATGGGAGCCATGTTTAGTTTTTATTGTGTGACTATACAATTCAGTGTATTTGAGAACCTGACGGAACGCCATATAGACGGAGTTACACATTATTGGTATCATTAGATACACCACAATTCCACAGGTATGTATGTATCAAAAATGTAAAATTTGTGATTTTTAGCTCTCATGGGTAGTAAATGGCAGGTATGTTGATTGATCTTCTCCTTTTATAGATCTGATGGTGGCTGCGAGACCAGTTGCAACCGGTTGCGTAGAGATAAACTCAAGGTAAGAGAAATCAGCTCCTAAAGTGACACATAGACACTCGTTCTATTTGAGGGTAAAATAAGGAAGCTTAGTGCTTAATGATCCGTGAATATCGTGGTCATTGGAGACGGGTCACAAGCTGCGATAGCTTCTGGCAGGTATGGGGAAGAAGAACGTCTGTGTCCTTGAAAAGCAGCCATCCCGATATTTTGCTGGAGTGATTAAGGGAAGTCACGCTGAGTTTGGGTCTGGAACAGAAAGGTAAGTAACCAGTAATGCTCGGAAGTACCGTTCACCAGAAAAGGTATATTCGAAAGCAGGATATGTACGTAAACATAGATATTTGTACAGATACAAATTTATTTTCTAATCTTTAGACTACGATTTTCCAACTTCATGAACACAAAGTTCTAGAGGCAATGATAGCTTTCCGCGTCACCGGCAACAGCTTTCCACGTGTGCTGATTGATATATCACGAGAAGAATAAACAACTTTTTGACATACTAACTGTTATATATCGACACATGAGATTCACGCCCACCTGCAGCAAAAAGCCAAATTGAACGCACGCGGTAAGACGTGCCGCGTGCGCTTGCTCCGCCAGGCGTCACTGTAGCCAGATCCAGTACTTACAATGACGGTGAAATGAAGCCACCTAATCTTCAGCATTCTTCTGTAACACCACATTTCAAAAGCCTCTATCCTCTTCCTGTCCGCACCGTTTATCGTCCATGTTTCACTGCCATACAAGGCAACACTCCTTCAGAAAGGACTTCCTTAGGCTTAAATCAATATTCGATGTTAACAAATTTCTCTTTTTCAAGAACGCTTTTCTACCCATTGCCATTCTGCATTTTATATCGTCTGTACTGAGACGATCATTTGTTATTTTACTGCCCAAGTAACAAAACTCATCTACCTCCTTTATTGTTTCGTTACCTAATCTAATTCCTTCAACATCACCTGATTTTCTTAGACTGCACTCCATTACCCTAATTTCGCTCTTGTTAATGTTCATCTTATATGCAGCTTTCAGCACACTGTCCATTACGTTCAACTGCTCTTCCAGGTCCTGGCTGAACAAATTATCTATGTACCGTTTACGTCTTTGAAAATTGGTACATCAAGTAAGCAGCTTTCTGCCCATTGGTTTACAGAGCGTAAGACATATTTTCCCTTAAGTCGAAAGGTAGCTCCACCGGCCGAGGAGCGCTCGTGAAATTCCCCTCTTCGTTACGGCTATATCGACTGTGCCCAGTCGGTGGAGGACTTGTTGCTCTTTCTGCAGGTGAAACAGGGGAGAGCCGGTGGCAGGAAGGGGAAAATAAATGGCTTCCTGCCTCCTAAAAACCTACACTCGTCTCCGCTTTGGCAGAAGCCCTCTGCGGCACGGAAAGAAAATACTGTTTCGGTCTTCGCTGGCATCGGCCGGTTCTCTGCGAGACTCGTATCGTGCTGAGTTACGATTCAGGTCATTCGATGGCAGTATCCGTTCTACGAGATACCGCTGTACAGAAGCTGCCATGGGAAATCGTGTTCAGTATTCAGAGGCGATAGTTCTTGTACATAAAATAAAAGAGACGTTTTGTTAATTTATTACCGGGAACATGATGTTATTAAGGATATGGGGTCAAATAAAAAAAAAAAAAAAAAATAAAATAAAAAAAAAAAAAAAAAAAAAAAAAAAAAAGACTTCAAATATTTGTAAATGTATGGGACTTAACTACTGAGATTATCAGTCCCCAGGCTCACAAACTACTTTAACTTACACTAACCTAACGACCGACACACACACACACACACACACAAACACACACACACACACACACACACACACACACACACATGATCGAGGGAGGACTCGAACCACCGACGGGAATCAACCGCTCGCTCCGCAGCAAGGCGCATTGTAGCGTTCGGCCACTCCATTACGGCGGTAAAATTAAAGTAGAAAAATGTTTGTCTCAGTAATTTACTAATCCTCATTTTATTACTTTTTCGCTAGACTTTTCTGGAATTTCTCATAAAAACACTTGAGTCCAAAGAGATACATGCAGTAAACAGTGAAACCTTCCATCTGCGGTGTATCCGTAACATAACAATATCAGATGCACTATGCGGTGTGAGGAGGTTAATATCTTGCTAATAAATCTACGCACACACACTATGGCGTTGTTTGTTGCATAGATTTACTATGAACGATTTCGTCATGACGACCATGCTGTGAATACGACGTAAGCTGGAATACATTTCTAAGAAACGGGTATAATCAGTGTAATTTTTGTATATATATATATATATATATATATATATATACTGTAGAGAAGAAACGTTATTAAGTACCGGGTGATCAAAAATCAGTATAAATTTGAAAACTTAATAATTCACGGAGTAATGTAGATAGAGAGGTAACAATTGACACACATGCTTGGAATAACATGGGGTTTTATTAGAACAAAAAAAAGTTAAAAAAATGTCTGACAGATGGCGCTCCATCTGATCTGGAAAGCAATAATTAGCATAACAAATCATAACAAATCAAGACAAACCAAGGATGATGTTCTTTACAGGAAATGCTCAATATGTTCACCATCATTCCTCAACAATAGCTGTAGTCGAGGAATAATGTTGTGAACAGCACTGCAAAGCATGACCGGAGTTATGGTGAGGCATTGGCGTCGGATGTTGTCTTTCAGCATCCCTAGAGATATCGGTCGATCACGATACACGTGCGACTTCAGGTAACCCCAAAGCCAATAATCGGACGGACTGAGGTCTGAGGACCTGGGAGGTCAAGCATGAAGAAAGTGGCGGCTGAGCACACGATCATCACCAAACGACGCGTGTAAGAGATCTTTCACGCAATACTTTGATTTTTTTAAATAAAACCCCATGTCATTCCAAGTATGTGTGTCAATTTTTACCTCTCTATCTACATTATTCAGTGATTTATTAAGTTTTCAAATTTATACTGACTTTTTGATCATCCGGTATTATGAAAATATTTACTAATGAAAACGAGCTAGTATAGGAAAGAGATAATTTGACTTCAAACCATTAACAGCACAGATCATTTTCCTTTCATTGCTTTTATGTCTACTCACGATACAGGCATCCTTTTTGGGCCACTTTAGGTTACCTTAGCGGCCATTTCAGATATATTTGCAAAAATAACGGCGATTTGACAATGTCTGTCTGTGTGTATGGGACGTGTTCCCATTCTTTAGGTCACACAGTTCAACCGATGAGCACCAAATTTTACAGACGTACTTCGTCAGCTACCAGAACCTTCCATTTGCAAATGTCTCAGACAAAAAATAGGCCGTTTGAATGGCTTTTTGACTGCAGCAAATGAACGAAAACAATATTATAAGTAATGTAAGGAAAACTTTGTAAAATTTTATATAATTATGTTATAAGAATATATATAACAACTCTTCTATATTACTCGTATTTACAGAACACCTGATGATGACCTAAGGCCGAAATAAGCTTATAGTGAGATAATAAAGTTCTAAAGCAGTGTAAAAATTATTTATAGTTATTGTGGTATTGATCAAAGACTCTACACTGCAAGCCTCAGAGTACGGAAAAAGAATACAACAGTTTCTTGCTTAACTTCTCCAGTGTTAATATACAAGGTGCGTCTGAAAGGTTCGGTGAATTGCCTCAAGAAATACAGGAAACAAAAGTTACAAACATTATACCTTTACTGACCTTCAATGCATTCGCCTTTGACTACAATACACTTCTGACATTGGTTGTACACCTGTTGGATACTGTCAGCAAACGCTTCTTGTGGAATCGCTCGAAGGACTGTTATCACCCGTTGTTGGATCTCCGCAACCGTTGCGAGGCGTAAGTTCTTTTAGGGCTAAGTTTAGTCGGGGAAACAGAAAGAAGTCTGCCGGCGCCAAATCTGGGGAATAAGGAGCACAGTGACCTTGCTTCTAGCGAGGAAGCTGAGTACGCGGATCGCAGTGTGCGGTCGGGCATTGTCGTGAAGGACATTCCACAGTCCACTCCGGTACAGTTTCTACATCTACATCCACATAGATACTCTGTAAATCACATTTAAGTGCCTGGCAGAGGGTTCATTAACCACATTCATTACTTTTCTCTACCGTTCCATTCTCTAACAGCGCGCGGGAAGAAAGAACATCTACATAGTTCCGTTTTCGATCTGATTTCTCTTATTTTATTGGGATGGTCATGTCTCCCTATGTAGGTGGGTGCTAGCAAAATTCAGAAGTAAAAGTCGGTGAAGGAAATTTCGGAAATGGATCTCACCGCAATGAATAACGTCGTTCCTTTAATGATTTCCACCTCAAATCGTGCAACATTTCCGTAACGCTTCCCCCCCCCCCCCCCCCCCCGTAACGTGATAAAACAAAACGAGCTGTCCTCCTCTGAACCTTCTCAATATCTTCCGTCAGTCCCACCTGTCATGTGTATTACTTCACTCTTTTCTATATTTAGTGTCAAGTGCCCATTTTCGCACAATGTAGAAATTTTATATAAATAGCTTTGCAGTGGCTTTTGATCCTCTGTTGACTTCACTATGCGATGAACGACAGCATCATCCGCGAACAGTCTAAGGGAGCTATTCAGATTATCTCCTAAATCGTTTATAAACAGAAGGAAGAGTAGGGGACCTATAATGCTTCCCTGTGGAACACCAGATATCACTTCTGTTTTACTCGATGACTTACCGTCAATTACAAACTGTGTCCTTTCAGATAGGAAATCGTGAATCCAATCCCACAATTTGGGAGATATTCCATAAGCAAGCAATTTCATTAGAAGTTGCTAGTGGGGTATAGTGTCAAAAGCCTTCCGGAAATCCAGAAATATGAAATCGATTTGAGATCCCTTGTCGATGGTACTTATCACTTCATGTGAATAAAGGGCAAACAGTTTACTCACTGTTTAACACCGTACACTTGTAATAACATCCCAAGGGGTCTCCGTTTTGCCTAATATGAAACAAAACTTGATGTTGATGCATTTCCCAGTTTTGCACACCATGTTGCAATGACAGGATGAACTTAGTTCCGTAATTAGTGAGTTTCAAAAAGGAATGTCTTTCAGTGCCACAGATGCTGCCATGTTTCAGATGCGAAGTTTGACACACTTTTTTGTTTTATTTGCGTGGATATTGACTACTGATGCTGACAACATATCCTATGTGATTTTGTCCTGCACATGTATTTTCCTTGCTGTGTGCATAACTGTATTTTCATCATGGATAACGAAGTTACCGCGCGAAAGAAACGTCAACGCAAAGAAGTAAATTATGGCAGGAGAAAAAGAATCGATCGATGGTTAAGGGTACTGGGTATACAATCTGTGCAGGAAAGACAGGTCCTCAGAAAAGTGTCTATACAGCAGGTGTGTTACCAGTAATGGGGTTGTGTAAAAATATCAGCGAAAAAAATAATTAACAATTCAGTGCTGTATCAAGAATATAATAATTATTGTCTTTTATTTTCATAGTTCATCTGCATATATTCATTTGGATCTAGAGGAAATAAACAATGTTTATGAATGTTGTTGCTCGTTTACAGGTTCTGTTCGTTTCGTGTTGAAAGAATTATGTCCCATTCCATTTTTACGTGGTGTGGTACAGCTACCGTGTTCATTTGAATTCTTGAATAACAGAACGTCTTGATTGCAAATAATTTTTATTACAACGACGCGTTTCGCCCGGTTAGGGTATCTTCAGATATCTGACAAAGAAGAAAAAATTGATACAGAACTTCCAATATTTACATGACATATAAATGTCATGTAATGTAATGTCATGTAAATATTGTAAGTTCTGTATCAATATTTTCTTCTTTTCAGATATCTGAAAGATGCCCTAACCGGGCGAAACGCGTCTTTGTAATAAAAATTATTTGCAATCAAGACGTTCTGTTATTCAAGAAAGGAACTATGTCCCGTTACATAGGTTATGTATTTTGTCAATAAAAGCGTTAATAACTTATAGATCAGCACAATGTTGGCTTTATTGTGTGTGTGTGTGTGTGTGTGTGTGTGTGTGTGTGTGTGTGTTTGCGTCTCACATTAAATTAAAAGAGTGGAAAACAGTTTTTTCGTTTATCTCAAAACTGTGAATGTTGGTCTTAGTGCCTTTCTACAATGAGCATTTCGATTGTAAAACTATTTAGATAAGATATATGCATGATGCAAACGCTTTCAACTGACACGAAATAATGAAAAGTGAGAAGTCATCCAGCATTAAAAGAAATGCTTTAAATAAGGTACACACATGCCGTTGACGGGAAAAGATCCTTTCTTCAGTGCGGAGGCAGTCCTAGGCCCTTACTGTTACGGGAATAAGTTTACAAAAACTACGAATTGAAGTAATGGCAGGGTAAAGTTGAGAAAATTTATCTGACAGCAGGCGTGCCTGAGTAATCCGCGCAGGTGTGGCGATCACTGTGTCCCCAGTGGTGTAGGGGTTAGCGCAAATGCCTAGAAAGCAGGAGACCCGGGTTCGAATCCCTTCTGGCTACACATTTCCAGCTTTACTCGTCCACAGTTAATTTCATACATTCCGTGACTATGAAATGCTTTAAACTTCATTAACACAATGAATTGGTGAAACATGCAGGACGTAAATTCAACTAAATAACATCAACAACAACTTAAACTGGAAAGAACACATAGAAAATATTGTAGGGAATCCAAACAAATGGATGCGTTTAATTGGCAGGACCCTTAGAAGATAAAATAGTTCTAATACAGAAAATGCCTACACTGCACTTGTCTGTCCAATTTTGCAGTTTTGCTGCACCTTGCGAGATCCCCACCAATGGTACTGATGGAGGACATAGAAGCGGTTCATAGAAGGGCAGTTTGTTTTTTATTATCGCGGTACAGTGGAGAAAGTGTCACTTGACGCACGATTTGGGATGCAATTTTTTTTTTCACGCGGCTCCTTGCAGCGAGATCACTTTGCGAAATTTCCATCACCATCATTCTTCTCAGAATGCGAAAATATTTTGTTACCACCCACCTACTTGGACACACACGATCATCCAAATAAAATAAGAGAAATCGGACCGAAAAGAAAAGAATTAGATGTTATTTTTCTCCGCGCGCTTTAAGAGAAAGGAAGGACGAGAAATATTATGAAATCATTTCTACAAACTCTCTGCCAGGCACTTAAATTTCTTTTATAGCCCTACAGGCACCAAGCATGGGCAAAAATTGCCCGTACATTTTTCTTTTATTAAAAAGTCACAATAAAAATATTTATTTGTTTTTGGGCATTTTTGTTTTTATCTCTCAACTTCGACAGTACTACACCGTATATTTCTATGGTTACAATTTTAAAAAGTGCAAATAAAATATAGAAATTTTATTCCCAAGGACACCTTTTACCCTGGGTTGGTACTTCATGTGACCATAATTCTTAGTGTCTTTCCTACAACCACTAAACATGGAGGAAAAATGTTATTGTGAAATCACTATCGTCACCTCTAATTTCAGCATATCACAGCTATTTACAAGCCTGACAGACCTAATAACTGCTGAAATTACTATAAATACTAGTATATAACCAAAATTTCACAAGACTTCGAAAGTAACTCTTTGGGTCCTATATCTGCAGGTAATCCAAGACGGCAATACTGCAGAAAGGATAACGCAATGTACATATCCAAAAGTCAACAAAATTTCAGCTGATCAGTTGCTTAAAAATGGTTTACATGCATCAACTTTGACCTAGGTTTCGGCAAAAGTAATTTTAACTTCTTCAGAGGTATTACATTTAATTCACATTAAAATGGTTGTTAAATATAGCTGACTCCATGTCATAGAATAAAAAGTAAAATCTAAAACATGTCTACAACATAAAATTGCGGACCACGGCCACACACAGGACCTGGAGTCACCCACATTTTATTTAACAACTATTTTAATGTGAGCTAAATGTAATACTTCTGAAGAAGGCAATATAACTTTTTCCGAAACGTAGCTCAAGGTTTATGCATGTAAACCATTTTTATTGAACTGGTCGGCTGAAGTTTTGTTGACTTTTGGATCGTGTTAGACCGTTGCTGAACTGCAGCCATGTTTAAAATTTTCAATGTACATTTATTTGACAGACAACAGATGATGGCAAAGACAAAAAAATAAATGCATTTCACGGGATAAACAGCTTCTTGTAATACGGGCAAAATGTGCCCATGTTTGGTACTCCGTGTAACCTAAAATACTTTCACATATTTTTGGAAACATTTTTTTCACTTATGGGGAACAGCACTCTTATTTAAATTTACATATAAAGAACAGTCCAGAGTGCAAATTTTTTTAAAATTTTTTTCGACTAGTTTCGGTCTTATTTTCGACCATCTTCAGGAGCAGTGACGCACTAGAAGGCTCCAAGTTTCCTGCCAGCTCCACAACATCAATGGAGCTTAACTTCCTGAAGATGGCCTAAAATAAGACCGAAACTAGTCGAAAAACATTTTGCGCTCTAGACTGTTCATTATATCTATATCTATAAATGTGAATGTCTGTTCGATGTACGTTTATGACGTCTGAACCACAAGACATAAAGCGCTAAAAATTTGTACAATTACTAATGTCTACCCGGGGAAGGCTTTAGGCATGGTTTTATGGCGATCGGATAGCTATTTGTCTATATGTATTAATGTGAATGTCTGTTCGGTGTACGCTTATCACGCCCGAATGACAAGACGCAGAGACTTAAATATTTGTACAATTACTAATTTATACTTGAGGAAGGTTTTAGGCACGGTTTTATAGCGATCTGGTAGATATTTAGTAATTTGGATAATATAACGCGAAATGCGGAACAATAATTACTCTTTGAAAATAATATTTACTCTTTGAAAATGGTTTTATTGGTTGCATTGTTGCTTGATGGTTGATAATGATAGAAGGGTGGAGTGTATTGGGATGGGAAGTTATTGGTGTATATAAATTTCTACGTGTGTGTGTGTGTTAATATTTTGCTCTGCAGCGAAAACTACAGATCGCAGACGAATGGTCTGTGTGTAATTGTTGTCCGAAGTCTCCCGTTGTACACCATAGCAGTTCCATGCCGATAGCTATAAGAGGGTAGAAGATATGATGATTAAAATTCGTCAAATTATTAAAAAAAAAAAAAATTCTGACTGAAGGCCAGCTATGACGTTTGCGACTCTATAGCAAGGAGGTTACATACAGCGAAACGTGATGCCACAGACCATATCTTTGGTCTATTCGTGCTACAATGTCTTCAGCTCTTTCTCTCTCAGGATAAGCACACGAATAAAGAAATATAAGAATAAATAAATAAAGCAGTAAAAACCATCAAGAGAACAGGCTGTGCTAACGGTATACTATGCCTTTCACACTACTTCAACGGGTTCTACACAAATCTATATTTTTTTCCGATATTGATGAAATTTTGCACACTCTACCCGAAAAGTAAGAGGAATGTCACCGTCTGTATAAAATATCGTTCGGAGAATGGTGGAGGGTACTTAGGGAATTTTACAAACTGCATAGTACATAAGTGTTTGTATGTTACATGACAGAGGGTACCTTGGAGAAAACTTTGCCGAGAGAGGGAAAGGTGGAAACGAACAGAGAGATGGGAGAGAAAGAGGTGGGTGCAGAGAGAGGGCGGAAGGGGAGGTAGAGTACGAGAGTGCGGGATAAACAAACTCCCGGGCAACGCCGGGCTTACAGCTAGTTATATATAAAACTAAAGAACTTTGATGCTGCTAGATTAGTTGTGGTGTTACACGAGTACAAAGTGCGCGCCACGTACTTTCGCCGCGCGCCGCCATGCACGCACGGCGCGGCGTTCTTACGACGTCAGCCAGGAGTGCCCTCTGCTACAACTCCGCTCGTGGCCACCACTGAACGACATCGTTCACTTGGGACTGAGATAGGAACCAGCTAACACTTCGGAATCAGATAGGCACCAGTGAAGACTTGGCTATCGGACAGGCACTAGGCAGGCCTCTAGCTCAACCATGCATCAGCATTCTGCAGTACTGAGCTATGTAAAAGTTAAGTACTACTCTCTAAGAAATATATATCTCGTTCTAATTTACTCTAGTGTTTCCAGTTTCTTCTTTCCCAGTGGCTGCTCACCTTTGTACCTGCACAAGCGTGCATCCTTTATTCCTGTGTCGGTCTCTTTCTACTCGGCCACCGACACCTACGACGGAAACGAGACACGAAAGCGGCGACGAGGCAGGGACGCAAAATTAGTGAATATGACTAGACGTAGGAGTATAAATTGGTTGCCACTGCCGTCGTCCTAGTCGTGTGGGAGCAACGAGAAACGCAGCTTGCGACAGGAAATTACGTTCGTCGGCCGGACGCGTAGCAGCCGGATGGCATTTGCGAAACAAACGCGCGCGGCCTCCTGAGAGGCGGCGTGTCCCACGGAGCGTGACGCACGCGGCGGGCTGCTAACTCAATTGTCGCCGCTCCTTTGTCTGCCACTCGGCGCTGTAGGGGGCCGCCGCCGCCTGTTGCACTGTCGGCACTCGTCTGTTCCAGCCGCCAAACACCGTGAATAGGGCGTGGTGTGGAGTGAATGCGACCGTGTAGATATGGTTGCACTCCAATGGTACGCGTATGCTATCTATCATACAGCGTCGCCTTATATCTACCTTAGAGGTAGTTAAAAAGTTCTGAGACTTAACGCCTCGAGGATAGATACCCACACCCCTCTGTATGCATACCGGGCGATCAAAAAGTCAGTATAATAATATTCATCTCGGCTATGCAGCCGGATACCGTCGTCAACTAGACACGATATTTCAGCAGACCAACTGGCTGCCATCTTCAGGTGAGAGCGCAAAACACTAACTCGCCGGAAACTGATAAAGAACAAGATACAGCAGCCCCTTTATACACCGCTGACGACCCACCGCGCGTGCGCGAAACCAAAGTAGAAGCCACCTAGGCGCAATAGAACCAGTAGCGCGCCGGTGGCGAAAAACGGCAAAAACGATGGGTCGAGAACAAGGCTAGTTAAAAGAAACAGCAGGTCGAAATGAAGACCGTTGTTGCTTGATGTCAGATGAAATCGGGTTCCAAGTTTTACTTAGTGGAAAACCCTTGTCCCTATTAATAATATTATCGGCAATACGAATTTCCATGGATTCTTTGAGAACACATTCTCAGTAGCGGAAAGCAGGAGCAATCAGTTTAGTTTCATCGTATAACATCTTGTGTCCCTCATTCAAACAATGTTCAGCAACAGTCGACTTTTCAGATTGGAGCAAACGAGTATGACGGTGGTGTTCCACACACCGATCCTGGCTTCTACTTTGGTTTCGCGCACGCGCGGTGGGTCGTCAGCGGTGTATAAAGGGGCTGCTGTTTCTTGTTCTTTATCAGTTTCCGGCGAGTTAGTGTTTTGCGCTCTCATCTGAAGATGGCAGCCAGTTGGTCTGCTGAAATATCGTGTCTAGTTGACGACGGTATCCGGCTGCATACCCGAGATGAATATTATTATACTGACTTTTTGATCACCCGGTATGCATACAGAGGGGTGTGGGTATCTATCCCGAGATGAATATTATCAGTTACTACACCGGGAAAGTCTACGCAACCACAAAGTCAGTATAAGTTTGAAAACTTAATAAATCACGGAATAATGTAGGCAGAGAGGTAAAAATTCACACACATGCTTGGAATGACATGGGGTTTAATTAGAAAAGAAAAAAAAAGTATTAAAATGTCCGACAGATGGCCCTTCATCTGATCAGAAAAGCAATAATTTGCATAACAAATTAAGATAAAGCAAAGATGATGTTCTTTATGTGGTGTCGCACAAGTATGAAGTGCGCGCCACGTACTTTCGCCGCGCGCCGCCATGCACGCACGGCGCGGCGTTCTTACGTCAGCCACGAGCGCCCTCTGCTGCAACTCCGCTCGTGGCCACGACTGCTGCATCGGCCACTTGGGAATCAGATAGGCTCCAGTTAAGACTTGGCTATCGGATAGGCACTAGGAATCATCAGTAGGCAGGCCTCTATCTAAATTATGTATCAGCATTCTGCAGTCAAGAACTATCTAAAAGTTAAGTATTACCAAGACTCTATGAAATATATATCGCTTTTTAATTTACTCTAGTGTTTCTAGTTTCTGCTGTCCTACTGGCTGGTCAACTCCATACCGCTCAAGCGTGCATCTTTTATTCCTGTGTCGGTCTCTTTCTACTCGGCCACCGACATCAAAGACAACCGGCGAAAACGAGACACAAAAGTGACGACGAGGATGGGATACAAGAGTGGCGACGAGGCTGGGACACAAAACTTTACAGAAATGTTCACCATCATTCCTCAACAATAGCTGTGATCGAGTAACGATGTTGTGAACAGCACTGTAAAGCATGTCCGGAGTAATGGTGAGGCATTGGCGTCGGTTGTTGCCTTTCAGCATCCCTATAGATGTCGGTCGATCACGATACACTTCCGACTTCAGGTAATCCTAAAGCCAACAATCGCACGGACTGAGGTCTGGGGATCTGGGAGGCCAAGCATGACGAAAATGGCGGCTGAGCACACGATCGTCACCAAACGACGCGCGCAAGGGATCTTTCACGCGTCTAGCAATACTCCCCCCTCCCCTTCCTATGGCGATAGGATCATAAAACTGAACTAGCACATTCGCCATTCTGATAGTACAGCTTCACTAAAATCGCCTTTTCAGGTAACTTCAACATGCTGCGACTGCTGGTGCATCTGATTCTCTCTCTCATTACAGCTCCTTTTATACGTGATTTTCATGCGCAGTCACTGACGCTTTGCTGTCCAGCGCTATCTGCCGTAAATTTTTCTAAACTTATATATAACATGTCATTTCAAGCATGTGTGTCAATTTTTACCTCTCTATCTACATTATTCCGTGGTTTATTAAGTTTTCGCCGCGGTGGAGTAGCCGAGCTGTCTAAAGCGTCTCGCTGCGGAGCGCGCGGTTGCTCGCCGTGAGTTCGAGTCCTCCCTGGAGCATGGGTGTGTGTGTTTGTCCTTAGGTTAGTTTACCTAGGTTTAAGTAGTTTGTAAGCTACGGACTGATGACCTCGCAATTTGGTCCTATAGATTTACAGACATTTGAACATTTCATTTATTATGTTTTCAAATTTATACTGACTTTTTGATCACCCAGTATATTACACACGGTGCTGTATTTCAAGGCGCACAGCTACACAGGTGATGTGGTGATTGATGAACTTTTCCAGATGGCTAATTTACAATGTCAGCGCGTCATACCTGTTCACGAGTCCAGTGAACCTCGCAGAAAAGCTGGTCGTGAAAAATAAATAAATAAATAAGTAAATTAAAATAAACCGTTTTAAACTATCATTCTTCGTTTCATTCTTCTATCAGATCATTTTATACGCACATTAAGAGTACTTTCATCGCATGAGTCGCGGAGATAGCACTTACACGAGTCGTATGTAGGGAGGCCGCTTAATATAGGCGGCAGTGGCCGCAGCGTTGAAATGCGCATGCGCGGCCGAGATTCAATGCCTCTTCTGAGGCCCCTGGAGGCAGCATATGGGCGCTACCGCGGCAGGGAGGGTAGAGGGAAAACGCCGATTTTAACATCGTGTTGCAGCTTGTCGAGCTCTGGCGGTCACGCACGAATGGTTCCGAAGCGACATTGGTACTACTGCGCACCTGCCTTTCGCATCGGGAAATCCTCCAATAAGGCATCCGCCTTTCCTATTTGTCTTTAGCGCATTGAAGTGTCATCGAAACCACGTCATATTTGGTAAAAGATGCATTAATGTAAAAGCCATCAGAACATCAGATCACGAATAATAATGAAGTCAGTACTCTCCATCTAGCATGAATCAGCGCGCCCAGTCAGAGGGCTTTCCAAGCAGCTAACCTATTCAACCACTGTTTTAGGTGACGACAAGGTGTTAAGCTTGTCTACATGCACATGAATAAATATTGACACAACACTTCGAATTAGATATCCCAAAACGTTTGATATAACTGAATACCAAAATAATGAAAAAATTGTCAAGCGGGATTCGAACCACTGACTCTATGTTTGTGAGGCCTGAGCTACACTGACAGATATTGCAACTGTTTTAATTATTAGTACTTAAGAGTACTTACACAATTTCAAACTCGATTTTTCGAGAATTTTTGAGGGTTTCGTCGAATAGCTTTGGCTGATTGTTATTTAAGTTCTGAAATTCACGATCCATAAAATTCTAAAATCCGATACCCACGTGGTCTCGTTGTCATCCATAAAATTCTAAAATCCGATACCCACGTGGTCTCGTTGTCATATGTCCGAGCAATCGACTCCTCCTTTTAGTCAAGGTATGCCAGAAACTTCTTTTCTCCTCAATTCTGTTCAGCACCTCATTACTTCTGCGTTTTACCCACATAATCATCAGCATTCGTCTGTAGAATCACATAGCAAAGGTTTCTTCCATCATTTTGTTGTAACTCCTTTGTCACTCCCGCACAGCGGTACACTCCTGGCATATGATTTCAGAAATGTCTTCTTATCATTTAAATCAAAATTAGATCTCAATTATTTTATCCCTCAGATATTCTACATCTTCTTTACTTCAGACCACATAAGTTATTTTGGTACCCATAAAACGAAACTCACTTTCTTCTTTGTTTGTCTCGTGCCAGCGTAATTCTTTCCGCATTGCCGATTTTTCCTAGACTTCACTCCGTTGCCCTTGTTTTGCTCTTGTTAATGTTCATCTTATACGCACCTTTCAACACACTGTCTATTCCGTTCAACTGCTTTTCGATGTTCTTTGTTGTCTCTGGTAGAATTATATCATCAGCAAATCCCAGTTTGTTTTTCATCTCCCTGAACTATTATTCCGTCTCAAAATTTCTCCTTCCTTGGCTTACAGCTTCCTCAAAAAATGTTCAAATGTTTGTATAGCTTATGGGACTTAACTACGGGGTCATCAGTCCCTAAACTGACAAGCTACTTATGAACTAGCTAATCCTAAGGACGGCACAAATATCCATGCCCGAGGGGGGATTCGAACCCCCCGACCGTAGTGGTCGTGCAGACCGTGACTGTAGCGCCTCAATCCCCTCGGCCACCGCGGCCGGCCAGCTTCCTCAGTCTACAGGAAAATAGCAGTTGAAGTCATATATTCTATGAATATTAAATAGAGGATTGGTTCATTATTTTTATCTACATAGTAGTCCATCGCCATTAACGGGACGAACACCGAGGAGACCTCCACGTAATTATTTCTCTTAATGCACGTTTGTGCATAATTTTCACATTCATTGGGCTCTTCTAGTTTTCATTTTTTTTTTCCTTACGAAGTGTGCAGATGGTGAGGGGCTTATTTGTGCGTCTTTTTCGCGCTTAGTATTTCATTTCTGTCGGCGCTACTGGAGAAATTTCATTTTTCGGCACGTATATTGGATATTACGCCGGGCTTTGGCCTGCCTTATGAAACCTGGCGCCCTTTCATCCGACGCCTCCACCTCTGGCGTGGGTGGTGTGTCCGCTGCTGCCAGCTTCCACCACTAACACACTTCCATCCAGTAAATTAAACGCCTGTGACATTTCTAATAACGCGGTTGCATTGTATTGATTTGATTTGATTTTTTCAGGGAAGCCAAAACAGTCTTGGTCCAAACCGCCACTGCCCACACCGAAACTAAGTTTATTGTGTCGTATCGCTCCCTGTATATCTAGTAAAGCCAACCAATGCCCTTGAACAGTGCAAGGAGTCCCTTTACCAGTTCTTTATTAGACATAATTTCTTCGGGTCTGGTTGTCCCAAATGTTCTGTGCCCTTTACTCTCCAGTGAAATGTATTCGAAGATTAGATGTGATGCAGTTTCATCACCGTCATCACAGATCCTACATTTAGGGTCCTCTTCTGTTATTCCCATTGTATGCAGGTGTTTTTTGAAATTCCTATGGCCTGTCAGCAATCCAACCACGAGTCTAATCTCTCTCCTGTTCAGACACACGATTGCAGAGCTCCTTTTAAAACATGGCTTTGGCATCATTACCTTGCCATGTTTTTGTTGATGGACTTTGGTCCAATATTCTACGTGCTGTCTTCTGAGCCAGTTACGTAGCTCCAATTTGATCATTGCCTTGGTGATTGTCAGGACAGGTTCCGGTCCAATAAATGAAGTCTCTGCCCCCATCCTGGCTAATCTGTCGGCATGTTCGTTCCCACTGATCCCCGAGTGGCCAGGGACCCACAATAGGTTTACTCTATTGCTTTCCCCTAGCTCCACCAGAACCCTGTGACATTCTGCAACAGTTTTAGACCTTGTTGCAGGAGCTGCCAGTGATCTCAGGGCTGCCTGGCTGTCTGAATAGATATAGATGCTACGATCTTTGTAGCACCTACGCAAATTCTCCTCCACACACGCCCTGATGGCAGTGATTTCGGCCTGGAATACTGAGGCCAGTTTCCCTAGAGAGATGACGCCCTCCACCTCTGGCGTGTGTGGCTTATTCGCAGCTGCCAACTTCCACCACTAACTCAGTAACACATCCAGTAAATTAAACACCTGTTCCATTTCTAATAACGAAGTTGCATTGTATACAGTTCACTGCGTATTTAAGAAATTACTCCATGTCATTAATAATATTCATCTCGGGTATGCAGCCGGATACCGTCGTCAACTAGACACGATATTTCGGCAGACCGACTGGCTGCCATCTTCAGGTGAGAGCGCTAATACACTAACTCGCCTGAAGATGGCACCCAGTTGATCTGCCGAAGTATCGTGTCTAGTTGACGACGGTATCCGGCTGCATACCCGAGATGAATATTATCAATTATTACGCCGGGAAAGTCTACGCAACCACACTCCATGTCATTGCTCTCAAAATATCAGTTACTTTCACAGCGTAGCATTTCTGTATAATTACACTTATCCAGTCATAAGAGATGTTGAATTCGATTTAGATGGTGACAGTGGAAAATTTTTTTTTTCAGAAATAATGACACATTGTTGATTAGCTATTCGCGGTTACAAACCGCTTGAGATTGATCTGGCAATCGAGGGTGATAGGAGAGTGCCGTAAGCACGCAGCTCGGTTAGAAGACGTTTGTGAGGTACAGTGTCGAAAGCCTGCTGGAAATCAGAAATACGGAATCTATCTGACATCCCTTTTCGATAGCACTTATCACATCATGTGAGAAAAGAGCTAGCTGTGTTTCACAAAAAGATACTTTCTGAATCCGTGTTGACTATGGGACAATCGTTCTCTTCGAGGTAGTTCATAATGTTCTAGAATCTGCTTCAAACCGACATCAATGATAAAAAAAAGGTAAAGCAGTCAACAATCCGAAGATTGGTTTGAACACAACAGTGCTTTACTAGGCATGGTCCTGTTTGGAGGTGGTATGCCGTTGCCTTCCTCCGACCTTGAACTGACTTACCCAGCCAGTTATAGGGGGACCTACAGTTTAACGTGGGTTCCGAACCACGGTGCTACTCGGTATTTTTCACATGAGCAATACTGCCGGAGGTGAAAGAAGTGGAAAGTGACAGATAAAAATCCTGGGACCCGGCTGGGGTCGAACCCGCGACCTTTAGATTTGTAGTTTGGCATCTACCACTGTGCAACCGAGGCGCACTTCAATGATGTAGGCCTGTAATTTTACGGATCACTCCTCTTGCCTTTCTTGAATAATGGAGTTACCTGTGCAACTTTCCAGTCTTTGGATAGGGAACGTTCGCTGCGGGCACGGTAGTATATAACTAGTTATGGCGTCAGCATACTCTGAGACGAAACTAACTGGTATACCATCAGGACCGGGAGACTTACTTTTATTCAGTGTATCAAGTATGTTGTTAGTATCATCTGTTGTTTCTGCTCGAAGCGTACGTATGTGGATGTAGATGCAAGTATTAAAACGTTCGTGACGATTCACGCCACTGGGGCGTGAGGGCCGCCTTGCCTGTGTGACGTCATCGAACCCTCACGTGACCAAGGCTCGGTCCGGCTTGTAGATTAAAAGGAAACTTCGGCCAGGCCCTCAATAGACAGTTTGCTGTCGTTGAGGCCAGTTCGTCTGTGAGTTAAAGCAACACCACCTATATACAGACGAGGCCTCACAACTGGCCGTACCTACGTCACTTGCCTACGTCACACTTAAAGGCCTCGGCCGCCACCTCGCTGGCTGTTGGCTGGGGCACGCCCTCCACCGCGTGGCGGCCGTCCAGTCAGATGGCGACCACGGCCTGTAAGTGTGACGTAGGCACGGCCAGTTGTGAGGCCTTGTCTTCTAGCTGGTGTTGGTTGAAGTGTGAAATGATTTTAAGATTACCTGACATAGTCGGGTTTGAAGGCGATCTTATCGTTTTATACTTTTCAAAATGAAATGCCAAGATCGCACATTAATAATTTCTTCAATTACGACTGGTTTCGATGAACTGTGTCAGCATCGTATGGTCACATACATATTACAAGATGGTGATCTTGTTAAAAAATTCTGTATAAAAGATCAAGTGCAATGTTGCATTTGTTGTTTTATACCCAATTTTTTAACAAGATGACCAGCTTGTAATATGTATTTGACCAGATGATGGTGACACAGTTCACCGAAACCGGTCGTCAGTGAATAAATTATTAATGTGCGATCTTGGCATTTCATTTTGAAAACTATCAAATGATCTTATCCAGCTCTTCAAATATTCATCTTCATTACTCCACCGTTTGGAAATTTTTCGTTCTAAGATTAATTTCCCAGGGACATATCGAAATTTTTTTTTTCAGAGGTAGCCTGGGCCTGGGCTTGTTGACAAAATTGGGGAGGAACACCTCTGGCTACCTCCTGGTCTGTTTGACGTATGTACAACACATAGTGTCAGTTGAAGACCGTCTATTCATTTTATAAATGTTTCCTAACGTCGAATTGATGAGTTCTTCTGTCTGCAATCGTAGTAAAAAGTTGCGAAAAATAAATAAGAGCTATGTCTTCAAAATGTTCAAATGTTTGTAAAGTCTATGGGACTCAACTACGGGGCTATCAGCCCCTAAACTTACAAACTACTTATGAACTACCTAAGACTAAGGACGGCACAAATATCCATGCCCGAAGGGGGATTCTAACCCCCGACCGTAGTGGCCGTGCAGACCGTGACTGGAGCGCCTCAGACTCCTCGGCCACCGCGGCCGGCGGTATGTCTTCCATTGGGCAAAAAATGGTCACTAATGGGATTACTTCCCAAGTGGAAGTCATTTTCTTTTGTTTTGTATATATTTTCCTGTATAATAAATAGATTCTTTGCATTGATTGTTACTTGTCCCTAATTTTCTGAAACGGTAAAAATAAAAATTAGTAACGTTACAAAATCAGAATATGAAATGTACCGTTCAAAATACGAATTCAAACTGGAAAACAACAATTTGCGATTTAGACAGATGTTCGTTGCTCGTTGGTTGTTATGCGGGTTTGCCTACCACAACGCCAGTATCTGTCCAAGTGGCCTGCGGACGCCAATCTGACGTGACGTAAAACATATATACTGATATAGACTTCAATAGAAAAACGCCTAGATCGCATATTTTCCTTCACACTTTATTATGTGACTAGTTTCGCCAACAAGGTGTCATTTTCAAACGTAAAATTGAAATTATAAATATGTATAAAAACGTTAAAATGCACATGCACATGTGTGCTGGTTACTGGGGTACCACTGATATGCTTGGAACATTAACATATTTAAAATTAAAATTATAAAACTGTATAAATAATGTTCCAAGCATGTCAGTGGTACCCCAGTAACCAGTACACATGTGAAGTATTTTATGTACTGTGTACACCAGATGCATGTGCGTTTTGAAAGTTTTTATACAGATTTATAATTTTGATTTTACGTTTGAAAATGACAACTTTTTGTGGAAAGTAGTCACATAATAAGGTATGAAGTAAAATATGCGATCTAGGCGTTCTTCTGTGTGAAGTTTATACAGGGTGTTACAAAAAAGTACGGCCAAACTTCCAGGAAACATTCCTCACACACAAAGAAAGAAAATATATTATGTGGACATGTGTCCGGAAACGCTTAATTTCCATGTTAAATTTTATTTTAGTGTTTCTCTTTAAATGTACATTGAAATAATTCGTGCAGACAATTGTCAAAATACCAAATTGTTTCGTTAGTATGTACTGTACTTCCTCGATTCACATCATCAACACAGATTTTCTGTTAACGTTTGGGCAGGAATTGTTGGTGATGTCATGATTGGGCCTCATGTTTTTCCACCTACGCTCACTGGAGCACGTTATCATGATTACAAGTACGACACAACATGTGGTTCATGCACGATGGAGCTCCTGCACATTTCAGTCGTCGTGTTCGTAAGCTTCTCGATAACAGATTCGGTGACCGATGGATTGGTAGAGGCGGACCAATTCCAAGGCCTCCACGCTCTCCTGACCTAAACCCTCTTGACTTTCATTAATGGGGGCATTTGAAAGCTCTTGCCTACGCAACCCCGGTACTAAATGTAGAGACTCTTCGTGCTCGTATTGTGGACGGCTGCGGTACAATACGCCACTGCCCAGGGCTGCATCAGCTCATCAGGGATTCCATGCGACGGAGGATGGATGCATGTATGTATCCTCGCTAACGGAGGATATTTTGAACATTTCCTGCAACAAAGTGTTTGAAGTCACGCTGGTTCGTTCTGTTGCTGTGTGCTTCCATTCCATGATTAATGTGATTGGAAGAGGAGAATTAAAATGAGCACTAACATGGAAGTTAAGCGTTTCCGGTCATATGTCCACATATTTTCTTTCTTTGTGTGTGGGGAATGTTTCCTGAAAGTTTGGCCGTACCTTTTTGTATCACTCTGTATAGGATACATATATTAAAGAAAAAGGTATCTAAAAGCCTTCCTATATTAAAATGGAACACTGTATAAAAATTTCGAAGCATTGGCCAAAACCTTTTGGAAGTTAACGGCTTTGCACAAAGAAACATTTACATTTTAATTAAATCACATTTAGAAACGTTATATGGATTTAAATTACGAGCATTGAACAAGACACTAATGATAATCAAAATTTTAAGTTATACAGATCTTTCAGACAGGCCAAACTCGTATGAAACCAATCATAATTTCTTACCTAATCGAGAGTAGTAACAATCAACTGGAAGCAAGTGGCTCTCAACTTCAGTATGCACAGCAAAACTTGTGAAGTTTCAACTTGAACACCTATTAATGTATAAAATTCTTGAATATCCGTCTCCAGATTGCTTATATTTTCTAAAACATGAGCGGTTTCGGGACAGCTGCCCATCTTCAGATCAAATTTTGAAGTTACAGAGTAACCTGTCCTGTGATGAACGAATGTTCACAGTCGTTACTAACGACTGTGTACATTCGTTCATCACAGGACAGGTTACTCTGTAACTTCAAAATTTGACGACTGTGAACATTCGTTCATCACAGGACAGGTTACTCTGTAACTTCAAAATTTGACGACTGTGAACATTCGTTCATCACAGGACAGGTTACTCTGTAACTTCAAAATTTGATCTGAAGATGGGCAGCTGTCCCGAAACCGGTCATGTTCTAGAAAATATAAGCGATCTGGAGACGGATATTCCTGAATTTTATTCATATAACGATCGCAGTAACTCCCTGGAGACTAATAAGTCTTGCTTTGATAACCTATTAATGTAACGAAGAATATGAAAGTTCGAATGTTGACATATATTGATATCGTGATATATAATTTTTTTTCTCGGTGTATATATCGTATTGTTGTCCACGTAAGATTCAATTTACGTCACAATATAAGTCAGGTCCGAGTGAAAATAAATCACGAGTCAGTCGTCCCGAACATGTTAAAAGCTTAATTAGAGTAGTGGGTGTGCGCTCCTCCGGTAGGGGCTCCGGCATACCTGGTCCTCAGGTGAGGAAGCAGGCCGGCCGCTGCGCGCAGATCAGACTGCTGGTGGCAGGGCAGGGCAGGGCAGACTGCTTCCTGCGCGCTCTTTGGCGACACTTAGCGCCATGAATATGGACCGCGCAGTCGCAGCCCGCTACAAAGGCGGCGGCGGCTGGAATTCTTTTGAGGCTTGCGCCGGCCTTTCACGGCGTGAATAGCGCGCCGCTCGCGCCTCTTTCATTGCGTCTTCCTCTCCGGATATGCGGGGCGTCGCTGCTCCGCCTCTGCACCTACCGGCGCCCGCGGCGGTCGCGGAGGGGCGCGCGGCCCCACTGACGGGGATCTCTAGCGAGCGAGCTCAGTCAATAGCGAGGTTCCTTACAAACTGTTGTGTCGACAAGAAAGAGTATTAGCTGCTAATGACGCACCCGGTGCATCTAGAAGCAACTGGAAATTTAGTGTCCAGGAGGTGCAGTGCTAAACCTTCTACGAGATATTTTGTAGCGCCGCTGAAGTATTAAGGGCAAATTATTCCTAACTTTCAAAAATATTCGGAGAAAGAGATTCACTACAGAGTTGAAAATGGGTGTAATATGCACTGACAATGGGGCATAGTTAAGTGGAAAGGGGGATGTGAGGGGTTGCAGAGTTCTGTCCTATGGCCACTGTTGTTTCTCATTTATATTTGTTTAGTATAACAGGTTATAACAGAGTCTGACCATAACTTGTTGGTTATGAACTGTAGGCTGAAACTGAAGAAACTACAAAAAGGTAGGAAAATAACGAGATGGGACCTGGATAAATTGAAGGAACCTGAAGTTCTTAAGAATTTCAGATGTAGCTTTAGGCAACAATTGACAGAAACAGGGGAAAATAAAACAGTAGAGGAGGAATGGGTAGCATTGAGAGATGAAATAGTAAAGGCAGCAGAGGACAAAATATGTAGGAAGGCAAGACCTGCAAAAAATCCCTGGATATCACAGGAGATACTAAATTTAATCGACGAAAGGAGGAAATATAAAAATGCAGTAAATGAAACGGGCAAAATGGAGTACAGACGACTAAGAAATGAGATTGACAGGAAGTGCAAAATGGCTAAGCAGGAGTGGCTAGAAGGCAAATTCAAGGACGTAGAAGAATGTATAAATAGGGGAAAAATAGATACAGCCTACAGGAAAATAAAAGAAACATTTGGAGATAAGAAAATAAGCTCTATGAATATCAAGGACACTGATGGAAAACCAGTTCTCAGCAAAAAAGGGAAAGCTGAAAGGTGGAATTGAAAGAGTATATAGAAACGCTCTACGAAGGAAATGAACTTAGCGGCAATATTTTAGAAAGGGAAGAAGAAGTAGATGAGGATGAAATAGGAGATACTATACTAAGAGATGAAATTGACAGAGCAGTGAAAGACCTAAGTCGAAACAAGGCCCCTGGAGTAGATAATATTCCCTCAGAGCTACTGAAGTCTCTGGGAGAACCAGCCATAACAAAATTGTTTCACCTGGTGTGTAAGATATATGAGACAGGTGAAGTACCCTCAGACTTTAAGAAAAATGTTATAATTCCCATTCCAAAGAAAGCAGGTGCAGTCAGGTGTGAAAACTACAGACCCATCAGTTTAATAAGTCATGGTTGCAAATTATTAACACGAATTATTTACAGAAGGATGGAAAAGCTGGTAGAAGCCGACCTCGGGGAAGATCAGTTTGGGTTCAAGAGAAATGTATGAACTCGGGAGGCAATACTCACTTTACGGCTTTTCCTAAAATGTTCAAATGTTTGTACAACTTATGGGACTTAACTACGGGGTCATCAGTCCCTAAGCTTACAAACTACTTATGAACTAGCTAAGACTAAAGACGGCACAAATATCCATGCCCGAGGGGGGATTCGAACCCCCGACCGTAATGGTCGTGCTGGCCGTGACTGGAGCGCCTCAGTCACCTCGGCCACCGCAGCCGACGGGGCTTATCCTAGAAGATAGATTAAGAAAAGGCAAACCTACATTTTTAGCTTTTGTAGATTTGGAAAAGGCTTTTGACAATGTAGATTGGAATAAACTCTTTCAAGTTCTGAAGCAAGCAGGAGTAAAATATAGGGAGCGTAAGGTTATTTACAACTTGTACAAAAACCAGACAGCGGTTGTCAGAGTTGAAGGACATGAAAGGGATGCAGCGGTTGGAAAGGGAGTAAGACAGGGTTGTAGCCTTTCTCCAATGTTATTCAATTTGTACATTGAGCAAACTATAAAGCAAAGCAAGCTATAAAGGACAGCAAGGAAAAATTTGTTGAAGGAATTAAGGTTCAGGGGGAAGAATTAAAAACATTGCGTTTTGCCGACGACATAGTAATTATGTCAGATACAGATAAGGACCTGGAGGAGCAATTGAACGGAGTGGACAGTGTGCTGAAAGGTGCATATAAGATGAACATTAACAAGAACAAAACTAGGGTAATGGAGTGCAATGTAAGAAAATCAGGTGATGCTGAAGGAATTAGATTAGGTAACGAAGCAATAAAGGAGGTAGATGAGTTTTGTTACTTGGGCAGTAAAATAACAAATGATGGTCGCAGTACAGAGGATATGACATGCAGAATGGCAATGGGTAGAAAAGCGTTCTTGAAAAAGAGAACTCTGTTAACGTCGAATATTGATTTAAACCTAAGGAAGTTCTTTCTGAAGACATTTGTATGGAGTTTTGCCTTGTATGGGAGTGAAACATGGACGATAAACAGTGCGGACAGGAGGAGAATTGAGGCTTTCGAAATGTGGTGCTACAGAAGAATCCTGAAGATTAGGTGGGTGGATCGCGTAACTAATGAGGAGATACTGAACAGAATTGGGGAGAAAAGAAATTTCTGGCATACGTTGACTAAAAGAAGGGATAGATTGATAGGGCACATTCTTAGACATCAAGGAATTGTGAATTTAGCGTTGGAGGGAAGAGTGTGGGGTAAAACCGCAGAGGAAGACCAAGAGATGGATACAGTAAGCAGATTCAGACAGATTTAGGTTGCCTGTCTTATTTGGAGATGAAGAGGCTTGCTCAGTATAAGGTATTGTGGAGAGCTGCATCAAACCAGTCTCCGGACTGAAGACCACAACAACAACAACCGTAAATAATAAAGCTTGGTAATGACAGGTAGTATTTTCAGTATTCATGCAGTATCAAATAATGCAGTATGGGTGTAACATGTGAAATTGACTCACTTGGAGCAGGAGAGACGCCACAAGACATACTGTTACAAATCAATTCACTTCACTTTATTACCACAGGAAGTATTCAGGATTCACACCCATAACAGTGGGAGTTCAAAAACGTAACATGTTTTTACATGTGAAATTTCATCATTTTTCCCCTTACTATTTGCTGAATTCGTTGAAATAGAGAAATATTATTGTTAGGATAGCGAGTCATGAAAAAATTGTTCCACCTGGTATGCAAGATGTATGAGACGAGGGAAATACCCTCAGACTTCGTGAATAATATAATGATTCCAATTCCTAACAAATCAAGTGCAGAAAAATGTGAAAATTACAGAACTATCAGTTTAATAAGTCATGGTTGCAAAATACTAACATAAATTATTCACAGACAAATGAAAAAACTAGTGGAATCCAACCTTCAGGAAGATCAATTTACATTTAGGAGTAATGTAGGAACACGACGGCAATACTCACATTAAGACTTATCTTAGAAGATCGATTAAGGAAATAGAAACCTAAGGATTTACCATTCGTAGATCTAAAGAAATCTTTTTACAATGTTGACCTTTAGCAGGGGTAAAATATAGGGAACGGAGAGTTATATTCAAGTTGCACAAAAATAAGACAGCTATTATTAGAGTAGAAGATCATGAAACGGCCGCAGTGGTTGGCAATGGAGTAAGACACGGTTGTAACCTTTCCCCAATGTTGTTCAGTCTCTACTTTGAGCAAGCAGTGAAGGAGTGCAAGAAGAAGTTTGGAGAGGGAATTAAAGTCCATGGAGAGGGAATTAAAATCTTGCGGTTTGCTGACGACATAGTAAATCTACATGAGACAGCAAAGAACCTGGAAGAGCAATTAAATGGAATGGGCAGTGCCTTGAAAGAAAGATTTAAGATGAACATTAACAAGAGTAAAACAAAGATAATGGAATGTAGTGTCTGAAAGTCAGGCGATTCTGAAGGAATTAGATTAGGTTATCAGACGATAAAAGTAGTAATTGAGTTTTGTTATGCGGGTAGCAAGATAACTAATAATGGAAGAAGTAAAAAAAATATGAAATGCAGATTGGCTATGGGAAGAAAAGCGTATCTGGAGACGCGAAATTTGTTGATATCCAAAATTAGTTTAAATGTAGGAAGTACTTTCACAAAGCATTTGTCTGGAGTGTAGCATTGTATGGGAGTGAAACATGGACGATAAGCAGTCCAGACAAAAACATTACAGAATCTTTCGAAATGTAGTGTTACAGACGAATGATGAAGATTAGATGGGTAGATCACGTAACAGATGAGGAGGTGCTTAACCGAATTGGTAGACAGTTTCTGGCATATCCTGACTAAGAAAAAAGGGGTAGGTTGGTGGGATACATTCTGAGACAGCAAGAAATCGTCAGAATTAGAAGGAAGTGTGTGAGGTAAACATAGTAGAGGGAGACCAAGACACAAATACAGATGCAAAAGGTTGTAGGTTGCCGTTCGTATTCTCACATGAAGAGGCTTGTACAGGACAGGGTAGCATGGAGAGCTGCATCAAACCAGTCTGTGGACTGAAGACAACAACAACAACTTGCCTTCTAGTATAGCAGGCTATATATCCGTTAACCGATAAAACAGCTTGGTCGTAAACGATGGTGTTTTCTATTTTGTCGCAAACGTGAGTATTTGTAACAAGTGCGCCTTGTTCTCCCTTTAATATCCTTATTTTTATTGCTGCGGACGTATTCAAAATCTCCTCATAATTTTTTCTGTTACGGTATGGATGATCTTCCATTTACGTAACCAATCCTTGCATAACGATTTTCTTTTAGTACGTTTCACTGTAGAAGGCATTTCTGGCTCCCTGTCCGGCACGGATGAACTATGTGACTCGGCATTGTCCAATATCACTTTTTCACTTTCACTTGTTAAGCACGGCTCGTCATCATTTTACAACTTACACCGTTGATCACATGCAACACTACACACCTTGCAGAAACGCTAAAATTTCATCATTGTCATTGGTTTTCTTTGTACCAGCAGCACTAGTATTCTAACACAGTCGTGAGTTACTCGTCGACTCAGCAATTTCAATACATTTCTTAGCTGCTGAGGTGCTCACCACTGATTACATCCAGTACCACACCCTGCTGCCGTTAGCAGCCAATACTGTGCTTGCATGTTAAACAATAAATGTGGCATGACTTGCTGTGAACATCATTGATCTAGTATAAGCTTCTTCTCATCGGGTTCCGTCTATGATTTCATTTATGTTGTGAAATGACACAAAGTTTCGTAAAGTGGAGAGGAATACTGTCCTCTTGGAACACATGATCACTATTGGTGACTGAGCAGTGTGTTATGGAATGGACGTGATAACCTGAAATAGTCAAGTGAACACTGAAATTAACGCCACCTGAAGAGTGATCTACAGACCCGTGCAGTGTCATGATACCGTTGTATAAATCGTCAACAAACTGTTGGGATGTAATTTCGACCATACGTTGGTAACATTTCTACATATTGAGGGGCTCCATGGCTTTTTCGGGCACTTCCATTACTGATACGTACTTCTGAAATTCCGGGTTGCTCTGCTATTATCTCTGCATGGAACTCCCTTAGCGTGGTTTTAGCGCGGACAGGGTGAGACATGCTGACTTTTACACCCACAACCATTTACTTTTTGTCACAATCTTCTTTAACGACCGATTTTCATAACCACTCTGCACCCATTTTAGTCTCTGTTGTGAGTTGGAAGATGAGGTTTTTCTGCAGACCCTCTTTGCGGTATAAATCTTCGATACGGTACCAAACATTCCGACCACATTGGGTAAGGAAGCACCTATCATACGAGCACCAACAGTTTTCGTATATGAAGAGTCACTTTGAAATCAGTCGCAAACAATTCTGACCACAGCTGACACATGTGCAGTAAAAGTCCGATAGTCCGGCACGTTCGAGACCGACCCGGAGCCGGATTACCGAAAATGCCGAACTACCGGACGGTACCTGCTATGGCATAGATTGAGCCACACATCGAAAACAGGTGTGACATAGTGCACCGAACCATTTCTACAATAACCTGCCTAATAGTTCCAGTAATTTTTTTGTAATAATTAAAATAAGACAGTATAGATCGCAAGTTGTTGAGTTTATTACTGGCAAAAAAAACAACAACAACAAAAAAAAATACAAAAAAAAACTTTCAAAATTTAGTTCTTTTTTTTTTTTGAGTTTATCTGAAAGCCAAATTTGCAGTTGTTACCGATTGAGAAACATATTTCATTAGTTCGTACTTCTGTTTATGTCATGAATGATTGACGAACCAATATTAAATTTAGTTATCTGAATATTTCTGTTCTCGCCTTTCTCCATGCGTTTGATGATTTCCAGTTTCTGGTTGATGGCCAGAGTCCGTGCTTACACTTCACTTCTGATTTAGTGCTTGGAGAAGGTTTGGGTTTCTAGAACATTAGAACGATTAATTATCCATAAAACTTCCACAGAGCACTATGATATGACAAGTCACCACTCTTAAATTGTGAAAAATGTTGGCAATCCAAACAATGAAAGGAATCTCTGTGCAGTACAGTAACAGCCGAGATCTGGAGTAGGGTCTGAGTGCTTCCGATCTCAACAATGGCGTCTGAGTCATTGACCACCACTGGCGGTTGTGACTGGCCAAGCAGGGGATCGCCTCATATGAACAGTCGGTCGGTGACGTCAGCTTAACTGCAGCAGTAGCGGCTGCATCAAAGGAAAAACAAGTCCCTTTGGAGCGTGTTGCCGGACCATCGGACGTTGCGGACTATTGGATGCCGGACTATCTGATTTCTACCGTATTCAGGACAAGGCACTGGTGCCAATTACCGTCAAACAACACAGTGCAAGCTGCAGGCTAGGGAACGACTTGCATTGATATTCAGACTTTTATTTCTGTGCGTTGATACTATGTGCAGCTGACTCACCTATTGAGCTGAGCGAAGATTCTTCGATGACGGCGAGGCTGCTGTTGTGGATGGTGAGGTGGCGGATGTCGAGCCCGAGGAAGACGAAGCGCGGCAGTTTGGGGAGGCTGTTGTGGCGGAGCTTCAGGTAGAAGATGACGGTGGAGGACCGCTCCTTGAGCAGCGCCATGGCCTTGGTGATGTGCTGGCTGTCGGTGAACTCGCACAGGATGTCGAGCCCGTTCTTCTTGACGCCGCAGGCGCAGGGCGAGATGTCGTACGGCGGCGGGCACTGCATGGGCGCCGACTGGCCCGCCACAGCGCCCGCGCACGCCAGCACCAGCAGCAGCGAGGCGCCGCTCATCGCCGGGCCATTGTGCACTCTGCAAAAACAACAGCACAGGGCTCTATGCACCACCTAACTCGGTAACAGCACCAAAATGAACCAACAGCAACGAGGCGCCGCTCATCGCTCAGCCATTGTGCACTCTGCAACAACAGCACCACCTAACACTGCAACAGCACCAAAATGCACCGACAGCAGCGAGGCGCCGCTCATCGCCGGGCCATTGCGCACTCTGCAACAACAGCACAGGGCTCTCATCACCACCTGACACTGCAACAGCACCAGCAGGCCTCAACAGCAGCAGTAGCACCAGCAGCAGCGAGGCGCCGCTCATCGCCGGGCCATTGCGCACTCTGCAACAACAGCACAGGGCTCTCACCACCACCTGACACTGCAACAGCACCAGCAGGCCTCAACAGCAGCAGTAGCACCAGCAGCAGCGAGGCGCCGCTCATCGCCAGGCCATTGCGCACTCTGCAACAGCCGCGGCACAGGGTTCCACGTCACCACCTCACACTGCAACAGCACTAGCATGCCTCAACAGCAGCAGTAGCAGCAGCAGCAGCAAGATGCCACTAATCGCCTGGCCATTGTGTGCCCTGCAACAACAGCACATAGCTCTATATCACCACGTAACACTGCAACAGCACCAAAATACACCAACAGCAGCAAGGCGCCGCTCATCGCCGGGCTATTGTGCACTCTGAAACGGCAGCACATCACCAACTGACACTGCAACAGCATCAGCACACACCAACAGCAGCAGCGGCAGCAGCAACAACAGTAGCAGCAGCAGCGATGCGCCGCTAGTCGCTGGGCCATTCCACACTCTGTAACAGCAGCAGCACATGGCTCTACGTTACCACCTGACACTGCAGCAGCACCAGCGTGCAAAATGTTCAAATGTTTGTTAAGCTTATGGGACTTAACTACGGGGTCATCAGTCCCTAAACTTACAAACTACTTATGAACTACTTACGAACTAGGACGGCACAAATATCCATGCCCGAGGGGGGATTCGAACCCCCGACCGTAGTGGCCGTGCTGACCGTGACTGTAGCGCCTCAGTCACCTCGGACACCGTGTCCGGCACCAGCGTGCACCAACAGCAGCAGCGACAGCAACGCGCTGCTCATTGCTGGGACATTGCGCACTCTGCAACAACAGCACATTGCTCTATGCCACCAGCTGACACTGCAACAACAACAAAATGCACCAACAGCAGCAGTAGCAGCAGCAGCAGCGAGGCGCCGGTCATCTCCTGGCCATTGCGCACTCTGCAACAACAACGCAGCCTTATACGTCACCACCTGCCACTACGACAGCACCGAAATGCACTGACAGGAGCAGTGTCAGCAGCAACAAAAGCACCACCTGCAACAAGTTCCTGTGCTGGGCCACTGAACACTCTGCAACAACAACAGAGGCTTTTACATCACCACCTGCCACTGTAACAGCATCAACAGGCATCATCTGCAGCAGATTAGCAGGAACGGCAGTAGCAGCAGCAGCAGCAAGACCCCAATCACCACTGGGCCATTCCACACTCTGAAACACAAGCAACAGGTCTCCATGCCACCACCTGTCATTGTAATAGCACCAATACGCATCACCATCAGCAGCAGTAGCAACAGCAAGACCCAACTCATTCTGTAATGTTCTGTAACATAATTGTCTACATCACATGCCAATGAAACAATATAGCAGTGGCGGCGCGTTCTATATGTTTCACCCTGAAAAAAAAGCTCATTATCGAGGAAAAGTAAATAAATAAATAAATCGTTTCTAAACCAACATTATCCTTCTTCTATCATATAATTTCATATGCACATTCAAGGAATTTTTATCGCGCGAGAAACATTTTACTACACGGAGACAGCACCTATAGGGGGCAGTGGCAGCAGCGTTGCAATGCACATATGCGGCTTCGGTTCAAATTCTCTCCTGAACCCCCTAGAGGCAGCATATGGGCGCTCCCACGGCAGGGAGCTGCCAGGGGAAACGCCGCTTTTAACATTGGCGTTGGAGCTGGTAGAGACGCCAGCTCCTGGTTACTCCAGCTCTGGAGTTTACGCACGAATGGTCCCAAAGCAATGGAGCTACTGTGTATCGGCAAATTCTCCATTAAGGTAACATCCGGCCTTCACATTTGTTTTTGGCGCATTGAAGATTCCTCAAAACCGAGTCATGTTTGGTAAAAATCTTATAACAATTAATGAAAGACGCATCAATTGTAAAAGCCTTCAGATGATACGACTATGAATAATAATGAAGTCACTATTCTCCACCTACCAAAATAGCCGTGTGTTTAGCGGCGTCGCTTTGCGCCGTCGAAGGTAGTGGGTTCCAAACCGACTGCAAGCAATTTTTATAAACCCAATCTTCTTTTTAAAAGATACAGGAACAACAGTGACAATTGTATTGTTACTTGCCACATATGGACGTTTCAGCAAATGTGTCGCGATTCTGAGGGTAAATGACATTTATACTCTTCATTGTAACTCAGATCGAGTTGAAGCAAGCACAAATAAGCTGACGTCAAACATTCTGCAGATATTTTAACGAAAATGTATCTGAAGGGGGGGGGGGACCGGAGCACTTTCCCCCGGTGCCACTTACAGAGATGCGCCAGGTCGTCGCTTTGGACGCCGAGTGAGGGGGAAAGGGGGCGCGGTGGCACTGACAAGACCTGGCACTCAAAACCCCCAGTGATCTTAAGCACCAGTCGCCACTGATCAGCAGCATGTGTGATCAGCAGCACTAGCGACATCAGTGAGAGCAGAAACAGCAATGAAGTGTCACTCATCACCAAGCTATTGTGCAGTATGCAACACCAACACATGTCTCTGTTTTATGAAGTTCCAGCATTTAGGTCTGTTTCACACCACCTGCAAAAACTACCACATGAATCACCATCATCAGTTAGCAGCACTGGGCCACTGTACCCTCTCAACACGAAAACAGGTATCATCTTGAACTCCTGTCACTGCAACAGCATCACAATACATCAACAGTAGTTGTTACAGCAGTCGCACTGACGGCCTGCATTTCACCAATGTACTCTGCACTGCACAACAGTAACACTCTTGTCTATCTTTTTTTGAAGCTTATTTCAGTCTGAAAATCTTGGTAGAGGTATGAAAATGTCCTGATCAAAATTTATTTAAATGAAATTGCTTAAAGGTTGCTTGAATAATCACTTAGATGTTGTTACTGGATTATTTATTGTAAAAACAACATGTTTCGGGCTTAGGCCATCATCTGGTGACCTGTCAGTAAGAAACATATACAGCCAATAAGTATATACTCAAAATTATTTGCAATTTATAATATTAAAATACAATATTTTTATATACAGTAACTAATTTTACATAATTTGGAATTACATACCAATAAAGTATATACTAAGAAATGATACATTTAAATTTCTCATTTAAAAATACTGTTGTTATGTATTACCAAACAAGAATAAACATCAATTCTGATTAAGATAATGTTTATATAATTTTCGATACAACATTTTTAGTACTTAATTTTGATGATTTATCTTGATTTTTCAAATGTGGTATTTATTTTATTTTGCATATTTGTTTAAAATGATGCAAATCAGCTCACTTCATTTTCACTTTGTATCTTCAATAAATAAAGCAACTGTTTGGCCTCTACTGTAACTTCAATGCCACTCACATGATAATGTGCCATATAATCTTTGATTTCATAAATATTTTATATATATACACATTAACTTAATCACAATTGATGTTTATTGTTATATGGCAATACATAACAACAGTATTTTTAAATCACAAATTTGAATGCATCAATGCTCAGGATATACTATATCGGTATGTAATTCCAAATTATGTAAAATTAATTATTATGCATAAAATTTTAGTATTTTAATTATAAATTGCAAATAATTTTGTGTATATAGTTATTGACCGTATATGTAACTTACTGACAGGTTCCAGATGATGGGCTAGCCCAAAACATTTTGTATATTTACAATAACTAATCTACTAACAAAATCTAATTGATTATTCAAGCAATCAGCATATCAGCAATCAGCAAATGAACTCCTGTATATGCCACAGCCTGCTACTGCAACAGCAACAGCATGCATCACTGGCAATAACAGCACTAGCAGCAGCAGCGAGGCTCTGCTCATCACCTAGCTGCTGTGTACGCAACAACAACAACGTGGATGTCTATGTCACCACTTTGTTCTGTAACAGTAGCAACAACAGTGATGCTCCACTTATCGCATGACTGCCGTCTGTCTGTCTGTGCAGTCTACATCACCACCGCCTACATCACCGCCTAACTGCAGCACCACTGGTATGTGTGACTAGCAGCAGCAGCAGATATGCCCTGCTCTTTGCTGGGCTATTGCAGACATTAGAACACTAGCACATGACTCCCTACCACTGCAACAGCAGCATGCATCAGTGGAAGCAGTAGGAGAAGCTGCGAGGACCTGCTAATTGTGTACACTGCAACAGCAGCACACATGTCTGTGTCACCACTTGCCACTGCAACAGCACTAGCAAGCTTGATAACCAGCAATTCCAGCTTATCATTCAATCATTTCATATCCTGTAACACAATTGTTTATATCGACACCTGACACTGAAACAGCATGATTCACACAATCAGTGGCTGCAATGCTTCGCTCATCACTGGGTCGTTTCACACTCTGTAACCACAAAGCGGTGTTCATTATCATCAACCAATATTCACTGAGTCAGTGTTCACAAAACGACAACACACTTCATCTGCATCTATACCTCATACACCACTGAGGGTGGAGGTGAGGCCATCCTCATCATAAGGCCATTGCATCTCAGCAACAATAACTTCACCTGTACCACAACCTGACTCTCAAACAATACCTACTTGCATAGACATTAGCAGTAAAACCCCACTCCCTAGACGCCATTTATTGCCTCTGCAAGACATTCATGTCTACGTCATTAACGGAATCTGGGTTGGTACCTGAACCTGTAACCAGAAGGGACAAACACAGAGCAACTTCACCTCATGCCATTAATCTGTACGTAAACGCCTGCCTCATGGTCATCAGAAGCATCAAAAACCTTCTCGTATTTCTGACTTATATTCTTCTGTCGCAAAATCCTCACGTTAGTGTCCAACTTACAACTACTCCGATTACCTGGCCGTATAAATGACATGTTATTGGTCTGTCTAATATTCTGACTTTGACTTTCATATCACACGATTAATGATTTAATTTTTGTGATAGGAGTGATTATTTTATTCGTGTACGTCTGTTCTTTGCGAATGTGACATCGTGCTTCTTCGCTGTTAATCGATGAAATCTTACCTATTTTTTTCTTGCTTTCTGGCTGAACACGTTGAACTACCGCGATGGCATCCCTAGACCATGGGTGCAACTTTTGTTGTTTTCAAAATGACAGAATTTCCATTTGACTTCCGTGAATAACAGAAATTTAAACCGAACTAGTATGTTCGAAACTTGGCTCTAGATGAAGGCGCCTGCAGGGTAAACAACCGCATCTGATAATCATTTCCTGGTACAGATATTCATCGTATGTATGGCGGCCTACGAGGGTGTGACAGTAATTAAGTCGCAAACGGAGGCAGTGACGCCAGTACTGCGTTTACAAGCTTGAAAATTGATTCTACTTTTCAGCTGACTCCACCTGCAAATTTAAACACTCGTCCCATCGTTCAAGATGACTTTAAAAGCCTGGAGCTTGCAATTTTTGTGGCAGAGTGTGCATCCTATAAGTGACGCTCTTGAGCTATTCGTTTATTTGGTTCCTTAAACTGCGGCAGCCCACAAGACGGATGTATCGTACGGTAGACAAATACTCCTACACAGGGCGCAGTACTGGCGTGTCTTCTTCAGTTTACGACTTATTTACTACCCACCCTCGTAGTACACAGGAGGACACTGGTTCGAATCCAGGCATGGCACAATTCTGAACTTTCATCACTGATTTATTTCAACACCCACTAAAAAATAATACCACAAATACCTTTTTTACTCCACCAAGAGATCATAGAAATCTTCCCATTCCATTTTTACGTGGTGTGGTACAGCAACCGTGTTCAGTTGAATTCTTGAATAAAAGAACGTCTTGATTGCAAATAATTTTTTATCAATGACGCGTTTCGCCAGGTTAGGGCATCTTCAGATATCTGACAAAGAAGAAAATATTGATGGAGAACTTAACAATATTTACTTGACATTATTTCGAAAATTTTTAGCTACAAGCCAATCTGAAACTGTTTTAAGACATTGTGATAATGT
This sequence comes from Locusta migratoria, assembly GCA_026315105.1. Taxonomy (NCBI): domain Eukaryota; kingdom Metazoa; phylum Arthropoda; class Insecta; order Orthoptera; family Acrididae; genus Locusta; species Locusta migratoria. The sequence continues at coordinate 301,664,296 of CM048746.1, forward strand.
ACGGTACTAATGTTTTTAAATACTCTGTGGTGGAGGGTGTTTAGATTAAAATGCGGTGATAGGGCATCTTACAGAGACAATAATATGTAAGCCATTAATATCCGGTAACAATGACCGTTGAAAACAGATTCTTAAAACAGTTTCAGATTGGCTTGTATCTAAAAATTTTCGAAATCATTTCATGTAAATATTGTAAGTTCTGTATCAATATTTTCTTTTTTTTCAGATATCTGAAGATATCCTAACCGGGCGAAACGCGTCATTGTAAAAAAAAAAAAAAAAAAATTATTTGCAATCAAGACGTTCTGTTATTCAAGAAACCAAGAGATCATGTTTTTTAAAGAAGGAAGGTGAATGTTGCCAATCATGTTTTTTAAAGAAGGAAGGTGAATGTTGCCAGTAGAGACGGAGTAGAAGTTCTGTTGTTCTGTTAAGGATTGGGAAGGAAATAGGTCGTGGCCTTTGAAACAAATCATCTCGACATTTTCCTGAAACGACTTAGGGAAGTCACGGAAAACCTAAATCTGGCTGGCCGCAGGTGAATTCGAACCAGCGTTCTCCCGAATGCGACTGGAGTTTCAACATCTGTGGAATCTCACTTGTGCGTAGTCTTTAGTAAGAGCCATAAATTTCAACCTCACATATCAACCCGGTTCTAGGGAAAACGGGGTCAACATATAGAAGAAATGTCGGACGACATAGTCATCCAACAACAACTCGTTTTTACCGCCAGCGGTGTAGGACCCCCAACCGTCCAGATTATGTAGCGAAGTTATAAACTAACGCACTGGGCGGATCAACGCAACAAGAGGTATAACAACGAATTTAGCCATTTAGAAGCGATCAGCCAGGCACGGAACAGTTGCGTGAAGGCAGAGTTGTTTACCGCTGCTGATGGCCGAGGTCAAACGAGTTAATTGGAGTGAGAAACGGATGCGTAAAGCAGAATTACGTCATTCTCAGACAGTGGGCGACTACTTACATGAAATGCTTTGCGATGAACGGATAGAAATACGAAAGAGAGTATGAAAGTATTTCTGTGCCACTACACAAATCTGAACTTACGAAAACTATTAATTTCTCTGGTAATAAGCATGTTAGCTGAAAACATTTCTAATTAAATCAACCAGTATGGTGATCCGATGCCGTCTAAAGGCATCGACTGGTTGTTTCAGAGACGTTGTTTCCATAAAGATGTCGTCGTCAAGATGGCTGCTGCTGGTGTCCCATGCTTACCCAGCTGCTGCTATTTTGGTAAATGTTACGGTTAAAAGATCTCTTACTACAAAGTCGCTGAGTTTTGAACAAATTGTTTAATACAACGGGTCTGTTTTGGCGAGTTGCCATTGTCAAAATTAACTGTAAAATACATGAATAGGTAAACAAATTAAATTTAAACTGCATAATTTTAACTCATAAATATAGTAGGTTGGTCTTTTTTAAATTTTATTTTCATTGTTATATCGATTTTTCAACTGGTGTCACGCTGTTTATATATTCTGCTTCAGTTGTTAAATTAAAAGAAAAGTAAGATCTTTCGTTGTTGTAGTTCTCTAACAAGCTGTTCATGTATCAACGTTGTTTCTAATTTTGATTTTATATTACAGCTATCTTGACAGATTGTAAGGTCCCTATGGTCCCGTTGTACATATGTAAACTGGCCACAGATGTATATTGTAAGTGTCACAGTAATCTTTGGAAGTTAGACTGTAGAGTAAGCGCTCTGGCAGTCAGTAGCAAGTCAGTTGCGAGCTGTGTTGGGAGTCAGTTGCGGAGAGTTAGCTGGTGGGTGAGGTAGCGCGAGGACGCTGTTGGAGAAGGCAGCTGTTAAGTATATGTAGCAGCACGGCAGTATTGTAATGCATGACGTTAATTTAATTTTCTGTAATTTTTTGGAGTACTTTAGACAGAGCCATAAGTTCGTGTTTGAGTTTCCCCATTTCCGGGGCGTGTCTGCAGCGCATATTAATGTTTTTTAAGGCTTACCTCGGTGGTCGTAGTCACCACATTGTTCAGTTTTTTAAGCTCAGTTTTGCAAGTACGTAGTGCTGATCAATTTCCATTAAACAACATTAATCTATTCCAATTAGCTTGCAAACATCTATTAAATTAATTTATTCGGGATACCTTGCAAGATGAGTCAGCGATATTGCAAGATTACACACAGTTATATCTTTGCTATTTTTCTAAATCGTATCGTTGTCGTCGTTGGTATGTTTTCAGTATATATTGTGTTTATGAGCTAGTAGGTAATTTCGTTGTCATGCATTTGTTTATATAATTAATTCTGTTCTATGTGTAAGGACTGTATTTATGATCTAAACATACCCAGTTAAAATTTAAATAGTATAGCTATCCATGCATTTTTACAGTTAACCTGACGATGGTAAACACGCGAAACGAGCCCTTAAATAAGTTTCTAAATGACGTACATATGACGCAGCGGGCTCGGAGGAATTCAAAATACTACGGTATTTTGAAACTTGGACTGTTTCACATTCACTTAATTTCAGATTTCTCTATTTAATTCGCCACTTTCTTTATGTCTGTAAAGTGTATTGTATTTGAAGATGATCATTATCGAGGTCAAAAGAGTTATAATTTTAAATAAATGTTTATTGCGCTCTTCACTGCTTTACTACTAATAAATTGTAGATTTATCAGGAAACGCCAGATCCCTCGTCCTGCGAAGCATCAGATCAATTAGTTGAACCAAAGAGAACCAACAGCCGTATAGTTCAAAATTAATTTATTAAGCAGCCAGTTGTGACTGTACAATGAAACCATCCTTAAGCCCTTATTCATGACCCGAACAACTGTGGTTGTTGTTTTCGATGATAGGTTTAGACACAGCATTAGACCAGCTACAAGAAACCCAGTATATATTGCGAACAGGGTTAAGGCTCCTGAGTTTGGTTTATACTTAGGGGCCCGAGGACGGCTTTAATGTAAAGCAGCAAGAGGTTCCATAATATATTAAATTTATAGCATACTGCTGTCGGCACCTTTTGGTCCAACAAATTCAGACCAGCCGTGATTCAATTTCCACCTTAATAATGGGACAAAATAATATCAGAGGTAAGTGATCATTAAAGACGAGAATTCCATGCAAATTCCATGCATGGTTTTTTATGGGATCACTGGACACATCAAAATTGGCGTCTACCCATTTTATTACTTTATAATTAAAATATAAGTACTTTTTCCGTGCCTATTTGCAAGTTTTGACAGTTTTCTGGATAAAAACTTGCTTAATGAACATACAAGGCATTTTTAGTTTTACTAGGCAGTTAACATTCGTTATTTAAATTGAAGTGTATAATTTGACGGTTCTTAGTAGACGCATCAGTTTATATATTTTTATGACCTCTATCTATACTTCAGGAACTGGGATTGGAGAAACAACAGAAATAGAATGTTATGAGTTTATCTCGGTAGGCACTGAAGAGTATCAATAAACGCGACCGAAATTTCTTTGTCCTAAATTGGCAGCACGAAAAAATACTGTCTGCTACAAGTAATAGTCATAATACAGCAGTAGGTTATTTAACTTTCGTTAATCTTTTTAATGAATTTAGATTTTTTAGTATTCTAATATGTAGGATAAAATTTATACAATAAATATTTACTCGAAACTGCCACAAATCCATTTGCAAGAAAATCTAGACTAACACAAAAGAAGTTATTTTATGATATTGTTTTTATAATATTTGTTTTCCTCCATCACGCCACACCACAGCCCGCGATCAGTTCACTTCGCCACTTCGCAGTGCACTCTTCTATGCCTCCATCGGTCTGCTACAACTTGATGTTTCTGATTAAAGACCTTCAGTTTTATTTTTTACAATGGTCACCTTCACAACATTGGCGATCTACGGGTTTTATCGACAATACGGTAGTCAAAATCACACGACTACATGTCCCATATTTTAACGTCCATGTTTTTAATCCTGAAAGACAACGATTTGATTTAGGACTTGGACCCATGTATTGGCCCCATTGAATTTTTAACCAATTGACGGATGAAAGCAACTAGAATGTTGGGACTCAGTAGCGAACTATGACGAGAGAAAAAAAAATTAACACCTGAAGATGCGTCTCTATTGACGCGAAACCGGTAGTAGACCTGTATATAAAAGGATCTCAATAAAAACAGCTGAAGCGGCTCCGGAATTTATTGATTGTTTTATAAGAGGACATTTTAACTCAATTTTCAAAATGGTTTCTTTTACTATATATAGTCATACAATCAATTTTTTAAAACAATTGATAAATTCATAAAAGAAAAAAAAATAACACAAAACAATTCAAATCGACTTAAAACATTTTTTTGGGTGGACATAGCCGTGTAATAGAAACTCCGAAACTTCACTGACATCATTCTTAAAGCTTAATTGAGGAACAGCTAAAACCGAAATACGACATCTTCATTATTGCGACAACAGTGAGCGTGTAAAGAAAAGTGGTAGTACATTTGCACCAGCGCTGGCGTTCGAGCGTTAATGGCTGTGAAAGGCACTCACTAGGACTAGAAACTGGGCGGATAATGCTTTGTGTAAGCAGTCCTCAGTTGACCAGCGATTGCTCGGCCACCGAATGTTGGGCTACTGAATGCCGTGAGATGAGCAATCAAATCATCCCGCGGCAGGACGTACTCAAACTTTGGTAGGGTGTAGTTTTCCTTCAACTTCCTCGTTATAGGCGCCCTCCTGCGTTTGTTCTCACCTATTAGTACCTGCAATCATTCTTGCTACTTTCAGATATGTACCGCAATCTTATTAATAAGGTAACCTGTATTACTTTCCATACAACAACGTTGGTCCAAAGGTTCAACGGTGCACTGATAAGTTAGTCTTGGTACTAACTGCCTTCCTGCAGAAGAGAGTACGTATCTGAGAGCTTACTGCATTAGCCTTGGAATCTACTGTGTTGATATCGAGTGAAAAAAAAATACATCTTAAATACTTGAAACTGTACACCTTTTTTAACTTCGTTCCTTCTATTTGGCACTCAACCTATTTAACTCTCATTTCCACAATCATTACTTTCGTTTTTGGTCTGTTGTTCTTCATTCTATAACCCTTACACCTCTGGTCTAGCTGTGAAATATTAGACTTCAGCCGTTCAATTGAGTCTTCCATCACAACAAAGTCGTCGGCATATGCGAGATTGCTTGTTTTCACCTATTTTAATCTCACCCTGTCAGGCTATCGCCTTCAACATACGATCCAGAAATAATATGAACGATAGGCGTGACATGTTGCAGCCTCGTCTTATCCCTAAAAGAGCCCTGAATCATGAACGTAATAAACCGTCCAATTTAACTGCAGCCTGAGAACCAAAGTAAAGACAATTAACTGTGTACGTAAGTTTACCTCCTATTCCATAATCTTGTAGAAATGACAATAAATTCCTCCTGGGAACGCGAACATCAGCCTTCTCTAAATCTGTAAAACACAAAGTTCCATGTTCCACTCATAAAGCTTCTAGATTATATGCGGCAAGCTAAAGATTTGGTCCTGAGAGCCGAAACACACACTGATTTTCATCAAACTTGTCTTCCACTACTACTATTTTCTCACAACGCTAATAAAAGAGATTAATTGTTCAATCTGCTCTGTATCCATGCTAGAAAATTGGTGCGATTACTGCTTTCGTCCATTCAGATGGAACCTGTCCTGATTCCCATGCCATGTTAATTATCCTGTTCAACCATTTGAGACCCGACATTCAGCCTGTATTTGATGAGTTCTGACCTAATTTAATCTATCCCAGACGGTTTATTGCACTGCAATCCATTGACCACTAATAGTAAAGAAAATACATACGTAAACACCATTCGAGGACGTCTATTTTCAGCAATGGGACCAACTTTTCCGATGACCAATAAAGTGCGCACAGCCCTGTCTTAGCCCCAATGATTTTCTTCTATTTGCGCCCCTAAAGAATAATTTGGGGGCCGTCATTTTGATAAAGATGATGTCGTAATCTAAGGTAAAAAGCGCCAAATTTCGTCAACGTGCCTAATTTCGTCCCCCTAACTTTCTCCTTTCTGCCGATAAGGGCGCCATCGGTGATATTTTTCGTTATTTGGGCTCAAGGCCACCAGTTAGTGGTGAAAGTTTGATGCGTCCAGTCTTCTGCGAGGCCGTTTGAGGAAACATATTCTTGTTTGTCAGACGGTGAGTTCTGGAAACACTATTTGTAAACACTCTTTTCGAATGATTATAATGTATTTATGTAGTTGTATTTGACATATCTGTTTAGCGCAAGCTACAAATTGAATGATCTGAGCGTTTTGCCATGTCTGGTTTACATTACGTAGTGTAGGAAGTCACCATATTGACAAGTGGGATGTTCATATTTTTGTTTGCCATGTCTGGCTTACATCACGTAGTGTAGGAAGTCACCATATTGGCAAGTGGGATGTTCATATTTTTGTTTGCCATGTCTGGCTTACATCACGTAGTTTAGGAAGTCACCATATTGGCAAGTGGGATGTTCATATTTTTGTTTGCCATGTCTGGCTTACATCACGTAGTGTAGGAAGTCACCATATTGGCAAGTGGGATGTTCATATTTTTGTTTGCCATGTCTGGCTTACATCACGTAGTGTACGAAGTCACCATATTGGCAAGTTGGATGTTCATATTTTTGTCCCCTCATCTATTCCTAAATTCGTCCAGGGGACGAAATTTAGATGGCGCCTAGGAAGAAGTGGGCAATAAATGCGGTGGATATGGGATATAAACCTGCGAGTAAGCCATTTAGTATGCCTAGGGCAACTCTCAAGGATTATAAGAGGAAAATAGAAGGTAAAAGTGCTGAAGAGTTAATTGAAACAGCTATTGGTAGCAAACCAGTTTTTTCATGTGACCTAGAGACTGGTTTGGTGTCTTATTGTAAAGACACGGAGAAAAAATTCTGTGGCTTTACTCTGAATGATCTTAGACAAATAGCATTTCAGCTTGCTACACGGAATAATGTAGCTCACCATTTTCAGTCAGGCAAAAAAGCAGCTGGACGGAAGTGGCTGCATCTGTTTCTTCAGACACATCCGACACTTTCCGTACGAACGCAGCAATCCTTGTCAGTAGCTAAGGTACAAGGTTTCAACAAGAAAGTGTTAACCTCTTTTTTTCTGAAATAAATCGCATTTTGCGATCACCTATGGCTTCACTGTACTAGGTTTAGATGGAATACCAAAGTGCGGCAAAGTGGCGGAGTGGTCAACGCGTCCCGGGTTCGAATCCCGGCCGGGCACAAACTTTCATTCGCCGCACTTTGGTATTCCCTCTTAACCTAGTACAGTGAAGCCGTAAGTGATCGCAAATTGCGATTTATTTCATTAAAATGAACGTTGTAACGTCGTCAAAAATATATAACTCTTTTTCTCTATTTTGTAAAGTTACTAATCGAAATTTTTTGTATTTTGTAATCTATATCTAATACAAATAAATATTTTAACATGTCTTTATTATTATTACCTTGTTTTTAAACTGGTTATATCACTTTACAAGACGTATTAGTAGGGAACGAAAATAGGACCACTTTTTCAAGTGTGGTAAAAGTGCATTGGGTTTGAAGTTTTTTTCTGTAAAGATAACAAATCGTTTCTGATATATATTGAGTTAAACACCATCTGTAGGCTTAGTTGGTGATGTTATATAAATTATTTGGAATTAATTAATTTAAAGATATGGTATTCGTAGGCCAAAACCTGACTAGGGGACGGAATTTGGGTACTTTACCTTATAAGGTTACACGTTGTCTGTACAGCAGCCAAAGGACTTCTTTGCTACTGGCTTTCAAGGACTTGTAAATATATGGGATAAGTAGCTAAATGTACAAGGTCAATACGTGGAAAAGTGAAATAAATGTCAGAAAGTTATTTCGATTATTTTTACCTCAATTCAGTTTTGCGACTTATTTCTCGACATGTCCAGGAAAACCACTTGCAATAGTGGCCGAAACGTCAAACAATTTCGTAAATTAACAATATAGTTATAGACCCTGACCATTTTTAATCATAAGCTAGAGATGTTTCACATTGTAGATATTAAAACAGCACTTCTGAAACGCCCTTCGATCTAATATATAGTGCGTCCGTATGTATGTTCGTGTTGCAAACAAATCTACAGTTTTGATCCAATCTTTTTCAAATTTTGTACACGTAAGGTTCAGTCCATGAAGACGGTCGCCGTAAGTGTAAGAATCACGTACAATACATAATTCACGCGATATGACGTTATAAACAATGAGATGCGATGAAAACTGCTGTATTTAGCGACAATGCTGCTCATTTTCTCCCAAACCACTGGACCGATTTCAACCAAATTTGTACACATATTCCTTATCGTGAGGTAACAATTGCTGAAGGGTTAAGATTCACGACACATGGTTCAAACGATATGACGTCATAAACAATAGGAATCGCAAAAAACTGCCTTATAATGCAGCGAGATTTTATACATACGCTTTATGAGAATGAGAGTACTTAGCGACTTGCAACAAACTTTAAAAATAATTTCAAACATTTATTAAACTTTTTATCGCTGACAACCATAGCAAAACGATGGAAGGAAAAAAGTTTCTCGCTTACTACTTTTCCGCTGTTTATGTAGTAAAACTACGGGATTCGGTATTGACGTTACAATTCATAATTTCTACAGTATAAATTGTAGCCGCAGGAAATTTTAGAGACTGTATACACGCATATAGGTTATTGTACTTTCTAAATTGTATCGCAGTACGACATCTAGTTCTTGAGATATGCGCACATAAACAGTAGCGTTCATGGAAAACCGCCACATCAAGCACAAAGTTTTGATCTATTACTTCTTTACTACTAACTGTATTCCCAAGAGATTTTAGACATACAACCATTATATAAATGTATATATACCAGAAAAATGGCAGAAAGACAGAAATAAATACCCGGGCAACGCCGGGATTTTAGCTACTAATTTATAAACATTAAATGATTATCGAAAACCCAAAATATGAAACTCATGGTCCAAGGAGGAAGATAAAAGCGACATTGAGGTGCAGTCGGTGCTGACTATCCTCTACATCTACATCTACATGGGATACTCTGCAAATCACATTTAAGTGCCTGGCAGAGGGTTCATCGAACCACAATTATACTATTTATCTCCCATTCCATTCTCGAATAGTGCGCGGGAAGAAAGAACACCTGAATCTCTCTGTTCGAGCTCTGATTTCTCGTATTGTATTCTGATGATCATTTCTACCTATGTAAGTGGGAGTCAACAACATATTTTCGCATTCGGAGGAGAATGTTGGCGATTGGTGTTTCGCAAGTAGCCCACGCCGCAGCGATAAGCGCCGTTGTTGTAATGATTCCCATCCCAGATCCTCTATCATTTCCTCGTGACAATACGAAACGAGCTGCCCTTCTTTGGACTCTTTCGATGTCCCCCGTCAAACCCACCTGATAAGGATCCGACACTGGGCTGCAATACTCCAAAAATGGACGGACAAGCGTAGTGTATGCAGTTTCTTTAGTAGTTCTGTTACATCTTTTAAGGATCCTGCCAATAAAACGCAGTCTCAGGTTTGCCTTTCCCACGATATTATCTACGTGTTCTTTCCAGTTTAGGTCTGAAGTAATAGTAATTCCTAGGTATTTTGTGCAGTTTACGGCCTTCACATTTGATTGATTTATGTTGTAAACAAAGTTTAACGGATTTCTTTTCGTACTCATATGGACGCCTTCACTCTTCTCATAATTTAGAGTCAATTGCCAATTTTTACACCATACTGATATCTTATTCAGATCGTTCTGCAGTTGGTTTTGATCTTCAGATGATTTTACTAGACGGTAAATGACGGCGTCATCTGCAAACAACCTAAGAGAGCTACTTAGATTTTCCCCTAAATCGTTTATGTAAATAAGAAATAGCAGAGGACCAATAACACTACCCTGTGGAACGCCCGATATCACCTCTGTTTTAGTCGATGCCTTACCATCGATTACTACGAACTGTGTCCTCTCTGACAAGAAATCCCCTATCCAATCGCAAATTTGTGGCGATATACCATAACCACGCAATTTGATTAAAAGCCGCTTGTGAGGTACGGTGTCAAAAGCTTTCTGGAAATCAAGAAATACGGAATCGATTTGCGAACCTTTGTCGATAGCACCCATCACTTCGTGTGTTTCGCATGCCTCTGAAGACTTGACGAGGTAATCAGCGAGCTGTCGTCTCCCCATGCGCGCTGCTTCACGAATTTTGCGCTGCCCAAGTTTTATTACTGCCCTGAAGACTTGTAGCGGCTCACGTATGGACTTTACGCGCCCCAGGCGAGACGCAGCGCAGTCACTTTGGTCTTGCCCTTAACTCACCTAGTATGCATTACGGCGAGTTTAAACCTTATATCGCGGAAATCTCAAAGGGTGCTCCCGCAAAAGAGGCCTTCCTCGTTAAAGGGGAGATAAAGGCGTAGATCCTCGTCAGAGATAACTTGCGCTTTTAGATCAGCGGGTACAAAGCTGTGTGTGTAGTGTGTGCTCAACACTTGGCGAGCTAGGTGCAAGGTGCTTCCAAACGCTCGGGTGTTAGCTTGCATTGGGCACTCATCCAGCGCTTCATCGGACGCAGTGCTCCTTGTTCCACAAGGGTTTCTGAGCGAAACAAAGTCTCTTTAGCAAATACGCAATGAATTTTCGTTCAAAAATGTTCAAATGTTTGTGGAACTTATGGGACTTTATTACGGGGTCATCAGTCCCTAAGCTTACAAACTACTTACGAACTAGCTAAGACTAAGGACGGCACAAATATCCATGCCCGAGGGGGGATTCGAACCCTCGACCTTAGTGGCCGTGCAGACCGTGACTGGAGCGCCTCGGTCCCCTCGGCCACCGCGGCCGGCTTGAATTTTCGTCCGAATAGCCAAGTGAAAACTGGAAAAAATGGGCATCAGAATTTGGTATCTTGCATCGAAGAACCTTCTTTATGACGATCGTTGTTTTTTTGTTTTGTTTTTATTTCTTGGTTTACGTTGTATTAATTGGAATAAACAGTTTTTTCTCATCTTTACTTTCTTCTGTTTTGTGTACACTAGATGGCCAGGATTACTCACGTATTTTATACGATGAAAACTGGGAAACATGTTAGGCACACAACAGGGTCGAACTGGCACTGTAAGATCAAGAGACTTTCTTCAGAAAGGCGTACACTCTGTAGAGTCAATTCTCTATGAATGCGGAGTACCAAAAACAACTATATATATTTAGTTTGTAATTCATAGTTTCATACTTGCATGTGATGAATACATAATTTATAATTATAATTCTTTTGGGCAACAAACCTTTTTTTTTTTTTTTTTTTTTTTTTTTTTTTTTACTTTCATCCCTACCAAGTTTTATATACAAATTTAATTTTGTTCTCTCTGTAAATATCCTATGTTATGCCTGTTGAAGTAATAATATCCAAAATTTAATGCTCTGTTCTTTGTCAACTATTAGAGTGATAATATCTAAATACCGCAGTGGAGTAGCCGAGCGGTCTAAAGCACCTCGCTGCGGAGCGCGCGGTTGCTCGCCGTGGAGGTTCGAGTCCTCTCTGGGGCATGGGTGTGTATGTTTGTACGTAGGTTAGTTTACCTAGGTTTAAGTTGTTGGTTAGTTACGGACTGATGACCACGCAGTTTGGTCCAATAGATTTACAGACATTTGAACATTTGACTTTGAATATCTAAATGTAAAATTTGATGATGCTTCTGACACGTATAAATAATTCTACGTACCTTAAAACAATGTAGAAAATAAGAACACTGATGGAGGGGAATGATTACATCATAGGGTAATTAGGAAATCATGTCCATAGATGTCATTCAGTCCGAGGGGGGATTCGAACCCCCGACCGTAGTGGCCGTGCAGACCATGACTGGAGCGCCTCAGTCCCCTCGGCCTCCGCGGCCGGCTATATACTTAGTCCTTCTACTGTTTAGATATGTGTATTGTAACATAACTGTTTTATTGTAGAGAGAACAATTCTAAGGAAATTATTTAGTTTTATGGAGGGAGAATAAAGGGCCTTGTACGCCCGTAAGTTGGATGAATTTTAGGTGAGTGGGAATATTACACATCTGATAAAAGCCAACGATTGATGTGCACAGGTTACGACATTTAAATGGGCAGGAAGCGACTGTTAACGCATACATTTTTCTCAACTGAAGTATACCAAAGAATGAAGGGGGAAAATATTTAACAAATAGCTGATACAGTCCGTGATACTTTATTTACAAAAAAGAAGGAAAGGAAGCTTGGAGTTTAACGTCCCGTCGACAGCGTGGTCATTAGAGACGGAGCTTATGCTCGGAGTATTTGGATAAGGATGTGGAAGGAAATTGGCCGTGCCCTTTCAAAGGAACCATCCCGGCATTTGCCTGAAGTGATTTAAGGAAATCACGGAAAAACGTAAATCTGGATGACCCGACGTGGATTTAAACCAACGTCCTCCCGAATGCGAGTCCAGTGAGTTACAACTGCGCCACCTCGCTCGGTACGTAGTTACAAGTTTGAGAAACAGCAGAAGGAACGATAGTTATGATTTTATCACCCCCAACTAATGGCAATATCGTAAGACATAGAGCATAAGTAGGCTAGAGAGGTAAGTAGGCTAGGTCCTTCACGAAGCAACAACCATACTGATGTTTTCTCGGAATAATTTAGGGAAATCACGGGAAATCTTTATCAGGATGGCCAGGCGGGTTTGAACTGCCGTCCTCCCGAATGCAAATCTAGTGTGTTACCACTGCACCAAGTCGCTCGGTGGTTCGGTTATGAAATAAACACATACTGTTGGGTACGGTACGGTAGGGTTAACGCCTACGAAGAAACTACCGCTCAAACAGAGGTGCAATGCGGGTTGCCTCCTTCTCCATCGCCTCGCCACGTGACACTGACAAACCACACAGTGATGTGGGACTGCTTGAGCGCGACTCTCCAGCATTCGCCACAGTGCTTGGTGTCTCGAACAACCAAATCACAGAATAAGGAGTATACAAAGAGGAAACTCCCGCTGCAGTCTGTCGTCCAAAATTTAATGCGCATGCGCGGAATCGGCCATCTTGAAAAGCAGTAAACGTATGATCACTCCCTACTCTGTGGCGTGGTAATGCGCCGACTTTGTTTTTTAATTCTGTATTTTAACTGCCTGAATCGCATAAAAGTAAACAAGTATTTGGTACAGTGAAAAGAAAGAACTATGTGTCAGTGGTTGGAGCTGTTCCGTTTTTATTATGGGCAGCAATAAAAGAAAAGGCGGCCGATGGTGTTCAGCACCTAATTGCCGCAATAATTCGAATACAAATAAGGATATAAGTTTCTTCACCTTCCCAAAAGTTTCTGAGCAGTAAGTGAACGTCGTTATATGTGTAGTCAAAGTTAAATGTTATCAGTTTCGAATGAGAGTAATGTGTGCGTAATTATTAAAAGTAGCCTTGCTTCTTCTCTTGACGATAACTCTCGCTGTTGCTGTTGCTGCAGCAGTTCAACAGCATCGAAATGTTGAAATGTTGAATGTTATATTTTATAAGTTTAACGTTGCAGGGAATAATATAAAATGTATGACAAAGAATAGTGCGTAAGTAGGCAGGTAAAATTTTACTTACGGCATTGGAGGCGTAGTGTGCTAATGTTGGCAACGAATGCTCTTTGGATACTCAAACAAATAGATTAAGGGGAATAATTATTTTATGCTGTTCCTGTTCTGTGGTTGACAGGTTCCTCTATATTGCCTTCTCTGATAGTAAATTATTGATACTCCTAAAGCAAATACAACTTTTATATATGCCCAGACGTCATTAGTTCTGTGTAATCACGTTGTACTGCTAAGTCTGATTCAATATTTTGTGCGAATGTATTCGTGTCAAATAAAACCTGGCAGTTGTAAAGTCACTTTCTTGTTTATAACTAATTTCCCACACATAACTCCGCGTTATTTGGAATTTTTCTAGAGATAAGCACCAAATAAAACGATCGTCGAATCCACTGTACATTTTCGTAGTTGTATTAAGATTTAGGCCTATTTTTGTTTCGTTGGATTACAATTAGGTGCAAGAAGATGGCGCAAAATATATGAAAGCCGTTTCCTTTCGTAAAAGTCGGTGAGATTAGTTGCAGTTAGTAAAAAGTCAATTTCCAGCCAAAATACTAAGTGGCTATAGTTCCGCGTTTACTGCTTTTCAATATGGCGTCGAGCGCAACGCTTGGTAACATACAGATCAAAGGCGCCGCCCCCAGCTTTCCCTTCTGTATGCTCCCTATTCTGTGACCAAGTTCTAGTTCCTGCGTCCAGCTGATACTCCCGTATATTGTTCCCTGGTCGGCTGATCTACGGCAGTTAACATCGGTATTCGTCACAGCAGTGACATAGGTATTCGTTACTGCAGTACCTGAATTGCCCGTCGGCTATCACCTTCACACGACGAGAACGCCATTTGACACACGTCCTCGATGTTACGGCAGTGTTGCCGTAACTTATTATCTAACAATTGTAGTTTTGTTTGTGAATCCATATGGAGGACACGTACGAAGTCCACCTGATATGCAGAACACTGTTTTTACTTTTCACCCAAACATGTTTCAGCAACTCTGCGCCATCATTACTTAAATTGGAAAGAACACAGAATGTATTGTAGGGAAGGCGACCAGAGACCACGTTTCATCGGCGGAACACGTAGAAGATACAACAGCACTACTAAAGAAACTGCCTACACTACACTTGTGCGTCCTATTTAGGAGTATTTCTGCGAATTTGGATCCAAACCAGGTGAGACTGACTGACGATTTAGAGAAGGGCAGCTCGTATTATCGCGATATAGTTGAATAGAGAGTCACGGAAACAATGCACGAGTTGCGGTGGAAATGATTAAAAGAAAGGCGTTACTTGTTACGGCGAGATCTACGTGTGAAATTTCTTTCACCAACTTCTCCGAACGGAATATATATTAATATAATTTTACATGATGGCAGTTAGTAGTGCAACTGGAATAATTCATATACTAGTGAATACAAGTGTATTCTAAGCCACAGTTGCTTGTTGAAAAAGGAAATTTTTAATACTTCATATGTAATGCACAACCAGTTTCGATGCACTATGGCATCATTTTCAAGTGCTCCACAGTAAAGAAATGTTTTATAAATATACAAAGTAAAGACAAAAAGAAAGGTACATTACAATTTGGGAAATGGTCAAAAGAGTGTTATAACATATGATGTTATATGTATCTTTTGGCCAGCAGCTGTTTTAGGACCAAGTTGTTCAGAAGCCTGTACTTGAGAGAGATGGGTCGGTCCAATTCAACCTAGAAGTCAGATTGTTCGAATCAAGGAAAATAGTCGAGCAACTTTCGTCACATTGATAGTGGTGCTGTGTAAGGTGCTCCATATGTCTATCTGAGCAGGCTGGACATTCATTCAACATTAATTGTAACACAGTGTAAAACCACACTACGTTCAGCTCATAGGTAACACCTTTCATTGGTGACGTTTAGTAGAAGACTCTGACTTCTAGGTTGAATTGGACTGACCCATCTAATTCTGTACAACTTGATCCTAAAACAGCTGCTGGCCAAAATGATACATATAAGATCATATGTTATAAAACTCTTCTGATCATTTTCAAAATTGTAATGTATCTTACTTTTTGTCTTTACTTTGTACTTTTATAAAACATTTCTTTACTGTGGAGCACTTGAAAATGATGCTATAGTGCATCGAAACTGGCTGTGCATTACATATGAAGTATTAAAAAATTTCCTTCTTCAACAAGCAACTGTAGCTTAGAATACAATTGTATTTCCTAGTATATGAATATATATTGTTAGCACCCACCTTCATAGGGAGACATGATCATCATAATAAAGTAAATCATATCGAAAACAGAAAGATTTAGGTCTTCCTTTATCACTCGAGCTATTAAAGAGTGTAACTGTAGAGAAACATCGAAAAGTGGTTCGGTGAACCCTCTGCCATGTACTTCAATGTCATTTGCAGAATATCCTTGTAGTTTTAGATGTAGATCATCAGTGGTTTATTTTCTACTTATTTATAGCTGTCTAAATCAAATAGATTGTTTTAGTACTAACTTATGTGTAAATATTAGCCCTAAGTCGTGTGTCTTATTTTTGGTTATTAGCTTGGCTTCACATTTCATGGTCGTGGAAGACCTTTTTTCCATTTGTAGAGAATGGTAGCATTGTCATCTGAAAGGAAGTAATTTGTGTGAACATTGTGATGAGCTAATACTCTATTGCCAGAGTGGAACGTAAATTTCATGAGCAGAGATATTTCTACCATCATCGTGTATTAACTGCTACTTATGTTTTGTTTCGAGCACACTTTCTCTTCCGCGTTTCTGTGCACAACAAACAAGCCATACACATAGTTTGGTGACGTTTTCTTTCACCATGACTTCACATTTTGGAAAAATCGACCGTGTACGCTGTGGTTATTATGTGCATCTACCCGTCGGCGTTCATTTCTTCTCCGGTGGGAATGGCAGTGTGTGTGTGGATATGGATAGGCGTGCGTGTATGTACGTTTTAACCGTCTATGTCATCATTTCTGCATACCTCCTTTAACGTATTAAATAATGTATTTTGCGTAGTGTGCTATATTCATTCATGAATAATTTCCCTCCTCCTATTGCTTTTTGTTTATGGTAATTTTCCTCTATAGTGAGTTTATGATATCGGCTGTGGCTTAATTTTAACATCTTTATGTTTGTTTCTATATTAGTTGGATGGCGGTTGTGGGCTGTGATGAATATGAATATATGGAGGACATAATGAAGATTGGCATTTGTAAATTTTCTTCGAAACCAGTGCGTTTCTGGTGAATGAGGTACACGTAAAATAGGTGTCAATGGCAGGGCCGAGGTATTCACCTCGATTGCATCGATGCATCGATTGCCACCCCATTACTGAAATTAAGCACCGTCGAGCATTGCTTGTGCAAGGATCGATGACCGTCCATGTACGCCTTGTTGTTGACAAGAGGGAAGAAATAAGACTTTTGGTGTAAAGTCCCTCATCATCCGTATGAATAAGAGAGAGCACATCACCAGAGAAGATTCTCAGAGCGAAAGAACTCTGCATAGGTTCTCAATTTCGTATGAATAAAAACTTCAAAGCATATACTCCGAGAAGGAAGTCCATTCTCGCTAGCTCCCTTCCTTCTCGAGTAAGTTCTCCGTGTGTCATGCAGGCACATAGCAGCTGTTCAGTTGTATATTTCTTTCATCAAGCTTCATCAGGCAAATCATTTGTGGAAGAGGCATCTACGTTTTCAGAAAGAACTGAACTTTTTTTACATACTAGTTTGTTGGGCAGCAGCATTTTATTAAGCCTAAATATGAAACGTATTCTTCTGGCGATTTTACAAAATTTTCGTCATGCGAGAACCTGCATAGTTATTGAAGTTGGGTTATCACAATTTGCGAACTAAAATTTAATAATTTATCACATTTTCATGTTTCAACGTGGAATGGTATCAGATCTTTAAATTTGTCATCCAATAGTCTGCTGCTAAGCGATAGGTCATGTTAAAAGAAACAAGACTGTTAGGTACGTAATTAATCAGTTATTAATTTTCCTGTCTTTTGTAAGTGCTTCTAACATAGGAGAATTTTCTATTACGACCAGGAAACGCATGTTAAATAGGCCAAGCCTTTTCGCGGAATGGACAAGAGCAGTGCAATAATAATAATAATAACACTATACCCGGTACTCAGCAATATTTATTTTGTGATACAGACTGTGAAGTCCTGGAATGCAGTTTATTTAGAAATAACTTCATAAGACCATATTTAAAAACATACAATATTATTTTGCTATGTTGCTGTTTATAACTGTAAACATGCACTTCAAATAAACGGGTAAAACACGCAGCTGAATCCACTTGTGTTTCTTTACCATGAAAGAACTCCTCTGATATCACTCTCGTCACTATATAAAATGCATGAAATGTCACACTAGTGATTTTTCTGAAGGAAGATATTCGTTAAGAATTGTATTTCTTCAGACTACATATAAAGGAACTTGAACCGTGCGGTTCGATTTTCGAGTTCCGCTCCGTGGAATTGCGATTATCGTTGCCATTTCCACCGATATATCTCTGTTTCCCCGAGTGGGAAGTGGAGTGATTTTCGGGGCGGAGGCGTGTGGCAGTGTGTCACCAGATGGTGGATTTCGGCGACGGTTACACCTGTTGGTGGTTCTGTGCCCCATGGTTCTCTAGCAAGGGAATGTGGAAGTCAAGTTTGGTATCGGAGTGTGACACTTACCAGGGGATATTTGAGTGCTGCACTGTAATACATCTGTCTATTTCAGAAGTGTTGTGTATTATTTAAGTCGCCAAATAATTTGTACGTCGTGGATGGAGATGCCTGTTGTTATTGCCGTGTGATATTGTGTGCCTGGCATAGAACCGTGACGCCTCACCTGCATACGGCACTAGTTAGTTGGTGATGCACAAACTGATTACAAGTTGGTAAGCTTATGCTCGGTGGACTTGAGGTAATATCACTTCTAGTAAGTTGTCACAAGATCTGTAAGGTTATTTGATGATAATAGCGCTCTCGAACATTTGTGTCTGTGACACAATTTTATGTTTTATGTGCACCGATTTTGTGAGCGCTTATATTTGATATTTATTCATTGCTGTGACTCTGCGCTACCTTCCGTGGTCCTTACGTGTAGGCGACTATTTAACGCGGGGTGCCAATGCCTATGTTGGCGCATTTTCTTCCACATTTGGATTAACGATAATCTGTTGTCCCGTAATATTTCAAAAATTTTGTGTAGTGTATTTGATTACTTTTAAGCTGTTGTTGATTTATGGACAGTTTAGTAATTGTTTCCTTTATATTTGTATGTTCCAGTTGTGCATTGAGGTTGAGATTTGTAGTCTGGCGGCCGGACCCAGCGGACAGGGCCCGGTTAGGTTTCCACTCCAGTGGTGTGCGGGTTCCTGCACTTAGTGTTGAAACCTAGTATCTGAGTACCTGTAATTGATTTCACGATAGCTTTCTCCTTACGGGCTCTTGGCTACTGCGGTTCGTAGTCAAGTTAAATTCTTGTCCTTTAAATACTGGTTTTCTTAAGTTGCATTTGTAAGTTCATTTCCTTGTTTTGTTTTTAAAAGAGTGCTCGCGAGCATTTCCCTTGTTTTTAAGTGTCAATTATGACTTTGTTTTAAATTGTTCCTATTGTTCTAGTGCAGTTTCCTTATTTAAGTTTTGCTAAGGTTGTCTGCCTGTTAGCAAAATCTATTTTGCTTGATTCTCTATTGAGTTTTGTTTATAGAATAAGGAGCTATTCAGGTGTCCCTTAAATAAATTGTTCGTTAAACTGGCAAATATTGTTACTTGGGGCTTGGACCTTTCGTCAATAACACCTTTTCAGAACTTTTTTGCCTCCTAAGCAACACAAGTTTATGAAACCCCAGTGAAACGTAACCTTAATAGAAGATACTCTGCTCGAAGTGCGATAGAGATCTCAATTCAGAAAACTGAGAAACGTCTCTACGGAATCGGAGAAGTATATTCTTTGACTCGCTTTATTCACACGAACCTGAGCATCTTAACTGAAATCCAGACTATAAAGTAGATACTCTGTTTTATTGACACGGCCCAAAGTCTTGGATTAACTTGCAAATTACTCTGCTGTGTCTCAGGGAGTGAGGGCATTGCACACTGTTGATGGTGATCCGACCGTCGGATGGGGACGTTATGCTCGGCGGCCTTCCAGTTGCTTTCCGAGACGAGAAGGGTGTGTGCCGACACCGGGATTCAACTTCTTCATCCATCCATCCATTGTCTCCTATTCAACACGTCATGGTACTACATATACGTCAATTAGAACCTACACTTGATATAACAACTGCAACACACAGTGCCGTCGGGTGAAAAGAAGAGGAATAACCTTTACAGTTATGTGGCTCGCCCTGCTCTTAGGGTTTCCCAGCCATTTATACGACACCATTTCATTTTAACCGTCGTTACACTGTGTGCCAGACGAAGTACGCAGTTAACCTTTAACTGGGGATGTGTGCTGTTCACAGCACCCTAGTTGTAAAAGTTTACTGGTATTTAGTGAAGCATGTTTTAACACTGATAAGTAGCTTGTTACCTTCGTTCAAAGATATCCGCATTGTTGCGAAATCATTGTTTATGTGGGTGGGGGGGTGCTAATAACACCACACCTACCTAATAGTGTGACTTTCTGTGCCGAGTAGTGCACATCATGTCACACGAAGAGGAGCAAAAACGTCTTAGAAGGCTGTTGTAGAAAGTTTTCAATGACAATGAAGACTGTGGAGATTCGAGAGTTTGAAGATTGGGATGACAATGATGGTGCTGCTGAAGATATGGCGTCCTCCTTTTCACAACACCGGAGAAGTTTATGCTTAGCGAGAATAAAGTAAAATAGGATGACAACATCTAAGCCTAATAATATCATAACAAAAAAGCAAAATATAGTAACTCAGCTTCCAGGAACCAAACTAATTGCTAAAAACTACAAGAACGCTGTAGAATGCTGTACTCTGCTCACAAATGCGCAAATAATTTGCTCAGTAGCAGATTGCACCGAACTTTATATGCATCCTCAAGTCTTAAAAAGAGTTGCAAATTCGGCTGTACCAAGATCCATCCGATTGAAGGCAGCTAAGATTGCAAACACGGGAGGTTTTATTCTAGCAGTTCAAAGAAATAAATGCACATCAGGAAGATGCATAGTTTGCCCAAAAAATGCTGACAAATAAACCAAACTCTTCTGTTGCAAGCGTAGCCAATTTATGAGTTTAAATCATATGAAAATAATCTCCAGTCAGTGTATTAATTCAGAATCTTCTTCCAGTGATGATGAAAATGTTCAGTACAGAAATGTGATCTTTCTCTAGACTTTTGACATGAACGATTATTTTGAGTTATATAAAAATGTCTGTTACTTTGTCTGTTAATATCTCTCTATCATTTGAAAATGGTTGAAGCTTTTCTTATTTGATTAAAATTTCAAAAATAGTATGTTTACTAACATTTGAAATTATTTCACATATGTTATTTATTTATCAGTTATGGATAATTATTCAAGTACCTCAGTGATTAAAATTGTACTTAAATGAATTAATAAAAGACTAATTTTAGAAAAAATAGATGCCTCAGTATCGTATTTATGTAGGATCCTGTGAACACTCCACATCACTAGTTATGTTACGAATGCTCAGCTCCCCAGCTAAAGGTTAATGAGAACTACCCAATATGCTACAAATGTTTTATTGTTTCACAACAGCCATATCGGGTTATGCCATTGTCAAGTGATACCCGCAAAGAACCTATGTTAGCTATTTTGTATACATGTTTTATGATTGTGAAATGGATGTCTATGAGGCAACAGTACTTACGTCATGTAATAGATATTTCATATTTACGAAAACGTTTACTTAATTGGATATTTTCGTTTTCGTATTTCAGTAAGTTGTAATATTAAACTCACATGGTATACATGATATATGTTTAAATTTAATTAAATATAATCTTTTGTAATGCGATAATGTCTCTCTGGTTACTCAGATGTTGTGTGTGAATATTATCTGAATTTTGTTATCTATGAATCTAAAATACTGTATCTTTAGATTACCCGTTATGTCATAGTGTTTCGATAAATGTTTCTAAATAAAGGTTGTGTTTAAATTATGTGTGGTCATTGAGAATTTCGTCATGGGTTGTGTTTATATGGATAAATATTTCCAATTATTCCATAAAATTAATTAATATACAATTAAACTTTTGAGGGGCAACCCTCAGTCGCAAAGTACGAATATAATCGTAACCAGGTTTCAATGCCGCTATGGGATTTTTCTTCAGACGAAGATGAATATGTTAAAACTACATGTCAAGATCTAAAATAATACAAAAATATCTGACATAATCAGATAGTCATACCTAAAAAGTAAATAATTGTGGCCAGGCGGAGCAGTCACTGAGGGCTGCAATGTCTCTGCTGCCAACGTCGACAGTTAAATTTCTTCCTGTTTGATCAAATCAAATGTTCAAATGTTTGTATAGCTTATGGGACTTAACTACGGGGTCATCAGTCCCTAAATTTACAAACTACTACTGAACTAGCTAATCCTAAGGACTGCACAAATAGCCATGCCCGAGTGGGGATTCGAACCCCCGACCGTAGTGGCCGTGCAGACCGTGACTGGAGCGCCTCAGTCCCCTCGGCCACCGCTGCCGCCTTCCTGTTTGACTGACACAGAATTTATTACAACTTTTGCATGTGATTTTATAAATTCCTGAGCTATTTAATTTTACTTTATCGGTAAGGGTTTTTTGCAATTTTGTGTTAAGGTTGGTTTTCGTTCGAAATGCAAGTTTAATTTGTGTGTCTTCGAAAATTTCGTTGCTTTCGTTTGAGATATTGCCTCTGTGATGTATCTATAATCAATAAAACTCTTCAGGTGTGAGACGGCGTTGTCAATCTTGCTCACATACCGAAACGAAAACATGAAGTTAAATTGTTTTCGTAACAGACAGATGCCATGTGGAATATCTGTTTACATGATGTAAGAATTACTACCTCAAAGAAAATCTTTCACACTCACAAAAAATAATACATTTCTACAGAATATCTAACATAAATTCCTTCAAGGCATCACTTGACTGTAGCATAAGCCGAAGCGGCGTTGTGAAACAATAAAACATTTGCAGCACACTGCGTAATTCTCAGTTACTATAATGTCTTATTACGACGTATTTCAACCTACAATAAGAAAAAGAAGTACGCAATGTTGCTGGGGAACACACACTCTGAACCCCGTGAAGGAAAAGTACTACGGCTAGTGGTTTTCGTATTCTTCACTAGTTAAATCAACTGAGAGAGTGTAAGATTTGGGACACAAAAAATAGAAAGAAGTATTGTACTCTCCAAAGATGACAGATACTTCCAGCTGTTAGCTGTTGGAATAAGAGGTATGTTTAACAGAGACATGTACAGATTTGTTGACGTATGTTTATCACAGACATATACAATTTTGTTGACGTAGCGCAAAACCTTTCGATACTCCCGAGGTAATCGCTGTGTTTCCAGTGGCGCAGGGGTCAGCACAGGATTAGAATCCCGGATGCAGACAAATTTTCAAGTTTCCCGATTTAAATCAATAAAAAATAGTAAATGAAAATATCATGCTTACGAAAATCCTATACAATAGAGGACTAAGAGTAGAACTGGGCATTATGATATGTAATATAACTACTTTAATTTCACAGACCGCTAGTTTAAGGAACAGTTGAAGCAACATTGCGTCAATTAGCCGCTCCCGTGTCGATTTTCAAATGATGACATATCGATTGCAACAAACATTTTGTGAAATATTTTTATTTACTACGGCTTCTCAACTTATGCAGACGATAGATAGTTTTTCTAGAATGTGTCACTGAAGCATGTTGTGAGGATATAGGGTTTTAGGTTAGTAACGTCTTTGGTACGTTTTGGTCGAACAGTAGTTATCGTTGGCATGCAGCGATTGCTGCTGGACGACAATGGTTAGATTTGAACGTTTTTCGTTTGTTGGCCGGTGTGCGGAAGTATCCCGCAGACCGCATAGCGAGGCAGTAGCACGTCGACAGTGCGTCCGTAACCCGCGTTTAGCGGTGGCTAAAGTTTTGCCCTTCAGTCGTCTCGCATATGAGTTTGGGTTGCAGTTGCGTATTGAAATGTTTCAGTGTGGACTTGTAGACATTTATCGTGGTGGCACGCGGTTATTTAATCAGTGTATTTAAAGAAGAGTTATTAACATTTGTCGTTCAATAATAAAGGAAGTTAACAAAGTTTATTCTTATGCATCAGCCCAGTAATTGTCCGCATCCCATACCGTCATATCATTGTAACAATGATTAAGGATTAATTAAACAGCCAATAGAATATAACGGCACCTTTGCCCATCGAGGATTACGTGGACGCAGCTGTGTCGTTATAATGTTCTAGGAAGCACATAACTTTTATACAGATTGCAACTGAAAATTCCGAGCCACTGTCACGCTGAAATGTCATGCGCCATATGACACAATTCCCAACAACCTTTAAGCAGAATTCGAAATACAGAAACATTTCAACCGTTTCAGGGCATTGAAATAAATTCAACGGTTCAAATTTTTGCTGTACAGGGATTGGAAACCGAACATGTTCGGAAAGAACAGACACCAAATCACTAATTGTAAATATGCCCTCAAGAAGCAACTGACAATTTCAATGCGGACGCATTAATACGCTCGATCCCTTGCGGGAATCCAGTATAGGCTGCGAGAAACAAGAATTAATAAAAAAGTGTTCAAATGTTTGTATAGTCTATGGGACTTAACTACAGGGTCATCAGTCCCTAAGCTTACAAATTACTTATGAACTAGCTAAACTAAGGACGGCACAAATATCCATGCCCGAGGGGGGATTCGAACCCCCGACCGTAGTGGCCGTGCAGGCCGTGACTGGAGCGCCTCAGTCCCTCGGCCACCGCGGCCGGCCAAGAATCAATAAGCAGGGGGCTCCACAATCGTTGATAGTGTGCTACAGGTTGAGAATTTCGGTTGGAAGGGAAGCGTACATGGATAGCCTAATTGATTGAGGTGACCGCTGGCCCAACGTGAGAAATTGGGGTTCGAACCCCAGTCCAGGACATATTTTCAACTTTGCGTTCAATTTATTTCAATGCCCTGGAACCGTCGGAAAATATCAGTACTCTGAATTTGAAAAATTACGTCAAGCAACGGTGTCCGTTCTTTGGGCCATGTCCAAAAAGAACAGACACCATAACAGTAACGTATCAGCAGGTATACCTGCTGGGCAACCTCACGTATTTTCTGGCACAGAAACATTGTTTCCTACGGCCAACCTGTAAACCGAGAAAAAATGGCTCGGAGTATAAAAAAACTACAGGGAAAGCTTTGAGTGAGATAAATGAGAGCCTGTGGATCGTTGCTGAAGCACAGGAAACTTGCTGCTCGCTCGCGAGAGACTGTTACAAGGGAGCTGCGGGTTCTGTGTCAGAATATCGGTGGAGCATGCGAGATCCCTATCAGGGAACTGTAACAAGGGACGAAACGCGAGTGGGGAGGAATGGATGGCGGAGTATCGATCTCTGCGGCTCGCGTGTAACTCAGCATTTTCTTTTGCCTCAAGAAGGAGTAAAAAACTACAATTTGATTAAGCTGGCAGTCACCGGAGCTTTCAAAGAAAATTATTTGAGGCATTTCAAAAAACAGTCTTTACGGAGAGTTAGAAATATTCTGCACTTCTGTGCAATATGCTGAAAAACCCAGATGACCCTGACGTCCTTCCAGAATCGCAGAACGGAAAAATGATAGCAATTATTATTTGAGGGAATTGATATTCTCTGAGATCTAATGCAGAAGATCTGGAAAGGAGAAAGTATGCCGCATGCTTGGAGAGGCAGTATACTGGTTTCCATATGTAAGGGAAAAGGGGATGTGAAAAACTGTGGTAATTATAGAAGGATAAAACTGATTTTCCACACGATAACGATCCGGGAAAGGATAACAGAGAAGAGGTTGCATCTGGAAACTGATGTGAAGAACAGTCTGGATTTATGCCGGGAAGAGGAACAACCGACGCAATATTTGCACTAAGGCAACTGATGAAGAGGCGCAGAGAAGTACATAGCAGACTGCATTTAGCCTTTATCGATCTTGAGAAGGCATATGACGGAGTGCCGAGGCAAGAGAAATGGAGATGCCTGAGAAGTAAATGCCTACCAGAAAAATATATCAGGGTGATGGAAGACATGTATGAAGGTGCAGTGACACAAGTCAGGAGCAGTAGAGGTGCAAAAAAGGCATTTCCAGTATGACTACATCAGGGATCTGCTCTCAGCCCACATGTCTTTTATCTTGTCACGGATGTAGTAGTCAAAGATGTCAAGAAAGAGGAACCTTGGAGAATGATGTTTGCCGACGATCTTGAAATCTGTGAACCCAGCCAGGAAGCACTTCATGACATGCTTGAACTTTTGTATCTCGTCCGTCGGTTGTCGTAGGTGTCGGTGGCCGAGTAGAAAAAGACCGACACAGGGATAAAGGATGCATGCGTGTGCAGGTACGGAGGTGACCAGCCAGTGGGACAGCAGAAACTAGAAACACTAGAGTAAATTAGAACGAGATATATATTTCATAGAGTCTTGGTAATACTTAACTTTTACATAGTTCTTGACTGCAGAGTGCTGATACATAGATTATATAGAGGCCTGCCTACTGATGATTCCTAGTGATTCCGATAGCCAAGTCTTAACTGGTGCCTATCTGATTCCCAAGTGTTAACTGGCTCCTATCTCACTCCCAAGTGTTAACTGGTTCCTTTCTCAGTCCCAAGTGAACGATGCAGCAGTCGTGGCCACGAGCGGAGTTGCAGCAGAGGGCGCTCGTGGCTGACGTCGTAAGAACGCCGAGCCGTGCGTGCATGGCGGCGCGCGGCGCAAGTACGTGGCGCGCACTTCATACTTGTGCGACACCACATGAACAGATGAGAAAAGGTCTAGAAGAAAGAGGAATAAGACTTAGCAGAGTCAAAACAGAGTATATTTGTACAAAGGATGCCAAAGATTTATGTATTAACCTGCAAGGAAAATAGCTGACGCTCGTCAAGAAATTTAAATACCTAGACTCTTACATGCAAGGTGAAGGAGTACTGGAGGCCGAAATACATAGCAATAGGTATTTCCGGTGTAGAGAAGCAGCTGAAAGAGCTAAATACGAAAAAGTCTGCTGGTCCGGATGGTATACCAGTTCGGTTTTACAAAGACTATTCTGCGGCATTGGCCCCCTACTTAGCTTGCATTTATAGCGGATCTTTAATTCAGCGCAAAGTTCCTAGTGATTGGAAAAAAGCGCAGGTGACTCCCGTGTATAAGAAAGGAAAGAGAACTGACCCATACAATTACAGGCCAATATCGTTGACATCGGTTTCATGTAGAATTTTGGAGCATATTCTCAGTTCGAATATAGTAAATTTCCTTGAAACGGAAAAGCTTCTTTCCATGAATCAGCACGGGTTTAGGAAACATCGTTCATGTGAAACTCAGCTTGCCCTTTTCTCACATGACATCTTGCGAGCCATGGACGAAGGGCAACAGGCGGATTGTGTTTTTCTCGACTTCAAAAAGGCGTTCGACACGGTGCCACACTGCAGACTGCTAACGTAGATACGAGCTTATGGAATAGGTTCACAGATTTGTGACTGGCTGGAAGACTTCCTAAGTAATAAAACGCAGTACGTTGTTCTCGACGGCGAGTGTTCATCAGAGACGAGTGTATCGTCAGGCGTGCCCCAGGGGAGTGTGATAGGACCGCTATTATTTTCTATCTATATAAATGATCTGATGGACAGAGTAAGTTGTAATTTGCGGCTGTTTGCTGATGATGCTGTGGTGTATGGGAGGGTGTCGTCTGTAACTGACTGTAATAGCATACAGGTTGACTTAGACAAAATTTCTAGTTGGTGCGAAGAATGGCAGCTAGCTCTCAATGTAGAAAAATGTAAGGTGATGCGCATGAGTAGAAAAAACAATCCTATAATGTTCGAATACAGCATCAGTAGTGAGCTTCTTGATGCGGTCGCGTCGTTCAAATACCTAGGCGTAACATTGCAGAGCGATATGAAATGGAACGAGCATGTAAGGACAGTTGTGAGTAAGGCAGACAGCCGACTTCGGTTTATTGGGAGAATTTTGAGAAGATGTACTTCACCTGTAAAGGAGACAGCGTATAAAACGCTTGTACGACCACGTCTTGAGTATTGCTCAAGTATTTGGGACCCGCAGCAGATCAGTTTAAAGGAAGACATAGAAGTAGTTCAAAGGCGATCAGCTAGGTTTGTTACTTGTAGGTTCGACCAATACGCGAGTGTCACGGAAATGCTCCGGCAACTCAATTGGGGATCGCTGGAAGAAAGACGACGTTCTTTTCGTGAATTTCTGTTAAGTAAATTTAGAGGGCCGGAATTTGAAGCTGAGTGTAGTACGATCTTGCTGCCGCCTGCTTACATTTCGCGTAAAGATCACAAAGACAAGATAAGAGAAATTAGGGCTCGTACGGAGGCATATAGGCATTCTTTTTTTCCTCGTTCAATTTGGGAGTGGAATAGGAAAGGAAATGCCTAGTAGTGGTACAGTGAACCCTCCGCCACGCACCTTACGGTGAATTGCGGAGTATATATGTAGATGTAGATAAATAGTGGATGGATGAACTGGAGGAAACTGAGTGAAGTACTGAGTGATAAGAAGGTTAGCTGTAGAATGAGAGGAAAGCTATACGAGTCTTTGGTGAGGCCTGCGATGCTGTATATGGCGGCATCTTGGCCAATTACAAAAGTCCAAGATAAAAAGATAGAAGTGGCAGGAATGAGAATGTTAAGGTGGATGAGTAGTGTGACACTAGACTATGAAATGAGTACATCTCAAATGAAATTGTGGCCGATAGGGAAGTAGGCTAAGATGGTATGGACATGTACAGAGAGGAGGGGAGTATTATGTGGAGAGAAAAAAAAAAAAAAAACAGAAATCGAAGGATCTGGAAAAAAGAGGACGACAAGGTAGCAGGAAACTAAGGGAGAAAGGTGGCTCAAAGAAGAAGCCCTGTATAGACATTTATGGAAGAGAAGGCGCCAGCAATGCAAAGCAGACTCCACATGACATAGGAAAAGGCTGAGATAATGATGAATTAAAATTTCAGGGTAATAATATAAATCAGCGTTCGCACTTCAGTCACTTACAAGATGGCTGACTGAACTAATTCCTGGTAGGTACAAGCTCATAAGAGGGTTAAGATTCTCAAGTGCTAATTTCACATGAATAAAGGAAGGGAAAAAGTCTTCAAATAAGGTACAAAAGGACAAAATGTGCTGATTTAACTAATTCAACGATTTCTGTTCCACCTATTCCCTTTCATTGAATTACAAGCAAGTACATCAAATAATCATTCATCAAAAGAAGGAAAGATTATGATGCTGTTGTTGTTCTGAAATACATTAACCATCTACATTTCTACACGTAAGTGCGTTCCTATTTGGGCAAAATGTCTTTTTAGATTATTTCAAAGTTCTTACCTCACCCTTCCTCAGGAGAACAGTTTTGTGAACGATGCGTAGTTATAGAAATATTTCGATTTTTCATGGGTCACCCGGCATATCTCATGTGTAAACAATAGACATAAAAATTACAGTGTTCTGCATTATACTTGCACAGTTATGTCGAAATACGACATCACCAACTCCGTGAGATGTAATAAGGTTTCTAGATGAGTAGTTCGAACACTTCTTAAGCAATAGAACCCAGTACGTTTTCCTAGACTGCGACAGTTAATCAAACATAAGTGTATCGTTAGGAGAGCATGAGGCAGACGTGCCAGGACCGCCATTATTTTCTATAAATGATCTGATGGACGAGATGAATAGCAATCTAAACTGTTTGCAGACGACGCTGTGGTGTACGGGAAGTTGGCGTCGTTGAGTGACTGAAGTATGTTGCAAATTGCCATATACAAAATTTCTAGTTGGTGCGATAAATGGGATCTAGCTATATATGTAAAAAATATAAGTTAATGCAGATGAGTAAGAAAAAAAATCTCGTAAATTTTAAATATAGCAAAAGAACGTGTTGCTTGGCATAGAAATAACGCTAAAAAGTGATATGAAATGGAACGAACATGTAAGGATTGTTTTAGGGAAGGTGCATGGTCGACTTCAGTTTAAAAAGAAAATTTTGTGGAGATCATCTGTACAGTAGACGGTAGACGGCATATATAATAGTATTAATGACTTGGTATTGCTCGAGTAGCTTGGATTAAAGGAAGACACTGAAGCAGTTCAGAAGCGGTCGGCTGGATTTATTATCGATGAGTGGGTTCTATCAACAAGTGAGTATTGCGGGATGTTTCAGAAACTCAAACGGATATCTGCCGAGGAAACGTACAGTTCTTTCCGACGAACACTTCTGAGAAAACTTGAGAATCACATTTGTGCCTGATTGCAGAACAATTCTTCTGCCGCTAATGAACATTTCGCGTGGGAACTCCGAAGATGAGAGAAATTAGGGATCGTCTGGAGGCGTATAGACAGTCGTTTTTCCCTCGCTGTGTTTCGGAATTTGAAAGGAAAGGAAAGAATTCTCCGGCAGACACCGTAAGTAAGCTTGCGGAGCATGTATGTAAAGCTGTAATAGATGCTTGAAACTTTTGAGCACATAATGTACATTACGATCATAAACTCCATTAAGAAACATGACTTGCGAAAGTAATGCATATTTGCTAGATATAAATAACAATAATAAATAAATATTAAAAGGGACAAAAAGAAGGAGGAGAAGAAGGAAATAAAGAAGGAAAAATTCTATGAACAGGTTCAGTGTACAGGAAGTCAACAAGCCGCTTTGTAATTCTCTGCGACAAAGTAAGATTAGATGCATTATGTTGGTATCCTGACCACACGTAGTTCTGTCTGTCAGCTTTCTTGACTCAGAGCGTCTTCTTCACTTTGTAGTACCACTACGGGTAGCCATATGATGCTACGTGTAGTAGTTCCAGTCCTGTTACATATTTAAGTTGCACTACAATACACGGAATTAGAAATAGGATCTCCACATGGCAGTCAAGTGTGGCCACGAACTCTGTCTTATTCTCCCCGTGCAGTAATCATCCCCATGTTCTGATTTCTGTATCATACATTTATCTTTCATCATGCTGTATTAGCCTTAGCATTTGGTGTTGCGCGGCTATGTTATGTTGATCCACCTTCATCGTCCCCCTCTGGCTGTCGCCTTCTGCCCTAATCCATTTCTTCCTAATGCAGCGAATTTCGGCTTGTAGTTTCGATTTCTTAACTCAATGCTGACTGGTTGTAAATAGGGTTAATTGATAATTTTATTACCGGTTTCGGGCGTTGCCCATTATCAGATAGACTTCGGCAGGCAAGAAAGAAAAGTATTGAGTTAAGAAAATTTTTTTATACATAAAAATGGTTGCTCACCTCATGAACGATTTTAAATCGTCTTTGAAGTTTCGTTTTCGCCACACCTTAATGTTTATACCGTCATTTCTCCTAAACTATACGTCGTACAATAATATAATATTCTGGTACGTTCCGTGAAATATTAGGAAAGTGTCTGTGAAAATCAAATGTTTGTATAGCTTATGGGAGTTAACTAAGGGGTCATCAGTCCCTAAACTTACAAACTACTTATGAACTAGCTAACACTAAGGATGGCACAAATATCCATGCCCGAGGGGGGTTTCGAACCCCCGACCGTAGTGACTGTGCAGACCGTGACTGGCGCGCCGCAGTCCCCTCGGCCAAGGCGGCTGGCTAAAGTGTCTGTGAAATGTGTTGCTAATAGAGTTGTCACACGTTCTTGGTGTTGTTGTTGTAGTCTTCAGATTATGTAGCTCTCCACCCTACTGCATCCTGAGCAACCCTTTCATCTCCTCATATGAAGAGCAACCACATCTATTTGGATCTGTTTATTCATTTATTGGCCTCCCTCTGCGATTGCTAACCCACAGGCTTCCCGCCGTTACTAAATTCACGATTCCTTGATGTCTAAGAATGTGTCCTACCAAGCGATTCCTTTTTTAGTCAAGGTATGCCAAAAATTTCTTTTCCCCCCAATTCTTTTCAGTACCTCCTCGTTAGTTACGCCACCTAACCACCTAATCTTCAGCATTCTTCTGTAGCATCACATTTCAAAAGCCTTAATCCTCTTCCTGTATGAACTATTCATCGTCCATGTATCACTCCCGTACAAGGCAACACACCACACAAATGCCTTCAGAAAGGATCTCATTACACTCCTCTTTTTGAAAAACGCTTTTCTTCCCAATGCTATTCTGCATTTTACGTCCTCTTTACTGGCGCCATGCTATTTTACTGCCAAAGTAACAAAACCCATCTACCATCTTATTGTTTCGTTACCTTATCTACTTCCATCAGCGTCACCTGATTTTTTTGGACTGCATTTCCTTACCCTTATTTTGCTCTTCTTAATGTTCATCCTATACGCTTCTTTCAATGCACTATCCATTCCTTTCAATTACTCATCCGGTTCCTTTGCTGTCTCTGATAGAATTATAATGTCATCATCAAAACGAATTTTCTTTATTTCTTCACCCTGAACTTTAATCATTACTCCATATTTCTCCACTCTTCACAGCTTGCTCGATTTACAGATTGAATAATATTGGAGAAAGAATACAACCCTGTCTTACTCCCTTCCCAACCAATTCACCGCTTTCATGTCCATCGACTGTAATTACTGCGGTCTGGCTTTTGTATAAGTTTGAAAGAACCCTCCGCTCCCTACATTTTATACCTGCTGGCTTCAGAATTTGAAAGAGTGTATTCCAATCGACATTGTCTAAAGCTTTCTCCATATCTACAAAAGCTAGAAATGTAGGTTTTCTTTTACTTAATTTATCTGCTAAGATAAGTCGGAAAGTGAGTAATGACATCCGCGTTCCTACATTTCTCCTTAATCCAAACTGATCGTCCCCTAAGTCAGCTTCTACCATCATTTCAATCATCCAGTAAATAATTCATGTTAAAATTTTGCAACCATGAATTAGTGGAGGTTCGAGGAGGTTCGAGTCCTTCCTGGGATGTGTGTGTGTGTGTGTGTGTGTGTGTGTGTGTTGTCCTTAGGCTAGTTTACCTTAGTTTAAGTAGTTTGTAAGCTACGAACTGATGACCACGCTATTCAGTCCGATAGATTTACAAACATTAGATTTGAATTAGTAAACTGATGGTTCTCTAATTGTCACACGTGACTATGCCTGCTTTCTTTGGAATCGAGATTATTACATTTTCATCTTGGCACACCCTGTAAAATACTTTTGTCATGGTTGGTTCTCCGAGAGACTCCAGTAGCTCTAAGGAAATGTCGTCTACCTCTGGGTCTTGTTCAGATTCATGTCTTTCAGGCCTCTGTCACATTCTTTTTCTCAGTATAGTATCTCTTACTTCAGCTTCATCTACTTCCTCTTCCCTTCTTTCAATATTGTCTCTTAGTTCATTTCCTTTGCAGAGCCACTCTATGTACTCTTTACATCTTTCAGCTTTCCCTACTTTGTTGAGAACTGGTGTTCCAAAAATGTTTCAAATTTTTGTATAGCTTATGGGACTTAACTACGGGTCATCAGTCCCTAAACTTACAAACTAGTTATGAACTAGCTAATCCTAAGGACGGCACAAATATCCATGCCCGAGGGGGGATTCGAACCCCCGACCTTAGTGGCCGTGCAGACCGTGACTGGAGCGCCGCAGTCCTCTCGGCCACCGCGGCCGGCAACTGGTTTTCCATCTGAGTTCTTGATATTAATTGAGCTGTTTTTCCTCTCAAATTCTCAAGAATTTATGGTTCCTTCAATTTATCTCATTATTTTCCTACCTTTCTATAGTTTTTTTTTTTTTTTTTTTTTTTGTTTTTTTTTTTTTTTTTGTTTTTTTTTTTTTGTTTCAGTGTACAGTTCATGACCAGTAAGATATATCAGCGCCTTTATCTGCTCCAGAACATGTTTACAATTTACAACCTGGTTCCAAAATTCTTTGTCACCATTAGAAAATATCTGGTATCTTCCAGTGTCTCTTGGTATCTTCCAAGTATAGAACCTTTTTTCGTGATTCTTAAACCAAACGTTTGGTGTGAATAAATTATGTTCCATGCAGAATTCTACTAGGCGGCTTCATCTTTCATTCCTTTTACCCAGTGCATATTCAACTACTATCTTTCCTTTCCTTTTTTTCCTACCACTGAATTCCAGTCCCCCATAACAATTAAGTTTTCCTCTGCCTTATCTATCTGAATAATTTCCTTCACCTCTTCATACATTTCTTCGATCTCCTCATATAAACATTTACTACTGTGGTCGATTTTGGCTCCGTATCTATCTTAACTACGATAATGTGATCACTACGCTGCTCATAGTACTTTATTCGCATTCCTATTTTGTTATTCATTATTAGACCTACTCTTCCCAGCGAACTTCTCTAATCAGGACTATATCTAACTTCAACCTAACCACATAATTGTGACAAAGTCACGGAGGAGACAGGCGACAATAATGAACGCAGCTGCTCTCTAATGTTACCTGAAGAACATGTAACGATTATTACCGACCAACTTGTAACTAACGTGTACTGGTTACTTTCAAGTAGAGGATTCTTATGATGGCCTAGGTGGAAAAGCGTCAAATAAAGTAATTTTGTAGCCAATTAATAACTTTTATTAATACAGAGACTTATGCAGCTTTTTGCAGACTTTATTCATTATTCAACGTATCCATTTCCCTTTTAAAAGAAATCTCTACACGATTTATTGGTCTAACATTCCAAGCTCCGATCCGTAGAATTCCAGTGTTGTCTTTCCTTATGACCAAATCCTCCAGAGTAGTCCCCGCCTAGGGATTCGAATGAGGGACTATTTTATCTCCAGAACATTTTACCCTAGATGATACCATTATCATATATTCATATGGTAGTGCTACATGTCCTCGGGAAAAGTAACGGTTGTAGTTTCGCCTTGCTTTCAGCCCTTCGCAGTAACTGCGTGGCAAAGTCATGTTAGCTGATGTTACAAGGCCAGCTCAGCTAATCATCCAGACTGTTGCCCCTGTAACTAACCTCTACAGAAAACACACGTTTGTCTGGCTTCCCCACAGATTCCCCTCCGCTATGCTTGCACCTACGGTACGGCTATCTGTATCGTTGAAGCACGCAAGCCACCCCACTTCGGAAATATCTCTATTCAATGGGGTCGGCATTTAACTACAGTAAATTAATATTTTTACCCTTTATAATTCAGTGACGATAATAAATTAAAAATGTTGTCTTGTAAGATGAATTTCATGCATCTAATTGTTTGCCACGTTACATCTCGAGAACTATGTGTCGTACTACTATATTAAAACTTCATTTAAATGACAAATGTCAAATCTAGAAGTCATAAATTCAACTTAATACCTAAGAATAAGAGTTATGAACAACTTAAATTGGAAAGAACACACAGAAAATATTGTAATGTAGGTGATCTAAAGGATACTTTTCATTGGCAGAATACTTAGAAGATGCAACTGTTTCACTAAATAAACTGCCTAATCTAGTACACTAGTTCGTGCTATTCCAGGGGTACTGTTGTGCATTGAGGGAGCTCCTCCCCCTCCCTCCCAAGTGCGAATATGGAGGACATGGAGAAATTGCAGAAAAGAGCAGCTCGTTTAGTATTATCGTTATGTAGAGGAAATGTTAAATGTGTTGTAGTGCAAATCATTAAAACTAAAGCGTTATTCGTTCAGTGAGATTTATTTGCTATATTTTTTCCACAAACTTTCCATGAATTCTCGGGCATACACTTAAATATGATTTGTAGAGTGTTGATGTAGATATCCGTTTCCTCGTTCTCTCACGGCTGTGAGACAGTACAGGTGACGCCAACAGCTGTGAGGCAGTGCAGAAGACGAACTTCTGATATTGGCCGAGGTGGGCGTTGACGGCAGATGGAACACCGGCGACCAGAGACGACCACTGGCTCTACGCCAGGAGGGTGCTGATGGGACACTCGGCGCGGTGTCGACCTCAATGAACGACCTCGCCCGCTCCTTAACCTAACAACAGTCCTTACTGTAGAGCGGTTGTGCGGGCTACATCTGGGAGCTTGATTCTGCATTTCCTCACTTATTCTAACTTGATTGTATGTCCTAACTGCTCCGAAGCAAGAGCTTTTCTTTAGCAACTAATTCTCTCTGAGCATATCTACTGTTGGAGCAGGTCAGGCCACCTTGTTGTAGCCCTTCTGTGGATTTTATTGCCTACGCTGGCAATTTATGGAACTGAGCACTATTTCATGAAACTGGTATGCAGTCGTCTTGAAATGATTTTTTACGAGTGGGACTCCTGTCACTTCATGCAATTCTCTACTCGGGTAATCGCGGGATGGCCAGTGTTAGGGCCCTGTTCTGCAGGCTTCGCAACCGACGAATGTAGCAGTCGGCTACATTGCCCGACACTACGGCCGCGTATTCCAGCACTCAATGGACGACCACGGGCCCAGATGACAGCAGTGCTGAGGCCGTGCGCGGACGGCCGTGGGAACGGCATCGACAGCGCAGGACCACTGAAACCAAGCGCAGAGGACGCGGACACTGCGAACGGAACTTGCGTACTGGCGCGGGCCACTGACAACCGCGAAAGCACCAGAGGACGTCCAACCAGGGCCCAAGCGACAGTCCAAACTTCACCGTCGAGCAGAGGGAACCAATGGAACCACACCTGGCAGGAGGACACCGGTTACGACGTGCACACCACTGTCCGGGCATAAATACTGGACTCGTTCCACCAATATGATAGTACCTGATATAGAAAGCGAGTTACACCGTCGAAATATCGTACTAGAACACCGCGAAGATACCGCAGAAGCCCCGATACTTCATCATGTCAACAGATCACCAGGGCAGCCTGAAGAGACAGGCTCTCGATGTATTCATTGTCATTTGAAACTATTTTATTGCTCCGTTCAAAAATGTTCAAATGGATGTAAATCTTATGGGACTTGACTGCGGGGTAATCAGTCCCTAAACTTACAAACTCCTTCTCCAACCTAAAATTCACCTGGTCCTTCTCTAAAACTCAAGCCACCTTCCTTGAGTTGACCTTCACCTTGCCGAGTCCCACATCCACACATCAGTCCATATTAAACCCACAAACAAGCAACAGTACCTCCATTTTGACAGCTGCCATCCCTTCCATATTAAACGATCCCTATAGCCTATGCATCCGTGGGAAACGTTTCTGCTCCCTCACCACCTACAACAACAATCTATCCAATGCATTCCTCTCCCGCAATTTTCTGACATACCTCGTCCGCAAGCAATTCTTCCGAGCTGTCCACTCCTTCAGCAACAGTGTTCCTAACCCCAGACCAGCCAGAAGCATACCCTTAGTCACCCAGTACCATCCTGGCCTGGAATGCCTCAACAAATTGTCCCCTCAGGGCTATAACATTCTCAAGTCATGAGATCATCACTCCAAAGTGTTCTTCCCACACCACCCAGAAAAGTCTTCCGCCGTCCTCCCAACCTCCACAACATCCTTGTCCAATTTTACAACATCCCAAAACCACCCTCCCTACCTAATGGTTCCTATCGCTGCAACCGATCTCGCTGCCAAACCTGTCCAATGCATCCTCCTAATACTACATACTCCAGCTCCACTTCGGGAAAATCCTACCCTATTCAAGGCATGGCCACATGCGAGAAAACACACGTCATATACCAACTGACGTGTGTCCAATGTGCAGCCTTTTACGTTTGTATGACTACCAACAAATTGTCTGAACGGGTGAATGGTCACAGACGGACTATTCACCTTGGTATCACCCAACATCCTGTCGCAGAGCATGCCCTCCAGCATGACTCCATGGACCTTGGCACGTGTTACACCACACGAGCCACTTGTATATTAGCAACTAACACCAATTCCTCAGAGCTACAGAGATGGGAACTTGTCCAACATTTCCTCTCCTCCAACCACTCTCCTGGCCTAAATCTACGATAATCCCTTCCCATCCTCCATCCTCAACTCACCTATCCGTTATCCCTCTCTCTCTCTCTCTCTCTCTCTCTCCATATACAGCGTGTTTCACTAAGTGTGTTTGCGTGTTTGCCTCTGTAACTTATAAAATAATAGGTGACGGGAAATTGTAATGCGGTAGGTCAACACAAGAAATGTTACACTTTCTGCAGAGCTATGAACATAGTTTATTGTATCATTTTCCAAATAGTTAGAGCACAAAGATATAATTTTTTAAATGGAACAATAGTTTTTTCAGTCGTGTAATGGATTCGTTTGAACCAGCTGCGTCCAAATCAATTTAAACTGCATTGCTATCACTGTTAGTTTGGGAGCTACAACCCTTCAAAGTTCCGGGGGCGGAGGCTGCGATAGCGTATCTGACTGGCCGAGTGGCTAGCCCCTGGGCCACGGCCCACTGTCTCATGACCACCAGCCAGTCAGCTACGCTGTCGTAGCCTCCGCCCCCTAACCATTGAAGGGTTGTAGCTCCCAAACTAACAGTGATAGGAATGTAGTTTAAATTGATTTGAACGCAGCTGGTTTCAACGAATTCAATGCACGATAGAAAAACCTATTGTTCCATTTAAAAAATTATATCTTTGTGCTCTAACTATTTGGAAAATGATACAATATACTATGTTCATAGCTCCCCAGAAAGTGTAACATTTCTTGTGTTGACCTACCGCATTAAAATTTCCCGTACCTGTTATTTTATAAGTTACAGAGGCAAACACACTTAGTGAAACACCCTATATATATATATATATATATATATAGGTGTGTGTGTGTGTGTGTATGTGTGTGTGTGTGTATGCGTGCGTATCATTCCCTGCATTCCCTGTTAATCAAAAACATTTAGACAAACTCCATCCTCCACCCCTCAACATCATTCGGTTCACTCATCTTTCCCTTTTCTAATTGATCTTTTCTCTCTCTCCATACATCCTCTTTGGCATGCCTCAATACTTATATACACTATCTATGACTTCCACAATCCTCAAAAACCTTGCTCATGACCTACGTCGTGAATTAGCTACCCTATATTTCCCATTCCTTTTATTCTTACCTTCTCTCTTACCTGAAGAAGTATCACAGTTCCGAAAGCTTGTTAATTTTCGTCCTTTTTTCTTTCTGTGTGTGACTATCGGCGGTAAAGGTAAGTACTGTCCAGTCAATCTATCTCTTTTGAAAAATAATGTATCATCTCTGTGGAGACATTCCATCATTGATCGAATAAAACGTAGGTAAACATGGGTAAACACAGCTGAGAATCAAACCGCCACTACCTACTTAGACTGCAGTGCTGCCAACGTGACGGCGTGCACGCGACGCTCCTCCACTCCTCCAGCCAGTGACCTTGTCGGGTGATCAGCGTCAATGGTGCGGCCCTCACGGCTCCATTAGAGACGCGTCTCGGTCCACTCACACTCCTACTCACAGCGCAAACAATACTCACAGAGACAGCCGAATGAGACAATAGACCAACACAGTAATCAGCGATGCCGTACCATAACCTCAACATATTGAACAGAATTCACTGTTCATAGACCAATGCATCTACCTGAAGAAGTTTCCACCACAACCAGTACTTCTTTAAAAATCAGGAAATATACAGGTTGTTTGGAAAGTACTGGTAGAGACTTCGAGGGTTTATAGAGGGGACTAAGTATATATTTTTTCTTAAATACCTCAGGTACAAAAATGTCTCAATCTAGGAGAATGTCGAGATGGTTCCTTTGAAAGGGCACAGCCAAATTCCTTCTCCTCAAAATCTGAGCGTGAGCTCCGTCTCTTATAACCACCATGTCGAGATGGCGTTAAAGCATTGTGTGGATCAGGATTAGCAACATCATTTAACTTATTTTCTTTAATTATCTTTTGTAAATTATATTATTATTACTGGTGATTTAATATCCAACATCAGTCCAGTGCTTTAACAAGTGTCGCTCACATGGTTAGCTATCAACAAATAAAATAAAAGATGATGGACGACATCCAACCGTTCGTTAACTTGAAATGTTCATCACACTGATAGCAGTGCAACAGGAATACCACAGATTGAATCGTATTCGGCCTGCCTGGTGGAAGTCTTTAGGTGACACGACTTGGGCAAGTAGTTCGTCGATGATTTTATCGAATTTTGAGAACGACACAAAATCCAATCCTCGAGCAAAGAAAATCTCCGAACCGACCGGTAATCGAACCCCGGGCCTCCTGAGTGACAATTTACCACTTGTTACTCTTTTTCTAAACTAGATGATCGTTATTTTTTGGATCATAATCTACCGTGGTGGAGTGGCCGAGTGTTCTAGGGCGCCTTGCTGCGGAGCGCGCAGTTCCTTGTCGTCGGAGGTTCCAGTCCTCTCTTTTGTGTGTGTGTGTGTGTGTGTGTGTGTGTGTGTGTGTGTGTGTGTGTGTGTATGTGTGTGTGTGTCCTCAGGTCAGTTTAGCTTAAATTGACTAGTTTGTAGGCCTAGGTGGTAATAACCAAAGAAGTTAAGTCCCATAGACTTACAAACATTTGATTTGAGATTTTTATTATAGAAGGCGGATAGCCATCTGATCGCAAGCGCCTAGCTTCCATGTTGGCCCCACTTGTCTACGGAGGAATTTTATACGCTCACAACAGACATTGCAACCTATGTTGCACTTATGAACGTTGGATAGGGTGAACGTCCGGCTGCAGATATTTTTTTATACTGACCTAAATGAACTTCATCAGAACTGACGTCTTCAGAAGAGTACTGAACCCTCCCCCCCCTCCTCTCACAGAATACAATCGACCCCCCCCCATAAACAATAAAATTATCTATGGCCTATTGAACACGGAGCCATAAGCGAATTACACGGCTTGATTCTCAATATATT
This sequence comes from Locusta migratoria, assembly GCA_026315105.1. Taxonomy (NCBI): domain Eukaryota; kingdom Metazoa; phylum Arthropoda; class Insecta; order Orthoptera; family Acrididae; genus Locusta; species Locusta migratoria. The sequence goes on from CM048746.1 coordinate 301,704,820, forward strand.
GAATTCAGTACCTGCGACTTTAATACTGTTTCAAAGTTTTGGTAAAGTGAGAGTTAGCAGCCGTCATGTATTTAAAAAAAAAAAAAAACATCTTTAACCTGTTCTTAAAATCGACTAGTTTCGGTCCAGGACCATTGTCTTAGATAAAAGGTTATTAAAACAGGTTAGTCAACTGTGTTAAATTAAATTAAAAAATTAAAAAAGTGGCTGAAAGCAGTAAGAGTCAATTTCACTAAGGAAACACTGAATATCCTAGCAGTCAAACAAACATAAAATACGAGAATTTTTTGTTTGTTTGACCCGTAGGATATCCAGTATGTCCTTTGTAATATTACTGAAATTGATTCCTGCTGTTTTCAGCCAGATTTATTTTTTTATTTAATGCAGTTGGCTAACCGGTTTAAATATATTTTATCTATAATGATGGTCCTGGGCCGAAATAGTCGATTTTAAGGATTTAATAAACCGATGATGGTTAAAGATGCGTTTTATTGATAGATCTACTGTTTGAACGAAAGAAAAATCTTTCTTCCACGCGACAGCAGAGTAAACAATAAACATCGTATGAGGTACTCGCCGTTTCGACAGCGCCGTCGAGAAGCGTCTTCGGACCGAAGAGATGACGTCGGACAGGTCACCCCATCGCGGGCCTCCCCGCGGCACGGGAACGGCGGTCGCCGCCATCGGCTGTAGGATGCGGGCGATTGGCTGCGAGCGCGATGACGTCACCACGTTCGAACGGGACCGGCCGGACTCGCTCGCTGCCGTCCCATTCGACTGTGTGTGACACGTGGCGCAGAGTCCCGCACGGGTCGAGAGCGTCGACTGGCGTCGGCGGACACTACACACTGTATCACCCGGCCGGCACGCTTCTGTTTTGTTTTTCACGAACTGTCAACAACACGCACTGTCACCGAGACGAGTGTGACGCGCACATTTTTTGTTTTTTAGGGAGATGCGCGGCGCCGGCGGTGTAGTGCGAGTTGCTGGGGCGCAGGCTGGGCGGCGTTCTGGCGCCGTCGACGTCGGCGTCTGCGAGGTCGGTGCGGTGCGCGTACGAGAGAGAGAGAGAGAGAGAGAGAGAGAACGAGAGCGAACGGCGTCCGTTGCGGGGCGCGCGCGGCGGTCGACTGCGGCGCGAGGCGGCAGGGCAGGGCAGCGACAGAGGCGACCTAACGAGTCCTTCCTGTGACCTCGCGGCGCTCCCACAGTAAACAGCCGCGGCCCCACAGCCACACACGACCAGCTGCCAACACTGTGCGTGACGTCACACGCGGACGCCTTCTGACAGACACTTTGTTTTCCCATGCTAGTACTCCTTTTCTTTTCGCAGAAAGATATAAAAAGCCAAAATCGCTGCTCATCAATTTTTTATGTCTGAACTATGTCAGCATCATCCGGTCAAATAAAATAGTTTTACAAGGCCACAATCTTGTAATGTCAGTCAGTTGTTATATAACAATTTACAGTGCATAGATGCACTATGTCATTATAATAAAACATAATTATCACAGTGAGTGACAATAGCAAACTCAGTTTTTGCCCCCCGAGAACTTTTTTTCTTTTCTTCACTCGTTCTCAGGGTCGCCGACTCCGTGGGTGCTCCGGGGCTCGTGCACCCCCTAAGAATTTCATAGGGATGCTGAGCACCCACATTATATTGACGTGAAAAATAAAATTGTATAAATTTTATAAAAGTCGGGAAAAATCAAAACTACCTGATGACTCAAGAGTCAAAGAAAAACGTGACCATACGTGAAAGAAATGATCATTTTTGTATGCGGGTCCCCAAGCGAGTAGTAACGAGTGTCCGTGTTTTAACCAATATGCTAGCTTTATTCATCCTGACTGAGGCGTGCCAGCCACGGTCTGCACGGCCATTACGGTCGGGAGTTCGAATCCCCCCTCGGGCATGGACATTTGTGCCGTCCTTAGTGTTACCTAGCTCATAAGTAGTTTGTAAGATATCTCGAAGTGATGAAAGTTTCGATCAAGTATACAGCTCTTGATTCGAAGTGACCAACTAAATTTGATGTCGGACTTCAAAATCTCAAAATATTTCAAAGATTTCTTTAAGCCTTGGTGACGGTGTTCTACGAAACGCTTTTGTCAGAAAGAATAGCTTCGCACAAAATGTATTAGATTAGTGTACAGTAAAAAATCATTTCATTGGTGGTGAAGAAGTTTTGGGGTGTTACTTATATCGAAATATCCACTTCGGCCAATTAGATCGCTTTATTGTAGTGTCCTAATGCAGCCATGCTTTCCTTTTCTTCCTCCTCCTTCATCTACATCTACATGGGATACATTTAAGTGCCTGGCATCCTTCTATCTTTAAAAGGCCAGACCACTGCGTATTTACTTTTGTCAAGTATTGCTCATTCAAAAATGCATGAACATGATTTTCAGAAGGGTTGGTTTGGAACATTTGTGAACCGTGATGTAGAGCACCCACACTGATTTTCAAAAGTCGGCGCCTCTGCTCTTGCTAAAGTATAAAATGAAATTAATTTGTGTAATGAATATGAGAGCTAGACCGAAAACTTTGCCAACAAATAGAGGTACCTGGATGTCCGTAAGTTGTAATCGATGCTTAGTAAAGCTTTGACTTCTTACTTGTTGTCGGGACACTTTGTCTTGAATGTCTTATGGGTGACCTTCGTGAGACCTAGGCAAGCGTCGCGCACAACTTGTTAAAAAAATAATAATAATAATTGCTCAGGTAACCACCACCTAACCATCAGTAACAATGAACAAGTATTGTTGAATTCTAGCCAGAAACACGCTCCACAGACTGTTTAAAAGTACCGTGCGAGGCTTGTCTAGTTGTAACCGTATCACGAAAAGGGGGGGGGGGGTCTAAGTTGCATCAAATGGTGGTAGTAGGATTCTTTTTTTTCTTGTATCGGATCTGACTGAGATGCTAGATCAAAGTTTTCGACCTCGGCAGTCCCCCGGATCACTTTTGAATATCCCAAATTTTCGTACTTTTTTGTTTTTTTCTCATTTTCGCCCTGAAGAATCACGTTTTCGACAAACACTGTTCAGTACATTTTCAAAGTGCATTAAATTTGCTACAATTTGACACCAAAATGAGCTGGGAAGACTCAAAAATTTCTGAGATACATCTTTTCAAAAATTGGCAAATTTTCACAACTTTTAAGATTGAAGCTAATATTCGTGTTTCATTTTATATCTGCAATAACCTATCTGGAATGATTCAGTAAGGTATACAGGTATTCAGGTTGCCATTTTGAGGGTCACTGGGGGCGATTTTCGATGGAAGGTCGCTGATCACAACAAGGCAAGTGAAACTGAAAAAATAATAGTCCAGTAACACCGTACATCGTAAGTTGTATCAAATGGGGGTAGTAGGTTTTTTTTCTTCCTTGTGTGAGATGTGACTTAGATAATAGACCCAAGATGTCGACCTCAGCAGGCCCCTGGATGACTACTGAATATTCCAAACACCGCTAAATTTACACGCTTTTTCGTTCTTTTTTTCACTTTTTTGCCATGAAGGAGACCGTTTTAGATAAACACTGTTCAGTACATTTTTAAACTACAGAAATGTGATACAGTTTGAGACCAAACGACCTCGGAAGGCACAATAGTTCCTGAGATACAGCTTTTTAAATATTGTCAATTTTCCCAGAATTTAGAAGTTTATGCTTTCATACTCATACTTTCATACCCAGTGCGAAATGAATCAGAAAAGTAAACATGTGTTTATTTTAACATTCTGAAAGGGGAGGACATGTAGATAGAGGAATGACTACACATAATGAGATACGAAGCGAATGATTTATCATTTGTTGTACGGAATATGATGAGATTTTTTTAAAAAGAAATTCAATGCGTTACAAAATCGTTATGTCGTAAAGACCCGACATAGCGAGCCAATCGCAAAAAAAAAAAAAAAAAAAAAAAAAAAAAAAAAAAAAAAAAATGTTTCGCCCCCCGTCTACCCTCCTGTCCACCTTCTGCGTTCCTTTCAAAACCGACAGAACACACCTGAACGTGAAACAGCACTGCAGTACGCTCCATTTTAGCCGTATTTGCTAGCTCCATAGTAAATCAAATGATAATGGCAGTTTTATGGAGAATCATTACGAACTGTAACGCTAATTAACTTCTCTGGCCAGTTAGATCTGGAAATACGTTATTTGTTTTATTTATAATTTGTCAAACTTCCTTTTTCCTTTGGTCTCCCACCATGAAAAAGAGCGTGTATGAATGTTTTTTGAGTAGATTATTTTCCGTGATTACTAACCAAAGATAATTTCGAGGTGGTGGAGTAGTTGCGAAATCTTTGGATTAGGTGAGGCAAAGAGGGAGGTTGGCAGTGGCTTTCTCGAGTGTCGCTTGTCTAGAGGGGGGGGGGCAGGAACCGGCCAATGGCAGGTATCTTCCTCGCGTTTAAAAAAACAGCGGTTGGTTGGGCTCAGGAGACGCCATGTTTGGCACTGTTAGCTTGGAGGCCCGAGAGGACGGACGTCCTGAGCTCGACTGCTATTAATGTGGTAAGCATGTAGGTAAAAAATGTGTCTTATTATACTGAATCTGACTCGCAACGCAATAGTTAAAGCAGACTTGTGTTAATATGGCAAAAAGTTTAGCGATTTTGATTGTTTTTTGGTCAATTTGATTAACTAAAATAGTTTGATACTAACGTTAACGGTCGGGACTTAGTATCCGCTTGCTACTTCACGCTTTGAGATTTCGCTACGTTAGCTTGTTTGATATAGTAAAGTTTTTGGATAACCCTCATTTTAAATTTTGTGCGGAGAAAATCGTATGCGAATTTACGGAATTTTCATTGTGTAATGGGACTTATATAAATTTTCGCGCCATTACAAAATAGTCCCATAGTCTGGCAATTTCAAAGTAATAATGCACCTTCAGTGGTTGATAGCAGCCACGGGAACAAGCAACATCTCGTTTTCTACCGCGGGTTGCCCGGTATTTCATTGATCTTGTAATTTTTTGTAATCAGACTGAAGGCAGAATGAGCCGCGGAGGCCACGTGTCAGAGCATGGTGGTAACTGAGCAGAGTGGGGTAGAGTCGCGTTTTATCGTACAGTGTAATTCTAGGAACAAATGAAATTTCTAATAATATTTGTTTTTCTTTCCTGGAGGGTACTTAATTTTGTGGAAATCGCCCAGCCATTTCCCTCCCGCCGTAAATCTTGTTGCATGGTTCAGTATGAAAAGATAGGAGCGCCATTTATGCTTGTTCTGTGACTTGTAATATTTTTTATATAGCGTGTGTGTGTTTGAGTTACTGGGATTCTGTAAGATTCGAGCGGTAGATACCGTTGCGTGTCTCATACGTTGCATTAACTATGCAAACGGTAAAGTGCGGTCGATTCAATCGTTAATACGTGATGTGCCGTTGACGTTCGTAGTTACCACTATGTCGGAGCCGGGATCGTCCGCCTGTCATTGATGAGACACTAGGAAAAAAATAGTTGTTGTAAATGGTGGTCATCTTCACAAACTGGTGTGGCCCAAGCACTCCTTGTCTGAGTTGTTAGCTGCATGATATATACAATATCTCGACGCACAGTACGGTCAGAAGAGAGCTGAGGCGTTTGATGGTTATCCCACAGAGCCTGACCAACAGAGTGCAAAACGCTCTGAACGTAACCAAAGAAATTATTCTCCTGAAAGGCTGTTTTTTTTTATTTTTATTTTTTTTAAATTTTTTTTTTAATATGGGACTTAACTACATGGCAATAGTCCACGTAGGGGCACCATATATTTACCTACACAGTCGTGTAGCATACCATATGGAAAACATTCTGTCATTCTCTTACTAGACGCTGCCAAATGTCAAAAGCTGGTAGAAAACATGCGATGTCAAATTTAGACAGAGTGTAGATATTCGAACTTGGAACAATACTGATAGTTTACTTGCAAGTTTATGACGTTTTTCATTCAAAGGAATGAAAACATCACAACTGAAATGCTTTTTACTCAAAGTGCCACTTAACGATTGGCTTGATTGTGGAAAAAAATGTTCAAATGTTTGTAGATCTATCGGACCAAACTACTTGGTCATAAAAAAAATGTTCAAATGTTTGTATAGTTTATGGGACTTAACTACGGGGTCATCAGTCCCTAAACTTACAAACAACTTATGAACTAACTAAGACTAAGGACGGCACAAATATCCATGCCCGTGGGGGGATTCGAAACCCCTACCGTAGTGGCCGTGCAGACCGTGACTGGAGCGCCTCAGTCCCCTCGGCCACCGCGGCCGGCAGAGGCTGTTTGAGGAATCAACAACTCCTAATGTTCCCGAGAAATTTTTTTTGTCCAATGACAAAAACAAATTAAGATTCATCCAAGTGTTGAAGATAAAATTTGAAGCCAAAAATATTGAGGTTTTTCAGGCTGAAGAAGATTCTGACACGACTGTACTGCGGCCTGTCTTTCTCGTAGGTCGCGGGAACTACCTTGCTTACGTGGCATGACGTCTGCGCTGGGGCCTGAATTTCCCCTTGACCGCGACCTGGCCGCTTGTGACGTCAGACAAAGCTCAAGTGAAACACGGATGGCTGCAGGCAATAGAAATTGCATTCAGCACGTTTTCGCTGTTACTCTGAATTCAGCGCGCTTTCGCGAGATTAGCAACGGATATTGAATGATACTGAATAATATTTTGGTATCGAAAATTATGTGATTGTAAACTGTAATACTGGTGTTGTAACATCGGTGTTTTTCTTAGACATGCGTTGGTTCCCCTGGGCCCTGGCGCCCATGGGCGTCCGCCCGGATCTCCCCACCTTAAGCCGACGCTGAGTATAGACAATGGAAAGGAAATACAGTATAAAATGCCTTTTTTTCCAAATGTTTATTCAAAATGTTCAAATGTTTGCATAGTCTATGGGACTTAACTACGGGGTCATCAGTCCCTAAACTTACAAACTACTTATGAACTACTTACGAACTAGGACGGCACAAATATACATGCCCGAGGGGGGATTCGAACCCCCGACCGTAGTGGCCGTGCAGACCGTGACTGAAGCGCCTCAGTCTCCTCGGCCACCGCGGCCGGCCCCAAATGTTTATTAAGCTCAAATAGTGCATAGGAAGATGCAACAATTAAATTTTCGATTCCTCAAAATAGCCACCCAATGCTTTCACCGCTGCCTTGTACACTCTCGACATGCACTGAGTTAGTTTTGCTAAGGAAGGAAGAGTGGTGTTTAACGCCCAGTCGACAGCGTGGTCATTAGAGGCGAAGTTCACGCTCGGATTGTTTGGTAAGGACGGGGAAGGTAATCGGCCGTGCCCTTTGATAGAAACCATCCCGGCATTTGCCTGGAGTGATTTAGGGATGGCCGGAGGTGGATTTGAACCACCGTCCTCCAGAATGCGAGCCTAGTTCGTTACCACTGTGTTCCGTTAGTTTTGCCAAAGTTTCAGTTGGAATGATCTCCATTCTTGCTGCAGGGCCTCCCACAATTGTGTCCCACTCATGATTTCCCGCTTTCGGATCCTCCTGTCCAATTCATCCCATAGCAGCTCGATTGGGTTACAATCGGGCGATTGGGGCGCCCATTCCAAGTTTATCAATATTTTACGAACCTCTAGAGACTCCACACAGTTCTGACACACGTATGTTTCGGATCGTTGTCTTGCTGCAAGACAAACGCTTTCCCAATCAGACGTAAACCACATGTCTTAGCATGTCGCTGTAAAATGCCGCCGCGGTGGATTAGCCGAGCGGTCTAAAGCGTCTCGCTGCGGAGCGCGCGGTTGCTCGCCGTGGAGGTTCGAGTCCTCCCTGGGGCATGGGTGTGTGTGTTGTTCTTAGGTTAGTTTAGTTTAAATAGTTTGTAAGCTACGGACTGATGACCACGCAGTTTGCTCCGATAGAATTATAAACATTTGGACATTTTTTGTAAAATGCCATGATAATCCTTTTGTTTCATTTTTCCATCTATTTTCACAAAATCGTCGACTTTGTTCTCTTCAAAGTATCCCCATACCTTCACAGAACCCGCTCCATGGTTTACAGTTGCAATTACGCACTGAAGTTTCATGAGTTGATGGGGTAAACGGCGTACAAATTGACGGCGTTTACTTGTAAATGTTTCGACCTTGAATTCATCAGTGCACCGCTGTCCAATGTTGGCGTGTCTTGGCCCACTGAAGCCTTTTCTTCTTGTTAACAGGGCGCAAGTGGTTACCTTGTTGCTACATAACCTCGGAAGTTGTCTGCCAGGCGTCGTCGCACTGTTGACTCACTCACCGGTGTATCCCTCTTTGCTTTTAGTTCAGCAGTCAATTCACGGACAGTTTTTAATCTGTTACGTTTACGGGTCACTACCAAATCGTTTCCTGGCGTTCTGATACTTTCCTGGTTGCTTCTGAGCGAGGACGATCTTCATACGAGCTTGTTTCTCGAATCCGTATATGCTTTTGTCAACTCTGCTGATGGAAATCTTTAGTGTCTTTGCTGTCGGACACTATTGCCTTCTTGGTGCCAAAGTGATTATCATTACCCCGTGATACATAATGAATATCCCACTTTTGGGCCATTTTAAATTACTTTCGCGGTCTGTTATACCTTTATGCAAATGCAACTACAAGTGAACAAAACTGTAAACAACGTTCCTCTACTCGCATCACCTGGCGTGTTTAGTACAAATTCGTGGACGGGTAACGTCGGTTAACATAAAACGAAGCAATGCTAGTATGTTCTAATATATACAATAATTAAGTGTACAATACTGTGTCATTATTAAACGTTATTTGCGCTTGTTTTTACATATTCTAACCAATAACTCGCATAGATCACTTTCATTTTTCTCCGTTGTAATACGCAGCATGGTGTTTCCAAACTTATGGAGGGCAGTGTATCTAGTATATCTCCGTATTTCCACTGTCATATTTTTAAAAATACTGTAGATACGGAAATTCTCTGCTGGGATTTGAAAATGATGTCGAAAAGAGAGCGGCAGGTCAGACAAGTACTAACCATAGTTTTGTACCACGCATTGTACATACACAAGTTACACAAAAGGAGACGAAAGTAAAGGTTTATACTAGCTTTCCGAAATTTGTTTCCTTCGTCAGGTAGGAGGAAGAAAGAGAAAGGGAAGAGAATGGAAAGGTTACAATCTAGATCATGAGGTTGCTGGTTGTATGTGGACGTCAGAGGTGTTGCATGTGGGGATGCAACATCTCTGACGTCTACATTCACCCACCCCACCTCATGACCTGAATACAATGTCGATTCAGACGTTGCTCAGAATGTGGAATGATTGGCCGGTATTTACCTTTCCCCGTGGGACACCGAACTGTACATGTTCAATCTTCTGGGAGGCTTAATTCTATTCTTGGGGATTCGAAGAAGAAGAGCGTTGTCAATGTGGAGAAAGACAAACAATGACACACCTGCTGAGCTGTCCATCCTTGCCGGCCCCATGCATGTTTCAAGATCTGTGGTTGGCCAAAGACGCTGCAGTGAAGTGTGCCGAAAACTGAAGACAGATATGTACCTGCTCTATGGTAACAATGAAATGTGATTGGTGAAAATCGTGAATGTACATATGGATGTAGAATTACTATTAGTTTTTACTTGTAACCTAGTATGTGTAGCCTGTTAATTAATTACAGATGTAGCTCAGACACGATTAAATAAACCTCATGACCTAGATTGTGAGTAACCTTTCCCTTCTGTCCCCTTTCTCGTTCCTCTTCCTATCTGACATAGGAAATGTAAATTACTGAAACCCAGTATAAACGTTTACTTTCGTCACCTTTGGTGTCATTTTTATGTGTGTACAATCGGCTCTAAATGTTCAAATGTTTGTAATTCTATCGGACCAAACTACGTGGTCATCAGTCCGTAGCTTACAAACTACTTAAACTAAACTAACCTAAGGACAACACACACACCCATGCCCCATGGAGGACTCGAACCTCCACGGCGAGCAACCGCGCGCTCCGCAGCGAGACGCTTTAGACCGCTCGGCTACTCCACCGCGGCAATCGGCTCTACCAAAATGTGGTAAGTACTGGCCTGACATTCTCTTTTGCACATTACACACACACACACGCACACTGGTTTGCGATATAAATACGAATTTATGGTTCGAAGCCGCCATTGACGTCATTGGACACATAGACCTAGTTAGTATACATTAACTTGATATTTACACTTTACTATTAAGATTTATATCACATTTCATGCGGCACATACTTGATGGAACCCCGGCAATTTTGTCGCTGCTGTGAGAATGAATCTAAGGGCAGCTACGGCCAATTGTGTGTGGGGTCCCCTCAAAAGTGAAGTGTACAGTACACGGTTGAAGAACTGGAGCGGAGAGTTGTACACGCTTGTCAAGAATTCCGAAATTCATTGCAAGAGACGAGAAGTATTGCAACCAATAGCAAGGAAGACACTTCGAACTCCTTCAACAGGTAACCCATACATGAAATGTGAACTAAATGCTATGTAAAACCTGATTGTAAATTCTAAATTTCAAATTGATTTGTACTAACTAGGATGATTGCGCCATCCTTTTTGATAGATCCTTTACACATAGCATTTGAAACATCATTGACGCGTTTGACATCCTAAGCGCCATCTGTCCATTCCTTCCAGTCACCTTCTTGCAATCCTCGTTTCCCCATATCACTTTTCACGTGGTCTCCCTGACTATGTATTTGTGGTGGGGTGACAGTTGCGCGTTGTCGCGCGGACAGACGACGTCATGTAGGGCATCATGCTACGGACAGGGCGGCCGTTCCCGGCGGAGGTTCGAGTCTCCTCCCTCGGGCACGGATCTGTGTGTTGTCCTTCGTGTATTTTTGTAAGTCTACGAACTGATGACCATAGCAGTTTGGTCCACTACATTTTAGTTACCGATTCCCTCGATATAAATCGCAACTTCAGATTACAAGATTACCCTGATTCATGCATGGATTGAAAACTATGTAGTTACGGTGCAAGTGCTCGAACAGAATTTGTTTTGTCATTTCGGCGTTTAACATAGGCCTGAGGCTACCGTTTACTCAAAACACCTTTCCCTATATCATAAAATTTTTAAGTAAAAGCTAAGAACTACGCAAGGATTTGTAATCATTTCATAAGCTTTGGATCAGGTAATCTATATCCACTGTCACATGGAATTACGGTTTACAGAATTTGCTGATGTTTTAAACTGTTCGTTTTCTGTTTTTATATGCTTTGTGCATTCTTCTTATAGTTCCTACCAACATAATGCCTTTGCGATTTTAAGTATGAAACTACGTTGACTTTCGTCTGTTCTCCACTGTCATTTGATGGGCGTTTGTAACCTTACACTGTGATGTGTGTGCCTGCTCTCGGGCCACCTCACACATGTATAAAGTAAACACATGTTTCACTTTAGACTTCATCCAAAATATTATACCGAGTTTATTAGATGACGATGAACATTATGACGACAGATTCTTTGTTACACAGTGTGTCTAAAGGAATGTTATATACCATTGCAAAATCCTTAAAAGTAAGGTGCGTTCATCATAAAATGTAATATAGCTGTCTATCAGGAAAGGTATGTAAGGTAATTGCAATACATTTTTGGCCGACATGTTGTTTTATGTCATTTGAAGACATTATGTAATAAAGTTTCAATTGATGCTTTAAATACACCTATCATTAACATAGCACTTATTTCGGCTTTACTGCCATCTTGAGGTAATGTCAGATGGTCGTGACATCCAATTCATCATTGGTTTTCGTGCTGTCAGTTTATTTATTGGATCACAAATTTTGTTAAAGCAATATTTGTTCTCAAATTGTTTCACGATTTTCTTATTGATGTTTGACAGCTTCTTGACAGATAGCCAGAGATTTTTTCTTTGTTTGTTAACCTTAAGGGGTCATAATTCCCTAAACTTACAAAAGACTTATGAACAACTAATGCTAAAGACAATACAAACACCCATGTCCGAGGGGGGATTAGAACCTCCGACGTGGAATGGTATCGCGCATTGCAGCATAGCCCCTCAATGCGCTCGTCCACTCCGGCGCGGCTAACCACAGATGTAACCACATTACATCGCTGGTTATCTGTCAAGAAGCCGTCAAACATCAGTTTTAAAACAGTAAAACAATTTGAGAAGAAATATTTCTTTAAGAAAATTTACGAAGCAATAAATAAATTGAGCCGACCGCGGTGGCCAAGCGGTCTGCGGCGCGCCAGCCACGGTCTGCACGGCCACTACGGTCGGGGGTTCGAATCCTCTCTCGGGCATGGATATTTGTGCCGTCCTTAGTAATAGCTAGTTCATAAGTAGTTTTTAAGTTTAGGGACTGATGACTGATGACCCCGTTGTTAAGTCCCATAAGCTCTACAAACATTTGAACATTTTGAAATAAATTGACAGCACGAAAACCAATGATGTATGTGGATGTCACGACCATCTACCACTACCTGATGATGGTGGTAAAACCGATCAAAATGTTCAAATGTCTGTAGAGCTTATGGGACTTAACTACGGGGTCATCAGTCCCTAAGCTTACAAACTACTTATGAACTAGCTAATACTAAGGACGGCACAAATATCCATGCCCGAGAGGGGATTCGAACCCCCGACCGTAGTGGCCGTGCAGACCGTGACTGGAGCGCCTCAGTCCCCTCGGCCACCGCGGCCGGCAGTAAATATCACTGGACTGCCAGCTAACGTACCGAGTAGTAACCCAGTTCTGAAAAGTTATCATGTGATACCACTGGGGTCAGCGTTATCAGTGTATGTTGGCAGCTTTTTCCTGCTTAAAAGCATACCGCAGATTTATGAGAACTAATCAGTTCTGAGAATGACACGCGGAAAGAAATTAACACATCTTTCGGCATTAGCTCATACGACTACCAAGTGATAAAAACAATAAATAAACAGCTCAATATATGGCAATAGTCCACTTAGGGGTACCATATATTTACCTACATTGTCTTGTATCATACCATATGTAAAACCTTCTGTCATTCTCTCATTAGACGCTGCCAAATGTCAAAAGCTGGTAGAAAACATGCGATGTCAAATTTAGAGAGTGTAGATATTCGAACCTGGAACAGTACTGCTAGTTTACTTGCAAGTTTATGACGTTTTTCATTCAAAGGAATAATAACATCACAACTGAAATGCTTTTTACTCAAAGTGCCACTTAACGATTTGTTTGATTGTGGAAAAAAATGTTCAAATGTTTGTAGATCTATCGGACCAAACTACGTGGTCATCAGTCCGTAGCTTACAAACTACATAAACTAAGGTAAACTAACTTAAGGACAACGCACACACACCAATGCCCCGGCAGGACTCGAACCTCCGACGGCGAGCTTGACTGTGGAACGCAGATAGTGACTATTTGTAGACGGGCTATTCGGAGAGGCGTCAATTAGTAAATTGAAGAGAATTACAGTTAGTATTCGAATATTTGCAAAAATTCGAAATAACACAACGATTGAGTTAAGAACGCACGAAGATTACCTTTTAATGTCCCTCCGACAACGTCGTCATTAAAAATGATAGAGTGACGTCGTCTCTTTTAACCTGTATGTTTACGTCCAGCCTCATATTGAATCTAATATTACAAAAATCTAGAAAAATATTTAAAGACTAATTCTTGATTTCGGAAGTAAATCACAAATTTAAACAACGATAACGTATTACAACAATTCTCAGCTTTCAGGTGTGCAATATTCAAATAAATTCTTATGGTGCAAGATCATCATCATATTGTGGTTAAGGGTGAGTTACACTATTGAGACAGAAATCTGCAAAATATCACAGCATCTTCTTCCTGTCGGTTAAATTTCGCGTCTGTAGCACGTCATATTCGTGGTGTAGCAATTGTAATGGTCGATGGTTGAAATGTGCTTTAATAACGTCAAATTTCATTCCGGATAGTACCTAAATGCTTTAGAAGATCCCTGTAGTTCACAGGACATGGAGAGACCGAGCGAGGTGGCGCAGTGGTAACGCACTGGACTCGCTTTCGGGAGAATGGTGGTTCAAATCCACCTCCGGTCATCCAGATTTAGGTTTTTAGTGATTTCCCTAAATCACTCCAGGCAAATGCCGGGATGGTCCCTTTCAAAGGGCACGGCCGATTTCCTTCCCCATCCTTACCAAAAACTCCAAGCGTTAGCTCCGTCTCTAATGACCAAGTTGTCAACGGGACGTTGAACCCTAAGCTTCCTTTTTTTTTTTTTTTTTTTTTTTTTTTTAGGACATTGAGAACAAGATCTTTCCTATAATGGCAGAACCAAGCTGTATCATTTTCTATTGCTCAATACCGAATATACGATTTTCATTTTGTATACATATCAAAATTGCTTCTACAGGTTACACCTCATTAGACAGTCATACTAAAACTCTGTAGTACCTGGTCTTAGAAATTTCAAGGGAATACATATGTCTTAAGAGTGAAAATTAGAAGTCATCGTGGGAAAAACACTGAAAATATATCAAATATTAATTTAGAAATAAAATTTTTGTGTATAAAATAGCAGATGACTTTCTCGCTCTGCATAGGAAATGCACGTAACCTTTCCTTCTTTTTAGATAAAGTACCACTTTCAACTCAGAATGCAATAAATATACACTCGTCACCACAAATGTTATTGGCTCCGCAATAAGGCGACAATGGATTCACTTCTGTGGCTTAAGAGCATCTCCCTCTATTCTAACCTCCTTTTTTGAAACTCACAACCGTTACAGACTCCATTTTAACATTTCCATATAGCGCTGCCACCTGTCGGAAGCTGATGAAACTACAGATTCGAAGCGGGAATATTTGAAATTGTTCCACAAGATATGCCAATATGCCAGGTTTTTCAAACAAAATTGGCCGAGAAAAAAAATGTGGCGCATTACTTATTGATCTCTTCTAGTCATATTTTGTAAATTTATGGAACTATTTGACATTGGTCGTTGGTGTTACAAAGCCGCTTATCTGTTTCCGGTATAATGTCTTTGAACTTAACTAAAAAATACTTAACATTGTTTATTCGTTTATATATATAGGGTGAGTCACCTAACATTACCGCTGGATATATTTCGTAAACCACATCAAGTACTGACGAACCGATTCCACAGACCGAAAGTCAGGAGAGGGGCTAGTGTAATTGGTTAATACAAACCATTAAAAATGCACGGAAGTATGTTTTTTAACATAAACCTACGTTTTTAAAATGGAACCCCGTTAGTTTTGTTAGCACATCTGAACATATAAACAAATACGTAATCAGTGCCGTTTGTTGCATTGTAAAATGTTAATTACATCCGGACATATTGTAACCTAATGTTGACGCTTGAGTACCACTCCTCCGCTGTTCGATCGTGTGTGTCGCAGAGCACCGAATTAAGTAGGGATCCAAAGGGAACGGTGATGTACCTTACAATTACATATCCCACTGCAAACGCGTCGACGTATGTGGTATCAGCATGATGGTGCACCTGCACATTCCGCATTTAACACTAGGCTGGCCTTTGACAGGATGTTCGGCGGGCGTTTCTTAGGACGTGGAAGACGCATAAATTGGCCAGCCCGTTCTCTCGATCTTACACCTCTGGACTTTTCTGTGGGGTACGTTAAAGGAGAATGTGTACCGTGATGTGCCTACAACCCCAGAGGATATGAAACAACGTACTGTGGCAGCCTGCGTCACATTACACCAGATGTACTGCGGCGTGTACGACACTCATTACGCCATAGATTGCAATTGTGTGCAGCAAATGATAGCCACCACTTTGAACATCTATTGGCCTGACATGTCGGGACACACTCTATTCCACTCCGTAATTGAAAACGGAAACCACGTGTGTACGTGTACCTCACCCCTCATGGGAATGTACACGTGCGTCAGTGAAAGAGACCAATAAAGGTGTTAGCATGTGGACGTAATCTGCTGTTCTAGTCTCTTCTGTACCTAAGGTAAATCACCGTTCCCTTTGGATCCCTACTTAATTCGGTGCTCTCCGATACACACGATGGAACAGCGGAGGAGTGGTCCTGAAGCGTCAACTTTAGGTTACAATATCTCCGGATGTAATTAACATTTTACAATGCAACAAACGGCAGTGATTACGTATTTGTTTATATGTTCAGATGTGCTAACAAAACTAACGGGGTTCCATTTAAAAAAAACGTAGGTTTGTGTTAAAAAACATACTTCCGTGCATATTTTAATGCTTTGTATTAACCAATTACACTAGCCCCTCTCCTTACTTTCGGTCTGTGCAATAGGTTCGTCAGTATTTGATGGGGTTTACGAAATATATCCAGCGGTAATGTTAGGTGACTCACCATTAACGACACTGTTGCGTCGCTATATCGTGGAAACAGTTGGCTCAACACAGCTTCCAATATTTCTTTATTTTCCTATTCACTTGCAGCAGAAAAGCATCTCTTGAGTTTATAAAGCACTTTCATCAAAACATATTTACTTAGTTGTCATCCCCAGCTACGTTGCGTTTAGTACTTCTTTTGCGAAGTTGCACCTGCATCGTTTCGGTGAAATGCGAGCAGGCTCCTACCGCAGTGTCCCGCGCTATAGAAAGGCGGCGCCCAAGTACGTTCTCAGGCAACGCTCCGCCACTTGTCACACTTTTTATTTTATACGCAAGTGGAAAACTTTCTCGTTTACGGCGCGGCGCGGAGAGTATTTCAGAAACGCAGCGCAACTTCGAAACGTAATCATACTTTTTTTACATTTTCATCTGTCCTTGGTACGCTCACCGTTTTCTCGCCCGAAATTTCACAGTCGCAGTCTCTTGCGAGGAAAGTTTCAAAGTAAATCTCGCCCGTATCCGAACTGTAAATGTCACTGCCTGTAATTCACTGTGTGGAAAAGAACGAACACTGCTACAAGAGCTATGGACGACACCAAGGCAGTAATCGAAAGTGAAATATTTTGGAGACATAGAGGCATATTTCAAGGGATATTAAAAATCAAATGTTTGTATAGCTTATGGAACTTAACTCGGGGGTCATGAGTCCCTAAACTTACAAACTACTTATGAACTAGCTAACACTACGGACGGCACAAATATCCATGCCCGAGGGGGGATTCGAACCCCCGACCGTAGTGGTTGTGCAGACCGTGACTGGAGCGCCTCAGTCCCCTCGGCCACCGCGGCCAGCAAAGAGATATTAATATTGCTTCTTACATTGTTCAGTTCCGCATTTCTTGCACAAAAATTACGATTACATATTCGCTGAGTGTAACGAGTTGAATCGTAGTTCTTGATTCTACACACTTAAAATTGTGTATATTCGTGTATTATGTTGCCAACGTTTCCTATATCGTTATTTACATACGGTATTAAGTTGCACTTTTTACGTATTTCACTTCATGATACATAAAACTATATAACTTCCTAACGCTTCTTACCAACATTCACCCTAGACAATGATGCACCCTAGACAAATACCTGAGCGAAAAATCTGCCTCCGAAAATTTTATTTAAAAAAAATTCTATTATAAGGCAATAAAAATATAGCTAACTGCTTTGTGAATTGTATTATGGAGGCTCAATAGAATAGCATGCATCATAACAATATCCTACTTTGCGCAGTGTAATCCTAGCCGTTGCGGTGTGTAATAAATGTATTCGTGAGGTGGCAGGATTTGGCAGTGGGTTAAGGTAAAGAGGTCAGGATTTCTCCATGTTGCTGGAACCTTTTCAGAACTAGCGTGTTTCTGAGTCAATACAAATTCGGGAAATAGTCCTTCTTAACAGTTCATGACCGTTTGTGTTGATGGCGCTTATTCTGGAATTACAATTAACCCTACGGCAACTCAAATTTTTGTCACTTTTTCAGATATACGTTTTGTTGACAGCTGGAAAAACCATGCATATCGTATACATTGGAGTCTGTTCTATGCATTTAGTTGATCGTTTCCCCCATAGAAGACAGGGCAGTCATGATCTGAGGAGAAATGCAACAAAGAGCGTTCTGCGGATTTTACTCACTGTTGAGCATTAATGTAATTACAAACTGATACGGCTTCTGTCAAGTAAAAGAATTGTATCACGTTACAGACTTCTAATCGGAGTAGAAAATATGTTAGACACCAATATTTTCCTGCAGAGTGACTTATGTCTAAATGCATGATGTTGACAATGGCAACAGGTAAATAATGACTTTCACATTGTTAAATGAGTTATACAATTTTTTCAATACTTATCCCCTGAATAGGTGAACATTTTCTATATATATATATATTGCGCCAAAATGAAAATTCATGCAGTCTAGGGTTAAGCTATTGCGCTACACTGAACGACTATTTCACTGCTCATTAAAGATTGTCCAGAGTGCAGTAAGCTGATATGGTGTCATACGTAGGCCCTACTTCAGCCGGGTACCCGTCGCGATGCGCACGCAAACACCAACTACAACATTTATCTAAAAAGCAAATGTTGCCGACGCGTATATATTTATGGTACAAATGTTAATTTTTTAAATATCTCTCTCACTTCTATAAATGTACAGGAGGCAACAGATACTGATTATAAAACTCAAAACTGTGTCGTACTACGAAAGCACATAACAACCATATGAGGATAGCACTTGACGAATCAACGGACATTCATGAATGTTCCATTGGTAATCTTGTGATTTTAAAGACTAGAACCCTTAAGATAATTATTATTTTGTTTTGAAGTGTGGAAATGATTCTTCAGAATGATAGATAGATGGTTTCAAAATGCTAAAATGTTTGTAAATCTATGGGACATAAGTACTTCGGTCATCATTCCCCAGGCTTACAAAGTACTTAAACTAACGCTAAGTACAAAAAATACACTCATACTCCAGGGACGACTTGAACCTCCGACGGCGAGCAGCGGCGCGCTCCGCAGCTAGGCGCCTTAGAACGCTCTGCCGCTCCACCGCGGCAGTGAATGGTTTAGGAACACATAGAGGGCAGACGCACAAAAATTAATTTTTGTAGGAGGGCTGGATGAGAAAATTAATTAGACTTATTGCTTTACTCTAAAATGACTTAATTGAGCCGCGGTGGAGTAGCCGAGCGGTCTAAAGCGACTCGCTGCGGAGCGCACGGATGCTCGCCGTGGAGGTTCGAGTCCTCCCTGGGACATAGGTGTGTGTGTTGTCCTTAGGTTATTTTACCTAGGTTTAACTAGTTTGTAAGCTACGGACTGATGACCACGCAGTTTGGTCCGATAGATTTACAAACATTTGAACGTTTGACTTAATTGACAGAGGTACTTACACAAGGTGCGTCTGACAGGTTCGCTGAATAGTCCCTTATTTTACAAACTGCGTTAGCGAGGATGAGTTTCCCGATTGTACACTTAAGAAACACGTAAATCAGCACCCCTATCGTGCAAAGCAGAGTGAAGCGATGGTACCACCGAGCTAAATTTTCATAGAGTGGCTAAGACACGTGCTAAGCGCTCTATGCGGCAACCTGTGTAAACTCAGTCACCATATCTTTGGTGGTAAGTGACCTGAGAGCAGTCTGTCTGTCGTATGTTGTTGTTGAGCTTGAAGTGTCTTATTTAGTATATATTGTATTTAGTATCTATTCTCTGTTCAATTTTTTCCGCTGAAATATGCCTAAAGCGTGTTTAGTATTTAAATTCACCAAATCTAAGTGATAAAACGACAAGAACTTTGTGCAAAACACCAAACATTATGCTTTGTTTGATCTCAATCTGTCTATAGTCAAACAAAATTTCGGAATAATGGGATTTAGTTGCCCCAAGAGTGAAGCTTCAGGTGACCTATCCTGCAATTTCCGTGAAGTTTACACCATAAAAAAAAGTCAATATTCTACCTAGTGTTGGTATATTTTTGAGATATTTCTTCTTCTGTCGCACATGTGGTTGATGAAACCACATTTTTGAGTGTCTCCACCTTCTTTAAAAATATTTTCATTTGTTGTTGACAATACTTGATCGAGCATGGGTGACATGCAACCAGTGCAAAGTGTGGAAGCAGTAGTGACTGCTAGAATTCTGTGTTCTTTGCAACAAATATGTACTTATTTGAGCGTGGCAACAACGAAAGTTACTAACCACGCGTTATTTCGGTGTAGAATGCTTTTGTGGCACATGACCTAGGCGCATTTTTATTGCAATATTCTGTTGTCACTTTCGCCTTTGTACTCAAAATTCAAGTACCAAACGTTACTTGTTTCGGCATGGCAACAAGTAAATCTATTAACAACACCTTATTTCGACATGGAATGTTTTTGTGGCAGATGGTTTAGGCGCATTTTAACTGCAGTATTTTGTTGTCACTTCCGTCTGTATACTAAAGTTTCGTCCATCAAAGTTCATAACCAAACCCTTTAACAACAATTTTACAATTTTGTAGACTTAATACGTTTATTAAACACAATATAAGTCTATACTAGACTTTATGAAAACAGTTGTTACAACACATTAACAGCAGATGCAAATCCAAGGTGATGATTGTTTGTCGTAACAATTACTGTTCACTCTACACTCTGCAACTCGTTTAGACCATTAACTTGCATTAAAATCAACATAAATATTTTCGCAGCGCCACTTTCTTTGTTATTGCAAACCTCAGCTAACTGTTACAGTTCGATCTGGAACTGTAATACTGTCAGGTTCGTGAGATTGCATTACCGCATTGTTAGGAAATTTACTACCAGGCTCATCAATTCGCAGCTTTGAAAAAGTCTGACGGAAGTTGATGCACTCGTATTCAATAGTCAATAATTATTTAAAACGTAAAAATTGTGAATAGGTAAACTTCTAGAGTGGGTATGGCATACCTGCTGTCAGCCGATACCCCAAGTGACATGGCAGACGCCAGTTCAATTTGCCTCAATCATGGCAGACCTATCGCCACTCTATGAAGCTTAAGCTCGTTGGATGCTACACTCTGTGCGGAAGTTTACGGGAGAGTTTTCAAACAGCTGCTGCAAAGCATCCGACGTGTTCGGCTGGAACTGTGTCGGAGTAAACAATGGAATTTCCTTCACGACAATGTCCGACCGCATACTACAATTCGCGTGCTCAACCTTCTCGCTAGACGCAAGGTCACTGTTCTTCCAGTCCCTCCTTATTCTCCAGATTTAGCGCCACCTGACTTCTTTCTATACTCACGTTTTAAATTAAATCGTTTAGAGAACATTTAACAGTGCACGGTACACTGAAACCACCATTTAACCAGTCTTGTACTCACGCACAAAAAAAAAAAAAAAAAAAAAAAAAAAAAAAAAAAAAAAAAAAAAAAAAAAAACTTCAAATGTTTGTATAGCTTATGGGACTTCACTACGAGGTCATCAGTCCCTAAACTTACAAACTACTTATAAACTAGCTAATACTAAGGTCGGCACAAATATCCAAGCCCGAGGGGGCATTAGAACCCCGACCTTAGTGGCCGTGCAGACCGCGACTGGCGCGCCGTAGACCCCTGGGCCACCGCGGCCGGCACGCACGAACCAACAAGCTGGTATGCTTTTCCAACAGGACACTGCAGATCCACATGTATCCCGTACCACCCAACGTCCTCTTCAAGGTGTACGTCAGGTACCCTGGCCAGCACGATTCCCATATCTGTCCCACATTTAGTATGTTTGTGTCCGCATGAAACGCCATGTTGAGGGGCACGAAATCTGGCGCAATTGAGGCACCAGGTGGAAACTGCGTGAAAGTCCATTCCACATAACCACATTCGGAACCTCTACGATCGTTTCCATGAAAGAATTACAGCTTAAACTGCTGCGAAAGGTGGATATACAAGGTACTAAAGCCAACATAGCGGACGCTCTAGTGACTGTACTCAAGTGCGTACGGCTCTGCCTCTGTGAATGTGTGTTGTATACAACCTCAAGAATGTGTCAATAAAATATCCCTCTTCTGGTTCGACGAATTCTTGGTGTTCTTTCTTCATTTTCCAGCAGTGTATATTGAAACTTCTGCATCTGGTTGGCTACGTACTTTATTGATCTGAAGCTTCCGTACTGCTGATAAGAGTGACGTTCGAGATTTCGGATGCGCCTCTACCTTATTCCGCTGGAAGGTATTTATCGCGAGGAGGGAGACCACTCTTGGGGCACCTAAATGCTATTAGTCAGAAATTTTGTTTGAAAATAGACAGATTGAGATAAAACAAAGCATAATGTTTGATGTTCTTGCACAAAGTACTTGTCGTTTTATCACTTAGACTTGGTGAATTTAAATACTGAACACGCTTTAGGCATATTTCAGCAGCAAAAATCGTACAGATAATAGACACTAAATACAATAACATACGATAGACAAACTGCTCTCAAGTTCAATGACCACCAAAGATATGGTGACTGAGTTTACACAGGTTGCCGCATAGAGCGCTTAGCACGTGTGTTAGCCACTCTATGAAAAATTAGCTCGTTGGTAGCATCGCTTCACTCTGCTTTGCACGATAGGGGTGCTGATTTACGTGTTTCTTAAGTGTACAATCGGGAAACTCGTCCTCGCTAACGCAGTTTGTAAAATAAGGGACTATTCAGCGAACCTGTCAGACGCACCTTGTGTAAGTACCTCTGTCAATTAAGTCAAACGTTCAAATGTTTGTAAATCTATCGGACCAAACTGCGTGGTCATCAGTCCGTAGCTTACAAACTAGTTAAACCTAGGTAAAATAACCTAAGGACAACACACACACCCATGCCCCAGGGAGGAATCGAACCTCCACGGCGAGCAACCGCGCGCTCCGCAGCGAGACGCTTTAGACCGCTCGGCTACTCCACCGCGGCTCAATTAAGTCATTTCAGAGTAAAGCAATAACTCTAATTAATTTTTTCATCCAGCCCTCCTACAAAAATTAATTTTTGTGCGTTTGCCCTCTATGTGTTCCTAAACCATTCACTGCCGCGGTGGAGCGGCCGAGCGTTCTAAGGCGCCTAGCTGCGGAGCTCGCCGCCGCTCGCCGTTGGAGGTTCAAGTCGTCCCTCTAGCATGAGTGTATTTTTTTCGTACTTAGCGTTAGTTTAAGTACTTTGTAAGCCTAGGGAATGATGACCGAAGTACTTATGTCCCATATACAAACATTTTAGCATTTTGAAACCAACTATCTATCATTCTGTAGAATCATTTCCACACTTCAAAATAAATAATAATGATCTTAAAGCTTCTAGACAGTAGTACCAGTCGGAACTTGCGGGTCGCAGTCCAGTGCCTGGTGTTGTGCCCGCTGGTCAAGTGAGGGTATCGACGCGCCGCGCAGCGGTCCATCAATATGGATGGCGCGGCCGCGGCATCAGCAGAGCAGACACGGCGGGGGCGGACGACGCCGCGTGCCTGTGGCGGAGGCGGTGGCGGTGGCCACGCACGCCGAACCTCACCGGCCGCAATGATTTCTGATGCCGCCGCCGCGCGCAGCAAACTTACTCCATTACAGGCGCTCACGTGCTCTAAAGCCGTCGGCACACGGAGCGTGAATCTGAACCAGTGTGGCCAACGTGGCGAGTTTCTGACGTCACAACGCGCGAACCGCACTTTGGCGAGGCTTTCCCAACGTATCTAGCATGCCAGACAACGAGCTTAAATTTTGCAGAACGACATGTTGACCATAGCTGTTTATTTTTTCTCAGTGCTGCCGGTTTCAATCATTTACCATTATCAAGCGTTAGCAGAGATTAGCTAATAGCTTAACATGTCGTTATACAAGAATTCAAAATTATAATGTGCTGCTCCGTAGAACAATGGTAGAGTGCCAGACTACAAATCCGAAGGTCGCGGGCTCGATTTCCGCCAGGTCCAAGGATTTTGATCTGTCACTCTCCGCTTCCTTCACCTCTGGCAGTGTTGCTAATGTGAAAAATACCGAGTAGCACCGGGGTTCGGAACCCACGTTAAACTGTAGGTCCCCCTATAACTGGCTGGGTAAGTCAGATCGGAGGAAGGCAACGGCATACCACCTCCAAACAGGACCATGCCTAGTAAAGCACTGTGGTGTTCAAACCAATCTTCGCATTGTTGACTGCTTTACCTACCTTAACATAAGAATTTGCTGTCATTGTTCTAGTCTTTGATAGTATTACTGCAACAGTCAGCCACTGTGCTACTATCAATGACCAGAACAATGACAGCAAATTCTTATGTTATAATTTTGAATTATTGTATAACGACATGTTAAGCTATTAGGTAATCTCTGCTAACGTTTGATAATGGTAAATGACCGAAACCGGTAGCACTGAGAAAAAATAAACAGCTATGGTCAACATGTCGTTCTGCAATTATCTAAAAGCTGTTATGCCCCATCTGTTCAACATTCTCAGAGCTTAAATTTCATAGTGTATCGATAAGTCCGCCATGTTTTAGGCAAACTGAACTGGCGTCCGTCGTGTTATTTGGGGTATCGGCTGACAGCTGGTATGCCACACCCATTCGAGATTTTAATTACAGTTGCACGTCTTAAATAAAGACTGATTATTGAATACATGTGTACGTCAAAGCCGGCCGCGGAGGCCGAGGGGACTGAGCAGCTTCAGTCACGGTCTGCACGGCCACTACGGTCGGGGGTTCGAATCCCCCCTCGGGCATGGATATTTGTGCCGTCCTAGTTCGTAAGTAGTTCATAAGTTTAGGGACTGATGACCCCGTAGTTAAGTCCCATAAGCTATACAAACATTCAAACATTTGAACATTTTTTTTTTTTTTTTTTTTTTTTTTTTTTTTTTTTTTTTTTTTTTTTTTTTTACTTTAAGTTACGTCAGACGTTTTCGAAGCTGCGAATTTATGAGACGTAGTAAATTTCCCAAAAATGCGGTAGTGAAATATCACGGCCAGTATTACAGTTCCATTTCGAAGTATAACTGTTAGCTGAGGTTTGCTACAACGAAATGCCGCTGCCAAAATATTTGCGTTAATTTTAATGCAAGTACATGGTCTAAAAGAGCTACGGAAAATATTGTGAACAGTAATTGTTATGACGAACAATCATCTACATGGGATACTCTGCAAATCACATTTAAGTGCCTGGCAGAGGGTTCATCGAACCACCGTTATACTATATTATCTCCCATTCCATTCTCGAATAGCGCGCGGGAAGAATGAACACCTGAATCTCTCCGTTCGGGCTCTGATTTCTCGTATTTTATTCTGATGATCATTTCTACCTATGTAAGTGGGAGTCAACAATATATTTTCGCATTCGTAGGGGAATGTTGGCGATTGTAGTTTCGCAAGTAGCCCACGCTGCAGCGATAAGTGCCGTTGTTGTAATGATTCCCATCCCAGATCTCGTATCATTTCCGTAACGCTGTCTCCTCTGTATCGTGACAATACGAAACGAGCTGCCCTTCTTTGGACTCTTTCGATGTCCTCCGTCAAACCCACCTGATAAGGATCCCACACTGGGCAGCAATACTCCATAAATCATGACCAAGGATTTGCACCTGCTGTAAATGTATTGTAATAACTGCTTTCATAAAGTCTAGTATACACTTGTCTTGTATTTACTGAAACTACTAAGTCTACAGACTTGTAAAATTGCTATTAAAGGGTTTGGTTGTAAACTTCGGAGGACGAAATTTTAGTATACAGACGAAATTGACGACAAGATACTTCAATTAAAAATGTGCTTAGGTCATCTGCCACAAAAGCATTCCACGTCGATGTAAGGTGATATTAATGATTTTATTTGCTGCCATGCTGAACAAGTAACGTTTGGTACGTGAAATTTGAGTACAAAGACGTAAGTGACAACAGAATATTGTAATAAAAATGCGCCTGTGTCAGCTGCCACAAAAGCATTCCACACCGATTAATAACTTTCGTTGTTGCCACGCTGAAATAAGTACATATTTGTTTAAAAAAACAAGGACATACACAAGTGAAAAAATTCTGGTTATCACTACTGCTTCCATACTTTGCATCGGTTGGATGTCAAGTAATATCAACAGCAAATGAAAATATTTTTATAGAAGGTGTAGATACTCAAAAGTGTGTTTTCGTCGAACACAGGAGCAACAGAATAGAAATATCTCAAAAACACACCAACACTAAGTGGAGAACTGAGTCTTTTTAATGTTGTGTTCTTCAAGGGAATTGCAGGATAGATCATCTGAAGCTTCACCCCTGTGGCAGCTAAGTGCCATTAGTTGGGAATTTATTATGAGTATAGACAGATTGAGATCAAACAAAGCAAAACATTTGGTGTTCTAGCACAAAGTATTTGTCGTTTTATCACTTCGATTTGTGCATCTAAAGGCTGAACACAATTTGGGCATATTTCAACAGCAAAAATTGTACAAGCAATAAACACTAGATACAATATGTACTAAATACGACACTTCAAACTCAACAACAGCGTACGATGGACTACTCTCAAGTGTACTGCGTAGCAAGTTAAGAATGTGCGCGAACTTGCGCAGATGATTTTCGATGCTGCCAATACCATAAGGCAAATATCCTTGTGTGTGAAATAGTGCAAGGAAATGGTGTTCGCTATCATGAAGCTCATGTAGGGTCGAATGGTATTGCGTAAGACGAAACAAAGCAATTTGTCTTTAATTTTTTTGTCAGTGTTGTATAAAAGGAAAATAAACTGAATTTAATTTTTGAAACGGTTGTCTTGTAAAAAGAGGATTGTAAATAAAGCACAATTACTAGGTAACTGGTTGATTTTCTACTAAGAAAAAATTGTAATTACCTACGTTCCTCATCTGTATTTATTAAAAATTTTATCCAATCTGTATGAAAAGTTTAGCTAAGAGAGAGAAGAGGACAGAAAATAAACCAGCAGTTTAGTTATTTACAATTCCGCTATCACAGCTGAGACTTTTAAGAATAAAACGTAGAAATGTATGCCAACCTGTAGATATAGACCTTCGTATCCCTTTAAAAAATAGCAAAATTTATGAGAATCAGCTCACGGTACCATCCAGTGGGAACCAAAGTTAAATAAATGATGTCTACTTAATTATGCATTGCCTGTCCCTTTCAATAAATGTAAGAGACGGCTCTTAGAATTCACGAAGCGCGTCAAATTTTAACGGCCTGATCCAGAAATACATATTCACGAGGCAGCGGCTGTTGCCACGTTAAGCCTGCCTGGATCCTCACTAAAAAAAAGTCCCAACCAACAGATGCAAATCAACTGCAGGTCCTGTTGACACTCAGAGAAACACATACACTGTTTGCAACGTGAATTAAGCATCATTTTTCAGCCGAACTACTCTGCGTATAACCATCAGGAAAGAAACTCATATTGGAATTACAGTGCTAGACACCTAAAAATTGGACTCAAAAGCTCACTTGCTCACGTTAACCTTCATACTTGTTCAAAAGTTTATTTCTACGTAGTGAGGGAACATTGTCGCTGCACACTTTCAAAGAGCCACCATTTCCTTGTCACCAGGGTTACTCTCTAGTTTCAGTGGCATTTTTTATTGTTGTCGATATCTAAACAGGTGTTTACTCAAGAGCAGTTAGGAGGTGACACACGTTACTGTTATGGTATTACCAGTGTTCGGGTCATTTCTTTTTACTTCCTTGAACACTTAATAGCGATCAACCCAGCAATAATGAAAAATGTTCATATGTTTGTATAGTCTATGGGACTTAACTACGGGGTTATCAGTCCCTAAACTTACAAACTACTTACGAACTACTTACGAACGAGGACGGCACAAATATCCATGCCCGAGGGGGGATTCGAACCCCCGACCGTAGTGGCCGTGCAGACCGTGATTGGAGCGCCTTAGTCTCCTCGGCCACCGCGGCCGGCCTGCAATAATGAGCCAACGATAACATACACTGGTCAAAAATCTGACTATTCTACGGAATGGAGACAATATTATGGCAACAGTGGTAATAACCGAAAATAGCAGCAGAGGAGTGGTGTTGACGTGTGTTTCCTCTACCAAACGAGTTACACAAGCAGTAGGTTTCAGGTAGTGTAGTGAGTAGGAAGTGCGATGCAACAAGAACGTGTCTTGACCGAAGTTATGAAATGCAGAGCTATAGGAAGGGTCGAAGCGGCACAGAGGGAGGTGGTTGCAACTACTGGAATCAAGCAAAGTGTTATTTGCTGGACCTGGACGCGATTTCAGGCAACGAGAACCGTTAAAGGAACGTAGGGCCAATGTCGTCGACGGGTAACATCAGGAAGAGACGACCGTTATATCCGGTTAACAGCCCGTCGAGTCAGGAGTCTGGATGCAACCAACCTGCTAAGCAACATCCAGGACGCGCAATATTAATACAAACAGTCGGAAAGCGCTTTCTGGACTGAGGATTCAAGAACCGTTTAGCCCACAGAAACTGGGCGTAAGAACTTCGGAATTGGAGTCGTAAAGAATGACGCCGGCCTGTGTTTACAGATGAGTCAATATTTTGTATTCAATCGGACAATCGTCAAAAAAAATGTTCAAATGTTTGTTAAGCTTAAGGGACTTAACTACGGGGTCATCAGTCCCTAAACTTACAAACTACTTATGAACTACCTACAACTAAGGACGGCACAAATATCCATGCCCGAGGGGGGATTCGAACCCCCGACCGTAGTGGCCGTGCAGACCGTGACTGAAGCGCCTCAGTCCCCTCGGCCACCGCGGCCGGCGGACAATCATCGTTCCGTCATATGGAGAGAACGTGGAACTCGAAACAGTCCTGATTGTGTGCAGGAAACATCACCATATCATGGTGATGGACGAATGGTGTGGAGAGGAGTCGGCATTAGAGGACGTACGAACCTCGTTGTTGTTTAGAAAGGCGCTTCGTGTGTTGAGAGGTATAGAGACGAGATACTTCGACATTTTGTTGTGCCCTACGCTGTTGCCATAGGAGATGGGTTTCCCCTGGTGGATGATAACGCTCGTCCCCACAGAGCTGCACTGGTGGACAATATGCTTGAAGCTGAGGGAACTGAACGAAATGGAGTGGCCAGCCTTTTCACTGGACTTACACCCGATTGAGCATGTCTGGGATGGACTTGGCAGATGCAATCTAGCCAGACCAGTACCTCCCACAACGGCTGCAGATTTGTATATTTTACTGACTGAAGAATGACCAGATATCCCTCAATAGCTGATTGATAACCTTTACTGTCTTTTTTAATTATTTTTTCCTGTCTTCTTCAGTTGAGTAACTTTATATTGGTAATTATTGTAGTTTTACGTACATTGTAAGTGAAATAAGCCAATCATTATGTTTGACATACGCGCTTCGCTTTTATTGTATGCAAGTGATCGTCAGTGGCCTGAAATGTTACCTACATTTCGTTTCAAACGACTTCCTGCTCTAAGTCTGTGTAGAGGTTACAAACAGTTCCGACACATTGTATTACTGTGGTGTAGTGGCATATAAATATTACGGAACTTGCAGTTTTTATAGATATTGATATTTCATTTTTCCAGTTCTTGCTGTTACTCGTTTTTCCAATTTGAAATTTTTGTGTTTGTTTTAATGTTATGCTATTGTTTTGTTGCCAACTTCTGAATGTGTTACCAATTTTGAGTGTTTGATCTCAGTGATATCCTTCGCACTCATGCGAGCGCGCGTTATTGTGTGTGTTTTTTATTTATTTTTTAATCAAGGTGTGTGTTTGTATTGTGATGCAATTTTTCCCGATTTATTTTTTTGCTGTTTCTCAGTCTGTATATTTTATCTTTGTCTCTGTTTTGTGAGTGTGTGTGATTGTAAGGAAATGTATGTCTATTTGAGGCCAATGAAGATGCCTTGCACCCATGAGGTGGCTTGTGAAGTGTGGAAGCAGATGCTGCTATTTTCATGGACTAATTATACTTACCGAATTTTTTGAACTGCCGCGCGAAATGGGCGTCATTTTGAGATGCGATATTAAGGGTAACGTCTCCAGTAAATTTGTTTTGCCAATATTCGTTGTTGGATATCTCAAAAGTTCAAATGTTAGTAGAGCTTATGGGATTTAACTATGGGGTGATCAATCCCTAAACTTACAAAGTACTTATGAACTAGCTTATACTAAAGACGGCACAAACATCCATGCCCGAAGGGGGGATTCGTACACCCCGACCGCAGCGGCCGTGCAGCCCTTGACAAACACGCCGCAGACCGCTCGACCACCGCTGCCGGTGGATATCACAAACTATATAAACACAACATTGAAAAACCTTACAGATGGTCTAAATAAGCTCAAGGACAATGTCATTCGAAAGGAGAGCTTCCTAAGACCAGTGTACTGTACATGGAAATAATTACTTCAAGAATTGAATAAAATTCTCTAGATTAAATTTATTGAAGATTTTTGTGGTGCATAAAGCATAAATAACAATTTGAATGCCCTGAAGATGCAAGTCTCAAATTATTCAGTGATTTTTGCGGTTTTCCTACAATTAGTAACTGCGTTACAGATCTTCACAGTTTGCCCCAAGTTTTATGAAATGCTGCCTAGAAAATCTGTCTCCTTCACGTAAGAATCTTCCACTCATTATACAGTAATATTGGTGTGGTAGAAATTTTTATATCATCCGGGAGCAGTACCACAATCTTGAATAATGTCTGATACTATCGAGCAGAGACTCTTATGACTAGATGAGTAGTATGCTGGAATGATTTCTCCCCAAGAGTATGATGTGATTGCTGTCACATCTTTGTTCACATGCGTTCGTTCTTCATATGTAGTGTCCTCAAAAGCGAAGTGTAGTCAGAATTGGCAAGAAATTTATCCTCTTGAAGAGGCTGCGAAACCATACAACCATATGAGAATGACCTTGTTGAGACTTGTTTCATACATCAATGCTATGTTCGGTAGACTGGACGTCTGATCTCTTACTTCTCCATTCCCACAATGCCGCGACGTTCCAAGAGAAGGACGCAGAGTTCGTTAGACCAGTTTCACGCAAACGAATACTGTCTTATAGTTTTCTTTTCTTTTTAGGTATGGAGGTACTAAGCTCTTATATTTTCTCCTGTGCATCTGTCGTAAACAAGCGAAACTGAAATAATCAACTGAACATACTGGTTCGAATTTTATCAAATACTCAAGGAATTTTTTAAGCTCCACATAGCACGTTTCATTTGAAGCCCACGTTTCGCTCAAAAGGCATATCATTATCATCTTCATTTAAGAATTTTAGGATGTTCCCAACATTTTGAATATGAAACATAGATAAAGTTCAATCGACAACAGAGTATTTAAGTCAGAACGTATGAATGTCCGTCATAAATTTTTACAGACGAAATTAGCCGAGGATCCTTTAGGTTTATTTATGGCTGCATATTTCGTAAGTATTACGATGTTTCATACTCTAAAAGACAAGAAAAGCCTAAGCACACCACCAAATTATTTGTTAAAGGTGTTTTACTTTCGGTAAAACTTCTTAAGTCTAATGGTGAAATTTAGCATTTTCGATAATTGTTACTCTGTTTTAGAAAGCATAATGAATAAAAACAGCCATATTAATCAGAAAATTATAATTAAAAACAGTCCAGATCGCAAAATTGTTGTTTTTATTTCATGATCGATTTCAGTTTATTAAGAGCATCCTCAGATGAATAACACCATGATGGCAGGAGGCGGCGGTAGGCACAGCATGTTTGACAAACGTGAACCCTTTGGCCCATTTAGGTTTGTGTAACAGTAGATTATTAATATTACGTTAATATGCTTGTCTGGATGAAGTCTGAACAAAGATAATTTTCCAATAACTCTGCATGTCGTTCGGTGAAGCTGCTAAAACACTTTGTAAGTCAAACACTACTGCTAATTTTGCTGATGGTTTTCAAATTATCTCAATTGTGAAGCACTGTGCAAAGTGTACATCACAGCAAACAATTAGACAGCAAGTAGTGCAACAATATTTATATTTCAGCGTCCTAGTACTTGCCAACTTCAATTTGATGGAAAGAAAAGTGAGTTTTACTAGCGTAATGTGAGGCTTACTGTTACATTCGACCACGTAACTACAGCACTGATCTGGTATAGAAGCACGTTTCATGTTATATGGTGCTATAGAATCAGATTAACAATTCAATGGAAATAGAGTGCATTCACATTAGAAGCGTGCCGTTACTTCAATGGCACAGCACTTACTGTTTGATTGCTACTATTCTTAGGACCATATTCAAAATTCTTATGCGGGAGTAACTTACATAAGCTGTATACCATGAGAAATACCACGAAACAGCTGATTGCTGTTACTTATTTTGACAGTTGCTGTCACATGTGTGAATTAACATAAGTTTATTCTGGGTCTGAGAGTTATTAAGTAAACCGGTATATACGGCCATTTCAACAGGTTACTTGGTTGTACGTGATGACATAGCATGAAGATGGTATTAGTGTAACACCGAAACAGGCCGATCAATAAAAGTGCATACTGTTTACGGCTCTTGGTGAATACATTATTTATTTGGAATTAAAAGTAGACCATCCGCAGTCCCAATAAAACATGGAACTACACTGGTTGGTTACAAATGTTTGGCAACCAGAGGAATTACCGCTAACTGGGTAGGCGTTTTACAAAGTGCCTCGATTACCTGAAAGGCGCACATCGTATTGGCTACTATTCTGTATCTAGTACAAAAAGACAGCAGGAGACTTATTCGGGTTCCAGCTCAATCGTCACCTATTAAAACGACGTACCGAATCAAGTCCCCAATTTATTCCTGTAATGATTCACCTGGATCTGGGTCTGCTGCCGAATGACCGTGGCCTCGGATACTCTGACTTCAAAGGCTACCAGAAACGCCCCTTTCCCCGGATTTGACCCGACCTCAAAGCGACACGGCGCGAATGGTGACTAATGCCACCTATTGACACCTCGTGGCTGCCGGCTCTCGTTTCATCGCGGCCTGCCCCCCCCACCCTTTTAAATGGGCGCCCTTTTAACAGCCGACCCAATTATCGGAACCCCTTTCACAAGTGGGTGGCCGCACTCATTAAAACTGCATAGATCAGTTGTGCGTGTCAGCTCTGCCAGTGTGCGGATGTTTCAATTGCGGATTCCGTGAAGAGCCCCGCCCCCAAAAGCAAATTCGTTGAGGGTTTCAAGGGAACTTCTTTCACAAATGTCGTCTTTATATTTCTAGGGTCAACGAAATGTAGACATAAATGAAAGTGTATTTACCCTGGGATGGAACCGCATGTCCTCTTGAAAAGTCCAGTGTTCAGCTTCAGGTATCGTCTAAAACTGAGAAATTCTGTAGGGAACTAACGACGAAGTTTTTATGACTCTAGATATAATTAGTGGATTCGAGAGTTTGCGGTCAGTATCGACAGATTTTTTTGTCATCCTCATAAAAATGATATGTGTTGTTTTCCTCCTTGATGTGATCCTCATTAATTGCCTGTTTCAAGTCGAACGTGCGGCTCGGTAGCACAGTGGTAGAGACTATAAATCCAAAGGTCGCGGGTTCGATTCCCGTCAGATCCTGGGATTATTATCTGTCACTCCCCACTTCTTCTATTCTCGCTGATGTGAAAAATTTCGAGTAGCACCGTGGTTCGGAACTCACGTTAAACTGTAAGTCCCCCTGCGACTGGCTGGGTAAGTCAGTTCGAAGGTCGAAGGAAGGCAACGGCATACCACCTCCAACAGAACCATTCCTAGTAAAGCACTGTGGTGTTCTAACCAATATTCGGTTTGTTGACTGCTTTACCTTCTTTTTATACGAGACTATGATTCACCAGGGCTAACAACTATCAACGTGTGTTTCATGTATTGTTCTGGGCCGCCTCAGACGGCGAGGACAGTTGCAACCCTGCGTGGTATAAACAGTATGAGGTTATCAATCAGCTCTTGAGAGATATTTGGCCATTCTTCCGTGAGTGCAATATCTGGCTCTGCAACCGTTGCGAGACGTTCTGATCTGGCTAAAATGCGTCTCCCAAATGCATCCCAGAAATGACCAATCAGGTATAAGTCCGGCAAACAAGCTGGCCACTCCATTCGTTCAATTCCCTCAGCTGCAGCACGTAGTCCACCAGTGCAGCTCTTTGGGGACGGACGTTATCGTCCACCAGAAGGAACCCATAAAACATGGCAGATTAGGGCACAACAAAGGATCTCGTCTCGGAACAAAGCGCCAATCTGAACGACATTGAAAGTACATCAGCCAATACTGAAAACTACCCGCAGTATTCGTGAATCACCATGATGTGGTGATGTTTCATGCACATAAGCAGTGTTGTTCAGAGCTCCATACTGGTTCACAAAACAGGTCAGAATACTGTTGCAAAAGCAACGGAAAACGCATGCTAAATTTAAACGAACAAAAAATCCCCAGAATTGAAGATCCTACACAGAAGCTCGAACTTTAGCGAGGATTTCAATGCGAGATGCCTACAATACTTTTCACAGCGAAACTTTTCTCTAAATTTGACTGAAAATCATAAGAGGTTTCGGTCTTATGTTAAATATACTAGGGGAAAAATACTACGTGATAGTAATGGAGATCCTGTCGATGATAGCGCTAATAAAGCAGAGTTACTAAACATAGCTTTCAGAAACTAATGCACCAAAGAAGACGGAACTAATATTCCAGATTTCGAATTACAAATAGAGGCCAGATTCAGTAACGCTGAAGTAGATATTCTCGGAGTAGTGAATCAACTTAATTCACTTAACAATAACAAGTCTTCTGGTCCGGACTGTATGCCCATTAAACTTCTGTCTGATGATGCTGAAGCGTTAACTTAACAGTCATATACAACCACTCTCTCAAAGAAAGCTCTGTACCAAAAGGTTGGAAAGTTGCACAGGTCACACCTATATTCAAGAAAGGCAGTACGAGTAACCCACTAAACTACAGGCATATTTTATTCACGTCAATTTGCGGCAGGGTTTTGTAACATATCCTGTATTCAAATATTATGAATTATCTCAAACAGAATGATCTATTGACCCAAGGTCAACACGGAATTCGAAATTGTGGTTCACGCGAAACACAACTAGCTCGTTACTCACAAGAACTGATGAGTGCAATCGACAAGGGTTCTGAAATTGATTCCGTATTTCTTGATTTCCAGAAGGCTTTTGACACCGTACCTCACAAACGGCTTATAAGCAAATTGCGCGGTTATGGCATATCGGCCGAAATTTGCGACTGGATAGAGGATTTCCTGTCAGACAGGACACAGGTTGTAGTAATCGACGGTAAGGCATCGACTAAAATAGAGGTGATATCGGGCGTTCCTCAGGGTAGTGTTATTGGGCCTCTGCTGTTCCTTGTTTACATAAACAAATTGGGAGAAAGTCGTAGCAGCTCTCTTGTGTTGTTTGCAGATGACGCCGTCATTTACCGTCTAGTAAAATATTCTGAAGATCAAAACCAACTGCAGAACGATCTAAATAATGGTATAAAAATTGAGAAGAGTGAAGCCGTCCATATGAGTACGAAAAGAAATCCATTAAACTTAGTTTCCAAGATAAATCACTCAAAAGTGAAGCCTTAAACTCCACAAAATACCTAGGAATTACTATTACTTCGGACTTAAACTGGAAAGAACGCGTAGAGAATGTTGTGGGAAACGTGAAGTAGAGACTGCCTTTTATTGGCAGAACCCTTGAAAGATGCAACAGAACTACTAAAGAGACGACATACACTACGCTCGCGTAAAAAGTTTTTTAAATGTCTTGGTCACCACTCTTTTTTTAATTTTATTTTACTTTTTTTTTATCATTACGCGTTTCGATGTATCAAAATAGGATAAATTTTTTGTATAACGATGGTAATTAAAATACATTTTATTGAAGATGACTAACTAAAATATAAACCACCATCATGGAAGTCTAGTTGAACATCTTCGCTAGACAGTTACGATTGTGGTTACGGAAACGATACAGGATCTGGGATGGGAATCATTACAACAACGCCGCTTATCGCTGCGGCGTGGGCTACGTACGAAACTCCAATCGCCAACATTCTCCTCCGAATGCGAAAATATATTTTTGACTGTCATTTACATAGAAAATATCAGAATAAAATACGAGATATCAGAGCTCGTACGTAGAGATTCAGATGTTCTTTCTTCCCGCGCGCTATTCGAGAATGGAATGGGAGTATAACGGTGGTTCGGTAAACCCTATACCGGGCACTTGGATGTGATTTTTAGAGTATTCCATGTAGATGTAGACTTGCTTTCAGGAGAACGATGGTTTAAATCCATGTCCGGCAATCGATATTCAGGTTTTCCATGATATCCCTAAATCACTCCAGGAAAATGCCTGGATGGTTCTTTTCAAAGGGCACGGCCGATTTCCTTCGCCATGCTTACCCAAAACTCCGAGCGTGAGCTCCATCTCTAATGACGAAGCTGTCGACGGGACGTTAAAACCAGAGCTTCCTTCCTTCCTTCCACGTTTTTTCTAGATGAGAGAACCACGACTGTCTGGCTGAACACTAAATCTTTACTCATCTGTAAACATAACCTGGCGCCAGTGGTTACGACTCCAATCCTGATGTTCGTCTGCCCAGTTTCTGCGGGCTAAACGGTAACGTGGTTTTAATAGGACACACCCCACAGCCGTTAAGGCGTAGAAGCCACATTCCCAAAGGCGATTTCGGACCGTCTGTGTTGATATTGCACGTCATGTGGCTCCCTTGAGGGTACGTTGTAGGTGAGTTCAGTCTTCTCCCTCTACGTCTGTTCCGCTTCCAACCTTCCTACGTCATTCCATGCCATAGCTTCGGGAAATTCGCGTTGTTGTTGCATTGCACTACCTTATCTATACACCATTAGAACTCAACTGTTTGTGTATTTCGTTTGGTAAAGCACACTGAACACCAAGTCCCTCTCTCTGCATCAGTTTTTTATTAGCACCATTCGTTTAATATTACTAAATTTTTCCGGGCTATTATGCTGTGGCCTTATAGATTTGTTACTTAAGGCCAATGTTTCGTCCCCATCTGCGGAGTACATTCTCAAGGGGATCGCGGTTGAATTGCACGTCCAACACACACCCTGGCTCGTTACTGACTGCAGCCGAATTCGGTTTATGGTTTTAATGGTGCGAACCGTCTAAACGGAATTCGACTATCCCCCTTGAGAATGTACTCTGCAGATGGGCAGAAGGTTGGGTTTCACTAACAAATCGATAATGCCACGGCATAATAGCCCGAAAAAATTTAGTAATATTGACATTTCCGGCTATGAAATTTTACATTTTACACCATCAGGTTTGCCGTAATGTTGTTGTCTCTGTAGAACCGACAGAAAGACGTCGAACCATTTTAGTTCATTCTACGGACGACAGTACTTCAGAAATCAGATATTTGAACTCATGCCCTGTTTTGTGTCTCGTTTCGCCGGCCGCGGTGACCGAGCGTTCTGCGGCGCACCAGTCACAGTCTGCAGGGCCACTACGGTCGGGGGTTCGAATCCCCCCTCGGGCATGGATATTTGTGCCTCCTTAGTATTAGCTAGTTTGTAAGTTTAGCGACTGACGACCCTGTAGTTAAGTCCCATAAACTCTACAAACATTTGAACATTTGAATTTGTGTCTCGTTTCCGCCGGTAGACCTGGGTGTCGGTGGCCGAGTAGAGAGAGACCGACACAGGAATAAAGGGTGCACGCGTGTGCAGGTACGGAGGTGACCAGCCAATGGGACAGCAGAACTAGAAACACTAGAGTAAATTAGAACGAGATATATATTTCATAGAGACTTAGTAATCCTTAACTTTTACATAGTTCTTGACTGCAGAATGCTGATACATAGATTAGATAGAGGCCTGCCTACTGATAATTCCTAGTGCCTATCCGATAGCGAAGTATTCACTGGTGCCTATCTGATTCCGGAGTGTTAACTGGTTCCTATCTCAGTCCCAAGTGAACGATGCAGTCCAGTGGTGTCACGAGCGGAGTTGCAGCAGAGGGCGCTCGTGGCTGACGTCGTAAGAACGCCGCGCCGTGCGTGCATGGCGGTGTGCGGCGAAAGTAGGTGGCGTGCACTTCATACTTGTGCGATACCACAGCCTGTTTTTTTTCACCAGCGTAGTTGTCATTATTAACCAGACCTTGCAAAAGAACAAGGTTAAATGTTCAAATGTTTGTTAAGCTTATGGGACTTAACAACGGGGTCATCAGTCCCTAAACTTACAAACTACTTATCAACTACCGAGGGGGGATTCGAACCCCCGAACGTAGTGAACAAGGTTAACAATTATTTTTTATTGTCACCTTTCATAATCGGTTATTCTGCTGGGAGAATACCCGATTGTGCAAGATCACAAAGCCACGCTAGGAAATCATGAAGAGTTACGACTGTTTAATTCTTTTTTTTTTTTTTGTAAGGTTTTTTTATATGGCGGACATGAAACTCGCTCCCCCCCTCCATCATGTCTTGGTTTGTAATACGCATTACGAAAAACGTTGTTATTATCTACATCTACATAGATACTCTGCAAATAACATTCAAGTGACTGGCAGAGGGTTCATTAACCACTTTCATAACTTTTCTCTACCGTTCCATTCTCTGATAGCGCGCGGGAAGAAAGAACACCTAAATCGTTCCGTTTTCGATCTGATTTCTCTTATTTTATTGGGATAGTCATGTCTCCCTAAGTAGGTGGGTGCTAGCAAAATATTTTCACATTCAGAACTAAAAGTCGGTGATTGAAACTTCGCAAAGACATCACGCCGCAATGAATAACGTCTTTCTTTTAATGATTTCCACCCCAAGTCTTGCAACATTTCCGTGACGCTCCCCCCCCCCCCCCCCGTAACGTGATAAAACAAAACGAGCTGCCCTTCTCTGAACCTTCTCAATGTCTTCCGTCAGTCCCACCTGGTGAGTATCCCACAAGGGGCAACAGTACTCCAGGAGAGGACGCACAAGTGTGATGTAGGCAGTCTCTTTGGTGGAGCTGGTGCATCTTCGAAGCGTTCTGCCGATGAAATGCAACCTTTGGTTCGCCTTCCCCACAATATTTTCTATGTGTTCTCTCCAGTCAAAGTTGTTCGTAATTGTAACTCCTAGGTATTTGGTAGAATTTACGACCTTAAGGTTTGACTGATTTACCGCGTAATTGAGGTTCAGCGTATTTCTTTTAGTGGTAATGTGTATTACTTCACACATTTCTTTATTTAGTGTCAATTGCCAAGTAGAAATTTTGTCTAAATCTCTTTGCAGTTGCTTTTGATCTTCTGTCGACTCCGCTAACCGATAAACGACAGCATCATCCGCGAACAGTCTAAGGGAGCTATTCAGATTGTCTCCTAAATCGTTTATAAACACGAGCAAGAGTAGGGGACCTATAACGCTTCCCTGTGGAACGTCAGATATCACTTCTGTTTTACCTGATGACTTACCGACAATTACAACGAACTGTGTCCTTTCTGATAGGAAATCGTGAATCCAATCGCACAATCGAGGAGATAATCCATAAGCACGCAATTCCATTAGAAGCCGCTTGTGGGGTACAGTATCAAAAGCCTTCCGGAAATCCAGAAATATGGAATCGATTTGAGATCCCTTGTCGATGGCACTTAACACTTCATGTGAATAAAGGGCACGCTGTGTTTCGCAAGAGCGATACTTTCTGAATCCGTGTTGACTATTGGTTAATAGGTGCCCGATTGTGCAAGATCACAACGCCACGCTAGGAAATCATGAAGAAGTACGACTGTTTAATTTTCTTTTTAGTTTTTTTTTTTATATGGTGGGCATGAAACTCACCCTCCCCCCCCCCCCTCCATCATGTCTTGGTTTGTAATACGCATTACGAGAAAAAATACATTGTTATTCTGAAGAGTAATGTTCGTTATACTGTTTTCACTGTACCTCCCCTGGTGCCCGCGTGTTCGCATTCACGCGGTTCACTCACTGTGGGCTCCGAATGGTCGCAGCTGTTGTGTGCTCGTGTATTTGCTGGCTGTTCTTCGCCGCAGGTGGTCCTCGCCCCCCTCCCTGCCTAGGCACTTGCCCACCTAGGCGCGCCGGCCGCGGGCTCGGCGGCGCTTAGCGGTCCACTGGCGCGCCAGCCGCCAGTGCCGCTGGCGCCTAATTAGCGCTGCGTGCCGGCGCTCTTTGAGGCGCGCTGGCGCCATTAGGCTGGCGCCAGATGTCCCCAGGCCGGCCGGGTCGATAGCGCGCCTGCCTCCTGACGCCTGCCGCACTCTTCGCCGCTTTTACACCTGGGGCCACACTTTGCCGAGCCGAGCGCTCCCTGCCGGGGTCAAAGGGCCGTCGCGCCGCAAGAACGCCCTACTTCGGCGCTCCGTTCGAGGCACTTGCGGCGCGTCCTATGTGTTCACTGGTTCAGTGAACCCCCGGAAAAAAGATCGTCTTGAAACAAAGTAAATAAATAAATAATAAACCGTTTTTAAACTATCATTCTTCATTCCGTTCTTCTATCAGATCATTTTATATATACATTCAAAGTATTTTCATCGCATGAGAAATGTTTGGCCGACCGCAGTGGCCGAACGGTCTGCGGCATGTCAGTCATGGTTTGTACGGCCGTTTATACTGTTCTTACGGAATTGTCCGAAAAAATAGGCACCATGTATGCATATAACTTGTACAATTTGTCAATGACGGATAATGATCCTTCTTTCGCCGGCCACGGTAGCCGACGGGACTGAGGCGCGCCAGTCACGGTCTGCACGGCCACTACGGTCGGGGGTTCAAATATCCCCTCAGCCATGTATATTTGTGCCGTCCTTAGTGTTAGCTAGTTCATAAGTAGTTTGTAAGTTTAGGGACTGATAATCCCGTAGTTAAGTCCCATAAGCTGTACAAACATTTGAACATTTTTTGATCCTTCCTTCAGTGCGGAGGCACTCCTAGGTCCTTACTCTTACGGGAATCGCTACTAAGTTACTACGAGTTTGAGTTCTAGTCGGCTAGGTAAAGTTGTATCTGACCGGAGGCGTGCTTGAGTAATTCCATGCAGGTGCGGTGATCGCTGCGTCCCCAGCGGTGTAGGGGTCAGCGCAACTGCCTAGAAAGCAGGAGACCCGGATTCGAATCCCGGCTGGGTACGCATTTTCGACCATTCTAAGGTAATACATTCCGTGAATATGAATAGATAATAACTGCAGGCACTATATATATATATATATATATATATATATATATATATATATATATATATATATATATATTAACGTAACTCTTGCCCTAATTAAAATTAAGATTTTTGACATACTAAGAAACATAACAGTGATATAGATCGTGTGTGGATACTTGCAGAAGATAGAAGCTTGAAAGCGATTTGATGTCGCCGCGGGTAGCGAAGCGAAGGAACACCACCTCGCCCGCCGCGGTAGCCGAGGGGGACTGAGGCGCTCCAGTCACGGTCTGCACGGCCACTACGGTTGGGGGTGCGAATCCCCACTCGGGCATGGATATTTGTGCCGTCCTTAGTATTAGCTCGTTTGTAAGTAGTTTGTAAGTTTAGGGACTGATGACCCCGTAGTTAAGTCCCATAAGCTATACAAACATTTGAACAATTTGAACACCACCTGGAAGACAAGGCCCCATAACTGGCCGTGCCTACGTCACAGGCCGCGACCGGCATCTGACTGGCCGGCGGCTAAGCGGCGGTGGACGTGCTACATCCACTTATGGGGCCTTGTCTTCCAGGTGGTGTCGGGCGAGGCGTCTGCCCCCCCCCCCATCACCCCTCACCCCTCCGACAGTACAAACGTGATAACGTTCAGCTTTGGACACCTAACGTAAAGTGTTAACTACTTTAAATCAGACTTTAGAAACATCGGTCTCCTGTTTATCGAACATTCTAGATGGAAGAAATGAAACTTCGCTTCAGAAAATTAGTGTCAAATTACTGTACGAGGTACGTCCAGAAAGTAAGTTCCGTTTGCTTATATAAAGCAAACGTGTTCAAATACAGAAAAATTATTTATTGTACAAACATCTACAACTGTTAACCTGCTTTTCTACATAGCTGCCGAAATTTTGTAGGCATTTGTCATAGTGTGGCACAAGTATCTGTATGCCTTCTTCACAGAAGGTTGCCGCCTGTGTATTCAGCCATGTGGCAGCATGTTCTTTCAGTTCGTCATCATC
Organism: Locusta migratoria; assembly: GCA_026315105.1. Lineage (NCBI taxonomy): Eukaryota > Metazoa > Arthropoda > Insecta > Orthoptera > Acrididae > Locusta > Locusta migratoria. The sequence continues at coordinate 301,746,773 of CM048746.1, forward strand.
GTTGAAATGTCGACCACCAAGGACAGATTTTTTAGGTGTAAGAAGAGGTGAAAGTGGAGAGGAGCCAGGTCCGAGCTGTACGGATGATGATCAGACACGTCCCAGTGACATTCCCGTAAGAGTTATTTGGTCACGTTCGCCACATGAGGTCGGGCACTATCGTGGAAACAAACACCACCTTTTGATGGAAATCCTCTTCTTACACCTAAAATTTGTCCTGTCAACACTTCAACGATGATTAGCTGAAAGAACAGTAATTTAACTGTTCAAGAAGCCATTATTTTCCTTCGAGAATGATCGGATGATATGCGGAAGTTCTGATGATATGTGGACTGTGATGCGGTTGCAGAGGTTGCATTATTATCATCAACAGAGTGATGTCTAGTCCTTAACGTGGCTGTGGTAATACTGTGGACATAACCTCATCTCCAAAAGCCTTCTCAAGCTTATCATAAGTTGTCGTTGAGATTCACCCAGTTTAACGCAAAAATAAATGGCATACCGTTGCGCAATATCATGCGGTTCCATTTCCATGACGAGAGACACAAGCACGTGTTAATTTATCAGAGCACAACGGAGCAGTTACATCGATGTGCCGCTTGGACCAGAAGCAGCTTATAGACCAAGGTAAAGATATTGTGCCGCGGCGGAGTGTTCGAGCGCATTGAGGCGCTAATCTGCGATGCGCGAGGCCGTTCCCCGACGGGGGTTCGGATCCCCCCTCGGACATGGATGTTTTTATCATCTTTAGTATAAGGTACTTCAAAAGTAGTTTGTATTTTTAGGTACTAATGACCCCGCAGTTCCCAAAATCTTAACAAACATTTGAAAGGTATTGTGCCTAAGCAATCCTGCAGGGTTGCCACATCTTGCAAAGAAAATCAGTGTCATTATTCTGGCACCTCTTATGCCGGCGCACCATAGCAACGACAGACGGTGTGGGGGGGTCCAGTCAGTACGAGGCAGCCCCATTAATACTACAGCTCAAGAGAGGAGAGCCAGCAATCTTAGTACAAGCTAGAACAAGATTCTTTAGCCAGGAGTCTATCTGATACATTGCAGAGCTGTATATAGCTAAAAAGAATTTGGACCTTCACAACCACATCAAAAGTACTCTTTTCATCTGTAATAATTCTTGTGGACGTCCCTGCTAGCCACAGTCAACCCCTCCAGAATCTACAGCATCTAGAGATCTAAAACGTTGAAACGACTTGTACAGGTAGACTATTGCTACGTTGAATAACAGAACGAAAGTGTAAGGTCTTATTGACTAAAGATTTGCCGGTGCGGCATATTGGACCCGCAAATTGAGATTTGCTTTTTTCTCGAGGACCAACATTAAGCGAGCAATGTGGCGGAAAGAGTGATGTCAAAGGAAGGCTATGTGATCCCTAGAAAGGTTACTGCGTCCGGATCAAAGGATAATGTGGGGGGCTGCAGCAGCCGTTAATAGCCCTAAATGGAAGCGACGCCACTCTGGGCAGGGCTCGAATTAGCGGCGATACCTCGCAAAAGTGTCCGCCTCAAAGAACGGGCTTAAGAGGCGGCAGGCGGGGGTCGCTGACACAGTGGGGTAGCGAGCGGACAGGGGCGCCGGGACGCCGGCAAAGAGGGGGCGCAGGTTATCAAAGGCCAGGGCCACCCTTGTGAAGGGGCAGGCGGCTAGAGGGGACATTTTCCGAAGTTGTAATCTTCTTTGATACTGGAATGTTTAAATGATTTTGGTTTCACTTGTTGTACGATTCTGTAATTGAAGGGTCTGTTATTAGAGGGGGGATACTTAGTATTTGCGTTTTATTTAATTTATTACCTCTTTATTTATTTATTTTCTGGATAGACATATAAATGATTAACCTATATCACATACGTTGGATAGTTCAGAGGGATATAAGCTACAATCTCTAACACTAAAGTTTGGTGACTGAAGTCAGAACGGTCGATCTGGCAACATAGGAGAATCACAACGCTGCATCTGTGTAGCGGCTGGTGTTGCCAACCTGCCCCCAACGTAGTTCAGTTGAGCATCGTGTGTGTTCCTCCGTGTTAGAAAATGTTCAAATGTTTGTATGGTTTATGGGACTTAACTACGGGGTCATCAGTCCCTAAACTTACAAATTACTTATGAACTAGCTAATCCTAAGGACGGCACAAATATCCATGACCGAGGGGGGATTCGAACCCTCGACCGTAAGTGGCCGTGCAGACCGTGACTGGAGCGCCTCAGTCCGCTCGGCCACTGCGGCCGGCCATGTGCCTTTGAAAGTTTTTATACAGATTTATAATTTTAATTTTACGTTTGAAAATGACAACTTGTTGGCGAAACTAGTCACATAATAAAGTGTGAAGGAAAATATGCGATCTAGGCGTTCTTCTATGTGCAGTCTATATCAGTCACACTACAGTGGCACCCGCAGGCTGCTAGGACAGATATTGCCGTTGTGGTAGGCAAATCCGCATAACAATTAACCAACAACGAACCTCTGTCTAAATCGGCCACCGCTGCCGGCTCCGTGTTAGACCTGTTGGAAGAAGTGCAGTAGTTCTGAACTGAGAACAGGACAATGAACGAGCAAAGGATCGTCGTAAAGTTTTGTTTTGAGTTACCTGGCATGTTACGCCAGTGGAGAGCGGTCTGTTTATAATATTAATAAAAATACACCTTATTCAGGTTCTTAAGCCAAGATCGCCCCTAAACTTTTTTCCCTCAATCGGTTTCAATGATTTATCAACTTCAGAAGGGTAGGAGAACATGTAATACACAGGGTTTCTCGTCGAAATATAAAATGAGTAAAAGTGCACGGTAAAAATGTTAAAAAATACGTCACCAAAATGGATCGTCTTATCAGATTAAAAGTTAAAATATGATTGTTTCTCACATGAGTAAATGACAGTCTTATGTCTATTTTGGTGACGTATTTTCTAATATTTTGACCATGCATTTTTACTCATTTTACATTTCGATGAGAAACCCTTTGTTTCACATGTTCTTCTAAGTGAAGATGTTTTAATCCTTTGAGGCCCATGAGTAAACACAGGGAGAAAACTATATTAATTTCTTTCAAAAGCTACTTTTATTGCCTCTAAAAGCAATAATGTACTCTAATAACAATACACTTTGTATTTCACGATAAAATATTAAAGGTGATTTCAAAGAGAAACCACTGGTCTGTTACGACAGTTTTTGGTGGGGCTTTATTTGTTAGAAGGGATATTTGAATCATATTTCTCAGCACACAGCTTCATTCACATACTCTTCAAATTTCACTTCGGTCTATTCAGGTGGAAGAAGTCGAATTTCTTCATCAATTTCGTCTGATTCACTTCCAATATCCGAAGCAGCCGACTCAGCATCACTTGGATTTTCAGCAAGTACATACATCCATTTGCATATTTGTGCTTAGGTCAGATGCTCTGAATTTCTGCTTTACTCTTGATGGCGCTGTGTTACCCATACTGACACGCTGCAAAGAATAGAAGAAAAAGCAACCTGTAGATTTACCGTTTGAAGGTCGTTACGTCCCAGGGGTTTCATTCTGTAGCCATCTACATTTTTGTAGAGAAGTGAACTTTACAATATAATTATCAATATAGCCATCTTCCATCCATCATAAAATGGGGTATAAGAATAAAGCATTACTTGAAATTGGAATTATCTGCTGTATAGGTGTCACGAACTAATTTCATTATGAAGTCTGGGTCTAAAGCACTACACAACTGTAGTCTTTTACCCGACAACAATCACATCTATACTGCAACAAGAAGCTGTCTCTGACGCTAGATCTCACCAAGATAAATGTAGGGTGGTGGTTTCAAGAAGGAACTACCGAGCCGGAAAAGCAGGCAAAGTAAAAATGTGGTATCTGGCTGAAACCACCAGGCCGGAAAGGGTCAACCCCCTTCTGAAGATGGTGATATATATGTCATTGAAACTAGCTAGCCGGCCGCGGTGGCCGAGGAGACTAAGGCGCTCCAGTCACGGTCTGCACGGCCACTACGGGCGGGGGTTCGAATCCCCCCTCGGGCATGGATATTTGTGCCGTCCTAGTTCGTAAGTAGTTCATAAGTAGTTTGTAAGTTTAGGGATTGATGACCCCGTAGTTAAGTCCCATAAGCTTTACAAACATTTGAACATTTTTTTGAAACTGTCCTGTATAGTTCCGTTTCGTACCTTGTCAGGCATCTTACGAAATCTAAAAAGACAAATGTGTAGCTATTTTTAAATTACTTCCTATTTCCAGAATGAAACTTTCACTCTGCAGCGGAGTGTGCGTTGATATGAAACTTCCTGGCAGATTAAAACTGTGTGCCGGAACCGGGACTCGAACCTCGGACCTTTGCCTTTCGCGGGCAGGCCCACTACCGACTGTGCTATCCCTATTTATATGGCACTGTGTAAAAGATATGTTAAAATCAATATAACCGATACTATTCGCACTCATCCAATAGATATCCCGAAATGTAGATTGCCGGCCACTTGGAACGCTGCTGTCGCAGCGTATATATCTGTGGGTGTGATGTGAGCCGGCCGCGGTGTCCGAGGAGACTACGGCGCTCCAGTCACGGTCTCCACGACCACTACGGTCGGGGGTTCGAATCCCCCTCGGGCATGGATATTTGTGCCGTTCTAGTTCGTAAGTAGTTCATAAGTAGTTTGTAAGTTTAGGGAGTGATGACCCCGTAGTTACGTCTCATAGACTATACAAACATTTGAACATTTGGTGTGATGTGATTGTACGTTATGGCCTACTTATACTGTGGCCGCAGGGGCGTCTCGACTTTTTACCAACGTGTACAGTGCCAGTGTCTCCAGTGTCGTGTGTTTTTAATCAGTGCCTCCGTGATCGCCGTCCCCGAGTTTTATTCTGTGCGCCGTCCACTGTCTTCGTGTTTGTCCTTGGTGTTTCTGCGATGTACTTTTAAATCGTCGCCGTGGCCAACTGTTTTTACTGACTATGTGTGTTTTATTACTACCGGTCTGTTCTCGTTCCCTGATATATGTTTGTCCCGTTTGTCCATGTACGTTTTAGTCCATCGATTGTTTTTAATTTCCGCAATTTTATTCCTCTATTTTATATATATTGTTTTCACCATTCTGTCATGACATGTATGTCACATGGCTGAAGAGCAGCCACCGCAGCTGCTGCCAGCCTGCCAACTGATTCCCGCAGTTGGCTTAAAAATACAATAAAGGAAAAAAAATACTGTGGCCTACTCCTGACATCTGAGAGCACGCGGTGATTCCGTGCGGCAACTTCACAAGTTCTGAAGCACTAGCCACGGTCTCCAGGCGGCTATTAAAATGGATGTAGCGTGAGTGGGCGAGCAAGCACGGCTATAATACGGTTTCCTTGTCGGCGGCTCAATGCGGAGTGATGAGCTCCCGCGGGCAGCGGATGGGCCCGCCGCGGCCGCTTATAAAGGAATCAGGCCGCGCAGCGCGACGTGACGTCAGAGGCGAGTGACGTGGACAGCGCAGGCTGTCCGGCCGCTTCAATAAGCAAAGGCGGGGCGGGCGGCGGTCTTCAGCGGGCACTGCCTCTTCCTCTGCCTCTGCCATCCACAGATGCCTGCCATACACTCGCCACTTGTCTGCAGGGTTGCGGCAAGTGGAGCGGAAAATCCTCTGCCACTGTGGCCACTCTTACGTGAGCCAGCCGGTCACGTGCAGGCGGGGGAGCACGTTACGTTTCATCGGCAGAACGCCTCGAAGATGCACCAGCCCCACCAGAGAGACTGCCTACATCACACTTGTGCTTCCTCTCCTGGAGTACTGTTGCCCCTTGTGGGACCTTCACCAGGTGGCACTGACAAAAAAAAAAAAAAAAAAAAAAAAAAAAAAAAAAAAAAAAAAAAAAAAAAGTTCCAATGTTTGTATAGTCTATGGGACTTAACTACGGGGTCATCAGTCCCTAAACGTACAAACTACTTATGAACTAGCTTATCCTAAGGACGGCACAAATATTCATGCTCGAGGGGGGATTCGAACCCCCGACCGTAGTGGCCGTGCAGACCGTGACCGGAGCGCCTTACTCCCCTCGGCCACCGCGGCTGGCGACGGAAGACATTGAGAAGGTTCAGAGCAGGGCAGCTTGTTTTATCACGTTACGGGGGGAAAGCGTCACGGAAATGTTCCACGAATTGGAGTGGAAATCATTAAAAGAAAGACGTTACTCGTCGCGGCGTGATCTGTTTGCGAAGTTTCAATCACCGACTTCTCAATGTAAAAATATTTTGCTAGCACCCACCTACTTAGGGAGACATGACCATCTCAATAAAATAAGAGAAATCAGATCGAAAACGGAACGATTTAGGTGTTCTTTCTTCCCGCGCGCTATTAGAGAATGGAACGGTAGAGAAAAGTTATGAATGTGGTTAATGAACCCTTTGCCAGGCACTTAAATGTGATTTGCAGAGTATCTATGTAGATGTATACTGGCTCCGTGGGGTCTGGGGCATGGCGGGGAAGGGTTCGGCGAAGGGCCATCTCGCGCTCAATACTAGGCCAACTATTCTCCCTCTCTTCCTACGCTTTTTTAACCGTTTAGTGGCCAGTAGGAACTATAGTTCCCACTTATTTGTTTTCGCTATAAGTTCAGTGGTACTCCGTGTTACCACTTCTAATTTGTACCAACTCTGTTAGTGCGTGCTAACTACATAATAGATTAAATGCAAACGTAGGCTTCCGTGGCTGTTGTCACTGTCAATAAAATTCTTCCGAGTATGAGACCGTGTCAGTCAGACACAGACCCCGATGAAGGCCGCCTGCAACAGTGGCACAAACGTCGGTAGATTTATAAAATGACGGCGCGATCTCATAGCCGGAAGAATTTTATTGATACATAATAGATTGTCTGTGGGAAAGAGATCCAAACAGATTGAGTGGAAAATAGGAGGAACAAAGTTAGAACAGGTACCTGTGATGTATTTTCTCACATGATGGCAACCTAGCGAAAGAACTGGATTCGAGGTGCAGCAAAGCTAATGCAGTGAGTGCTCAGGTAAGATCTACTCACTTCTGCAAGAAGGAACTAAGTACCAAGACTAAGTTAGCAGTGCACCGCTCTATCTTTCGACCAACTTTGTAGTATGAGAGTGAAAGTTGGGTGGATACAGGTTACCTTATTCATAAGATAGAGGTTACAAATATGAAAGTAGCAAGAATGATTGCAGGTACCAATAGATGGGAACAATGGCACGAGGGTGTCCATAATGAGGAAATCAAAGAAAAGCTGGGAATGAACACCATAGATGAAGCAGTTAGAGCTAACAGACTGAGATGGTGGGGTCATGTTACACGCATGGGAGAAGCAAGGTTACCTAAGAGACTCGTGAGCTCGGCAGCGGACGGTAAGAGGAGTCGAGGTAGACCAAGAAGAAAGTACTTCGATTCGGTGCAGAATGATTTTGAAGTAAAACGCATAACATCAGACGAGGCATCAGTGTTAGCATTGAATAGGGGATCATGGAGAAATTTTATTAGAGATACTATGCTCCAGACTGAACGCTGAAAGGCATAATCACTCTCTAATGATGATGATGATGATGAATAGATTGTCAACAGGCGCGCGAGCCGGCCGCGGTGGCCGAGGGGACTGAGGCGCGCCAGTCACGGTCTGCACGGCCACTACGGTCGGAGGTTCGAATCCCCGCTCGGGCATGGATATTTGTGCCGTCTTTAGCATAAGGTAGTTTCTAAGTAGTTTGTAAGTTTAGGGACTGATGACCCCGTAGTTAAGAACCATAAGCTATACAAACATTTGAAACAGGCACGCCAAAGTGGTTGTTTTTCTACATTGTTAGTCAGTCAATGCGGAAGTGCGGTTTATGCGAGAAAACAAGCCACTGTTTCTACCAACAGCGTTTTTCGTATATCACGCTTCCTTATGCGTGTCAAATGACTTGTATTTGTCCGCTTTTATATTTACCAGGGTGATAGTATTCGTGCATATCAGCTGCGCGAACGGTTTGCTGTAGGTCGTCGTTCATGGAAGTGGTGGCACAGGCTAATTTTCTTTCTTGTAGATTTGTAAGTTGTCAGTGCCTACTTTATGTGGACGTTACAGAAGACAGAGCAGTAAACATTTAAGTAGCATTTGGCAAGGCAGCTCATCTCCGTCTTCTCAAGTTGTAAGCGAAGAGGAAGGCCCGTTCATTTTCAGACACCAAAAAGAGGCTTATTAAGTCTTATTGAATCCATCATTGGTGGAAACGGGACAGCGGCTGGTCAAGAGTCTGAAGGAACTGAGATACCAACAGCCGTATGTATAACAAAATATTTACTCTATCACAACCAGTTTCGGCATTCCACTATGCCATCTTCAGGTCCCTACATCGGAACATAATATCCAAAAGTAGGGATACTAAAACTGTTGCTATTGTTGTTCCCCACTAAGAGACAGAAGTACACGAATCCAATTTTAGTATCCGTACTTGTAGGGACCTGAAGATGGCATAGTGGAATGCCGAAACTGGTTGTGATAGAATAAATATTTTATTATACATACGGCTGTTGGTATCTCAGTTCGTTCAGACAAAAAGAGGCGTGATGGAGTTCCAGATGAAGTTCGTGTGGCGAAAATTGGAACTCATTTGCCAACAAGAAGTACTACAATAAGAAGGTGCCCCCAATGTAGTACCGAAAACAAGGAAAAGAGGACAAAAATAATGTGCAGCAACTGTCGTGTATCTTTGTGTGTAGCAGCATGCTTCTCTGAGTTCCATAGTACGACAGCTTAGTGAACTCTATGTACAACATGAACTAATAAAGAAGTAAATAAAATGTTTAATATGCTTTTTGTACAAAGAATAAAAGATATACATTTTTAATAATAAAGTCCAGCTACTAAAAAATTTCTCTAAATTTTTTAGACCCATAGGCTAAACTCTCAGGATTTAAACTAAGATTTTATGTGTGGCTACTAAGCAAAATAAAGTATTCATAAAAGCTTTACCTAATATTCATAGACTATATGACATCAACTGCGATTGGGCAAAGCTGAAAATGTGTACCCAGCCGGGATTCGAGCCCGGGTCTCCTGCTTTCTAGGCAGTTGCGCTTTACCACTTCTGGAAATAATTTGGTCACTAAAGGGTTAAACATCTCTATGTTTTCGCAGTTTCCAACTACGTGGTCGCGGTGGAGTGTCCGACACTTCCAATGCCCCTCGCTGCGGAGTGCGCGCTTGCACGCCGTCCGAGGTTCGAGTCCTCCCTCGGGCATTGATGTGTGTTTGTTTGTCCTTCGGTTAGTTTAACTTGTGTAAGTAGTTTGTAACCTCTGCCTTCTGTAAATTTGATAATCTCAGACATTAATGGCCAGGCTGGAACATTATACCGCCTAAACTCGTTTCACCAATGGTTGGAACTCACTTCCCCTCGTCCTTCACAAACGCCAAAGTAGATTTTTTATGAGCATTTTCTTTCCAAAACATTTTCAAATTTTTGTAAACCTCTTGGATCAAACTGCTATGCTGATCAGTCCCTAGACTTACAAACTACTTAAAGCAACCTAAGGACGAACATATACACCCATGCCCGATGGAGCACTCGAACCTCCGACGGGAAGCAATCTCGCTCTCCACAGGAAGGCGCCTTAGAGCCCTCGATCACTCCACCGCGGGTAAATTTTGTTTTTGTTTTCAAATACTGTCTTATGTAATCACAATGTAAGAACTATTACTCCTTCCGGATAACAGTTATTTCTTGCACACCTCCTCAAGTTATCCGTTCTAGAGCAGCTAAATGTGTGCGGCCGTTTCTCTTGGGCTTCACAGATTTACTCTTGATAAATTGGCAGCTCACTCGGACGGCATGGTGTAATTTCCGTATTCTCTTTGCCAACTTCGGTCTTAAGTACAACTGCTTCCGTGTAACTGCGTACAAGAAATATCTTCAGAATCTGAAATTGAATCATTCTGTACCACTGTTTGTAGATTCACCACAACCGCTACCTCACTGTCATTAGATAAGTCTTTTTTTGCAGTGAATCCTGATTTGGCATGCTTACTGTAACGGGTGGCCAGATGCCCTTGCTGTAGTTGCACTTTTACACCTGATTAGAAATTCTAACCGTCTGCGTGCAGTGTTAAACATGTGAAAGTGTTGTGAACGCTTTCATAACTGTGTGTGAATCATGTAACTGAGGCGTACCTTAGGTACCAGCATGACAAGTCATGAACTTTTCGAAACGCTTAGGATGTAGGGACATCACAAGATGCCCCCAGTTATTTATTTATTTATTTAGCGTATGTGGTTTTCAAGTACAAATGGTTTACATACATACATATAGATGTATACAATGACATTTGAAATCAAATTAAGAATTTAGCAAGCAAACAAAAACAAACTACAAAATTATATTGAAGTTGTATGTCCAGTTTTTCCATCCACTCGAACGCTTTATGGGAGGCTTCATACAGTTCTCCAATAGTTCCCGTGAATGCACGTTTTGGGCATTCCAGAATGATGTGCTGGGTCGTTTGGTCAGGATGTCCACAGTCGCACTGGGGAGTGTCTCGCATGCCCCATCTGAAGAGCATCTCTCCATCTCTGCCGTGGCCTGTGCGGAGTCTGTCGATTATGACCCATGTTCTTCTTGGCAGGTCTGTACCAGGTACATTTCTTCCAGGTGATATTTCCCTATAATTCCTGGCTATGCCAGAATTGAACCAATCATTTTTCCAGAGTGATCGGAGCATCGAAAGAGATAGATATAATATTTTGAGCTGTTTTCCATGGTGGTCTTCTGGATCTCAGGCGACGATTGTTCGGAGTAATGTCTTCGTGGATAGGGACATTAATATAGCCGAAAATTTTATTCCACTCATTGACTTACGCAGCTTGCCGTCTCAGCTGTGGTGGAGCTATATTGCAGAAGACTGAGAGCCAGGTCAGTAGGATCGATTTTATGGTCCCAGATATTATCCTCGTGGTGTTATTTATTTCTATGTCCATTTTGTATGTATGGCTGCTGTTACGACAAACAGGACTGCAGTACTCTGCAACAGAATACAGAATGGCCTCATAGAAAATCATCGCTCAGCTTACCCTTCAAACACACGAACACCATGCTCACTGTTTCCACACGCGCCGTGTTTGTGTCTCACCGGTAGCTATTCATCGTCAGTTGACTCTGCTATCGCCTGCACGGGATTATATCGTCATCAGGTAGGTGATCGTAACGTTTATGAGGATCTTCGCTGTTCTTGTTGTCTGGGACATGTAGTGAGCAGCTTTGCTGTAGTACTGGCGTCACTTGCCGCTGTTGGTGTGTAATTATTCAATGATGGAATGAGTTCCATCTCCTTCATCTTTCTCACTGTCCCATCGGATTCGGGCGCACTCTCTCTCCATTTCGGGTTCGTGTTAACGCATCTTGTTACATATGACGTCGTATCTCCTGAATAACACATTCTAGAGTAATTTCCAGGTAAGGAGACTGAAATACTGAGAAACGTTGTGCGAAATGTGTTGTGAATATAATATGTAGTAAACGTGTTCTAAATTACGATGTCATGATGGGGCGCTTTTTATTCATGTCATTGTCAATGACGTCATAGCTCCTGAACTATGTGTCATACTACGGCATCATTTTGAATGCACATTAAATGGCATTTGTTCAAAAATGTATGTAAAATTTCTCTTGTCTACAACTGTGTAGAACAAATAAATTAAAATGTCATGGTAAATCAAGTAGTTTAACTGAATGGACACTGGAAAAATAGTAAACAAGAAACTATTTCCTTACATTATTTTGCACGGATTTTTTTTTTTTTTTTTTTTTTTTTTTTTTTTTTTTTAAGCTTTATAATTTTTTAAAATTACGTTTAATATTGGTTGTCAATCGCTAACTTATTCCAATCTCAACAGTGTATGAGTAAAGTTTTGTAATTAAGCGTCGAATGATGCGACTGTTTTTTATCTCATTGTTTATTACGTAATACCTCCCAATATAAGAGTAGTTTGTCGTTATCTTCACAGCTATTGTTAGGTGTACTAATTTTAATTGAAATCGGTCCATTATTTTACGAGGAGATGCGGACATTGGGCCACGACTTCGAAAGCTTTCCGTGCATTTCATTGCTTAAGACGTCATATATCCAGAAGAATGCGTCAAACGCATTTGTTACACCTATAGCGATTGTTGAGTGGCAATAACGAATACGTGTACCAAATTTTCTTCAAATTGGTCCAGTAGTTTAGCACTTCCATCTCTTCTTACACCTAAAATCTGTCCTTGGTGGTCAACACTTCGACGATGATAAAGAGCTGTTACCACATTGTTGAATAGACAGGCGGCAACCTTCTGTGAAGGATGCATGCATAAACGTGTGGTACGCTATGACAAGTGCCTACAAAATTTCGGCAGTTATGTGGAAAAGTAGTTTAAGAGTTGTAGAATTCAGTGCAATAAAAATTTCTTTTGTATTTGTATCTATTTTATTACCAAACGGAACTTACTTTCTAGACGCTCCTAGTAACTAACCTGGAAACGGAGCCTACAGGAAACTCCCCAGATGCCATTCCTAATTTCGCTATCGAGTGGAAGACTTGAGTTTGGCATACGGGCCGAGTTCCGTAAAACACCGGAAATGCGTTAGAGCAAAGCGCCGTGGACGGAGACACGCGGCAATCTCCTGCTGCTCACGAGATTTACAGAGCCGCTTCCTCCCCTCACCCCACCGACCGAAGAAGGAGCGCGGCCGCGGCCTGAGATCGCCCGTCCGCCAAACGAGGTCTGAGCATTCAATCTGCGCCGTAACCCAATACTGGCGGCCAGCCGCGCCGCCTCGATACGCCCGCAGCCACGGCGTCTCCCCGCAGCACGGCTGTCTGCGACCGGCGCCTGGCAGGCTGGCAACCCGCGCTGCTCACTCAGCCATCGATCGCTTCTGCGGCGGACCACGCAGTCCTGTAAAGTTGCCACTCCTTTTTCTAAAAATGTACATTTTTTTACATAGGTCTAGACAGATATCCAATATTTCTGGAATTCACGTATATGGGATACTCTGCAAATCACCCTTCGCGGATGATGCTGTCGTTTATCGGTTAGTGAAGTCAACAGAGGATCAAAAGCAACTGCAAAGCGATTTAGACAAAATTTCTACATGGTGCGAAAATTGTCAATTGACACTAAACAAAGAAAAGTGTGAATTAATACACATGATTACCAAAAGCAATCCGCTGAACTTCAATTACGCGATAAATCATTCAAACCTTAAGGTCGTAAATTCTATCAAATACCTAGGAGTTACAAGACTGGAGAGAACACATAGAAAATACTGTGGGGAAGGAGAACGTTTCATTGGCAGAACGCTTCGAAGATGCACCAGCTCCAGCAAAGAGACTGCCTACATCACACTTGTGCGTACTCTCCTGGAGTACTATTGCCCGTTGTGGGACCCTCACCAGGTGGGACTGACGGAAGATATTGAGAAGGTTCAGGTAAGGGCAGTTCGTTTTGTTTTATCACTTTACGGGGGGAAAGCGCCACGGAAATGTTGCACGAATTGGGGTGGAAATCATTAAAAGAAAGTCATTATTCATTGCGGCGTGATCTGTTTGCGAAGTTTCAATCACCGACTTTTACTTCTGAATGTGAAAATATTTTTCTAGCACCCACCTACTTAGGGAGACATGACCATCCCAATAAAATAAGAGAAATCAGATCGAAAACGCAACGATTTAGGTGTTCTTTCTTTCCGCGCTATTAGAGAATGGAACGCTAGAGAAAAGTTATGAAAATGATTAATGAACCCTCTGCCAAGCACTTAAATGTGATTTGCAGGGTATCTATGTAGATGTAGATGTACATGGAGAAGTGCCTGGCAGAGGGTTCATCAAACCACCGTTATAATATATCTCCCATTCCATTCTCTAATCTGCAAACAACCTAAGAGAGCTACTTATATTTTCCCTTAAATCGTTCATGTAAATAAGGAACAGCAGAGGACCAATAACAGTACCCTGTGGAACTCTCTATATCACCTCTGTTTTAGTCGGTGTCTTACCATCGATTACTACGAACTGTGTCCTCTCTCGCAGGAAATCTCCTATCCAGTCGCAAATTTGGGGCGATATACCATAACCACGCAATTTGATTAAAAGCCGTTTGTGAGGTACGGTGTCAAAAGCCTTCTGGAAATCAAGACATACGGAACCGATTTGCGAACCCTTGTCGATAGCACTCATCACTTCCTGTGAGTAAAGAGCTAGTTGTGTTTCGCGTGAACCGTGTTGACCTTGGGTCAATAGATCATTCTGTTCGAGATAATTCATAATATTTGAATACAGGATATATTCCATAACCCTGCTGCAAATTGATATCAATGAAATATGCCCGTAGTTTAGTGGGTTACACCTACTGCCATTCTTGAATATAGGTGTGACCTGTGCAACTTTCCAATCTTTTGGTACAGATCCTTCTTTGAGAGAGCGGTTGTATATGGTTGTTAAGTAAGAAGCTATCGCTTCAGCATAATCAGATAAAAATCTAATGGGTGTCCAGTTCGGACCAGAAGACTCGTTCTTGTTAAGTGATTTTAGTTCCTTCACTACTCCAAAGATATCTACTTCAACGTTACTGATTCTGACCTCTCTTTGTAATTTGAAAACTGGAATGTTGGTTTCGTCTTTTTCGGTGAATGAGTTTCTAAAAGCTACGTTTAGTAACTCTGGTTTTGTAGCGCTGTCATCGGCAGGATATATGTTGGTCTGAACTCTAAACGTTTGCTAAACGGGCTGCCCGTCAAAGTTCGATATTTGACAAACACAGGCCCTGTGACCCTCTCAAAATAATGTAATCAGGCGACCTTCTAGACCAGCGGAACAGTTATAAAACGTAATAGTCGGCTTATGGCTGCAATTACGAATGAGAAATCTAGTTAGCTGGACCAGGGAGACCTTTCTGGTTGCCGACTTTAATTGCCAAATTGAAATTAACACCGACGTAAACTTTTAATTCACTGCATATAAAAGAGTTTGCAATTAATTCCCTATATTAGCCACAATTTATATTCTCCTTTACGCTTTCCGCTGGAGTACTCTCTCATATTTCTCAGTGACATTACTTTTTCAAGGATGTAGGCAGCTATCTGATATTCACTTGCTCTAAAATAGGTATAATCAGCACTTATTCCGTAGATTGGGTACTCCCTTTTCATTATTCGCACATTTTCATCATGCAGTTATTATTTTTGGGTTTGCCGCCTTTGCTGGAATTACAAGAGTATACGCTAGTTGTAGAGAGCTAACTGCTAGGCGACTGTTCTGCTCCGTAAAAATTGTAGGTATGTCGTAGTTAAACATAATTTACGCAATCGTATCCAACAGTATTCTTATAGTATGTTAGTAACAATTTAACTTAGTACTGTACGTAATGGAGCGGGTTATAATATTGTTATATTGTAAAGTTTTATTAGTGAATTTTCTTGAAATCGAGTAGCATTTCTTAACAATTAATATGGATTTAGTAAACACTGATTATGTGGTACACAAGTATTCCTCTTCAGTTTGAGTAAATTTATACTGACAACAGTCATACTGTTAGTCGGAACTGTGATTTTATTTTTCTAAAAACTTTCTGCGACACTGATTGAAGCTGCTGTGTATTCAGGAATGCCAAAATGGAGATATATGAAGTTTACGTTATAATTTTATTTAGGCGACTAGTTTCGGTACAACTGATGAACCGAAACAAGTTGACTAAATAAAATTATTACGTGAACAGCTGGGGAAATTTTTTTGCAAGAACAGAACTGACCAGCAGACGTCCCACTTCTATCCACAAGAATGGAAACACATAGACTTAAACTAAGATATACAAACCTAAGGACAACACAAACACCCACTCACGAGGGGGGACTCGAACCCCCGACAGCACAAGTACTCCAATGCGCACTGCTAATCCTTCGCGGCTCTAAAGGATTCTATCTTCTTACAAGAAGGTATGCAGGACTGTGGAATTTATCAAAATTTACGAGTGAAGAACAAGATCCACTTTGAAAAGAATATACGTGTAAGAAAATGTCTTTTTTTAAAAAGAGTTTTAAATAGTCATTTACACTGGCAGCCAAAAGTTTTTAATTCTTTTCATTTTTACCTTCGCGTTATAAAGGTAGAGTGCCTTTTTCTGTGAAGATAGTATGTACCCATAGTGCTACTTCCTGATTGTTGGGCCTGCAGTGTCATAAATGTTGTGAATGACATTTTAATGAAAGTTCCGGATCACTGCTTACATTTTATTCAATAGCGCTTCAGCTGTTTCAACACTTTGTCATTTTCGAGATCGTTTACGATGTTTGTACGTTATACGCTAACATCTGGCGTGACTGTTGTATAAACTGTATTGAAATATTCACGTATTTCGCAGTTGGATATGTTTATTCGCAGTTGGATATGTTTATTCGCAGTTGGATATGTTTATTCGCATTTGGATATGTTTTTCAGCTGCTAGGTATTATGCAACTTGTTATGCTAAAATTTTAAATTATAGAAATAAAAAATGTCAAATCTTTATAGAACTTATGGGACTTAACTACGGGGTCATCAGTCCCTAAGCTTACAAACTACTTATGAACTAGCTAAGACTAAGGACGGCACAAATATCCGTGCCCGAGGAGGGATTTGAACTCCCGACCGTAGTGGCCGTGCAGACCGTGACTGGAGGGCCTCAGTCCCCTCGGCCACCGCGGCCGGATAAATTATAGAAAACGTTTATATTTTGCGTAACAGTTCTACCAGATGTTAAACATTTTTGGCAGAATTGTTGTTAATTACGCAAAACATGAAAGTTTTTTTTATTATTTAACGTTTTAGCATAACAAGTTGCATAAAACCTAGCAGCCAAAAAACATATCCAACTGCGAATAAACATATCCAACTGCGAAATACGTGAATATTTCAATACAGTTTATACCACAGTCGCCCCAGTTGTTAGCATATAACGTCCAAACATCGTAGACGCGCTTGATAATGACAAAATGTTGAAACCGTTGTAGCGCTATTGAATAATATATAAGCAGTGATCCGGAACTTTCATTACAATGTACGCATAGTTGTTTCGTTTCATGACGCCAGTATATATGGTAAACTCTTAATTCCGAGACTCGAAATACCTAGACTCCACTGTACCGAGTTCAGTTTACGTAGTGTCTAACCTCGTTTAATTTTTCTTTTTTAGGTCCAAAATGTCACAGCGAGGAGGAAAGATTCCAATTTCGAAATACTTTATTAAAAGTACTGTAGATTTGTCTAAATATGTATGCCTTGCATGTCATTTTCTACGGACTCCTGGTTAAGCTTACACACACTCAAGAAGGCTGAGTATACGGAGGGGATCTTAAAAAATGTGAAAAACTAGTGATTTAAGAACGAAACTTTCACTCTGCAGCGGAGTGTGCGCTGATATGAAACTTCCTGCCAGATTAAAATTGCGTGCTGGAACCGGGACTCGAAACTGGGATCTTTGCCTTTCGCGGGCGAGCGCACTACCGACTGTGCTATCCCGACACGACTCACGATGCCGCCTCACAACTTTACTTCCGCCAGCACCTCGCCTCCTACTTTCCAAACTTCACAGAAGCTCTCCTGCGAACCATGCAAGACCAGCACTCCTGGAAGAAAGGATATGGTGGAGACATGGCTTAGCCACAGCCTAAGGGATGTTTCCAGAATGAAACTTACACTCTGCAGAGGAGTGTGCGCTGATATGAAACTTCCTGGCAGATTAAAATTGCGTGCCGACCCTGGTCTTGCATGGTTCGCAGGAGAGCTTCTGTGAAGTTTGGAAATTAGGAGGCGGGGTGCTGGCGGAAGTAAAGTTGTGAGGCGGCATCGTGAGTCGTGTCGGGATAGCACAGTCGGTACTGCGCTTGCCCGCGAAAGGCAAAGATCCCAGGTTCGTGTCCCGGTTCGGGCACGCTATTTTAATCTGCCAGGAAGTTTCAACTAGTGATTTGTCTAGTAACGTAAATATACAGAAATTTTTACTCAATTACTCAAGTTTGGGTTACAGTTTAGGTTTCGGCCGAAACTAGAAGAGGAGCCGAAAATTCACTCAAGATTTCCGTTTCGGCCACAAATCAAGTTTAGGTCGGATTCTAACAAATAGGTTGGGCGGATGCGCTCGGCAACGATCGCTGCCTTCGCGTGACGTCACGGTCAGGAAGTGTTTTCTCGCGTTTGCATGTGGCAATATCCCGCGTGAAATAACAGTCCTTTCCAAAATTGATTATATTGAGTTATTGGTTCGATAAAAGCATACCTGAATAAGGACTCGATACGACTACGTAACCCTCGAGTGACAGCGCTCGTGCAAATATGCTACCACTTTTCTTTAAATGCTCACTGTTGTTGCAATAATAGAGGTGCCGTATTTCTGTTTTAACTATTCCTCAGTTAAACCTTAACAATGATGTCAGTGAAGGATAGGAGTTTCTAGTGCACGGCTGTATCCACCCAAAAACAATTTTGTTAGGGAGGGCATCACTGGTAGCAGATTTGCACCGCGCTGCCGTCATGTAAGTAGATTTGAAATGTTTTGTGTTACGTCTAGTTTTCCTTGCAAATGGATGTGTGGCAGTTTCTAGTAAATATTTATTATAAATTTTACCCTACATATTCGAATGCTCAAAAGTTTAAAATAATTTCGTCAATAGAAATGTAACTCTCGATAAATTGTCCTTTAGTTTCTCCTCATTAGCCATGCTACAGTTTCCGTCAATCTCCTTTTTAAACCTTACACAATGCGAAAATTTAATCTTCACGTCTTGAAGAGGTGGTATGGGTCTAACAGATGAGTAAATAGACTCATTTCAACAACTAATGAAGATCTTAGTGATTTTTGTCTAACTTCCTCATAAGATCATAAACACGATACTATTATTCAAATGTAAATCCTAGTTCCGACCCCGAACAAGATTTCAGACATAATGAATCTGATATTGAAGACGGTACCACTTTGTGAAGTAAAACGCCATAAAGCAGCACTCCAAAACTCTGAAAAAGAATATAAAAAAACTTCCCTGATTCAAAAGGGAACGCAAGGGACGTGAAGTCAGAGACGCAAGCGCTCTCATTCATGATAGATGATAATATGATTGATGAGGTAATTATGTGTATTAAGTTCCAATTACACAGAAATTGCTTAAGAGACACAGGAACTATAGGGAAGTAACGAAAGAGGAAATGATAGTACTGCTGGGTCTATTATACATGATTCTTGTCCACTTTGGAAATAATGTTACATTTGTTATATTTATACACCGAAGGAAATTGATATATAATTCAGATATTAACAAATGTTATATTTGTACCTGTACATTAAGCTGCTTTTATCATTACGATCACTTAGTAGCTACATACTAGGTTTCGGAATACACAGTGGTAGCAAATCTGCACCGCGCTGCTGCTGAAGTTAAAATAATTGGCGCTGCCGCCCGTGGGTTAAAACGGCGTTGAGACCAGTATTCTGTGTTTCTAGTAATGAAAAAAAGTAGGAATTACTGCCCACTTTACATGTATATCCCATAATTCAAAAGATTTTACTAGGTAATGGATAACACATCCTTGTAATATTCTCAGTAGTACTGGAAATGCATCGACCACCAGAGCTCTAATTCAGTAAAGTATCACAATCGACAGTATTTCACACAGTTACACCTCATTCATACCTGCAGATATTATGTAGAAAGGCTATGATAGCAACTTCCTGCCTACATTTTGGTAAACTTCTTGGATTTGACGAGACGACTTATTCGTGTATCTGTAAATATATTTTGCAAAACTTGGTGCTCTTTAGTCGTCAATTCAGCAATTTGTTGACATCTACTGAAGTTTTCGGCATTGTTTCCTCTGTCGGCTTAATATAATTTATCATCCATTTTCTGTTTCTGTGCTTTGATCATTTTTTTCTCTTTGTGTGTATCCATCTTGGTTAGAAGGATGATGGGAGGACGTCGATGTATTAATTTTACAAATGAAAAACATTCAGCCGTTATTTTTCAACTTTTAATTTTTCAAGAATACATTGTTCTCTTCTTCAGACCCTTATAAGTATCCGTGCAGTAATGCAAAACTAGCCTTCCATTGTAATATTGCATAACACCCTCTGACACCACGATGTAGCCCACCCATCTTGGTGGGAGAGGGTGTTATGCAATATTACAATGGAAGGCTAGTTTTGCATTACTGCACGGATACTTATAAGGGTCTGAAGAAGAGAACTATGTATTCTCGAAACTAGTAATTAAAAGTCCAAAAATAACGGCTGAAGGTTTTTCATTTTTCAAACATTTTCTTTGGTGACACTGAAGCTAGCTCGTTAAGCGCTCGTTTACTTGTTTAACTCTTAGTATTTGCCGAAACGTAGGAGGGCTGTGTTACTACCAACTGAAATCGTAAACGGACGCTTCAGAAACGCTGACATGTATAAAAGTTGTCAGAAGTTGCTTCTTTACATTAATTTTTGATACGTGTTCACATCTATTGGCCCTGAATGTACCCTAGTCTGCTTTTTACCCCTTCCTTGATCGGATGTAATTATTATACTTCATTGTCATTATTTTAGATGCTCAGTTGCTCGTTTTTCTTATTTCCACTGTTATTTCTTTACTTTACTTTGTTTCCTACATATTTTAATTAATCTAAAACGAAACGGTGGCACTAAAATACAAGGTAGGTAAGAGTAGTGTGACTTTTGATGGAGTTGTTCCACATTTTCAATTTCTAGATACAAGAAATTCATTACTTTACTATAACATTTTTTTTTCTTTATTTCCATTTTAGGTTGTTCGTCGAAAATACGTATTTATTGGTAATATAAATTCAGAGAGGAAGAGAAAAGAAACTTTCGAAGTTTGGTACTACAGAAAAATGCTGAAGATTAGATGGGTAGATCGCGTAAGTAATGAAAAGGTATGGCACAGAATCGGGCTGAAGATCAGCACAACAACAATAACACTATAAATTACAAAAAAAATGTGAATACCATTTTCTTAATTGTTCCTAATTATTTTTAGAACTTTATAATCGTAATCTTGTAAAAAAAATTATCCTTTTGGAGTTGGTTGGTTCGAGATTGGAAATGGAACTTTAGTTCCTTCGTTGCGACAAAAGTAACGGAAGAGTTGCTATATTAAAATTATTCTTCCATAATTTATTCAACAATCGATGAAAATTACGTATATTGTGACTTTATTTGGTGTATTTAGTTTTGAAAACAAGGAGAAGTGATGGGATGCGGATTTACTGTGGTTAGCTTTTACGCTCAGAATATGGGTCCTATTTACACCACTGTTCACATCCAAGTGTTTATAAGACCCAAACTGCATTTATAGTCATCAACTGTTAGTTTTTACTTACATCTTTGCGAAGTTCTTGAGGGAATTCATGCTCCTGATAAGTGATATCTTTACTTCATGCTTAACTATAAACTGGTTTATATCACCTCGAGCATTTCCAAGGTACTTCAGTGACTTTGCAAATTATTATTAACATTGTCTTCACCAGCAGTAAATACGCTGTTGTCTGTCGTTCAGCGAGATAAATTTCAAAGAGAATTCGTAAGAGAAAAATATTTATTCCGCTTTGATAGCAACTCCTCCTACTAACATTAGCCATAATTGCAATGGATTATCTATTTAGCTTTGTATCAAGGCAGTCCATCACGAATTACTGTAACACAAGGTCAGATCTGGTAAGAAAGACAGATACCTGACGACTGGCTTGAGCGAACTTCAGTTGGTCTGAGCTAAACAGGAAACACGGCAGCAGCACGGACGCTAGCGTGTTGTACAGCCGTAAGTCAGCTTTGCTGGCTACAAATGTGATTGGACCCATCGCTTATTGGCTGTGTATTGGTTCATGAAGATGTGTCGTTGGCGTAATAAGAATTACGACTGGTAACGGTGCTTAGCAACAGCGTGATTTATGCCATTGAAAAGCCTTGAAATCCAATTTACACTCAAGAGGGGATATATTGAGTCATTTCTGATGACGGTAAAAAAAGAACCTAGGTAGCCTTGCACTGAGTCATTGGATGGCGATATGCTTAGTGCAACGCAATTTGGAGAACGAATGAAAGTTCAGGGTGAAAAATAGAAAACATAACGTTTTACAGATGACATTGTAATTCTGTCAGAGTGAGCAAAGGACCTGGGAAAGCAATTGAACGGAAGACAAGAGGGAAACAAGAGTATTGCAATCTAGTACAAGAAAATCAGGAGTTGCTGAACGAATTAGGTAACGAAACAGTAATGGTAGTACTCTAGATAGGTTTTGTTACTTGGTCAGAGAAATGACATATGATGGTCTCAGTACAGAGGATATAAAATTTAGAGTGGCAATGGGATGAGTAGCATTATTAAAAAAGAGAAATATGCTGACGTAGAATATTAATTAAAGTGTAAGGAACTGTTTTATGGCATTTGTACGGGGGTGAATCGTGGATGATAAACACTTCATACAGAAAGAGGATAGAGGCTTTTGAAATTTGGTGCCACAGAAGAATGCTGAAGATTAGGGGGGTAGGTGGAGGACGAGATACAGAACAAAAATGGATAAAAATGTTATATCTAGCACACGTTGACTAAAAAAAGGGATCGATTGCCGGTGTACTTCGTAGACATCATGGAATCGTTAATTTGGCATTGAAATGAAGTGTGTGGGGTAAAAATCGTAGAGATAGACAAGGAGACGATTGCAGTAAACAAAATGGATGTGGATTGCGGTTCTTATGAAGAGATGAAGAGGGTGAAATGATATTAGCAGTAAGTGACGGCGTATGGTATTCTAATCAAAAATATAAGTGCACTGATGTCAAAGATAAAGGGTTATCAAGGACGTCAATGAACTTTTTTTACAACAAAGAAATTTTAATATCGTCGTGAATGTTATATCGGCTCTTTGTTCGAGTACTGTTTAAATAATTGTACAGTGTGTAATCCGTCTTGTCATGTTCCTGTACGTATCATGTCGTGATTTGAAAGGACGATATTATCATAATTTTGCGAGAGTCGCTGTTGGAATGTACTTTCTCAACAATAGTAATAAAGATCTGTTAAATGATTGTAAAATGTCAGATATGATCTTCAATATATACGTTAAACAGTATATTGTGTTCTTCAATATTAACGGCAACCATACAAAGATTTTAAGAATTATCAGGATTTTGGCTCCAGTTGCAGCGTCTTCAAGATCGCCTGCTGCACTGCTGTCACCGGCCGCCGTTTCGTAGTTAATTGTAGTAAATATTTATTAAATGATTCAGGGACGGGTGTTGAAATAAAATAGGGCTTCTAAGAATTATTTTTCATTTTGGACGACGATCCAGGACTGCGGTTGAATAAATTGTAATGATTCAGATCTTAATGAAATTTACATGTCTACGGACTAAACTGAAGGGATTCATAGAAGCGTTTTATTATTAATATTATTATTACTGTGTCGTGGACAGCTCTTGAGTTTAAAATAATTGAAATACTTATAGGCAATTCTCATGCTTAAAATTGTTACAAACTGAGTCTATCCGGTGATTAGTGAAACCTTTTATTGTTTCTCAATATACTGTGCCACCAACTTTTTGCGAAATACTTTCGAAAACATAAAGCCTTACATATTTTATTAAAATCAGTCTTTGGCCAATGCAATCTATTACCAATAAATAATATATCATAAATCAGTATTTAATAGTTCAAAAAATTTCAGTTCAAGTAACAGTAAGCTTAATTAGTTTTTTTTTAATTTTATTTGTTGGGACGCCAAAAGGGTTGCTCAGGATAGAGTAGGTTGGAGAGCTACATCAAACGTGTCTCAGATCTAAAGACCACAACAACAACAACGTTTTGGTGCGCATTTTCGGTACACGAACCAGCCATCACTACACCTTCGTTGCTGTCCGATGAGTCACAGTGGCCATTAGGGTGGTTTGCAGATATATGTTTTATTGGTCTGTTGTAAATCAAATAACATGTGTCAGTAACACGAATTGTTTCAAATGGGGGACGATTTTTTAACAAATTTTTTCCTTCAAAAATGACGAAAGTAGAAATGCAGAAGGCATAAATAAATTTCAAAGTGTGGTCAAGACATTTGTATTGCTTTTCAAGCGCCATATCAAGTGTCGCAGGCGGTTGTCCTGTTCCTTCAGCTTCCAAACGGCCACATTGCAAATGTGCAATGAGAACCACACGTGCTACAGAATATTCAAGAATTGAGCGACCTGGGAGATCATAATGGTAAGCGCCAGTAAATGCAGCCTATGAGCTGCACAGCATCATACAAAATGAATAAGTTATCTCTGGAGATAAATAAATTTGACTTTGTCTATTATATTCTGCAGTTCATTGTCTCAACTTACTGCCTCGTAATGCAAAGTACTTACAGTGACACTTACTATTTTGAGGAAATGCATACTGTATACCATCAGCTTTTTATTATTTTTCAGTCTTCTACCGGTTTCGGGTATAAACCATCTTCACGGAAGAGAACTACACAGACTGATCAGTCTGATGGTTTATAACCGAAACCGGTAGAAGATTAAATATAATAAACAGCTGATGGTTTACAGTATGCATTACCTCAAATATCTTACGGCTGTTGAACCACATCTAAATAAGAATTTGAAGCTTACTATTTTGTTACCCCGAGTCGCTCAATTCTTCGTTGCACATCGGATTTTATTGCTGCATTTGCGTCCCTGTCCAGTCTCCCATCGGAAAGGTCTGGTAATTGATGGCGGAACGCCTGGCCCAATATACAACCCCCACTGCTACACCAGATTAACTTCACTCCTATGTGGAAGCTCATGGACAGTGATACCCCATCAACATATTCAGAGCGTCTTTGATTCAGTACTGAGGCGTGGAGAAGAGGCGACAGCACTCAATACTCAGTTCATCACATTACTTCTCAGGAGCAATATATTCAGTCATGTGAGTTTTGTACAGCGTTTTTACTTTCCAGATACATTTCACTGTGATCTCACCCGTCTTTCTTGATGTTGGATTTTGTTTGGCACTAGTCACTAGTATAATTAATCTAGAACAGTGCTTCACGAACAGTACTTCTAATTTTCTCTGTATTTATCAGCAATACGAACAGCCTTCCTAAAAGTGCAGATGTCTTTATCTTGGTCCAATACAGGTTCTGATTTTATACACTGCTGAAAACAATTAGGAAAATTAGGTGTGACATCCTACACAATATAAATGTTGTTGTTGTAGTCTTCAGTCCAGAGACTGATACAGCTCTCCACCCTACTCTATCCTGAGAAAGCCTTTTCATCTCCTCATATGAACGGCACCCTTCATCCATTTGAATCTGCTTACTGTATTCATCTCTTGGTCTCCCTCTGCGATTTTTACCCTATACACTTCTCACCAATTCTAAATTCACGATTCCTTAATTAAGAATGTGTCCTACCAATCGAACCCTTCTTTTAGTCAAGGAACGCCAGAAATTCCTTTTCTCCCCAATTCTGTTCAGTACCTCCTCATTAGTTACGCGATCCACCCACCTAATCTTCGGCTTTCTTCCGTAACACCACATTTCAAAAGCCTCTATCCTCTTCCTGTCCGCACTGTTTATTGTTCATGTTTCACTCCCATACAATGCAACACTCCAAACGAATGCCTTCAGAAAGGACTTCCTTACCCTTAAATTAATATTCAAGAATATATGACATCAACTGCGATTGGGCAAAGCTGAAAATGTGTACCCAGCCGGGATTATATTCTATGAATATTAAATAATAACAACTGCAGGATCAGAAGTGACGTCTATTCTTTCGGAACAGACGCCACATATATAATATGCCGGTGACGGGCAATGATCCTATCGTTAGTGGGGAGGGGTGGGCAAGTTTGAAGCCCTTACTCTTACGGGAATTAGTTCATAACTACGAGTTTGAGTACTGTGGGCAGGGCGAAGCTGGGAATTTGTATCTGACGAGAGGCGAGCCTAGGTAGCCCTTGCAGGTGCGGTGATCACTGTGTCCCCAGTGGTGTAGGGGTCAGCGCAACTGCCTAGAAAGCAGGAGACCCGGGTTCGAATCCCGGCTGGGTACACATTTTCAGCTTTGCCCAATCGCAGTTGATGTCATATATTCTATCAATATTAAATAATAACAACTGCAGGATCAGAAGTGACGTCTATTCTTTCGGAACAGACGCCACATGTATATACCTTAAATTAATATTCGATGTTAACAAATTTCTCTTTTTCGCCATTCTGCATTTAATATCGTTTGTACTGCGACCATCGTGTATTATTTTGCTGCCCAAGTAACAAAACTCACCTCCTTTATCGCCTGATTTTTTTAGACTGCACTCCATTACCCTAGATTTGCTCTTGTTAATGTTCATATAATAAGCACGTTTCAACACCCTGCCCTTCCGTTGAACTGCTCCTCCAGGTCCTTTGCTGTCTATGACAGAATTACAATGTTATTGGCAAAACGCAATGTTTTTCTTTCTTCACCCTGAACTTTAATTCCTTCTCCAAATTTCTCCTTGCTTTCCTTTATAGATTGCTCAATGTACAAATTGAATAACATTGGAGAAACGCTACAATCGTGTCTTACTCCCTTCTCAACCTCTGCATCCTGTTCATGCATTTCAACTCTAAAAACTGCTGTCTGGTTTTTGTAAAATTTTTAAGTAACCCTCCGTTCCCTATATTTTATCCTGCTGATTTCAGAATTTGAAAGAGTCTCTCTCAACGGTCATTGTCAAAAGGTTTTGCTAATCTACAAAAGCTAGAAATGTAGGTTTGCCTTTCCTCAATCTAAGATAAGCCGTAAAATGAGTATTGCCTCCCGTGTTACTACATTTCTCCTGAATCCAAACTGATACGGTAGCGTATTTTTTCAGTTATTTTTTACAACTGCAATTTGTTTGTTATACAGTACGATATTTTGCTGCTTCAACTCTTTACATGTGGCTTACATGGCGTTTACGTACAGCGAGGCCCTGTGGGGCTATTATAATTGTGAAATAGTCATTCTCGCTGTCCTTTAAAAATGTTTGTGATCGCCTCGGACTGTTAGTACAGACCTGCGTGGCATGGACAGTATGAGGTTATCAATCATCTCTTGAGAGATATCCGGCCACTCCTCCAAGAGTGCAACATCTGGTTCTACAACCGTTGTTGGAGCTGCTGGTCTTGTTGCAATGCGTCTGCCAAGTATATCCTAGACGTCAAGTCCGGTGAGCAAACTGGCCACTTAATTCGTTTAATTCGCTCAACGTCAAGCATGTCGTCCACCAGTGCAACTCTGTGGGGACTAGAGTTATCGCCCACCAGAACGAACCCATCATAACGGCACCAGAAAAAGTCGAAAGATCGCATTTCTATCCCTCTAAAGAATTGAAGCTTCATTCTAAACGACATAATGGTTCATACGTCCACCAATAATGACTACTGCTGACACCATTCGTCCACCACCACGATATGGTGATGTTTCCTGGATATAAGTAGGTTTGTTCTGCGTTCCAAATTGTCTCCAGATGAGAGAACGTCGTATTTGACTGAAGACAATATCTTTTCTCATCTGTTAACACAACCCGGCGGCCTTCGTTACGACTCCAATCCTAATCTTCATTCGCCCAGTGTCTGCAGGCTAAACGGCGTTGTGGTCTTAATGCGACACTTTGCGTAGAGGCCACAATCCCGAAGGCGATTTCGTTTTGTGTTGATATTGTGCGTCCTGTTGCTGCCTGTAACGTGCGTTGCAGATTAGTTGAATTCAGCCTCATGTCACGACCGGCTGTTAACTGGAGATAACGGTCATCTCTTGCTGATAGAATGAAACTTTCACTCTGCAGCGGGGTGTGCGCTGACATGAAACTTCCTGGCAGTTTAAAATTGTGTGCCAGAACCGGGACTCGAACCTGGGACCTTTGTCTTTCGCGGGCAAGCGCACTACCGACTGTGCTATCCCGACACGACTCATGATGCCGCCTCACAACTTTACTTCCGCCAGTACCTCGCCTCCTACTTTCCAAACTTCACAGAAGCTCTCCTTAATCTGACAGGAAGTTTCATATCAGCGCACACTCCGCTGCAGAGTGAAAGTTTCATTCTGGAAACATCCCTTAGGCTGTGGCTAAGCCATGTCTCCACCATATCCTTTCTTCCAGGAGTGCTAGTCTTGCAAGTTTCGCAGGAGAGCTTATGTGAAGTTTGGAAAGTAGGAGGCGAGGTACTAGCGGAAGTAAAGTTGTGAGGCGGCGTCGTGAGTCGTGTCGGGATAGCACAGTCGGTAGTGCGCTTGCCCGCGAAAGACATAGGTCCCAGGTCCGAGTCCCGGTTCCGGGACACAATTATAATCTGCCAGGAAGTTTCATCTCTTGCTGATGTTACTCATGGACGACTTTGGTCATGCCTTCTTTAACGGTTCATGTTGTCTGAAATTACACTTTGGGACACACAAATAGGTGCAGCCACCTCCCTCTTTGTGTGTACCATCGCTCTCCATGCCATAGCGTCGGGTTGTTGTTGCATTGCACTTCCTGCTAATTACACAATGTGAACCCATCTGGCAGTGTAATCTATTTGGTACAGGAAACACATGTTAGCACCAGCCGTCTTTGCAACAACTTTCTGTTATTACCACCATCTCGGTTGCTGCAATGTTGTTGTCTCCCCTCCGTAGAACCTATAAAAAAAGTCGAACCATTTTAGTTCATTCTGCCGATGACAATGCTTCATAACATAGATCCCTCAACTGATCTAATTGTTTTGACCAGTGTATTAACCCTCGAGAGGCAGCGCTGCGGCAAATATGCTACATGTGGAATCTATATAAATGATCTAATGGACAGAGTAAGTTGTAATTTGCAGCTGTTTGCTGACGATGCTGTGGTGTATGGGAGGGTGTCTTCTGTAACTGACTGTAATAGCATACAGGATGACTTAGACAAAATTTCTAGTTGGTGCGAAGAATGGCTGCTAGCTCTCAATGTAGAAAAATGTAATGTGATGCGCATGAGTAGAAAAAACAATCCCATAATGTTCAAATACAGCATTAGTAGTGAGCTTCTTGATTCTGTCGCGTCGTTCAAATATCTAGGCGTAACGTTGCAGAGCGATATGAAATAGAACGAGCATGAAAGGACAGTTGTGAGTAAGGCGGACAGCCGACTTCGGTTTATTGGGAGAGTTTTGGAAAGATGTACTTCACCTGTAAAGGAGACCGCGTATAAAACGCTTGTACGAGAACGTCTTGACTATTGCTCAAGTGTTTGGGACCTGCAGCAGATCACTTTAAAGGAAGACATTGAGGCGGTTCAGAGGCGAGCAGCTAGATTTGTTAGCGGTAGGTTCTAGGTTCGACCAATGCGCGAGTGTCACGGAAATGCTCCGGCAACTCAATTGGGGACCGCTGGAAGAAAGACGACGTTCTTTTCGTGAATTTCTGTTAAGTAAATTTAGAAGCTGAGTGTAGTACGATCTTGCTGCCGCCTACTTACATTTCGCGTAAAGATCACAAAGACAAGATAAGAGAAATTAGGGCTCGTACCGAGGCATATAGGCATTTTTTTTTCCTCGTTCAATTTGGGAGTGGAATAGGAAAGGAAATGCCTAGTAGTGGTACAGTGTACCCACCGCCAGGCACCTTACGGTGAATTGCGGAGTATGTATGTAGATGTAAATTCTCACTGTTGTCACAATAATGGATATACCGTATTTCCCCTTTAGCTATTTCTCAATTAAGCCTCAACATTGATGTCAGTGAAGGTTCTGAGACTTGCACCGCACTGCCTGTCATGTAAGTAGATTTGAATTGTTTTGCGTTACGTCTAGTTTCCCTTGCAAATGGATTTGTGGCAGTTTCTAGTAAATATTTATTATGTAAATTTTACCCTCCATATTATTTCGTAAATAGAAGTTTAAGTCTCGGTAAATTGTTTCTCCTGATTAGCCATGCTCCAGTTTCCGTGAATTTCAATGTTAACAGTTTTTAAGCCGTACACCATTCGGAAATGAGTGTTATTCTACCACGTAATTTAATCTTCAGGTCTTGTAGACGTGGTATGGGTCTAACAAATCAGGGAATAGATTCTTTCGACAAGTAATATCTTAGTGATTTCTATCTAGATTCCTCATCAGATCATGAACAGGATACTATTATTCAAATATAAATCATAGTTTCGATCCCAAACAAGAATTCAGACTCAATGAATCTGATATTGAAGACGGTACCACTCTGTGGAGTAAAATACCATACAAGCAGCACTACAACACAATGAAAAGAATATCATAAAAATCTTCCCAGGTTCAAAACGAACGCGAGGGGCATGAGGTCAAGAAGCAAGCTCTCTCATACATGATAGATGATAATATGATTGATGAGGTAATTACGTGTACTAAGTTCCACAAAACACAGAAAAAAGCTAACACTAATTACTCAAGAGACAGTAACTACAGGGAAGGAACGGAAGAGGAAATGATAGTACTGCTGGGTCCATTATACATGATTGTTGTCCACTTTCGAAATAACGTTACATTTGTTACATTTATACGCCGAAGGTAATCGATTTACTGATTCAGATATTAACGTTGTAATATTTCTACCTGTACATTAAACTATTTTTGTCATTTCGATCACTTAGTAGCTATATACTAGGTTTGTAACACGGAATACACAGTGTTAGCAAATCTGCACCGCGCTGCTTCTGAAGTTATATTAATTGGCGCTGCCGCCCGAGGGTTAAAAGCATATGCAGTGGTTCTTCTATGGAGCCATGGATTCTTACTTTCACTTTAATTATAAATACGAAAATTACGTTGTATAAATTTTACAAGAAATGAAATGAAACGGCTGTCCGAGAAGTAACCAGTATAACTTTTCTTGAAACAAAGTCCAATGATACGACAATTTATCAACGCATTGAAGCGAGTATAAAATATATAATATGTGGTACAACTTAGATATCAACATGATACTAATCAACACGTAAAGTTTAATATTATAAAAGTCAATGCTCTCAGTTGGCTAAACCTAAATTAAGGTAAGGTTTTAGTTTGTATAGTCTGCCAGACTTTACCATGGAGTTAGAGAAAGAATGAGTAAGGTCAGTTAAGATTAGGAGATGGCATGAGCTGGCGGCGGTGGTCGAGCGGTCTGCACCGCGCCAGTCACGGTCTGCATAGCCACTATGGTCGGGGGTTAGAAACCCCTCGGGCATGGATATTTGTGCCGTCCTTAGTGTTAGCTAGTTCATAAGTACTTTGTAAGTTTAGGGACAGATGACGTCGTAGTTAAGTCCCATAAGCTCTACAAACATTTGAACATTGTAGATGGCATGAAACGAGAGAAAGAGAGGAGAATAAATCGAAACAAAAAATAATGGAGATGAACACTTTACAGATACGCGGTTGCACATAAGGAGAACAGAAACTATATGCGCGAGGGGATGCTGTGCTTATGATAGTACATAAAGCTTTGATGCCCTCTTGACTTCCGAGTGGTTTGCATAATGCACAGGTTACTGGAAAATAGTTCCACTATCATATAGGTGAAATGAAGAGATACTGCTATGCAAGGGTTCTTGTCGGATCCGATCTGATATGTCAGTGATGGAATGATGTCGGATATTTGCTATGTGGGAAGTATCGATGTCATTAAGGAATATGAAGAAAATAAAGCGTGTGATAATCTCGTCACCTATAAAATATCCTTCTCTAGTTACTTTAGGAAATCCCAGAAGTCACGAAAGGTAACGTATCAAGCCAAATCTGCTAATACGTATATTCATTAAAATTTTATATTACGTCTGGTATTACATCTGACTGAAGTTACAGCTCTACTGGATTTAGTGACTATTATAGAATTGACTTTTCGTTCCCCTGCTTGCATTTCCGGGACGTTGCTATTGATTCAATGTGCGTGAGTCAGCAGGTAATACCTTTGGTCGATGAACTATTCCTGGGCCTATCTCATATCGACTAAGCATTTTTATGTTCCTAGGGTCAAAAGTGGACGCATCGTTGCAAGAAACTGAACAGTAGAACGTGTTGCAGTCCAAGTAGTATTGTTTCTGCAGGTGACGAATTCCGACGCAAGCATTTTTTTGTCACCTCGTATGGTTCAAGTGAGACACGAATGGTGGTGTGGGAGCTCTGTTGGCTGCACACGAAAAGGGAAAATGATTTGTTGTAACCAAAACATTTGTTCCAATTATCATCAAACATCGTTCAATTTACAGGAGGATTTACGTCAATTAATATGTTTTATTACCTGCACTGCATGTGTTACTTTAGGCATAGATTTGCAGCAGAAGACAAAAAATAAGTTTAGTGAAAAGCTTAATTTCATGTGAATTATCACAGAAATATCAGTTTAATAATTGATCGTTACGAAATACTGACACGACGAAGTTACTGAAGAACTGCAAAACCGGTAGAATCCGACTTCGGAGAAGATCAGTTTGAATTTAAGAGAAATGTAGGAACAGATTTTTCTTAGGAAGCAGGTTAAGGGAAGGGAAGCGTACGCTCATAGTTTTCACAGATTTGTAGAAAGCTTATGACAATGTTGCCATGAATACATTCATTCAAATTCTAAAGCTATCAGGGGTAAAATAAAGAGAACGAAAAGTAATAGTGTAACTGTACGAAAACCTGATAGCAGTTATTAGAGTAGAAAAGCATGAGAGGGATACAATGGTTGAGAAATGAGTAACAAAGGTTGTAATATTTTACCAGTGTTATTCGATCTGCGCAAAATGCTAGGAAAAATGTGGAGGAGAAATTAAAGTAGATAGAAAAAGAAACAAAAACAATCTGGTGTGACGATGACGTTGTGTTTATAACGAAGGTAGCGAAGGACCTGGAAGAGAAAACCGAACAGACTCCAGAAAGGAGTGTATAAGAGCAACATCAAGAAGAATGAAGCAATGGCAATGGAATGTAGTAGCATGATATCAGTCGACGTTGAAGGACTTAGTTTAGGATGAAACATAATAAAATTATTACATCGGTATTTCATTTGGGCAGTGAAGTAACGATATGATGGCCAGAGTAAATAAGATATAAAATGCAGAATGGTTCTGGGAAGAAAAGTACTTCTGAAGAATTTGAATTTCTTGACAGTGAATACTGATTTAGGTGTTAGGAAGTTTATTCTGATTGCATTTGTATGGAGTGTCTGAAAGTGGACGATATGCAGTTCAGAGGAGAAGAGGATACAAGCTTTAGAAACTTAGTGCTATGGAAGAATGCTGAAGATTACATGGGTCGATCGATTACAGAATAAGAAGGTACTGGAGAGAATTGCGAAGAAAAGAAATTTTTGACATATCTCAAGCAAAATAAGGTATCGGAGATCAGTTGAAAGAGGACATTCTGAAACGCCAAGGAGTCGTGAAGTTAGTACTGGAGAAATGTGTACGTATGTGTGTGTGTGTGTGTGTGTGTGTGTGTGTGTGTGTGTGTGTGTGTGTGCGTGTGTGTGTCTGCGTGTGGTGTGTGGAAAGGGGAGAGAGGCCGGTGGTAAAAAATCACATATAGAGAACAAGAGACGACTACAGTAAACCGGTTCCAATGGATGTGCTTTTCCGCTGTTTTTCAGAGATGGACATTCTTGTCGTGATAGGGTAGCCCGGAAAACTGCATCAAAACTGTATTCGGACTGGAGACAACCACAAAACAGGAGGAATATTCATTTCTTTGTCAGTACACGTAGTACAGCGTAATTGTAACGACCACGAAACATTAAAAGGCCGCGGTGGAGTGGCCGTGCGGTCTAAGGCACCTTGCAGCTGAGCGCGCGGTTGTTCGCCGTCAAAAGTTGAGTTCTCGCCGGCCGCGGTGGCCGAGGGGACTGAGGCGCTCCAGTCACGGTCAGCACGGCCACTACGGTCGGGGGTTCGAATCCCCCCTCGGGCATGGATATTTGTGCCGTCCTAGTTCGTAAGTAGTTCATAAGTAGTTTGTAAGTTTAGGGACTGATGACCCCGTAGTTAAGTCCCATAAGCTTAACAAACATTTGAACATTTAGTTGAGTCCTCCCTCGGGAATGTGTGTGTGTGTTTTCCGTAGGCTAGTTTAACTTAGTTTAAGTAGTTTGTAAGCTTAGGGACTGATAACCAAAGAAGTCCCAGAGATTTACAAACATTTTTGAACGTTAAAAGAAAATAAAAAAGGAACAAAATAAACAGTAGAGATCAATGGGAGTTCACAACATGGTAAATAATATAGCATGTGACAAACAGACTGCCAAAAGAATTTTACAATGTTCGTGAAAGTTCGTCACACTCCATACTTCTAATCGGTAGTACAATTCCGCCCATGCCAGAGCCAGAAAATCGGAAGTGACATTAAATACAGATCGTGCGATACGGTGTAAGAGGTGTTTATTGTTGTGTGCTGGAAGGAGAAACATAAAAGGCTTTCGTCGACGTAAAAAAAGAAAAAAAAATTGCCGTACGTTTCGGCCAATTTTGCTACTTATCTTGCTCGGGATGTTTTTATGTTTGCTGACAGTGGGTATGCATTGACAACGCAGTAATAGTGCCAGAAGAGTTTTATTGACATCAACAATGGCCGCGGAGTAGTACGGTTACAGTCAACACAATGGTCGATATAACCCTAGAAGAAAAATCTCAAGCCATCAGTTCTTGCGACCGTGAAGGCCATTCGATAGCGTAAATTCACCAGCAGAAACACCGCGTATTCATTGAAGTAGCGACGTCTCATTCATGTAACGTCGATAGACCTGCTGTCCCGTGTGCGACTTGTGAGTAAAATGCTATGGGCTCTTTCAACAACGGTTGTTGTTAGTTTAACCAAAAGAAAGGGGCCCGTTGAAACTTATTCGAGCTACTATACTGTAATCTAATAATATGTATCGAATGTATGTCTCATTACATATAAGGAAAGAAAATAAAATAAATGATCGCGACAAAACCTGCGCAGAATCAAAGATGTACAACACTGTATAAGAACTATTGCTGTTCATGATGCTAACTTACGTCTACGGCAAGACAATGTCACGCTACGAAAATTAATTGTATTTGACGAATGAGTGATATTCATTTTCAGTTCCTCACTAGTGTGAGAAATTGATACTTTCTCTCTCTCTCTCTCTCTCTCTCCCTCTCTCTGTCTATCGCTCACGTGTTTAATGAGGATTGAAAACACGCAAACAAGTTAGTTTAAGGAACAGATAATTTTACCTAATGCGAGAAAATTAGAATTCTTAATTTCATTACAGATTTTATATTTAAAAACAGCAGGTACTACATTCATTACGTCATTCTGAATATTTCCGGTATCTTTAAGAAAACCGGTCACGTTACGAAAAGTTCTTACAGACGAGGCTATTGACGACTGTCAAATGTAGTTACATACTAAAACACGCATTAGAAACGTTGATTCCATGTTATGACAAGTATCTCAGTTCGTTTGGTCACTACGTCGAAAAATAACTGAAACATTGCTGTAAATGTTGCAAATAATGTTGTCCATGAAACTATTTCATGCTTATTAAGAAAAAATGGGAAACGTACTTTCTGGATGCATCTCGTATCTCATCTTCGATACAGTGCCTATATAAATCTCCTCTATTCCAAACGGTTTGCCTTCCATATTTTGGAGGAGATTGTGTTGTCGAATCAATCGAATAAACAAGGGCTTTCAAATGCATAACGTAAAAACATCAAGTACTTGTGCAGTAGCGAAGAAATTACGTGCTTGGAGCACTTACGTCAAGCACTGTGGAGGCCATGTTTACTAGACTCTCGAAAGAAGGAAACCGAAAAGTTTGTAGTAGAAGAGATTTGCTTCACATTATAGATGAGTATGAAGCGCTCAGAGGTCTTAAGTAAATTTGTTTAGGGTTCCTGTTTACCAGACATTTTTACTTCGAACATTTGTTAAATGAGAACAAATTATTTCAAAATTCTCAAAGTGTCCTAGACCGCAAAAGGAATTAAGACGTAGTGACTAGTTTCGACTTTCAGTTATTTTCAAATCTTGAAACAAGAGTGTAATCCAATAAAATTGTCAAAAACTTAATCCAAATGTACAGGGTGAACAGGGTATTAAGATGTTTATTCAGATGATAGCCACACTGTAGTGAAATGACAAATCAACAGACAGACATTCCATGTATAACAGGCGATATGTAATCAGTATACATTTCAAAAAGTGAAGTGATGTGATATGCTGAGATGAAAAGGAAAAAACGAAACAGAAACGAAAAGTGCTGTACACAGCCCTGAAACACACGCCAAGAAAAAACGAACTCCAGCCAACAAGACGGAGAAGCAGTAGTTACATGTAAAGAAGAGACATCAACACCGTGAGTAGACCGAATATTAAATTAAAAAAACTTAGGCCTAACGTGCAAAATGTTTTTTTAAAAACTGTTTTTAATCTATTTATCGAAAACAAATTGTACAAACCTTTGTATCATTTACAGACCACAGAAGATGCTTTTAAAATAAAAAAGCGAAACGCGTCTGGTGAAAAATACATCTCTTAATTGCAGTCAGCATAAGACATATTACCTCTTATAATCAATTTAAAACTTCTACTTTTCACATAGTGCAGTGGGGTGTAGCTATAACCCTCGCGTACACTGTTATTGCGATACAAACGCAAATCTATGGCAACATGGAGGGCCGGTTAGCACACCCCCTACAGAATTTTTATCGTATGGGCACTGCAGCACTACACGGTAACAAGCTATAACGTGCGCCAGATTACATTAAAATTTTGCCAGTGGGCTATGCCGAATCTAAATACTGCCGTGCTGTAGCACTGAATAGGGGGGAGAAAGAACTACACCGATAAAACCGTGCGCTGCTGTACACCGTTGCGAGGCGGGCAAACAAGTCGTCGTGCACGGCTGCGCCTGTTGTGCGACCCGCCCGCAGCACAGAGCAGGCGGGTGCACTTGTGCGCATTCGGATCGGCCCGTAATTAAACTTAGCCGGGGAAGCCGCGCGCAGAATAAGGGTGGCCCGTCCGCGGCTGCGATTGGCTGGCGGCGGGTCGATGGCGGCCGGATTAACGAGCCGACCTGCCTGTGCGCCTGCCCCCCCCCCCCAACCCCTCCTTTGACATTTTCTCTAACAATTTCCCGTCCTCCCCGGCCGGGGCCGGAACCCAGGACCGCCGGAAACTGCTGACGGCCATCCGGGCTCCGTACCTCCGTCCAGTCATCCCCAGGTCGGAGAGCCAAAGGGACGGGCCGCCCATTCTGAGGAAATGTCTGTTACGGACTCTGAAATTGACTGCGTACTGCACCTCAAAGCCAAGACTAGCACAGCTGTTAACGCGTAAGACAGTGGAGACTGTTTCCCCTCTAAGTTTTAATACTGCCAAGTTCCCAGCACCGAATTGGAATGAGTTTAATGCTCCAGTATTGCGCCAGCGACAAGATTATTAGAGCTCTCGTAGATAATTGGCAATGCCGCGTTTTCAAAGGGACTATCGCAAGAGCAGTAATAAAAGCTGACATTTTGGCGGTAGGGGAGTGTTCTGAGAATTGTTTTAATTGAAATACTTTTTAAAGCAAACCAGTCTAGATCACGTTAAAACAGGTTTGTTTCAAAGTTAAAGGTAAAACATTGAATTAAAATTTGTGCTGCGGCCGGGAATCGAACCCGGACCTCCATGCTCACTAGGTAGACTTTTTAACCTTTTATTTATTTATTTTATTTTCTATGGTTAGTTACGTTTATTGCGGACGCTGATCGTATTTGTTCGTTGATGTTCGGTGTGTTTGGCTCAGCTTTTTTATTACAGAGGTCGTTGAGCCCCCTGACCGGGCGCGCTGAGCCACGGCGCCAAGTGAAGCTGTTAACAAGTAAGACAGTGGAGACTAAGTTTTAATACTGCCAAGTTCCCAGCACTGAATTGGAATGAGTTTAATGTTACAGTACTGCGTCAGCGACAAGATTATTAGAGCTCTCGTAGATAATTGGCAATGCAGCGTTTACAAAGGGACTATCACAAGAGCAGTAATAAAAGCTGACATTTTGCCGGTAGGGGAGTGTTCTGGGAATTGTTTTAATTGAAATACTCTTCAAAGCAGACCAGTCTAGATCACGTTAAAACAGGTTTGTTTCAAAGTTAAAGGTAAAACATTGAATTAAAATTTGTGCTGCGGCCGGGAATCGAACCCGGACCTCCATGTTCACTAGGCAGACGTTTTAACCCCCCCCCTTTTTTTGTGCAAACATAAAGCTAATCTCACCTTGAAATAAATAAAGACTGATCTCGCAAGGAAAAAGAAATTGAAAATATCTTGATGCGGGAACTGCTTTCGTAAATAAAGCAGCTTGTAATGCGTATGTTGTGGATGCTATGGCAAGTTCGGTAAACGAAACAATTTTAAGAAAGCCATCATATGTCTCAACTGAAGGTCACTGAACTTGTTTGGGCACTGATTAAGAATTGACAGGTTTGGTGCAAGAAGGAGGCAGCTCAATTTGTTTCCTGTATTGAGTGCATTACACGGACCTGAACGACTTTGTGTTCGCTTCAGTGGCAGTCATTTGTTTTACAAGATTTTGACCAATGCCAGTTTAGTGTGCAAGAGAGTAAGTTGGACCACCGCAACATTAACGATTAAGGCACCTTGGAATATTCCAATAATAATATTGTGGCAATATTTCATGCAACACAGAAGCGGAATTAGTGATGTGGAGGGAAGTCGTAATTAGACTTAATCGCTAGCGCCTTGTTGCTAGTTTTGGTGCGTTGTAGTTGTTAGTTTGTAGAGTGAAACAGCAAGATGCCGTCTGTGACGCTAAAACATGACGATCAACAGAAGTTCGTGAAAGTATTTTTAGCGTTTTTGAAAAAGGTAAAATGAAGGACCCCGAGTGTGTTGACCTTGTGAAGAGTGCAAGATTTAAAGAACTTGCCCCATATGATGATGACTGGTAATACACGCGTTGTGCTGCTCTTGCAAGGCACATATATTTCAGATCCCCAGTTGGAGCTGGAGCAGTAGCTAAAATATTTGGAGGTGGAGATGGAGTGTGCCCGTCTTACTTTTGTTGGGGGGGGGGCGGGGTGGGGGCTGGTAGTGTATCGCGGAAAGCATTGCAGTCTCTGGAGCAATTGAAGTTGATAAAGCGAACTGGTGACGGTGGCCGCCGACTAACTGAGCAAGGCAGGAGGGATCTCGGTCGCATTACTGCACAGGTTCGGCAAAAGAAAACTCTGGAAAAAAATGACTTTTGTATGTTGTGTAATAATAAATACTATATTATAAAGACCATTGTAATAATAAAAAAGTGGTTAAGACGTCTGCCTAGTGAGCATGGATGTCCGGTTTCGATTCCAGATCGCGGCACAAATTTTAATTCAATGCTTCACCTTTAACATTAATGTCTTTGATATTTTCGAAACGCAAAACAGTCTCTGGGTATATAAACTAATAAGGTCACAACTAACTTCAGCAAATCTTGTTCTCATTTTCAAGTAAGCAAATACTTAACGTAAAAGCTACAATGCACATGTACATAAAAACACTGCTCAATTTCATGTTCTAACACGTGTATTTTATAGTAACAGACCTTTACCAATGACAAGTGTTACAACTGGAGGATATTTCGTAAGACAGCTGATACCAACTGTTGAACAGCTGCTGTTGTTTGGTAAGCAGTAATTGCCTGGATGTCTTATTTTAGGCACACACTAATTAGTTTCTGAAAGTCAGCAGCAGTAGTCTGAACTAGAATGGTGAGAATCCCTGTTTAAATATTATAAGAGCCTTCAATGATGTCCACCAAAAGTCTGTACACAATATATATAACAACATGTCACAAAATTTCACATTTGAAGTGCAAGTGCATGGCAATCTGTAACCAACCGATGGTATCAAAAACGTTTCGTGAATTCCCATTCGCTCTCCGTTGTTTAACAGATACCTACCAATTGTTTCAAAACTATCCATTTAATACATTCTTCCACTTCCTTCCAGCTTAGCATTGTCGAAGCAATTTAGACACATTTTCAGGTATTTCTAGAGCAAGGAGGCAATTTCTAACGCGCCATGTTATGGGATGCTCGGCCACTCCCGCTGAAGTTTCGAGTCCTCCTTCGAGTATGTGTTTGTGTATATGTGAGAGAGAGACCTGAGTAGTTCGGGCCTTTAGGTCTAGAAAAATGTTCAAACGTTTCTAAATCTGTGGGAATACTCTGGTCATCAGTCCCTAGCCTTCAAACTAGTTAAACTAAATTATGATAAGGACAACAAATACACCCATGCCCGAGGGAGGACTCTAACCTCCGACGGCGAGCTGTGTCGCGCTACGCAGCTAGGCGCCTTAGAACGCTCGGCCACTCGACCGCGGCCCTTTAGACCACATTAAGAATTTAAATTCAAATGTTCAAATGTTTGCTAAGCTTAATGGACTTAACTGCGGGGTCATCAGTCCCTAAACTTACAAACTACTTATGAACTAGCTTATACTAAAGACAACACAAACATCCATGCCCGAGGGAGGATTTGTACCCCCGCGGGTTATATTAAGCAATAGTACAGCAAGGAATCTGGATACGTCACAGTACTGAAGGTCATACATCAGGCACAACATGACATTATTACTTATGACGCGTTACGGATTTTTTCCTTCGTCAGATATGCATCAGTTCGTGAGCGACAGCTATACATAGAAGCAGGTTCTCCTTCTTGGTGTGTGCAATTTGTAGCATTTTTTAACGTATTTCTTGAATAATAATGAGAGTTCCTGGAAGGATATTTTTGTTTGTCACTATGGCTATGCGTTAACGATCGGAGATATTCGCTTCAAGGAATATACATTGGACATTTCTTTTCTCCTTTTTACCGATAAACAACGTGAAAAAAAAATGAATCAGTGCTTCACTGGGCTGCTCAACTAGATGTATAATATCTTGTACACTTTAGATCACGCCAAGACAGTTAAATTCAGATAATCGATACAAACTAAATGTCTTTTATAAGTAATATATATGTGGTGTCTGTTCAGTCGGACATGTCCGAAATAATGAATGAATAGACATATATATATATATATAACTTATACAATATGCCGATGACGGGCAATGTTCCCTTTTGCAGTGCGGAGGACCCCTAGGCAATTACTCTTGCCGGAATCAGTTTACAAAAACTACGACTTTGTGTTCTGGTCTAGTGTTCAGAGTAAAGTTGAGAATTTGTATCGGACGGGAGGCGTATTTGAATAATTTTATGAAGGTGTTGTGATCCCTTTGTTCCCAGTGGTGTAGGGATTAGCGGAACTGCCTAGAAAGCAGGAGACCCTGGCTCGAATCCCGGCCGCGTGCACATTTTCAATATTTTTCCCTTTCTCAATTGATATAATTCATTCCATGAATATAAATAAATGTCATTTATTTCTTGACTTTTGGTACAAGCACATAAAAAATACGTTTACTATCTTCCCGGCTAAATAAGTGCAGACCTTCCTGCTCCTTGTTACTTAATCTCGCGCGGAATGACTGCGTGGCCCAAGGCGTCATGCCATGTAATGGGCGGCCGCTCCTTCCGGAGGTTCGATTTCTCCTTCGGGCATGGGTGTATGTGTTGACCTTATGTGTATGTTAGTATGTCTGTGGACTGATAAAAATAGCAGTTTGGTCCAATAGGTGTACAAAAATTTGAACATTTTTACATTTACTATCTTTTTCTTACTTCAGATTTAGAAGAATAGACCATTACTACTATTAAGCTAAGCGCTGAAATGAGGAAGTGGTTACAACGTAACATGTTACAGATGTTAGATATATTTTTATTTTGTAACTAGATGTTTTTGTGAGACATATGCAGACTACCAACGTTTATACAACGAACATCTAGTTGTCCAATAACTATTTACGTAAATATAGGTACATTTAACTAAGTGGCAGAAATAACTGCTTTAGACATGTTAGTCCGTATTGGATTCAGGAGGAACGTAGGAACCCGTGAGGCAATACTCACTTTACGACTTA
Source organism: Locusta migratoria (assembly GCA_026315105.1). Lineage (NCBI taxonomy): Eukaryota > Metazoa > Arthropoda > Insecta > Orthoptera > Acrididae > Locusta > Locusta migratoria. Next base: position 301,788,728 of record CM048746.1, read on the forward strand.
TCATAGACGATAGATTAAGGAAAGTCAAACCTATATTTTTAGCTTTTGTAGATTTGAAGAAAGCTTTTGACAATGTTTACTGGAATACACTCTTCCACATTCTGAAGTCAGCAGGTGTAAAATACCGGGAAAGGAGGGTTATTTACAACTTGTACAATAGCCAGACCGCAGTTATTAGACTCTAAGGGCATGAAAGGGAAGCATTAGTTGGGAAGGGAGTAAGACAGGGTTGTAGCCTTTCTCCCATGTCATTCGATTTGTACATCGAACAGGCGGTGAAGGAAAGCTAGGAAAAATTTGAAATAGGATTAAAGTTCAAGGCGAAGAAATAAAAACAAAAAGACCTGGCAGAGCAGTTGAATGGAATGGACAATGTGTTGAAGAGAGCGTATAAAATGAACATTAACAAGAGCAAAACAATGGAATGCAGTCTTAGAAAATGAGGCGATGCTGAAGGAATTAGATTTGGTAACGAAGCAATCAAGGTGGTAGATGAGTTTTGTTACTTGGGTAGTAAAATAACATATGACTGTCGCAGTACAGAGGATATAAAATGCAGAATGGCAATGGGAAGAAAAGCGTTTTTGAAAAAGAGAACTTTGCTAACTTCGAATATTAATTTAATTGTAATGAAGTCTTTTCTGAATGCATTTGTGTGAAGTGTTGCCTTGTACGGGAGTGAAACATGGACGATAAACAGTGCGGGCAGGAAGAGAATAGAGGCTTTTGAAATGTGCTGCTACAAAAGAATGCTGAAGACCAGGTGGGTGGATCGCATAACTAATGAAGAGGTACTGAACAAAATTGGCGAGGAAAGGAATTTTGGGCACACGTTGACTAAAAGAAGGGATCGCTTGGTAGGACACAATCTTAGACATCGAGGAATCGTAAATTTAGCATTAGAGGGGTGTGTGGAGTAAAATTCCCAGAGGCAGACCAAGAGACGCATATAGTAAGCAGATACAAATGGATGTTGGTTGTCGTTCTTATGAGGAGATGAAAAGGCTTGCTCAGGATAGAGTAGGGTGGAGAGCTGCATCAAACCAGTCTCCGGACTGAAGACCAAAACAACAACAGTCGTATTCAGAAAAGCACCGAAATGTAAATGGGAACTTGTCAAGTTAACGAGCAAGAAATGGTGACTCAAGAGTCACATAAAACGTAAAAGAACAGAAATAATTAAACTAGCAGTCTTGAATACGGCTTCACGTAACATGTAACGTTATCGTGACGTTCCTAAATTCTCACGCTGCCAGTCTCGGTTAAATTCAGACACTGAAGCGAGAGCACTTCCTAGGCTTCACAGCTCCAGACTCTCAACACCACCTCCATAACTCTGTAGTCTCGGATCTCCAGTTACCTCCGCACAAATACCGAAACTCATGCTCCACCAAAGTCCAACTTCTCCTGCCCTCTTCGCATCTTGGACCTGGGCATCCCACTAAATGAGGACTAGGCAACAATTGTTCCTTGCTCGAGTTGTGAAACGTGCTCGGATGTCGCTCTCTCACTCACTTACGCAAAACAACTGCCTGACAGGATAATTCCAGTTCGTCCACACGGCCGTCCCCCTGCGGAGAGCATATGCATGTGACGCTACACGCTTTCTTGATGTGCGCCAGCGCTGAATATTTGCTTCGTGTAACACTTGTTGCCGCAAAAGCACGCTGCGAACTTCACGTAATCGGATGTTTCCTTCATTGTGTTACATTGCAACCGAAAAAGTTCCCTTTTATATTCATTACCACTGCCCAAAATATTTAGCGAGATTCGAGACCATCGTACGTAAATATTCAATATGTTTACCAATAGTACAACACCATTTGCATATTTTTCCACTAATACTGCTCACTTCTTGTACTCAGTTCACTCGCTGAATGTCGTTTTCATGATGGCAGATAAAAGCTCCGGAGAGACGGATTCGTGTTATTTCACTCCTCTGTGGATTGCGAGCTCTCTGAGTGTCTCATACTTACAACTTGGTAGACGTTTAATAGAGAGAGAGAGAGAGAGAGAGAGAGAGAGAGAGAGAGAGAGAGAGAGAGAGAGAGATAACTAATTCTGAGTGACGAGGAATTTACTGTATATGTGTGTCTGCTGTGTGTGTTACGATTTCCGTCACGACACCCACGTACAGGAGAGGTGGGAGAAAAATAACATGAAAACATATTATAGACACAACATTTATTCGCAATACAAATGCAGCTATTGCAATAAAATTACATCCCACGATGCAATATGGACTTCAGCATGGGCTAATATGCCACAAAAAATACACAAACATTGTAAATAGCTCTATTTTAATTTATTTAACGTAAAATCTTTATCCGGAGATAGCCTGATGATGGCCACAGAGCCTAAATAGGCCTGTTGCTGTATTTATAAGCTTTAAATAACATCCATCACATAAAGCAGCTTTTTTTATTGTGAATAAGTCCTTAAAAGAGATAAGCCTGCAGGCCCAAATGAAAGTAAACAACATTTATTTAATCGGGTGTTTAACTACGATCGGCTTTTATAAGAGCTGAAACTGTTCTAGGCGTAAAGTATCTTCATAATCTCCAGTAGAATGTCACTCATTATTGTACCAATTCATCCGCCAATTACTTCTTCAATAAAAGTTTTGAGGACAGTCATCCACAACTAAAACTAGTCATCTTTAATAAAATGATCCGCTGCAGCTGTTCTTCACATTCTTAAAAAGGAACGACAGGTTTCGTGACGTTTAGTCACATCTTCAAGTTATTACAGTTAAAAATGTTCAAATGTTTGTATAGCTTATGGGACTTAACTACGGGGTCATCAGTCCCTAAACTTACAAACAACTTATGAACTACCTAATACTAAAGACGGCACAAATATCCATGCCCGAGGGGGGATTTGAACCCCCGACCGTAGTGGCCGTGCAGACCGTGACTGGAGCGCCTCAGTCCCCTCGCCCACCGCGGCCAGCACAGTTAAAACAGTGTTTTAATTGTATATATCCTGAAGATGTGACTAAGCGCCACGAAACCAACGGTTCCTTTTTAAGAAAGTGAAAAACAGCTACAACGGACCATTTTATTAAAAATAGTTCAACGATGTAGAAGCTGTAAATTTGGTCCTCAGACTCTGCTGTAAACTTCCGCACACAAATGGAATCGTAGCACCACTTCCTTCGCAGCTTTACGTTGGCTCACGTTTTAATGGTTTTCCATAAACAGTATGACTAAAGTGAATGTTGAGTTTTGTAGTCATTTTTGGCGGTTGTTTCTATGTTTTTGCGGTATAAAAATGTTTATTAAGCTTATGGGACTTAACTACGGGGTCATCAGTCCCTAAACTTACAAACTACTTATGAACTAGCTAACACTAAGGACGGATGCCCGAGGAGGGATTCGAACTCCCCGACCGTAGTGGCCGTGCAGACCGTGACTGGAGCGCCTCAGTCCCTTCGGCCACCGCGGCCGGCAGCGCCTCAGTCCCCTCGGCCACCGCGGCCGGCTTTTGCGGTATAGATACAGGAAAATAAGAGAGACTAAATGTGACAAGAAAAGCAGCGGTATGAATATCAAGAATTCAGACGGCAAACCAGTACCAAGCAAAGAAGGGAAAGCTGAAAGTTGGAATGAATAAATAGAAGGCCTGTACAAAAGAAATAAAGGCAGTATTCTAGAAATGGAAGGCGAAGTAGAGGAAGATGAAATAGGAGATACTATACTGCGTTAAGAATTTTACAGGTCACTAAGAGATTTGTGTAGAAACAGGGCCGATGGAGTAGCTGATGTCCCGTTTGAACTGCTATTCTCGTTAGGAGAGCCAGTGATGATGAAATTGCTCTACCTGGTATGCAAGATGTATGAGACAGGTGAAATACCCTCAGACTTCAAGAAGAATATAGTAATTCCAATTCCGAAGAAAGCAAGTATAGACAAAAGTGACAATTACAAAACTATCTGTTTAATTAGGCATGGTTACAAAATATTAACGCGAATTATTTATAGACGAATGGAAAAACTAGTGGACTCTGACCTTGGTGAAGATCAGTTTGGATTAAGGAGGAACGTAGGAACAAGCGAGGCATCAATTTACGACTTATCTCAAAAGATAGATCAAGGAAAGCGAAATGTACGTTTTTAGCATTTATGTATCAGGAGGAAGTTGTTGAAATTGTTGATTGGAATACACTTTTTCACATTCTGAAGGTAGTAGGGGTAAATATGGAAATCGAAGAGTTATATTCAGCTAGTACCAAAAAAAAAAAAAAAAAAAAAAAAAAAAAAAAAAAAAAAAAAAAAAAAAAAAAAAAACGGAATTATTATAGTCGAAGGTCATGAACGGGTCGCAATGGTTTGGAAGGGAGTAAGACATGGTTTGGAGAGGGAATTAAAGTCTAGGAAGAGGGGATACAAATTTTGCTGTTTGCTGACGACATATGAATTCTGTCGAAGACGGCAAAAGACTTGGAAAATCAATTAAACGGAATGGAAAGTATTAGACGAACATTAACAAGAGGAAAATTAGGGTAATGGAGTGTAGTGTCAGACGATGCTGAAGGAATTAGATTAGGTAATGAGACTATAGAAGTAGTACATGAGTTTTGTTATTTGGGTAGCAAGATCATTTCTGATGGGCGAAGTAATGAAGATATCAAATGCAGAATAGTTATGGGAAGAAAAGCGTTGTCTTGAGTGTAGCATTGTATGGGAGTTATACGTGGATGATGAGGAGTTAAGAAAAAAGAAGCCTTAGAAGGAAGTGTGTGGGGTAAAAATCGTAGAGGGAGACCGAGAGACGAGTACAGTAAGCAGATTCAAAAGGGTGTAGGTTGCCGAACGTAGTCTCAGATAAAGACGCTTGCTCAGGACAGGGTAGCGTGGAGAGCCGCATCAAAGCAGTCTGCCGACTGAAGACCACAACAGGTTTTACGTTGTCTGTACAAAATCGTTCTTCTAGCTCGTCGCTAGCTATCAATTAGCTTCGAGATTCGCACGCTATTTCTCTTCGCGAACATACTGTATACTGACGACAGTGTAGCCGTTTTCGTGTCTAGATGGCTGCGATAAACTGCGCACCACTGAGCGTGACTTCTGTAAAGTAAAGTAATGTTTAAAAATGTTCAAATATTTGTTAAGCTTAAGGGACTTGACTGCGGGGTCATCAGTCCCTACACTTACAAACTACTTATGAACTACCTTATACTAAAGATGACACAAACATCCATGCCCGAAAGGGAATTCGAATCTCCGACCGTAGCGACCGTTCAGACTGTGTCTGGCGCGCCGCAGACCGCTCGGCGACTGCGACCGGCAGTAATGTTTTACATGTTTGTCGGCTTCGCTTTCTTGCGGATACATACTTTACGCTAGCGAGCGTGGAGAGGCACATCACTTGCCCTGGGTTGGCAGCGCCCATCTTTCACCCCCTCCTCCCTTACACCTCTTCATATGCAAAGAGTCTCCCGCTGCCCTCCCCGTTGCCACTCTCACATATGAGATCAGGGGCAGTCCGTAGGAGGCTCACACTCGTTGCTACAGTAGTAACACTGCCCTTATCAGCCGCGTGGTCTAAGGCATCATCCTACGGAGTGGTGACCGTTCCCGCCGGAGGTTCGAGTCCTCCTTCTGGCATGTGTGCGCGTGCGTCTGTGTATGAGCTGTCGCCATCTTTCGGAGAAACCGCTGCTGCTGAATCTCGCTGACGACTGATTCAGCAACAGCACCAGCAGTTTCTCCTGAAGATGGCAGGCAATAGGGTTGGCGAAATATTGAGTCACTTTGATTTCACGATCCAGCGGCATGAGACCCGAGAAATTACGAAGAATTATTTCTTCGTGAAAGCATAGGAAACTAAATCGCTCTATTTAGTTTCGCACCGTACTTCACCATACTGCGCTCATTTTAGTTCAAATATGACGATTGTGACTGTTCGCTTGAACGCCATTACTTAAAGGGATTTTAACCGATACGGCCTTCACAAGACAGACACTAACATTACTCTCTTTCTTTACATAGTCAATCTATGTCATAACTAGATCGAGGATTTTTAGGTCGTGAAAAGAGCATTTTAGGCGTCTAAAATAGGCTCTTACATTACACCATTTAGGCCAAATAAAATCTAAAATAGGCCTTGAAAAGAAATCATTAGACGAAATAAACGTAAAGTAAAATACATAGAGTTGACTTATGAGTAAATTGTTATTCGCTTATAATAAGATAATTATCACACAATATTAGTGATCAAACTGACACAAAACCTTTATAGTTTTCGAAGATAAAAATACAATGCAGATCAGAAGCTACATTTTGAAATACACGTAAATAGGCCTATGCAATTTAGCAAACGCTAAATAAACCAATGGTTTCAAACATTCAGACCAAAATAAATGACAAACCCTTTGTAGGCTTTACAGAGACAAGCCACGATATGCCAAGAATGAACGTCGTACATCAACGTATGTGCCCAACTTCACTTTCGGTACATTTTGGACAGGCATGCTGCATTCAGTGTAAAGGGATTTTCCGTAAACACCCTTCTCACTGGTGTTCTTATTGAAAGCTGCTGATTTGTTTTTTCGTAGTTTTCCTCATATTTCATTTCAGCTTCAGTAATTTCCCTTTCCACTTCCTCCATAAAAAGTAATATTGTCTTAGATTGATCTGAGTCTTCTAATTCGGAAACAACTGTCGCCCTACGTTTACATTTGGTTCCAATGTAAGACAAGTCGCGCTGAACTGAGGGCTCTTCCAGTAATTGTGTTGCATTTTCAAAGCTTTATTTTCATCTACGCCATTTGAATACAGCACCTTCAACCAAGTGCTGACAAAGTGTGCTGTTGTTTGTTCTTTAGTCTTTGGCCTGGATGGCGCATATGGATCTAAATTGCCAACAATCTGTTTTTGAATGCGCTGTAGTTTATGTACTGGAATCCGTATACAAGACTCCGCAATACCTTCTCGGATTCTTTGCAGTGCGTCCATGGAAGTTGAACCCACATAATTTTTGCGCAACGTTAAATCTGCCGTCAAAAACGGATAGCACTACATTTCTTTTTAAATATCGAATTCAGTGTGCCTACCTTTGATTTTTCTAATCAAGTCCTTTGAAAATAGAAGAAATAGATGCCCTTTAGGATTTTACAGCTGAATTAGGCAAAAATAGTCGTTAACGTCGAAACAGGTTATTTTAGGTGCTATGTAATTAGATGGTTCGGTTTTAATCTTATATATTATAAGAATCTACGAAAACTAAAGTCAGTCGGCCAGACCAAACTACCCGGCAGATTTCTTCATTTCTGTTTTAAACGAAAGGTATCCGTCCACAGATTTGTCATGAAGTATTAGAATTTACAAACTATATTCTTCCTTTTTCTATACTCAAACGCGAATTTCTTCTATATGTTTCTTATGGGGATGTCGTTGCTGTAAAGTAAAGTCAGTCGGTCAGGCCGTTCTATCCGACCGATTTCCTTCATCTTTGCTTTAAACGATAGTTATTCATTCGCAGATTTGTCATCAAGTATCAGAATTAACTTAAGCCTCTCTTTCCTTTTTTTATTAAACGCGGCATATTTCTGACCTTGCATTGAATATTTTAATCGGTTTGTTTTACGATATCTTGGGTTCTGATTAAGGTAGGCAGTTCTTTTTGACCTAACAACACTCAGCGGATCAAAGATCTTTCATTAGCGCTTTTAAACACTTGCATTTATTGATTCTGAATAAAGCTTTACTTCCATTTTTACCAACTTTTTTGTCATGCAACTAATACTGCGAAGTATTCGCACGGGTCCTCTAGTGAGTCATTAAATGCCTATGGACAAATTAAATTGGAAGTATGAACTCAGGAAAAGAATAGTTTTTACACTAAAGATCCGCGGCGGTCAAGTTATAACTACCACATTCGTTGGAATGAGTTAAAAGAAAAAGTAACAAATTCATACTTTACAACACGACACCTAAAAATGAACAATAGCTGTATGAGATAACGTAGCAGTTTGTTCTAAAAAAGTACTGGTGCCGAGAGAAAGGTAAGTGTAACTACACAATAATGAAGAGAGTTAAGTAACATAACGGGGAAAAAGAAAGGGAGTGTTATGAGCCAAGCAACCAAAAAACAGTGTTATGAAAAATTTTGTGGAAAACTGTGAAAGTGCTGGAGGACAGTTGGTGGGGAATTGCGGAGTAAGAGCGAGGAGACGCACCTGCTGCCCTGGAAAGAAGTACCTCGTTAAGCACACCCCTGGGAGAGAGGGGAGGGGAGGCTGAAGTTGGTTGGCCAGCGAGTCCAGACAGTAGCGGGACACTGCGTGAGGCGGTCATTACTCTCCCCAGCACGGGAAGTTGCTGGGTTATTTGCTGGCAGTCACAAGTCTGCGGCAGAAATTTATGAGACCAGTAACTCTGCAATGTGCAAGGTATCTCTGACACAAAGGAAGGAAAGAAATTATTTGTCGTTGTTGGGCTTGTGGCCTTCAGAGCAAAGCCTAGTTTGATGCAGCTCTCCTCGCTGACCTGTCCTGTGCAAAGTTTTTCATCTCTCGATATGAACGTCAACCAACCTCATTCTTAACCTGCTTACTGTATTCGTGTATCGGTCTACCTCTACAATTTTTAGCCCATAAACTTCTTTCCATGGACAAATTGACGATTTCTTGATGTCTCAGAGTGTGTCCTATCAATCAATCCCTTCTTTTAGTCAAAAGGTGCTAGAAATTTCATTTCTTCCCAATTCTGTTTAGTACATAGACATACATGATCTGCCAATCTAATCTTCCGCATTCTTTTGTAGCTTCACTTTTCACAAGGTTGTATGGATACAGTAAGCAGATTCAGACAGATGTAGGTTGCCGTTCTTATGTGGAGATGAAGTGGCTTGCTCAGGATAGGGTATTGTGGAGAGCTGCAGCAAACCAGTCTCCGGACTGAAGACCACAACAACAACAACGTATCACTTTTCTGTGTGAACCCCTGTTTACGATGTCTGTCGAGAATGGAAAGATGATTAAAAAAAGTTTTACAACTGACCCTACAAAACGTGTGAATGTATTCGATCTTCACAGGAAATTATGGACATTCCTGAACTGATTCCGCACGGGGCATGGAAGATGCAGTGCCTGTTTGTATGAATGGGGATACAAAGATGCCCCGGAGGGTAACTGAGGCGCTTCTGTGCTAACTATACAGTGCATGATTGAAGAGTGTGCACTACGGAAATTTCCTGGAGGACTCCGCGAGCTACATTTAAAGACAAGAAGAGCTGTAAAGTGGTTAAGAGACCTAGTTATTCAATTATAGTATTTTCTCTGGTTTGTTTGTTTGATTGTTTTTCAAATCAAATGTTCAAATGTTTGTAATGCTTATTGGAGTTAACTGCGGGGTCATCAGTCCTAAACTTACAAACTACTTATGAACTAGTTTATACTAAAGACGGCACAAATATCCATGCCGGAGGAGGGATTCGAACACCCAAAGGGTAACGGCCTCGCGCATCGTAGCACAGTGCCTCAATGCGCTCGGCCGTTCCTCCTCGGCTGCTTGTTTTTATTATGCGTATTTGTACATAGTTTTTGTATATGTAATCCCTTATAAATGAAAATTTTCAAATAACACTGTAACATTGAGCATGCAAGTCATACGAATAAATAAATAAATTGTCCTCGATTCAGTTCCGTACTCCAAATGCTTTCAGAAAGGATTTCCCAACATTTGAATTAACACTAGATTTCTACAAATTTGCCTCCATCAGAAAACACTTTCCTTGGCATACTCAATGTGCATTTGAAATCTTATTTACTAAAGCAAAAATGTTCAAATGTTTGTAAAGCTTATGGGACTTAACTACGGGGTCATCAGTCCCTAAACTTACAAACTACTTATCAACTACTTACGAACTAGGACGGCACAAATATCCATGCCCGAGGGGGGATTCGAACCCCCGACCGTAGTGGCCGTGCAGACCGTGACTGAAGCGCCTCAGTCCCCTCGGCCACCGCGGCCGGCTTTACTAAAGCCATCGAAAATTATTTTCCTACCCATATAAATAAAACTCACTATTATTTTTATTATCTATTAATACCTACTCTAATTCCTTTAGCATCGCCTGGTTTTCTTAGACAATATTCCATTACACATCTTCAACTCTTGTTAATTTTCATCTTCTGGACACCTTTCAAGACATTGTCCATTCCGTTCAATTGCTTTTCCATGTCCGTTTCTTCACCCTGTACTTAAGTCCTTCTCCAAATTTTTCACTGCATTCCGACACAGCTTGCTCAATGTACAGATTGAATAATACTCGGAACGGGCTACAACCATGCCTTACTCCCCTATAAACAACTGAGTTCCTTTCAAGTCCTTCTACTCAAATATCTCTTGTCTGCTTATTGTACAAACGAATACAAATTTTCTATTCCTACAGTTTATCCCTGCAACTTTCAGAATTTGAAAGTGTGTATTCCACTCACCATTGTCAAACGCTTTTTCCAAATCTACAAAAACTATCAAGGTGAGTTAGCCTTTTCTCAATCAACGTTCTGAGACAATTCGTAAAGTGAGTATTGCCTTGCATGTTCCAAGATTTCTGTTGCTGTCGTTATGGTCTTCAGTCCGCAGACTGGTTTGATGCAGCTCTCCACGCTACCCTGTCCTGTGCAAGTCTCTTCATCTGAGAATACATTAGGTAACCTATATCCTTTTGAATCTACTTACTATATTCGTTGGCCGGCCGCGGTGGCCGAGGGGACTGAGGCGCTTCAGTCACGGTCTACACGGCCACTACGGTCGGGGGTTCGAATCCCCCCTCGGGCATGGATATTTGTGCCGTCCTTAGTTATCGGTAGTTCATAAGTAGTTTGTAAGTTTAGGGACTGATGACCCCGTAGTTAAGTCCCTTAAGCTTAACATACATTTACATACTATATTCGTTCCTCGGTCTCCCTCTACGATTTTTACTTCAAATGCTTCCTTCTAACGCCAAGTTGACAATTCCTTGGTGTTTCACAATGTGTCCAACCAATCTATCCCTTCTCTTAGTCAGGATATGCTATAAACTCCTTTACTCCCCGATTCGGTGAAGCACCTCCTCATTAGTTACGTGATCTACCCATCTATTTTTCATCATTCGTCTGTAGCACCACATTTCAAAAGATTCTATCATGTTTTTATCTGAACTCCTTATCGTCCAAGTTTCACTCCCATACAATGCTACACTCCAGACAAATGCTTTCAGAAAGGACTTCCAAATATTTACATTAATATTGGATGTTATCAAGTTTCGCTTCTTTAGAAACGCTTTTCTTCCCATAGCCATTCTGCATTTTATATCATCTTTACTTCTGCCAGCAGAAGTTATCTTCCTACCCAAATAACAAAATTCATGTATTACTTTTATTGTCTCATTACCTAATCTAATTCCTTCAGCATCACCTGATTTTCTGACATTGCATTCCATTACCTTCGTTTTACTCTTGTTAATGTTCATCTTATGTCTTCATTTCAAGACACTGTCCATCCCATACAATTGCTCTTCCAGACCAACGGTCGTGATTTCTACTAAATCCAAACGGATGTTCCCAAAGGTCTAATTCCAAATGTTCAAGTGTTTGTTAATCTTAGGACGTCAGCTGCTGCTGTTATGAGTCCCTAAGCTTACAATCTGCGAAACCTAACTATCTTACGCTGAGGAAGGACTCCAACCTCCGACGTCGAGCAACCGTGCGCTCCGCACCAAGGCGCCTTACACCGCTCGGCCACTCTACCGCGGTGGAGTTTTTCCCATTCGTCTGTAAATAATTCATGTTAGTATTTTGTTGCCTCGAGTTATTAAAGTGTTTTTTCTGTCATTTTCACACTTATCTTTTGAATTGGAATCATTGCATTATTCTAGATGTGGTATTTCCCCAGTCTCATAATCTTGTCCACACTCTTCTTATATTTGTGAGGTACGTTCGTCATGACATCTCGGTTCTGGACCCAATTGTTCAAAATGTTCAAATGTTTGGACTCATCTGCGTTGTTATTAGTCCGTAGCTTACAAACTACTTATCCTAAGGGAAAATAACCTAAAGACAACACATGCACCCATGCCCGTGGGGAGGGGGGGGGGGGAAGGACTCGAACCCCTGACGGCGAACTGCCGCACGCACCACAGCACGGCGTCCCCGTGCGCAAGGCTCACCCACTGCGGCTGTCCATTGTTCGCAATAAATCGCTAAATAGTGGAAACGCGTCTGGACGTGGTAAAGTAATTGCGAAGATATATATATATATATATATATATATATATATATATATATATATCTTCGCAATTACTTTTATTACTTTATATATATATATATATATATATATATATATATATATATATATATATATATATATATATATCAGAACTGGGATCGTGTTCGGCCTGTTTGGTGTAACCTTTCGTTAGTGCGGTGGGGTGGGCACTTTTCGGGCTCTTCTCTTACCGGAATTTGTTTCAAAACTACGAGTTTCAGTAGTGTGGGCAGGGTAGAACTAGAAATTTATATCGGATGGGAAACGAGATTGGGTAGACCTTGCTGGTGCGCTGATCACTGTGTCCCCAGCGTCTGGCTCTAGTTGTCGCCGCGATCGGAAGTGTCCGCTGCCGCTCCGCTACGCCAGTGTTTACGCCAGCGCTATTTGTGTCTTTCGTTTACTGTTTTTTGTGATACTCTTGTGCCGTTTATTCGTTTTTGTGACTGATCGTCTCTGTCGTCGCCGATTTCATCGTCGTCGTACGGATTTTCGGTCTTGACCGAAGTCCTCCCGCAACTGCACAACATGTCTGCATCTCTCAGGAAGAATAATCTGGTCTTTTCGTTTGAAAAGGAGACCCGGCGAGTTCAACCGACAGCCCTCGAGGTTCACGACTGGCTCTTTGAGGTAATCGGCATCGAAAATGATTCTGTTCATACCACCCAGCTTGATTCAGATAATTACTGTGTGTTTGTAAAGTTTTTGAACTCGGTATATGTAGATAACATATGTAGCAAGTTTGGCAAAAAAGTAGAATTTGTGCATAGAGACGGTACTAAAAGTCTGGTTTCAATAAGACGAGCCGATGCTGCATATCGGACTGTTCGTGTGTTAAACTTACCTATTGAAATTGACAATGATAAAATCAAGGATGCTCTGTCAAAATTTGGGGAGGTTAAGGAAATCATTAATGAAAGATGGGGCCCGCAATATAAGCTGCAATGTTTTAATGGAATAAGGTCTGTCGAGATGGAAGTTAAAACCAACATTCCGCCTCACATTACTGTAGAGGGATACAAGGCACGTGTTATTTATACCGGACAAACGCCTACTTGCCATGTATGTAATGAATCGGGTCACTTTCGGCAAGATTGTCCCCGTCGTGTGTTTGTGCTAAAAAGTAACTTAACGCAACGACGAAAACTGACCCTCAATGATCTATTACCAGCAGATAACACTGTGGAACCAGTAGTAGATCAGGCTAACACCGATATTCCTGACATTCATTCCACAGAGAAAAACGATTTTCAGCCTCTGAAAGTTCGATCCGGTCCTGAATCTGTTCCTCCCGACTGTGAAGTACAAAATAAGAAGAGACCTCTGGAACAAAGCGATGACCCTTCTGATGAAGAATCATCTCGTAAGGCCCATGTATTCCGCAAACCGAGACCTTCGGGTGATGACGAAGCAGCAGAAAAAAGTAGCATGCAGGTCGATCCTGAATGTTAGTCGATAATGAGGAGCCCCGGGACGATACAGAAGAAATAGTGGTGGAGTCAGATATAATAATACCGCTCGATGATGCCGCGCTGGAAGCGCAACTTCCGCCTCAGAGCGAGCAGCCGGCCAAGTCAGCGGTAAACAAGAGCCTCCAAGCCAAGAGCCACAGCCGGCTGCGTCAGGAGGCTGTAATGATCGCAAATTGCGATTTATTTCATTAATAAAAACGACGGAGGGTTTTGGCTGACTGGTAGTACTTGTAGGAGCCAATCATATTTTAGAGGGAAATATGGGCGGAGTAATAAGTACAGTAATATTTGTGAAACAGTTGTGCGATGGCGTCTAAACAGATGATTCATATGCTCTATGTTACGCAATGCTCTTCTCAACATAGTAAAGAGATGTTACAGAATAGAAATATGACAGAGGAAGTAAATGATTACAGATAAGTCCCGTCATAACGTCACTATATGGAAGTCCTAAGTGCCCCGGCAGAACTGTGTCCATTTGGGAGTGAGTTTGGGTCGACAGTGACAGGTCGGTCGCTGGGCGTGGCAGATGGGCGGCGTTCAACCCCCGCGGTCCCACGAGGGACACACACAGCGAAAGTTGCGGATATTTATGCGGGGGCTTTTGTGCCGCCAAGTTGGCAATTGTGCGCGCCAAGTTGGCCGGAAGGCGGCGCTGCCCCCGGAGATTTGCGCGACGACGTCGAATTGTGTGCTCTTCCGTCTGCAGCCCCAGGAAAAAGCCGCTCCTCACCAGGGGGCGTGTTTGTATTCCGACAGCCGTGGACACCGCGCTCTGTTGGCTGCGTCTCCCACAGTCGAGGTGGCAGTTATGTATGGGGGCGTTCTGAGATGTAAAATTCTCGCAATTCCGTATGTGAAAGCTCTTAAAGCTTTAGAAAATAACCAGCGTTTCTACATTTTTGTTATTCATGTATTTATATACATTTATTTCCCAACATGGTGAGCTTGATGGAAGACACAATTCAGCCAACGAGAAGGTGTTACGCTACAAAACTGAAAAAAGCTCCTCTCGGAACACAGAAAGAGAAATACGAGCCCCGTCCAGAAAGTAAGTTCAGTTTGGTTATATATAACGAACGGGTACAGATACAGAAAAAATAAATTGAATGTACAAAAATCTAAAACTGTCAAACTACTTTTCTACATAGCTTCCGAAATTTTGTAGGCAATTGTAATAGCATGGCACAAGGTTTAGTGTGCCTTTTTCATAGAATGTTGCCGCCTGTGTATTCAACCATGCGGTAATATGTTCTTTCAGCTCGTCATCATCGTTGAAGTGTTGTTCACCAAGGAAAGATTTTAGGTGTAAGAAGAGGATTACTGTCAAAAGATTTTTTTCTTTTTCACGATTATGCCTGTCCTCACACACCGAATGTGACCAAACAGTTCTTACGGAAATTTCAACGGGACCTGTTTGATCATCCTCCATACAGCTCGCACCTCTCTCCTAGCGACTTTCATCTCTTCTTACACCTAAAATCTGTGAACACTTCAACGATGATAAAGAGCTGTTACCACATGGATGAATAGACAGGCGGCAACTTTCTGTGTAGCAGCGCGCAAAAATTTGTGGCACGCTATGACAAGTGCCTACAAAATTTCGGCAGTTATGTGGAGACGTAGTTTAAGAGTTGTAGAATTTTGTGCAATAAAAATTTCTTCTGTATCTGTGTACAATTTCATTTTATTACCAAACGGAACTTACTTTCTGGACGCGCCTCGTATATTCCTGTTTAAAAGACTGACAGAAACATGGAGAATCAGATGCTTCTGCACTCGCCCAGCATTCTCTACCTAAAGTCTCCGCATTAAAACACATTCTTGTTTCTTTTTTTAAACACAACATATTAAACATTTTAATCCGTGTCTCCTCGTAATGAAAGTTCCATACTCAGGACCTACTTCTACTGCCTACATACTGAAGGTGTCTGTTAGATGTTAATAAATTGGGAAGATTACCTGATATAGTCGGGTTTGGACGCGATCTGATCGTTTTATAATTTTCAAAATGAAAAGCCAAGATCGCTCATTTATTAAATGATGACCGGTTTCGTTGCACTGTGTCACCATCACTTGGTCACATATATGTTATAAGCTGGTCATCTTGTTAATAAAATGAGTATAAAATAACAAGTGCAACATTGCACTTAGTCACTATATAAAAAATTGTTTATATAGTGACTAAGTGCAACATTGCACAGTGCATCGAAACCGGTCGTCATTTAATAAATTATTAATGTGCGATCTTGGCTTTTCATTTTGAAAGCTATTAAATTAGGAACTTCTTCCTGATTTAATGCCCACATTTTTTTTAATTTTTATTTTTGCCGCACGTTGCATGGTCTAAGGCAACACGTCACGGATTTCACTGCCACTCCCGCCGGATGTTCTAGTCCTGCCTCGGACATGACTGAGTGTTCTACAAACGTTTGAATTTTCTAAACTGTTTTAACAAGCGCGCGTCACTCGATTAGAGATGCTGTGTTGCTGACCAAGGTAAGACTTTTAAGCGTTGTCAGTACAGTTAAGGAGAGAAATGTTAGCTACGCTGGAGTAGTTAAAGCTACAAAAATAGTATGCTTCTGAAAGCTGAACTCAAATATTATAAATAATAGTTTGATTTTTATTGCTGCTAATTACTAATGCAACAGCTGTTTCGGCCTTAGGCCATTTTCAAGCAATCTGTGAACGAACATATATATAACATTTAGGATTTAGATAACGTTCTTGCATAAAATCGAGAAAAGAACGTTATCTAAATCCAATATTTTATATGTATTTTCGTTCACAGATTGATGGACAATGCCTTAACGCCGAAACAGCTTTTGCATTAATAATAAAATAATTAGCAGCATTAAAAGTCAAACCATATTTATAATATCGTTTTACGAAGTATATTTCGCTGCGAGCCCAACATTGAAGCAAACTCAAATAATTTTGCGTCTTTGTTAAAATACAGTCACAATCTTACGGATTCAGTGCTTGGATATTATCACAAGAGTCGAATCGTATCGTCCATAATTTCTTATGATTTATATTTCTATTTTTTTCCTCCGAAAGGTTTGAAAGAAAATTATAAAACTACACAACACCTGAAACTGGTCGTAAAAATGCCATTGTGATTTTTTTCTAACACTTCCTCATCCTTTCCCACAAGCTTGTTGATGTTTCTACCCAGTCTCTCCTAGCTACACATCTTGGGGAAAACTTTCACAAATGTCCGTAGGGTCTCGACGAAACAGAACCGAAAATATTGATGGTAAAGTTCGCCGTATTGAGAGTGTCACCTCAGCCCACTTGTACAATGTCGAAAACAGAAATCACAACACCTGCGTAGAGGTTTCCAACTAGTCAATATTTTGGGGAATATTATGGATAACACAACATTTAACCTTTAGGCAGCTCCAACTGAGAACAACCAGTGGCCAACATTAGGGTTGTGGTCTGAAGATGGTTATGTATGTGACTGAAACCGGTTATCAGGGAAGTAAAAGAATTTGCGATCTTAATAGTCAAGATTTATTTTTGTTCAAATGTTTGTAGAGCTTATGGAACTTAAATACGGGGTCATCAGTCCCTAAACTTACAAACTACTTATGAACTAGCTAATACTAAGGACGGCACAAATATCCATGCCCGAGGGGGGATTCGAACCCCCGACCGTAGTGGCCGATCAGACTGTGACTGGCGCGCCGCAGGCCGCTCGGTCACCGCGGCCGGCATTTATTTTTGAAAAACTGCATATTGAATACGAGGTATGTCCACAAAGTAAGTTCCGTTTGGTTATGTAAAACAAACGTGTACAGATACAGAAAAAATATTTATTGTACAAAAATATACAACTATTAAACTACTTTTGCCGCGGTGGAGTAGCCGAGTGGTCTAAATCATCTCGCTGCGGAGCGCGCGGTTGCTCGCCGTGGAGGTTCGAGTCCTCCCTGGGGCATGGGTGTGTGTGTTGTCCTTAGGTTAGTTTATCTAGGTTTAAATAGTTTGTAACCTACGGACTGATGACCACGCAATATGGTCCGATAGATTTACAAACATTTGAACTCTGAAACTACTTTTCTACATAGCTTCCGAAATTTTGTTGGCATTTGTATGCCTTCTTCGTAGATTGTTGCCGCCTGTGTATTCAACCATGTGGTAACATGTTCTTTCAGCTCGTCATCATCGCTGAAGTTTTGACCACCATGGACAGGTTTTAGGTGTAAGAAAAGGAAGGAGACTGTACGGAGGATGATCAAACACGTCCCAGTGAAATTCCCGTAAGAGTTGTTTGGTCACATTCGCCTTTTGAGGTCGGGTGGCAACGTGAAGGGAAGAGGAAGATTCCTTTCATCTCTTCTTATACCTAAAATATGTCCTTGGTTGCCAACAATTCAACGATGATGAGCTGAAAGAACATGTTTGCCACAAGGTTGAATACACAGGCGGCAACCTTCTATGAATAAGGCACACAAAAACTTGCCCCACTCTATGACAAGTGCCCACAAAATTTCGGAAGTTATGTAGAAAAGTAGTTAAACAGTTGCAGATTTTTATACAATAAATATTTTTTCTGTATCTGTTCATGTTTGTTTTATATAACCAAACAGAACTTACTTTGTGGACATACCTCGTATATGAAATGATTAGATTTCCAAAGCGTAAGTGGCACAGCGGGATCGGATGTCGATCTATGCTGAAACACCCGTATTACTACGTCACAAAGGCTATACGGGGCGGCAATGCAGACGCCGATTATGGCATCCATTCGATCATACAGAAGGTGAATACCGTCTTGGGACATATTATTCCAAGCATGTCCGATCTCTTCGAGTATTTCTGCAAGACTTATGGGTTGAAGAGTCGTTTATGCCAATTGTCGTCGCATCATATACAATACAGGCTCAATTCGAGAACGAAGATCGTCCTGTCCAGGAAAGTTGCTGCACGTCTTGCTGGGCACGATCAGCATCACCCGCAATTTGTCGGCGAGCATTATCCTATTGGAAAAACACATCACCTACATGTTGCAAAAATGGCAGAAGAAAGGGGTTAAAAAATTGCTGCACGTACCGAGGGCTAGACAGCTTTCCATCCACCACAGCCTTGAACGAGAACTGTGGTTTAGCGTAACCCACACCATAAGGGTGGGGCAGTGTCTCGGGTGAATGCACTCTACGATTAAGCGCTCGCCAGGTCTACGTCATATGCGTAGATGACAATCACTTCTGTGAGGTAAAATCAAATTTTATCACTAACGACCACGTACCGGCATGACGCTCTCTCTCTCTCCCTCCGCAGCTATGCGGTTGCGAAGTTACATTAAATACTGCTATACAACAGCACGGCATTCGCACCTTATACACGTCCATGGCTGCAGCGGAGCGGCCGAGCGCATTGAGGCGCTGTGCTACGATGCGCGAGGCTGTTCCCCGTCGAGGGTTCGAATGACCCCTCGGGCATGGATGTTTGTGCCGTCTTTAGTGTAAGGTGTAAGCCAGTTCCTAAGTAGTTTGTAGGTTTGGGGACTGATGACCGCATAGTTAAGGCCCATAAGCTCTGCAAACATTTCAACACGTCCATGCCATTGCACTAGGCATCATTACAAACGATGAACCGAGGGAACTGCAGAGATAATCATTTATTTAGATTATACTAATGAACTTGTATATATGAAATTCTTTCCTCTGATCTATCAAACAATTTTCTCTTGCTAAATTAAGAAGGATCGATGACGAGAAAGAAATTAGACAGTTTGTGTTTATACATGACTGATACTGCCTTTATACTCGTACTAGCTAGTTAGTTCATGAGATATGAGCACTTAAACAGGAAAGTTCACGGAAAACCTCCCCATCACGCACCAACGTTTAATCCATTACTTCTTTACTACTAATTGTATTCACAACAGATTTTACATACACCGCTTATGCAAATGAATATATAGGTAAAAAATTATACAGGTGCACAACATATAACACTTGTATAATTTTTCACTTACATATTCATTTGTAGTATGTACATATGTAAAACAAATAAGTACGGCTCCATAGCACAGTACCTAGAGTGCCAGACTACAAGTCGCGGGTTCGATTCCCGTCATGTCCTAGCATTTTTATCTGTCACTTTCCACTTCTTTCACCCTTCACAACATATAACTCAAGAAATATGAGATCGTGCGAATTTTATATGTCAATTTTATTTTGATAACTCTCTTTCTTTGTTTGGATACTGCACTTATAATATTGTACGTTAATCAAGACAGCCTTATTTGGTAAAGTATACTCCCATAAATATCACATATTTTTGTAGAAAAAAAGGAGATTGACAGAGGGAGAGAAATAGAGAAGAGCTAGGCAACGCCGGGTTTTCATCTAATTCGTAAATAAAAACAAAACTCTGTGTTTTTAAATGTTTGTCAGTAACCAGTTTTTATATCTGAAACCGAACACGTTAACATTTGCCATTACACTCTCTAGAATTTCTTTGCCATTTACTGCAACAAAATCATGACAATAGCAGTTCGGAAAAGGCACCTAACAACATTCATCCCTATTCGCTTCACAGAGAGAACGTTATTGATCAATGCTGAAAACCATAGCGTGTGAATTAATATTTGCGAAACTCTGTGTAGCAATTTCATTACACACTAGTGGAATACTGGCGATTAGACAAAACCGACGAAACCGAAATTCAATTTCAGAGATGAATTTCATTTGTCAATTAGCGGAAGAGCAAATACGAGTAACAACGGACACTCGTCAGTCTCCGCTCTCACGTTGGGCCTAAAACGCTGCAGCCAACGTTAAGTGAAATGGAAACATTTTGACTACGTGTTACCGTTGGTACGCCATATAAGAGAGCCTTTGACGAATATCTCTGATGGAAAAATGCTGTCGAACTGCGCATTTGTCCGAAGTGTAGACTGTGGCAATTGAGATAGCGCCGGCAGTATAACGCAAGTCAAAGATTCAGATGTTTATTTTCACAGGCGTATATTTTCTTTTTATTGATTAGAGATGCATTTTCAATTCGGAGCTCGAGAATCCCTTATGTACAGTATCCACATTTATCTTGGACAGACAGACACAGACAGATAGACGCGGTAGGAGGACTTCATTTTATAATATGAATAAATCACGATCTTTCGATGAAAAACGAATGCTTGCCAGTTCGGAAGAATGAGTGTACCGTTACTGATCACCACCAGCAAAATATATAAAATATCATGATACTACGAGTATTATCAGGTTTTATTTGAAAGGAATACTCTTTTCATTTGTGACATGTTTTTTTCTGAAATTTTGTGACTGATCATTACATTCCTTCCATACATGAAGTATGACAAGTCTCTTGAATTCCCTATATTTGTTGAATTATGAATTATTACAACGAAGACAAGAAAACTTTTAATTTGTTTGAGTAACTAGATCATTGTATGGCGTTATAATTTTATTCATAAAAGAAATTAACTAAGTACGCATAATAATGCTAATTCATAACTTTGGTAATTGTACATTTTTACTTTGTTTAAGTTAAAATCAAAGTAAATCATCTGACACGGATAGAAAATTAAGAATTTATAAGTAATCCACAACTCAAGACAATTTCTCACAGGAATTTTCACTGCTTTCTTTCTCTTTCAAAGATCTCAGCATCGTTTTATCTGTCGTTAAATTATGGAGCAATAGCAAGAAGTGAGTCCTGGTTGGAATATTATGTAGGCTGAAAAGAACAAATTATGTATTCGGTTTTTCTCTTAGATTCGAGGGAAGTGTAATGTAACAGACGTGTGAGGGAAGTCAGCGAAACCAGTGTGTTATGAACTATATTCCAATCAAAAACAACTCGCATAAAAATGCCGTACTGCTCAATATATCTTCCACGCGTCACGACGAGTAATTTCTGTCGAGAAACACTGAAGATATATATCACAGTTTGCGTCAATTATCCATCTGGAAAGCTACAAGAGACGTATGGAGCAACGTTAGCACATCAAGCTGTCACGCCTTCCCGCCAGTAGATAATTCATTGCGGAAGAGGAGTTTTCCATAAATTTTATGCGGATCTTCTGCTTTTTTCAGGGCCGTGTCAGCGCCTCATCAGAGGTAGTATATCAGCATGAATATTGCTTTCAAGCTAGCATTGACTCCGCCAGAAACTTCACTCATAAAGAACAAAGGAGATATGACGTCATAAACAATGAGATGCGCAAAAAATTGCTGCGTCAAACGACAATGCTGCACATTTTCTCCTAAACCACTGGACCGATTTCAACCAGACGTGGTACACATACTCCTTACGTAAGATAACAATTGCTGTAGGAGTACGAACCACATACGACACATGGCTCAGTAGATATAAAGTCATTAACAATAGGAATCACAATAAATTTGGCAGAGAGAATACACACTTACAGCTGAATGTACGTTCGAAATTGTATCATAGTACGACACGTAGTTCATGGGGTATGAGGACGTAAAGATTAACGTTCATAGAATACCGCCCCATCAAGCATCACGTTTTAATCTATTACTTCTTTACTACAAACCATATTCGCAACAGAATTTACCGACATACAGCAATTATACAAATCAATATATTTTTGCAAAATTTTACAGTTGTACAACATACCTATACTAATAATAAATCTGTAAATGTAGGCCTGTCGCTGTTCATTTTAATCTTCAAAACTAGTGGACGAATTTTCATGCGGTTTACACAGGAAACATGAGCGAAGATTGGTTCAGGATCTAGGCAGAATTTTATCAAAATAGAATCACGAAGTGTTTTCATAGACCGTGGTGTCTGTTCATCTATTAGAAACCACTTCTCCAAAACTACTTCACGAATTCGCATGGGGTTTCAACAGGTAACTTCAGCGTATCTTGCGACAACATATACTTTCATAAAAATCGGATCACGAAAAGACGAACATCACAATTTAACGTTTTTCATCAACAACCGTCACGTCTATCTTTCTCTTTCATCTCCAAAACTATACGACTCATTTTCAGGAGTTTTTCACAGGAAACGCGAGGGTATCTTGCGGTTACAGAAACACTTCATTTCACAAAATCGAATCTGAAAATAGTAAGATATCACGTGTGTCTATTTGTAGAGAGTGATCTCCAAAAGTACTAAATGAACATTCCTGGTGGCTATCACAGATAAATAGAGAATATCCTGGGGCAACATATAGGCTTCATTTCATCAAAAGCAGATCAGGAAATTAAAAGGTATCGTAACTGGAAGTTTTAGGTGTATTTCATGCTTGGAATGAACGGCGTAATGCACCAAAGAACTAATAAACACCGCTGCTGCATAATAAGTATTGGGTAGTACAACAAGGTAGCGAACGTCTGTGACACAGAATTAAGCAATCTTGTGTGTACGAATACCAACAAACATCGAACATATTGTTACTGATTTCGCTTTGTGTATTTAACGTTTTGGATAATGACTTTTACTCACATTTGACATCATTGCAAGGACAACAGAGTGACAGAGCGATCCAACAAGGATTCTATTTTCACTGACTGGGATCCGGAACCATAAAAATTCCTGATACACATAGGCCCTCCTTCAACAACCGTTGCGAAGCACGGGCATATAAGCTAGTTAGCACATAATGTTATTAAATTTCGTGTGGCTCATTGGCCTGGTTATTAATTAAATGAGAGGTCAGTTTTGCTTAACATTTACTGTAGTATAGCTCAGTACACCCAGTCCTTAGACACACACACACACACATTATTCATAACCGATAAAAAACGTTACATGTTTCCACCCTTTAATGTCCTTCAAAGCAACCACCAGCGTTTGCCAGCGACGTGGAAGACGTAGTATACCGTTAGCAGAGACTGTTCCCTTGATGGTGAGAAAGGGGCGGTCTACTGTCTGTCGAATCTCTGGAAAAGATCTGAAGCGAATGACACGAGATGGTTCGGAATCAAATCAAAGACACGAGGACTTTATTGCGGAGAGTACGGTGGATGGTACGGTACTTCCCAGTCACATACATCCTACCACAGACAAATATATACAGACGGGAAACCTCCGTAAGGGCGCTCCCATACGCTGTGGGGTGCGTGGCGGAGGGGGTGGGGCTGAAGCAGTTCCGTAAAATGTCCCATGATGGCGCTGAAGTCAGAAGCATCCCTTTAAAACTGGCCAGAGCAGGCGGTAGGTAGCGGCTGCTCCCCTCAAACGCCAGCAAGCCGGACACAGCCGTAGCTTCGTTGCAGACGGCGTGAGCTCTCCCCTCAGCATCCCCTCCACGCTATGACGTGCGACAGGCACTCTCAGAAGTGCCTCTAGTGTGTTCTAGCGATACTAAGCCAGGGAACCGCATGATATCTGGTGGCATCTTACGGAACTGCGAGGGGAGCGTAGGACAGAGGTTTAGAGGGGGCTTCTTCTCTGTATATGTTACTCTGTGATCCTACACTCCATCTCCTACTCTGGCCAGCCCGGTTGAGTTGCCGAGCAGTTTAAGGCGCCTCGCTGTGGAGCGCATGGAGGTTCGAGTCCTCCCTGGGGCATGGGTTTGTGTGGTGTCCTTATGTTAGTTTACCTTAGTATAAGTAGTTTGTAAGCTATTGGCTGATGACCACGCAGTTTGGTCCCATAGATTTACAAACATTTGAACTGTCTGGCCATCGACTCCCTTATCTTTATGCCTATTCTTTACCTCTCCCTTTGATCTCTAAGGCGTCACTCTAAACTTGCTGTCCGAAAATCCGATGAGGGAGTAGAACTAACAGAATGTTTGAAGAAATGAGTACCTAACATTCTGTTAGTTCTACTCCCTCATCTCTCTTCCCATCTCCTACTTTCCCCGCTCTTTTCATTCCATCCGCCCCTTCTATCAACCTCTTCCTGATCCTCCTTCACTACCTTGTTCTCTCTTTCTTCTTTCACAACCTTCTCCTCCTTTTTCGCCACTTCCTCCCCCTCGCCATACCCCATCGCCCTCCTCCTCCTCCTCCTATCCCCTATGACGACCTATCTGTTTACATCTCGCCTCCCCTGCACATCACTAATAACATACACAACAATTGCCGCGGTGGAGTGGCCGAGCGGTCTAAGGCGCCTCGCTGCGGAGCGCGCGGTTGATCGCCGTCGGAGGTTCGAGTCCTCCCTGGGGCATGGGTGTGTGTGTGTGTGCGTTGTCCTTAGGTTACTTTACTTAGTTTAAGTAGTATGTAAGCTACAGATTGATGACCACGCAGTTTGGTACGAAAGATTTACAAGCATTTGAACATTCAAAACTATTACTAAATTCTGAAGTGTTGTTATCGTTAAAAAAAACTAAAATGGTCCGACTTCATTCTGTCGCTTCTACAGAGTAAAGACAACAAGAATACGGCAATCGATATAGTACCAACAAGGTTGATGCAATTTGGTGTTGATCTGTGTTTACAGGGTGTCACCTAACATTACCGCTGGATATATTTCGTAAGTGCGGCTCCGTAGCAGAGTGGTAGAGTGCCAGACTACAAATCCAAAGGTCGCGGGTTCGATCCCCGCAAGGTCCTAGGATTTTTATCTGTCACTTTCCACTTCTTTCACCTCTGGCAGTATTGCTCATGTGAAAAATACCGAGTAGCACCGTGGTTCGGAACCCACGTTAAACTGTAGGTCCCCCTATAACTGGCTGGGTAAGTCAGTTCCAAGGTCGGAGGAAGGCAACGGCATACCACCTCCAAACAGGACCATTCCTAGTAAAGCACTGTGGTGTTCAAACCAATCCTCGGATTGTTGACTGCTTTACCTTTTTATATTTCGTAAACCACATAAAACACTGTCGAACCGATGCCACAGACCGAACGTCAGGAGATGGGCTAGTGTAATTGGTTAATACAAACCACAAAAAAATGCACGGAAGTATGTTTTTTAACACAAACCTACGTGTTTTAAATGGAACCCCTTTAGTTTTGTTAGCACATCTGAACATATAAACAAATACGTAATCAGTGCTGTTTGTTGCATTGTAAAATGTTAATTACATCCGGAGATATTGTAACCTAAAGTTGACGCTTGAGTACCACTCCTCCGCTGTTCGATCGTGTGTAGGGCAACGAGAATATTTACACTGCTATAGTAGTCCCTTGGTTCCTCGCTCTAAGTGAACGCCATGTAAAACTCATGAGTTGAGACAGCAAAATACCATAATGTATATCACAAAGAAATTACAATTGTAAGCAATATCGGAATACAACACGTTACCATTTGTATATCGTGTGTTTCATCTGATCTCCTAATTGTTTTGAGCAGCGTGTATTTGCCAAATTTCATAGTGATTGGTCACAAGATATTGACTTCTGGAATAAACCTTCCGCCACGCACCGTACGAATTATTATGTAGACAGTGCCGTGATTCTTGTTTATTAGGTCGAGTGTGCAAAATTTTATCCCATTCCGTTTAATGCCATGACAACGCATAAAGTACGAATCTAATCTGGTTCCCAAAATATTCTCTCTCAATTGTATCGGTTTCTCTGTGCCGCCTAGAGAGTGCAAATGTGAATCCAAGCCATTCACGGACCCAGACAAAGTCACAAACAAAATGTCATCACAGTCGGTCCAGACGTATAGGAGGAGTTCAACGACATACAACGAATCTTTCAACACGGTTGCGTCATGCAAATTTCTGAGGTTATTGCTTTTTCGGAACACTTTCCGAAAATAACAAACGTAATATTACAATTAAACTGAAATGCACGAAAACATTCATAAAGCTCTATTATGCCGTATATAAACGTTGAAAACATGTTGCAAGGTATCCCGAGTAAATTAAATAAATAAAAAATTAATAGAAATTTGCAAGGTATGTGGAATAGATTAATGTTTAATGGTGATTGAACAATAGTGCGTTATACGTACGTGAAAGAAAATTTAAACTGTTAAAAATCGAACAATGTGGTGACTACGACCACCGAGATAAGCCGTAGAAAACATTAATATGCGCAACGGACACGCCCGGGAAATGGGGAAACTCAAACACTAGAATTTATGGCCCGTCTAAAGTACTCCTGAAGGGACAATGAAACTGATTAACTTGAATAATGAAAGGGGGAAAACAATCTGACTGCAACACAGATAAAATAAAATACTGGTTTACCTCGTATCTTCTTATTACAAAACTGGAAACAGGAAACAGCAACCAGCTCGCGTCATACAATATTTCAGTATTAAAATTTTCGAAAATGATTTGAATGTGGGTAGTAATTAAGTTCAACAATAATTATGAATTAAGAAAAAGAAAGGAAGGGGAAACTAACTACCAAATGAGGACGCAGAACGCATATTGAATATTAGAAATTATGTATTCTTAAAAACATGAAGTAGAAAAATATTACAGAAAATTAAATTAACATCATGCATTACAATAATAGCGTGCTGCACCATATACTTAAAGACTGCCATCTCCAATAGCGTCCTCGCGCCACCTCACCCAATAGGCAAATCTACGCAACTAACTCCCAACACAGCTCGTAACAGACTTGCTACTGACTGCTCTCTCTCGTAGCCAGAGCGCTCACTCTACGATCGAACTTCGAAAGATTACTGTGCCACTCACAATATACATCTGTGGCCAGTTTACATATGTACGAAAATATTACACAAAACCGACTTATATAGGGACCATAGGGACCTTACAATATGTAACGTGAAGTAAATTGTAGTATCAAGATAACGTTCGAAATCGAATGTAATAACAATTTCTTATGACTCCGAGTCACGGCGGAGGAGTTGTCGAGCGGTCTAAGGCGCCTTGCTGCGGAGTGTGTGGTTGCTTGCCGTCGGAGAGTGGACTCCTCCCTTAGGCATGGGTGTTTGTGCTGTCCTAAGATTAGTTTCACTTACTTTAAGCAGTTTGTAAGCCTAGACTGATAACCAGAGTAGTTAATTCCCATAGATTTACAAATATTTGAATTTTTGTCTCAGACGCCACATCGGCTACTTGTGTGTGTGGTGTCGCACAAGTCTGAAGTGCGCGCCACGTACTTTCGCCGCGCGCCGCCATGCACTCACGG
Source organism: Locusta migratoria (assembly GCA_026315105.1). Lineage (NCBI taxonomy): Eukaryota > Metazoa > Arthropoda > Insecta > Orthoptera > Acrididae > Locusta > Locusta migratoria. The sequence continues at coordinate 301,816,487 of CM048746.1, forward strand.
CGCGGCGTTCTTAAGACGTCAACCACGAGCGCCCTCTGCTGCAACTCCGCTCGCGGCCACCACTGAACGGCATCGGTCACTGGGGATTAGGACAGGCACTAGGACTCGTCAGTAGGCAGGCCTCTAGTTAACCTATGTCTCAACAGTACACTTAGTTGGCAGTCATTAATTTTGTAATAGTTAAGTATCACCTTTCTACGAAATATACAACTTGTTCTAATGTAGCTTAGTGTTTCTATTTTCTGCTGTCCCACTGGCTGGTCACCTCAGACCCTGTATCCGCACACGCGTGCATCCTATTTCCCTGTGTCGGTCTCTCTCTCTCTACTCGGCCACCGACACCCAGGACAACCGGCGGAAACGAGATACAAAAGTGGCGACAAGGATGGGATGCAAAAGTGTGTTCTTAAGCAAAAGAAATTACACTTAAAAGTATATGCATTTAAACATGAGGATCATTAGATTCCATGCCGAATTGTACACGTCAGGAAAATTACGTTTCTTTTATATTTGTATTCCATTACTTCCTACGGAACAATTTCAAAATATACACATATTCGTGCTTACTGCCTCATTAAGTTGTGGTTTATACCAATGAATTGCTTGAATTCGGCTGTTTTCACTTTTATTTAACGGTTATTTATTTTTTTCGATATTTTATTAATTTTCGGAAAAATATCAGAAACTGTTTGGTTAACTACTTAGAAATGGTATTAAAATCAAACGTTAGTCTTACGAAGCCTTGCCCACCGCTAGGAGCACTAGTGTCATTGCAACTGCCAGTTAGTAACAACTTTCACAGCAGTGAGTGTCACTATTGTATGTGTTGCACTGTGATTATACATCCATTTTGTAAACATTGCGCCGGCCGCGGTGGCCGAGAGGACTGCGGGGCGCCAGTCTCGGTCCGCACGGCAACTACTGTCGCGGGTTCGAATCTCCCCTCGGGCATGGATATTTGTGCCCTCCTTAGTATTAGCTTGTAAGTTTAAGGACTGATGGCCCCATAGTTAAGACCCATAAGTTCTACAAACGTTTGAATATTTTGTATACATATCGCTGAATTCAACATCTACGTAGTATACCGATTGATTTTTACCCTTTGTTTATTCTATGATGATTGGTGTTCCGTTGTTGTCGGGTTTACTAGATTAGCTGTTAGAAACATACATGCCCCGGCTCGGCAATAAAACGTAATACGTTGTACACAGTCTATGTGCGGTGTAATTAATGGAACGTTAAGTACGGGGAATTCAAATGTTTGTAAATCTAATGGATGTAACTGCTGCGGGTATCAGGCTTACAAACTACATAAACTAACTTAAAATAACGACAACTCACTCACCCGTGCCCTATATCGATTGCCGTAGTCTTGTTGTCTCTGTAGAACTGGCAGAAAGAAGGGCCGAGGGGACTGAGGCGCTTCAGTCACGGTCTGCACGGCCACTACGGTCGGGGGTTCGAATCCCCCCTCGGGCATGGATATTTGTGCCGTCCTAGTTCGTAAGTAGTTCATAAGTAGTTTGTAAGTTTAGGGACTGATGACCCCGTAGTTAAGGCCCATAAGCTTTACAAACATTTGAACATTTGCAGAAAGAAGTCGGACCATTTTAGTTTATTTTGGCGATAACAACACTTCAGAATTTACATACCTGAACTGATCGCGTAATCGTTTCGAATGTTCAAATTCTTGTAAATATATCGGACCAAACTGTGTTCATCAGTCCGTAGCTTACACACTACTTAAACTAAGGTCAACTAACCTAAGGACAACACACACACCTATGTCCCAGGGAGGACTCGAACTTCCGATGGCGGGTAACCGCGCGCTCCGCAGCAAGGCGCCTTAGAATGTTCCCCTTTCCCACCGTGGCTATGGGAGCGTGAAGCAGCAGTCCCATTATTATTCATTGCTCTAGTCCGCTCGCCAAACTCACCCACTGTCACGCATCGTGTAATGGTGTGTATTGTAAGATAATTCGTTCATAAGGTTTTGAGTATATCGAAGACGAACAAGCAGACGGATACACATACGCAGAGGCAGGACTTCCTTTCATAAAAAGTGTAGATGCAAGTTCCAGTAAATATGGCTTTACAAAGGTGAAATCTTGCGTGTGGATCTGCGTTTGAACATGAACTGTTCGAACAGTTTAGTCCTCAGTTCGGAGACTCTCGGGATTTGTTACATTTTTCGATGGGTTGGGTACCACGGGCAACGATCTTAGGGTTTTTGATGCAGTGCGGATTTCAACAATAGAAAATATCCTGAAAAATTGACTCAAATATCTTCTAGGAAGCATGTCAGGTGTAAAAAGTAAATTAAAAAATAAGGGATGTTAAGCGATATTCTGTCCAATTCTCGCGCTTTCGCTCGTCCTGGCCTTAAGTACAACTACATCCAATATGGGCCTTGGCGCTGTAATGTAGCTGGCGATAAAGATTACAATTACTGAATCACAAATTATTTCATATTATTGGAAACATTTTCGTTTCACTATTTTTGGGTCAATAGCACTCTTATTTAAATTTATTAATAAAGAACAGTCTGCCGCGGTGGAGTAGCCGAGCGGTCTAAAGCACCTCGCTGTGGAGCGCGGTTGCTCGCTGTGGAGGCTCGAGTCCTCCCTGGGGCATGGGTGTGTGTGTTTGTCCGTAGGTTAGTTTACCTAGGTTTAAGTAGTTTGTAAGCTACGGACTGATGACCACGCAGGTTGGTCCGATAGATTCACAGACATTTGAACATTTCAAAGAACGGTTTAGAATGCAATAATTTATTTCATTCAACTAGTTTCAGTCTTATTTAGACCATCTTCAGGAATTTTGTCTCCATCGATGTTGTGGAGCTGGCAGGTAGCTGGGAGCCTTCCTGAAGATGGTCTAAATAAGACTGAAACTAGTTGAATGAAATAAATTATTGCATTCTAGACTGTTCTTTATTAACAAATTATTCCGTTTGTTGGGCATTTAATTCTTGACAATTGTCTTCCTTATTTCATCTGAATATTGTTCGGTAGAGATTTGAGTTACGGTGTTTTTTAAAATGTGATCAGAGATTTAACTGTGCGTCGACAACCCACTTGGTATATTATTAAATTTCACGTAAACAAATAAAGTAATGTACATGGATCCGACAAATTATATTTTTTGGAGGGCAACACTTTTGGCTTTGCCTTTACCCATTAAATATGAATACAAATATTTATATGTTTATACTTCAGATAAATCTTCTTGTTAACCTGTTCAAACGCAATACGTTATTGTACAGTAGTGGAATTTAATGCTAATTTCCTAAGTGAAAGTGGCAAATATTAAGCAGGCAAAAGCTTATTCTTATGGTTAGTTCGTAGTTTTCAGTCGTATCCATTTCTTCTTTGCACTCATACCTCACAAATTAAAAGGTACGCGATTTTTCGAACAAGCCTGATACTGTATCGAAAGCTGCTATATAACAGGCTGTGCAATATCGGGAAATCTCGCGCTCGTTCGAACGCGAGTATCATTTGCCCAGTCGTATCTGCCAGATACCCGCGATTAATATGGTTACGTGCTGCCAGTCGCCCTGTCGTGAAATATTATCCTAATTGTTATAAATGTATTTTACATGTAAATGTTTCTGTTTTATCTGTATCAATTTGGACACAGATATACCTTGTGGTCCTTACTTGTGGAATATCTTAACTTCTTCATATGCTCACGCATGTCTCTTCGTAGCGGCATTAAAATGCGCAAATGGAGAAGTTTCGATATTCCACAAATAAGGACCACAAGTGATATATGTCCAGTTTGATACGTATCAAATAGAAACATTTACATCTAAATTACATTTATAACAGAACAGTATTTCACACCAGGGCGACCAATATGGTCCAAAATGGTGTCACTTAAATCGTGATAACCTGCCATTGTAGCGGCAGTGACCGATCTAACGCCTGTTAGGTACTGATGAGCCCTAAAGTCTTTTTAGCTTAACAAACACTTCAACAGTCTAACGCCTGTGCGACACCTGTTGTCTTATATAGGCCTTGCCTCTGTTTGCACACGCATGCTTATACCAGTTTGCATATTTCTTCGTTTTTTGGCCTTGTTTTCCGCAGTTGCAGTTATACAATTTTGTATAGGTTTTGGGACCGTCTTTTGCAACTGTAAATTAGTCTACTTTAGATCAGACGCGTTTCGCTTTATTCTAAAGCAACTTCAGTGGTCAGATTTTTTTTTTTATGCTTTCGTCTTCATGTGTGGTCACATTGTCACTTGCTGTCACTGCTTATATTTACACTATTTACAGTTTTTTACAGTAACATTTCTTACGAAAGTTTTTGGAACATAGCCTGCCAGGCCACAGAAATGGCTATGTTTCAAAAACTTTAGTAAGAAATGTTACTGTAAAAAACTGTAAATAGTGTAAATATAAGCAGTGACAGGAAGTGACAATGTGCTACAAACCACACACGAAGACGAAAGCATAAAAAATTCCTGACCACTGAAGATGCTTTAGAATAAAGCGAAACGCGTCTGGTGTAAAGTAGACTAATTTACAGCTGCAAAACCTATACAAAATTGTTATACCAGATTCTTTGTCTTTTTCGTGTAATTCAGTCTGACTGCATTTATCTTCTCTCTCTCTCTCTCTCTCTCTCTCTCTCTTTTTTTTTTTTTTTTTTTTTTTTTACATCAGCTGTTCGAACCGATGGCCTCAAGTTCACTAGTTTTGATGAAATCCTTTAAATTGTAATACTTAAAAATGCTTCGTCAGATGGCAGTCACACATTATACAGAAATATAAATCCAATAAAAAGTTAAAATTAGGCAAAGAAAATCTTTTGATTGACCTTGGTAATGTGCCGGGTGATCAAAAAGTCAGTACAAATTTCAAAACTGAATAAATCACGGTATAATGTAGATACAGAGGTAAAAATGGACAAACATGTTTGGAATGACATCGGGTTTTATTAGAACAAAAAAAAAAAAAAAAAAAAAAAAAAAAAAAAAAAAAAAAAAAGGTTCAAAAACTGTGCAACAGATGGTGCTTCATCTGTTCAGAAAAACAATAATAAGCATATCAAAGTAAGACAAAGCAAAGATGATGTTCTTTACAGGAAATGCTCAATATGTTCACCATCACTCCTCAACGATAGCTGTAGTCGAGGAATAATGTTGTGAACAGCACTGTAAAGAATGTCCGGAGTTATGGTGAAGCATTGGCGTCAGATGTTGTCTTTCAGCATTCCTAGAGATGTAAGTCGATCACGATACACTTGCGACTTCAAGTAACCTCAAAGCGAATAATCGCACGGACTGAGGTCTGGGGACCTGGGAGGCCAAGCGTGTCGAAAGTGGCGGCTGAACACACGATCCTCAACAAACGACGCACGCAAGAGATCTTTCACGAGTCTAGCAATATGAGGTGGAGCGCCATTCTGCAAAAACCTCATGTGTGTCAATTTTTACCTCTCTAACTACATTATTCCGTGATTTATCAAGTTTTCAAATTTATATTGACTTTTTGATCACCCGTTATATGAACTACAATTATGGAACATATCTGAATCTCCAAAACGAAAAAAAACCCTTTTTCCATTAACGTCGAAATAAATAGAAGACATTGTCCTTTTAAAACTTTTCCTAAGCTGTCCTTAATTAACAAAAGGCTTCTTGCTCGTTTGTACAGTGTGACAATTACAAAAAATACATGGACTGAATTTACCTCACATCTTCACAATTCTCGTTCATAATGTATACAAAATGTCCTCCTGTATCGAGAATTAATAATGCCTCTAATACTGATCAGACTCCTCCCAGTATTGAAACATATAAACATCAGTTCGACTCCCAACCACATTGCAACTCACTGCTCGCTACAACAGATACTGACAAACTGCAGACTGGTTCTACTATCTGCTCAACACTGAGCTTCACACGTCATACATGAACCTCTCTGACAGTAATTCCTATGTAAACTATGATATTTAACTCTGGTATTTGAGCAGGGCCGTCTTTACCGTGGGGTGCAAGGTGTGCGGGGCACCTCAGAGCCAATACTCAGAGGGCGTCAGTCGACCATCTCGCGGGGATAGCCGCGTTGTCTAAAGGCTAGTCTACACGACGACACTAGGTTGCGAAACTCATTGCATGAAATGAATTGCGCGCAACTGATTTCTTGTATGTCTGTAGGCACATCACCGAAACTATATCCTTCAGTTTCGTTGTTTTGGAGTGCCGCAGTCGTCGTAAAATGAAATTTTTGGCAGCTGTAAGGGTTGCAGCGGAGCTATTACTGCTGTGTGAAGTCACTTCATAAGACTAAACATATAAATACAAAGAACCGCATTTCGGTTGTTAAATGGAAGACGTCAGTTCGGTTGATCTCCGCCCTTGCTGAAAGAGATTGTATTTGAAGACCTTACAAATTATTTTAATGATCTTAAAATGTAACCAGAGCATTTTACGTGTGTTTTTTTTTTTTTTTTTTTTTTTTTTTTTCAAATGTAGTAATGCAATAAGGAAACAAGATACTCTTATGCGTATAGCATTGTCACCAGAATTGAAATTAAAAATTACATTACGTTTCTCGTCAAGTGGGGATTCATATTTGTCTCTACTGACCCTTCATCGTGTTCCAAAATCCACAATTCTTTAACCAGGAAAAAGTGAACAATATGTTTAAAAGTACTTACATAAAAAAGGTGAATGTAAAACCCTGTCACGTTTTAAATAATTATTTACAAAGAATTGTAAATGTAAAAGCTGTCACGTTTTAAACAAATAGTGTTAAATAAAAGAATTCAGCTTAACAGATTTGTGTAGCCTTTTCTCCTGAGTACAATTTTCCTTTAAAAAAAAAGGCTACAAGTTCAAACCACGTGATCTGGGTCTTGTTATTTTGCGCTGATCAACATCCAGATGTTTTACTAGATTGCATTTTGCACAGTTCCTTTGTAAAGGTATTTTGAATTGAATGTATTTGAGCCCGCCAATTAGCTATCGTTCACCCATCAATATTTAATTCACGAATGATTGCTTGAAAAGCACCAACACGCCGCTACTTATTCCAGAAAGCTTTTAAAAGCTCATAAACATCTATGCATCACATATATGTCCAAATACCGAACAATTTCTTCCGTTCCCCATTTCATTTTGTGATTTGGTTATCACCTAACCTAAAAACTCGCGCAAACAGTTTCGCCAAAGTTGGGAGGAGCCGAAACTGTTTTAGTTTCGCCAACGACTTGCGTGTAAGCTTACCGCGCATGCGCACTGGCGAGAAGTGCAGTGTCGTCGTGTAAACTAGCCTTAAGGCTGTGTTTATAGCCCGCGGAGCAACCGCGGCGGAGGAATCGCGGCGGTTTGTCAGTGCGCTGTTTCTCATAAGGCAGCGTGGATCTTGTCCTCCTGAGCCCCCCCCCCCCGGTACAGTATACTGTACTTCACAGTTTAATTACGAGGCGCCTCCAGAAAATAAGTTCCGTTTGTTAATAAAATGAAATTGTACACAGATACAGAAGACATTTTTATTGCACAAAATTCTACAACTCTTAAACTACTTTTCCACATAACTGCCAAAACATTGTAGGCAGTTGTCATAGCGTGCCACAAGTTTTTCCTTCACAGAAGGTTGCCGCCTGTGTATTCAACCATGTGGTAACAGCTCTTTATCATCGTTGAAGTGTTGACCACCAAGGACAGATTTTAGGTGTAAGAAGAGATGAAAGTCGCTAGGAGAGAGGTCCGAACTGTATGTAGGATGAACAAACAGGTCCCATTGAAATTTCCGTAAGAATTGTTTGGTCACATTTGGTGTGTGAAGTCAGGCATTATCGTGAAAAAGAAATCTCTTGACAGTAATCCTCTTCTTACACCTAAAATCTGTCCATGGTGGCGAAAACTTCAACGATGATGACGAGCTGAAACAACATGTTACCACATGGTTGAATACACAGGCGGCAACATTCTATGAAAAAGGCACACAAAACCTTGTGCCATGCTATGACAATTGCCTACAAAATTTCGGAAACTATGTAGAAAAGTAGTTTAACAGTTGTAGATATCTATACAATCACTATCTTTTCTGAATCTGTACCCGTTCGTTTTATATAACCAAACGGAACTTATATTCAGGACCCGCCTCGCACTTTTCTTCTAGATCTCACAGTTCATCTGAGCACTGGTGGCTAAGCACTCAAGTATAACTTAAAGGGTTCCAAAAACTTTTACCTCATATCCACCAATGCTTAGTTGAACTGTGATACCTAGAAAAAAATGTAAATAAAAATAAAATAAATAAATAAATTGTGATGTACAGTATACTGTACTGTGGGACTCAGACGCCTGTCTGTCGTAATTAACCTCGGTGACAATCACGATTCACACACACACGCACGCACGCGCACACGCGCAATCTGATACTTCACATACACAACACATCTCTGTGTGTGTGTGTGTGTGTGTGTGTTACACGCTTTCAAATTTTGTAAGACCGTACAAGAAAATCCTTGTACATATGAGAGATTTCGTGGCACACTTCAAACAAGAGCAGAGCAGAGCTTGTCGTAGAACTTCTCGTAGAATGTCTCGTAGAACACGAGCCTGAACAGTAACGACTGTACAGTCATTGCAATAAATTAAATTGCTGAAGTTGTATTAATCAATCGTTAAGGTAAGCTAGAGTTGAGATTTTGGGGACATGAATGGATGACTTTGAATTTAAATATATCTTTATTAATTGGGACAATGTTTCACACGATATTCAGTGACATTTGGTAGACACACCTAAGTAATTATATCAAAAAGTATCGTTTTACAAAGCGCTTTTTAAATTAAAAGGTTTGCTTGTATAATCGTATATTTATGTCCGTATTACCTTCGTGTTTAATTGTGATATATCGTTAACATCCTAGATTTTAAAGTATGTTGGTATTTATATTTCTTCGTATACGACGGAATGTAATTCGATTGCTTTTTAAAAATTTCATACATTTGTCTACCTACAATATCAACTACGAAGTAAATATTTAGACATAAAATACAAAGTTAGAACAAGAGCGAGTCAATCCCCAAGGCATTTTAAATGTAGATGCATCACAGCTTTCGTTAAATCACATCAGAGGAACGCATGTAGGATTTGTAGCGACCTACCTGAAAGAATATCTCAGTTACGTTTCAGATATGACGCCATTTGAATGGCAGTATTAATTGTTTTGACAATTTTGTTACGAAAGTTAGTGCTGACAAATATAATGTTTATAATCCCTTAGATGTGACAGTACACATTGCTCATATATCATATTAATAGTAATGTATGGTATGAGGTCTTTAGTGATCGGTGTTATCTTGTTCTGAAAACGAAATATAAGCAGCATTCAAGTTATCTGGCGTTTAATTTATGTAAAAAATAATTATAATCCCAAATAATTGTTTCTTTAGTGAGATTGGGTTACAACAATTATAATGCCAATATAAAAGGAGGACAACCATCATTACTTGATTACGAGCATCGATATTCAAGATGGTCAATGGTTTAATAATTGTTTGAACAAGTTGAAGACGTTTCTTGGTTTACTGTTATTTTTGCAGTGTAACGTATAAAAAAACAACATTTACTTCTGTGGAATTCAGTGCATACTGCAATTACGAACGCATTTATGCACTTATGAATAGGACACACAGATTCCTTCATTTTCACCCCATGATTATTCACATGGTACCGGACTAGAATAATCGCGATGTTGACACGACTGAGGCAGTTCAGCCAGTAAGCCGTGATACGCCCCTGGAACACCGTCCATGAGGAGCCGTCAAAGCGCCTTCGCCACGTCTGTTATGAGGTTAATTCTCGCGGTTGGCTGCTAACTCCGCTATAAACAGCAATTACAGCCACCTCGTTACTGCAAATTGGAACGCAGTAGCTGCCTCCGCACAGACGTGGAATTTGCGCGCGATCTCCAACACGGCATCAGCTATAGGATGTTCTGGAAGTAAGGACGAATTTGAAATTGGCCACATTCTTTCATATGACTATTGGCAGCTGTGTTTTTTCGTGTTTGTTATTTGCGATCCTTCCTGTTAGTAGTCTGATAGCTTTTATGTGGTAAGCAGCATTGTTTGATATCACCTTGGTCATGGAGGGGGATTTCAGAAATCCAGTAATAAAAAGTTATAACACTCAGAATTCCACTGTAACAGTCGTGAGTTGCGAGAATTAATGCTGCTCCAACTAAATTATCAGTTCGGAAGTCAATTTCGAGGTTTGAGGCCGCTGTCTTTGATCCAAACGTTTCAGAAAAGGGAAACATTCTATTCGAATAAAAGATACCATTGTTGTCGTATGTGACAATGTGACCGTAAGACCCAGAAAATCGGTTCACCGACTGAATTTATCACAAGAGTTACTGCATTAAATCCTATAGAAAAATCTGAAAATCTTACTGCAGAAGATTCAACTTACACAAGAGTTGAAGATCATGAAAAGGGCCATTGATTTCTTTGAAGGGTTTTGGCTCGACAAGTGGAGAACGAAATCTTCACTTGATCGACTGGAGAGTGTCCGCAACGGCACTGAATTATTTAAAATGTGTTTATTTCCGTCAACAGTTGCACATTTATTTGTTTAAATACATGTTTCGATAACTTGGACCATCTTCTGATCTAAAAACAAAATCAAAATAAAAATGTACAATTTGATAAACTTGCTAAAGGGTTAATGAGACCCGCTCTGTTAGCCGTGCGGTCTAACGCACCGCTTTCCGAGACGGGGAGGCAAACTGGCCCGGTTCGAATCCGCCCGGCGGACTAACGAAGGGGGTCGGAGTGCTAGCCAGCCTGGATGTGGTTTTAAGGCGGTTCTCCACATCCCCCTAGGTGAATACCGGGGTGGTTCCCAAGTCCTGCCTCATTTACACGATTCGCAAATATTTTATAACACTTTACACTTTCACACATATAACACTATACACGGAGAATTTGGATACGCATTTCCTATCGGTGGCCAGGGGGTGGCGGCAGGAAGGGGCATCCGGCCACCCCGTCAATACTAACATGCCAAATCCCAGTAAACATATCCGACGCTGCATGTGCGGGAAAAGGGTTCAAGAGAAGAAAAAGAAAGACTAAAGGTTAAATGACAAAAGTTAAATTATACGTAAATGGATATTTCTTTACCTCACTGTTGCGTCCACAACTCTTCTGGCTGAGTACTAATTGAGCTTTAAAATTTGTACTAATTCAGCTTTACAATTTGATGTAACACTTAAAATTTGGTTCCAGGTGGTGGCGGGGAGCGAAAGAGCAGATAGAGGGGGAGGGGGGTGATTGGAGGGGATGGCTCGAGCCCTAATAAGCCAGGGTCTTATACTGAACAATTGCTTGTTATATAAATATTTTCCTAAAACTGAGGTTCTTGAATATACCCAACCATAAACATAATACTGTAGGTATGTATAAGTATAAAACTATAGTAAAATGATTAAAACACGGTTACGGTATTTTAAAACATTGGAGGTGTAAAACACAGATGTGTAAAATTACAAATTTGATACTTTAAAAATTTTTAAACGTCTGTTTGTATAAAATTATCACTTAATGATGAAACTTTAGTATTTAATATTTAAAATTATATAAAACAGCATGTTTGAGCGTTAATTGTATGTGTTGCTACTTGGTGGCGTTGTGCGGCGCGCAGTTTTTCCTGTACGTTCGGAAGCCAGTCTGCACGCCTCGCTGCTGCTAGGGCGGTGTCCGGGCCGACGCGCTGCCGCCGCCAGCCATCGGAAAGTGAAGTGGGGCCGCCGCTCCAACGCGTGCTGCGTCCAGGATGAAGGTTGCAAGAGGCCTTCAATTTTTCTTTTTTAATGGACTGTTACTAAAATCATTCTGCTCTATTGCGTGTGCTTCCTGGCTCCTGAAGCCGGTGTGTGAATATTTCTAGTTCTTCCAGTGTCGTTAGGTGGCGTCCTTTTGGTTCCCTACGTAGCACTTGTAGAAAAGAATACAAGAAACTCATCTACATTCCAATGAGCTACAAAGAAAAGGTTTCAAAAATCATTGCTACGCAATTTCAAAACACCAACGAGCGAGTAGTGTTGAAGACCAACGATGTCAACGTTTTAAAGAGCACTCTTCATAGTAATAAAACAACATTTAGTAACAGAAAAGCACACTGTTGGAACAAATAATACACATTTACAAGTGCTACATAGGGAACCAAAAGGACGCCCCCTAACAACACTGAAAGAACTAGAAATTTTCACACACCGGCTTCAAGAACCTGGAAGCACACTCAATCAGCAGAATGATTTTAATAACTGCGCATTCTTTAAAAACTTTGAAGGCCTCTTGCAAGCTTCTTCCTCGACGCATCGCACCTTGGAGCGGCGGCCCCACTTTCCGGTGGCTGGCGGCGGCAGCGCGTCGGCCCGGACACCGCCCTAGCAGCAGGTCGGCGTGCAGACTGGCTTCCGAACGTACAGGAAAAACTGCGCGCCGCACAACGCCACCAAATAGCGACAGAGGCAACTAACGCCCGTACCATGCTATTTTATATAAAATTTAATATTTTATAGAGAACGTTTCATCATTTTAGTGATAATTTTATACAAACTGACGTTTAAAATATTTTAAAGTATGACATTTGTAATGTTATACCTCTTTTACATTTTCAATGTTTTACGATACTGTAGGCATGATTTAATTATCTTACTATATTTTTATACTTATACCACCTACAGTTTTATAACGTCTATGATTGGATATATTCAAGAACCTCTCTTTTAGTAAAATATTTATGTAACAATCAGCTGTTTAGTATATGAACCTAGCTTATTAGGGCTCGAGCCATCACCTCAAACCCCTCTCCCACCTGCTCTTTCGTTCCCCGCCACAACCCGGAGCCAAATTTCAATTGCTTACATCAAATTGTAAAACTCAGTACCAATTAGTACTCAGTCAGACGAGTTGTGGATGCAACTATAAGGTAATGAAAAATATTTCCATCTATGTGTAATTTAACTATTGTTCATAAACCTTTATTTTACTTTTGTTTTTAGATCTGAAGATGATCCAAGTAATCGAAACATGTAATTAAACAAATATATGTGGAACTGTTGACGGAAATAATCACATTTGAAGAGTAATGTTGTAACATAAGGTGCATTTCCATCTCACTGGGTACGTCAGTGACTAGAACTGGAGTATTTGGGGTACCGAAAATCCGCATGCGACTCTGGAAGGCGAGATGCATCCACAACGCCCGACTGCGAAGTGTCGATTCCGTGCAGGAGGAGAACGGCCCGTATTGGTTTCTTTATTTTTATTTATTTATTTCAATGATGAGGGAACGGCGACTGCAGTACGATCTCTGTCTAGTTTTCTCGTCTCGATGAAAACGACGACATTTGTTTGAAGAACATGGTTCAACCTTTAACTGCCAACGGCCTTGTCTCATTCATCGCAGTTTATAATCAGTTCGATAAAGTGACTTGGTCTTTCATCGCACTATGTCGTTTAACTAAATTCCAACCAATCATTCTAGCTGCAACTCTCTCTCTCTCTCACACACACACACTTTTTTTTTTTTTTTTTGCGGTGCACAGACTTGTTTATACGATGTGTTATTATACAAACACAATACATCTGTAGGCCAACTTGTTTATTGACGATTTCTCTATGTCGATGAGTCTTTGTCCAAGTGTATTCTATCGCTAGATATCTCTTTTCTCTTGCAATATAAGCAGCATAATTCAATTTAATTTTCACATATGCCACTATACTACATATAACAATTTTTCATCTATTTATGTATACATGATTAAAAGAACTATCAAACAATTATAACTGTCATTGCGAAATTATAATAACTGATAGAAAAGTGATTGATCCACGTTGGCAGTATTTTTATTTCAAGTCTTGTAGGGCTGCACAACCGATTTCGCAACAAGCATCTTCACCGAGCGAGGTGGCGCAGTGGTAACGCACTGGACTCGCATTCGGGAGGATGGTGGTTCAAATCCACCTCCGGCCATCCAGATTTAGGTTTTCCGTGATTTCCCTAAATCACTCCAGGCATATGCCGGGATGGTTCCTTTCAAAGGGCACGGCCGATCTCCTTCCTCATCCTAACCCAAAAACCCCGAGCGTTAGCTCCGTCTCTAATGACCAAGCTGTCGACGAGACGTTAAACCCTAAGCATCCATCCAACAAGCATCTTCAGGTGCTTTGAATTGGTTTTACTTAAGACTTCTGTGTTTAGGTTCATAGTTTGCTTTTGGCTCTCAAGTAATCATAGAAAAATGAATTGACCAGCCGGTCCGTGTCATGTGGATAAAAATATTAAACAGTTATTAAAAAGTCGGCCTTGTCTGTTTCTGTGTATTTCGGATGGTTTGTCATTTGGATGGACGTTATAAGTAATTTGTCTTCTCATTATTCAAATATATTTGTTTTGAATATGTGAAAACGATATATTTTCCATTGAACGGGTATATCAAAATAGTAATATACTGAACAGTAGTAATTAGTATCGAGCGTGATTTATTTTAAAGTGCATAACTGATGCTAATTCGTCATGCTCATAAGTGAAAGAGAGACAGAGAGAGAGAGAGAGAGAGAGAGAGAGAGAGAGAGAGAGAGAGAGAGAGAGAGAGGAGAAAAAAAAAGCGAAATGACTTATCCACGTCTATTTCCCGCTAGAAATCGAGTGATACTGGTTAGATACTTCAATCCACCAATATGGAGTAAAACAGGAAGAATACTCAATTCAGTTACGAACTATGTTAGACGTTAACTAGCAGTGCATAGTGAAGCCTTGATTGAAACAATTTCCTAGTAAGAATGATGTGCTCATTTAGATTTATTATCCTGGTTGTAACACCAACCAGGAAGAATTCATGTGAAAACAATTTGAGTATATTTCGAGTGATATAACCTTCACATTTATGACGTCCACATTTATCTATCACATCTTTGTGTCATTCTTGCTACAGAGTACTATCGTTCAAATGAATTTCCAGCTATAATTGTTAACTTTTCCTATGTGACAAATATTCGCTCTGTGACACTAAGCCGCGCGGGAGTAGCCGAGGGGTCTGGAGCGCCAAATGGCAGATCGCACGGCCTCTCGCGTCGGAGGTTCGAATCCTCACTCAGACATGGGTGTTTGTGTTGTCTTTAGTATCAGTTCATAAGTAGTTTTTAAGTTTAGGGACTGATGGCCCCGCAGTTAAGTCCCATAAGCTTCACAAACATATGAACATTTTTTGTGACACTAACAGGAATTCCAGATAACACTTCACACACTCATTCCACAAGTTTTCTTCGCTACTCACAGCTTATGATGAAATCAACCACAATAGGACAGCTATCTTGCACCTTTTTACCTATGAAAATGGTCACACAGGTGTGTGTGAATTCCTTTTTTCCTGTTAGGTCTTTTAAATTATGCGTGGGCAGATTTAGTAAGGATGAATGTTAATTGAACCGTGTTTTAGTTATGAAAAACTAAGTACAGCGTTACAGAACGTACTAATTTTATGCCTGTCACCAGGTTTATGTCATTTAGTACGTAACGAATCAATCAGCAGCAACGAAATGGCCGCTGTCTCTCAAATGTATTCTCTCATTGTGTCACCCTCATTCCCACACTTCCATCAGATTTATATTACAGTAATTGTCCCAATCGCACTAATTACTCCCTTTGAAGTCTGAACACGACTGCATTACTCGCTCTGACAATTATTGGGGCTATAACCAGTCAGGTACGTGATCACCTGCGCCGAAGCCAACACGCGCTGCTCTAATTAAACACGTAGCTAGTGCACACCCACATCGGTGTGCCGTGAACAACCGGGAAAATGTCTGATTGGCCACAGCGTAAATGGACGTACTTCTTTTATATAATGTCTAGCTGAGACCATTTGTTTAACAATACATCATGACGGGCACGCGTAATAGACGCAATTTACTAAAGCGACGGATACCTTTCAATAATGTAATTGTAACTTCGTCGGCCATAAGCCCTAAAATATTACAATTCGGATCCTTCTCTACCAATAACAATGTAAAACAAAAACAGGAAGGGTCCAATATTATTCCATTTCGGAGTATGTGCATAATACTGATGTGAGAGTACATTTACACGACTCTGTAATATAGTCTATAGGACGCCCTGTTGTGAAAATGGTACCAGTGAACCAGCCTGACAGTGAAGCAAGACGATTACATACAGTAGAAAAACAGAAAAACTAAAAGCTCGCCATGCATCGCATTAATGGTAGACGGTCTGAAAACTAACCGAATGTATTTAACGCCGCACCGTTCGACGGCGTGAAGCAGGATGCTATTGTTGTGCATTTGCCAGGCATGGCCGCAAGGAATAACCGCGCGGATTGGACGCGTGGTCTAAGGCGTCATGCTGCAGACTGGGCTGCCGTTTCCAGTGCAGATTCGAGTCCTCCCTCGGACATGGCTGTGTGTGTTGTCCTCAGTGTAAGTTAACTAAGTAGCTTCTAAGTCTAGGGACCGATGACCATAGCAGTTTGGTCTAATAGGCTTACAAATATTTAAATTTATGAAAATTCAACGTAATGATGGTTTAGGATCAGCAACTGGGAATATTTAGTAAAAAAATTATTTTGTCCGTCGCAGTTGCATAATGTTGAAATCAGAGACGAGTCCATTATCAAACCATTAGCCTACAATAACAGAGTTACAGGCATTTCGTTCCATACGCAACGTTTGTAAAAGTTGTATTATATATTATTTGTAAATAAATCCTTATGTACTTTATAATGTATTTTAACATATAATTTCTTAATGTAAAGAGTGTAAACCATGTGTGTAGCGCCATATGCTACATAAATAAATAAATACAGTGTCAAAACTGAGACACTGGCGTAACCCAGAACTGGGTTGGGGAACCATAGCTCTTCTCATGCTAAATTCTAAAGAGATAGATTGGCTGGCCAGTACTTACCTTTGTGCTGTATTGGCGATAGTCACACAAACAACGAAAAAGGACGAAAAGAGGACAAGCTTTTGGAACATGGTTCCTTCTTCAGGTAGGAGAGAAGAGAAGAAAAAAGGAATGGGAACGGAAGGAAAAGGTAATTCACTACCTAGGTAACGAGGATGGTGTTTGAGGATTGTGTAAGGCAGATATGGACGGTACTGTCCTATGTTAGAGACATTTTGTATTATGACCAATGACCAGATAGTTCGGTCCTTTTGTGCAACCAACTTATCACTGTTGTCCGCAAGACCTTTCCCTGAGACATAGTACCCTGGGACAGTTTTACTTCATCTGGAGGGACAGCTCCAGCAACTGTGGACAAACTTGCCCAGGTGAGGAGTCGAGTGCTGTCTGACACCATACCGAATTGCATAAGGGCACGAGGGGCTGTGTCACCCTGTTACCCTGACCTCAACTTTCCACCAGTAATTCACAACGCATCCCATATTGTAATTAATTCAGTAAAACAACATGGAGCCACTTGGTCTTTCCTCATAACAGTTTAATTCACTACCAACCACTACCTTAACGAGCGAGGTGGTGCAGTGGTAACACACTGGACTCGCATTTGGGAGGATGGTGGTTCAAATCCACCTCCGACCATCCAGATTTAGGTTTTCCGTGATTTCCCTAAATCACTTCAGGCAAATACCGGGATGGCACGGCCGATTTCCTCCCATATCCTTCCCCAAAACTCTGAGCTTGAGCTCCGTCTGTAATGACCACGCTGTCGACGGGACGTTAAACCCTAAGCTTCCTTCCTTCCTTCAACCACTACTTCTGGGTTCATCACATTTTCTGTCAAGCAGAGTTAATAAAATATGACATACAGGAATGGAGCCTGACGCTAGGTGTTGTGAGAGCAGAAATTTAGAACTATCAGCACGCAACCCCATGACGGCTATCCTATTACATAAAAAGTAGGTTAATTGTTGAATGTTGATTACGAGAAGCCAATGTGTTGGTGACAGTGGTGGAAAGCACACCGATGGAAAAAGCATGATATTCTCGTTTACTCGTCAAGGTTTCTTCACGTCTCGTTCGATTGTCCTACTCGACTGCCGACAAAGCTCACTTTGATATTACGTGTGTTGCATCCAGCTAAATAATTATTCGATTTGAGAATTTGCTTTTTGGTCTCATGTGCAATAGGTGGGCAATTGATACTGGCCTTTTCATTCGTTAATGTTGTTGTTATGGTCTTCAGTCCGGAGACTGGTTTGATGCAGCTCTCCACCCTACCCTATCCTGAGCAAGCCTTTTCATCTCCTCATAAAAACGACAACCCACATCCATTTGAATCTGCTTACTATACGCGTCTCTGGGTCTCCCTCTGCGATTTTTACCCCACACACTTCCCTCCAATGCTAAATTTACGATTCCCCGATGTTTAAGAATGTGCCCTACCAAGCGATCCCTTCTTTTAGTCAGGGTATGCCAAAAATTCCTTTTCTCACCAATTCTGTTCATTCGTTAAAAGATAATTATTTCAGACAAAATAATTAAGTATGGAACGAAATAATACTAACAGATGTAGTTACACGAAGAATGAGATGAACTAATTTAGAGCAGACTGTAGTTCCAAGAACACCTCCTCTATACGGGGTTTTTCTGAATATTTGGAAAAATTCAAATAGAGATATCCATTAACATAAAGCTCTACCCTCCTGCACCACCCAATGGCGCGGAAGTGGGTTATATTGAAATATTAAATAAGAACTCTTATTTTTTATTGCAAATTTGGATCCTCCGTCAAAATATATGTAAATTTCGTATGTACATTTTTTTGTTCTATGATAGATGGCGCTTAATAGGAAAAAATAAAAATGTGTTGAAAATTTTTGAAAAATTGCAAATCATTCGGTCTGTACACATCTCTAAACACATGTTCCATGACTTTAACTGTGCGGAGTGAGTATATATAATTTTCTCGCACTTTGAGGCTCATAGAATTGTTGTAGAAGCTCGTCAGTCGTATACGCTAATATGTTCCCTGATAGGAATGTTCCTTAGGTAACTACTGTTGGTATTATTGTCCAACAGTTTGTGGAAGTGTTAAATCTAGAGAAAGAGCCCGATGAGAGTTCGGGATAATACCGCGTTTCAACAATATTTATGACTCATTTTTTTCGATTACAGCGACATCTATGATGAAAAGAAAAGAAAATGTTTCATATAACAGTTACAATTTTAGAAAACATTTCTGGAGAAACAGCGATAGTTAATGAAATTATATGTTTCAAAATACAGTCTAGATCGCAAAAGATTTTTTAAATTTTTTTATTGTTGTTAGGCAATCGGTTTCAGTCTGCTTGTGAGACAATCTTCAGACCGACTGCAATACAATAATATTTCAAATGTTAAGAAGGATGTATAGTAGATGATTATGGTAATTAACATTTAAATAATAACAATGTGAAAAGTTATACCCATGGCAGCCGATTGTGGGCGGGTCAGAAACCGTTGGCCGTGGAAATCATCAACGGAATACTGTAGTTACGTTCGAGCTTATATATAGCCAGTTCCACCCCACACATGCGGCATTGCATTACTGAGAGTAAATCATGTACTTATTAATAAATTTTTAGTCTTACAGTTACGATATAAAAAAGGGGACAGATATACAAGTGCATACAGATTGTTACATTCGATAAGACTGGAAACAATTTAGAGAAAATCGATTTTAAATAAATATAAAAACATTTGGTTTAATCGATGCCCTCTATGGGCATTTGAAGAAACTCGCTGGGCATATTGGTGCCAGAGACAGTAATACTTCATTGCTGCTGCAAGGGTTTGCACGTATCAATAATTGGACGCTAGCAATGCTCGTCGTAGCGCTCATAGTAAGAGACGATACGTTGATGATTTGAAGAGATATGGTATTGTTTATGTTTGTAAAACATGTGGAAAGCGAGTGCTGTGTTATGTGGGCAGCTTTTGAGCACGAAAATGCTTGAAGAACCACCTACCATCAAACAGCAATGTGAACCAACTCCAAACGAGTTCCACAATGTTTTAAACAACATATAAAACACGTATACCGCCTGATGATGAACTGCCAGGAAGTTCGAAACCGGTTGTGGTAATAAATACGTAAAAAAAGGTGACTGGTTGCTGCTATTTTCTGATTTGTTTGATCTGAAGAGAATCGCCGTGTTCCAGCTGAGATTCCTAACTATGTTCATTAACTGCCACAATTTTGTTCTCGGAGTGAGACATTGGCACCGTCACTCGTAACAAATGTGCAGAAGGACAACAGTCGCTGAATAGTTACGAAATAAACTTCACAAGCGACATGACTCTTGTCTGGATGTACACCCGCCCACAATCGGCTGCCATAGATATAATATTTCACTTTGTTATTATATCACTGTTAACATAAAATCATCTTCTGTACATCCTTCTTAATATTTGTAATATTATTGTACTGCAGTCGGCCTGAAGATGGTCTCACAAGCAGACTGAAACCGGCCTAACAATAAATAAAAATAAAAGAAAACAATAATTATCTTGTGATCGAGGCCGTGTTTATAAAAATATATAAAAGTTGCATACTTTTCCCCGGAGAATCCAAGTCTGCACCAAAAATTAGGGGTTCCTGTTTAGGATTTCAATGTCATCCCCCTCATGGCCCTGGGGGTGCTGCTGGGGATTAGAGCTTTAGGTTAGTGGTTATTTCTCTTAGGGGTGAACAATTTTCTTGCAACTTTTTTTTGTAATTCGAATTGAATTTTTCCAAAAATCCCGAAAAATTATTTTAAATACCTCGACCTTCATTCATGGCTACTAGAGATTTTATTAAATGGCATGGCCATTAAAGAATATGGTCACAATTATTTTACAAATCAACTAACCTCAAGATATGAAGTCCTAAAGGCAAGATAGCAATATTAAAAATTATGTAGTGATGAACAGTTGCAGCGATATTCTGTTGCCATTATCAAATGATTACGAACTTACACTTCGTGACGCACAATTTTGTAAAGCATCTGAGGGGACGGGTGTTGATCACCTGAAGAATCTCTATTAATATTTGGGTTGCGCATATTATTGTGCCCGGGCCAAAACATGTGCTGTCATACGTTTCACTGCCTTGCTTTCTTTTTCATATAATTTGCATCTAACTGCACATGAAAGTAATATAACATGCAATGTGACAATTTGCTAAAAAATACTTGAAAATAGAGGAGACACCAAAAGTTGCGACACCATAGAAGGGCAAAGCTTTTAATTCACAATCCATTCACAGTTTACAACGAAAGAAAGAAGCTGAAAAGATGTCAGCTTCTACATAGTATTTCATCTTCTTGTAGCCCTTGGACAATTTAACACGAGGAATAAAGTTCTTTAAGTTTATTTTTGAAACTTCAGCACTTTTTTTGCAATTAAAATCGATACTAGACGTTCAAATGTTCAAATGTTTGTATAGCTTATGGGACTTAACTACGGGGTCATCAGTCCCTAAACTTACAAACTACTTACGAACTAGCTAACACTAATGACGGCACAAATATCCATGCCCGAGGGGGGATTCGAACCACCGACCGTAGTGGCCGTGCAGACCGTGACTGGAGCGCCTCAGTCCCCTCGGCCACCGCGGCCGGCTCGATACTAGAACACTGGTAATTTCTTGTATATTTAATTCCTTATCACTTTTATAGAAAAATACGGGATAGTGAGGAAGCGTTAAGACTTTTTGAACATATATGAAAGACTACGTTAATTTTAGGAAATAACAGCTATAAAAACCATAAATTATTCTTTCAGATATCTGAGAATAGTGGTTTTGGATGCAGCTCTATGTGTAAGTGAAGCATAGACGGCGATAAGCTGAGACGAAGAACATTGAAGTGTTTTAAAATATGGTGTGCTACAAAGGAACATTTGGTGAATTGATACATAATGATGATGAGGTTCTCCGTAGAATCAAAGAAGAAACACGTACAAGAGAGGATGATAGAGTATATGTTAAGACATTAGGGAGTAATCTGTATGGTAATAGAGAAAGCTGTAGACAGAGATATCTGTAGGGGGATGCATTGGAATATTTTTAGAAAATATTTTTGGATGTATGTTGCCAGTGCTAGTCTGAAACTAAGAGCATGAATCAGGCGAAGAATTTGTGGCAAGCCGAAACGAAATGATCACTAAAAAGCAAAAAGTTCTCCTCTTCACCTGTTCCTGCTGTTTTTCAGTTTAGAAGGTTGGCGGACTAACGTAAATGGCCACGTCGTTGGCCACCGCGTTAATGGCGGGACACGGCGTCAATGAGTAACAGGCTGAGCCTTTGTCGTACTTTGAACCGAATTATTTGCGTTGCAGCGAGCAATTACGGTGACGTCACCCCGTCCGCCATTCGCCCACGCCGTTACCAAACCAAATCAACTGCATAACGCCCACGCCCGTGAATCGAGTAGGCAGACCATTAGAGCTCGATGGAAAAGACCGCCGCTTTCACGAATTATTGGTGGTTAATGGCATCTGTAAATTACATCAGAGTTGAATATGAAAGCAGCTAAATTAATTCACAGATGTGACCAAAAAAACGTTAAATTACATTGTATGAGTATCAGAAGCGTAAAAGTTTAGTTGATTGAAGTAAGCACGCCATAAGTTGCACCAAGACGTGTTATTAACTTTCTTATTTCTTAAGCAGCCATGAACAGAGAATAAAATTCTGATCCTAGATTTAGTAACGACAATAAATCGTGAAAGTTTTAATATTAAAATAATAGATTCAAATATTATAGACGAAAAATTCCTAGCAGAAAAAATATATATAAAAAATAGATGAAGATTACTCACCAGGCGAAGGAGCACAGGTGTGATAGTAGTACAAATAAATAGAACACACACACACACACACACACACACACACACACACACACACACACACAACAAACACACAAAAGCAAGCTTTCGCAACCCAGTTGCTTCTTCAGGCAGAAGGGAAGGAGAGGGAAAAGAAAATGATGAGGGTTTTATGGAAGGGGGTAAGGAGCAAGTCTTTCCTCTCCCGGGACTGGAATGGCTCCTTACCCCCTTCCTTAAAACACTCATCATTTCCTTTTCCCTCTCCTTCCCTTCTGCCTGAAGAAGCAACTGGGTTGCGAAAGCTTGCGTTTGTGTTTGTGTGTGTGTGTGTGTTCTATTTATTTCTGCTACTATCACACCTGTGCTCTTCCGCCTGGTGAGTAATCTTCATCTATTTTTTATATATAAATAATAGATTCAGTTTTTGTGGTACAAACTTTGCGAGTGAACATCTCTTCTTACAGGGTGTATCAGTGTAGTTAGGTGATTCGTGAAAAGAAGGAGAGAAAAGAGGGAGGATTAGGGTTTAATGTCCCGTCAACATCGCGGTCGTTAGAGACCGAAATCCGAAAACGACCTTCTGTTTCGTACTATTGAGAGTAGATTAGCATACGAAGAAATACGGTCACCTCTCGAGGTTGTACGTCTCCATTCAAGATCACGTGTGGAAAATCTTTTCTTTCAGTTACATTAACGGATGCGCAGCTGTCATGCGAAATTACATTTCAAAAGCGTGGTTTCCGGTGGTAAAACAGTTGTAAGTAGGTCATATACAGACTGGTCCTAAAACTACATACTCATCTATGTCAGAATAGGTGTGTGCATTATTGTGAATGAAAGGGAAAGTTGACTGAACCCGTTCTGACTTTGAATATAGTGTGGCAAAATAATCAAGGTCTTCCAAGGCTACAAAAAAATCCATAATATTGTAAGTAGGTTTTGTACTAATGATTAGCTGTGTTCCTCTCAGGCACTGAAATCATGAACATGTATGTCATTCTTCAGTTTCTCCCGGCGTATTTGATAATCAAAATATCCACGGGTGTACTGCCGGTCTATAGTGTCCAACGGGCACAATATTTCGGCGATCATACATGTCGCCATCATCAGGTGAACTGACGGACTGAGCTCCTGGAGACGCGCCGGCACGGAGATCCGTACACTACGACTGCTCGAAGGGAACTGGGTTCTAGCCCGGTAGCGGGCGATTTAAATACCCTCGGCCCGCGGAGCGACCCCTCCGCGGTCCGCGCCCCGCGCCGCGGCCGCGCAGTGGAACCGATTGCGACGGCGTCTGAGAAGACGTCGATGTGAGGGCTCTGTCCGCCGCGGTCGTCACTTCGTTACGTTTGCTACATTTACTCTTAATTACTCTACGTTACGTTTGCTAGATTTACAGTCCGTCAGTTCACCTGATGATGGCGACATGTATGATCGCCGAAATATTGTGCACGTTGGACACTATAGACCGGCAGTACACCCGTGGATATTTTGATGATCATGTATATTTAATTAAGTGTGAATGAAAAATTTCTTCAACGAATTGGTTTGAAAAATCTTAAGAGAAAAATGAGGCAGAAGACTATCTTGAAGGGTGGCAATATGTTTCCCAGAAATGGGTGTCAATCACAACAACAGACGGCAGTGACAACCATTCTTTAATCATACTCATGTATAGTTGTTGTTATGTTTTGAGAGACCAACAAGTATAGTGATAACCTTATCTTTTTTTTATTTAATACGGTCAAAAACGTATCCTAGAACACAGTCACAAATATTAAATTGCAAGTTGCAGCAAAAGGAGCAACAAGTTTCACAGGGAAAATAGATAACTGTCAATGTGCTGTCTGAAAAAAGTCAATATTTGCTTCTTCTGATAATGCAAGTTTATCATTTAAGTATATCATAAACAGTATAGCAACCAAGATAAAATCCTGTGGCGCGCCACCATGTTTTTTTCATACCCTTAATGCTTATTGGAGTTTGATGTGTGGTGGAAGCCATGTTATTGCCTTTCAGTCTTGCAGATTAAATCATGAAGCAGCTGTGCCGACTAAGACTCAACATGCCAACCTTTGCAAGAGGATATCAAGGTTCACACAACAAAAGCATTAGCCAAGTAACAAAGTATTATTTATTTCTTGATGTTATATTATCACAATATAAATAAAGAATGTTAATTTACATGTTCAAATCGTTTCATGTTAAGAATATTTTTCGGTATTGTTTATAAAATTTAATGCATATTATTACGTGAAAATAATTATAGAACATTTAGGCAAAAATGGAATGTGTCAGTAGTTCCTTTATATTGTGAAACTGTCAAGTGAGTCGACAACACTGTATTGAACGTTATGTATCAATTAATTGAGTAAGAAAACTATACATTTAGCAATGTAGCCAAGCAGCCCCAATAATACTGTTTTCATGTTAATCATTTGAACATAGTGTTCGAACATTTCAAAACCTCTTCGTGACCAGCGGTGTATATACGTGACATACACAAATTTATTTCCTCGAGTTGACATATGAATGTACCACAATGTGAGGTTGCGCGATCTATCATTGAGTATATCTAATGTTTGGAGAAAATATACTGTTTGCTTACAATGTGCGTTACATGGATTATTTGTTTAAGTCGTTAAGGTCTCAGATTCGAATTCTGGTCACGACACAAAATTTAATCTGCCAGGAAGGTTTATTTATTGATTAGTCAGTGTTATTAGATTCAATGTTTTGCCTGAATCAGTGTGCGCTTATGTTTGACTTTTGTGTGTTTTTTTTTTCTTTTTTACTTCTATCTAAATTTTAATATTTATATGTTTTATTCGGTGTTGTAATGCGACTCGCCCAGTGGCCAGAAAAATATGCTTTTGGCAGAAGGTCACCCAAATAGTGACATCGCGTTTTTTTTCTATTCTCTTGGACATTTAATCATGTGGAAGTGTAGTAATTGAAAAAAAAAAAAAAATGTTCTTCAGTTCCATTTAATCTTGCTCTTGTGAGGCCGTTTTAAAGTGGCAGAAATTTAAAGACAGGAATGTAAAAATTCATTACAAAAAATCAGGGATTATGCAATTCCCAATTATGTGTTCTTGTGTGCAGTTGGAATACACTTTTCAAGAAGAAGAAGAAGATACAGACAATGACACACTTATAGACAATAGATAAGGACCAGTGTCATATGCAGCTACTGCTTAGTGACACTTCGTATTAAGACGTGTTTTGAAATATTTCATAGAAATGATAAGTTACGAATAAATGAATTTGTTTGACATAACAGTGGTAGTTACAGATAGTAGTCGCTAGTAAAATAATTGGTTACCTAAATTTATTGATCCTCGCGGTCTGTGGGACATCAATGTGCCACTTAAAAATCTGTGCAACTATAAACATGAATCGAAATTCAGAAACATGGTATAGCATGAATTTTGAAACGGGAAATTAATTTGGTCAAAAAGATAAACTGATACTGTCAAAGACATTGTGTGTGTGGTGGTCTTCAGTGCGGAGACTGGTTTGATGCAGCTCTCCACGCTCTGTCTTCATAAGAACAGCAACCCACATCCATCTGTATCTGATTACTATATTCGCCCCTTGGTCTCCTTCTGCTATCCCCCCCCCCCCCCCACACACACACAAGCACTTTTATGATTCCTTGAAGTCTAAGAATGTGTGCTACGAATCGATCTTTTAGTCAAAGAAAGTATCCAAAAAATTCCTTTTCTCCCTAATTCTGTTCAGTACCTCTTCATTAGCTAAGCAATCTACCCATCTAATCTTCAGCATTCCTCTGGAGTACCACATTTAAAAAGCCTCCATCCTCTTCCCTTCTAAAAAGTTTATCGTCAAAGTTTCACTCTCATACAAGGCAACAACCCACACAAATGCATTCAGAATAGACTTCCTTACACTTAAATTAATATTCGATGTTAGCAAATTTCTTTTTTAAAAACCATTTTCCTCCCATTGCCATACTGCATTTTGTATTCTCTGTACTGAGACCATCATATGCTATTTTACAAACCACGTACCACTTTTATTGCTTTGTCACGTAATCCATTTCCTTCAGCATCGCCTGATTTCTAATACTACATTCCATTAAACTTTTTTTGCTCTAGTTAATGTTCATCTTATATGCGCCTTTTAACACATTGCCCCATTCCTTTCAGTTGCTCTTCCAGGGCCTCTGCGTCTGTTGTCTCTGACAGAATTACAATGTCATCAGCAAAACGCGATGTTTTTATTTCATTACTCTGAACTCTTAATTCATTCTCAAAATTTATCTTTGGTTTCCTTCACAGCTTGCTCAATGTACAGATTGAATAACATTGGAAACATCATAGAAACATATAGAAAAAACCTACTCTTTTAGGTAAACAATGGTCTGGTGATTTTTTTTAAATAAAACTGTGTAGAGCAAATATTTGTTTATTATGTACTACTTTCAAGGATGTCACGTCTCTGACAGCACCTGAGGAACTCGCGGCTCCTCCTCCGCTCCCCACCATCTCGATATAAATGAACGTTTGTCTGCATGTCCTCTATGTGCTCATAAAGCATTCATTCGATTGCAATGAAACTTTGGTGAACTGTTCACTGTACGCCCACGGAGCTTCCTGACTTAAAAAATAAAAGAGGACGACACACAGGTCAGGAGATATGATGTCATCAATAATGAGAGGCCACCGCATGAGAATACCCAAATTTATGCGTCAATTATTGGAAAATGGGAGTAGTTATGGACCTACAGCAAAGTTTGCATGTCATTCCAGACTTTTATGAAGCGTTTTGTAACTGACTCTTCCTCATCCCAAAATGATGAAACGAAAAGAAGTATACCGCTCACAACAGTTTTGCAGTAGATGCCTTAAAACTCTCGCATCAGGCATAACCTTGTATCAAATAAAATTAGCATTATAGATTTGCATGTTACTATTTCTTTTCGTCTGCAATTCTCCCTTAATTCTCTTGCATCCACGATTAAGCAATCTGTTTTCTTAATCTCTGTTTATATAAGAGCGAAAGGACACTCACTCTCTCACTGACAAAACAGGAAGTCTCGAAAACTACTTAACCTATGAAGCTGAAACTTGGCAGAAATGTAGTTTATAGGTAGAAAACGTCAGCTAAGAAAGTATTTTGTGATAGTTGCATGGCGGAGCATACTTCTCCTACAGTCTCGCGAAATTTACAGTTTCATTCCGATCTTCACGAAATTTCGCACGCTTGACCTTCAAAACCGGTTCATGGGGATACAAAGTGGATCCCTAAATAACTTGGGCCAGGTTTCTTCTCAGAACAAGGGTTGTATGAAATAGAATTGGAAAATTGGGAACAACAAAGTACGTTTTTCAATGTGAGCCTGCGTTTCTGTTGCATAGAAATCTATAGTTTTGTTCCGATATTGATTAAAGTTTGCACACACTTTGTTAGAACCAAGAGGAATGTAACTGCCTGTATAAAATTTCGTTCCGTGCATGAGGAGGGTACATAATTTACGGAATTTTAGAAAATGCTGAGAGTTTTGCTCCAATATTTATGAATTTTGGCACACATGATCTTTAAACCAAGAGAACAGAGGGTACCTTGCAGAAAACTTTGCGTAGAGAGGGAAAGCTGGAAACGAAGAGAGAGAAAGAGGTGGATGCAGAGAGAGGAGGGAAGGGGAGGTGGACTACAAGAGTGTAGGATAAATAAACACCCAGGCAACGCCGGGCTTAGAGCTAGCATAGCCGCGGTGGAGTAGCCGAGCGGTCTAAAGCGTCTCGCTGCGGAGCGCGCGGTTGCTCGCCGTGGAGGTTCGAGTCCTCCCTGGGGCATGGGTGTGTTTGCTGTCCTTAGGTTAGTTTACCTAGGTTTCAGTAGTTTGTAAGCTACGGACTGATGACCACGCAGTTTTGTCCGATAGATTTACAAACATTTTTCAGAACAAGCATATATATAGGTAAACTTTTCTTAGAAACAGTAGCCTATTTACTAAGGACGTGTTCGTAATTATGACGATCTTAGGTTTTATTTTCCGCACATTTAAACCAGATCCTAGTCACGCTAAAGGACATATCATCATAATGTATCCTGCACGAAAACTTAACGGACGTAATTGTGTGGTAGGCTAACGGACTCCTCATTATGGAGATAGCATCACAATTACGCCATAATTCTCGAAAGCTGAGAACAGAGGGCGAGAAAGGTAGCGAGAGAATTAGCGAGATAAGGTAGGCGAGCACGATGATGAGTGTGAAGTTACGAGTGGCAACGACCGCTTGGGCAGAGTCGAGGCCCAGGCAGAGCAAAGCCAGGGGAGGGGCACAGTGAGCGCTCACAGCACGCAGCAAACAGCGGCTAGCGCCGGCACCCCCTATATAAGATAGCCTGCACACGACGTAACAACATGGCGGCGCTGAGAGGCTTAAGAGTCCTCCGAAAGATTGTAAACATTAGCAGTGCTCGCTGTTTATAGTTCATTCTTTCGTTCAGGAGTGTATTTATTATGTAAATTGCTGTTGTGTACGGTGTTATCGCTACGCTGGACGATTTGTGTGTATGAGAACAACGTGTGATCTCTTTTTTACTGACAAAATGCCGTTTCGCTGTTCTGTGCCGAAATGTAGAGGAAATTACGACTGTGGCCCAAAAGTTACCGTCATTAAACGTCCGGAGAAGAATAAGCTAATGGGCGGTGGTTACGTAAAGAAAAAAAAAAAGAAAAAAAATGAATCGCAATATCCAACTGTAAACAGTCATAACTTAAAACTCTTTTATAAGGTTCAACAAAACGAAATCTTACTCATTAACTTGAAGGAGGAGCCAAGTTATCCTGGGAATTCTTGATATACATTTCTTCTTCTTGCCAGGCACTTAAATGTGATTTGCAGAGTATCCTATGTAGATGTAGATAAATTATTGTGGTTACCCCCAAAGAGATTTGTGAAAGTTTCACCGCTGTAACTCATGGAGATAGTATCTTGTGAGGTAGTTAGATAAAGTCATGATCGAATGTTCGAGTAGATCCCGAGCTTGCCCGAACTGTTATGTAATTTGTTCGAACAGTTAGTCGTGCTCAAACCCGACTGTAGTGAGGTGTGCCATTGGATAGCGTGCTTTCCAAACGGCTCTACCCGGACTGCGTGAAGTGTAGGCTGGGATTCACGCGAGAGCGCGACGTGGGCAAAGGTCACAGTACGGCGTGTGATGCGCGTTCGAGGTCGGGTGGCCACCAAAGCGCCTGAGGCTGGTATAAGGCGAGCCGTGAGTAACGAGGCGGAAGCGTGGCCGTTCAAGCGGGGGGGGGGGGGGGGGGGGGGCACAGCTACCTTGCAGGCAGACATCGAGATTGGCCCGAAGGTGTCGCCCTGCAACTTGGCGGCAGCGCGAGATACGGGCAAACTCAGCCAACTTCGCAGCGACCCAAGACAAATGGCCCGAATGCGTTCCTACAGACCAAGTATCTCCCAGTAATCGCTGCCAAAGGTCGCTAATTTAATACGTTCTCAGATCGAAAACGGATTTTGTGACTCGTGCTTGGAAAGCTGATGGCACTATTTACATCCACATCTACATGGGATACTCTGAAAATCACATTTAAGTGCCTGACAGAGGGTTCTTCGAACCACCATTATACTATTTATCTCTCATTCCGCCGGCCGCTGTGTCCGAGGGGACTGAGGCGCTCCAGTCACGGTCTGCGCGGCCACTACGGTCGGGAGGTTCGAATGCCCCCTCGGGCATGGATATTTGTGCCGTCCTTAGTCTTAGCTAGATCGTTAGTAGTTTGTAAGTTTAGGGACTGATGACCCCGTAGTTAAGTCCCATAAGCTATATATATAAAAGGAGACAGGATCAAAGCCACTATCTTCTTCCGTGTCCGGTTACACCATTTATATTCTACCTTTCCAGTAATCAGCAACATAAGTTGTCGATTACTTTAAGAATGTCGTCCACAGTACATCTTATTGACATGTTTGGACAAGTCAGTAGATGGTTAAAATCCTGTGCTGCCGCGCATTTACAACTAAATGTTTAAATGTCTATTAAGCTTAAGGGAAGTAACTGCGGAGTCGTCAATCTATAAACTTACAAACTATTTATGAACTTGCTTATACCAAATACGACACAAACTTCCATGCCCGAGGGAGACTTCCAACCTCCGACGGGGAAGGGCCTCTCGCATTGTAGCATAGCGCCTCAATGCGCTCGGCTGCATTTCCGCGGCCATTCACAACTGTTATCATCACCATATCCCCATTTCAGTAGGTCTGATTTGCTTCTAGTTACTCCTGTGCGCAGCCGGTTTAATGTTTTCCAAGTTGGAAATGGAAGTTCAAACCCTGCAGATGCCTCCTCACGGAGGTCTATCACAGAATGTGGCACAGTTTCTTTCCACATAGATATACGCCGTATGCTGGGCTTGGAAAAGAGCTCTTCAGCTGTGTCAATTAAACTCTTGCGGGGCCTCAATCGGATCCCTTGTTTGCGGTGCAAATGCATCGGGTGTCGAGGATCGCTCTTCACTTTTGATATTTCTATCTCAGCGAAGACATTCCTTCGAACAGCGGGTGGTGCTATGATAGGATAAATTTTGGCTGTTGGAGTTGGCTTGAGGTGTCCTGTGGTTGATACGTGCTGTTTCATTCACAGCGATGTCAACTTGTGTAGCGTGAGCCGAGTTCCTCCACACTGGCGCCGCATATTCCGCTGCTGAGATACTGAGCGCTAGTCCGGTAGTGCGCAGAACATGTGACTGAGCTCCCGTGACGAACCTGTCAGTTTCCGCAGTATGTTGTTCCTGGCAAAGACCTTTTTCTTGGTGTTGTCACAGTGCTGCTTGAAAGTAAGGGCTCTGTCCAGCCGGCCGCGGTGGCCGAGGGGATTGAGGCGCTCCAGTCACGGTCCGCACGGCCACTACGGTCGGGGGTTCGAATCCCCCCTCGGGCATGGATATTTGTGCCGTCCTTAGTTGTAACTAGTTCATAAGTAGTTTGTAAGTTTAGGGACTGATGACCCCGTAGTTAAGTCCCGTAGACTTTACAAACATTTGAACATTTGGCTCTGTCCAATGTCACTCCGAGGTACTTCGGACTATTTGTGTGCTCCAGCTCTTCCCCTACAAACGTGACGTGCAGTTTCTGTTCAGCTTGTTTGTTTCGAAAATGGAAAGCGGACACTTGCGACATGCTGGTACACTGCAGGAGCCTCCCAGAAGATTGCGTTCATCACCGAGATATCAAGTAATCGGCCGTCCCCTGGAAACGACGTAGTCGGCCAATCCTGCAATCACCAGTGCAACAAAACCAAAGACGCAGAAGCTCTCAGAAGAACCCCAAGAAAGGCCTTTATCGAGACCATCCCTCGTGACATTTATAGGTCATATTTCGAGACGAAAATCCGTCTCAGGGATTGTTTATGTGTATTGAATTGATATAAATTTGGTTTGATTTTGAAAGGGACTGAATGAACGATATAAGAAAGCGGCTGTTTCGAAGGTCAGTAAGGTAACTGTAGTTCATAGTTCATCTACGTTAATGTTACAGGAATTTTTCACCGAACTTTATTGTCAATTGTTGTATGGTAAATGATACACAGGGTCTTTGTCAGATTACAGACGACGCTGCGATTCAGATCTAATGTGCGTGCTTGAAGTCTGCGGTAGCTGGCGCGCGCCACCTCTGCCCGCTGTGGCTTTTATTCGGGCTGCATCCGCGCTGTAATCGTTACAAAGCCGGCCGAACCACCGGGAATAGGAATGAGCCGAAAGCCACGGCGCGCCACGCGCATGCGCGGCCCACCTGCTCCGCAGCCGGCTTAGACTGTCACCTGTTCTCTTTTTTTTCCGGGCAGGATTTGCACGCATGCGCAGCTGAAAATTCCTCCTAGCGCCGCGCGTGTACTGGGCGCTAATGCCGTGTTTGCCGCCGAGCTGCGTGGGGAGGCTGTGCAAATATTGGACAATCCGCCTGGGATTACCGCGGCCGTAAATGATGGTGACGTTGTTTGCGTAGGTCGTAACACAAATGTCGATCTATTCTCTGGCCTGCGGATGAGCTGTGCAGTTGGAAGAATGTAATGACAGCTAAAATTGTCACGTATAGAATATCATAGACAGCGCTCCGCCACAAGTAGCTCTCAATTGACCTTTTGTTTTTCTGATGATATTGTTCAAATGAAGGTTCATTTCTGACGATACATAATTGTTTCGAAATTTTTAACTAATAATGTTTTTGTAGTTAAAGAACGGAATATACTCCAACTCACCTTATTACTGTTATTGATGTATATTTCAGGTTGAATGTGTCATGAAGTAGCTCTCTTAGGTTGTTTGCACATGACACCGTCATTTACCGTCTAGTAAAATCATCTGAAGATCAAAACCAACTGCAGAACGATCTGAATATCAGTATGGTGTAAAAATTGGCGATTTACTCTAAATAATGAGAAGTGTAAAGTCGTCTACATGAGCACGAAAAGAAATCCGTTAAACTTTGTTTGCCGGCCGGGTTGGCCGAGGGGACTGACGCGCTCCAGTCACGGTCTACACGGCCACTACGGTCGGGGGTTCGGATCCCCCCTCGGGCATGGATATTTGTGCCGTCCTAGTTCGTAAGTTGTTCATAAGTAGTTTGTAAGTTTAGGGACTGATGACCCCGTAGTTAAGTCCCATAGACCATACAAACATTTGAACATTTTTTGAAACTTTGTTTACAAGATAAATCAATCAAATGTGAAGGAAGTAAACTCCACAAAATACCTAGGAATTACTATTACTTCATTTTAAATTGGAAAGAACACGTAGATAATATCGTGGGAAAGGCGAACCAGAGACTGCGTTTTATTGGCAGCACCCTTAAAACATGCAACAGAACTACAAAAGAAACTGCATACACTACGCTTGTCCGTCAATTTTTGGAGTACTGCAGCCCAGTGTGGGATCCTTATCAGGTGGGTTTGACGGAGGACATCGAAAGAGTCCAAAGAAGGGCAGCTCGTTTCGTATTGTCACGATACCGGGGAGACAGCGTTACGGAAATGATACAGGATCTGGGATGGGAATCATTACAACAACGGCGCTTATCGCTGCGGCGTGGGCTACTTGCGAAACTCCAATCGCCAACATTCTCCTCCGAATGCGAAAATATGTTGTTGACTCCCACTTACATAGGTAAGAAGGATCATCAGTATAAAATACGAGAAATCAGAGCTCGAACAGAGAGATTCAGGTGTTCCTTCTTCCCGCGCGCTATTCGAGAATGGAATGGGAGATAAATTGTGGTTCGATGAACCCTCTACCAGGCACTTAAATGTGATTTGCAGAGTATCCCATATAGATGTAGATGTAGATGAAATTTAGTAAAAAAGTTCAACTTAAGTTCGGAATCTGCCCATTTGTATTTTGTTTACTATACATTCAATGCATTTCATAGGTTCTTAAGAAGAAACGGCTATTGACGATCATATTTTTGCACATTCACAACTTATAATAATATTTAAAAAATTATGATTAAAAGTAATTATACTCACTTTAACACTAACAATTACATATCGGTATTATATGAATCGTAATGTTCTAAATCCCTGAGATATGTGTGTCACATGGCACGGCGTACTTATCACTATTACATAAACTGTATTATATACACTCCTGGCCAATACAAATGCTAAACCACGAAGATGATGAGCTACAGACGCAAAATTTGAAAGGAAGAAGATGCTGTGATATGCAAATTATTAGCTTTTTAGAGCATTCACACAAGGTTGGACCGGTGGCGACACTTACAATGTGCTGACACGAGGAACGTTTGCAACCAATTTCTCATACACAAACAGCAGTTAACCAGCGTTGTCTGGTAAAACGTTGTTGTGATGCCTCCTGTAAGGAGGAGAAATACGTACCATCACATTTACGACTTTGATAAAGGTCGGATTGTAGCCTATCGCGATTGCAGTTTATCGTATCGCGAAATTGATGCTCTCGTTGGTCACGATCCAATGACTGTTAGCAGAATATGGAATCGGTAGTTTCAGGAGGGCAATAGGGAACGCTGTGCTGGATCCCAACGGCCTCGTATCACTAGCAGTCTAGATGACAGGCATCTTATCCGCATGGCTGTAACGAATCGTGCAGCCACGTCTCGATCCCTGAGTCAACAGATGGGAACCTTTGCAATGCAACAACAATCTGCACGAACATTCCGACGACGTTTGCAGCATCATGGACTATAAGCTCGGAGACCATGGCTGCGGTTACCCTTGACGCTGTATCATAGACAGGAGCGCCTGCGTTGGTGTAAGCAACGACGAACCTGGGCGCACGAATGGCAAAACGTCATTTTTTCGGATGACTCCAGGTTCTGTTTACAGCAGCATGATGATCGCATCCCTGTTTGGCGTCATCGCGGTGAACGCACATTGGAAGCGTGTATTCGTCATCGCCATACTTCACCCGGCGTGATGGTATGGGGTGCCATTGGTTACACGTCTCGGTCATCTCTTGTTCACATCGACGGCACTTTGAAAAGTGGCCGTTACATTTCAGATGTGTTACGACCCGTGGCTCTACCCTTCATTCGATCCCTGCGAAACACTACATTTCAGCAGGATAATGCACGACCGCATGTTGGAGGTCCTGTACCTGTACACGCCATCCAAGCCCAGGCGTATCAAGGACGTTATTATGGCCAGAGGTGGTTGTTCTGGGTTTTGGTTTCTCAGGATCTATGCACCCAAATTACGTGAAAATGTAATCACATGTCAGTTCTGGTATAATATATTTGTTCAATGAATACCCGTTTATTATCTGCATTTCTTCTTGGTGTAGCAATTTTAATGGCCAGTAGTGTATATATATAGGTACATCAGTACAGCGAACATTGTTTGTGGGTCTTGTTATAAAATAGGCTGAACTTAAAGAACCCGTGAACAAGCGACAGATGTATTTCGTCAGTATAACGATATGAAGTTCATTAAATACTGCAATAATGGTCTCAGCGAGTAAGAGTATCGCAATGTGTAGGGAAGTCTACATTTAAAAGCTATGCTACGTGAGCTAAAGTAGCAAGGAATATTTTACGTTTTTGGTCAAATGGGTGACGTGCCAATGTTGTGTGCGGTTACCTGATGCCAGTATTGAATATGAAGACTATTTTGGACTTTGTAACGGAGGAAGCATCTCAGTGGGACTGTGAATTGCAATGGCGAAGGACCATCCACAGCTCAACGAAGACCAGCAAGAAAGTCGGTTGTAAAAACGGAAGTAAGTATATGGAAGGTGTCACTCGTGATTTCCAAAGCGCTACCAGGAATTCAGCTATCGGATTGACTGTGAGAAAGGACTTCAAAAGGAGTGAATTACGATGGACTGTTGCAAAGGTGCTCCCAACTCCTCCCCCCCCCCCCTCCGCACACAACACACATACTGAGATCTGAGATATTAGTTCCTGTTTCGCCATTCAGTATTGAAATTAAATATCTTTTATTTCATGTTTTGTAAATTGTTTTTATAAAGACCCCCAGACTGGCCAAAAGTAATAATTTTCTCCCCCCCCCCCCCCCCCCAATTGTGAACACCTCTGGTCAGGTAGTCCCCGTAAACCACACATTATTCTGATGAAAAGTGATACATGTAATTTAGAAAACAATCGTTTAACAGATTTTTAACGAGAATCTTATACAAAATTAAAGTTATATAATACGACCTTCCTAAGTTTAGACTTGTTGTTTCATACCTGTAGTGATCTAAGACTTTAAGCATGTTTTTCATTCATTTCCATTTTATCACGTACTATTTTATGTTTTCTACAGTTCGACCTATTCACTGGTCCGCAATTTTAACATTATAACGAAAACCATATTTTTATACAACTAACATTTCAATTGCAGTTCAGAATCTGTTCCTCGAAAGTCATCCACAACACTGCCAATCATAACTCTTTTCAGCCCCCTCTTCCAATCACTCTCGTAGCAGTTTCCCCTCCTGTCCCACATCCCTACTGTCTTTGCACCCCCACAAATCCCCCTCACTCCTTCCTCTACCTCTAAGTGAAACCAATACAAAAAATGTAATTGTCATACTGCAGTCGAGACAGGTTGCGGATGCAATTAGATTGGATTAAAGCTTGTTCCATAGATCATAAATACGAGATTTCGCAATGATGTGGAACGTGTTACAGGTTAATCCTATTCATTTACGTACAATTTTGATAAGTTTTATTCATTGTATTGTAAAAATTTATGACAATACATTTTTAAGTTTTTATTTTGATTTGGATCTGAAGATGCTACAAACGAATGGAAACACACAATGAAACGAAAACTTTCGCAACTGTTGACGGACAATAAATAATAACAAAATGTTTTTGTAGCTAAGGAACCAACTGCTACTGTCATCGGTCGCTAGATCTACAAATTACTTAAACTGATTGTGCGTGGGAGGACTCCAGCCTCCGATGGAGATCGGCCGTGGAATCCGTGGTGTAGCGCCTTACACCACGTGCCCATTCCCGCACGGTGCCCTGTCCTGGCATCTAGGAAATGGGAGGAAATCACGAATACAATAGCACAACTGGGACGATATTTCATAAGCAAGCAATTTGATTAGAAATATCTTGCTAGGTAGAGTGACAAAAGCTTTCATTAAATCTAGAAACACTGCATCGGTTAGAAATCCCTTGTTGATAGTACTCATCGTATTATGTGTGTTTTGCAAGAACGATATTTTCTGATTCGGTGAAGACTAGGGGTCGATAGGTTGTTCTCTTCGAGTTCATAATGCTCGAAAAAGTGTATGTTCGAAAATCCTGCTGAAAGCAGTATCCAATTCGGATCAGGGAGAGAAAATATATCGTGACTGACGGTTTTTGGTGTTTCCTCTACTTAGTAGAATGACATAGTACAAGAAACAATCAATAGCTTCTACTATTCTCTTAATTACGTAGTACTAATAAGAGCCTGTAGAAGTTATTGTTTTAGCTTACAATTAGGACATTTTCGGAAATTTACGTAACCAACAGAATTAAGCGAATACACACTAACACTATATTTAGCTTAAAAATGGTTAAGCAGTCAACAATCCGAAGATTGGTTTGAACACCACAGTGCTTTACTAGGCATGTTTCTGTTTGGAGGGGGTTCCGAACCACGGTGCTAATTCGGTATTTTTCACATGAACAATACTGCCAGAGGTGAAAGAAGTGGAAAGTGACAGATGTGTGGCGCACACATATTTGGCTAGGAGTACCGATATTGTAATTTCACTTTGCTTAGTAAAAGTCTTACGAAATTTCTTCTTTCGGTGTGTTTTATTTATATTCGACTACTTGGCTGGGAAAATGAAGTGATTCTATCCAGTGATTGATGTACTGAACCATGTAGGGGAAGGCTGTTCTTTACCTTCCATTGCCAAGCACGTGGAAGCTAGTAAAGAATAATAATCAACCATAGTAACCACAAACTCGATTGAGATGTCACGTCAAGAGTAAACGCCTCCTACGATCTAGAGGATTATTATTCTCCAATATTTGTGTCATAGTAATCATAACCTAACTCAAATCCTACATAATACGCCTGATTTCTCAGAATCACGAATACGAATTGTGGTGACACACACAAATAATTGCGATCCAAGCGATATAGAGCTTTGACAACTTTCTCATGTTGAGTTGATTCAGGCTGCTTTTAGTGCTCAAGCTATACTAATTTGGATTTCAGGTGCTCCTCACAAATCAGTAATAATAATAAAAAAAAATTGCTCCTAACTACAAGTCATAGCTAACAATATACCCAATCCAATTTCATGGTATGTTGTGAGACTGTGCGTATTGGGGCGCCGTGTTGCGATGCGCGCGGCCGTTCGCCGACGGAGGTTCGATCCCCCCTCGGGCAGAGGTGTTCGTGTTGTCCTTAGTTAGTTTACCTTAGTTTCAGTAGATTGTAAGCTACGGACTAATAACCACGCAGTTGAGTCCCATAGATTCACAAACATTTGAACATTTTGTTGTGAGAATTGTAATGTATTGTTAAAACAAATAATCATTCTTCTCACAGACACCATCGATATTCTGATATTTTTCACTTTCGAAATTTTATACGTTAACACTATGATATTTCCACCGAGCGAGGTATCGCATTGCTAACACATTGGACTCGCATTCGGGAGGACGGTGGTTCAAATCCACCTCCGGCCATCCAGATTTAGGTTTTCCGTGATTTCCGTAGATCGCTCCAGGCAAATGCCGGGATAGTTCCTTTCAAAGGGCACGGCCAATTTCCTTCCCAATCCTTAGCAAAAAATCAATCTGAGTATGTGCTCCATCTCCAATAACCACGACGTCGACGGGACGTTACATGCTGATCTGCCTTCTTCCATTATTTCAGAAGCTGAAAGAAGTTATCTAACTCCGCCTGACGTAGACAAGAAAAAAATGAAATTCTTCTGTCGACTCTATACGAAATATCTGTTAAGTGAGAGAAATGTAGGAAAATAGCTTACGAATGGATAAGCCGTTAATATCGCAGTAACTTTACCTCCTCTGGAAGTAATAAGGCGTACATTGACTCATAATTAAGTATTACTGTTCTAATCCGGCTCTTGCTACCAGTTCACCTCTGCCCTTTGTGAATAATTTAAGAGTCTGCGATAAAGAAAGAAACGCAACGTGGTTATAATATAGCCTAGTAAAATTACGGCGTTGTAGGATGAAATTCTGTTCTGAAGGAAGAAATTTTTCCGTTGATAAATAAAAGATTGTGGACGTAATTGGAGGGTTTCATGGAAAGACTTGTAGTTACGTTTTCCATGCGTTCTTCGATACTTGTCAGCAATGATTACCGGAAAAAAAATTTTAATAAAAAATTCCAACCTCATTCTCTTGTCAGGAGTCCTACAATGACATTAAAGAATATACTGTAGCCAGGGGTGTTTCTATTATTTTGCAAGCAACGGCAGATAATTTGAAAGTCGATCCAGTTTAATATCATGACATGGGACACCATAACGCAAAATTTACTCAATCATTTAGCCAACAGTCAATACACTTTGGTACCTCCTGTATTTTAACTGACGACTATGAGATTTTCAAGTTGTTCCTTTTTGAGTAAGTTCAGAAAGACAGACCGGAAATATTGCCACAACCAATGCTTAGTTTCAGATAGGGAGAACATACCATAAAAAAGGACTTATATATATGATTCAATGTACGTACAGGTTTCTAGTAACCTATAGTGTGAAATCACTAAATTGCCGTATTGTAGTGTAGACGTCAGTGGAAAAATGAACGGATTTTACTTAAATTTAGATAAATGGAAATTAGTCTTTTTAAATAATAAGGATACCATATGAATCTTTCAACTTTTCAGAAATCTCATTGTTTCTACATCCTTCCAGAAGTTATTAATACCATAATATGCCACTCTACGGACAACATGTATAGTTGAAGCAAAGAAAATCTTCACGGAAGCTTCTATCATCTTTTTGTCTGTCCACGTTTGAGTTCCATACAATCCTACATTCCAGACAAATGCTTTCAGAAAAGACTTCCTAACATTTAAACTAATATTGGATGTCAACAATTTTCGCTTCTTCAGAATAGCTTTTCTTCCCGTAGCCTTTCTGCATTTTAACTCTTCTTTACTTCGGCCATCATATGTTATTTGCTACCCAAATAATAAAACTCATCTACTTCTTTTATTGTGTCATTACCTAATCTAATTCCTTCAGTATCGCCTGGCTTTCTCACGCTACATTCCATTATACTTATTTTACCCTTGTTGATATTCATCATATACTCACTTTTCAAGACACTGTCCATTCCATTCAATTCCTCTTCCAGATCCTTTGTCGTCTATGACAAAATTACTATGTCATCAGCAAACTGCAAACTTTTCATTTCTTCTCCCTGAACTTTAATCCCTTTTGTAAATTTCTCCTTGCATTCCTTCACTGCTTGCTCAATGTACAGATTGAACAAAATTGGAGAAAAACTACAGCACTGTCTTACTCCCTTCCCAACCTCTGCGTCCCTTTCATGCCTTTCGACTCTAACAACCGCTGTCTGTTTTTTCATGTATTATATCTAAATTTCGGAAAAATCGGAGAGTGAAACTTTCGCTGGTTTACTTGCCTGCCGCAGTGTAGTAGCCAAGCGGTCTAAAGCGTCTCGCTGCGGAGCGCGCGGTTGCTCGCCGTGGAGGTTCGAGTCCTCCCTTGGGCATGGGTGTGTGTGTTTGTCCGTAGGTTAGTTTACCTAGGTTTAAGTAGTTTGTAACCTACAGACTGATGACCATGCAGTTTGGTCCGATAGATTTACCAACATTTGAACATTTTTACTTGTCAGTTGTAGCTTGCTCGTACGTGAATATCCGCTGAGGAGCAACCCTTCGTGCAGTCGTATATGCGGGCAACGTAGAACTACAGAGGACGGCATGCCTGGGCCCAACTGGTATATACGCCTTAAAGCAACAACTCAATTGTGAAACTTAAGGCTTTCCTGGCGTAATGATTGCTCTATTACATTACG
The DNA here is from genome assembly GCA_026315105.1 of Locusta migratoria. Taxonomy (NCBI): domain Eukaryota; kingdom Metazoa; phylum Arthropoda; class Insecta; order Orthoptera; family Acrididae; genus Locusta; species Locusta migratoria. Next base: position 301,857,809 of record CM048746.1, read on the forward strand.
GGAATACTGCCGGATGTCCGTACAATATTTCGGCACACAGTCTTCTGACCATCTTCTACATCTACATCTACATACATACTCCGCAATTCACCGTAAGGTGCGTGGCGGAGGGTACACTGTACTACTAATAGGCATTTTCTTTCCTATTCCACTCCCAAATTGAACGAGGAAAAAAATGAATGCCTATATGCCTCCGCACGAGCCCTAATTTCTCTTATCTTGTCTTTGTGATCTTTACGCGAAATGCGAAATGTAATGACTGATTAGAGAAGCCCAGAGCTCACCTATTTAAGACCCCGTCGCCACATGTGTGGTGTCTTCTGCTGCCACTGCGCATATGCAATGGCAGCAGAAGTCACCACGCATGTGCCGAGGGGGTATTAAGTAGGTGAACTGATGGCTTCTCTCATCTCAATCGTTACCTGAAGATGGCCAGAAGACTCTGCACCGAAATATTGTACGGAAATCCGGCAGTATTTCCGTAATTTAATAGAACAACTCAATTGCTTGAATCAAGACTAAGTTTTCTCAAAAGTTTAAAATATTTTTTAACAATTTTTTATATCAGCTAACCGGTTGCGTAATTTTTAGATGCTTGACCTAGGTTTCGTTGCCACTGGGGACAAGTTCATCATAAGAATAAAAACAGTTACATGAAATATTTCAGCCACAGTGGTGTGTGGCTGTTAATTTCTGAAATAAACAGTGTTCTCTCGTTGTCATGACGGAAATGAGTCGCGCAGTGTCCAGCGGAGGCGTCGTCGCTGCTGCAGGCGACACCTGCGGAAGCCGCTCTGTGTCGAGGCCGACTCTTCATTTCCTGCCTGCCGCACTGCACTGACACACAAGACAGGCCGCCCACACCAGCTGCCTGTAGCCACAGAGTAACACATACAGAGGAGAAGCCCCCCCTTAACCACTGTCCTACACTCCCCTCGTAGTTCCGTAAGATGCTAGCAGGTGTCAGGCCGTTCCCTGCCTTAGGGTGCTTCTCGCATGTCAGAGGGTAGCGTGGGGGGGAGGGTGAGGGGAGAGCTCGTGCCACCTGCCATGAGGCCACGGCTGTGTCCAGGGGAGGTGGTGGTGGGAACAGCCGCTACCTGCCGCCTGCTCTGGCCAGTTTAAAGAGCTGCTTCTGACCGCAGCGCCATCATGGGACATCTTATGGAAGTGCTGGAAACCCTCCCTCCCCACACCCCTGAGTGTAGGACAGGGCCCTTACAGAGGTTTCCCGTCTGTATATATTTGTCTGTGCTGTAGTGGCGGACGTTGCAATGCACACCGAGACCTGCGTCTGTACCGTCGGCGAGTCCCAGTCTGCTGTTCCATAGACGATTGTGTGCTGGTCGGATCACACTGTCGCAGTTTGTGAAGTCTCACCGCTCTGACTACAGTGTATCACAGACAGTCGCGATACTCTCTAGGAAAAAATGCAGATGATGTGATATTAGCACTCCAAGCGGCCAGTAGGGAATAACAGTGGAATGGCATGATGCAAACTGAGAAGTGGCCGTTTTTAATGCTGTTACTTTCATATTTCCTGGTCAATGAACGGTGCTGTGAACGTTCTAATACAAATACGGAAACATCATTTGAAACAATACAAGATTCATCGGCTAGGTCGTAGTAATAACTTTTCTGGGAATCAACTTCATTCTTTTCGCTAAAGATACCTCACTGACCAACCCTTTATTATTTCCTCTCTGCAAAGAAAAGAAAGATGTTCCCTTGTTTTCATTGTTTATCGAATTCTCTACACAGTCACCACAAAATAAAGATTGAAAATTAAAATTGTCTTCTATGATGTCTTAGGTGGAGGCGTGTATAGAATAAAATCGCAACAGCTGTCTAGATGTGTTTATTTCAACACTACCGGTTTCGTATCAGTAAAGATGCATCTTCAGGTGGATGACATAAGAAATGATTACATATTAATTGAAACAGCATCCAGCTTTCAGAGTACCTTGTTAAAACATTCCCACAACAGTGTGTGGTCGTCTAGAGTTAAATAATATTCCCGCTTTATCCTTTATAAAGAAACCACTGATGGGAGTCAGGAAAACAGACGGCATTTCAAGACCGGGAAGTGATGCGACGCGGTAACCAACACGTGCATAGTCAAACTGAAGTGTCACATGACTGGCCAATCATCAAGCAGTGATAACATTAATATGTATGTACAAAGCTTAGTACATTCGTCGAAAGCTAAAAGTAAAATGAAAACAAATTTTTTCAGTGCCGTTAGGGCGAATAGAAACCATGTGAGGGCAGCACCTCACGTAAGACGTCATAAAGATATATGAATATAACAGTCCATTTATACAAACAAAATAAACTATTTAGTCTAGACATTGGGTTTTGTCTATACTGGACATTGCGTTTTGTCTATACCTAAATGGATAGTGTTGTGGTATGTATAAATTCTTTCTTGTGTCATTTCTCCTTTTCTATCACGTTTACTTTTTTCTGTTTGACTGTACATGTATTATCTTACTTTTGACGCTTACCAGGTACTATGAAGATGGGCTACGCCCGAAACGCGTAAGTACAAAAGGAACAAAGATTTTATTGTTAGCTGCATGGTTTTATTGTCAGCAGCCAATCAGCTTTTTCAACTTCTTTCTTATTATCTTGTATATTCAAAACCCCGGTACAGTTTCCTGCACTGTTTCGAAATGTAGGGCTTTGGAAATGGTCGTGGAACGAGAGACAAACTGAGTACAACTCACCAGGTAAGACGTGCATGGTGCAGAGGCATTCAACACTGGGTACTCACCTGGAACGAAAGAAAACAAAAATTAGGTTCAGAACACGGGTATCGTTAAAACAGTCATTTAAAATACGTCCTTAAAAATCACCTAAAACGTAACCGTCATCAGATCACATCCCCACACAATAACTACAGCTTTTAAGCAGATTTCATCTGTAAACTGTGTCACGCAATAAGGACACAGGCAAATACTGTACTCAGAGCAAAGCAACGAGTTTACGTGCGACACTCACTGTTTATGGCAGGGTCATGTTTCATTTGTCGTTTGTGTGTGAATGACGGTTAACGTCGACATAGAAAATTATTGCTCGTGTCAATTATGTAGTGCAGTATATAATCAGATTTTTATGTAAATATAAGGAAATTCATCAGGAATGTATCTAGTAATCCATAAACTCCTCGCGTTGGCATATGGCAGTGATTTTCAACCTTTACAATATTTAACCCCCTTCCAATTAAAAATATTCTGCCAAACCCCTCAACGCGAACTTTAACAAATCTACGTCATCGCATAGGCAACGAATGTAATGATCATTCTGTTAATACAGCTTTGTTGCGAATTGTTGGACGCTGTTTTTAATGTGTATTTTTCGGAATGGAAGACAGTTTTACATGGTTTCCGACAGAAATGTATATTTTGCATAACGAGTATTTCGAACTTACACAAGATTTGAGAACCGAGTTATGCTGATTAAGAAAGCTTCTACTTAATAGACAATGTAGTTTCTTTAAATTTCTTAAAATTAATTGCTTCCTGCACATTTTTCTAACGAATGATTTCTGAAAACAGTTTTCAGACTTTGCGCTCATTAATCGATTTCACACTGGGAAAAAATACGTTCTATTCAATTCAGAATTAATGTTAAACAAGGAATTATGCGTTTCAGCGTTCAGTCTGGAGCATAGTAACTCTAAAAAAATTCCTCCATGGTCCCCTATGCTAACATTGATGCCTCGTCTAATGTTAAGCCTTTTACTTCAAAATCATCATTCTGCACCGAATCTAAGTACTTTCTTCTTGGTCTACCGCGACTCCTCTTACCCTCCGCTGCCCAGCGGAGTCTCTTAGGTAACCTTGTTTCTCCCATGCGTGTAACATGACCCCACCATCTCAGTCTGTTCGCTCTAACTGCTTCATCTACGGTGCTCATTCCCAGCTTTTCTTTGATTTCCTCATTATGGCCAACCTCCTGCCATTGTTCCCATCTATTGGTACCTGCAATCATTCTTGCTACTTTCATATCTGTAACCTCTATCTTATGAATAACGTAACCTGTATTCACCTAACTTTCACTCCCATACAGCAAAGTTGGTCGAAAGATAGAGCGGTGCACTGCTTACTCTCGGTACTGACTTCCTTCTTGCAGAAGAGAGTAGATCTTACCTGAGCATTAGCTTTGCTACACCTCGATTCAAGTGCTTTATGTTGCTATCCTTACCTGAGCATTAGCTTTGCTACACCTCGATTCAAGTGCTTTATGTTGCTATTCTGTGAGACAATACATCTTAGGTACTTGAAACTATCTACCTGTTCTTTGTTTCTCCTATTTGGCACTCAATTTGTTTAAATCACTTTCCCAAAGACATTACTTTTATTTTGGAGATGCTGATCTTCATACCATAGCCTTTACACCTCTTAACGAGCTCTGAAATAATATATTGGAAATTTTCAATCGAATCTGCCATTACAACTATGTCATCTGCATATCTCAAACAATACTTTGTTTTCACCTACTTTAATCCCGCCTTGCCAGTCTACTGTTTTCAACATATGATCCATAAATAGTATGAACAATAGGAGTGACAGGATAGAGCCTTGTCTTACCCATGAAACTACCCTGAACCATGAGCTTAATTTGCCATCTATTCTAAATGCTGTCTAACAGTCTACGTAAAGACCTTTAATTGCCTGCAGAAGTTTGGCTCCTATACCATAATGTTGTAAAACTGGCAATAGCTTTTTCCTAGGAAGACGGTCATAAGTCTTTTCTAGATCTATAAAACATTGATACAATTTCCTGTTACACTCTTAGCACTTCTCCATTATCTGACGTAGGCTACATACCTGGTCTTGAGAGCCTCTAAGAAACACGTCTTCAACTAATACTCGAACTCTCCTTTTAATAACACCTGAGCATATTTTGCCTACAACGCTAATTAAAGAGACCTCAACATTTGTTACTATCTTTTCTGTTTCCATGTTTGGAAATTGGCGTGATTACCGCTTTCGTCCAGTCAGACGAAACCTGTCACGATTCCCAAGCCATTGCAATTATCCTGTGTAACCATTTGAGACTTGATATATATTAAATGTAAATTTCCCTTTTATTAGGCCTATATGTGTTTGTCTTATGGAACCCTTTGTAGTCAGAGGTGCACTGGGCTGGTTACTCTAGTTCACTGGTGCAAGTACTTCCTCGTGTGACAGCGGCCCTAGAGCAAATCTGGGATATAATTTTTCATACAGATTACTTTATCTGTTTCTAAAAAAAATACATGTTCATAACTTTCGTATGTTCAATATTTGTACCTACTTCCCGGACACCCTCTATTTAATCCCAAGTGAAAACACAGATCGAAATATTCAATATGCGTGGCGGTCAAAATTATTCATATTATAACATTGATCCGTCTGGTGAATGATATCCGTGATACCTAGTACAGTTCTTCGACTTTATATGAGTCAGCTGAGATCCAGCCGACAATTGCGTGGTTGTGGTATATCGCCCCAAATTTGCGACTGGATAGGGGATTTCCTGTCAGAGAGGACACAGTTCGTAGTTATCGATGGTAAGGCATCGACTAAAACAGAGGTGATATCGGGCGTTCCGCAGGGTACTGTTATTGGCTAACGTAAGTAGCTCTCTTACGTTGTTTGCAGATGATGCCGTCATTTTCCGTCTAGTAAAATCGTCTGAAGATCAAAAGCAACTGCACAACGATCTGAATATTGTATCACAATGGTGTAAAAATTGGCAGTTGACTCTAAATAATGTGAAGTGTGAAGTTGTCCACTTGAGTACGAAAAGAAATCCTTTAAACTTTGTTTACAAGATAAATCAATGGAATGTGAAGGCCGTAAACTCGACAAAATACCCAGGAATTACTATTTCTTCAGACGTAAACTGGAGAGAACACGTAGATAACGTCGTGGGAAGGCGAACCAAAGACTGCGTTTCATTGGCAGAACCCTTAAAAGATGGGACAGAACTACAAAAGAAACTGCATACACTACGCTTGTCCGTCCATTTTTGGAGGGAGATCCCAGTGTGGGCTCCTTATCAGGTGGGTTTGACGGAGGACATCGAAAGAGCCCAAAGAAGAGCAGCTCGTTTCGTATTGTCACGATACAGGGGAGACAGCGTTACGGAAATGATACAGGATCTGGAATGGGAACCATTACAAGAACGGCGCTTATCTCTGCGGCGTGGGCTACTTACGAAACTCCAATCGCCAACATTCTCCTCCGAATGCGAAAATATATTGTTGACTCCCACTTACATAGGTAGAAATGAACGTCAGAATAACATACGGCCGCGGTGGAACAGTCGAGCGGTCTAAAGCGTCTCGCTGCGGAGCGCGTGGTTGCTCGCCGTTGAGGTTCGAGTGCTCCCTGGGGCATGGGTGTGTGTGTGTTGTCATTTAGATTAGTTTACCTAGGTTTGAGTAGTTTGTAAGCTACGGACTGATGACCACGCAGTTTGGACCGATAGATTTACAAACATTTGAACATGTGAATAAAATACGAGAAATCAGAGATTCAAGTGTTCTTTCTTTCCGCGCGATATTAGACAAAGGAATGGGAGATAGTATAACGGTGGTTCGATGAACTCTCTGCCAGGCACTTAAATGTGATTTGCAGAGTGTCCCATGTAGATGTAGACTCTTGATAGTATATAGCTGTAATTTTAAAGACTAACTGCCACTCATGCGAAGAAATCAGAGCTCGAACGGAGAGATTCAAGTGTTCTTTCTTCCCACGCGTTATTCGAGAATGGAATGGAAGAAATGATCATCAGAATAAAATAAGAGAAATCAGAGCTCGAACGGAGAGATTCAAGTGTTCTTTCTTCCCGCGCGCTATTCGAGAATGGAATGGGAGAAATGATCATCAAAATAAAATAAGAGAAATCAGAGCTCGAACGGAGAGATTCAAGTGTTCTTTCTTCCCGCGCGCTATTCGATAATGGAATGGAAGATAAAATAGTATAACGGTAGTTGGATGAACTCTCTGCCAGCCACTTAAATTTTATTTGGAAAGTGTCCCATGTAGATGTAGTCGTAGACTCTTGATAGTATTCAGCTATAATTTTAAAAAGACTAACTGCCACGCATGCGAAGCCCAGAAAGTTAAACGAGCACCGAAAAAAGTCGAAGAGCACTCGCGTGTCGCGCGAAGACGCGAGTGGGTGCCCGGTAACTCTACGTGGGCGCTGTCGCAGCGAGCGGAAGAGCGAACCGACTCCCCGCCGCTCGCCCGAGAGCGAGCGCGAATCTCTGTCTGCAAGGCCAGCTCCGCGGCCTCCAATGGGGAAGCGGATCTCCCACCTGCCGCATCGGGCTTCCGCGAGAATTCTCTCCCCCGCGACAACCGCAACCCGCGAAGCCGGCGCCGGCCGGAAGCGAGGCGGGCAGCGCAGAGCAGAGAGCAGAGCGCCGTAATGGAACCTGCGGCCTCGCCGCGCACTAGCGGCCCAGCCGTCGCTCTCCGCTGTGGGGCGCGCCGCATGAATAATGTGGCCCGCTAATGGCGCCAACAGGTCGCGCCGCCGCTGCTCGCTCGCTCCACCTGCACGCGCCCTCTCCAATATCCAGCACACCGCCATAATTCACTTACCGCATTTTTCACCGATATTTTTTTTACTCTCTCTCTATCTCTCTCTCTCTCTCTCTCTCTCACACACACACACTCTCACTCTCTGTCAAACTCTCCATCGATCTCGATATACCGTGCTGTGAAATAACGATGCACTGGATTCTCTCCAGCTACCACGCAGGATAAATTGGCCGGTAGATGCGCAGACCGCTGGGCAGAGGCAGTGGTGGGGTTATCGGCCTGAGCAGTGAGTGAGCGCTGGAGGTACAGTGCCGTTCTAAACTTAAGCATACGCTGCATTACCTGCCAGAGTTCTATAAATTCTTTAGGAACCTGACCCTACGATCAAAATGCCGTTATCTAAATAACTCAATGTTATTAATATTTCATTATTTTTATCAATATACTAGCTTAAACCGGCGGCTCCGCTCGCGTGTTGGTTGATTATGATAGATAAGCTATCTTTCAGTAGACTGGTTTTGAAGGATGAAGTGAAATACAATACTTTCTTTAGAAACAAACTGAAAACTATTCCTATGAGATTGAAAAAGTCTATGCACTTACCGTTTATCAAGAAAGTGAGTAGTGTAAATCAAATCACACGTAAAAATGCACTCGTTTTGAAGAATCCAATCACGAAATTCAACAACAATGACTGTAACAATATCAGTATCAATCACTTGATGTAATAAGCGAAACGTCAAATTGATTTTTTTAAAGAGATGTATTATAAGAAATTTCTTTTTTTACTGCTTGATTCATTTATTCTTACATTTCCTTATTCTTATGCTTATCCTTACAGAGAAAGAGCTGAAAACAATGTAGCACGCGAGGAGGTTAGAATATAGGGAGACGCCCTGAAGCTTAAAAAGTGAAACCTGCCGCTGCCATATTGCTAAGTTTTGGAGAAGTGTTCGTATTGCAGAGCTAATGTGTTATGTCACTTAAAACAGGAATAAAACGACCGACAATTTTGGCGTGATGTTCAAAGTGTTAAAACAGTGCAAATTATACGTTAAAAATTACATTTTCAAATATATTATGATCAGTATTTATTACCATTTATTCAAGAAAGTATATTGCTTGAAACTACAAACTTTCCATTGACTGTCAGTGCACTGCATTAGCAGTTAGAGGGTCGACTTAATGCATAGTTCTAACGGAGAAATATCATTCCAAAACTGACAAAGACGGTGGATAGGCTTCAACTGACATATGTGCTTGGCATAGTTAATGCCATCTCCACTTATTCTAACCTCCTTGGTAGCACGCTTAGAACAAAGATATGGTCTGTGGTACCACGTTTCGCTGTATGTAACCTCCTTGCTATAGAGTCGAAAACGTCATCTCTGGCCTTCAGTCCGAATTTTTTTATAATATGACGACTTTCAACTACCATATATCTTCCACCCCCTTATAGCTATCGCCATGGAACTGCTACGGTTTACAACGGGAGACTTCGGACAACAATCACAGACACACCATTCGTTTCCGTTCTGTAGTTTTCGCTGCAGAGCGAAATATTAAGACACACACACACACACACACACACACACACACACACACACACACTCGTAGAATTTTATATACACCGATAACTTTCCATCCCAATATACTCCACCCTATTATCATTATCAACCCTCAAGCAACAATGCCACTAATAAAACCATTTTCAAAGATCATAGAATGAAGGCTTTCACGGCAGGTATCGTCATTACTTGAAGCTTCCGGGCTAAGATGCGGCGGTCTATACATAAAACTTTCCCCTGACGTTTCGCCCTCGTCTGCGGAAGGCATTCTCGGAGGTAAAGCGGAAAGTTTCATGTATGGACCACGGCATCTCAGCCCGGAAGCTTTAAGTCGTTTACAAAGAGTAAATATAATTTTCAAAGAGTAATTATTGTTCCGAATTCCGCGTCATATTCTACAAATTACTAAATATCTATCAGATCTCTATAAAACCGTGCCTAAAACCTTCCTCAGGTATAAATTACTAACTGTACAAATATTTAAGTCTATGCGTTCGGACGTGATAAGCGTACACCGAACAGACTTCACATTAATATATATATAGATAAATAGCTATCCGATCGCCATAAAATCATGCCTAAAGCCTTCCCCGGGTAGACATTAGTAACTGTACAAATTTTTAGCTCTTTATGTCTTGTGGTTCAGACGTGATAAACGTACACCGAACAGATATTCACATTTATAGCTATAGATTAACATTACTTTTTTTTTTTTTTTTTTTTTTTTTTTTTTTTTTTTTTTTTTTGACGACGTTACAGCGTTCAAAGAATGAAATGAATCGTAATTTGCGACCAGTTATGGCTTCACTGTACTAGGTTCAGATGGAATACCAAAGTGCGGCGAATGAAAATTTGTGCCCTGCAGGGATTCGAACCCGGGGTCTCCTGCTTACTAGGCAGACGCGTTGACCACTCCGCCACCGAGGACACAGTGACCAACCCGACTGCTGAGGACTCTTCCTTGCACGTCTGCCGCGGTGGAGTAGCCGAGCGATCTAAAGCACCTCGCTGCGGAGTGCGCGGTTGCTTGCCGTGCAGGTTCGAGTCCTCCCTGGGGCATGGGTGTGTGTTTGTGTTTGTCCGTAGGTTAGTTTACCTAGGTTTAAGTAGTTTGTAAGCTACGGACTGATGACCACGTAGTTTGGTCCGATAGATTTACAGACATTTGAACATTTGAATCTGCACGTCTCCCGCCACACCCAAATCTCCACTCGCCACGCTGTCTCTTTCAAGTCCTCGGGTACGTAACGTTCGCTGAGCGAGCGGTTCTATGTGATAACTAGGTATGGGGCATTGCATTAGAATACTCTAAAAGGAACCTAATTAGTATACAGTCGGGACCGGGAGACTTACTTTTGTTACGTGATTTAAGTTGCTTTAAAACACTAGGAGTAACAAATTCTAAATTACACATGCTACAGATGTTTTTGATACGAATTCTGGAGTACTTGCTTCGTCTTTTATCGCGAAGGAATTTCAGAAGGCTGTGTTAAGCAATTCTGCTTTACCAGAACTGTCATCAGTAGCATCACCCTTACTATCGCGTAGTGAAGGTATTAATTGGGTTTTACCGCTAGTATACTTTACATGTGACCAGAATATCTTAGGATTGGGTGTGTGTGTGTTGTCTTTAGTATACGTTAGTTCCAGTAGTTTGTAAGTGTAGGGACTGATGAGCAATGCAGTATGGTCCCAGAGCTTCACAAATATTTGAACATGTTTGCGGTCAAGTAGACGCGCCGCGAATGACATTGCAATTGAATGGTAAAAATCTGGAAATATGAAATGGATTTTGGGTGTTACTGTGCGCCGGAATTGGCCAAGGGGACAGATTGGCATCAGGGTACAACAAGCGAGTGTTGGAGGTAGTCTAGCCGCTCACGAGAAGGCGAAGCATGCGGCCTCAAGCGACGGTCTGCATGACAATGCGAGCAATGACAGCGCTCACGTGTATCTCGTACTGTTTTCACTGGCCGGTATTACGTTTTGTGGTTAGTTAGCATAGGGATAGGAACATGTGCCCTGCTGCCCTGTTGCGAATGTCCCCTTTGCAAATGTCAGAGCATAGTAAAACCCAAAAGTCCACTTCATATTTCCACATTTTTACCATTCAATTGCATTGTCATTTATTGGCATAGGAACATCCGGAAAACTAATTCATGTTTGTAGCTCAGTGTATGACAATTTGCTCGAAATATTTTTCCTCGTTTATGACTCAACCTCTATATCGATTTCGTCGACAACTGGGGTCCATTGCATGAAAGGCCACTAGCTAGGTACAACATAGTTAACACTCATAAAAATATCGCCTCTAATGAACACGATGTCGATAGGACTTTAAACACTAAATTTCTGTCCTTTTCCATCAAACTTTCTACACTCCTGGCCAATGGCCTCGTATCAATAGCAGTTAAGATGACAGGCATCTTAACCGTCTCGATAGCTGAGTCAAGAGATGGGGATGTTGGCAAGACAAAACCACCTGTACGAACAGTTCAACGACGTTTGAAGCAGCATGGACTAACAGCTCGGAGACCATGGCTGCTTTTACCTTTGACACTGCATAACAGACAGGAACGCCTGCGATGGTGTACTCAACAACGAACCTAGGTGCACGAATGGTAAAACGTCATTTTTTCCGATGAATGACGGTTCTGTTTACAGCTTCATAATGGTCTCATCCGTGTTTGGCGACATCGCGGTGAACGCACATTGGAAGCGTTTATTCGTCATCGCCATTCTCGCGTATCACATGGCGTGATGGTATGCCATTGGTTAGTGGTCTCTGTCACCTCTTGTTCGCGTCGACGGCACTTTGAACAGTAGCCGTTACACTTCAGATGTGTTAAGACCCGTGGCCCTATCATCCATTCGATTCCTGCGAAGCCCTACATTTCAGCAGGATAATGCACGACTGCATGTTGCAGGCCCTGTACGGGCCTTTGTGGATACGGAAAATGTTCGACTGCTGCCCTGGTCAGCAAATTCTCCAGATCTCTCACCAATTGAAAACGTGTCGTCAATGATGGCCGAGCAACTGGCTCGTCACAATACGCCAGTCACTACTCTTGATGAACTATCGTGTTGAAGCTGCTTGGGCATCTGTACCTGTACACGCCATCCAAGCTCTGCCCAGTCGTATCAAAACCGTTATTACCGCCAGAGGTGGTTGTTTCGGGTACAGGATCTGTGCAGCCAAATTACGTGAAAATGTAATTACATGTCAGTCCTAGTATAATGTATTTGTCCAATGAATACCCGTTTATCAGCCGCATTTCTTCTTTGTGTAGGAATTTTGATGGCCAAGAGTGTAATTAATGGCTATGGTAGTCTACTACGCCAAATAATTATGAAAGCATAAAGCTTTCTGCTTAATTATGTTGCTGCAATGCTGTTAGGTGTCGGTCTGTCTGATTTTACAGCTAATAAAGTTCTCACACATTCGCACCACGGATTGCCGTTACAAGCACTGTACACTCGAGATACACAGGGATACAGCACCGGGTCCCCTGCAGTGCGTTGCACTGTGATTACTCCCAGTGTAACCGAACCAATAACGGTGGAGTGAGTGGAGTGAGTGCCAGCCACCGGAGTGATTTCCGCGGCCAGTCGTCATCGCCACGGCGCCCACGTCTGTCCTACCGACGGCCCAATATCGAGCGCGCCTTCCGCCCCTGCGACGCCCACTTACCGGCAGCCTGGGCGCTGTCTGTTGGCAGCCCTGCGTCTGCACACACCGCCGTACCTGTTGAACACACGGCTCTGCTGGCGAGCCGGAGCGGGCCACACGCTGACACCTGTAACGAGACATGGCGAGGCCCACATACGCCATGGGACGTCTAAATAATTCACCTACAGTGGCTTCTCACGCATTTTAGGCACTTAATTGTTTTAGTTCATAATGATACGAAGCAAGAGGGAAGAATCACGAAAGTAATGACTATCGCTGCACTGTTATTATTGTTGTGGTCTTCCTTCCGCAGACTGGTTTGTTGCAGCTCTCCGCGCTGCTCTGTCCTGTGCAATCCTCTCCATCTGAGCCGCGGTCGAGTAGCCGAGCGGTCTAAAGCACCTCGCTGCGGAGCGCGCGGTTGCTCGCCATGGAGGTTCGAGTCCTCCCTGGGGCATGGGTGTGTGTGTTGTCCTTAGGTTAGTTTACATAGGTTTAAGTAGTTTGTAAGCTACGGACTGATGACTACGCAGTTTGGTCCGATAGATTTACAGACATTTGAACATTTCTCCATCTGAGAATACGTACGGCAACCTACATCCTTTTGAATCTGGTTAGTATATTAGTCCCTCGGCCTTTCTCTACGATCTGTACCCCGCATACTTCCTTCTAATACTAAGCTTACGATTCCTTTATGTCTCAGGATGTGTACCACCAACTTATGATTTCTCTTAGCCAGGATATTTCAGAAACTTCTTTTCTCCTGAATTCTGTTGCGCACCTCCTCATTAGTTACGTGACCTAAGCATGTAATCTTCATCATTCGTCTGTAGCACCACATTTCAAAAGCTACTATCATCTTTATGTCTGAACTCCTTATCGTCCACTATTCACTCCCATGCAGTGCTACACTCCAGACAAATGCTTTCAGAAAGGAATTACTAATATTTAATATTGGATGTGAACAAATTTCGCTTCTTCAGAAACGCTTTTCTTCCCATAGCCATTCTGCACATTACATCTTCTTTACTTCGGCCATCAGAAGTTATCTTGCTACCAAAATAACAAATCTCATCTACTATTTTTATTGTCTGGTTAACTAATTCAATTCCGTTAGCATCTCTTGATTTTCTGATTCTACATTCCCTTACCCTCGGTTTACTATTGTTAATGTTCTTCTTATACCTTCAAGACAATGGCGATTCCATTTAATTGCTCTTTGAGGACGTTCGCTGTCTCTGACAAAATTACTATATCAGTAAACCACAAGGCTTTGTTGATTTCAACCTGAACAATCTTCGGTGAATTATAGTTTGCCGACGGCGGTGGCCGAGGGAACTAAGGCGCTCCAGTCACGGTCTGCACGGTCTGTCCTCTTCCACTCCCAAAGAGAACGAGGAAAAAAAGAATGCTTATATTCCTCTGTACGAGCCCTAATTTATCTTATCTTCTCTTTGTGATCACTACGCGAAATATAAGTAGGCGGCAGCAAGATCGTACTACACTCAGCTTCAAATTCCGGTCCCGTAAATTTCTTCAACAGAAATTCACGAAAAGAACGTCGTCTTTCCTCCAGCGATCCCCAATTGAGTTGTTGGAGCATTTCCGTGACACTCGCGCATTGGTCGAACCTACCGGTAACAAATGTAGCTGCTCGCCTCTGAACCGCCTCTATGTCTTCCTTTAAACTGATCTGCTGCGGGTCCCAAACACTTGAGCAATACTCAAGACGTGGTCGTACAAGCGTTTTGTAAGCAGTATCCTTTATAGATGAAGTACATCTTCCCAAAATTCTCCCAATAAAACGAAGTTTTCTGTCCGCCTTACTCACAACTGTCCTTTCATGTTCGTTCCATTTCATATCGCTCTGCAATATTACGCTTAGATATTTGAACGTAGTATGCATCAATATGCATCAGTAATCTCACTAATAATGCAGTATTCGAACACTATGTGATTGTTTTTCCTACTCATGCGCATCACATTTTTCTACATTGACAGCTAGCTGCAATTCTTTCCACCAAGTAGAGATTTTGTCTAAATCATCCTGTATGCTATTACAGTCAGTTAAATACGACACCCTCCCATCATCAGCAAACAGCCGCCAATTACAAATTACTCCGTCCATCAGATTATTTATGTAGACAGAAAATAATAGCGGTCCTATCACACTCCCCTGGGGCACGCCTGATGATACACTCGTCTCTGATGAACACTCACCGTCGAGAACAACGTACTGCGTTCTATTACTTAGGAAGTCTCCCAGCCAGTCACAAATCTGCGAACCTATTCCATAAGCTCGTATCTTCGTTAGCAGTCGGCAGTGTGGCACCGCGTCGAACGCCTTTTTGAAGTCGAGAAAAACACAATACGCCTGTTGCCCTTCATCCATGGTTTTCAAGATGTCGTGTGAGAAAAGAGCAAGCTGAGTTTCACATGAACGATGTTTCCTAAACCCGTGCTGATTCATACAAAGTAGCTTTCCCGCCTCAAGGAAATTTACTATATTCAAACTGAGAATCTTCTCAAAAATTCTACAGGAAACTGATGTCAACGATAATGGCCTGTAATTATTTGGGTCAGTTCTCTTTCCTTTCTTATAAACTGGAGTCACCTGCGCTTTTTTCCAATCACTAGAAACTTTGCGGTGAATTATAGATTCGCCATAAATGCAAGCTAAGTAAGGGGCCAATGCCGCAAAATACTCTTTGTTATACCGAACTGGTATTCCATCCGGACCAAGGGACTGTTTTGTATTTACCTCTCTCAACTGCTTCTCTACCCCAGAATTACCTATTACTATGTTCTCCATTTGAGAGTTAGTAGGTTGATCAAATGATGGTACATTTGTGCGATCCTCCTACGTGTAAGATTTCTTAAAGGTTAAATTTAGATCTTCAGCTTTCCATTTGCTTTCTTCTATTACTGTCTCGGAATGATCAACGAGTGGCCGTTTCTGATTGGTCGGCGCCCGTCATCAATGCATCATGATATAAATAGATAGTGTACCTGTCTGATATGAGGGCATCACTTCCCACTCATAGGAACATAAAAAACTCATCACATTTCTCTGGCAGCAGGCTGAAATGAGTGTGCTTCAGATGCAGCTGTTGCAGACATTGACGGAAGCTTTGACCCCTACACAACAGCTCTGTAAGCTAAATATACGCTGCCCTAAACATCTGTGCTGGCAGAAGGTCGTGGAAGACTATTTTCAGAACAGCGAGGCTGATCCGCTGTCATTAGCTGCCTGCCTGATACACGTCACATCCGCGCGCGCCGGGTTGCCTACGTATTGACAGGTAGGCGGTGTTAGACAGCTAGCGGATAGACCCGCGCGTCCAGTCGTACCTCTGTGCTGTTTAACCATTTCACATGTCTATACAGTAACGCTTACGTAATCAGTCTACGAATTTATGGCACAGTTGGTTTTCCAGTGGTATTAATTTCCTGTTGGTTTTCATAGCTGTCGAAGTTGAGAAGGTATCTAAATTAATGCTGTCCTTTCTGATCCATACTCTTTGTATTCAATGAGTCAGTCATCTCATGTATCAATAGGGTTTCGTTTATACTTACATACTTTCCGTTTCCAGAGAACAATCGTCTTCTGTATGTCATATTCCAAAAGTTAACCACACTTATAACTTTGTCATTATTCACGATCAAATCTTGTTGCGTGCAGGAGACGTCGATATTTGTGCAGATAAGCAAATGGTCTAGTGTCTGAACTATTCTGATTCAGAGTCCTCCATCTCTCTCTGTATATATAAAAGCGAAAGGACAATCATTCACTCACTCACTCACTGACTAAACACAAAATCTCGAAAACTACTTCATCTATAAAGTTGAAATTTGGCAGGAATGTAGTTTATAGGTAGAAGACATCAGTAAGAAAGGATTTTGCGATTGGGCCGATATCTCAGAAGATATAACATCATAAACAATGAAAACTTCCCCATCTTGCAGCACATGACAGTGTAACTTCATCAGTTCACTATTTGACAAAGAGAGCACTTTGCGACTCGCAACAAACTTTAAGCATAATTTCAAACCTTTAGGAAACTCTTTCTCGCTGACAACCAAAGCAAAAGTATGAAAGGAAAAAAGTTTCTCGGTTACTACTTTTTCTGCGTTCATGCAGTAAAATTATGGCATTTAGCATGACGTTACAATTTATCACACATACACTATTAATTGTATGCGCGAGAAAAGTTCCAGACGGTATACAAAAATATCGCTGAACGCATGTTTTAAATTTTTTTCTTAGTACGACACACAGTTCCTGAAATGTGGAGTAATAAATAATTAGGTTCATGAAAAATCGCCTCATCACGCATGACGTTGTGACTTACTACGTCTTTCCTACTATATTCGCGACATATTTTGCAGACATTTTACATATACACCATTGGTTGAACCTTCGAAATAATGTTGTATTACGACATATAATTCAGGTGCTACGATGTCAAAGACAATGAAATGCATGAAAATTCGCACTAATACGCATGAGGTTGTAATTTACTGCGTCTGAACTACCAGCTCCATTTACATTTCGTAGGCAGTTTCCTAATACTCCACTCTACGAACCTGGTAAGTAATGTTTTCTTAGGACACACAGTTCAGGAGATATCTCTCTATATATAGACTACTGCACCTATTAAGCAGAAATTTTACCGCTATGTAGTTTATAAGCAGAAGACGCCTGCTAAGAAAGTATTTTGCAATACAATAGAATTAATGTGCATGGTGGAGGATACTTTTCCTACAGACTGACGAAATCTACAGTTCATTCCGATCTTCACGAAATTTTGCACGCTTAACCTTCAAAACCAGAAGAAGGTCGCCATCTACTTAAAGTTTCATACAGTACATGGGGAAGGGTACCTTGCAACATAAAAAAGGATCCCTAAATACAATGGTCGCTGCAGACTTGACAACGGCTCGACTGATTTCACAGATTTTATCCCCCTTAGCACAAGTTTTGTATGAAATAAAACTGGAAAATTTGAGAACAACAAAGTGCGTTTTTTAATGTGACCCTTTGTTCCTGTTGCATACAAATTTATAGTTTTGTTCCGATATTGATGAAATTTTGCACACTTACCTTAAACACAAGGGAAATGTCACCGTCTGTATAAAATTTCGTTCAGTGCATGGTGGAGGGTACCTAACTTGCGGTCTTTGACAAAATGCATAGTTTTTTGCTCCGATCTCGATTAACTACTACACACATGACCTTTCAATCAAAAGGAAGGTCACTGGATACTTACATGTTTTTATGGTACATGACAAAAGGTACCTTGCAAAAAACTTTGCCAAGCTAATAAAAAGAGCTTGTGAACTGGTGTAGGGTGCAAGCTGCCAGTTACAACGCGAACTGACTCATTCAGCGCAACATCCACTTGTTTAGCATGTGAGGAGGCTTCCTATATTGGAGCTGCGTATTCACCTGCAGCAAAATATAGTGCCATAACTTCCGGCTTAGCTCCCCACGTTGATCCCGTCAGTTTTCGAACGGTACAGTTCCTCTGACTAATCTTTCGCTTCAACATTTGGCAGTGTCGCCTAAACCTGAGACTTCTTTTTAGTTTGATACCAAGGTAAGTAGGATTAGCACAATGCTCCAGACCTATCCTTGCCATACAATGTTGAACTGCCTGTTGGATTCCTTGTTTTGAAAATGAAAGGAAAATACCTGTGTTTTTTCTGGATTTAATCTTAGATGGTTTTCGTCATAATACTGAGCAAGCCGGCCGCGGTGGCCGAGGGGACTGAGGCGCTCCAGTCACGGTCTGCACGGCCACTACCGTCGGGGGTTCGAATCCCCCATCGGGCATGGATATTTGTGCCGTCCTTAGTCATAGCTAGTTCATAAGTAGTTTGTAAGTTTAGGGACTGATGACCCCGTAGTTAAGCTTAACAAACATTTCACTTTTCAATACTGAGCAAGGGTTTCTAAGGCTGATGTCAGTGCCCCTTTCACTTCTTAAAAAATTCTCCCCTGGACCCAAATCGATGTATCATTCGCATAAATAAAACACGCTACACCTTCGAGCTGTGGCAGGTCATTTGTATAGATGTTATACGGAAGAGGTAATAGTACACTGCCTTGAGGTAACCCGTTTTTCTGGTCTCTCCAGCGGCTTTTGTTTCCTTGTAAAGTAACATGTGCGCCTCTGTTGCACAGTGGTAGAGTGCCAGACTACAAATCCAAAGGTCGCGAGTTCGATTCCTGGCAGGTCCTGGGATTTTTATGTCACTTTCCACTTCTTTCACCTCTGGCAGTATTTATCATGTGAAAAATACCGAGTAGCACCGTGGCTCGGAACCCACGTTAAACTGTAGGCCCCCCTATAACTGGCTGGGTAAGTCAGTTCCAAGATCGGAGAAAGGCAACGGCATACCACCTCCAAGCAGGACCATGCCTAGTAAAGCACTATGGTGTTCAAACCAATCTTCGGATTGTTGACTGCTTTACCTTATAAAACCTTCTCTTTAGGAGCATGGCCTTTACAATACTATTCAGTCGGAAATCATTAGTAAGCAATTTATGGCGATTTACTATGTTATAGGCAGCAAGTAAGTCTATAAAAACTGCTTTTGTCTCCATTTTCTTCTCATAACAGTTCTTTATGGATTGGGTTAAGTTGAAGATCTGACTTCACCGTAGTTTCCATGGTCTGAAGTCCTCCTGTTCAGGTATCAGCTTCTCATCGATGTTGCTTACTGTTCTTTCAAGAATCATTCTCTCGATAACCTTGCATAATATACAAGAGAGACTGGTCGGAAATTACTTGGCTCTGTCGGCTTTTTCCATGGTTTAAGCAATACCATCACTTGAGATTTTCTCCAAAGCTTTTGAAACTACAGAGTCATAGTGCACTTGTTAGTCATCTCAACTTACCATTTACATGTAATTGGACCAAAGTGATTTATTTGCTCTTATCTCTGATTTCGGTTGTGAATTTGTTGTATCAACGATCTATTTTGTTCCATAGCATTCTTGTTGGGTATCGTAAACAATGTACAAAGTACTATACATAAATTAAAATTAAATCTGTTCTTTAATAATTGCATCAATTGAGAACACCTGGACCAATTTGACCAACACTTTTTTCTAAACGTTCTTAATAGTCTCAATGCGGTTTTGGGAGGAAGAAATTGGAAAATTTGCTCGGGAAATTTGAAATATTCAAGAAAAAATGCTTCGCGATAGGCATACAGGAATAATGCAGCATCGGAACATTTAGCTGCTGCTGATGGAGAGCTTCCAATGTCCCAGTATGATACAAGATGAAAGGAATGTGATTCAACTACTTTGCTTCTCTAGATCTTATGACAAAAAATCCGTTGGTTCTTTTTCTTAAAGTTCTTTCGCATTGATAAGGCTGTACAGATTCAGTAGGAAGTACACTGCTGTCAAGTTGTACAACTGTATAGGAGACGAGCGCAGCATTACGTCGAAATGCAACTGTAAACTGTTACATGTAACGCTTTAAATTCCTACTGTATTCCATACAGGTAGAAGATGCGTGGAATTCAAAACTATTTTAATGCATATTAAATAGATAATTGATACAAATACGTGGTCTGTCTCGTATAAACCTTTTCGATATTCTGTCTCGTCATTTTAGACGATAAAATAATAAAATAAATTGCTGTTTTAAACGAGTTACAAACGCATTACCCTTGGGCTAGTACATATTAATTGACAAACCGGTACGTAAACCGTTAGATACATCAATACTGAAGTAGCCTCTCCCAATTTAATTAATATTTGCTATCAGGAAGGTGGCTTCAACTTGGATGAAACAGTACATTTCAGTGTTTTATAAAATATCTTGTCACTGCACCCAGATAAAATTAAATGAGAATAATTGGGAATTGTGGACTAGCATATGGACTAGACATCAAACTCAGTAAGTCCAAACTCATGTTAATTGATCGAGAACAACAGATCCAGCTCACAGGTCAATTAAAGGAACTGGAAGCCGTGCAGTACTTCACCTATCTTGGGTCAACCATCTGCAGCACGGGTAGTTGTGAAGAGAAGAAGACGGATCACGCTAGGACGAATGGCTATGAAGAAACTCACGAAGATCTGGTAGAGCAGAGCAATAACAAATAGCACAAAGATCCGGCTAGTTGAAACACTCGTGTTTTCTATCTTCTTTTATGGCTGTGAATCATGGACACTCAAGGCCAGAGACAAACAACGCATTGATGCGTTTGAGCTTTGGTGCTGGCGTAGGATGCTACGCATAAAATGGACCGAAAGAAGAACAAACGTTTCCATTATTGAATAACTGAATATCTCCAGACGCCTTTCTTCTCGAGTCGACGAAAAAATTCTCCAGTTCTTTGGCCATATTGTGAGAAGAGACGGAGAAAACCTAGAAAAAATAATCTTACAAGGAAAGATCGAGAGCAAAAGACCAAGAGGAAGAGCAGCGAGCAGATGGATAGACCAAATCAAGAAGATCTCCGGTCTACCTCTTCAGCAGGCACGAGAGAAGCTGACAACCGTCCGGGATGGAGACGCTCGGTTCATGGTGTCACGACGCTCAGCAATGAGCACAACGACTTATTGTGGTGTCGCACAAGTATGGAGTGCGCGCCACGTACTTTCGCCGCGCGCCGCCATGCACGCACGACGTGGCGTTCTTACGACACCAGCCACGAGCGCCCTCTGCTGCAACTCCGCTCGTGGCCACGACTGCTGCATCGGCCACTTGGGAATGAGATAGGCACCTGTTAAGACTTGGCTATCGGATAGGCACTAGGAATCATCAGTAGGCAGGCCTCTATCTAAGCTATGTATCAACATTTTACTAGTCTGCTGCTCTCCAAGATAAATATTGTACCATCTCTATGAAATATATATCTCGTTCTATTTGACTCTAGTCACACGCACACGCGTGCATCCTATTTTCCTGTGTCGGTCTCTCTCTACTCGGCCTCCGACACCCAGGGCAACCGGCGGAAACGAGACACAAAAGTAGCAAATTCAAATGTTCAAATGTTTGTAAAGTCTATGGGACTTAACTACGGGGTCATCAGTCCCTAAACATACAAACTACTTATGAACTACTTACGAACTAGGACGGCACAAATATCCATGCCCAAGGGGGGATTCGAACCCCCGACCGTAGTGGCCGTGCAGACCGTGACTGGAGCGCCTTAGTCTCCTAGGCCACCGCGGACGGCCACAAAAGTAACGACGAGGATGGGATACAAAAGTGGCGACGAGGATGGGATACAAAACTTATGAATTATGAATTGTTTCAGATTGATTTGCATTTTGGCTAATGTTTATTGCAGTAAACTCGTTGATCTATATTTGCAAATGTATTTGAGAGTTTATCCAAATCAAAGACTTGGTTTGCAACAATAATCAACAGAGGTAAATGACGCAGAGGGGGAAAACGAGAAGTATCGGAGACGAGCAAACATTGAGACGTACAGAAAAAGATGGGTGTTGAGTGAGGGAGACTTTAGAACGACAATCTGGAGGCTAACATTTCGGCCATTTTCGTAACAGGCGTCTTCTTCCTTTCCTCCCTCTTCTTGCTCTTGCTAGCCCCCCTTTCGATTCGCTATAATCCTCTTTGACGTTAGCTACTTGCTGTCTGACGTCTTTTATATTTGAGCACAATTTTCTTAATTAAAATTTCTTTTTTTCTCAAGGGATAGAAACGAGAGAAAAAAGAGACAAATTACTTCAAAGAATAAGCTGAGTGCTGAGTGTACAGTTCCATACCGTAGTGCTGTGTGAAAAGTCAAGTTAGACAGTAAGTAGGGTTTCGTATTAATACATAATTGAATTATCAATCTCTTTAATCCATGGTAAGTACAAAGTAATGGAATGGTTGGACAGTAGGAAAATGATCAATCTCGGATGGCTAGCTCTGGTTGTTGTACAGTTTTTCCGTTGTATCAGTACTGCCTCGTAATCACTTTACGTTGTTTCTTCGTACCCCTTTTTCGACGTGGTCGAATATCTCGCATTCAGTCGGTACTCAGGTTTTTCGATTTTGATGCGAGCTCACATATGACTTGTGTTCTCTATAGTTCACTGCAAAAATATGTATATCAGCCGTGAGGCGACGTATTTCACTATGTTGTTATTTTAAATTTTATCTCTTGCAACGCCAACGAGTGTTTCGTAGCGCTCACTACCAAAGGGGATATACATTTTTGGCCCAATTTAGGTTACGGTACTAACACTAAAAGTGGGCGTTTGCTATCGTCTTTTGACAGTTTAAAATTTAAATGAAAATAACAGCTTAACTATTCATCTGACACGAAAATTGAATAACAGAACTTGTAGAGGAGAAAATTCTCTACGACTTTGTTCCCTTATGTTTTTTTTTTTTTTTTTCATATCTCGTATCGTTTCAGAGCTATTTGCATAAATAACGACGGTTTTGGGATGTCTGTCTACCTGTCTGTCTGTCCGTAACGTGTTCCCAGTTTTTAAGACGAACCGTTCAACCGATCAGCACCAAATTTTACAGACATAATTGTAGGCTGTCTGGGACCAGAATCTCCGTTTTTCAATTTTTTTAGGACCAAAGTACGGTAGTAATACAAAAAAGCTGTTTGTAATATAATTGTAATTGCACGAACCGTTCATCTGATACAAAAATTGAATAACCTAATTGGTAGAGGGGACAATTCTCTACAACGTCGCTCTATTATGTTTTTTTCATATCTTGCATCGTTGCAGATATATTTGCAAATATAACGGAGATTTGACGATGTCTGTCTGTCTGTAACGTGTTCGCACGTTTTAGGTCGAACCGTTCAATCTTTCGGCACCACGTTTTACAGACATAATTGTTGGCTACCAGAGCCCAGAACCTCGCTTTTTCAAATATTTCTGACACGAAATACGTTATTAATACCAAAAAACCGTTTGCAAATAAACCATTCATCTGACGTGAAAATTGAATAACCGAATTTGTAGAGGAGAAAATTCTCTACAACTTTGTTCCCTCATGGTTTTTTTTCATATCTCGTATCGTCTGAGAGATATTTGCAAACATAACGGAGATTTGACACCCTTCATTGAATTAACGAAAACCAGCCGTTCGGAGATATCACGTGACATTTCTCGCCCAGAACTCTCTCTGGCATACGCAATCTTGCGTTGCGTATTTCATTATTTTCTTATTGTAACTTAGACATTGTCATTTCAAAGCAATGGCGCACTGAAGAATTAATAAAAACACGTCGTTCTTCGTACGATAAATGATAATCTAGTGCCTTAAAATGCCATATTAGCATCAGTTAACTACGGCCATGAATAGTGTGAGATTAAAGAATGCAACTTTCGGTTATTATCCGTAGCGTAGTGGGCAAGGCGTTTGTCTGTAACGCTCTAGGTTAGTGGTTTGGAACCCACCACTACTTAATGTTTTTTTTTTCCTGAGAGAGTTTCAGACACACTTATTAACTAATTTTTTATTATTTATATTATTATTCTGGTCCAAAATGTTTGCAAAAACTTATAAAACTACAAATATAAAGTGGGTCGTAAAACACGTCAGTGCGATTTTTTTCGGGTTGGTTGGGGTGTGGAGGATTGTATTCATTTTCACCATAAGAAAAGAGAAAAACAATAGACAACGTAATTAATTGTGGTTGATTTATACCAGTGGTGCACAACCCAAAAGTAGTGATGGGCCAAACCAAAACTGTAAACTGCGGGCCATAGTAAAATTATTGGTCATGGAAAAACATTCTTCAAAATTAATAAAAAGCAATCAAAATTATTCCGATTATTAATTTTTAATCTAATATATAAAAATGAATGTTTGTGTGTTCGTATTTTATGCGCGGCCGTACCGTTCAGACGAGTGATATGAAACTTCGTCAACATGTTGCTTGCACTTTCGCGATGGTCATAGGCACCATTAAATGACTGTACGACGAATAGTTTAGGAGCTATGACGTGCCGCGGTGGAGTAACCGAGTGGTCTAAGGCGCCTCGCTGAAGAGCGCGCGGTTGCTCGTCGTCGCAGGTTTGAGTCGTCCCTGGGGCATGGTTTCGTGTGTTTTCATTAGATTAGTTTAGCTTAGTTTTATTAATTTGTAAGCCCAGGGATTAATAACCAAAGCTGTTAAGTCCCATACATTTACAAACATCAGATATGAAGTAATACACAATGAAATGCACGGAAAAGTGCTGCATCATGCGACTTCTGGTTCTAAACCACACTACCGCTTTCAACCAAATTTGATACACATATTCCTTACACGAGGTAACTATTGACGTACGGCTACGAACTGCTTACGACATATAGTTATTGAGATATGACAACATTAACAATTATATGTTTAAAAACCAGTGACATCATGCGACATGCGAAGAAGAACACTTTATTCATACTAAAATCTTCACGACAATTTGGACATAGATTTTCAAAACAAGAGGAAGGTCACTGTCACATAAAAATTTGGATGATGCATAACGGAGGATACTTTACATATGGACTTCGTCAGATTCTACAGTTATATATTTTTAAATATGATTTAACAATTCAGTTTATCAGTGTTGTATTAATATATTCAGATTACCTACAATCATTTCAATTAATTAACGTTACTAAACAGCTAATTTTCAGATATCGGCGAAGTTTAGAATGAAATAAAATTTCTAGCAGCTCTCTCTGGAAGTTACGTTACATTTTTCAGAGTGATAATAATCAAAGAAACAATTAAAACGTAAATATTGTTCACATCAAGTGAATATTATGTAAGCAATTTAAGTAAAACAATTTTTTTAATATGCTTCAATGGAAATCATATTTCATGCAGATTTTTAAATGACGGTTTTTGTGGCTGTCAGATTTGATGCATACCAAGCGTACCGAATCATTGGGGTGAAAACCACCAGCAGTAGGAATTTGTTGTTACCAACGAATAGTTTTCATGCGAGTTTGAAAATAAATCTAATATATAAAAATTAATATTTGCATGTCTTTTTGTTCGTATTTTATGCACGGCCATACCGTACATCCCATTGCGATAAAACTGCTTGACTCTAAATACTAAAATTAACTTCATATTGTGCATGGTAGAGGGAGCTTTACAATTAGTTATTTCGTTACTTCCGCCTTCTCGCTCAAATGCTTCGACGGAAATGAATGAAATTCGGAACAGAGGTAGCTTATACCCTGATTAATGCATGGGATACTTTTCGTAAAATGTTTGTATAGCTTATGGGACTTAACTACGGGGTCATCAGTCCCTAAACTTACAAACTACTTATGAACTCACTAATACTAAGGACAGCACAAATATCCATGCCCGAGTGGGGATTCGAACCCCCGACCGTAGTGGCCGTGCAGACTGTGACTGTAGCGCCATCTACACGCTGATACAGCTGGACGGAACAGAATGAAATGTGGAATGAAGGTAGCTTATACCCGGAATTTACGTATGCACTACCTTTCGTAAGCCTCCGTAGGTGCATGGCGGAGGGTACGTTACAACAAACATCTAAATTGTTTGACTACCATGAAAGTCACCATATAGATGTGTTTTCATGAAGGAGATTTTTAAAATCTGCATACCAGTGAATTTGACACGGTGGAGGGTATCTTGCAACTTTGACAGCATTTGATCTGTCAGCATGTTCAAAATTTAAATATCAGTAAATCTATCGGACTCAACTTAACCTAAGGACAACACACACACCCATGCCCGTGTGGGGACTCGAGGCCCCAACGGCGAACGGCCGCGCGCACTACAGCACGGCGCACCAGTGCGCAAGGCTAATCCGCCGCGTCCTGTCAGCATGAAACTTGGCGCATATGTTCATGTTTTCACATATAGGAGGGAGAAGCTAACTTTCGTAGCTACTTCAGCCAATCTCTTTGTTTACTTGAAAAACTGCTGTTGAAAAGACAAAGATTTTAGCAGATTAAACGCATTGATTTCCTCCTCGTCATTGTCCAACTTCGCCAAATCAGCATGTTTTGACTCAAAATTGCGTAGAATATTATATTCTTTTACAAGTGCGACTGATTCGTGGCAAACCAAACAAAGTAGTTTACTATTGTACAGTATAAAAAGTACTTATTTGTCAACTCTGTGTTAAACACTATGTTCAGACAAGATTTTTCGCTCGCGGTTGTTGTCGCCCATTCTTTTTCGCCAGCCTTAAGTAAGTATTAAGAATTAATACTCGTATTTCTCTGAGCATTCGCCAGAAATTAGATATTGTGAGACGATTTAACCACAGGACACAGACAGTGGTACAGTACTTCGGCCGTTTTTCTTTTTTTAGCAATCTTGAAGTACTGGAACCATAACACTTCTACACGTCGGTTTAACGTGCAACAGTTACATGCAATGCTTGCTTATGTGTCTTTGTCTGTCTGGGATAGCTGTCAAAGAAGCGTCTCCCAGCCAAAGTCATCACACGGGTACGCATACCACCTGTTCAAATGTTCAAATGTTTGTTAAGCTTATGGGACTTAACTACGGGGTCATCAGTCCCTAAACTTACAAACTACTTATGAACTACTTACGAACTAGGACGGCACAAATATCCATGCCCGAGGGGGGATTCGAACCCCCACCGTAGTGGCCGTGCAGACCGTGACTGGCGCGCCGCAGTCCCCTCGGCCACCGCGGCCGGCTATTTTATGAAGATCAACTAACGAGTAAGTAGGGTCTGCAACCTATGTAAATCTTGTTGCGCTCACGTAACAACAACAACACAGATGTTTTACCAAGTGGCATGCACCTTACTGCCAATATTAAAATACAATGTTCGTTTATTATCTCTGAAGTTTACTCAGAATGTAATTAAAAATTTTGGAGTACACATTGTCAATTAAAACTTACATATTTTTGATTAATTTTAACAAAAAAATTCCAGCCATTTTCGAAATCTGTTAGAAGACTTCAATGAAAAAAATAAATAATTTGCGAACTTTAAAAAAATAGTTTCAGTGGCTTTTTAGGAATATGAACATCCTCTACCACCTGCAACTACCATCCCCGCCTGATATTGCAACGGTTGATACAAATTTTTCAATTATTTTGCAGTGAATATTTTCATTGCCTCAATTTGGATCCTACAACTACATCCTACAATTTGGATGGCTTCAAAATGTCATCACAATCAATTCCCTGGTTTAACAGAGTCTAAGCTGCACCAGTTTCTAATTTCGTAACTATGAGACTCATGCGCCTTTACTAATAATATGACGTCACATACAAAGCAATAAATGCCACACAGATTAATGCCCATACGATCTACGCGTTTTTAAGACAACTATTGCTTACGGTTTATTAATCTCGTAGTTATTAGCGTTTAGGAACTGTCGGTATATAGTTACAGAAAAGAGTTCGGACGAGTGAATAGACGCTTTCATGTCAAAGTAAAGCCATTTTTAAGTCCAATCGGATGCAGTCACAAATTATTATATCGAAGCCTGCTTTTTTCCTCTCTCCCTGGTACAACTCTGTCAGTGATACTGTCTTTCAGTACAAATTAGCACTAATATGAAATTTGAAATTTTCGCAGCGAATCAAATGTTCAAATAATATCGGGTTTGCATCCGGTCGTCGTAAACTTCATTCCACAATATTTCAACTGGAGACCTATCAGTCATCTTCAGGTGAGCCAACAGCGACTGTTGACTCACCTGATAATGACTGGTAGGTATCCAGTTGAAATATCGTGGAATGAAGTTTACGATGACCGGATGCAAACCCTAAATCTGTTTGACTAAGCGCTGATATGTTCACATGCCAAAGCTTTTGGCGAAAGAGTTGGAAGGAGGAATGACGCAGCTATTCCTGCACTTTTCTTTTTGAAAACAACACGCTCTTTACATCTGAGAACAGCTGCATTTTTCTTCTGTTCTTCATTTAATACAGCAAAATGTACTCTGTGTGCAATGTGTTTCGGCTGGTAGTATAGACTAACTGCCATATACCTTGTGTCCAATTTTCATTGAGGGCGGAGATACAACTGTGAGAATGAAACTCAAACAATCTTAAAGCAAACGGTAATGGCCACATGTTCAGTAATTATTCCGTCGATTCTTGGTAGAATATCACGATGTTAATTAAAAGCGCAATTCTATGAATTTTACTCACATTTATTTTTATTTCGTTAACCTGTTTTCGGCTTAAAAGGCCGTTATAAAGTCTAAAAATGAACTGATAATCTAAAAACCAGAAACTAAATGAAATTGTAGAACGTACAGAAAATTGTACTTTCAACTGAAAACGTCGATTTTCAATTAAGAATCGAAGGAAGAATCAGTTAAAATATCCACATTAGTTTGGGTTAGACACTAACACCTGTAACTCTGGACTCAATAAAAATTGGACATATGTTACATGATAGTTACATTGCAGTATATTGCAGGTCGTCTATACCCCCACCTCCTAAAACGTTTACTATTCCTCCTGAAGCACCTGCTACAAGATAAATTCTTTGGTTTGTAAAGTTTTGACACTTCATTTTTATACTTCCACATATACAGGATTTGACGAATAGCGGAGAAAAATCAAGTGCTCCATCGAGTGTAGAAATCAGACTGTACAACATACAGATATAATTTATTATCTTCGAATAACTGAATAAGATAAGAAATATTTCAGAACAGCTGCCAAGTACGCATGGACCCAACAGAGGTTCCCGTGGAAGTCAATTCGTTGTATATATATATATATATATATATATATATATATATATATATATATATATATATATATATATATATATAAAGGAAAAATTTCGAGAACGAAATAAGATATCAAGATGTTTTCAATTCAAAAGATAATTCAATATCTCTACTGAGTTTCAGTTTTTAACTTTTTAAAATTCGTGCAATACTTCAGTTAAATTTATGCTGCACAGTTACTATGGCGAATACCTACTACAATATTAGTCCTTCACCAGCGAACATATCAAACTATAAGATGTGCTAGAATAATCTCTTTCGCGTAATTAACTCAAAATCACATGACTATTTTCACAGTGCTCGGAACTCTGTCAGATCACGTGGTAAGTGCAACACACACACACACACACACAAAAGAAACGACCGTTATTCAAAGCGTAACGCATAGTTTCATGTGTTTTGGAGTTTTCGAGATAAAGTTGTCCACTTTTAGTCACTAATTGACCTAATCGGGACGATAAAATCTGTAGAATTAAGTGTACAGAACTGTCTTCTCACATCCCTGAGAAAATATTGCGATCAATCTACAGTCTACTAACCTTTTGATAACCGTTACAGGGTGGACTCTAAAGCAATAGTTTTAAAGGCTGTAGTCACGCGTAAGTCATTGCTTTCTCGTTCTCGATGCTATGCTGAGAAAAAATGACAATTTGAATTGGTGGCAAAGTTCTATTCTTCGATAAACTTAATCTTGATTCATACATTTGCAACACCATTTGCATTTCAGCTGTCACGCTTTCGTAACGGTGTTACTCAACTACTTTCTTCGCTTGAGATAAAACAGAATAAATTAACAACTCTCATAAGCCAGGCTAATTAACTGCTAATTACTTAGATACATATGAAACGCGGAAAAAGGTATGTTAATTACCTTGCGAGTTGATTCATCGCAGTGCCGGACCGAAAGAACGTGCTTAGGGTTCATTTACTATCGACAAAGTGACATTCACATAAAGATTGTACACCTCTGTTCACATTAACAAGTTTTAGGTCTTTACTGCATAGTAACGTCTATCAACACTTAGAACACCTTTAATGAGAGAGGATACACTTTAAACGAACTGGTTTTCACAAAATGTAAAAATAAAAACTATGGAAAATACTGTGACTACGTAGGCTTTCCCGACGTAATGATTCATAACAGTCTTCTCGGGTTCCCTGCCGGAAGACTATTATGGAAAATACTCTCATCTGATACTTCACCCTCAATACTTATTTATATATAATATATATAATTTTCCATTCATTACGGGATATTCTGCTCTATTTGCACACTATTAATACGTTCGAAAACAGTGAGTGCGTAAATGCGATTCTTCATGACTCCATGTGTTGGGTTCTATTAATTAAAAGGTATTTTCAAGATAACTGGATCTAATGGTCATTTGCACACATCAGAATAATGGGCATACTGTAACCATTCTACACTACACGGTCAAAAAAACATTACACACTTCCTGCACCCCATCAAAGTTGAGAAAATCGGTTTGTTATTATACATTACATGTGATCTATGGTGGGGGCTTCATACGGATTATAAAAGCACCACTTTTCCCTGCGTGGCTCCTGATAAACCCAAGAAAAATCGCGAATTTTTGGTACCAAAACTACGAACTGTAGGGAGACCTATTTCTATACTTCATGATCATCATCTTGCACAGCTTCGAGCCACAGGCTGTGTCTGTTTGCAACACAAGCATCGCCACTTCGTCCCGTCTTCCCACCATCTCTCTGTTTTCATTCTGACATAATCCTTTCCTCTCTTCTTGACACAATCCTCCACTCCTTTTAGCCATCTATAACTTGGTCTTCCTCTTATCGTTTCTTTTTTATCTGTATAAAGAGTATCCTCCTGGGAATCTTCTTCTCCTCCATTATCTTTAAATGGCCATACCACTGCAGTATTGATCTCTCTGTCCTATCCTGTAAGGGCTCCTCTCTTCGCTTACCCCTGTTCTGCTTCGTAGAAATATCATTTCCTCTGCTTGTATTTTACTCCTATCTTTTGGCCCACTTTAGGTTACGGTAGAAACACTAAAAGTGGGCTTTTGCGATCGTTTTTTGACAGCTCGAAAATTAAATCAAAATAACGGCTTAACCATTCACCTGAAACGAAAATTGAATAACCGAAATTGTAGGGGAGACAATTCTCTACAACTTTGCTTCCTTATGTTTTTTTCATATCTCGTATCGTTTCACAGATATTGGCACACAAAAAAAGAAGAAGAAACGGCGATTTTCGGATGTACGTCCGTCTGTCTGTCTGTCCGTAACGTGTTCCCCGTTTTTAAGACAAACCGTTCAACCGATCAACACCAAATTTTGCAGACATGATTGTAGGCCAACAGAGACCAGAACCTCCCTTTTTCAAATTTTGCGGACAAAAATACGATAGTAATGCCAAAAAAAGCCGTTTGTAATATAAGTGTAATTGCAAACGAGCCGTTCGTCTGAAACGAAAATTGAATAACCTAATTGGTAGAGGGGAAAATTCTCTACACCTTCGCTCTATTACGTTTTTTTCATATGTTGCATCGTTGCAGATGTATTTGCAAAAATAACGACGATTTGACGATGTCTGTCTGGTTGTAAAGTGTTCCCACTTTTTAGGTCGAACCTTTCAACCGATCGGCACCAAATTTTACAGACATAATTGTTGGCTACCAGAGACCAGAACCTCCCTTTTTCAAATATTTCCGACAAGAAATACGTTAGTAATACCAAAAAAGGCCGTTTGTAATTTAATTTTAGTTGCATATAAACCGTTCACCTGACGCTAAAATTGAATAACCGAATTTGTAGACGAAACAATTCTGTACAACTTTGTTCCCTCATGTTTTTTTTCATATCTCGTGTCGTTTGAAAGATATTTGCAAAAATAACGGAGATTTGACACCCTCCATTGAATTAACGAAAACCAGCCGTTCGGAGATGTTACGTGACATTCCTCGCCCAGAACTCTCTCTGGCATACGCCATCTTGCGTTGTGTATTTGATGATTTTCTTATTTTAACTTACACGTTTTCATTTCAAAGTAATAGCGCACTGAAGAATTAACAAAAACACATCGTTCTTCGTACGATCAATGATAATCTAGTGTCTACAAATGCCACAAATAACATGAGTTAACAACGTCCATCAATAGTATGAGATTAAAGAATGCAATTCGTAAGTGTTGGCCGTAGAGTAGTGGGTAATGCGTTGGACTGTGATGCTCAAGGGCAGAGATTCAAAATCCGCCACTACCTGAAGAAATTTTATTTTCCTAAAAGAGTTTCAGCACTTATTAATTAATTTTATATTGTTTAAGTATTATTTTGGTCCAAAATGTTTGCAAAAGCTTATAAAACTACAAATCTAAAGTGGGCCGTAAAACACGTCAGTGCGATATTCTTTGTCACCCAAGTTTCCGATGCGTGTGTCAATATCGAAACATAATGATTTTGGTATAGCACTCCTTTACGTTTCTGTGGTAAACCTAACTCCACACTAAACACATCTCAGAAATACTTCAGCCTGTCTGACAACTTCTGTAATCTCCTTGTCATTTCTCCCATTTTCCTCAATTACACTTCCCACGTACCTGAAGCTTTCTACCTTACTCAGCTGTTCACCTCCAAGTGTTATTCCCTTCACCTATCCTTTTTCCTGATGGTTACCATGAACTCACATTTACGGATGTTGAACTTTAATCCGTGTTCTCCCACTGTTTCTTCCCAAGCATCTAGCTGCACATGGATTTCCTCCTCCTTGTTGACCCAGACCATGAGATCTTCTGCAAACACAATTACATTCATCTTTCCTTCCTGAAGTTTCCCTGCTACCTTTGTCATTATGTCATCCATAACCACAATGAAGGGAAGGGGTGACAATTCACTGCCCTGCGTGAGCCTACACACTTGTTTGAACCATTCTGTTCTTCCCTCTCCCACTTCCACAATACATCTCCTTCACTCTGCTTACAGTATCTTTTTCCACTCCTCTAATTTGAAGTGCTTCCCAAACCTTTTTCCTACACACACTAACATACCCATTTTCTATGCCTTGAAAGGCTATCAACAGGTCCTCTCCATAATGATAATGGTGTTCTTGAAGTTGCCTTACTGCAATCATGAGCTCCACTGTCGATCTTCCAGGTCGGAATCCATATTGGTCTCCCATTTCCCTTTCGACTATGGCTCGAATTCTACTTTCCTATACTTTTGCACAGTGTGACATCAGTGCGAATCCCCTGTAATTTTTGGACTCCTTTCTGTTTTCTTTCTTGATTATTGCGACTATCAATCTTCTGGAGATTTTATTTTCCTTCCATATCACCCTCATCACCCGATACAGCCACTGTTTCCCAACTTCACGTTCTGCCTTCACCATTTCCACACTGACT